>OX463816.1:13991146-15279444 GCA_949825045.1 Argyresthia goedartella | reverse complement strand
TCTTCTTGTTTCCAAACAAACATCAAAAGTGGGAACTACCACGACGAGATGAACAATAGTTATTTAAAAAAATGTGTTCTTAAAACCTTACTGCCAAAACTGCGTGAACCCACTCTTATGATCGATAATGCGCCATATCATAGTATTCGCTTAGATAGGTATCCTAAATCAATCCACACTAAGGCTGATATGCACAAGTAACTGTTAGAAAACAGAGTGGAGTGTAACGAATAAATCTCAAAGCCTCAGCTTTACGAGTTATTATAACGAAGTAAACCTACTCCTGAATATTAAAATGACAATTTATTAAAAAGTCTTGGAGAATGAAATTCTTCGATTGCCTCCTAATCATTGCGATTTGAATGTAATTAAAATGATATGGAGCTGGAGATATGTGCAAAAATACCTGAATTGATTTAAGATCTATTCCGCAAAATTACACGGGCGGAGAGAAAAAGTAATTGCGACCATTGACAGTTAACACAGACGGAAAGATGATTATAAAGATTTCATTCGCCTACAGAGTAAAATCAGTTTTGCAGACACCTATTGAATAATTTACGTCTAAAGCAGTTGAACGGTAATGTTTTTATGTCAATTAGTATTTTATTATAAACTATAAACACATTGCTGAACATTTTTTTAGATACCGTGATGTTCGTTCTCGGTGTATCATTGAAGACAAGACTGTCAGAGTTTCTTGTCTTCCTCGAAAAATATTCTTGAGCACTTACGAAAAGCTCAGGATTCGATTATTTTAAATACCGAATTCAATTGCATAAAAACAGGGTATTTATTTTTATATTTATTTACAAGATTCGTACGGGGTCATACCACAAATAGCACACAAACATATTTTTGGTCAATGAAGACTGTTAATTTCGGTACCGTTACCTCAAATAAGTTATGTATGAAAATATCTTATGTTATGAATGACAGAATCGACATAGCCATAATATGCAATAAAGCGGTTTTTTTTCTCGGCTGTTTTATGCAAACGATTTAGTACAAAAACAAATTTATTTATCTTAATACATACTTGTTCACGTGTTCTTTCAAATTCAAATGTCGCTCAGTTATAATATCTAAAAATGTTATACTTTCAGCCTCCTCTAGAATTGCTTGGTCCATTATGATTAACATTTCATATTCATATTCTATATTGCACAGATAATATAAAGTTAGAGACAGTTAAAAGAAATGTTATGAGCAAAGACAAGCTTATCTCTAAAAAAGATTTCTTCCAGCAAACTTAGGCAAGACAGGAAATTTAATGATACAAGAAAGTCCTAGTTCGCAATAAAATTATATATTTACGTACGAAAATTACTTTCAAAATATATATAAACTATACCAAATATAAAATAAAAATATATTATTCAACTACATAAAACACAATAATATAGCATGAACATACATAAACTAGAATAAATCATACATGTACCTACATAGATATGGTACCTTTTAAAGAAGAGAAAATCAAAAAATCAAATCAAAATCAAATAATTTATTTCGCAAAGCTTACATACTAATTACAGTAGTTGATGGGGCATCCTTTTAAGTATAAAGTACCTGTGCCAGGATACCCCGCACTTCCATATAATACATTTAAAATAGTTTGCGACAATTTTAGACTATGTAGGTTATTTAAATTTAGACGAAAAAAGAAAAGAAAAAGAAAAGAAAATTTCTTAAATTAATAACAGATTCGTTACAGTTATATTTAATCTAGGAACTTTATTATAAAACCTAACATATTTTTTTTAAAAGAAAGGAAATACACTTTCAATCTTTTCTTAAAAGTGAAAATTTAGAGACCTTTCCTAATAGCGCAGGGAAGTGGGTTCCACGGTCGGATTGCCTTTAACCTAAACGAGTGTTCGTAAGCGGCAGTGTTATGCCGAGGAGTTGACCGGGGAGAGACACCGTGTGGGATCTCCGATTGCTATCCCTGGCGAAAGAAAGTGAAAACGTTGGCGTAGATATGTGGGGTGACGGGGATTTCGCAAAATATTGAACAGTTAGGAGAGAATGTGCATGTTGCGGCAAAGACGGATCGGGAGCCACTCCATCTCCTTGCGATACTGGGAGACACGGTCAACGATAAAGCGAATCCTGAGATTTTGAAGTCGTTTGAGTTTTTTCAGTTGTTTTTCGATCGCGCTGACCCAACAAACATCCGCATAGTCCATTAAAGGTAGTAGAAGGGACTTAGCAAGAGTGATTTTAGTCTGCCGTGGCAGGAAGTACTGCAATCTTCGGAGGGAGTGAATTGACGCAAAGGCTCGTCTGCTGACCTCACAAACATGGGGCGACCAGGACAGCAAGTTGTCAAATATAACCCCGATATTCTTAGCTTTCTGTCTGTAAGTAATATTTAATATCATATCTTTATTATTGTGTGAAGTTATCAAAATTTATATAAGTACCTACATTGTTTTATTTAAAGGTACAACATGTTAGTAATTACACGAGATACATTTATCGATAAGTTTATCATCAGCGAATGGAATGCAGCTTTGATAAGTTACCTTCGGCAGGTCATTTCTGTAAAGTAAGAAAAGAGGTCTGAGTACATTAAGGGTACGCCAGATTGATTGCATTTAAGCTGGGATTGATATTGTGATAGGTACCTATTTTTTTCATTGACACGACTTAACTCAACACTTTGCATTGCACCCTATTGTCTAAATAAGTAAATCTGTAGCCAGTCTCGCACTATGCCACTTATTCCATTTGATTCAAGTGTCGATATCAATAACCCAAGTTCAACGAAATCTACCGCTTTGGACATATCGCAAAAAAGTCCTGTACTATAGTTTTTGACATCTACATTGTAAACAACTTGGTCGACCAGTTTAAAAGCCGCGAAAGTTGTAGGTATTTTTTTTTAATTGCTCTAATTTTAATACCTTGTAATTTGTTAAACATTTGGATAACCTTACGTGCATTGCATTTTAAAAAAACCTTCGATAACACATACGTCATTGGACGATAATTTCCTATTTTATATTTCTCACCCTTTTTGTCCAAAGGTTTTACCACTGTTATTTTTAGTCTGTCTGGAAAACATCCTGTTTCAAGAGACAAGTTAATTAAGTAATTTATAATAAAGGAGTTATTTTAAAGCAAATAGCCTTAATTATTTTGGTTGCCATACCATCATAGCCCGCTGCGTTGGTTTTTTTCGCCAACATTATTAGTTTTGACTCAATGTTATTATCAAAGAGTTTCAGAAAAATACTCTCACTCTTCCGATCGATGGCTACTGCCGGTAAGAGCCAAATCACGGATAATTTTATTTGAGATTTTTATAAAGAAGTCAATGTTTGAGCTATTTCAGTTGCTTCCTGAACAAAAGTACCCTCATGACTAATATTGTGTAAAAATTTGATGACTGTTGATTTCCTGATAAGTTTTTAACTACATTCCGCGATGCCCTGCATTTATCTTTACTATTTTCTACATATTTATTATTTGCATGTGTCTGTAATACATTTCTTTAATATTTTTGAGAATTCATCGTATATGTTTTTATATTTTTGTGTTTTTTAAAAATATATATATCTTAGCGACCTTTTTATTTTACAACTAACTCTTAATCCATTTTTTATCCATTTTGGCTTAACCTCCATGCATTTTTTGATTCTAATAGGTTGGGAAACAAATATTATAATACATACAGAATAATTCATGGAAATAATCAAATGTTTAATCGAAGTCAGACTCTTCGTACACACCTCTGAGAACGACAGGCATTGGAGACATTTCCGAAACTTCCTAATGTTATCACAACCATAGTCTCTAGTATTAATGTATGTAGTCTTTGGCATAGTCTTTTTATTTTTTACCGGAATAAAGAGCATCTGTGCTGTTTCATGATCATATAATCCCAACGGGATAACCTTCCCTGATGCTTGTCTGACTTATAGGCTATAAAATGACAATTTACAATTATTAATAATGTCTGTTAAATGGCTAGTACTAATTTCAGGCTTTAATATACTAATGAAAACAATAACACTTCCCAACGTTTAAAAAAAACTGGACCCCAATAATTCTAATTAAGCATATTTAATGTTATGATCCGTTTATTCAATACGTAACATTCATTCACCGGACACAGCCATTTCCTCCACTATTTTCAAATGTTTGTAAACCCACCCCTTTTCTTATTTATTGAAAAGTTGGCGGCTAGATTAGCCTGTTAGTCTAATATTTTTTCGTCAGCAGATTTAACAAATGTTTCGGTTAGACGATAAGAAAAGGTTTCGATACCCGATTCTGTGAATGTCTCTTTTTGGTGGTACACTTTGAGTATTTGGTGCAGAATTACAAGTTTTGAGTCATTGCTAGTCTGGAAAAAGCTTGTTACATGGTGAATTGTGGGTCATTCCACTGTTGTATGTATGTATAATGTTTAGGTTACTTTGAACCCCTTAAAATCCACTGCTTACGTCTTGCTGTGTGGTTCTAGCCAGGCGCTCTTCAAATTAGCCGTTTACTGTAATTAGATCCACCCATTTGTGCCATTCATCGATTTATAGAGACTAGTACCGCCATCTAGCGGAGTGGCCGCGTCCCACTGATTGAGTGACGTTTAGACACGCGCGAGCTTGTCTAGACGAGAAGTCGAATGTTTCATCTCGGCGCCGCAAGGTGGCACGGATCGGTCGTAGTGACTCGTTTCAAATCCACGTTCTGGAAATTTGGTCGAATCTCCTTTGCATATAAAAGCGGGGATCAGCGACTGGAGGCCTTTCTTTCCGAGAACCATCGGTGAGTTGAGTTTGTTTGAGATTGGGAGGTTACCGGCTTGTTTGGAGGTTGGATTTTGTTTTTTGGAGGGGAAAAAATGGAATTACCCATGCCCAGGAGTCAGACCTCCCTGCTTTCTCCGGGTCCCCACATATTGAACGGGCATCAGCTCGTGTGGTATAAGGACTAAAAATAACCCCTTATATTTTACAGTTATCTATATTTGATTTTACTGTGAGCCATTAGTTGAATTTGTTTTGACCGTGGATCTGTTATTTCAGCACCAGATAAAGAGACGAGATCTTGGAGAGCTGCACGTGTAACGTCGGGGTGATGCCAGGAATGTGAGTGTATCGGTTGCAGGCACAGATCACCCCCAATAGATACCGTATACAAGGCAAGCGACGCGCACCACGCATTAGCTCAATAGGTATTATACGAAACAAAGCTTGAATGCGCTTCTTCAGTCGCGACCAAGTGTCAGACCTGTGCGTATTGTCAAAAATTAAACCTTAAAAAAATATTTTCCGAAAATAACAAACATTTTAATGCCGTTTTGTAGTGTAAAGTGGTGTGGGAAGTCTACCAAGACTTCAAACTTCCAAAGAGATGGTATAACATTCCACTGATAAGTAAAATCCTCAAAAAATAATTTTATTTTGCCAGTGAAGCAAAGTTCAAGATACAACGGTTCATAATATTCAATAATTAATAGAACTTGCACTACCCGTTGATGTCTTTTGAAAATGTCTCTTTCTCACCTGCGGTGATGAGAATTACTTGTCTTTTTTTAGCAAAATCATGCGATATCACTAGTGTTGTGTAGTGTTTCGCGCTCAAGTTTTTATCGATCTTTTTATATAAATGATGTTGGGATTTCGCCAAGTAAATTATCTTAGTTTGAAAGTGCTAGATTAATGCGATATAATTGTATTCGTTTGTTTTATTAATACCTTTATGGCGCAGCGATTGTGGCTCTGCCTACCATGCGGTACTCAGAACTCATATTAGGTAAGTTGAGAATAGCTACTAATATGTATCTTTGTACCCTCAAAATATTATCTACACAGTTATTTTAAGTGTGTTTTTGATATAATTATGTAAATAAATTGCTGAATAAAAACTTTTTTTTTACTTTCTAGCATATAATTTATTTGATTTTTTTAACATAACTTATACTATTATATATAAATATAATGTTAAATCTGTGACTTTAATTGTGGTTCAGAAAATTGTAGGTCTTATGTCGGAATTGATTCAATGTCCCTGACTGACACCGTATGTATCGATAAGTGGCTATTTCAGTAATTTCGATGTCGCATCACTAGATCTTCGGTGCTTTCTAGCGCGACCTTGAATTAGCCAATCACACGCCCGCTTGTTTGTTCCCCGCACACCCTTCCTTCCTCCGAATTCGGTGAGTTCGGTCCAGTGCAAATGTCTCAACATGCGGTATCTATTGGGGGTGATCTGTGGTTGCAGGGCTCAGGAGACCGTTGGTGAAGCCGACGGTGGTATGTATTTCGGTCAATCGCGCAAGGAAAGCTTTGCGATTGGCGATGAGATTCTAATTCCAATCTTGTCAAGGATATGATAATAACTCTTAAAATAAAGAGGTAACAACTTTTATTTTGCTCTTTGGTTTTTTTTACTTGATTTTTCGTAACTGTTCGGAAATAATACGCTTTGTAATAATTTTATCAGTTTTTTTTTTGGTTGCGTGTATTTTATAGTTGGTGACTATCGGGAAATAAAAAAATAAAGGTTCCTTCTTTTACGTTCTTTTGATTTGGAGACAATTTGTTGATTTGAGGGTTTTTGGTATTTTTTTTGTAGCTAAGGAATATTTTTTATAGTCTCGTTGATCCACAGATTTGTTAATGGAGGAGCATACACATTTTCATTGACTTCTCAATTCAAATTGGTGATCAAGATCAATGAAAATACATCCTGGCCTATTGTTGCATATGAGTCTTAATGTATCGTTTAAGTTAGGTTTCATTAACAGCCAGTTGCAGAAATGATCTTTAAATTTAAAGCCCCATGAAACATTCAGCGCGTCTCAATTCCATAAAAAAATGTTTTTTAGATAAACATATTTCTTATTTCTGAGTACACGCCTTGACCTAACGCCCATAGACTTTAAAAGTTTCTATAACTGGCTGTAGGATAGTAATTATTTTTTAGCACTCAATAATCTTTTAGCTCGTTAAAAAAGTCTGACATCATTTTTGTAGGGTAGTAACTAACTTACTATCATGTTGTCCAAAAGATAGAATAATCTTGTCGTACCTCTTGTACAGCAGAAGACATTGGAAAGGTAACGAAAAACTCTATTCTTATGAGAAGGACGACAAGATCTATCTATCTCTCAGACATATGATGCGACTTTATAATCAGCTTTCCTAGTGAGAGTCGCACTGCGTGACTCCTGGAGTTGATGTGATAGTCTGACACAGTTTTCGCCATCAAACATTGATATCTTCTTGATTGTCTTTTCTTGACTTGTATTTTCATGAGATTCTTTGTTCGATTTTTAATTATATGGAAATTCATCGGCTAGTTGTTACTGTCGATTTTCTGGTCCATCTTCAACGTTAACAACATTTTCTGTCTGAATATTTTGCAGCGTTGAAACCATGTAGTATTTTGTTTGTGCGTCTTGTCTACTGTCTTGAATGTAAGTGTCATTATTTTAAGGGGTTCTTTAATGTATCATCCAAATCCATTGTTTGGTTACCTTGTTCTGATCTTTTTGGAGTACGTATTTTTAGTGTTCTCTTTTTCAAAGTATTGCTTTTCTTGGCCCTTGCGCAACATACCTGCTTAAAATGCTGATTTGCTTATTACTTTTGTCTAGCTGTAAAGCCATGTTTTCTAACATTCATGTGCCATCTTCTGCGATAGCTGTCTCTTACTCTTGCGTCAGTTGCAGCATAACTATATTTAACCTCTCACCGACCCAGTCCTTTTGGAGGCAACGCGATTTTGAACCTAATGCCATGGTAATAAAATTCTGTTAAAAAGGGATAAGCAGGGTTAGTTCTCTCTAGCTAGATACAAGGGCGTACCCAGGATTTCAGCTAGGGGGGCAGCTCATACCTGTTTCGAGAAGATGGTCGGTCAGGTATATTAAAACAAAAAACGTTGACGTTTATTTTATCTTCTAGGGGGGGGGGGGGACAGCAGCTCCCCCTGCCCCTACCTGGGTACGCCCATGGCTGTAGCAACGAATCACCCCTCTTGTGACCATGAAGTCATACTGATTAGATTTTTGGATTAACTTTTATTGAGTATTTGATTAAGATTCCCACTAAAGTAAAACACGATTGGATGAAATTTTCTCGATAGAACTCTAAATTGTTTTTTCCTGTAATACTGAAAACCTAACTAATTTCATTGTGGAACTGCGTTCAAAATGTGGATATAAGTATTCGTAAACTCTCCTTGAATGGAAATCTTTTTGACATAATAGCGTAGATTATTTTTAAACAATTTTTTTGTGGTTTCGCGCTACGTTATTTAATTTTTCACCGATTCCGTTCCCCTCACACTGCGGGCCTTTCGGCTTGGAGTAACGGGAACCTTTGCACGGACTAGGAATCCCTTTAACTTACTTACTTGTGTCTATTATTACAGTAAATTTTCTTGAACACAGCCATAACACTTTTTAATGGTGGCTACACCTTCCTGAGTTGTCAATGTCAAGCGCCTGTGGACGAAGATCGCGAATTTGATTTGTTTACGTTTTAGACTTTCTAATAAATCGTCGAAAGTTGTAAAATAATATTCATTTGAATTACCTTCTGTGCCTCCAATATTACGTACTAATAAAAACACTTCCAGTGCATAACTAGAACCAATCTTGGTGTACAGGTAAGCGATTTGTTCTTATATTTTGTGATAGTTTAGGTTCATGGAATAGTTTTTCAACCATTAATGTAACATTAGGTCCTCTTTAAATAGCTGACCATATCTAAGAGGTCTGCAGGCTCTCAGGCTGTTATTAAGCAAGAGGAAGTTTACAGCTTCACTTACAAAACCTCTCTGAATCTGCATTTGACTACTATTTCCTCCTCAAGACCATGTCATGATACAGGAGACCAATATTTATTTGATAAACCACACAGAAGTAAGCTTTGACTCGGTAAGCTTCAGGCAAGGTGTATTTCAATAATCTCATACTTACACAAGTGGTATAAGGCTAGCATTCCTCTGTCTATTTGCGCATGTACAGGAAAAAACAGAATGAGCTGGACTAGCGTAAATACTGAATCAGTATTGGTACATCCCAGCTTAGATGATTCTATGTCATGCACGGTTAACACGGCAGAGTATACTAAAGCTAATGAGGTAACTTTACCTGTAGGGTAGGGTGTGCAGTGCACAAGTGTGCAGGGTCTTAGCAGGCGCCAATGGTGGTTTCCACTGCCACCTCCTACCAGTGATTGTTGGTTTTTAGCCTACTTAAAAGTTACACAACCTAACCTAACCCAAAATAAATAAACCAAACCTAACATATTACCTAACCATACTATGCTATACCTCACATAATGAAGCCATTGATAGTAGTGGGCAATAGGTGTAATTCTGAAGGCATCTATTCTGAAGTGAAAACTATAGCTAGCAAATTAAGTGATGGCATGAAATCCGACCAATCTTATGCTGTAGCTATAGGTTCTACCTGAAAAGCCAATGATTTAATTAGTTTAATGGTGACACCTCTGGAATCGGTCTCACTAGTTAACTTAATTGATCTACCAATCTCTTTTGCTACCATGCAACTTACAAATAGTGCAAAAGTTGGTAGCAAATGAGATATTCAGTGAACTTCTTTCACCTTTCTTTCTAAGCGGAGCCCTGGTTTAATGAGTAAAGGTGGCATTAATTTAATGGCACAATAATATAAGTCTTATACCATTCCTGTATCAGCAATTACATAAACAAGTTGATTTCTCGTATTGTGTCCAGTAAAAATAAAACTCGCCAGCTTATAAAGGTTAAGTCTTTGGTTTGATGAAGATTTAATTTAAGACTTAGAAACTAAGGGTTTAGAAACTATTCACAATAGCATGGAAATAAAAACATCTACAAAAGAAGGCAATTTTAAAAATTACTTGCACTAACAAATTAGTAAAAATGGGGAATGTGAAAAAAAACTGTCTCAAATTCATAAACTCAATCTCTATTTTTTTTAATGCAAATAGGCACTTTTACAATTCAAACACTTACTTAAGTCTCATACATGGATAAAAATTAAAAATAAATCAAATTTGATCAACTAAAATAATGAGTACATGACTGATTAAGGAGTTTGAAAAAGGAAACTCCCTTTCAAGTGGTGTTTCATGGCTGAATCTCGCACAAGAAAAGGAGACTCCATAAACTCTACCAGTGCTTCGGAAATACGCCCGTCAGATAAGATAACACCAAGGAACTCTACAGGTATTTATTTTTGTAAGTTTTATATGGGTATGTAAGTTTTTAAATTTTCGTATTATTTTTTTTATTACTCAATGTACAATATATAAATAATCCAATCTAATAACAATAACACCGTGCAAATAAGATGTCTCAAAATAACAATCTACCAAAGGAAATAAATAACAACAAAGAAAAACTGTAATGAACACAACTTTTAAGAAACCAGACTGGGCCAGTCCCTCCAAGCAGCACCCGAGTGTGACCTGTGCACCAGCCATCACCCCCCTCGCCATATTTGAGGGAGAGGAGCAACCCGCTACAAAGAGCCGCCGCAAGAAAAGACATTTTAGTGAGCATGACCATAAACTCAACTTGGCAACAGACTTGTATTCTACGTTAATATAGCACTTTTGTACACGTAATTATATTACCAGACGATTAAATTATATTATTGCATTTGTAAACGTTACGTAAATTATTACTATCATTATCATGGAGCTTGGGGCATTAAGGCCATGCAGTTCTGTCTTTAACATAGTCATTAATAGTGTAATAGGCTTTCTTTATGAGATTAGCCTTAATATATGTTTTAAGTCTTTTCATGGGTAATTGATCAATTCCCTCTGCTAACTTATTATAAAAGCGTATAGTTCCCCATGAATGAACCATTGACTTTCTGCAACCGAAATCTAGGTACATTCAGTTTATTTTTATTTCTAGTGTTGAAATTGTGTACATCGCTTTTTTTGACAAAGGTGAAAATATTAAATAAGTGCATAATATATGCGCGTGGTTTATGGCTTGTATTGTATTGTATATATGTAATTAACATTTGTGCAGCAGAAAATGTATCCCTTTTATAAAAAATGTGTTAAAATAAGAACATACCATTGCTTTTGCACGTAAGTGTACATGCAAGAACTTTCCCCTACCAGGTCACTCTATGCTCAGTATATTTGCCGGCATCTATAATACGTAGAGAGTTGAAATTTTCACCCAATCTGTATTTCTGTTGCCGCTACAGCAACAAACAATGAAGAATAATACCTTGGACACCTTTTACACCCATTGATCTAGCCCCAAACTAGGATTCCCTGTATCTTGGGTACTAGACAACGATATATATACTTATATAGAGAAATATTATACTTAGATAGATAAACAACCATGACTAGGGTACAAACATCAGTTCTCATCAAACAAACATTTGCCCCCACCGGGACTCGAACCCGGGACCCTTGGTTCCGTAGGCAGCGTCACTGCCGACTCGGCCATTCGGGTCGTCAAAGAACCTTCACGAGATGTCATAAATTAAAGGGGATCCCCACACAAGGGATGAGTTTTAACACCACCCGCGATATAAAGAACCATAACATGATTAAAATATGATCGTAGATTTCGCGGCACCATGGTAGCAAATCTTTTAATCTAAGCGTGCATTCATTATGTTTTAAAAAAATAGTTTAACAACTTCGTCCGTAGTACCACATTAGCACCTTTAGCGCCCAACTCGGCAGTTTTTTTGGTGTTGAACTTCTATCGTTATAAAATGTTTGGAGGCGAAACGCCAGCGAAATTAATCAGTGACAGCCGGCACGTTGAGGGCGGCACACGGCAGCCTCTTGGCACCAGTCTGTACTTCACGTAAATATTTTTTTTAAGTTTGTTTGATATTTACTACGCGCTAAAGTCGGTAAGTCACGACTACAATTTTAAACTTGATTTATAGTTAGTTTACTATAAAACTTAGAATGCAAGTTTTTTCAGCTGTATCTACAACTATTCTGTGTATACGTTTGGTTATTTTCAGGTCAAAGTAGTTAAATTACGGGGTTGGCAGATTTGATTACTCTCGTTGCGATTTGATTTCTATATTTTATATTGCGTTTTATTTATTTATTTTCAACATACTGTGTGTGCAACATACGTATAATTAGTATCATGGTGCTGAGACACTTACAAAATAGTGTACGAACGTGTGACAGTAACGTAACATAACATTGCATTTATATACAGGCACACACATTGCTTCTGGCCCCACATTAGGATACCCTGTGTCGTGGGAAACAGAAACATTGGTGTTACAAACATGTAAACATAAGGTTAAAATGATAAAATTCAAAATATAAAATGTACCTATCCAAAATATAAAGCTATTAAGTTCTAAATTCATAAGATTGGTATACATATACAAAAGGTGAATATATAATCTCACATCGGAAATATAGAATTGGCACACGTCATGACTTCATGAGGAATGGTGGGTGGTTCAAGATAGGTGAAGGTCACAACCATTACTCTGTCAGTTATATTGTAACAGTCATCATAGCGTTTTTAACTGTCTTCAAAAATTATTCTCAATTTTTACGTATGTCTGCAATATTAGCAGAAACACAAAATATTCACATGCGTTATTCTTTCAGAGCTTGCAAACAACTATACAAAATTTCATAGGTGTATGTATGTTTGTATTAAAAAAGGAGAGGTTTTCAATGGCACCTAATCTCAAACGCTCTTTGTAGATGGCGCTGGTGTAGGGAGTCTGTCTATCTGTCATAGTTGTCAAATTATATTTACTTCTTACTAAAATATATGGCGACCTGACCTCATTTGGGGTTAATTTTGCCAGTGTCAAGTGTTATTGAAAGATCACGTGACGTGTTTCTGAACCTAACCTCAGATGAATGAAACTCTTTGCCCCCAATCACGCCTGCGCAAAACAAAGCGTATGTAATATTAGCAGAGACATAAAATATGCACATGTGTTATTCTTTTAGAGCTTCTAAACAAGTATACGAAATTTCATAGGTCTATTGTATATTTGTCTTCGTATTTCTCCGAAACATTAGATCGGATTTTGACCATTTTGTTTTTTTTTGGCTTACATTTACCTCAATTTTTATCAAAATCGGTTCATTAGTTTTTAAGATACTATTAGGTGTAAGTATTTATATTATAAGTTTATTAATACGTGCTGGGCAACAAAGAGACGATAAAAAACTATGGAAAATACAAGTTTATTCAAAATCGGTTCATTAGTTTTTCAAATTATGAAAAATAGGACTGAAAAATGACAGCTGGAAAACTGGACAAATTTACTGTGTTTAATCTTTTCTGAAGCTGTGAATATAATAGGAGTGCATCAAACACGGATTAGGGATTTTCCGCAGTGCTTACAAGACAGACAGAGTCCCCATGAGTTTCGATAAAAGGAAAAAAAAAAAAAAAAGTCGACTTCAAATTAACTCAAAAGTAACAATATGAGTTTCCATAAAAGGAAAAAAAAAAGAAGTCGAGTCAACAATATTTTTTTTTACATACAGTATGAATCTTCACAAAATGCAGATAACGATCTGGGTTGAAGAACATCGAAATTAATCGACAGTTTTTTTTTTATATTGAAAGGTACAGGCCTTTTTTGGATATACTTAAGATGGAGCCATACCTCATCAAGCTAGCTCAGTGCGGGTGGACACTTAGCCTTACGCCTTTTCCGATTCGGGGTGGTAGAGGCACAATTGGCCCACTTTTAGCCTGTTATTTAACACTCCATTTTGCGTGACAGGGGGCTAGCCCATCGCCGCAGCTAGGAGTAACAGTTAATCAATCTTACGTATACCCATAAGAGACCTGTGCCTCTCAGTGGGGAAATTTATGTGTGCTACATGTATTTATTTATTTATTATGACTTATGACTTCACGGTATATCACTAATCGCTTGGTCTTATGATTAAGCTTAGCTCCGAAAAGTAAAAATAGGTATCATGTAATGATTAAAAAAGAATACATAATTTAGAAACACAATTATGATGTCGGCTGAAAGCTAAAAAATAAAGAATAATATTCCGTAATAAAATAATTCCATCTGAGAACCAAATTTTGTGGAATTCTGCAATTACTAGAAAAATCTCGAAAAAATCAGGAAGTTAACACTTTTCTGCAACTTTTTGTTACTGGCAGCACTACGTGTTATGTCATCACGAATCAGTCAATTTCAATACGGAAAACCCTTCCATTCCGAAGTTATATTTATTTTTTTGCAGTGAATTTTTGAATTTCGATGTTCTTCGACCCACATCGTTATGTGCACATTATGAAGATTCACACTGTATACACGAAATTAACCAAACCAATTCAAACGGAGGTACAGTGCCCGGCGAATAAGTTGGACCAAAATGGCGGCGTCTGCGCAGGGTAAAATATTTCTAAAACAATCATTTTTACCTGCGCAGAGGCCGCCATTTTGGTCCAACTTATCCGCGCATTATACAAAAAATTTTTTTTGAGGAAAGTGCCTACGTAATGTCACGAAATTACAACTACATACAGTTTCTCAAGGCCTGGCACCGAATTAAAAAAAAGTTTTGTACCTACGTATGAATTGGTTTAGGTGGTTAATTTCGTGTATATGTAAAAATGTTATTTCTTACTTTTGAGTTAATTTAAGTCGGCTTATATAAAAAAAAAATTGAAAGAATTGTCACATTGGTTCCCATATATGTATATTGGGGAGCTCACGGCGTCCACTTCTATGTATGGTCTGTGGTGAAGGCTACGCTAAGCCTTCGTGTTAGGTTGACATGTACGTATATAAATTTTGGTAATTACTGTAACGAACTTACAGCATAAACTATTATATTTACCGACCGATTGTGATTCGAAGAAAAAAAACGAAAAAATATGCATTTTGTCGGTCTACCATATTTAGACCATTACGGAAATGAATTTGGATTGTATAATATTATGATACTTAGCCGAATATAACATACAGCTCAAGTATATAAAAAAACGTTTCTAATAAATAATAGTAACTTGTTTTTATCAGCTAACGTGGAAATATGAACTCATTATGTCAAACCACATGCGGCGTTTTTTGCCACCGAAATAGTTTTTGCTAGCACTGCGCCAAATGTCGCAATGCTCACAATCTTTCAGTTTTGGCTATTAACTATGGCAGAGAAGCAAGCAGCTCGACATTTATTATAATCAGGTTTTTTTCCGACAACGGACTATCGGTTGTATCATGGCCGGCTTATGATATCCCGTAGATTTCTAGTAACGCGAAAAAAAACTGTGCGCAATTTTATTAAAATATCATTCCATTACCTTGTATATTTATACAAGTGTGAGGATGTTGTGGTTGACATAGTTAAGTAGTAAGGTTATTCTAGCCAAGTATTTTATTCTAGCAAAACGTAGAAACACGGATTTTTTGTTGGTTGGAGAGCCAGTTCGATATATCAATTATAACAGCATCTGTGTGAAGGCGCTACGAAGTCTAGTACTTACAAAATAATTCAACATTGGTTGGTTGTATGAAGATGTCGCATTTCATTTGTGTGTAACAATAACATTTCATTAATAGAATGATTAGGTTGTGATAGTGTATGTCACATATCTTATTAGTTACTCCTTTAAAGATATCTAATGTTCGTGACTCGTTCACTACGCTAAAGTAGACTTTAGACGTAGTGGATTGAAGTCAGATGTCTAGAAACCAATCTTATCGTCGGTATCGCCTTTCGATTCGGGGTGGCAGAAGACCACTGTGGTGTTGCATTCGAGGCTGGCTTCCCAAGCGGGTGGTCCCGGGTTCGAATCCCGGCTGGGGAGGAAGAAAAAAAACCAGGTCTTGTATGTTTATATGTTTGTGACGTCGCTTTTTTTGATTCCCACGACACATGGTATCTAATGTAGGGCCAGTAGCAATGTATGTGCCTGTATGTAATGTTTATGTTATGTTAATTCAACACACCTTTCCCATGAAAATCCAAACTCTGGCCGCCGTATAATTATTTCGTAATAACTAGTCCCTATACGAATAATAATAATCCCTACCTCCATCCGACTTAAAGGATAATGAGCCCATCAGATCACTTATGTTAAATCAATTTATCTTTGATTACACTCAAGCATACAACATGAAGTATTCAAAGCCAGTCGTGTCTACTTCCGATGAGTTTTAGTGATTAATGTAATAGTTTGAAGATAAGTTAAAGTTCATAACCTCCCACTTCTGAATTGAGAATTTGACTAATCAAGTTCTTAAGTATCGTTCTGTCTCTGCAGATGTCACAAAAAGGAACATGACTTAAGTATTAACGAGATACTTTTTAGGAACTGTCAAAACGGTTATTTTGTTCATGATTTCTATGCAATACTAGCATGTGATGTCATAGTCAAATGCTGGAAATATACAATTCTGATATTGTCAAATGTTTTTGTTGACATAGGTTCAGCTTGAGACACGTTTCTAGATTTATTGGACTACCTTGTCAAATACCGTATTCAAACACCTGCTCAGTGTTCCAAAATATATTTGATTTCGACGATTTCAATTTATTGTTTCCTTTCCCCGGGATCCTCATGGCTTCGAAGAGGCTCATAAGTACGTGATTTATACAATATTCATATTGGACGTACCCTGTTTTATCGCCTATTTATTAATTTACAAAAAAGAACATTACATCATGTATTAGATCAAGAGAAATTTAAACAACGCGGTGTGATAAATTATTAGTCAATGCCACTTCAAGTTTAGTGTCAGTTCATTGAACTATTTACGTGTTCTAACGGTACGAGGCAGAGGAATTTGGCTAGTATTTTTATTGGTGTTTCTTAATATTTTTATACCAGCAGTCTCGACAAAGATGTACGTACGACCGATGTCGGTTGCAAAGTGATAACTTTTTACTTGGAGGCAGGATTATTGGATCTAATTCACCCCAAATATCGTATGATCGGAGTTATCTGAATCGCTCCATTCTCCTTTGTAGAAGTTAAATGCGAGGGACTTATTTTGCGGGATTATTATGTGCTCTAGTTGTGATTTCGTTTTCCCGGTAGACCACGTGATGCGGCATGACCTGCCTGCCCCCGAGCACGTTGACCGCTGGGGGGTGTCGCGACGCGGGAAAGAGAGGGACAGAGCTATTTCGAGCGTAAAGCTCTTTTTTTTACTTTGGACACTATTTACACACATTGACGACCCGAATGGCTGAGTTGGCAGTGACGCTGCCTACGAAACTAAGGGTCCCGGGTTCGAGTCCCGGTGGGGGCAAATATTTGTTTGACGAGAACGGATGTTTGTACCCTAGTTATGGTTGTTTATCTATCTAAGTATAATATTTATCTATATAAGTATGTGTATCGTTGTCTAGTACCCAAGATACAGGAATCCTAGTTTGGGGCTAGATCAATATGTGTAAATGGTGTCCAAGGTATTATTATTTATTTATTTATTATTGATCTAGCCCCAAACTAGGGTTCCCTGTATCTTGGGTCCTAGACAACGATACACATACTTATATAGATAAACAACCATGACTAGGGTACAAACATCCGTTCTCATCAAACAAATATTTGCCCCCACCGGGACTCGAACCCGGGACCCTTGGCTACGTAGGCAGTGTCACTGCCGACTCGGCCATCCGGGTCGTCAAGCTCTGTCTCTCACTTTCCCTCGTCGCTACACCCCGCGGGGGTGAACATGCTACGGGTGCTGCATGGCTGGGTGGTTCCTATTCTTAAGCATCCACGTGAGCAGATATACGTAACATTTCGTCGATGGTATTTGATGATTTGTGGAGGAGATTTGTTCCTACATTTCTTCCAGTCCGATATGCAGAATAGCAGAGGCTTTATTTGCCTTCTTTTTAATGATCTTAATAATAAATTAAACCGGTCAAGTGCGAGTCTCACTGTACAATGATAGGGATGGTATGGAGTGAATACTTTGGATTTGGCATAGAAAAATGTTGTTATCAATGTTTTTGAGGCTACATGCTAGGTGCATTTAGAATTTAGGGAATGGTTATTTTTTGCACTTTTTGATCATAACTTCTGAAGTTATCAAAACTAACATTTTAAAAAAAAAAAGTTTATAAAGAGCTCAACGATATCCTACATGACTTATTAGTTATTGTGGTGTTATTTTTTCTTTTCGTTTTGTCATTTTACCCCCTCCACTTTTTTGTAGGCAATTTGATATTTTTTTCATTAATACTTATCAGGATAAGTATTTTTGCAGAAGATTCAAAGACTTTTAAGATCTCTTATAGTTCCTGAGAAAAGTGCCTGTGACAGACGGACGGACGGACACGAGTGATCCTATAAGAGTTCCTTTTTTAGCTTCTGAGGTACGGAACTCTAAAAAACGTTTCAAAATCTGAACTACCGGATTTGACGTATGGTACAGTAATTACTGGGCTATTGACAGATATGTATTTATCTTCAACATGGTGTCCTAGTTTTGATTTCATTATACCATTGTGCCTATAATTGGCAGTGATTGCATGATGCTCGCAATTTCAGCGTATCCAGAATTAGCTGTCAGGTATTTCTATTTACCACACTAATGGATTACCGGCTATATAATTTGGCAAATTTATTTTAACTGTCTAGTGGGTGTTGGCTAAAATTATCATAACTCCGTGATTTTCGCTTAAAAATACATAATTCCCTAATAGTTGATACAAACTACCTCGTAACTCCAACTTGTAAGTTCGACTAAGTCTAGTTTGTCTCGAGTTGAAACTGTGTCTTCTCACGAGAACATTTGGCGCCAACCACACTCCAAGTAAGTCACTGCTGTAGAGAGCTGTGGGAAACTGATTTCCTAGTTTTTTGGTGTTATGCAGGTTTTAACTGACATCGACTACACTTTTTTGCTACACCTCTAAAGTAGTCCACCACCAAACCAATTTCAAGTGATGTAAAACCCATGTTAGATGTGTGATTTTGTTTTGTATTGACAGCGAAACCTATGACTTCAGATGGTTTAATATTGACTCTTGATTATCTCTTGTACTTTTTGCGTACAGTTCAGGCAGTATCATTATGCGAAATGTCCTTCCTTAAGTGTTAGGAGCAAGAATAATGTTATCGCAGTGTAAATTGCATGCCATACTTTACTGCCACTGCAACATAACCCGCTCTTGTAGGTATACAAACCGACGGAAGTAAGTTTGAAACAGTATCCTTCCTTCGCTGACTCGAAAACCACAAAGCCGCAGAAAGTTGTGCAAACACTTGAAAGGTCTTTTTTAGGGTTCCGTACCCGAAGGGTGCCAAACGGGACCCTATTACTAAGCCTCCGCTGTCCGTCCGTCCGTCCGTCCTTCTGTCACCAGGCTGTATCTCATGAACCGTGATAGTTAGACAGATGTAATTTTCACAGATTCTGTATTTCTGTTGCCGTTATAACAACAAGTATTAAAAATCAGAATAAAATATATATTTAAGGGGGCTCCCATACAACAATTCTTTCAATACCACATACAAACTTATGATTACTTGCATGTAATGTGAAAGTAGCCGCACCAATAACCTTGTAAACAACATTTTGCTATGTAAAATCCAAACTATTCACTCCACACTATCCCTACCATTGTGCAGTGGTACGGAACCCTTCGTGCCAAAGTTCAACTTGCACTTGACCGGTGTTTTATTGCATTAAAAATTAAAACCTTTGGTAATAACAGATGTGGTAGTCCGAAAATGCATCAGTCTTTGGTTCAGTTTCTGGATGGGATACATAAATCATCAAATAGAATGATTATTCGTATTTTTACAACTTCAAAGCGCCACGCTTTTAATTTATGACTCTAAATAGCCATATACTACAATTTACAACCGAATCTTAAATATCCTGAGTACACACTCGTACGTAGAAATAAGTCCTGGGTATATGCCATCAACATTTCGCGATCACTATTGCGTTTGAGCTATGTACTCAGAGAAATAGTGCAAAAGCAGCATTAACAATAATTCCTCCATTTTATCTCTCGTGCTCTGCCAAATATGGATTATTGCAACGTCAATCGTGAATCCCGGCAAAAAATACGGCGATTACGTTAATTAATCACTAAACAATCCATATTTCCGAAGTTGGCTCTCTTGACAATCTTTATTTAACTGAATTATTCCTGTATGTGCCGATAGCGGTGAGTGATCGCGTCTCGGACAGCTGAAACTGATGGCAGCAGTACGTGCTGAGTTCTGAGCCGATGCTCAGACCCGTGAGATTAATCACCATCTTGCTTGTAATCGTCGAAGTAACACGGCTCTGGCGATTTGTTAAAGCAATTCTCTGGGACGCGCACCCTTAGATTTCCATCGTTGATTGCTAACCGAACTATATTGGTTGGACAAGCAGACGGAAGCGTTCGGAAGTCCTGTGAAGTGGTTTTTAAATTAAGCAACTGAGTCTTCGAATTTTAACTGGCGTCTGTAACTGGTTCATTGTTTCAATTGATGAATTAATTATACAAGCGAGATTCACGTTGAATTAGACTGTATACTAGACAATTATACTTACATAGAAGTCAATGATGAAGACACACGCTGTGCAGAACCTCACTTTGGTATTCACTTTGTGTTTTGAGACATCATACTGGGTTGGAATAACATTTTAAGCGTTTATGTATAAGGCAAATCTCCTGCTCTAGCTTTCTCTCCGACTCCACAAAACCTTAAAACCATGATGCTAAGAAACTTTTGAATTGTCACATTTGCTCCTACATACCACCCTCTAGACTAGGGCCACTGTTAAATGTTGTCCGTTGAGTTAGGAAAACACGTACATCAGAGATTGTACTGTAGATACATTTTCAAGGGTCAGTATTACAAGTTTTTCTTCGTGCGGGATATAAAGTTCGTGTAAAACACAATATTTTAGATGTCGACGAGGGTATTAACGGGTTTACTACGTGACTGATCCCGGCGCAGCTCATTGTAACAAATCGGTGTTTCTACATTTCTTTTTAGATAATATGATATTTTTCCATGACACTGACAAAGCGAAAGTAAATTTCGGTTAATCTGGTACACTTAAGTAAATATTCTTTTCCGCCTTCTAACCTTACCATAGTACTTTTGCCGCTTGATTTTGGGTTCTCAGGCGGAAAAAATATATCCGTAACTCGTTCGAAACGTCTTCTTTACGAACCTCGCTACGGCCCTCGCCTTCAGCTCGTGCCGTAAACTTCTCGGTTCATAAATATAAGCCTTTGCGAACTCGTAAGAAATGTACTATTTCCGCATTCTAACCTCAAAATAGCAACTTCGACGATTGATTTTGGGATCGCAGGCGGTAAAAATCTATTTCTAATCCACTACGAAAGGGAGCAAAATGCTACTTTTCTGTTTAAGCTACTTTTTTAATTTATTCATTGACATGAACCATTTACGCAATGTGCCAATTGAACACAGATCTTAATGAAATAATCGATCGTAATTTAATTGTAGTCGATTAAAATCGAACATATTTCAAGTTTTAACTTTAACAACCATATATGAAAATTTATGAATTTTTCGTAATATTTAAAAAAAATGTCACAATAAATTATATGTTTTACTGAAATGAACACACTATCGATGACTGTGATAATAAATATTGATATCCGATACCATTGTAATATTCGATTCGATTCTTTTTACACATTGTTAAAAGGCACAGGAATATTTTATCTGTAGGTGACCTTTCCCTAATCCTTCACAATCCCCATTATAAAAAAAAGTTTTGTTTACGTTGTTCGATTACTGTAAAAGTGGTGAAAGTGTAATGCAAAGTACAGTTATTTCATTTTTTAGAGCATTTAATTAAAATTTTCCTCATAGTCGATGTGAAAAGTTGTATTTGTCACTCAGGAGCAAAATTATTTTCGTCATGGGCGTTAACGCTTGAATCCTAGGTTACGCTCATGATTCTAACTTAGAATCCCTCGCTACGCTCAGGATTCTATCGTAGAATCCTTCGCTTCACTCTGGATTCAATGTTCCGCCCTCGCCGTAAATACATCATTTTGCTACCTTGTGAAATAAATAACTATTAATCACTATTTTGGAGTTTGAATTTAGAACATACCAATATATTCGACCTCCCTCTCGATGCTATGCAACGTCCTTGCGCAACTTTGATTGGTCGACATTTCCGACAAGGAGTTAAGCATTAGAATAAAAAAGACTGTTTTGTGTTCTTTGCTGTCATTAGTAAATTGGCGCTATTTTGAATCTTTACTGTAAGTTGTAAGAACACAAAGTTTACGTTACTTAATAATAAAACGATTAATAAAATCGGTTCGGCAGCAAGTACCGTACAAGCAACTTCTCTTGAGAAGAATTCTTTTTTCACGAAAAAGATGACGTCATAGTGGGTCCGCCATTTTGAATTTTAAAAAACTGATGAAAGATTCGAAACCAGCACCCTCAAAAACCCACATCTACCCCTCAATACTTGGAATTACATACAAAATTAACGTTGCGTGTTCAAAAAAGTCAGTTTTTTACAAATAAAAAACGAACCGCTGGACCGATTTTTTCTAGACTCCTTTCAGATCTAAGTCATGACGTGGCGTATCGATTGATATGGTCATCAAAGCGATTCGGTCCAGTAGTTATTGAGAAAACGAATTCCATAATTTTGATCACGTACATACGTACGTACACACACACACACACACACACACACACACAGACATCACTCTAAAAATGATTGCAAATGATTCTCCAGGTCTTAAAACGTAAAGAAAACACAAAATTACCTATTTCAATTTTCAGACCTATTATAATAACTTCTCAAGAGAAGTTAAAAATGCATTCAAGTGATAAGAGAAGTAACACCTGAGTTATTATGTAAGAGAGGTTGGCCGATATAGGAGAAAACTTGAAATGAAATATCGCTTCACAAGTTGACCATCCTAATAATAATAAGAAAATTACTCTTAATTTTAGTAATTGTTGCAATTTAATGTGCATTTTAAATAATTTAACCTTCCTTTTTTCTTTATTAAATGTCTATTTTCGCTTAATCTTTATTTATCTCGTGTTCATGGTATTAACTATAGTATTCAACTCTTGATTAAAATAGATTTATATCGAGAGCCATGAATCACTCCCTACGGTCGTGATTTTTACGTTAGAATCCTTCACTTGCTCGTGATTCATCTATGGCCCTCGCTTTAAATCCGTCCCTTATTCACTAATTGCATAATACACTCGTATCAGTAGGCAACAATAGAGTATTTCGATATGGAAAGGTGAAAATTCTTATTCTATGAAGAATGTAGTTTAGGATTTCGTATATTGATATGGAAGCTAAGCTTTGAAGCAATTTTCCCACGTTGAATTATCTGCACAACAAACGAATTTCCTACGCTACGCTTATTATTATACCGTTCTTATATCATGTAGTGTAGGGACGAAAATCGTTTAATAGTCAGCGTTTGACTGAATAAATGCCGATATTTGGTGAAGTCTTATTGGATCGGTTATTTAGAAAGCGGAAGGTGATCTGCTGAAATAAATTTCGGAGCCAACACATGCTAGAAGGTGAACATAAGTTTCAAAAGATTTTCAAAGGGGTCTTGGCGAAACCATGTCATATAGGTATAATGGTGATAGGTGTTGTGTACCAAATATGATTGTGTAGATTTTTAAACTAGGAGTTATTGTCTCTGCTGCTGTGGTCCCGAAAGCGTGTACCACTTAGCAGCACAATGAATTTGATCTTTTTGACAACCAACGACATAGCAGGTAAAATTCATATAACAGGCTAGTTTTGGTTGTGAGTAATAGTCATGTGCTACAACAATATTTTCATCATACTTATTGGTTGAACTCAATACAAATCAATATTCATAAATTATACAGTTATCTCGAAACTTCTATCTTCGTAGGTCATGGTCAAGTGAGGATATGAGCCCGCTGTATGAATGATAAACATACTTACTTTCTAGGTTGCATGTAATACCCACATACCTAATTAACTGTACAGCACCTACATGCATCATCTCATCATCTCGTCCTGTCACACCTCAGCAGGGGTATAGGGCTAGCTCCGCCCAGTCTGAGCTCACAATGACAGCCTCTTTCTCCGTTGAACGTCGCCACGTTGTTTTGGGGCGACCTTTCTTGCGTTTCCTCTTTGGGCACAATTTGAGGCCTGTTATCGACAGTTGTTTGTCAGGTCTCCTCACACGTGGCCAAGCCATCGCCACTTCCTGGTGATCACCTCCGTCTCCAACGGCTTCTGGTACGTGAGCCTCCACAATTCCGCGTTTGTGATTGTTTTTGGCCACAATATGCTCAATATTTGTCTCAAGCATTTATTAAAAAATACTTGGAACCAGCCCGCGATGTCCTTTCGAATGAACCACGTTTCGATCCATATAGGAGAAAAGACTTCACGTTGGATTCGAAGATTTTCAACTTGCTGCGACGTGTAATGGTAGAGGAGTTCCACACTGGTCTGAGTTGGGCAAATGCAGCTCTAGCCTTGTTGACACGGGCTTCCACGTGGGCCTCGGTTGTACCTTGTGGATCCACCAGGCTGCCAAGGTACACAAAACTCTGCACTTTCTTCACTGGCACGTTCACATAGAATGAAGCTACATCGATGCTATTTAAACGCATCTCTTTTTTTCCCACAGTTGGTGCGTAGTCGTAGCAGCTTCAAGTGATAGGTCCTCTACTATAAATTGGAGATCTTCACGCGTTATAGCAAGTAGACACAGATCGTCGGCAACACATATCACGTCTTCCAACACAATCAAGAAGCGCAGTGGCGATAACAAGCATCCCTGTTTTACTTCGGAGGTCACTGTGATGGGTACAGTAAGCTGACCATTGTTCAGTACACTGCATGTAGATCCCTCGTAGAGGCATTTAATTTTATAGAATCTTGTCTGGAACACTTCTGCGTTTCAGTATTCTCCACATACAGGTCCAACTTACTCGACCGAATGCTATTTTGAAGTCGAAGTCCACCTACATACATATTCCTATAAATAAGTTTCACCACACCTTGTCCGTTTGTTCACTCTAGCGAAAGACACTATTAGTGTGATTTTGATTGATCAAATCATTGTGTAATTTCACTTGTTGAGTGGTCACTGTAAGATTGTCGTATCAACGTTTCGCTGAACAAAACTAACAACACACACGGGGAAACCGCGCGCGAAATGACAAAACCCCGTACGTAGCAAAATAATTGGGTGGAGACCTTACACAAAACCCACGAACAATATTGAGCAAAGGTTTATAAGCAATCAGCACATATAATTTGGAGATCCCAAATTACCGCCCGACCACAACAAATATGCCGCACGATGAAAGGTAGCACCGGACCGTACTTCATGCATGCTTTCGCTGTTTTCCCCCGAAAAGGTAATATTCCTCCAAACTCGACGTTATTGATTTGTTTCCACGCTTTACGAATTCCATCTTCTATTGTGTGGTCGACGATTTTCCATTCTATGATTGGTTTTCGGCAATCACGCCCTTGTTTATAACGTTTAATACCACAGAACCTTTTTCCTTCCCCTCCATTGTCCTCGATCCATTGTCTTCAAAAAGAGTAGTAGTGGAATCTTAATAAAGGTGTCATATTTATCATATAACAATAAACAGACAGGGAGCATCGATTGTGTGCCCCTTTCATCTGTCAGGATTACTCTGCCTTTGTTCTCAGCAAGTCGTGTTTAGCTTTGGAGCGTTTATTAGGAAATTGGAAGTGTGGGACACAAAGGGCCTTAAATTAAATCAACTGCCCCAATATTCCCTCGAGCAAGGCTTCCAAGGGAGGGAAGGTGGGCATTACCTCGTCCGCCCGCACGTCCCATATTAACTGAGTATGGTTGGCAGCACACAAATGCTACATTAGAGCCGACTCCGACTTAACTACCGTATTCGCTGGTATTTCTACTAATCAGTCCTTGTTCACGCCAAGAAAGGTCGCGGTGTGAGTCACAAGTACCTAAAATGTCAAAATGTAGGAACATTGTGTTGTAAACAATTTCATGGTTAAATGAAACGTTCTACGCCTTAAAAATATCCTCTAAAACAAATGTTCAGATTTTCACAGTATGTAGAAATAAAAATACATCATTAGAATACAATATAATATCCATTTATTTGCTGTATCCGCATAAACACATTCATAAAAAAGAAATACACTAAGCAAAACAGAGATTTGCCCCCAGTTTCCGAAAGAGTTGTCAAATGTAACACGCGATTAATTGATCATTAATTCAAAATAGCGGCATGTGATTGGCTGAAATGCGTTTAACAAGAGTTTAACAAGTTGTCACAGCTAATTTTCCTTTCAGAAACCGGGCGTAATAAATCAATTACAGGCAAAAAAGAAATACATTGGACACTATTTCACACATTGATCTAGCCCTAAACTAGGCTTCCCTGTATCTTGGGTAACAGACAACGATACACATATTTATATAGATAAATATTATACTTAGATAGATAAACAACCATAGGGTACAAACATCCGTTCTCATAAAAACTAATATTTGCTCCCACCGGGACTCGAACCCGGGACCCTTGGCTTCGTAGGCAGGGTCACTGCCGGCTCGGCCATTCGGGTCGTCAAAACAAAAAAAAACATACCATTCCCATTTCCCATACAGATACATAAAGTAGTGAGTGGTTTCACTGCCATGTACTCTTGATGCGACAGCAAAAGGGCTCAGACTCAGCATAATGTCACAGGAAGGCCTGTGACGCTGGTTTTCAGTCTAGGACCCAGAAAGTATATGTATCTTTGAACGCGTTAATGTCACAAGTTGGCAAGTGTAAGAAACAGCCTACAACTAAACTAAACACTAAACAAATTATTAAACAAGATACTGTCCAAAATAAACATAAAAAAAGCAAATAAAATGTCAGTGCAGAAATAAATTGTGAATAAGAATTGCATAATGGATTAATGAAAATATATTTGGATTAATGTGTGTAACTTTTTATTTTATGACATGTTTATCTTTTAGTTCAGGGGTTAAGTAGTGGCTTAACGTAGTCCCAGCTGTGCCTCTACCACCATATATGGGAAAGGCATGTTTTTTGTAGTTGTAGTGTAAAAATCCTGCCCCTCTTGCCTGAGTACAAGTCTCGCGCCTGATCATAAGTCTACCCTAAGCGAAAGCCCGCACACGTGAAACTATGCTGATGTTTAGCGCAACGCACACACGCTCACACGCGTCGCTGTTTTTATTTTTATTTTACTAGTAACGATTACCACAATTTAATTTCTTCAACACAATAATTATCATTATTACAACAAACTAATAAAACAAATGTTTTCAATATATGTCAGTTAAGTCATTAGAGTATTTAACCGGACTCTCCGACACCATTGAAGAAAGATACGAAGGGGGAATTGATTGAAGTTTCTACAACATAACGTTCTAGAGAAAGTTAGACCCTCACGAGTATTGAAAACAGCCTCCTAACACACTTCAATAGCTGTTACTTAGACAAGGACTGGAACCTTAACTCTCCAACTAATTCCGAGACTATCCTAACTAATAGACCCGCTAGCCCAATCATGCATTCCCTAAAACCGTCATGCACTACTTCACATCACCAAGCTAGCTAGCTAGATGTCGGGACATCGAGTTCTAATCCCTGAGGTGCCTCTTAGAAGAAGATGGAAGGTGTTGTGCTAATTATAAGTTGTCGCTAATCCAATCTATTCGGATTAGACAGCTAGAATGTAGACATAAAGAGATGACTAGAAGTGTACCTAAGCTCTAGCTAGTGCGCGGTTGAGAATTAACTAATTATCGAAGTTAAAGGTGCTCGCTCTGATTTAACTATCAAAGCGGAACTTAGGGGAAGAACCCGCTACTTCTTCATTAATTATGATAATTCCACAATCATCGAAGCAGCAGCGCCAGGAAGTTTAACCTATGTGATGGATGCAACGTACACGCTGTTATGCCCGACAGCCCGCAGTTCACAGACGTCTTCTCAAAAGTTCAACCCACAAGCTCTAGAATTACCTAAAAAAATGGGTCTAAGGCGTGTGTGATAACGATTAGAAGAGATGTTTTAGTTAAATTATTTCTATTCAGATTCTCTTCTGGCAAATTGACATATCCACCCACAAGTCGCAGTAGTAATTGAATGATAATATGACAAGAGAACTGAAGTTGAATCCTGGGTGTTTCCTAGCGTTCCCTGCTACGATTCGTGATCGCCTATGTACAATTACTAAATAACATTTTAATATATTAATTTGTAATAATATAAACTTAGGAGGTGCAATATATTAGACCTACACACAAATCATACAATCAAGCAAGATTCTAAAAATAAATAAATTTATAAAATATAGTATAATGGAGTTGAAAACCCTAGTTAAAATGTAGAACTCTTTAGCATATTCTCCAACAAAATCTCTAGAGACACGTGAACGTTTAATCTGGAATCCTAAATCTCCTTTAAGTTCGATCGTAACAAGGCAAAAGGCTAATCTAATGATCAACCTAGTGACATATAGCAAGACAGACAAACACTTAGCTTCGTAAAGATTTCAATGTCATAGTCACAAGATATAAAACATACTACAGGTATAAACAGAACCATGCTTATTTAACAGGTGTGAGTGTAATTAATTAGTTACACAATAAATTTACACTAGAACACTCCGAGCTGTCCGACACATACCGATCATATACCGATACCGTAGGAGATCATACAAGGCGTGCCTTTAAAGTTCTGTCGTTTACATATTTGGCGCCAATTTTTAATTTAAAACTGTTCAATATTAAAATTTGTTGAGGTTTAGAATATCAAAACAATTGAAAAAAAAAATGACTAATGCATTTGTTCACTCACAGCGTTGTTTTGAAACTGTCATGTCACGTTCGAAAATGAATCTTACTGAGGATTTCCGAGCAATAAGCTGATTGATGGCAGGGGTGCCGTAACATATCCAGGTTTCTTTATTCGAAAAATATAAGCGGACAGCTGTTTATACCCGAGCGAGTACGAACTTGTTTTAACCCTGCTCGTTCATTCCGCTGAGAATAAAACTTCGAACTTCGAAAAAAATCCAAACTAAAGTAAAAATAAAAAACCAAAATTAACAGCATCGGCACCAGATTTAGATTACCTTATATTTGCAATCCTGGTGAAATATTACATTTGCTAACATATAGTCTTTCTCCTGATCGAATAACGTATGAGCGTAAATTTTTCGTATATTTCGTATATATTGCACATAAAACAACATAAGATATAATAAACAGAAAGGACATCTACAAAGGCATGCTTATCTCTAAATAGAGATCTCTTCCAGCAAACCCAAGGTTGATAAGAATAATTTAATATACAGGATAGACCTATGTGCTCTGATAAGATACATACATATATTACTGAACTATTGAACTAACTGCTAGATACACTACATACACAAGTACATAAATATTATATAAAAATATAAATACACCTAAATAAACTAATACATACTAATATATAGATTCTTAAAGACGGGCAGAGATGGACTATCTCTGATAGTGCAGGGAAGCGAGTTCCAGAGAGTGATCGCCCGCAATCGAAAACAGTGCTTGTATGCGACGGTGTTGTGATGAGGTATAGAGAGCAGGGAAGCCGTGTGAGTTCTACGTGGACGAGCCGAAGGGAGAAATTGAAAAAGCTCACGGAGAAAGCTAGGGTATCGAGGGTTGGTTAAGATGTTGAATAGAAGAGTGAGGATGTGTGTGTCCCGACGAAGACGGATCGGCAGCCATTTTAACTCCTTGCGATACTGCGAGACGTGGTCGAACTTGCGCAGTCCGAAGATAAACCGAATCCCGAGATTTTGAAGTCGCTCGAGTCTGTTCAGTTGCTCTTCGTTGGCGCTAGCCCAACAAACATCGGCATAATTGATCAAGGGGAGAAGAAGAGATTGAGCAATAGTAATTTTTGTTTGATGGGGCAGAAAGTTCTGAAGCCGTCTTAGTGAGTGAAAGGTGGCAAAGACGCGCCTACTGACCTCGCTGACATGGTTAGTCCAGGAGAGTTGTCTATCAAACATGACACCCAGGTTTTTGGCCTTGTCACTGTAGGCGATTTTTCATCAGTACAGTACAGTGGTTAATAGCCAGCAACGCTGCTCTGATAATATATGCGCCTATATGGCATAAAATTTATACCGTTTCACATGTAGGCATGATCGCTCTGTGCTAACTTGGTTTGGAATAGATGTGAAGGTTCTATTGAATATCGTCGATTTCGTCAAGAAACATTATGTGTAGTTAGAAAGATCATCAAAAAAACGCTGAAACACCAGGCAAATTCCGCTCCCAGGCTTATTATAATTTTCCCTAAGTAAGACGTCCCTTCATCGAATATTCCAATTGCCTCCAGGTACTTAAACCTCCACAATGTCGTCCCCATCAAAGCATCGCTCCAAGAGACGAAACTGGTGCAAAAAACTAGTCAGGAAGAGGCTCCCGATCACAAAATGGATGCCAGAATATAACTCCGAGAAGGCAATAGCAGACCTTATAGCTGGTGTCACTGTTGGACTAACGGTCATACCACAAGCGTTAGCGTATGCCACATTAGCTGGCCTGGATCCTCAGGTAAGAAGAACTTATATTTATAGTATTCACCTATATTTCCATCTCGTTTGTCGGGGTTGACTGTTTTATTTACCATGGTACTTAATAACAATATACTCCGAACTTCTATGTTTTGCTATATCCACATGGTCCAGAAAAGGCACAGTTATGTCCGTAATAATAGCCATTGTTTTGATAACCTTCCTTGGAAGGGGACAAACCTACAGATATCACCAGTCGTTGAGTCGGGTCTGCTATAGTGCTTGCTTCTTTAGCAGTCATATTGCTGTAGCTTCATTTTCTTCCACCTCTTGACAGCCGGCTGTTATTGAAGGAAATCTTACATTTAGGCGTTTCAACGTAATCGTAATATAGCTAATATGGTTTATGTAGCTAACTATTACTAAAGTCTTCCGTAATATTACATGGTCAAAACTCAAGGTTTCGAAACTTACGCTGGAGAATAGGTTATGAATATTCATCGCTTTCCAAAGTTGAAGTGAAGTTATTGCCGTTCAAATTGACAATCTGGCCGACGGCTACGGAGAATAAAGTAAAATGTTGGCATGAAACTTAAGATATTTTCTTGACCTACATTTTCTGAAAATCCGTACTATTTGGGAGGTTTCCCCTATGTGTTTTAGATAAGTGAAACTCCATATAATAGATATAGCGAGAGATCTTAAGATTCATTCTGACAAAGACTGGTTCCAGTTTAGTTATGATTCGAAATTTACTCAAAAGTTGCTAAAGCTTTTCCAATTACTCTTTCACAATTTATATTCTTCGGTCCGTATTTCTGCGTGGCAAATCATGTAATTAAATTACTTTCATACTCGGGCCACGGGCAGTGAATGACCTCAGTGAAAACTCCACCGAACGCAAAATAATGACTTATTATTCCCAGTACGGCCTCTACTCCTCGTTCGTTGGGTGTTTCGTCTACATCGTGTTCGGCTCCTGCAAAGACATCACTCTCGGCCCCACCGCTCTCCTGGCCTTGATGACGCATCAACAGATCCAGAACAGGAGCATTGACTATGCGGTGCTGCTGTGCTTCCTAACTGGCATTGTGCAGCTGCTAATGGGGATTCTGCATTTAGGTAAAATAATATATCTACACGAAGCTCTTCGGGGTTTATCTTTTTCTCCTGGACTCCTTGAAGATCATCCTTGTTTGTTCAAATGGTAGGGCTCCCTTACATGAATTAGTTATCAGTTATCAGAACGTCTATTGCCACTGAATGTTGGTTAAAATCCAATTACATAAAAGAAGTAGTAAGAAATAACAATTGCATTTGCGACGCCTCGTATCACCAAGAACTCACTACGATAAGTTTATATGCGGAAATCAATTGCAATAAAGCCGACAATTACGGTGATTCTTATCAATCCCTCGTAAAACCAGTCCGTACAGTACAGTTTTCTACTGTAACTGTCTGGTATATAAACTTGTGCAAGAACTTATAAGTAACAATTAGATTCAGTTGGCTTCGTGTAACGACAATATTATGTATGTTCATGTTGCCAGTGGCCCTGAAAGGAATAGGGTACCGCCACTTTAATCTCAGGATAAGTAGTAGTACTTTGACTCTCGCACTACGTTCAATATTCATGACTCAGCATCAACTTGCCTATATATGACGACCCGAATGGCCGAGTCGGCAGTGACCCTGCCTACGAAGCCAAGGGTCCCGGGTTCGAGTCCCGGTGGGGGCAAATATTTGTTTGATGAGAACGGATGTTTGTACCCTAGTCATGGTTGTTTATCTATCTAAGTATAATATTTATCTATATAAGTATGTGTATCGTTGTCTAGTACCCAAGATACAGGGAATCCTAGTTTGGGGCTAGATCAATGTGTGTGAATAGTGTCCAAGGTATTATTATTATTATATATATATTAGTTATATTATGAGTAATTTTTTTTTAAAGTTAGTATCTTCCGATAATGACCAAGATTATGCGAAAAACTGCTATGCGGCCATTTACGACTATTAAATAGTAGTTGTGATTATCCAAGGCCGGTGCTTATTGTTTGATTACAGCAATTACGTTTTATTGTTTTTATGTTGTTGCGGCTAGTACGGCTTTGGTTACGAAACAAGAATTCCTTAATTTTCATGCAAATATTCACGGCTTTTGCATTGTTGTTGTACTGAGGTTATGACTTTAAAAAAAAACTCGTCCACAGAGTAAGTACCTAAGCAAAGCAAGAGTTAAAGAAAGAGTTTCAATTATCTGAGGTCTCATCATTGACATTTTCGTGCCAACTCTTTGACTAAGCAAATAAAAACTTTATAAATTGAAATCAAAATCTTCTTTCCGAAATAGCAACTTGTCATGTCTGTCGCCCTCATCAAATATAATACAAATTTAAATTGAAGTTAAAAATTCCTCGACCGTCGGATTTTAATGCGAATGAACTCGCTGACATGATCTTGAGTTATGGTGAAGCTCCTCAAAGCGGAAGAGCTGCCTTACTACTGTACCGGGAACGATTCCCGGACCGGCGTGCTCCTCATAACGCCCGAGTCATCATCAATGCTCTACAGCGCATTCGAGATGGTCAGATTCTAACCGGAGACCAGAGAACAGTTCGCGTCTGCCGGCACAAGCAGAGGAAGCCGTTTTGGAGCATTCCATTCGAACCCGGAAAGCAGCACAAGAGGAGCGGGTCGACTGCTCCGAATGAACCATATGAGGGTCCGAAAAACCTTGAAGAAGGACGGACAGCATCCGTTTCAATTTTTAAAAGCACACGCTGTATTACCGCGGGATTACTTACCACGTATCGCCTGGGTATAGCGTATGGTAACCGCCGAGAGAATAGCACCATCCTCACTCTTACCGAGGTGTCGTAAAAGGCGACTAACGTACAAAATACGGGAGTAAAAGGAATCCAGACAACACCTTGGATCCTCACTACTCTTCGTGGAAACAGACCGCATAGCCTGGAATCTGTTCAGGAGAAAGAAAACCCTGGAAACAAACCCGGTATGGCATCTTCGTCAGGCGCCGCAGATTCCTGGCTCCGCACTTATCGACTCGTCGTTCCTGTGGATCACGCCAGCTAGGTCGAGAGGGTGGCACGTGTGCTGGGCAAGCACGTGTAGCCTTACTTATGTCCCAGGCGTAGCAGCTTCCGCGTAGAGGACACTTCGCCCACCCGACCACCAAGTGGAAAATAACACGGCGGGTGACAGTGACTCATTATAAGTCCGCACAAATGGGCGCAGGTGTAGACGCCAGGGGTCACTCTCGACAGTGGAGGGTCCATCGCAGATTCATTGACCCTGCCAATAAGAAAAAAAAATATAAACCCCCTTCTTTTTACATGCGCCTTGCTACATGGAATGTCCGAACAATGAGGACAGGCTTCCCGAACACCAGTGGAAGGTGGAAGTTCAGATTGCGCGCAAGACCTGATGCAGAGCTTAACAGGCTACACATAGCTATTGCTGCTTTGCAAGAGATCGAGGATGAGGGGTCGATACGGGAAGCACAGTATATCACAGAAGGAGGTTTCTTCTCTAAGGGTAAAGATGCATCGGATACTCGCGAGCACCCGTACGTCAAAATAGTGGCACATAGAAATCAACCATGACATTGGCCAGTAGTACTATGGGAAATAAAAACCAACAGTTTTGGTAGTACCACGGCCAAAAAAATTACCCGTGGTACTACTTGTAATAACACTGGTAGTAGCACGAGGGACGAAGGGAAAAGATTAGAGAAGGGTTTAATAAACTTCGTGAAACGAATATGAGAAGTGTGATGGAGTCCATGAGTCGGCGTTTTAACGCCTGCATCTAAGTGCACGGACAACACGTCGAAAACCAGTACCTCATGCGAGTTCACCGTCGTGATTAGATAAGTAGTTACTGTACAGTCATTTTGTTATACTTTAGCGTAAGCGTTTTATAATTTAGTTGTTACTGAGTCACATTCAAACATACAATATAATTAGATTCATATCGATATTTTGGCTTTTATTGGTGAAGTGAGGGATGGAACTGAGATGTAAATAAACAGACGTCATGCATTTGACAGTTCGACATAAGGTAGGTAACTTAACGCGTTACGTTGCGTGCTCAATCAATCTATACACCTATACTTTTTTATATACCTGATCTGATCACTCCTAGATCGAAACTGTCAACTTCTATTTTTTCTCGATTTTCCTGGTTTTGTTATTTTGGGACGACCCGAATGGCCGAGACGGCAGTGACCTTGCCTACGAAGCCAAAGGTTCAAGTCAAAGCCCGGGTTCGAGTCCCGATTATTATTATTATTAGTATCTTCTTTAACTATTTTATAAATTGTTAATATACCAATGCCTAAAACAAAAATAAGGTTATCGTTAAAGTAATAATGATGACTTTAATGTTGTTTAGGTCTCCCCCCTACCATTTTTATAGCCATTTTAATATTGAAATGCGCTGTCTGGGTACCAACTGCAAAAAACTTCGGAAAACTTCGGAATGAAAGGGTTTATCGTGGTGAAATTGACTGATTCTTGATGATGAAAGAGACGTAGTGCTGCCAGTAACAAAAAGTTGCACAAAAAGTGGTAACTGTAAACTAAAATTACGCTTTTTTTCAGTAATAGTGATTTTTTCGAGTTTTTTTAGTATTTGCAGATTTCCACAAAATCTGTTTCCCAAAATAGAATTATTTTATTACGGAATATTATTTTTTATGTTGTAAGCTTTTAGATGACACCAAAGATGTGTTTACAAATAATAAACTTTTTTTTTTAATCATTACGTGATACCTATTTTCACTTTTCGGAGCTAAGCTTAAGCATAAGACCTAGAGATTAGTGATATATCGTGAAGTCATAAGGTAGTAAATAAATAAATGTAGCCCACATTAATGTCCCCACTGAGAGGCATAGGCCTTTTATGGATATGCTTATATGATTGAGTATATACGTCATCAAGCTGGCTCAGTGAGGGCGGGTGAATGGGCGAAGATAATAAAGCAATTAAATTAAGTATACCTTATCATTTTATAATTTATTTATAACAGAAATACAAGGAAAATAAGCAGAGTAATTACATTGAAGACCCAAAAGGCCGAGTTGGAAGTGACCCTGCCTACGAAGCCAAAGATCCCGAGTTCGAGTCCCGGCAAATATTTGTTTGATGAGAACGGATGTTTGTACCCTAGTCATTGTTGTTTATCTATCTAAGTATAATATTTATCTATAAAAGTATGTGTATCGTTGTCTAGTACCCAAGATACAGGGAATCCTAGTTTGGGGCTAGAGCAATGTGTGTAAATAGTGTCCAAGGTATTATTATTATTATTATTATTATTTCTTTCTTTTTCTCTCAATAGTCAATAGTCAATAGTCAAAGTACTTTATTACTGTAGATATTTACATATACTTAGCAAACGTCATTTTTTGCCTCTTCTCTACATTGGACCACTGTGGGAGAAGAAGGGCGTAGAAACTCCCACAGATTTATTTTTAGATCTCTTTTAAAAATAGGTTGTGCTTAACTAATACAAATATGAAAAATTTAATTGTTATGATTAATAAGCAGGAATAAATAATTACAAAATTATTAACAGCAAGGTCTGTGTTGAGCCAGATTAACCCCATACAGTCCTGTCATTTAAGTAATCTTGAACATTGTAATATCCCTTTTTCGACAAAGTCGCTTTAACATGCTTTTTGAATTGCTCAAGTGGCAATTTCAAAATCTCCAGAGGTATCTTATTGTGTCTCCTATTCATAGGAGGTTATTTTACGGCACGGGCCAAAGCCAAGTGCATAGTGATGAATTAATGATTAAGATGAATTATTATTATCATTATTATTATTATTATTATTAAAAAGATATTAATGCATTAGGTTTTCGAAGTGTCCCCCTTTTTGTTGAAGACACAATGCTGAGCGAAACACAATTTGCTGCGTAGCTCTTCTATCATGTCTGGGTCGTTTCGGATGGCGTTAGCGCAACTTAGAAACCGATCTAGAAGATCTGCCTCCGAGTTGATGGGGGCATTATAATGTTTTTGTTTCATCGTGCCCCATAAAAAATAATCTGGTGGTGTCACGTCTGGTGAACGAGGAGGTCATCCACCGGCCCTTGCCGACCAATCCTGCGATTTGGGAGTTGTTCATTCATGTCCTCACAGGCGTGTAGTTATGAGCTGGGCAGAGCATATGACGTAGTGTGATAGCTTGTCCAGCTACCTACAGCTTGTTTTATCCTAGTAGTTCTATTTTAAATGAATATTAAAACTGTCTAATTTTGTTTATTCAAATTATTTTAACGGATAGTTGTCATCTAAAACAGAAATATTAGGATAAGCCACACTTTTAAACCGTTTAAGCTCAAAATAAATCACTTTTGAAAAAATACTAATCACAACACGATTATTTCACACGAGCTATTATTTTATGTAAGTATTATAAGTATTTTATTGCGACTGTTTCTATTTTGTTTTATTTCCTCAGTCCCAAAACATGTAAAGTACCTAAATTAAAAATAACTATTAAATATACACTGTATTATAACCAGCAGATTTTTAGAATTTGCCGCGCTTGCCAGGTTTATGTTCCATTAGACAGAGTGTATGAATGTTCCTTAGTGACATCATGTCACTAATGAACATTCATAGACTATCACTGACATGTGAGTTAATGTGATTGACATTGATTTTTTCGTTCCGAAACAATTAGCCGCAAGTAAACATTAAAAAAATATCAAGTTCACAACACCCCTCGTGACGTCGACAGATATTTAATATATTATTTAAAAAAAAATTGGCATCCATATCACTATTCAAATTAGTTTCTTAAAATTAGCTACAATTTCATAAAATAAAATAAAAGTACTACGTATTTGTACATTACTGCAGAGACCAGTAAATAAGCCATCCAGGACGAGTATGATTTAGCCGGTCGAGCCGAAGGCGAGGTCCGGCTATAATACGAGGCCAGGATGGCACTTATGGTCGAAGCGTGTATAGTGCTTTTCTCAAAAATAAAACCATTTATGTTTAATTTGTATATTTTATTTTATTCTTCTTTTAGTATCGAATTCCTAATTCTTAATTAGTATCAAAATAGTAAAAAATACGAATGAACTGAGTTTCCCGCCATTTTACATCGCAATTCGGACACGTCAACCTCTATGGTACCTCCTTTTTATTAAATGACCTGAACTGCCAATAACCTCCTTAGCTTATCTTTGAAAAAAAAATAGTTCTATATTTAAATATTATGATATGTAATGGGATTTCATACTTACTTACTAGACAGTTTTACGTTTTCCTTGACACTTCTAAAAATTATCCAGGATGAGTTTCTTTCGGTTACTATCTTCACATATGTAATGGGGACATTTCATACTATTTTTGAGAAAAAATATGTAGCATCGTCCATTGAGCAGAAATTTTGCATGTACAGGGTGTCCCGTAAGTAGTGGTCCAACGTTAAAGGGCTTGCCTTATTTCCTAAAACCAATTTAAATATAATAAAAAAAAAACGTAGGGTTACCATGTTATTTTTTTTCCCTGGAATTTCCCATTTCGTCTTCCGTACATCGTGTTTTTTAATGCTGACGCTGCTAAGAATAACATTTCCAAGATTTTATTTTTGTAGAATAAAGCTAAATAGTTTATCAATGTAACCAAATAACAGTTTTGTTACTATCTGTTACTAATGGCTTGGAAAAAATCTTAAACAAAAAAAAATATTTGTTCCGCCTTCAGATGACAGAAATTTAAAAAAAATCTCATGCAAAAAAAATGTATGACATTGAACTGAACCATTCTTTTAAAAACTTGTACACCTACCCAGCTTTGTAAATTGGAATAAAAACTAAGTCTAGGCTTTGTCGTTACAAAGTAATTGCTATTTATCTAAAAAGTGGCGCTAATTTTAAATAATTGAATAAAAAGAAAAAATATGCGTTAAACTTATTGTAGTGTCTAAACTGTCTGCCTATGAGCTTGAATCACTAAGATAGACACAATTTTTTATTTAGCTTTATGAATCAAGTTTCTACCGCTCAATCTACATTTAACATAAGATACTTATTGCAGGTATGTCAATAATCCATTTCATTTTAAACAAATTAGGTCTTATTAAAAAATAAAACAGTTAAGTAAATAAAAAATTATATTGATACAACACAACTGAACTGAACAACTGAACCATTCTTTTAAAAACTTGTACACCTACCCAGCTTTGTAAATTGCTATAAAAACTTAGTCTAGGCTTTGTTGTTACAAAGTTATTGCAAAATATCTGAAAAGTGGCGCTTATTTAAAAATATTAATAATAAGCAAAATGTGTATTACAATATTTTTATGACTTCCTTAGCCACGAATCTCATGCCATGGTAATAAACTTCCAAACCTAAGAGTCATGTGATGCCTTGGGTCGTTGAAAAGTTTAGTCATCACATCAGGTAGAAAAAGCTAGAGCGTGGATAGAGTCCGCGCCACAAATCATGTCCTGCGACTGAAAGCTGAACTTATACGCTGATCTCACTGGCAAGTGTCTATAGAGCGAAGACAGTGGCGCCACCGCTATCGGTAACAGTTCAGTTTGTCGCCAAACAGGTTTTTTTTCCTTTGGATCCTTTGTTTACGATGTCAAGGAATCTTGCCGGGGAGAGAGGGGAGAGTGCGGGGTATGGCGCGCGCGATGGTCGGGGCGGGACACAACCGCCCGCTCCCTCAGCCCCCGTTTCCTCCCAGTTAGTTGTGATTTGTGGTAACTTCGATACGGACGTAAGACAACTATTCATACCCCGGCCTGAAAATTTCTGCTCCAATCTCGACCTGTGCTTTGAAATCGGACATTGATTTTCTTATCGATTTTGGAACTGTTTGTTACTTGGAATTATCGACTTGGCGATCTCACGGACTCTGATACACATTGTGAATAAGTTTCGTTTGTTTGGTGTTCTGTTGGCAAAAAACATAAGTCATTGTAATGCCTCGTTTCACGCCACGTGAGTACTGTTACATGCATTTAATTTATGGAGAAGCAAGACAAAACGCCAGGGCCGCCGCAAGATTGTACCGAGAAAGATTCCCGAATATGGAGAGTTACCCCGATCATCGCGTTTTTCTTCGAGTGCATAACGCCCTTCTTGAGGGAAGGATTCTTGGTACCGGAATTGGTGGTGCTGGTGAAGGAAGACCGCGGCATGTTGATAAAGATTTAATAGTATTGAGAGAAATCGAAGAAGATCCCTCGCTTTCAGTGCGCACCATAGCACGACGCACCGGTATACCAAGAACAACGGTGCATAAAATTCTAAAAGTGTACCGGTTGCACCCATATCACGTTCAACGTGTCCAAACGCTTCAGCCAAGAGATTACGCTGCAAGAGTGTATTTCTGTCGACGAATGTTGAACATGAATGAGGAAGACCCACAGTTTTTTAATAAAATACTTTGGAGTGATGAATCCTCGTGTAGACGTGATGGATATCTCAACTTACATAACTTGCACAGTTGGCAATTAATTAACCCACGTTTAATGAGAGAAGACAAGAGCCAATACCAATTTAAAATAAATTTATGGGCTGGAATTATCAACAACCAAATCATAGGGCCCTTTGAATTACCAGCAACTCTGAACGCGGAATATTATCTGCATTTCTTAAGAAATGAGTTGCCAAATTTACTGGAAAATTTACCAGAAGACGTGCGAGAAACCATGTGGTTGCAGAATGACGGATGCCCAGCACACTATGCAGCAGCAGTACGGGAGTACCAAAATGAGACCTACCCTGGAAGATGGATTGGGCGCTTAGGTCCTATTTTATGGCCGCCGCGATCCCCGGACTTAAACCCCTTAGATTTTTTTTATTGGGGGTGTCTGAAAGACAGGGTATATCAAAGATCTATTAGGACGGAAGAAGAATTAAGAGAAAGAATCAATGCTGCTGTAGCGGAAATAAACGCAGGCAATTTCGCGAGGCGTCTAAGAGCTTCTTTCATTAGGAGATGCAGAGTTTGCATTATTGCAAGAGGACGGCAATTTGAGCATCTTTTGTAATTTTATAATTGTGTGTGTGTTGTATCAATATAATTTTTTATTTACTTAACTGTTTTATTTTTTAATAAGACCTAATTTGTTTAAAATGAAATGGATTATTGACATACCTGCAATAAGTATCTTATGTTAAATGTAGATTGAGCGGTAGAAACTTGATTCATAAAGCTAAATAAAAAATTGTGTCTATCTTAGTGATTCAAGCTCATAGGCAGACAGTTTAGACACTACAATAAGTTTAACGCATATTTTTTCTTTTTATTCAATTATTTAAAATTAGCGCCACTTTTTAGATAAATAGCAATTACTTTGTAACGACAAAGCCTAGACTTAGTTTTTATTCCAATTTACAAAGCTGGGTAGGTGTACAAGTTTTTAAAAGAATGGTTCAGTTCAATGTCATACATTTTTTTTGCATGAGATTTTTTTTAAATTTCTGTCATCTGAAGGCGGAACAAATATTTTTTTTGTTTAAGATTTTTTCCAAGCCATTAGTAACAGATAGTAACAAAACTGTTATTTGGTTACATTGATAAACTATTTAGCTTTATTCTACAAAAATAAAATCTTGGAAATGTTATTCTTAGCAGCTTCAGCATTAAAAAACACGATGTACGGAAGACGAAATGGGAAATTCCAGGGAAAAAAAATAACATGGTAACCCTACGTTTTTTTTTTATTATATTTAAATTGGTTTTAGGAAATAAGGCAAGCTGTCTTCCCTTTAACGTTGGACCACTACTTACGGGACACCCTGTATATGTAAATCCGATGGCAAAGCAATATTTTCATGACATGGAAATGATCTGATGATGGAGCAGAAAGTTTGGAAATCTGAAATACAACGACGCAACCAAATCACGTTTGGTTTCGTTTGATTCGTCTTGAAAATTACTTTGGTATGAAAAGTAAAGATGATGTCCAGGGTCTGATGATGGAGCCGGAAGGTGCCTATGGGAACTCTATAATGATTCGACGCAACACCATCAAGCTTGGGCTCGTTTGATTCGTCTTGAAAAGTACTCGAGTTCTTTTACAACTAATTTACAATACAAAATACAATTATTTTTTAAAGGCTAGTATTTAATCGCACATCAAAAATACTGATTTGCACAGCAAAAAAGGATCAGCAAAAACCCTTTTCATGTTTTAAAAATGTACGTGTACTCAATTTTATGTTTTAAGTATTTTTTGTTGTTCTTGCATGTTCAACCTAACACGAAGGATAAGGGCTTCGCTTCACTCACCCCCTTTACCCTGCACTTAACCTACCGCCGCATTTTGCCCTGATATTTGCTGCGCAAATCAGTATTTTTGATGTGCAGTTTAATATTTCCCTTTTTTAAATATTACCCACTTATTCGCTTTTATGATACTAAACCCTAAAAAGGGTGATAATGTTGTCCTGTCCCCACCCACAGGTGTGCTGATCGACTTCATATCGGTGCCAGTAACTGTCGGGTTCACCTCGGCCACGTCTGTAATCATCGCCGTCTCACAATTGAAGGGACTACTGGGCCTGCAGTTTCATTCCGGCGGTTTTTTGGACACTTTTAAAAAGGTAAATGAATAATTCGAATCTATTTCATTACAGAGCAAAAATGTATCCTTAGAAACGTATTTTACTAACTGAAACTTGTAAAAAATTGCTGCAATATCTACAATGAACCAATATGTTAGTAAATACACGAGTATTGAACCGAAAATTACAGCGAAAGTTTATAGTGTGTCCCAAAAGAAGACATAGACATAGACAAAATATGGTACATCAACAGAAAAACTTTACAGACAGGAAATCGACATTAGATTATAGAAGAAAACACATATTTTCTAAATAAAAGAGAAGGATGATGTACGCATGCTTCACCAGTGAAATGACTCCAACTCAGCATAATGCTACAACAGGGCTGCAGCGCTGTTTTTCAGTCAAAACCATTTGATATCCGTGCAGGCAACTCTCAACTATGCGATGTATAGGTAGATATATAGATATACAATAGAATTATGAAATAGGTACATAATAATAATACTAATAATTAAGTGAGTACAGTAAGTGACTTAAGGTGGATTTTACATCAAAAAGTCATGCGAGAATAAGTAAGTTAAAGCTAAGTTTTTGATCCGTGACTTTTATCGAGAAAATTTATATGACAAAGACAGTTCAAAATGAGGTCATTCTTAGAAAAAGTAGAAAATACTCTCGAGTAAAAAAGTTACTCTTCGATGGTAAAACTCGCTCTCAGTGAGTTAATTCATACATAATAACGAAAAGGTAATAAATAAGATACATAGAGTAGTGTAGATAAATAGCTTTTTATACGTGAATACTTGATGTTATTTATTGTAACAATGAGAGAACGACGAGAAAGTTTCTAAACCAACCAATATCATCAAAAATGCCATAAACCGTGGATGTTTACATGTCCAGCGCTAATTATTCCTGCCAGAACAGTTTTGGGATTTTTTTTGTGCGGTTAAGTGATGGCTGTGATCGCAACGGTTTAGATTTGGACGGTGTTATTTTCAAGATATAAATATCCAAAAGTTACGCCAGTCGGTAGAGTAATTCTATGTTATAAAAGGAGGTGCATTCGTTTTTTTTTTATATCTTGTTTATTTAGGTAAAACTGAGTAAATTTAAAAACCAGCCAAGTGCGTGTCGGACTTCGCACATTTAGGGTTCCGTGATAAATGTAGAATATAAGCCAAAAAAAAAAATTAGGAAGGTACTCACTTCACATACACCTAGCCAGAATATTACTATCATTCTTCACCAGCAAATAATTACTTTGTTTTTCATAGTGTTTTAATGAATGACAAAGTTATATTTGCGGTTTTTAATAAATGTTTTATTTTTTATATTAAAAACTGCTGATTTTATTTTGTTCAAACAAATTTTCATTGAAAGTGTTTATTGAGATAACATATATTTTTTACATTTTTTCACTCTCTAACTTTAAAAGTTAGAGGGGAGGGAAACAATTTTTTCCACAACGATTTACTTTTCTTCTTTTTGAAAATTATGCCGTACAGACATTTCCAAAATAACAAAATTTGTTTGTCTATTCAATATCTATCTTAACCTCGTAAGGTCCAAGCTATTTAAGGACGAGCTGACTTAAACGCCCAATGTGCAATACAATGTACAATTATCTACTATACAGTTCCTGCCCACGTAGATTACAGTTTATTTTGTTCCAAAAACTCAACCGGGATTTTTCATATGTTTTTCGTAGTACTTTAGGGGAAAAGGAATAGAATGTAGCTAATTTTAGGTTCGTAGTTTATTTTTCATTTAACTGTACATTGGGCTTTTAGATATAATGAAATTTACAATAAAAATAGTTTGCTAACAGTGTTTTAATTGTTTTATAAATAAGTGTAACAAAACATCAAACCTAAAAATAAATCAAGATCAATCTTCATAGCTGGGAAAACTCATGATAGCAATTTCTTAATTTGGTAAGGCACAAGTGAACATCACAAGCGCAGCTTTTGAACAGAGTTCTGTTATAATGGCAGTGGCGGCATCTGCCAACCTTTTCCGAAATGTAAGGCCAATGTTCAGTTTCAGCCTTAGGGAACTTTTTATCTGTTACAGGAACCTATGCCCTGCTTTGCCTACATTCAGATGTATACCTCAAACTAAGCAGTAAAGCCCGAGATGCAACTAAATTTACATCATTTCTTGATACGACATAAAGTATTAGTGTGATTGAGACAAAATCATAAGTAAACGTAAAATTGTACACATCCTTTATTAATTTTATCTAATTTCCGAAACGAGAGAGCATATAATTTCATAGATTAATTAGGATAAGTACTCACATGTCTGCTGACTCCACGGCACAAATGGCGGATTTTTGCAGATTACGTACTAATTTCTCTCAAGTGTCAAAATATCTTCTATTGAATCCACCTATCACAATGTTTAGAAGAAATTACAAATGGCGCGAAAATTTAAAAGTGAAATCCATCAAACTTCAATGTACAATGTACATTTCATGTAAATCTCTGGCCCGGAATGCTAATTATCATTTTATACAATACAATGTGCATTGGGCCTTACGAGTAATTCCGACCAAAAATTGTGGTGCCTTTGTCGTTGCTGCACGTTGTTGTCTGGACAAATTGAACACGACAAAAAATATATAACTAATGTTTAGATACGAAAACTGTCGCCCCTAAGTCGGGCGTAACTTTGCAAAACAACAATACAAACTGTATACTGGTTAGTACAGATTTCAACAGAGCATTCGTCATACAAAAAAATGCATTAGGGCAATCATGGCAGTAAAACCTCAAGAATTGATGTAAATTGGTGTTAAAAAAATAAAATATTGTACCTTTATCGTGTCCATACGAGGGCGGGCCATAAGTATTGTGTTTTGTTTTTGAAAAATCAAAATGACATTTTAACTATTCAAAATTACCTCCCCTATTTTCGAGACAAGCATTTAGTGTGAGCGGCCAGTCATCGACATAAGCACGCACGACATCCATGTCAATATTGGCCACTGCTTTAATCAGGGATGCTTTAAGAGACTCCAAATTGCAATGAGGTTTAGCGCAGACCTTCTCCTCTAAGTACTGCCATATATTTATTTATAATCAAATGGATTCAAATCTGGACTCGAGGAGAGCCAGTCTTCGTGTCTGATAAAGTCGATTCCACGGGAGGAGAGCCAATTTTGAGTGCTTTTTGCCTTATGAGCTGATCCAAAGTCCTGCTGGAATACCCAGTGCCTGTTTTTGAACATTGTCTGTGAAAGAGTTTCCACGAGGTTTGTACGGACTGGGTTTTGGTTCACGAGTGCACTTGTTTTGACTCCTTATTCATAACAATACACCTCAGTTGGGCCCGAATAGGAAACCCCAATCCAAACCATGAATGACGAAGGATGGCTGAATGGCACCACGCTGAACACGTGGGATACGTCTACTCGCTTCTTTATAAGTCTGTTTGTTAAAGCTTTCCTCGACTTCGCAATATTTTTATCCCGCGTATCACTTTAGCAAGACTCGGGATCTATCGAGCCTGATTTTCTTCAGTCGTGGGTTAAGTAAATGTGCAGTTTTTTTCCGGTAAGCTCGTAGTCCAAGATCTTCATTCAATACCCTTTTAACTGTAGTTCTACTTAACCTCATCTGGAGAGCCAACAGTTTTTGCTATCGAACGGGATTTCTTTGTAATCGAGCCTTCACTGCTTTGATCACTGCTGAAGTCCGAACAGTACTAGGACGACCGCTTCTCTGCTTATCTTGTAATCTTGAATCTTCCCTGAATCCTTTGATAGTACGATGAACGAACCTCAATGTTATTTTAATTTTTTTCAGCAGTTTTAAAATCATAGTTGGCGCGTGACCGCAGCTATGCAATGCAATTACCGCTACTCTATCACATTTTAACTTCCACCTAATTTTTAAAAATAGAGAAAGTACAGAAAACCTATGAATTAAGTTTCTTAAAATATTCTTATTTCGAACGACCATAACTTTTTTTTGGTTCGCGTTCTAAATTCTAAGTTTGAGGTTTGTAACAAAACTTAAGGCCCGACCCATATATTTATTTAAAGTAGCAAAAGTTGTAAAACAAAACATCAGTATGTTCAGAACTGCTAAACAACAGTTTCAAAGGAATACTATGTAGAAACCAAGAAGAACGCTTCATCAAAAAGTTTTTTTATGCAATGAGAGTAAAAATATACTACCCAACGACTCAAAAAGTCTTTCTTGTATAATTTTTCAAAGAAAGTTATTTATATGGCAACAACAGCAAATTTTTTATCCACTTTCGGAGTTCTAGGAACTTATTTGTATTTCTGAGCTTAAATTGTTATTTGGATTTCTTAGGTTAAATTGTCTGCATATAATTCTTACCTTACTATTATAGTCATGCTTCATAAATATAGCATAAATAAGGAAATAAATGTACATTGAATCTTAAATCTTATGTTGCTGCACATCTTCAGCTTCGCTTATCCAACGTTTGGATTTTATACTTAGCGGTGTTTCCATCAAATACAGGCATGGTTGGAAAACACTAAGGTTCCCGTTGTTTCACGCTCGCTTCAAACGCAGGATTTTTGCAGAATTCAGACAAAGCCGCTATGTGCTCCGTGAAAAAAGCCCCGTTGTCTAGTGGTTTAACAATGGCTTCCCACGTAAGAGTAGTCGAAATAACGGAGAGAGGGTTGTCTTACATCTTGTAGTGATGCATAACAATCGCGTCACGCCTTTCCCATACTGGGTGGAAAAAGTACAGTTGTGACCACATTTAGCCAGTTATTCAATTCTCCAGTTTGCATGACAAGGGGTTAGCCCATCGCCGCAGCTATGGATATTCAAGGTTTCTCGCGATGTTTTCCGCCTCCGTTAGAACGATTGTAAATGTACTTGTACTTATCTTGTTGGTACATGGCCGTCACTGGATTCGAACCCGCAACTCCTACGCGAGCGAGACTAGACTAGGAGCTCTTTTTACGGAGTTAAGAGCGGCTTTTTCTCAATTTTTGTAAAGGTCAGTTTAACCTTCTTTTCCTTATTTCGAGATTGTGAGTGAACACAGGCTCGACAGGTGAAAGCTTATAAAAAATATATTAGTTTTAACATCTATTCTAGAGCAAAAAGTGAAACAGTCCCATTTTCGAGGTTTAGTAGCTGCCAAAATTTGTCCCGAGATATCTCGTGTTACTATTTTTTTTTATTTACTCACTTGCAGCCATATAAACAAGATACAAAAATGCTTCAGCCTTTGTAAAAACCATTCAGTTTCGAACTTTCAAAGACTGGGGTAAGTATTTTTATATATAATGAACACGCAATCTTTAGCTTACTCTTTTTTAATCGGTTTTTTAAATATAAACTTGTTTTTGGGACACCCTGTAGTATTGAGCTGGCGGCATGCAAACTTTCTGCGTTTTTTGGACAGATTCTTTAGTGAGCGTGCAGCGAACTGATAATGATGCTCTATTTCCGGGGTCGCGAAGACACTGAAAAAACAACTTCAACTTTACGGATTCATCCACAACTTTTATTTGTTATCTTTTACTCTATCGATTGACGCCGGTTTTATTTCAAGCAGTAATAATGAAGATTCTATAGTCCCCATATTTCAAACTATAAAAAAATAAAAACCGGTCAAGTGCGAGTCTAAATCGCGCACGAAGGGTTCCGTACCACCGTTCAATGGAAGCGATGGTGTGGAGTGAATAGTTTGGATTTTACACAGCAAAATATTGTTTACAAAGTTATTGGTGCGGTTACTTTCACACTCCATGTACGTAACCAGGTGCATACATAAGTTTGTATGTGGTATTGAAAGAATTGTTGTATGGGAGCCCCCTTAAATATTTCTTTTATCCTGTTTTTTAGTATTTGTTGTTATAGCTGCAACAGAAATACATAATCTGTGAAAATTTCAACTCTCTAGCTAGCTAGGTTCTTGAGATACAGCCTGGTGACAGACGGACGGACGGACGGACGGACGGACAGCGAAATCTTAGTAATAGGGTTCCGTTCTTACCCGTTGGGTACGGAACCATAAAAACGAACCCTGTTCGAAGTACCCGTAACCGGCGAGCTTGCATGAAGTGACTTATGAATGTTGAGGAAGCGAGAGATGTATGCCAGGATCGTAGCAGGTGGAGGTCTTTGGTCTCTGCCTACCCCTCTTCCGGGAAATAGGCGTGAGCATATGTATGTATGTATGTTCGAACCCTTTCACGGGCCGGCTTGTACCGCCCTTCATAGTAGGTCTTCTCAGTTGCTCTATCCTCGACTTGCTAGCCACGTGAAAATCCGGGGTGGCTGGGGCCGCCCATAGCACAACGTATTGGTTGCCCGATATTCTAATTGTGGGCCGTATGGAAAAGGAACAAAAATCTAAATAATCTGAAAGTCGGTTTAGTAATTTTCTCGCGGAATGGCAACAAACATCCATCTATACATACTCAAACTCTCAGGTTTACATAGTAAGGCATACGTAAGGGCGCCAGATGCATGACTCACCCGGGGCGACTATATGATAAAGGCCGGCACTGAGTATCTTGTAAAAACATTGTCTAAATAGTTCATTACCGCAGACGCCGGGAAAGAAGGGCTTGCCGGGTGAGTAGGTATAGACGGCCGACCATAGGGAGGCTGGATAGTGATACGAACTTTTCTCAAACATATGCAATGAATTAAAAAATACACCACTCAAATCAAAATAAACAATTAATTACTTCCCGGCTAGGGCTCCAATTTTGTATGAAATTCCTTTACAGTTCTCTCGAGTACTTCTGCCCGAAACGTGATACTTTGAAGCCTGTTATAACGCACATAATGGCGACATTTCATTGCATGTTTGAGAAAAAACTGTTCTAGAACTCTTGAAACTTTTGTGATATAGGAGATCAAAGAGAGGTCGCTAGAATTTTAGAACTTGAAACGAGGTCGCATACCCAAATATGTTGAAAAACACTGCTGTAGAGGGTTGAATATCTTTGTTTCAGGTTATAATGAACATACCAAACGCAAAAATGGCGGATAGTGTATTGGGAATTTCGTGCATCGTAATCCTGTTATTCATGAGGGTAAGTTACACAGATTGCATCAAAAATAAATCATAAATGTTTCCCAAAATATTCAGCGTAATCTTTTGCGTCTCTGTGTGTGACATAATACAATTCGAGACCGTTTTTTTAAATAAAAAGTGGTTCTAAGTAGAATTGCTATACTTAACTACCCAAAGGTTTTCCAAATAATACTTTTTTTCAGAAACTCAAAGACATAAGTCTACCAGCTAGTCAGAAGAGCCTTAAGAAGGCGTTGTGGCTTCTTTCTACGTCTAGAAACGCCTTGGTTGTCATCGTATGCTCTGTGACGGCGTTCATGTTAGATTCCGGGGACGGTTCACCTTTCAATCTCACGGGGTCTGTGAGGTGAGTATACTGGACTATTTGGGCCTTACCACAAAAAAAATAACCGAAACAAAAATGTATCGGATTTGACGTTTGTTTTGAGGTTAAACGCGGTAACGAGGTAACACCGATTGAGTCTTGCTTTGATATTAGGATCCTAAAGCCATGTCAGGCAAAATATTGTGAGCACATAAATTAATAATTAATAGTAGCCCCCTGTTAAGCGAATAAGATAATTTCTCAAGATCAGCCTTCCAGTACTTGTCACTGGACCGAATTAAAATGAAATGAAATTTATTGCACAGATAATATACACGGGTTCTACCTACAAAACTATAGAGATACAATTGAAGCATATCTGTTAGCGTAGAATGGGGGTTCAGTCACAACCGAACTAGTGAAAAACACTGTTGTCGACATTGTGTCTCTCTGACAGTTTACATGTTTAAAATGTGAAATGTGACGATGTTTAGTGTCTAAACACACTATGCTGTAACGTAATTTCGGCATTGTGTGTAATTCAAATAGCATTGCAGGCGAAATCATGCCGAACTTCGGTCTCGTATCTTCGGCATAGTGTGTTTAGACACTTAGATGTTTGGATGTTTGTGGGCCTCAATCACGCTAAAACGGCTCAACGGATTTGAATGAAATTTACCACAGAGATTGTTTATGAACTAGATTAACATATAGGATACTTTTTATCCGACTGCGCCAGAAGGAGGTTAACGTAATCTCGATAAATGATAATTCCTAGGAACACGCAGATGAAGTTGCGGGCATCAGCTAGTAAATTAATAAATTAATTTAATATAAGCTTTTTCTTCCAATATTTTAAGAAAAACTATCATTGTTGATATGAGTGAACTTCAAAAAATAAGTATTTCCTTCCATTCGGACAAAAGAGACTTACCTGTAAACTTGGGTAAACCCAAAACGGAACACCTAGTACTGAAGATTCTACTGTGGGCATTTGTGGGGAAACAATATAAAATTTGCCTCAATTGTTATTTCATTATTTTTTCTGTTCCGGCCTATAGCGAAAGGGTTGATAGTCATGATATGTATGATAATAGGCATAAAAAACAGGTCTTGGGTGTTTTGTAAGTGTGTGATGTCGCATTTTTCTGGTTCCCACGTCATAAGGTATCCTAGTGTGGGGTCAGAAGCAATGTATGTGCTTATATATATAGTACAGTAAATGTTCCTTATTTTTCTCTAGGGCTGGTCTTCCCCCAGTGCAGCCTCCGCCCTTCGGAACCACGGTCGGCGACAGGAACGTGACCTTCCTCGAGATGTGTTCCGATCTTGGATCTTCCATAGTGCTGGTGCCAATAATCGGAGTGTTGGGCAATGTCGCTATTGCTAAGGCTTTCTGTAAGTAGCTTTACATCATCATCATCATCATCATCATCATACTCTGCCCACGTCGACCCACTACTGGGCGCAGGCCTCTTCTCTATATCGCCAATATGCACGGTAATGTGCGAACCTCGTCCCGCCAGCTTGATGCCAACTAAATAATATTCATAATTCATAATTCTTTATTGCACACAAATATTTTTATCTACACACGTATCATAAACCCTCTTTACTGCGTTCAAAATCCGCACGTTACGATCAGCATTATGTTAAACTACTTGGTAAAAACTCGTTTCGTATCTGGAAAACTACACATAATGGTCATTATGTGTAGTTTTTCTACATATAATGACATTCAAATTTCGAACGCCGACGCCCACCCGCGTGCCGTCCCTAGTTTGTCTGTGACGTTGGTACTGACATTCAAATTTCGAACGCCGACGCCCGTCTGCGTGAAGTTGGTACTAAAGAACAAGCTAAACAATTGCAGAACCACAATGCCGGAAAACATGCGGTTCTTGAACACATCAAAGAGAGCTTATGATATGTGTGTAGATAAACTAGTGTATGTAACTGTACATAATTAGGCATTAAAACTCTCGAGTGATATTATTATGAAACTCGCCTTCGGCTCGTTTCATAAACCCACTCTCGAGTTTTAGTGCCCTCCATTATGCAGCAGTCACATAAACTACTAAAAAAGATACATTAAAATGCATGTACAAAGGCGAGCTTATCTCTAAATAGAGATTTCTTCCAGCAAAGAATTCCTTGCCTTGGGCATTACAGGTATTGGTATCACAAAAGGGTAGGCAGTGCACAATAAATACTACAACTAAAATGCCTAGGAATAAATTAAATACCTATAAAATACAGATAGGAAATACAAAATAATCACCGATATATACTACAATATATATCTATTAGGTTACAAATATGTACAGGTTGACATTTAATCAACTGAACATATTTCAGGGATCGCTAGTAACCCTTAATATGAACAAATTTCCACGAGAAACATATGGTCGCAAATAATAAAACATCGAGTCCCCATAGTAACTTGTAATCAGCTGATCGGGTCAATGTACTCACGGACTAACATTTTTGTTTCCATTTGAGACCTCTTGCGTCTCTTGGGGATAGTTGTTCATAATGATGGGAACCCCATATATGGTCAGCTAATGATATGTCACCTACTACTACTATATGAAAGCTAAACTTAGTTCAATAAGGGCCAGCATTTGGTAGCAAATCATATTTACAGGTAAAAAGGCTAGTGCAGTACGATTATTTTATCTTTACCGTTCCATACTTCTCGGCTTTTTGATTATTTTTTAAGGCTTATGTTTAAACGTTTACCAAAAACGCACTTATTTTACTACCAATTAATTCGAAACGACCGCCAGAATTAGTAAACGACCACCTAATTGTGTTGGGATAAATGATCACCAAACTTCTTTTTATGTTTTATGTACGGTTGTTTTCAGTATTTTTTGTTGTTCTTACATGTGCAACCTAACACGAATGATTCGCTTCGCTCACCCCCTTTTCCCTTTAACTATAAGCTACCGCAGTCTTTTGGCTCTAATATTTTCTTAAAATTTTGGTGATTATTTACCCATTTTAGGTAGCATTTACCCATTTTGGGCAAAAAAATATTTAGGGGATCATTATATTTGTTACCTTTTTTTAATCGTAAATCAATTGTTTCCAGATTTTTTCCATAATATACTCCTCATGATACACCTCTGTGCCAAATTTCAAGTTTCTTGCATGATCACTTTCAGCGACTAAAACCGAGAAGTGTCCAGCGGACCAATTAAAGTATTCATACTATACCCATAATAATTTTCGAAGAATGTACAGAGTTATTTTGAAAAGACTTATAATGTCTTGTACAAATAACTATGGACAAATTCCCATGCATCAATAGAGTCACTGATACGGTCGTGTTTAGGACACCGCGAGTTCCATAAGTCCTCATTTAGCCATTATTTAGTATTTATGGTACGTACGTACGGTGTTGGACCTGTTTGGTTCACAGTCCACGTTTTCGATACCTGTATTCCGTCTGTAGATAGAAGCGCAGAATAGCGGTTTAGCACGTGAACCGTATTGGAGGAATATTCTGGTAGACATGTAAAAAAAAGTACAGGCGACATGATATCGGTGGCAATCTAGGGTGGAGAGGTGGGCGTGCCTCCTAGATTGCCTCTAAATCGTCTCGTATGTAGGGCCATCCTTAATCGTGGCCGATATCGCCTCCTAAATTGGCTGGCAGGTGCAAAAATGCTATGCTGATGTAGTGCGAGAATGTGGCAGATTCTGTGAGATGAATGCATGATTGTGTTGTGCCGGGTTATTTAATTGAATTGAATTGAAACTGTTTTTATCTTAAATTATTGCAATTGAATTGTATCTTGTAAATATTTCGTGTATATTTGTGTCGATCTGGCATTTGCTATAAATAATAATTCAATAGATAAAATATATAAAAGGTCTGTTATATTTCAGCAAGCGGTGTGTCAGTAGACGCTACCCAGGAACTGCTGACGCTGTCTCTCGCCAACATTTTCGGGTCGTTCTTCAGTGCGATGCCCATCACAGGCTCGTTCTCACGGAGCGCCGTCAACCATGCCAGCGGGGTCGCCACGCAGCTCGGTAGCATATACACCGGTACGTGGATGCGAATACAAAATAACTTTAAAATGTCGGAATAATACAAGTTATTGACGGAGCGAGCGAAGGGCTCCATTTCGACAAGATAGGAGGCCGATTTTGCTTTCGTCTGTCTCTATGTGTGTCTGTCAGTTCCGGTCTAGGGGTCACAGTTATCAAGCGATCCTCATAAAACTTGGCACACGTGTTTCTTGAATTAAAAGTTTCTTTTTGTCGAGAACTTTTCTCGATTTTCCCCTTGGGAGGGGAGTTATGACGTCATTAATATTTTTTGTACGGTTTTCTTTTTTTTTCTGAAACCTATCGTGTGGGGTATCAAATTAAAGGGCTTTAAGAGCCGGTTATAAAAATATACTACACCATTACCTTTCGGCCGCCTGTTTTCTAAAAATCCAAGAAATATTTTCAAAACGTGCGAGGTTTGGACTCCTCGAGTAGGAGACGGATTATTAAAGAGGATCCATACCGACCATGAGAGTGAGTGAAATAGACTATAACTATTTTCGTGAAAATTGTATTATAATCGCAAAATGTAGTTTACAAAGTTATTGGTGCGGCTACTTTACTACTTGATTTTGATTGAATCTAAAATACTTACCTATAAATTGGTTCACAGTCCCCCCCTGTTAGCGAGGTCTACTGCCCACAGGGCCACTAGTTTATTTTTGTTGGTACATCGCAGGCATATCCTTTCCGAACCAGGGGTGTCATTAGTAAAGGTGATGAATTCCATTGCACCCCGTACACAAGTGCATTCACTGCCTCGCTTCCACGCATCCACACTTGAAAACAGATTTAAAAACAAATTTTTCTAAGTTTTCCTTTTAACGTTCGATATTCGATTCGATTTCTGTATGTTGTATTTGGTATTCCCATGACACGGATTAACGTATTAAATGTTTCAATGAAACATTCTTAAGTACTATGAATCAACAAGTAGCTATTTCAGTATCATTCAAATATCATTACCAAACACCTGGTTTGAACGTATGCAAATAAATAAACTCTTCTTGTAAGTTTACATTTAATCCAATCTAATTATACTACATGTCAATGAACCTAATGAACCAAATGATAATCAAATCGACGCGATGGGTTGTAAAAAGCACATTAATTAAAAGTACAGCGACATTTTATCTGTCTCTGGCTGAATATACCTACCTACTATGTCTGGGACCATTAGTGATACCGCGTTACGACTTTAGTATTGTGACTTATCTAGAACCTGGCTCGAGTAAAAAGCGGAGGATAGAATACAATCTGTGTTTATGAATAATTATGACGAAATGGTCTTGTCACCAGGAACGTAGTTTATCTAAGACTGTGTTGTTTTCTTTTCTTTCTGATTATGAAATGTCAAAGAGTGCATATCATAGCTTACTACGAGTTACTACTCGTTTAGTATGCATCGCATATACACGTGCGATTATTCGACGAGGATATAGATTACCGTAACCGAGGGTATTATGGCATTTCATTGAATACGCAATCCTGTGTAAGCTATGTACATAGGCATGTATATGTGCCTAATAAGATAGCCCATGACGTGGAAACCATTATCCGTGATCATAAAAATCCACGCTTCGAGAACTTTTAGGAATACTTTGTCGACTTTGTTACAAGCTTGCTCAATGGTGGTACACTATTCTATTTCATGTGCTTTTACTATTTCATTTCAGGTATCATAGTGCTGTTGGCGCTTAGTCTTCTGACTCCGTACTTCTACTTCATTCCGAAAGCATCCCTGGCGGCAGTCGTGATATGTGCTGTCATATTTATGATAGAATACGAGGTGAGATTCTCAAATACTTCTATATCAGTTTGTAAGTCAATGACGGTCCAACAGTAAGTTACCACTGTGAAGTCTGTCGATGGTCTTCTCTCATCTAGGGCGTGGGGAAAAATAGTCATATCAATGGATCTCTTCGAAAGGAATCTCGTCTGTTTCCACTCTTACTCGCAGGTTGTCAGCCCCAGGGGCTGTAGTCTTTGTAGTGTTATTCTCAATGATATACAGATAGAGAGTAGCCAGCTCGGCAATAAAGAAAGAATGTAGAATATCTAGTGTAAGAAGTGTGTGTAATCGATGTGCCTGAACACCGACTGAAATTCCCGGAATGCTAAACTTGGCTCTTTCAATTTCTTATAACTGGTGGATGTATTGATGGCTCTTAAACAAGACTTGATAGAATAAATGATGCGTGACTTTTTGACATGGACCAACATTGTCAGAGACAGACCGCATAACGGTGACAATTGATCGGTCGTGCTATAGTATCAACCTTTACAAACTACGTAGGAAGCAGGACTAATTACGTGTCGAAAAAGTATGGGAACCGAACTGTCGGTGACTCTTGACATAAGGTTCATTTTATCTGAACTCGAACACTTTTTCACTCTGGTAATTATTCCTGCTTGAGCCACTGAAATATCATGTTAATTTGAATTAACATTAGCTTTACCTTTGTAAATCACAAAAGAGTAGACAAAATCAATCACGATCTTCCAGTCTCTCATCACAGAAACCACTGTAAGAAATTAATCTGTACCCATTTTCACCTCTATCCCCAGGTAGTGAAGCCGATGTGGCGGTCGCGCCGCGCCGATCTTCTGCCGACGTTCGCAACGTTCGCCCTCTGCCTGGCTGTGGGCGTTGAGCTTGGTATCTTGGCCGGCGTCGCGGTAAATGTGTTACTGCTACTGTATCCCAGTGCGAGGCCGCAGCTTGATGCGGAGATTGTTACGGTAATTAAAGCTTATATAGATCCATCATTTTTTAATTAAAGATAAATAATAAATTATGAGCCGGAGGTAAACTTCAACATGGCGCGGAAATGACTCTTACGAATAATGTCACAAGGTTCATTTCCTTTTGCAGGCGCGCCCATAAGTATCCCCACCGATGGGCATGGCTTTTTCTACCTGTCAACCAAGCCTAGTAAAGTTCTGTGCCCTCGATGGGTATATTTATTGATTATACAACGAAACAACATAGCGTCAACAAAACAGCTACTCGATGTATTTATTTTATTTATAATCTATTCTAGACATAATTTTCGTATATTTCTCCACAGAACTCGTCCGGGTTCAGCTACCTCCTGGTGACAGTGGGCAACAGCCTCTACTTCCCCGGAGTGGAGTACATTCGGCAGTACGTCGAGCGCGCCGCGAAGAGGCAGGGCGGGTGCTGCATGCCTGTTGTGATTGACTGCCGATATGTGCTCGGTATGTGAATCGATGATTATGAGAAAACTTTCTTACTAACGGTCCACAAAGTAATGGATGAACTGAAATATGTGTATGAACTAGCAGAAAGTGTTAATTTGTAAGGGCGTGCGAAAGGTGATGTCTCCTGAGAACTTGTCTATGAACTGCGAAGATTGTACTGTAGCGCCTGCGAGATTACATAGGGCAAAAACACCGTTCGCTGGCGAACAGTGCAATAGTTGCAGTCCGTGCAATTTATTTTATGTTTTTATTTTTTCGCGTTTATATATACTAAACTAAAAAGTGTACCGCATGACAAGGCAAGGCAAGTTGAGGAAAGTTTAGAACTACATGTTAGAACTAGAATGATCCGAAGTTTCTTGGAATACCATTGACAGAAAATTGCAGTGGGGACCCCACATAAATATATTAGCTGGTAGATTGAGTCCTGCGGCTTACGCTGTTAGGAAAATCAGACGAAACACGGATGTGGCTACAGTTAGGCTAGTCTATTTTAGTTACTTTCATAGTGTCTTGTCCTATGGTTTCTTGCAAAACAGCGGATATTCAAACTATTTCCATATCTAAGAAAATAGCTATTCGAGCAATTTATAATTTAAAACGAATAGTCTCCCTAAGAGAACATATACAGAGACATATTAACAGTAGCTATTCAATTTAATTTCAAAAATAAAATCTATGTCCGCAAGAATCATACAACATTTTCCGATGTAATGTTAACCTAAGAAATAATCACCGACCGACACACCTCGGTTTAGACACGCGAAAGTAAGCAATTATTTCAAGGATAATTGCAATCTCTACTACAACAAGACACCTCCCGAAATTTGGAAATTGCCAAATGAGCAATTTAAAAACCATGTAGAAATTACTTTGTCTAAAAAGGGATATTACAATGTTCAAGTGCATAAATGACAAGATTGTATGGGGTTAATCTATCTGAACACAGAACTCGATGTTAATAATTTATTCAAAGTCGAAAGTCCACATTTCTTTATTACTGTAAATATTTACATACTTACCTATACTTAGTAAACGTCATTCCTGATAATATTTATGATAACTTATATTGTGTTTAGGCACAACTAATTTTTAAATAGAGTTTTAAAAATCAGTCTGTGGGAGTTTCTTCGCCCTTCTTCTCCGACAGTGGTCCTATGTAGAGAAGAGGCAACAAAACACGTTTACTAAGTACATATATGTAAACTTCTACAGTAATAAAGAAATTCGACTTTGAATTATCGTGTACAATATTGAACTATCAGGGTAGCTAATATATATTATGGGTTCCCGAAAATGAACGATTTTCGAGGTACTTGCCGACGAAACATTACCTCACCTCAGGGTGAAGGTGTAATTCAGTAGCCAACAGCAACTGCAGAGGACGTGTTACGTGAGTCTGTGAGCGAGACAGCTAGCGTAGTTACTTAGCAAGTGAGCGAGACAGCGGTAGGTAACTTGTCTCGTATACAAGGCGACGGAGGTACACCTTTAACCACGAGATCAAAAATACATGAGAAACAATTCTCATTTTATCCAGACTAGGTGTACACGAGTCCAGTACTGCCTTGGTACTTGACTCGTATGAAGCTAAGCCAGTGCTGGCTACCAGTATTTTCAGTCCAGCAACCAAGCTTTATTTTCTGTTCACGCTGTCTACATATACGTATGGCTCCATTCCCAATCAGGTAAATTTGTTGACCTCCCCGGACAGGATTCCAAGCCGGGACCTTTCGATGTTGAGGTAGATCTTCGATCGAAAATGCAATAACTCACGAATTTCCTTCCGCAGGTGCTGACTTCACAGCAGCCAAGGGTCTGTGCGCACTCTCCAACTCGCTGTCGTCGCGCGGGCAGCCGCTAGTGCTGCTAGCCACCCGGGACAGCGTGGCTTCTGTCTTCACTGAAGCTAACACTAGCGTGACAGTCGTGAGGGTTGCTACTGAACTCGACTCTACGCTGCAAGGTGAGTTTACATTCAGTCAGTCAATCATCTTTCATCGCCGACAACACAACTAATAGTTCCTACACCTTCTGTGACAACGTATAGCTCGTTAACGATTACAGTCCTATTCTTATAAAGTTTAGGATCGACATAGCATGTAATGTCAGTATCAGATATATGACCACGCAAGACACTCAATGGATTAATTAATGTTAAATGTCCTTTACTAAATTTCATAAATTTTGTTTTGCCAACATAAATTAAAAGATTATTGTTATTAGCCAGTTAAATAAACTTATTAGATAATTATTCATGTCAGATTCATATGTATTTAGATTGTGTCGTATAAATGTTACGGGGCTCTATCATCAGCGAAAAGTACCATGGGATGATTCACACATTTTGGGATGTCATTAAAGTAGACAAGGAACAGCAATGGGCCCAATACACATCCTTGTGGAACTCCACATTATATGTCCCTAGTGTCAGATGAATATGTCAATTCCATTTTTGATTCAGCGCAGATTTGAGTAATTTGAGTCAATTGTTTCATGGTCATGTGCGTTACACCTTACACCATAAGCATATAGTTTATTTAATAGTATATTATGGTCTACATAATGAAAAGCCTTGGTTATATCCATAAATAAGGACGTGACTGGTTTATCACTATCAATATTCTTCATGATCTTACTATATATAGTCGTATATTGCCATGTTAATAATTTTACTTTTGCTAAAGCCCTTTTATTCCTCTACCAATACCTTATGTTTTTCAAAGTAAATGTATAGCCTGTCAGTTATTGCCTTCTCAATTATTTTGGAGATTATTGAGAGAGATATTGTGTAAATGTGTAGATATATTTGAGTAGGTAGCTTGTGCGCTTATATATGTCGCTCTTGGTTGGTTAAATCAGACACTTAACTAACACTCTAGACCGTTAATTAAATGCCGACTTTAACCAAGTCACTAAAATTTCGTTAGACAAGTGAGTGAACGAAACGTCTAAAGAGTTGTCTAAACATTCCTAGGCAACAAGACATATGCAAAATAAATATTTTTTATATGAACATAAGTTTATTATTTAAGTATTTTTTGTTGTTCTTACGTATTCAACCTAACACGAAGGATAAAAGGGGCTTCGCTTCGCTCACCCCCTTTACCCTTCACCTAAGCTACCGCAATGTTTTGCCCTGATATAAGCTTTGCAAATCAGCTGTTGTCGTGACGCCGTCTTGTTTTCCAACACGCCTGCTTTCGGTAAGACAGATTGTTAAACGTTTTCGATGATGCTTTATTTAAATCAAAATGCTAGTGACTTCGTTAAACGTCGGTATTTAATTAACGGTCTAGAGAGTTACTTAAGTGTCTGATTTAACCTCCACGAATCCGGGCCGCCCCGGCGCGAAACAGCTAGGAACAGCGGCATATTTTGAGCCCACCCGCGCGCGGCACTTGACTGACGTATCAAGTGATTCTGTTGGAATGGTAACTCTTAGAACTATACAAATTGTAGATCTGAGTAGCTAATGAAACCTTCTCTTAGTTTATGCGAAAAAAATGTCACTGACCTTAGTTTATTTTTGTACCGACATGAGAATCACCGACTCTTATGAAAATGTTCCCTCTCCACATGAGAAAAACATCAACAAATATACATGTTGTTTGATACCTCGTAATCTACACAAGATAAACTTTTCAAAACAATAAAAACATTAGTGTGTTCTTATAGAAACAATTCACTATTCACCATAAAAGCTCAGAAAAGATCACAATTCGCGCGCGAGAAAAAGTGATTTTGTTTTTTCCAGTCTGAATATTTTTTTCAACGAAAGACCACAGACAAATATGTTCAGGGTAGAGTTGGACTAAAGCCGCATTTACACTTGCCAAGCATGCCAACATTTTGCACTAAAATTGTACCAAAATACCGGTTTGTAAACCACAGCGTCACCCGCGCATCAATAGCTGCGCGTGGTAACCAACGGTATTTTGACTTTGCAGCTAATGATGCGTTCGGATACTGAGAGGTGCAACCTACTGCGACATACATATATATCTGATACTGACTGTACATCAACACAGAACAAATTGATAATAATTAATATTTATAATAGTCAAAGATTAAGAGAGATCTATTTTTAAGAGAGATCTAAAAATCTATCTGTTGGAGTTTCCTCGCCCTTCTCTCCCACAGTGGTCCAATGCAGAGAAGAGGCAAAACAAATTTACTAAGTATATGTAAATAAAGAAGTGTTTAATTTGATACCACACGAACCTATATCTTCCGATCGTGGTTTGCTGAAATTCTTGTTGGATATATGTTCGTCTTCGAACTTACTAACTAACCGGTGTGGTTTCTCCTGCTAACTAATATGAGTATTTCCTCTTTACAGATCTCACCGGCCAGGTAGGTATGCCATTGCTCAACCGAGAAGAAAAAACCAAAAATGTTACACCACCTCCTCCTTACACAATGGACGAGGTTATGTCAGAAGTCATAATCCCAGACGACCAACATAGCTCGCCTTTACTTGCCAGTACTACAATACCTAGTACTGTTAAGCCTACAAACGAGACTGCCACGTGACATCAGATATTTCGATAATAGTATGAGCACTGAGAGTATAGAACAAAATGATCTTGAGTGATATAAGCATGTATTAGTGGTTGTTCTAGTGTATTAATTGGCCAAAGAACATTAACAGTTTGTGACAAGATAGCTTTGGGTGTTTTTGTGACTTATGTAATTTTTTTTAAGAATTGCTCTCCAGTGTTTAATCTCAGTACAATAGTAATACACTGCCTATGAGGGAAACCTGAATGACAATGCATCCTATGTTATGTTGTATAGACTTCCAGTGTTTTAGCTTTAAGTTAGATTATAATTAGGTTTGTTGTTTAGACAGATGTACTTAGATTTTGGCGATTAAAAATCTCTGTCTCGAATGAATCGCCAAATCGATAAAAGGAAAATTCTTCAATCCCCAGTTTAAAATTATCGTACACAAATCCAGTATTATTTTCTGGTTTTATATTGATCTAAATATTTATATAATATAATAACAATAGCTAAGGCTAAGTGAAAAGTACCGTGTACTTATAATGTATGTAATATATTTATTAGTATATAGCCTACTTTTAAGTTACCAATATAAATAACATTAACTGAAACACAAAGCTTTGGGTGAATAAACCATTTGCACAGATATTTATTTTTAATTAATTCCATTCCGCCAGGGTGGACGGACGTGGCCCATGATAGAAAATTTTGGTTACAACATGGGGAGGCCTTTGCCCAGCAGTAAGAAACAAACAAAATTACCTTCCTTTTAGGCGCGTATATAAAAAAAATACTATGTAGTATAAAAAATATATTATTTGTTTTCTCTCTCTATCTCTATATTCTAATAAACCTCTTCCAAAATTCCATTAGCACCATCAAATTACACAATAATAAATGCATCGCGTGACTATTCCTTAATGAGTATCATAGTATCTATACTTAAAGTGACGCTCGCCACACGTTAGTTGTGTTATGTAAATCTTAATAAAATCAATAATATCGTATGTATTTAATCAGAGTTTTGAGAACTCTTGTTTCTAACAGTCTATAAAACAATCAGTCGACGTAGCACTTAGCAAATGCTTTAAAAATTATGTAAATGGGGTTTTTAAATGCTTAATTCTATTAAATACTGAATTATTGTTCAATCGGATGGCGGAACATAGGCTTGGAGGCAGACAGGAGTTTCTGTGCGACGACATGAGCGATGCGGGCGCTTCGTTGCCAAACCAATTCACGAGTGCGTTCATGGTTGCTGTCCACACGGACCTGGAACAAAACAGAAAGTATGTAAGGAATGGATTAAACAAGATCTGTGTATCTATTAAATCGTGCTCTATCAAGATAGCTAACATGAGATCCCCGTTAGGTGACGGTTTTGAAAACTTCGACGGAATCGTCGATGAGTAAGTTACAAAGTAAGTAAACATTGCAAGGAACACTGCACAAATCGTGCATCCGCGGAGGAAATCATAGACGATATCTTAGACAGGACGGAGCTTCCGCGAAGTTATCATTCATCAGGCAATGACGAAAATAATTACTTGTTTAGGCTGCAAAACCTTGATTGAATGCAATGTGGCCACACCCTGGTTGTTGACTCTCAATGTGAGCTTGCCTGTCATCTCCGCTGTAGTCGCAGTTGCTGATTTCACTTCTTTCTTTCCCCCACGACCGACCTGAAAAGACAACAAAAACGTTCATCCATACAATAATGGTTTATTCAATCATCAATGTTTGTAGGGTCAACAAACTCAAAAAAACAAAGTAGTGAAGAATCCAGGATTTCTTTTTTTACCTCTTTCTCGACTCTCAAGATCAAAGGTCCAACAGCAAAGTTGCTCTTTACAGTAGTGTGATCCGACATAATGCCAACAGCCACATCACCAGTTCTTCTCAAAGATGACAGGCCGTACAGAGTGCCCTTGGCCCTGGGCTTGCTCTTTTCTGCTGTGGTCTTAACTTTGTTTTTGTTCGCAGTTGGTTTCTTCGTGGTACTCTTCACTGGTGGTTTGGGCTTAGGCTTAGGAGTTGCTTTGCTCGGAGTCTTGACGGGAGTCTTTGGTGGCTTAGGTTTAGGGGTAACAGGTTTAGCTTTAGTGCTCTCGGATTTTTCCTTCAGAGCCCTAGATGCTACTGCCTCGTTCATCACCGTTTGCTCTGTAGATACTTTCTCGTCATTGAGTATCGGTTCCTGGACTTTCTTGTCTTTTTCGGGGACCACTGACGATGATGGGATTTCGTCTTTCTTTTTTTCGTTACCTCGTGCCGAATTCTTCTTGTGGGAAGATTTCCTGGAAAATACAATTATCATAAGATCTTAGTTCAAAGCACCTTAGCAGATAATACATAATAAATTAGAATGACATTGTTTTAATTTAATTTCGTGAGATGATACGTAGAAAACATACTAAGTTCTTATAATTATATTTCAACGTATGGTTACTTTTTGTTAGATTTCTTTTTATTCTTCTTCGGTTTGGAGGTCTTCTTAGTAGCGTCAATGGGCTGCAGTTTGACACTGACAGGATCGTAAGATCTTCGCAGAATGTCGTTCATCTTCTCCAGAATGTTGTCAACGAAACGGTTATATTTGACAATGTATACCGCTGGTACTGGCTTCTTTGTAGTGACCTCTTCAAGTGCGCCTATAGAAAATATTACATAAAATATTTCATTGTTCTGTTCTGTTCGACCGTTTAAGGTTAGGTACAGTTCGCGCCAAGTTTATTTGTTTCTGAGCGAGCTATCATCTCTCCCTCTCTCACCCCACCTTACCCTATGCGATAAAGAGAGGTTACAGTTCGCTCAGAGCCAAAGAAAATTGGCGCTGCCTGTATCGTTATATTAACTTTTATTACTTATGCCTCTATAGTAGAAGCAAGTAGCATCATAGAGATCATACCCCTAATGATTTCTGTTGATTCTGTGGCAGTGGGCATCACAACAAAAAGTCACACTCGAGCGAAATTTCGATTTGCGTGTAATGTAGATACATACTTACTTTGTCCCAAAATCAACTCTTTTGTTTATTCTTCGACATTGATGTAATGGTTCTAGGAAGTACAGTGACTATGGTTGAATTATCATTAGTTATCCCAACCAGTACTATCGTATACCTTATGGTGAACTAAATAACGGCATACCGAACGAGATTGATCATGTAAGTACCTATTTAAAATATTTATAGTTACTTGGAATATAGTGAATTTGAAAAATAAATCCCATAGCTGCCGAGAATGCATGTAAGTAGTTAAATAAACTACCGTGATAATTTTACTACCAGATACACCAATTTATCAATCTGTTTCGGTTGGTTTATTTCTGTTTTATTTATTCTCTCGTTGCTTAAGAAATAAGGAAGGAAGAAAGAAACAAAAATTATTTGCATCCCTGAATGATGTTCCCAAGATATTGTACTCTTGTAAAATATTACCGCTTTAACTAGCCTAAAATTAATCATTATTTCCCATTTTGATAAGTAGTGCATCTAGTGGAAAAGGATTCCAGTATTCGATGAATAAATATGCGTATATTTATGACTCCTAACTGGTAGAAAGTAGGTGGCACATCATTACTCATCATTAGAGGATATATCTCTAAATAACTTTCTTTGTTGCTTCTCATAAAATACTATTTCGATAGAGCCATAACACTTCTTCTAGTGTGACTACAATAACTCCAGAGTTCTTTGCGGAAGTCATCCACATATCTACAATGACCTTCTATTGCGTCACGAGGGAAATTCCATTAAAAACAATTTCTCTTTCATCTATGTAACGTGACGTGACGGTGTCTTCTATCAAACATTTGGTATTTGGTTCTGCCAAGTTTTCAGTTTCATGATATCACGCACGTACCTACCAGCACTGTGCGAATTAGTCAAGCAGCGCATAATAATGCATACGTTGTGTTGTGGATTATTCCAATCGCGTTCTGTTGGCACGCCACCGACTAACAGTATATCGGTATCATCGAGACCCACTTGAATTCTAATAGAGCCGGTTCCAATTAATACGACCACTCAACGGTGGATTTTCTATTTTCCACACGTAAAAGAAACTGCGTGCCAAGCTAGCCGCGAGGAAATCTAAATGCGGCTTCGATTCAGCGCGCTGTGTTCGCTAATCACGCCTATTATATTCAGTATAGCACCTACTTGAGTACCTCCATATAACAGAACCCTACTTCTGTACAAATGACCATCGTTACCTCCGATGACCATGCTTACGTAACTCAAGCACTAAACGTTTCGCGAAACTAACATAATTTCACTTTGATGTTAAAATCGCAAAGAAAGTTCAAATATGGTAAACGGAAGTGACTTCATTTAGCTAAGTTGGAAATCAGACAGGTGAGCTACCGGTCATAAACGGGTTTTATTTGGGTCGAATGTCGACTCCTCGCGACTCTCCCCGCTTTTCACGACAGCAACTATTTAAAATTTCTCTTTTCGCATCTCATTAGCTCGGTTTCACTTATACGGGCAAATTTTGCGGTGGACTCAGCGCAGTGAGAGTAAATAAATGAAGCAATTTACTTTCCATCGGTTGTTTCTGGAAATATCTGTAATCGCCTCTCAAGGTCGTGGCTCTGAGCGTGGCAAGGTCAAAGAAAGTGTCAAGGCTGTAGAAGAAATCGGGTGGGTTCATCGGACGGCCGGGAAAGTAAGCGGCCGCTGGCATACCACGACGGGCACGATCGCGGGTGACCCCCTAACACAGTTCGGCATCAAACTAGTTCCTTCTTCATACATCCGCCGCTGCCGCCATCCCGTCGCCGGACCAGTCAGGTTTCTAGACCACGGTCACGACTACTCCATCACTCCAAATCCTTACGGAATCCAGCACTAAGCCAGAGCAGATACTTATCCTCCTTTGGAACGCAGGAACAGGGAAAGGATGAGACTTGGCTTGTGCGTATACTACATAGTTATATCGGTCAAAATGCTAGTCATGTCTATCATAAACTGTCGTCTCTACATAATTACATATTGTTATTGTAACTGAAGAAGTAAATAGGAAATTTATGAGATATATGCCCAGTATTAATACATAACATACACCTATATAGAAGTATGAGTGGATTAGGGTTTGAGGAGAATTTATAAATACGTAGTTTATTGACTAGTATACGTTTATTGTAATAAACACAATTAAATTAACATCACTAGATTATGTCACTCGTATTTCTGACAAAGAATGACTGAAACTTTAGCCAACTAGTTTTCTGACCGATGTTTCAATGTGTCGTATGAATTTTAATAAACAGTGGTCGCTAGCAACCTTAGAGGAAAACGCACAAATCAATCTGAAGGTGTAAGTGATGCAAAAAATTTCACACAGTAATTAAGAACAACAGATTTATTTCCAATAAATTGCCACGAGACCTGTGTGACATGATCTAGACATTAATTTAACTCGGACTCACGTTATCATACACTTGCACACATCATACACACTCACTTAATAAATTAAATAAATTAAATATAATAAATAATAAATAGTCAATAAATAGCTAAGCTAGAGGAGGGGACCGCGGAGGTCACTCAGGTGGAGGTTGGCTGGGGAGCTCCAGGGGACTCCGGGGCTCCTGCGTGCTCTACTCACTATCTGAACTTTTTGTGCTCGGGGACGGCTGCCGCGGCGGATGTGGCTTTGGTTTTCTTTACTTTGGCGGCGATGTGGTTCGCTTTTTTTCCGGACTTTTTCGCCGTGGTCGTTTTCAGCTTTTTTGACTCACGTGACTGTTTCGCGGAGTTGTTCCTGCCGAAGGCGTCCTCGATATCGTCGTCGTCATCATCGTCTTCGTCGTCGTCCTCCTCCTCGTCGTCGTCGTCGTCGTCCTCGACGCCGAGGTCACCGATGTCGTCGTCGTCGTCATCGTCATCGTCGTTGGCGACAACGGGTGCGGGGGTGGCTTCTTCGGGTTCCTTCTGCCCGGCTTCTGGCTCGTCGCCTTCTGCAGCTTCAACCTCTCCTTCTGTCTCGGAGGCGGCGGCCTCGGCGTCCTCAGCGGCGGCGGCGGCGGGCGCGGGCACGGCGGCGATTGTATCAGCGGGCGCTACCACGGGCTGTACGGCTGCGGGGCTGTCGTCGTCGTCCTCATCCTCGTCTTCTATATGAACAAATTGCTACGATCAGAATCTGCCAATACAACTCCCACTTTTCGGTATCAGTCATGCTACAAATTTGGCGCCATTCATTGGGCGAGATAGTTAATAACAGAATGGCAAGTCACAATGGTTCCAAAGACAATTTTCATACTCGCGAAGATTTTCCTACACCCAGAGATCAAACCTGCTAATTTTATTGTGTTCTCGTAAATGGCACATTGTTTTCCAGTTTTATAAGATGAATCTCACTTACCGCCCAAGATGTCATCGAAGAATCTCTCCAGATAGTCGTCATCATCATCATCGTCGTCAGCCTCGTCGTCGTCGTCGTCATCATCGTCGTCATCGTCGTCTTCTGCAAAACAATTATTGAGTTATTTAAAATCATTACAAAAAGGAATCTAAATATAAAGCAAAGGTGACGCTTTTCAGTAGGAATTATTTAATATTTTAGTCTAAGTCTTTATTTTATACTTCAGAAAAGGAAAAAGAGGAATGTTCATTGAAATATCTTGATTCAATGCTCTTTTTTCTGCTCTACTTTCTTTTCCTACGCTTATACCGAGCTTTCTCAGATTAATCTCAGTGTAACTTTAAATGTATTTCCAAATAGTGGACTGTCAGTCCATCAGTCAGAACCATCACATCTTCAATCCTATGCCTTATCAAGCGTCTAATCTGGCCCACATCAAATCGTGCCAGTCCGAACCAAGTTCGTCTATCGAGTCGATGAAGGCGGCCGTGCGTGACGTGCATACGTAGACTTTCCTCTAGAAAGCCACGGGAGCGTCAATTTCTCTGATTGAGGCGGTCTGTTTGCATTAATTAACTATCGAGCGGTTGTCACGACCGGTACATTCCACTGGTCTTTAGGCCAAGCCAAGTTCCAGTCTTGGAGCCAAGTTATATTCCAGTCTTTTAGTCCGAGTGTTCACGTCCTGTTTTACAAGTATGCCCATGAATGGAACACCGTAACACTTTCACAAGTATTTTTAAACTTGACTCTTAACTATTCACCATGTGCTCGATATTTTTATCTCTACCGTAAATTGCGGTTTTAATCAATCATATACGTTTACAAATTATGTGATGTTTGATCTTAAATTCTTATGAGTTTCTTTGAGGGCTACATGAGGTATCTTCATTTAATTTCAAACTGCGATGACTGAGTTTCTACTGCATCGTTTACTTGTACGAAAAATTATATAATGTCATCATCCTCTACACGATTTGTCATTGTTTTCCTTTGATGGCAATACATCAACGGAAAACAATGAGAACTCGGTTGACCTACGCAACTATAGCAAGTCAATAAACAACTATTTAAACAAATCAAAGTCTTCTTATATCTATGTTTAAAGATCAATTTAAGATATTAACTCAATGTCAATGGAATTTTGCAATATCAAACACCGTTTCGTTTACACATAATTTGATAGCAATTACATATCTCAATGCGTAATAAAATCTTGTTCAAGCGAGTTAACTTGAAGTTTTATGGTGGTTGGTAATGTGTTGAATGCGGAATAGATAATTCCGTTGAAGCGAAGATAGACGATGTATTCTGACTACCGTTATCACTCCTGCGCATCGAAACGGTAAACCTCATCAGAGGTCACACGAGATTTTACACGAGCAGAATGAACTTAAGGCTGAAACGAAGTGGCTAAATAATTGAGAGTATTGGATAGACTCGACGTTACGAGATATTCCAGGGCCTAAGCAAGGCCCTGGAATATCCTGGAATAATTGTACGCGTAATAGGTTTTCTGATGCTCATTCAGATTAATGATTGATCATATTGATATTTAAAATAATTGATAATTAAGGAAACTAAGTCTTCAATTATAAATTGATCAGCATGTCTATATAGTCGTATATTTTAATGTGACTGTTTGTTTATTATTCAGTTAACCAAATATAAACTCTTTATTATTAGTGCCTTCTAAGTGAATTATATTATAATTAGAAACTCAGTATAAGACAGAACGTGATGATTTAATTTTGTAATTAATCAAAGACCAAAGTGGCAAAAGTCTTCTTTTAAACTGTTCAAACTCGAATTAGAAAACTTCTCAAATAGAGAATGCTATCTAGAACTGATATCTAGGAATTGTGTGAAATTGTCTCTACAATAGAGTACCGATCACCCGCCTCTGCTCGTCATCATCATCTATCCAGAATCGATATTGTCACGTCGTTTACCTGCTAGGCCGTCCAGCCCGACGTCGTCATCATCGTCGTCGTCATCGTCATCGTCGTCGTCAGCCGGCGCCGGCGCCGCCGCCGCCGCCGCCTGCCGCCCTACACCAGCCTCAGCCACAACCTTCTCCTCCGCCCTCGAGATAGGGCTCGCGTACGCTGACAACACTAAGCAGCACAGAGCCGCTAACAGAAATACCGACCTCATCTCGTATCTGAAACAAACAGACCTCTTGTAGTACACACACTATCACTGAATGACGCGCACCACTGCACTGATAGCACTATTAACCTTTTGTTGAACTAGTGGTCACTGTGTCCTTTAGCGGAAGTGTTCCGCCGCGTCCTGGGTCCCGGTGTGAGTGGACGCAATGCTCGGGCGTGCGGAAACAGTATAGCGGCGGCGTCTCGGAGGCACTCTCTTTTATAGAGTTACGTCATAAACGCGGGGAAGGAAAGTAGTGATGGTGGCCGCAACGGGACATAGACCGGGCACCACGCAGAAGCGGCTTGGACTTGCTCTGTTGATGGCTCAAACTGACCCGATATACAGACATGACAGATAATCGTCTGGTCAACTTCCGTATTCTCTAATTCACATCCACAGCATAAGTCTTTCCGGCAAATAGACGTTTAATGTATGAAACTATTGTCATTTTTTCTAAATTTTCAGAAGTTTTAAATAATTAACATGAGTTGGCTCAGGAATAGATTTTTAATTTTACAAAAATCTAATTATTTGCTAAGATAACATTTGAAACAACATTAAAGTTAATTTTACTTTGTTATACAAACTACCTACTACTAATAATAATAATACTACTACCTACCAATTTTCTCGTGATACCGACTAGGTTTTCATTTCGCTGCGGAAACGTAGCCACTTTAGTCAGAAGTTTCTTCAAGACACTGTCAATACTGTTTAGTTTATAATCTTTGACGATTGAAGAGGGGTTGGTTAGGTTCAACTGATTAATTTATTCAGCTTATTTGCCGCCGTCGCAAGTCGCCATTGGAGAAAAGTGCGAGCTATCCGTTTGTCCGAAGCGGATTCTCCAGCAATTCGGAACATTAGTATGTGGGGACAAGCCCCACACTTTCACTACAATGTTATATACGTAAATGTGCTACAAATTTAATTGATAACGTTACTTAGAATCCCAAAGGCCGGACTTTGACAAGAATATTGGTAGCGCTTGAATTTTCTTCAAGAAGAAATCTTCAGAAATATTTATCAGATTATAAATACATTTAACATTAATATTTACATCCAGGCACATACATTGCTTCTGTGTCGTAGGAACCGACGTCGTCACAAACATGTAAACATCCAAGACCTAGCGTGTTTTTCCTACCCAACCGGGTTTTGAACCGGGAGCTCTCTATTTTGTTTTAATTATGTTTGCTTTATGAATTTAAATTTGAAGTTAAATTTGAGTTTGAGTTTTGAGTTCCATCTAAAGATCAATACTTTATTTGAACCCATGTGATGGTACTCGACCTCGACAGCTTATTTTAGTGTAATGATGCTCTGCTATGGTATTTTATTTGTGATACGTGATACAAAAGCAGAGGTTTTAATAAAAACTAAGGGCAATAGTAATAAAATAGATATTTTATTTAGAGGTTTTGTTGCCCGTGACCAGACACCTATATGTATGATATTATACGAGCTTGTCCTATGTACATTCATGCGTGTGTATAAATCTGCAACCATAACCGGCAAAAGCTACTATGATATACACTGGCCTGCAAAACTAAGTATCACACTTTTAAAATTGCAATAACTTTTTAAAAACACAAGAAATTAAAAGGACTCGAAAAAGAGTTTAACCCTGAACTATAGTTTCGAAGAAATATTAATTCTCTAACTTCTATAGTTAAGAAGAAAATGCAAATTTATACTTAGTTTTGCAGGCCAGTATATTTCAAGTGTTTGTGGCCAGAATGTATTATGCCAATATTTTTACTTTATAAATTATTTATAAGTTTCATAATTTCTTGCATAAGCACAGGAAATTGAATTCTACAAAGTCATGCTTAGTCTTGATGTATCGGATGTAGTTTACTGATTTATAATTGATTGCAATTATTGTGTTGACTTCTTCATATAACAACCACAAGTATTAAAGTTTGATATCGAGCTGACTAGATACATTAAACAAATCAGCAGATATCAGCTCGGTATCACATCATATTCCGCCTGCAGCATTTGTGCGGGAGGCATTATCATGTAACAAGTGTAAACAAGTCTAGGTGCACTTATCACTAATCTTGCGCTTTGGCTCAGGCTAAAACTATAAATTAACCCAAAAAGGGATAATAGGATTGGTAGATCACTTACCACAGATTATGTCTGCAGTGATTAGATATTTGTATTCTGCATGAAGTGGAGCAGGTTCTGTACGTATTAATTAATCTATAAATTATGTAATAGTAGTTAAATAAATCCTATTATGTGATCTAAATTTGAATATGTGGGAATTCGTTTTCCCTCTTATCTCAAAGTGTGAACCACTAGATGTAGAGAAAAGGCAAAAAAATACTAAGCATATTTTTAAATATCTACAATAATTAAGGATATTTTAATTTGTATTCCCCTAATTTAACTTTACATTCCCCTAATTCCCACGACCAACCCTTATACAGAAGAAGAAGAAGAAGAAACATTTATTATAAAAACCGGTCAAGTGCGAGTCTAAATCGCGCACGAAGGGTTCCGTACCACCGTTCAATGGAAGCGATCAAAAGCGAGCAAAATATTGTTTACAAAGTTATTGGTGCGGTTACTTTCACACTCCATGTACGTAACCAGGTGCATCCATAAGTTTGTATGTGGTATTGAAAGAATTGTTGTATGGGAGCCCCCTTAAATATTTCTTTTATCCTGTTTTTTAGTATTTGTTGTTATAGCGGCAACATAAATACATAATCTGTGAAAATTTCAACTCTCTAGCTAGCTAGGTTCTTGAGATACAGCCTGGTGACAGACGGACGGACGGACGGACGGACGGACGGACGGACAGCGGAGTCTTAGGGTCCCGTTTGGAACCCTTCGGGTACGGAACCCTAAAAACGATAAAAACAATGCAAAGAAATACTTACTTACCTAAATACAATACTTTCCTACCAGAACATAATTAAACTATAACTCGGCATAAATTAATCTGCAATCACCACATATACTGTACAAATTTATCCATCACGCACACTCACATAGCTTGGACACGATCACGTGGTACTAACAAATATACTTCACGACCCTAAGCTGCAGGCATACGATGTTTGCTTCAATATTGGTCCTTATTGTAATAAGAAAACAGAAAACATAAAACATTCCTCATTAATTAGCCATTTGAACACTTATCAATCGTAATGTTGAAATGTTTCACTACCTATCCTAACATTTCTGTTGTTTAAACTTAATCGTAACTCACTTAATTAAAAACAGGATAAAAGAAATATTTAAGGGGGCTCCCCTTAAATATTTCTTTTATCCTGTTTTTTAGTATCTGGTGACAGACGGACGGACGGACAGCGGAGTCTTAGTAATAGGGTCCCGTTTGGAACCCTTCGGGTACGGAACCCTAAAAACAGTGAAAACATACAAACACATTACAATTAAAGAAATTTAAATGAAAATAAGGAATATATATACCAAACACAAATGGGAGAATTTAGAACACACGACGGAAGAAAACAAAATAATTCATTCATTCATTCTTGTATTCATTCATACAATCGATCAATCATTCTGAATCATTATATCGAGCGATATCGACGGTCATGGTGTGTCACTGTCATTACAAATGGCATCTGACTCAGCAGTATGCTGAAGGCCGTGCCTTCAGCGCTGATTGTCAGTCAGCGCTGAGTGTTACCCCGCGAGCGTCACAGTCTGCGGCGTGGTACAGCCAATTAAACATATGTACATTAATATATAACATAATACTAAGTAAAAAATGTAATAAATCAAAATATGTGATAACAGAGATAATATAAATACATTTGTTGAGCGGTAGCCATAGTGTATATATATATATATATATATTTAGAATTTACCTAGGTTGTGCGGGGCAGGTGGTCCCACTGCCTATTTCTCTCTCTTCCTCTTAGGGGTCCGTACCCGAAGGGTGCCAAAACTACTAACTGCTAAGCCTCTGCAGCCCGTCCGTCCGTCCGTCAGCGGGCTGTATCTCATGAACAGTATAATAAGTAGAGACTTGAAATTGTCACATAATGTGTATTTCTGTTGGCTCTACAGCAACAAATAATGGATTATACGAGATTTTATAAATTAAAGGGGATCCCCATACAAGCTTATCACTTGGTTGTGGTGGCGCAATTGGTTTGATATCAGTTTCGCAATCTTAGGGTTCTGGGTTCGAATCCGGGTTCGGACATAATATTATTATTTTTTCGTTTCTGTGTTATAACTTTTTTTAGTTAAGTTTAGTGCACCCAAAATTCAGTGGTGACCCCACATAGATAAATATGCTGGTAGGTTAAGTTCTAACATCTGACAAAACACGGATGTGGGTACAGCTAGGCTACTCTTTTTCAGTTACTTGCATAATGTCATGTCCTATGGTATTTTGTTGTGAGGGAAAGCAGCAGAGATTTAAACTATTTTTATATGACAGAAAAGAGCTATTCGAACATTTTTTTTTAAAGAACGGACTCCCTAATGTAACTTTTTCAAGAAATAAGACAAGACTCTAGCTAGTAAATTTATTTTCGAAAATATAATGTATGTACGCAAGAACCTTACAACATTTTCCAAATAGCTATAATGTTAACCCAAATGAGATTATTCTCATAATAGTTGCGCCCCGGTGAAGACTCGCGAAAGTTAGCAAATCTTTCAAGGGTCAGTGCGTTCTCCACTCACTGCAAGATATCTCTGGAGATTTTGATAATTTAACAACCACTTAAAAACGACCGTCTCAAAAGGGATATTAAAATGTTTAAATAAATTATAATATAACCCAACAAAGAACTCGCTGTTAATAACTTTGTTATTATTTATTTGTGCATATTATAGTAGTTTATGTGACTGCTGCATAATGGAGGTCATTAAAACCCGAGAGTGGGTTTATGAAACGAGCCGAAGGCGAGTTTCATAATAATATCACTAGAGAGATTTAATGCCTAATTATGTAAAGTTACATACACTAGTTTATCTACACACATATCATAAGCTCTCTTTGATGTGTTTAGGAACCTCATGTTTGACCGGAGTTGTGGCTCTGCAATTGTTTAGCTTGTTCTGTAGTACCAACTTCACGGAGGCGGGCGTCGGCGTTCGAAATTTGAATGTCAGTACCAACTTCACAAACAAACTAGGGACGGCACGCAGGCGGGCGTCGGCGTTCGAAATTTGAATGTCATAATATGTAGAAAAATTACACATTATGGTCATAATGTGTAATTTTTCAGATAGGATATGAGTTTTTACCAAGTAGTTTAACATTATGCTGATCGTAACATGCGGTTTTTGTACGCAGTAAAGAAGGTTTATGATACGTATGTAGATATAAGTAATATTGTAATAATTGTATCAGATAAAACCCTCCAATATTTTTTTAAAGATCTAAATATCAATCTGAGAGAAGAAGAGGTAAAAATTGATGTTTTAAGTAAATACCTACAGTAATAAAGAAATGTTAACTCAAACCAAGGTTCTAACAACAGTGAACCCTGTTAGGGCACTGCAAAAACTTACACTCTAACACACAGAGTTTATACCTTGTGTCAAGATTATTAATAAAAAATATATTTCATAACGATGATATCAGATAATTAATATATTTATATATCTACTTAATTTATTAATATGGTGTCTGTGTGTGAGTGAGCGAGGGTGCGTGCGCATATGAGAGGGTGTTTATGTGTGGGTGTGATAAACTTGGCATTTACGATATAATTCAGTCTTATACCCATGCGCATTGTTTTTCATTTAGGTATTCTTCAACACTGTAGTAGGTTTTAAATTTTATTAGAGACGTACATTCGTTAGATATATTTTTTTAGCTATCTGGGAGTTTGTTATTGATCTCTAGGGACATAATATTGTTAACTAATTCCACAGATTGTAAATGAGCACTCGTTTTATCACATTTCATTCATTTATTAGCACAGCACTTGCAACTATTTTCTCTGGTTACGTACACTACACACTTATTGATAGCACAGATACACAATATAATTATTTACTATTCAGACAACACATAACACTGTAACAATTTGTACTTTGGCGCGATTTCTAGTTATGCTTGGGCAGCGTAACGTTTTGCTCGAAGGACAACGAAAAACAGTGTCGCAAAAATGAGCGCTAGCCCCTTTTATTTCAACTCAAAATTGCTGCTCATCATACTTCCGTTGCGCGCCCATAACATTGTCGCGCCATCAATTTGGCAGTAACATTGTAGTATTGGTAATAAATGTTGGTTCTATCTGTAAATTACTAAAATAAATTTAAACATATCATCAATAATTTTAAACAATATTATTTCACAATTAAATTTTTCACACCAACCAAATTAACAGACAAAACAAATTGGTGGAAAATTAAAATACATTTCATAATAAATTCTTCAACTATTCGTAAATTATTATTGCTATTTTTAACAATCAAAACCAATTTTTAAATATTAATATACTATCAATTAGAATAATGCAACTAAAACGGATATTGTGTTCCAAAATCAACAAGTATGATGGGTTGATCAGACTAAATCGCTAACAAATTCGGCCGTCCTGCAACCAAACACGTCCTCGTGTTTAATTATAGAGTCGCAGTATTATATATATATATATATTTAAAATAGCAGATGCTAAACTAAGACACTACAAATTACTGTTAATACAACCCTATATATCAAATATCGAGTAAATTGAACCTACACTACGGTTATATGCTATCTGCCTGTTGGGGCCATCTGCCCATCACATCAGTACCTAAGGCAATCTGCCCGACTGAGAGTTGTCTATCTGCCTGTTGGGGCCATCTGCCCATCACATCAGTACCTAAGGCAATCTGCCCGACTGAGAGTTGGCTATCTGCCTCTTGGGGCCATCTGCCCATCACATCAGTACCTAAGGCAATCTGCCCGACTGAGAGTTGGCTATCTGCCTGTTGGGGCCATCTGCCCGACACATCAGTACCTAAGGCAATCTGCCCGACTGAGAGTTGGCTATCTGCCTGTTGGGGCCATCTGCCCGACTGAGAGTTGGCTATCTGCCTGTTGGAGCCATCTGCCCGACTGAGAGTTGGCTATCTGCCTGTTGGGAGCCATCTGCCCCTCACATCAAAATACAACTAACCGCTTGGGCTAAACCAACATTTGTTAAGTTCGGTCAGTCCATTACATAATTATTAGGTCAGTTCGTCATACTTAATCAACAAATAGTGCTGGAATGCGTTACAGAAGCAATTCGTTTAATGTCAGTATGGTTTTTACATTCCAAGCAATTGTCAGTATCTGAAACATCACTAGAAGTAACAGAGTTACTGTCACTACTACTATTTCCGTCTCCAGAAACTCTGTCAAACGTTACCCAAGGTTGCATTTTGTCTGCCGCATAAACTGATTTATATACAGCCCTTCCCTTTTTAGTTACCGGAGTATCCTCTATTTCATATCGGTCATGATCATATACTTTGGTAATTCTGTATGGACCTTGGAATTTTGGTAAGAGTTTTTTACTTTGCCCGGTTACATTTTGGTTACGTAATACTCGAACCAAATCTCCAATCTCATACTTATGAGCTTCCTTGCGTGATTTATCATAGCGCTGTTTTTGGCGTGTCTGTTGATTAGAAATATAGTCAGCAACTAGTGCCCGCATCTCTGTCCTGTCATTCTCAACATCGTCGATCTTGTCTTCGTTTAAAGATAAACATAAACGACTCTCAGAAATGCCTGTCATTTTGAAACCAAATAAAATTTCTGCTGGACACCGCCCTATTCCTTTATTTATTGTGTTGTTTAATGACCATTGAACTTTTGAAACATGATCGTCCCATTTATTTTCAGATAGTCCGTGGTTTGCAGCTGCTAAGGTCTCAGTAATGGTTCTGTTGTACCGTTCAACTTGGCCATTAGATCTTGGCGTCGATACAGAATTTAAAATGTGTTTGACTCCTAATTCTTTCATAAACTTTCCAAATAACACACTTGTAAAGCTACTCCCTCTATCAGAAATTAATCGATTTGGAACCCCAAATGTATAAAAGTAATCTCTTAAAGCTGTGATAGCATACTTTGTATCAGTACCTTTTACGGCTTTAATCAGTATAAATTTTGTAAATCCATCTATAACAACGAACAAATAACTGTTGCCCTTGAAGCTGCGAACAAATGGACCTAAGTGATCTATATGCACCGTATGAAACGGGATCGACACCTTTGGAATTGGGTTTAATAAACCTTCTTGTTTACCAGTTGGAGCTTTATGATAGGCGCATTCTAAACAAGATTTCACATATTTTTGCACAAATTGTTTCATGCGTGGAAACCAGTATTCCTGAGAAATCTTTGTAAAAGTCTTATCTATTCCTACGTGTCCTATATCGTCATGGTTCTGTTTTACTATACGCCAACGGCTTGCCTTGGGTATCACCCATTTTAAGCCTGACTCCGTCTTTCTGTACAACCTTGCATTTACGACACGATAAACCTTTTTTATATCTATAACGTCATCGGGTTGTTTATCCATTACAATATCCATAATTCTTTTTAATTTTGGATCGCTTGATTGCACCGTAGCTAACCAATCACTTGTATTTATCGACATCACGGAAGATTCAGTATGTTTGCAATCGTTAGATAAGAGGAGTATTTCCACTGGGTTTCGACTCGGAGCGTCTGCATGCATCATTCTGCTACCAGGCCTATACTCAATATTACAATTGAATTCTTGGAGTTGACCCCACCATCTCGCTACTCTGGGTATTAAATCACGTTTTTGAAAAGTTGCCCGCAAAGAGTTGCAATCCGTGATAATTTTAAAGTCCAAGCCTGCATCTGTGTGTAACTCGGTCTCTGCTTGCCTATCATAAAGGGCCATGGTAGGTCGCTGGGTTTATTCGGCTTTAAGTTTCAAAAAGGCATTTTCATGTTCCGGCAGCCACTGAAATTTTATATCCTTCTTTAAGAGCGAGGTGAGGGGTTTAGCTATAATAGAGAAATTTTTCACGAAACGTCTAAAAAAACTTGCTAATCCCAAGAATTGCCGTACGTTTTGTTGTGTTTTGGGACGTGGAAAGTCAGAAACAGCCTTGGTTTTTAACGAGCCAGGTTTGATGCCCTTTTCGGATAGCTCAAAACCCAAGAAATCTACTTCTGTCATGAAAAAATTGCACTTAGATAATTTCAAAGTCAAACCGGATTGTTTTAACAAGGTCAGTATTTTAGTTAATTTATCAAGTCCTTCGTCTATGGTTTTCGATGCTATAATAATATCATCCATATACGCCATGGCTGTTCCAAATCTTGCACTACCCAAAACTTTGTTTACGATTCTTTGAAAGACGGCTAGGGCATTGGCTAGACCGAACGGCATTCTGTTAAATTCATACTGCCCCTCCGGTGTGACGAAAGAAGTTTTATGTTTACTAGCCTCTTCGATGGGGACCTGATAATAGCCTGAAGCCAAGTCTAAAGTCGTGAAGTACTTAAAACCAGACAAATTTTCCAGTTGGTCCTCAATTCGAGGGAGTGGGTAATGTTCCTTTACAGTCTTTCGGTTTAATCTCAAATCTACGCATAACCTTTTATCACCAGTCTTTTTCTTAACAATTATTATAGGACTAGCGAATTGTGAGCTTGACTCACGTATGATCCCTGAAGCCAACATCTCGTCAATCATTTCGCGAACATTTTGTTTTTCATCGTATGAGAGTCTATAAGGCCTGTATACAATAGGATTTTCATCAGTTAGTTTAATGGTCATCTCACCAGCTTTTGTGCAACCCAACTCATGTAAGTTGAATGCAAAACAACTGCGATTTTCATTTAATAAAGTGCAAAGCCGTTCGCGATCCGATGACGAAATGCTGGGATCTGTTGTAATCATATTTAAGCCAATGGAATTTATCTCTGTAATATTAATTTCATTTCGTAAATCAGCAGTGAAATCCTGTCGCGAATTGCGGGAATCAATTATGAAACCTCTTGCAATCTTTTCACCTCTTTGTAACGGTCGTACACTGTTCGGATTTCTTAAAACAATTTTTCCCTGCCCATTGTGAAATTCAAATAATCCGTTTATAACACAGTATTCCTTTCCTGGGTCCAGTCTTATTCCTCCTTCTATGTACAAATCACCATCGAAAGATGCCTCTGTAAAAACATCGACAATATTTAGGCCATGTAAAGTGACGTCATCTTTTAGAAAAATGTTAACCTTTTCCAAAATATCATCTTCAGACTTCTTTGAAATTGTAAAATCATTCGCAGTTTTTACTATAATTATATGATTCTGTTCCGTAAATGAATGACCAATTAACAAAGGATACTTTTTCATGTAACGATCAGGCACTACAAGAACTTCTGTTACGGCACTTACACCATCAACAGTGATTTGCACCTCGCATGAACCAATAGTCTCTACTTCTGTATTTCCGAATCCTACTAAGATTTCCAAAGACCCGCTATTCCAGTTCCCTAAAATATTTCTAGCTTCCGTTTCACGCTGTAATGTCTTTTGACTACCAAGATCCACAAAACAATCAAGTGACACACCGTTTAAAACAGCTACTTTAAAGTATTTAGATATCTCACTGTCATTTCTTATGGTCATTACCGTTTTCTCGTTATTATGGGTATTAGTATTATATATATGAGAATACTTGCATTCGTCAAATAAATGTCCAAGCCTGTTACATTTACTATTTATTGCGTTTTTCAGCATTTCTCTTGTCACTTGATTGTTTAGTAGAGTTGTAACTATTGATGAGTTTGGCTTGTCAACTCGCTTCAATACTTTCGCATTTCTCAAAAAAGTAAGTAATTTGTTGGGGTCATCATATTGGGCAGCTTCCGCTCCCATTCGTACCGTCCTGTCATCTATGCCGAAAATAACACAGTCCACTGCGTTTCTACCATGAATGCCACACCTATTCAATAACAGAGATTTCTCATAAAAGTATTCCTCCATTGAGTCACCAAACCGTGCTCGTTTTGATATCATGTCATATAGCAACTGACCATAATTTTCCCGACAGGGAAAAGCATCTTCTAACTTTTCTTGCCATTCCTGCCAAGAAAATAGGACCGTTGGTAAGCTCTCATACCATCGTTTCGCCATACCTGCCAATTTGGGCAGTGAAAAATGGATAGTCTGTCTATCTGTCACCCATACATTTTAGCACAATCATTTACTTTATTTAACCACATTTTCATGCTTTGATTTTTCAAGCTGGGATCGAACTCTGGTATGGCATTAATGGTGGAATGAAATTTTTCCGAATTATTTTGTGAAAAAGTTGTTGTCAACACTTTTATAAGTCTATTGAGGTCAGTTTGGGAAGAGTCACAGTCATTGTCATGAATGTTGGTCATGCCCGTAGGGTCGATATTGTGAGGAAATGTACTATTGCCACTATTACTTCTCAAGCGGCCTGATTGTGAAGGGGCATTTATCAAATTGGCAGAACACTCACCTAAAACAGTAGACCTCCTAGAGCCAGGCTTACAAAAATGCCTGCCGTTAAGTTTCTTAACGCTGGTATTCCTGCGACCACCCTCAGATCGCTGTCCTTTGTCCAAGCGCTCATCCTGGATGGAGCCGCTGCTGCTGTCGTTGCCACTGGAACTCCTGCGCCCAGGCTTAAAGCTCTGATTTTGTTTTAACCGCTGTCCCAGTATCGGGCTGCGGCTTTGGCTGCGGCTTCGGCTTCTACGGCCAGGTTCATATGCCCTGCCCCTTTCCAGAAGCTGGTTACGGGCGGGGCTGCGGCTTCGATGGGTAAAGCGGCCTCGCTCTTGGCGGCGGCCTCTTTCTTCTTGACTGCCGTGTTTTTGTCGGCGGCATCGTAGCTTACGATCAGCACTACGGTTTTGTAAGCGGATACGCTTACGTTGACGTAGGCGGCGGCTACTATTATAGCTGCTATTACTACCGTTTGTGGAGGTACTGCTCGATTCGTGACTTCTTTTTTTCCTGCTCCTAGATTTACTGTTAAGGCGGGAACGACTGACACGTTGTATTTGTCGGTATTCTTGAGGTGTCACGGATTTTGCCGGGGGCGCGTCGGAACACACGATCAACGGTTCTTCCATTTCTGATTTTGTTAACTAATTCCACAGATTGTAAATGAGCACTCGTTTTATCACATTTCATTCATTTATTAGCACAGCACTTGCAACTATTTTCTCTGGTTACGTACACTACACACTTATTGATAGCACAGATACACAATATAATTATTTACTATTCAGACAACACATAACACTGTAACAATTTGTACTTTGGCGCGATTTCTAGTTATGCTTGGGCAGCGTAACGTTTTGCTCGAAGGACAACGAAAAACAGTGTCGCAAAAATGAGCGCTAGCCCCTTTTATTTCAACTCAAAATTGCTGCTCATCATACTTCCGTTGCGCGCCCATAACATTGTCGCGCCATCAATTTGGCGGTAACATTGTAGTATTGGTAATAAATGTTGGTTCTATCTGTAAATTACTAAAATAAATTTAAACATATCATCAATAATTTTAAACAATATTATTTCACAATTAAATTTTTCACACCAACCAAATTAACAGACAAAACAAATTGGTGGAAAATTAAAATACATTTCATAATAAATTCTTCAACTATTCGTAAATTATTATTGCTATTTTTAACAATCAAAACCAATTTTTAAATATTAATATACTATCAATTAGAATAATGCAACTAAAACGGATATTGTGTTCCAAAATCAACAAGTGTGATGGGTTGATCAGACTAAATCGCTAACAATATGTATAATATCATGTCGATTTTTGGTCACAGTAATTGATTTTGATGTCTGAAAGTCTAAAAGTTATTTAGGGTGGCTCTAACTTTTGTATGTTTCAGGATATTTTCTTACAAGCTCTATTATTTCCAAGATGTAAATTGCAGGGAGGGTGAGGATGTTATATTGTTTGAGGTATGGTTTGCAGCTGTCTGTAAGTCAGTTTTTTTTCTATAGTATAGTTGTATCTGTAGTATAATTGTGGCGCGTCTGTGCTGTTACCCCACAGTATGACGCCATAATTGAGCCAGGAGTGTGCATAAGCATAGTATGTTGAAAGGGCAGTTTCGATGTTTGTGGACTTCTTTACTTCTCTCAATGCGTATGAGAATTTTGATGGTTTTATTTTTATTTTTCGAACATGGGACTTCCCATTTAAGTGAGAATCTCAAACAATACATAGCAATGTAGCTTCATTTAATTCATAATTATTTATTGCACACAAATATTTTTCAAGTTACATTAAAAGAAAATGCATTTACAAACGCGAGCTTATCTCTAAAAAGAGATTTCTTCCGGCAAACCAAAACATTAAAGGAAATATTGTTATAAAAGGCCTACCCTTTTGTGCACAATAACTAGTATAATAAAATGCCAAGCTATAAATTAAATACACTGACGAGCAATGAAAAAGTTCCAGTGACATAGCACCAAATTAATCCTAAACGGGAAAGGCTAGCTTAATGACGCCGTCTGCAATATTGAAGGACATTTAACAGCGCATCAGAATATAACCAATTAAAAACATAAATATTATCTTCAAATTTTAAATTAAATGTTTTAATGTGCTCATCAGTGTACTTATATAATAAAGACAGTAACTACAAAATAAGTACCAAAATATGCTGATGTGCTCTTTAATACGTTTCTCAAAAGCGAAAAGAGTGGGACTGTCTCTTATAGGGCAAGGAAGTGCATTCCAAAGTAACGCCCGTAACCTGAAAGAATGTTTAGTGGAGTGGAGATCTAGCACCGGAGATCTAGCACTGTCTCACCCCGCCAGTGAGACAGTGCTAGATCTCCGGGTGGGTAGCTCGTATTTTTTAAGATAGTTATTGAACAGATAATAAAGAATGTGAGAGTCTCGGCGACGACGAATCGGAAGCCACACAACTCTTTTCGATATTGAGAAACATGATCGATTTTGCGAAGTCTGAAGATAAATCGAATCCCGAGATCTGAATCTGAAGTCACTCGAGATTATTCAGGTTCTCTTAGTTCGCACTCGCCCAGGCAACATCGGCATTCGATTAGCGGCATGAGAAGGGAATGTACAAGGGTAATTTTGGTCTGCCGTAGCAAGAAGTTCTGCAGACGCCTGAGGGAATGGAAAGACGCAATGACCTGTCTGCTGACCAGACATGTGGAGACCAACGCTGCTGGTTATCAAAGATTACCCCGAGGTTTTTCGCCTTAGCAGTGTACTCTATATGTGTAGTACCATTATAAGTTAGAGGAACAATAGGTTTCTGTAATAAATAAGGAAAGAGAGTGCTTGGTTCCAATAATCATTGCTTGCGATTTTATCGGGTTAACCAACAGCCCGTGGGACGAGGCCCAGTCCTTCACATTCTCTATGTCAGCATGCAACATCTCCACGGATGAAACTAAATCGCAGGGGGAAAAGTGGCGATAGATAGATGATGTTGTAGCTAAATTTGACGTCTAAGGGTTTTTCTGATGTGGGTATAAGATAAGAAGTTTAGTTTTATGGGGATTTATTTCAAGGTTATGATCAGCCATCCAGTCAGTTATTTTGTCAAGGCATGTCTTGAGTTTTTTCATTTGCGTGTTCATTTTTTTATATGAGGAAACCAGAGAAATATCGTTAGCAAATAGGATACAAGGGTCATCGAGTATTTTTGGTAGATCATTGATATATATATATATATATATATATATATATATATAAGAAAAAGAAGGCACCCGATCAGCTAGCTTGAGGAATAGAGGCGTATGTTGTTTTGCTATCAAATCGGTAATGTATGATTTCTTTGACGTCTGGTTGAAGGGTTCTATCTGGATTCCTACACTGTGTAGTTTTTCCAACAGTTTATCAAATTGTACCTTTATGCTTTAGTCATATCAATTAGTTTTCCTACAGCGCAGTGTTTATTCTGGAGTATGTTTAGGATTTCATGTGTGAATTTGTAGACTGCAAGGATGGTTGATCGATTTTGGGAATCATGCATAGCTTTTTCAAATATTTTGGCTGATGTGGGCAGAAGAGCAATTTATTTGGGGGTTGTTTTAGAGTTCTTCCATGAATTGCTTTGAAACGTGCCTTCATCTAAGGATTGGTTGATAAACAAAAATAAACATAAACATGTATATACAGGCACATTCATTGCTTCTGGCCCCACACTAGGATACCCTGTGTCGTGGGAACCAGAAACAATGACATCACACACATATAAATATCCAAGACCTGGGGGGGGGGGAACCCGGGACCTCTCGCATGATAGGCAGAGCCATAACCACAGCGCCAAAGAGGTCGTCAAAACGGAGGGGTAGTGTTAATAGGTCGGCTTATTTATTGAATAGAATGGCGGGAAGTCGTCGGTACCACAACTTTCCTTATTTCTTAGATTTTTAATGATTTTATTTCTTTCGTGATAAGAGACCAGTATAGAAACATGGTGTGTGTAGTGCGATGTATGACCACGTCGACTATTTGCACATCTTTGTTCTCTCCTATTGAGGCAAATAGTTATCAAAATTATTTGAGATTAATTGAGGGTTTGATATTTCAGTATTATTAACAGTTAGACTTATGTTTTCTTTAAATTTTAATTGGTTTTTGTTTGTGCGTTCGTTGATTATTTTCCATATTTTTTAACTTTGTTATTAGATGATTTCATTAGAGATATATAATCTAGCTTTTTGAGGCATTTACTGTTCGTTTATGATTTTTTCGTATGTTTTATAGTATTCATGAAGTATTTCATTGTTAGATTGTAAATGGTGCAGTTTTTTGTTCTAAGATTATTATAAGAGTCTTTTATTATGGCAAGATGTTTTATACCTGTAGTTAACCAAAACTTTTTCTTTTTAAATTGTAGTTTTTTTTTTTTTTTGGAATACATTTATTCTCTATATCTGTTAAAATATTTTAGATTGATTATAGTTTTTACTGAGGTTTGAGTCTTGAATTAGGTTTTTTCCCAGTTGATGTCAGGTAGTTCCTATAAACATTCGTTTTTATGAGTACCAAACATCAGTATGTGGAGAGATTATTGGTGATATATGTAGTACTAACTCAGTGGCCATATAGTTTTTTGACAGGTGACTCATGGCATTTGCTTGTATTTGTGAATACCAGATTTATACACTGACCAGCAATGAAAAAGTTCCATCCTCAAAATGCCGACAAACACCTTAATATCTCCTAAGATAGAATAGATAAGAATAGATTTACGTTTTTAATTGGTAATATTCTGATGCTCTGCTAAATGTACTACAATATTGCAGACGGCGTCATTAAGCTAGCCTTTCCCGTTTAGGAGTAATTTGGTGCTATGTCACTAGAACTTTTTCATTGCTCGTCAGTGTATAAATGCTGCTTGTTTTGTGAAGTGAGTAGGTGATCTTATGTGTTGAGCTAAGTTGTGTTGAGGCATTATTTCTATGAAAGTATTTGACCAGGCATAATTCACTTAATTTTTTCTATTGAAGCCTACCTATCACAATGTCAGTATTAGAGAACTTTTTATTCAACAAAATGATTAAGTCATTTAACTGAGAGTTGAACAGATCACCGTTGTTACCGTTCTAATATGCACATACCAGTATAATATTCTCTGTTTAGGGTTCTGTAAAGAAACAAGGAACCCTTATAGTTTTGTCAAGTCTGTCTGCCCGTCCGTCCGTCTTTCCGTCCGTACGTCACAGCAACTTTATGCAGAAACTATAAAGACTACACAGATAAAACTTAGTATGTAGATGTAGATGTATTTTGTTGTATGTATTTTTTTAAACCACTTTATGATTTTTATACAAAAATTTAAAAATTTAAATCATCTCATCGTGCATGGAACTGAAACCAATTTTTTTTTTCATCAAGCCTATATATGTGTGACTTGACTATAGATAGGTTTTTAAAAATGACGTTGAGGTTTCTGAAACCATTTTTCCTCAATGTAAATCATTAAAGAGACAGACCCTTCCAAAGTGGAAAAATGTGTGTCTGCCCCCTCTAACTTTCAAAGTAAGAGAGTGAAAAATCTACAAAAAATATATGCTGTGTATCTCAATACACACTTTCAACGAAAATTGGTTTGAACAAAATAAAATAAGCAGATTTTAAGATATGAAACATTTATTAAAAACCTCAAAGATAACATTGTCATTCATACAAACACTATGAAAAACAAAGTTACAACACAAACATCCAGTCACATAATTACTTGCTACAACGGAACTCTTCATGGGCGAGTCCGACTCGCACTTGGCCACTTTTTTTTAAGTGTTACAGCACATAATTCTAGGATGTCTCCGATAGATATATCTTGACTTGACTTCAAGCTTTCTTGTATGATGGCATGGAACCCTTCGTGTGCGGGTCTAACCCGTACTTGACCGATTATTGAAGTAACTGACCGCCGGCATTGAGGTGAATATTTCCTAGTTGTTTTGTTTTCATTTGTTAGTGAACTAACAAAGCAGCATCTATTTCTAATTAATACGAGTAGCAGATAGAGTAATTACGTCGACTGACAGGTTACATTTTAATCGCCCTTTAAGGACGCGATCATCGCTATGTCGCAGTAAGTTGGGTAAATCAGACACTTAACTAACTCTCTAGACCGTTAATTTAATGTCAACGTTTAACCAAGTCACTAAAATTCCGTCAGACAAGTGAGTGAACGAAACGTTTAACGAGTTGTCTAAACGTTACATTACTACAATATGTGTACTTTATGTTTTAAGTATTTTTTGTTGTTTTTACAAGTTCAACCTAATGTTTTGCCTTGATTTAAGCTGTACAAATCAGCTGTTGCCGTGACGCCATCTTGTTTTCCAACACGCTGGATTTCGGTAAGACAGATTGTTAAACTTTTTCGACGATGCCTTATTTCAATCAAAACGCTAGTGACTTGGTTAAACGTCGGTATTTAACTAACGGTCTAGAGAGTTAGTTAAGTGTCTGATTTAACGAACCAACTGCGTCAGCTACATTACGCGAATTTACTCTGAACCTGCGAATAAAGATTGAGTGCGGATATGTAACATATCATAGTTCCCATTTGGGGTGACAGAGGCGGAAAACGGTTGTGTCCTATTTAAAGTTCGTGAGATATACTAGGACCCATTCGTCAGCACAATGTTTGATCGCGGATTTCTCATAACAACACATATTATTTATTTCACCAAAGCACAATTCCACGAGCAAAATTCGCATTGCGTTCTCTAATTCTGCTTTTAGGCTTTTAATCCTAATTCGACGCCATGAAGTGTTCAAACGTAGAACCGGTTCGCAAATTTTGGAGTTGCCAATTTCAACAGATTATTCATTATAAAAGTTGAAAATTGAGCACAATATCGTTGATATCTTTCTGCCAAACAGGTGAAACACCATTAGTGACACAAAAGAGAGGCCTCAACTTGTTCTGTGTGTAGGCATTCACAAATATTTGTATGCGCCTTGTGAATGAGGCGAGGACTTTCACCGTCTCTGTCTCTAGCAATCACACTAAAAAGTACAGTACAGTCGACGACAGGTGAATAACACTTGTATAGGTACATACTAAAAAGTACAGTACAGTCGACGACAGATGAATAACACTTGTGTAGGTACATTCGAATGTAGTGCTTGATTCTTAAGTAAGGTGCAGTATCGACTTGTTGGTACGAGTATACGATATTGATTAGACGATACTATGTAAGTATCCACTTCGTAATGTCGCCTCAATGAGGTTATTTTTTGTGTTTTTAGGGGTCCGTATCTTAAAAGGAACTCTTATAGGAACACTTCGCTGTCCGTCTGTCTGTCAGTCTGTTAAGATCCTTTTCTTAGGAACGCGTAAAGATATCAAGTTGTAATTAATATTAATTGCTAAGGCCTTTAGTTCATTAAAGTTTTGGAAAAAATAAACTTATAGTCAACGCAATCAAACGATTCCGCCATTGCTTGATTTTCGCAAGGGAATCAAAACCTATGTTGACCTAGGATCAATTTGGCACGAAGCATGGTCTTATAGCACAAATAAAGAAAAAAACGTCAAGTGCGAGTCGAACTCGCGCACGAATGGTTTCGTCCCACCGTACAATGGTAGGGATGGTGTGGAGTGAATAGTTAGCAAAATGTTGTTTACAAAGTTATTGGTGCGGCTGCTTTCACACTCCATGTACGTAACCAGGTGCATTCATAAGTTTGTATGTGGTATTAAAAGAATTGTTGTATGGGAGCCCCCTAAAATATTTTTTTATTCTATTTTTTACTATTTTTTGTTACAGCGGCAACAGTATTTCATCTGACAAAAACTCAACTGTCTAACTATCACGGTTCATGAGATACAGCCTGGTGACAGACAGACAGACAGGCAGACAGACGGACAGTGGAGTCTTAGTAATAGAGTCCGTTTTTACGCTTTGGGTACGGAACCCTAAAATTACCGAAAACTTTGAATGTCGGTCAAAACCCTTTTTTTCAGGAACGCGTGGGAGGTATCAAGATGAAATTAATATCGATTACTCAAGTTTATAATCTCTTAAATATGTATAAAAATCAAACTTCTAGTTAGGTTAACTAGGTTAACGCAATCAAAAGATGCTTCCGTTTATGTCAAAAATTTCCTGAATTTACTTACTCGCAAAGGAATCAAAACCTATAGGATACTTCCCGTTGACGTAGAATAATGAAATTTTGCACGAAGCAAGGTCTTCAGCACATTTAAAGGAAACAATCTGAAAACCGTCAATTTGTCGTTCCTTTACAAAAATATGCGATTTGTGCGGAGTCCTCGGTGCGCGAGCCCAACTCGCACTTGGCCAATTTTTTTCTACTGAATAAATTAATTTATCCTTGCAATACATTCAGCTGCTCATAATCGAACAATGTAAAACCATTATAGGCATTAACATTTTACATTGTCTTTGCCGATACAATAGAGTGAACTTCAGTCTTGTTCCGATGACGTTCGCCTCTTGCCAATATAGGTCCTATGTTCATATTCAAGCTATTACAAACAAACAGACATACACTGCTTCTGGCCCCACACTTGGATACACTGTGTTGTGGGAACCAGAAACAGCGACAGTACAAGCATATAAGCGTCCAAGACATTAGGTTTTTTTTATCCCCAGCCGGGAATTGAACCCTCTCGCATGCTAGGCAGAGCTACTACTGCAGCGCTACAGAAGTCGTCATTAAGTCGTTCTACATCATGTCTGCATATTATGGAAAATCTAAATTGGTGATTTATTCTCGAAAGTCAGTTATTCATGATTTGATGCCTAATTATTGTGATTTGAGATTATAGTCAGTGAAACAAATTACAATTTTATCAAACTCGCTTTTTTAGGGCAACAGATATAATGATCACCAAAATATTTTTTTCCTACCCAAAATGGGTAAATGATCACCAAAAGTTGCAGAAAATATCAGGGTAAAATACTGCGGTAGCTTAAGTGAAGGGTAAAGGGGGTGAACGATGCCAAGCCGCCTTTATCCTTCGTGATAGGTTGAACATGTGAGAACAACAAAAAATACTTAAAACATAAACTTAAGTACACAAAATATAAGAAAATATTAGGGCAAAAGACTGCGGTAGCTTAGTTGAAGGGAAAAGGGGGTTAGCGAAGCGAATCCTTCGTGTTAGGTTGAACATGTAAGAACAACAAAAATACTAAAAACATAACCGTACATAAAACATAAAAAGAAGTTAGAAAGAAGTAGTGATCATTTATCGAAACACAATTTGGTGGTCGTTTACTAATTCTGGCGGTCGTTTCGGATTTAATGGTAGTAAATTAGGTGCGCTTTTGGTGATCGTTTAAACATAAGCCTTTTTTTAGCATGTCGCCTTTCATAATTTTACTGCAGCAAGCATGCGTCAAGATAGTACTGGCATTCAGTAAGGTCAACGTATTCGCGTTGCGGCACGATTCTGCCAAATATGTTTGATAATAGTCATTGTTCCAAGTGTCTAGCGGCAGCCGCATTGCTGTCAGCAATTCGTGCGAAATTTCTACATCTATCAATCCATCATAATTATATTATTTATTTTATTTGGCTTTGTCTAATGGATGTTTATATGTATGTTCTAAAAATGAATGGGGCCAGAACCAATGTATGTGCATGAACATTAATGTTTGTGTATGTTTAAAAAGCAATGACGAAAAAAACGTATAAAATTGAAATGTATTACAATTCGTAATGTTTTTATTGTACTACACAAATCAGATACACAGGTGTCTAAATGTAGATTCACAAAGTTCAATTGATACGCTCTTGTAGCTGTGTTGAGCGCCGATATGACATTACAGATTGATATCGTATTTTTGCCTGTAAATTTAATTAGTATCTTTTCATTTTCTCCACCAACTCGCAGTGAGCCAGCGTGGTCGAGTGTGGCTCAATCTTACTCGTGTCCGAGTAAAGGCCTGTGCACCTCTATGGGGGCATTAAAGGCCTACATTTCATAATTTAAATTAACATTTATTTATTTTCTCTTTTTATTTTCAGTTTTCCCACGTAACAATAGATTTTTGTCAGTTCAAAAAGTTAAGTTTTTATCATTGATATTTTAACATCATGACGATCAGTGATTTTATGATGGGTCCTATCAGTTATTCAATATCACGTAAATATCTACTTTAATCTGTATATTATAAGAGAAAATCACATTTAAAGATTTACTTTCCTGGAACAAGCAATTTGACAGATTGCTTTACAATGATGCTCACTGTCAAGTCAAGCTAGCGGAGACTTTAATTCAGAAACATCTGAAATACGTAAACATGTTTTTTCTCTCTTTCTTTAATTTCCGGGGGCATGATTCATAGATATTATTAGAGAAGAAAGAAGAACAACCCAAAAGCGGAAAGGGCCTTCCGGATTTAGTGATTCGAATGAATACTTTGTCTTTTAGAATTTACAGGGCTATGTTTTGATTTCTCTAATACCCAGTAAGAGACATTATTTAATCCCATTTATACAGTTTTTTTACAGTATAATTAACCAGATCTTTCTGATCTTTAATATAATCTCTATTATTTAAGCCAATGGACTTATTGTTAAGGCTCGTTTACCTGTAACAGACCATTATTTCGATCAATCGAAATCTCATCGGCCCACGGCAAAGGTTCGGATTGAAAGAGATAGTTATATAACTTTGTGTCGCTCCCTCTAGTTTTCATGATACGTACCTGCCCACCTACGTGATCACAACTCTAATCGGACAAAAGGCCACGTTTGCACGGCTTGCCGTTTTGGCTATCCAATCTCTTATTTCGGATTTGGTAGAACATGTCGTGAAGACGTGGTCAGAGAAAAGCTTTTTACACAAATAGGCAAGGTGTTCGTTACCGGCTGAAACTGCAGGCGACGTGTCGCCGATGCCAGTGAGCGTGATAGGGAGCGTAGTCACCTAGCGAGTGAACTAGCCAGCGAGCGTAATAGGTGCCTACCGCTAACTAATACGCGCCGTTACTCCGCTCGATATTAACCAACATACTTTATGCACGGTAAATAATGAGTACAAACAAATGAACGCTAGGCGAGCTTAAGACATAAGACATAAGAGACATAATACGTTTATTCGTAAAAGGTTAGTATTACATGTCATTTGGTATTAATATCAATGATACAAAAATAGCAAAAATAAGTCTTAAGTAATCTTGTACAATATGTCATGGTCATCAAAAATATAAAAAATATAAATCAGGGGACCGCAGAGCTGGCGCCTACCTCGCTCAAGGCATCAGTATTGCGATACAGCGAGGTAACAGAGCCAGCGTCTTGGGCACCCTCCCGTCCGGCAGCGAACTCAGGGAAATTTTTAATTTAGTTTAGTGCAGTTATAGTTTAGGTTTAGTTTATAATATATAATAGGTAAAAACTCTTTCTGTGTTGTGTTACAAAAAATTACAAATATGACAAAAAAATATGTAGTTCAAATGTCAAGTAAGGCTACAACCTGTAGAGGGGGCTGTACCTAATTATAAATAAATTTTACCTAGATCGTGAGTGCGTTACGAATTCCTCGTGGCTATAGGGCGTCAGCTCAATAAGCCACCGCTTTAGTCTTATCTCTAAAAAGAGATTTCTTCCAGCAAACCTAGGCAGGAGAGGAGAGTTTATTGCTAGTAAGAGCAGTCTAGTGCACAATCAATTAAATCGATATCGATATCGAACAGTTGTCAAACGTCGACACGTTCTCACTCCGACCCGCAGCTGAATGACAGCTAGGCGTGGCCTCGCTGGCCCACTAACGCGACCGGTTGCGCGTGCGCGCGTACTTTCTTCGAGCCTTCTCACTTCCGGCACCAGGACTCCTTGAACCAGTTCCGACGGCCCAACTTTGAATGTGGAATTCAAATTCGGTTCTATGTACTTGGTTTCGAATTTTGAATCGAGTACATCAATGTGTTCTGACCTACTGCGATTTTCGAACTTTGAATGTAGAGTTCAAATTCAGTTTTACGTACTTGGTTTCGAATTTTGGCTATAGAACATTATGCTTAGTTATTTTTATTGTTATTAGCTTAATAGTTAAAGTCCCGCGCACATAATCTTGGTGTTTCATAGAGTTTTTTAAATGTATTAATAGGTTCTAGATTGTAGCTTTTCGAACTTGGAGGCCTACGAGTTCACAATGTAGGTTTCGGATAAGAGGCATGTGAACTCGAGTGAAGAGAGATTATAGATTTATCAGAATTACCTGCTAGTAAGTTAGCGTCACAGTAAGTGCTTTACATTTTTCACATTTACTTGTATGACACAAAATGTAGGAAGTTCAGAAAAGCGACCAAAACTATTTCATATTCCAACTTGTACGGACTATACGGACTCCATATAAAAGAGTTCAACGGGGTGCACCAACAAAACTTCTGACAAATTATTTATTTTATGTATTAAGTTAGTCTGCAAAGCATAAGTGGTTCAAGTTAATTTAAATATACACGATATTATAGTAGGCAATAAATTTATTCAAAGTTTACACTTAGATATTTTATTTTTAAGAACCCATTTTCCTCTTGTGCCATCTAGTGGTGAACATGAGAACTAAGAATAACTAACAAGTAAAATGGAACGCAAGAATCGCTCGCGCAGCTTTTCCGTAGCTTACTTTCAAAGATGTTTTCAAGACCTTTTCTGCAGATGGCGCTACCTATTACGTGGAAATAAATATTAAACGCTCCAATATAGCCATAAAGTAAGATGGATTCAAATCATATGATAGATTCCAGTATTCAATAATTTTACTTGATAATCTAATGCTCGATAGAAATTTCCATCAGTTATTCCACAAATAAGTCCCTTCCTTCGGTTTCACTTCAGCTTTTTGCTTTAAAGGTGCTATTCCTATTTTTCTTGGGAAAAAAAGTCTTGTACATATTATAACATTACATTCTGACGCAAATGGAATGGATAGAGAGTTTATTTTTGAAACATATTGACAAACTTGTCACGTGCACTTCTACTTTGAAATAGAAGAAGCTCATGCCCGCACTCTATGTTGAAAGTGTAAAAAAAAACAATTGGTCATTATAACGCATGGTTTTGACACGCTAATATTCTTTCTGGTATATAATTAAGTGAATCTGGGTACATAACTTTAGTTTACTTGGATCTGCGTAGCGTGACTCTCTGTGTAAATAATACAGTTGGCCTGCAGCATGGCAGCAATACGTATGTTGCGAGAATATGGACTCCTTGCAGAAGCACGAAAAATCCTTTAGATTGTATGTTTTGTTTATCGCAAAATATGCTTTGTATGAGTACGCAAAGTACAGTTCATTTGACATGCAAATGTAGATACATATGGATTATGTTTAAACAATCACCAAAAACGTCCTATTTTACTATCGATAATTTCGAAACGACCGCCAGAATTAGTAAGCGCTCACCAAATTGTGTTTTGTGTGCTTAAGTTTATGTTTTAAATTAAAAAAAATGTTCTTACATGTTCAACCTAACACGAAGGATAAACGGGGCTTCGCTTCTCTCACCCCCTTTACCCTTCACCTAAGCTACCGCATATTTTACCCTGATATTTTCTGCAACTTTTGGTGATCATTTACCCATTTTGGCTAGGAAAAAAATATTTTGATGGTCATTTAAATTGTTCTCGATACATATTAGGGGATGCATATGAAGAAGCGCCGATCTCGGTATTCGCACATCGGAAACTATCGCCCAACAACTGGCCCAGACGGGTACGGGATGGGTGCCCATTTCTATGTGGCATTTGTTTCGGGTGCTTCCGTATTTCAGATGACACGTTAAGCTGTAGGGTCCGGCTACCGTCGCTACTCGGTGGCAGTAGTCGTAAAGCTGTGTCAGAAGCCCTAATAGGGCAGCTTGATAAGTTCTGACAGTCGGGCTGGCCACTAGCCCGACACCCCTCCATCAACCCGCACTGTGCCAGCGTGGTGGAGTATGGCTCAATCTTTTATTATAGACTCACCAGATGATTCGTCACTCCTTCAGGAAGACCTAAAGCGACTAGTAGATTGGTGTCATGATAATGGTATGCAACTTAATGCTTCAAAATGTTCGTACGTTAGCTTCTCGCGTAAATTAACCAACATACCTACCTACAAATTACCACATCGACGGCACAGAACTAAAACAACGGGATACAATCAAGGATCTTGGCATAATTTTTGACAGTAAACTCACTTTTATCCCCCACATAGACCACACCATAAAAAGGGCATCAAAGATGTTAGGGTTTGTCATCCGAAATGGGAAAGTTTTTAAACATCCGAAGACCAAAATCCTATTGTACAACAGTCTCGTGCTTAGTATACTGGAATACGCCAGTGTTGTGTGGCGCCCACACCATGCGACAAATATGCTGAGGTTTGAGCGTATCCAAAAACGGTTTATGTGGCACCTTGCTTTTACACAAGGAGTGGCCAAAAAAGTAAGATATTATAAAAAGAGACTAGAGCACTTTAAAGTGCAATCATTATCAACGCGCTTCGAATATATTGACCTCTCATTTCTACATAAAATGTTAAATGACACCATAAACTGCTCTCCCTTACTATCCAAATTCAATTTAAGGGTGCCCCGCAAACTCCCTCGCAACCCCACTACTCCACACTGCCCTCCTCTACGTCGAACAGTACTGGGTTCAAACTCCGCAATCCCGCGGCTCTGTCGGAGTCTAAATGAATACTCAGACATATTTGACATATTTCATGGCTCATTAGGTAAACTTAAGAAAATACTCTCGTCAAGCTCTGTCACTCAATAACATGTTTTAATTTTACTTTCATATTTTGTCTTTACAAAATCTAAATATTACTATAGTTTGCTAGTTTAATATAGATACTCTACTAGTTAGTATTTGCAACTCTTGTAGTAACACAGATACACATAACGAATGTGGTGGTCACTTATAATTAATTTGTGCATTAAGCTCTGTTTAGTCCTAAGTCCTATTTATGTAAGTAATCAATGTTCAAATTGTTAGTGAACCAAATAAAGAGAAAAAAAGAAAAAAAAACTTACAAGTATCCGAGTAACAGTCCGTGCCCCTCGGTGAGGACAGTAATGGGCAACATTTATTTTTGTAACATTTAATTAATTAGTATGATTGACCGAGCGAGCGAAGCGTCTCTGTTTCAGGATTGGGCAAACTTTCAATCAATGCTTTCTTATGTCCGGATGTCATCCTCTACAGGCCGAATTTCTTACCTGATTCTCGTGAATTTTTGTGAGCAGGGTCGATAATGCAATAGTTTTTTTTTGTCGATTCAATTATCGGAAATATTTCAAAATGGCGGAGATGTGGGGGATTTAAATTTTCAAAAAACCGCTTCAGTCCAAACAGCTTGACGTATTTTAACAAATGAGGTGACGTTGGATTTGTGGAGACCGTTAGAGTAACAGGCTTTATGATTTTAGTGAAAAGTCCATAGGTTGGGTTTAAGACCGCCAAATATAGTTTACAAAATTGGTGGTGCGGCTACTTTCATACTCCATGTATGTAACCGGGTGTATTCATAAGTATGTATGAGTTCTTAAACGAAAGTGTCATTCGCGAGGTCTACAGCTCAAAGATCCAGTAGTTTAGAGCCTGTTTTAAAATTTTGTGATAAACCCTATCTGAAAGATAAATCATCAATCACATTGTGTTTATCGGACGTTTTGATAGTCTAAGGTTTTGAAGTAGGCCATAGAACCATTTGGATTATTGCAAACTTCATTTTGCACTTCAGCATACTGATTTGGTGGAATATCTATACGTCAATCCATAATTAGCCATTCCAAATATTCCAAAAAAAGAGCTCCGGGGTCTAATGGGTTTCACGCTTGTTTCTCATAAAGGAGATGCAGGTTCGATTCCTGACCATGTACCAATGAGGTAATTAATTTATCTGAAGTACATTATACGGACGTTCTAACGGTGATGGAAAACATCGTGAGGAAACCTTCATTACTCCATAGCTGCGGCGATGGGCTAGCCCCTGTCACGAAAAGCGGAGCATTAAATAACTGGCTCAAAGTGGGCGCAATTGTGCCTCTGCCACCCCATATGGGAAAAGGCGTGACGCCATATGTTATGTTATGTTATGTTATGTTCCAACTATTCATTGACGTATCGGTATTCTATTACTATTTTGAACGATAAACCGACTAGTAGGTATTTAATTAACTTTGAAAGGATATCCAGTCTCGTGACTGATATGTAATGTCAATAAAAACTTATAAAGTCAAAAAACAAATTCGACAGTTATAAAATCACGAATATTAATTTTTGATAGTCATCAGTACATATATCTCTTTTACACAATCTTTCTCGAACTGCTAGGCGAGGAAGATATTAATAACTTCAAGCAAAACATTAACACTCTTTATTGGAATGATTGTAATGATGTCAATTTAGATGTCAGTTTAGTGCTAGGTGATTTCAAAAGCTCAATTATATCTCAGTTATTAAATTTACAGTTTTTGTCTCTGCTCTTAATCTCTCCTATGTTAATCTAAGATCTCTTCCAGCAAACCAGGCCAGGATGAGAAAGGTTGATTGGCTGGCTAATTGTTGTCCCAACTATTTTAAACTCTCTTTGTTCAAACAAAACTTTGTTCATTGGCCTAAGTCCTTTTATAAATCGTAGCTCTGAAATCTCTGACTAAACCACAACAATATCACATTTCGAAGATCCGCGTCCCTTGGAATGCAGCCATCGGGGATCCGAGGATTCCAGTAACTAATAATAACAGAATATCTATCTACTCTATTGGCCGGAGCCTCGACTGCGCTAGCAAACTGACGGCTCAGTGACAATGATGTTTAGGTAAGGTACAGCCTTCACAAAATAAAAGGCCCGGCAGCGTCCGTGACACTGACGTGATAAGGTTGAATTTAGTTTGGCCCACCGGGCCTTTTATTTTGTGAAGACTGTTATTACTGTAGTGTATTCAGCGAATCGCTTCACTTTTGACAGGTTCAACGCCATATATTTTTGACGTTCAATGAAAAATATTGCTTAGAACGTATGCAATTGAACGGTGTATAATCATGTAAATGAGTTAGTCACTAATGGACACTGGACTACAAATATGTTACGTTACTATGTACTAAATACGTTAGATAATGGGTTACCTAAATTAGACCTTCCTCATCGGGTCACTGGGTTGAATTAATAAAGAAAATAATCAGCTGTCTTATGACGTCCGCACAAAAAATATAAGAAGTGAAACGATGTAGGAAAGAAAAGTTTCTTTCACTTTTATTCGACGACCCGAATGGCCGAGTCGGCAGTGACCCTGCCTACGAAGCCTTAGGTCCCGGTGGGGGCAAATATGTGTTTGATGAGAACGGACATCCGTTCTCATCAAACACATATTTTCTTGGGTACAAACATTTGTACCCTAGTCATGGTTGTTTATCTATCTAAGTATAATATTTATCTATATAAGTATGTGTACTAAGTATGTGTGTCTAGTACCCAAGATACAGGGAATCCCACTTTGGGGCTAGATCAATATGTGTAAATAGTGTCCAAGGTATTCATTCGGCCCATTGTCACTGAGCCGTCGTTTTGACAGCGGAATCGGGCCCCTGTTGTTGTCATGTGACTATAGTCATGTGACGCTAGTCATCATGTGACTCCCGGCAACTGCCTTGACATTTAGGATGAGGACGTACCCCCACGACCGGTTGCCTCTCGGCACTTGCATACTATCCGAGTAGAGCTGGGGTCCGAATGCTTGACTCATAACTCATAACTATTAAGGCGAAGATTTGGGCAAAAAGTGCCTTATGTAAATCTCAAGTTACGCAAAATAGGAATGTTAAAGTAGTTGTTTCTTTGTGCTAGCTTGTTGATCGTGAGTATCAGCTTGCATTTGTGAACATATAAACATATAATTTGTTGTAATTTTCTACAAAATCTGTTTGTACAATTAAAAATATGCAATTTGCACCGGATCGGAATTTATGTACTAGGTATTTATTAAATCGTATAAAAAAAATAAGTTATGTTACTCTGTTAGTCCTCTATACACAGATAAAGAGCCTACTTAGGGTTCCGTACCCGAAGGGTGCAAAACGGAACCCTACTACTAACCCCTCCGCTGTCTATCCGTCCGTCGGTCTGTCACCAGGCTGTATCTCATGAACAGATGAAAATTTCACCGATGATGTATTTCTGTTGCCGCTATAGCAACAAACACTAAAAAACAGAATAAAATAAATATTCAAGGGGGCTCCATACAACAATTCTTTCAATACCACATACAAACTTATAAATGCACCGGTTACGGACATGGAGTGTGCAAGTAGCCGCACCAATAACTTTGTAAACAACATTTTGCTATATAAAATCCAAACTATTCACTCCACACCATCTCTACCATTGTACGGTGATACGGAACCCTTCGTGCGCGATTTTGACTTGCACTTGACCGGTTTTTAACATTTTAATTATTTTCCTCTAAAGGTAATCTGTAGGGGTGCCCAGCCTTAACTCTTTGTGCTTTTGTCAGAACTATTTATCTTTTCTAAGAAGGAGTATGAATTACCTACTTGGTTAAACGTTGGCACAAATATGTGCCCTACCACTTCGTTCTGGAAAAGGGATGACATCACTACCTTTATAGTTTTATTAGTATGCATACAAATGACCATTTAGAATTTTCGATCTTTAACCTTTTAGTATCTGAATCGATGGAATCCATTTCATTGTTGAAATGTCTGACAGCATGATTCCGACCGCACATAGGTATTGGTAGGTGAGACGGGTGGACGGCCGGGGCCGGGGAATACCGTGTCATCTGCGTGAAACTCATTTTAGTTTTACCTTTTGCCAAGCCCGGTAATTCACCCATTTTCTTAAAGTATTTTATTAAATACTAGCTGGCCCGAGAGACGTAGTTCTGTCAAAAGTGGCAGTCCGCTGTCAACGCCATCTATTGAAAGAACATAAAAAAACGATTTTACGGCTGTTTAGGTTCCGCTTTTAGAACGATTCTCTCCGTAAGGACCTTGCTAATACTTCAACGAATAGTTTAAAAAAGTGCATTAAAATCGGTCCAGTGTTTCGGATGACACGTTAATCTGTAGGTCCCGGCTACTATCGTTACGTGCCAACCGCACTGAGCCAGCGTGGTGGACTATGGCTTAAGGGATTAAATATGGCCAGAAATGCATCTTTAGCTTCATTTCTAGGCTAAACTAGACAACATAAAAATGTAGGATAAATATACGTTATAAAAGGTCTATTAGAGATAAGAATGGACTTTTAAAATTACCGGATATCTGTTATATTTAATACTTAAAAATATTATTCTCAATGCATTATTATTCAACTAAATTAACAAGCGCTCGGAGACGAAATCAGTTTCCTATATGAAACTTACACGCAAAATAGGTAAAAAAAGGGAAAATTTTTGGTTGTTTTATTTTATTTTTAATGTTATTATTACACGAATTTAGTAATATTTTCTATAATTTTCTTGGTCTCGGAGCTCGGGCTGCCCCGCGGGGCTCTGCGCGGGAGCATGCGTTAGTCTGCTTCGACGCGATGCGACGGGTATTTGTTTTCTTTGTCTAATTCTCAATGCCATTGGCCTTTGTTCAGCCCTAAATCTTACTCGTATCCGGGTAAAGGCCTGTGCCCCTCGGTGGCTACATTACTGGGCTACATTTATTATTATTTATATATGATGTTCAGAGGAATATATCCGAAGCCGGAGTGGGTGTCGAGTTGAACGTGATCTTTATTTCTTTGTTCTCGAGCGCCACTGACAGCTCTATACGCCTCCTTACTCGATACGTATAATGTTCGGATTATCTCATAATGATAGCGTGATCACCGTCAGACGGATATCACTAAAAAAAATGTCTGAAATTGCTTGCAAATGTGAGGGCGCATTCATTACCTACCGACAAAAAACAAAATAAATAATAATTTTCTGTGTAATCGCTTTGAGAACAAGGACTTAACTTTGCTTGGGAGAATTAAGTTTTAATAAATCTTTTACCCACCCTGTTTTACCCAAACGGTTATTCACTTGTAAATTTTGAGTGTACCTATAGACACTAATAAGTGTAGGGAAGCGCAGCCAACAGTTGTTCTAAATACATATTTTTAACTTTTGGTAACGCTAATTAAAAATATCAACTCATAAATAATAACTTTAACCCATTATTGTTCCCACCGTGGGGCACAGGACTTTACCCGGATCCGAGTAAGATTGTGCTGTACTCCATCATGCTGTCTCAGTGCAGGTTGATGGGTGGATTATACCACCACCACTACTACCATCTCATGGTCTTATAAAACTATCTGAGATCATCTTACGTATGAGCTTTATATTTTTATCCGAAGTCCTTTTTATGTGCCTATGTATTATTATTGTTAGGATTACGCCACAGCATTTCAGAGAATCGACATCTAAAGGTGTGAATCACTGTTACCTCATTGCTCTACTCGGAATATTTAAAAAAATCCCGGAAGTCAGACTCGACACTTTAGATACATGTATTAAAATTGTGTAGATATGTAATTTTTTAATGGACAAGGTTGGTGACCCGGTAAATCATAATTAATATATAGTGTATGCTTCCACAAGCACTAAAAAGTTCTCAAACATAATAGTAGTTACAAGTCACTAAAACGTGACGACTGCTAGGATATTTCATAGGACAGATTCTCAAAATGATATCAACATTCAACAGCTAATAAAGATAGGCTTATGTTTAAACGATCACCAATAACGCACCTATTTTACTACCAATAAATTCGAAACGACCGCCAGAATTAGTAAACGACCATCAAATTGTGTTTGGATAAATGATCACCAAACTTTTTTTTATGTTTTAAGTATTTTTTGTTGTTCTTACATGTTCAACCTAACACGAAGTATAAAGGGGCTTTCGCTCACCCCTTTTACCCTGCACCTAAGCTACCGCAGTATTTTGCCCTGATATTTTCTACAACTTTTGGTAATTATTTACCCATTTTGGGTAAGAAAAAAATATTTTAGAAATCATTATATTTGTTGCCATATAGATACTCATATATCCATTTTTACTACAAGGAACTAAAGTCGCAGGGTCAAAATACCCAAGTTGATTGCTAGAGTGACATAAAAGAAGACATTTAAATAATGTGTAAGACCGGTCTTGGGTTATTTTGCGTGTCATGGATGCATGGATGGCTAGACCGTAGACGAAGCGGACTATTTAGAAACTATGTGAGAAAACTCGTGATATGTATTCGTGAGGTACGAAGTACTTAATATTTATTTGATGGCGGCACGGATCAATACTTTGATTTTGTAGTTTCGTAAACATAGAAACAAAGGAAACCGGCACTTTCGCGGTGGTAGGTAAGATGAGTCGAGACTGACAAACATAATTATACAGGCATTCATTAATTCTTCAATAAAGAAAGTCCTTCAGAACGATGTCTCAAATATAGCAACCCATTTTAAATATAACCGATCCATTCTCCCAAGTTGTAAGAAGTAACTTCCACACGAATGTGTGTTTTTATCCGTTTAACGTCCGCCAATTGAAAACAAATATAAACAAACCCGATTTATTTAGTCTACAACACTGGTAGCTCTAGTATTCTCGACAATGTTAAGCCTCAATTTAAGCATTACCTCTTGAAAATATAATATGCGGTTAGACTAAATGCAGGTTTTCAAACTTTGATGGCATCTTGGAACGAAACCTCAAAGTCTCGAATATCAGTAGCTACAGTCAAACCGCTTAACTGTATAGGTCCCTGCGGTAGGAGAGCTGTGCGGGAAGGGGAGAATGTCGTGACGTCTGTGTAAAAAAATATGCGGTAACCATGGTTTTAATACTAAAAATAACCATAAACTGTCCAGCCACCCACAAAATTTCCAATTCCTTCATCGGCCAATGTATACGCTTTTACAATAAGGTCTCATAAATTCAAAACGTTCATTGAAAGTAAATTATGTTTAATTACTTAGTGTCAAATTATCTATAAGACGTAAATCCTTGGAGATAAACTGCTTGTTCTTCCATTGGCAATCTTATAAATAAACATAAGTGAAATTTAGGTATTATTAGTTTTATCTCAGTATTTCCTTTGAGAAAAACAGTTATCTCGCTTTTGGAATATACACCTAGTATTGAATGAATAACGTGCTCTAAGAGATATGTAATTATCTAACAGAATAAATAATATTTTGATTGAATGCGCGAGATTTCAGTGCGGAATAGACGTAGTGTCCATTTCAGAAAAGTTGTCGCTTCGCCGTTAAGTTCGTAGCAATGAAATCAGTGCCGCTAGCTTTAAAAAATGTGTCACACAAAAGTAAGGAAAAAAATATCTCATCAGTGACTGAAATAGAATACCTAGATATGTACCCCAAATTATGAAAGCATCTAGAACCAAAAAACAAGAAGGTATTTAAAATAATGAAAGAAATATCGACAGCTAGCTAACTTCGCAGATTTCTTCAAGTTAAACTAACTAAAATGGTGATTATTTAGTTTATTTTGAAGAAATCTGCGAATCTGGTGGGATGGAGTAGGGATGAGGGAAAAAGTATTAAAAGGGACGGAAAATCGTCCTACCTCAAACCCGCTAACTTATTTTTTGAAGCAATGAAATTGTGTTCCAAGCCTGGCAGCCGGATATTGCTTTTCCCCATTTGAATGGTTGTTGTTCCCTACAGCCAACTTACGGCGAAGGGAGAAGTTATCTAAATTGTACTTTAGCATGTAATGTCACCCCTCCCGCAGTTTTCCACTACCGAGGAACCTATCAAGTTAACCGCTGTGGCTATAGTATTTGGTATAACAATGCTTGGTTTAGTCACGACCAATGATCACGTGCATCTGCATCCTTGGTTTGGTGCTAAGATTGTCCCTTCTCTAACCTATAGGTCGGTGACCCTGAATCAGCAGAATTATAACCTGTATATTAATTGTTGCAGGGGCAATCATCTTCAAGCTGTGTCATTACAAAGTGTGTCCCAAAAGTAGGCATAGGAAATCCTATGGTAGGTCTTCCACAATCCTATGCCTACTTTTGGGACACACTTTATATGAAGTTTTGTTGTCAATATGTTGTCAATATATTGCTGGAAGAGATCTCTTATTAGAGATAAGCTCGCCTTTGTACACTTTTTTATATGTAACTCTTGTTTTTTGTATGATTTGTGTGCAATAAAGAAATTATGAATAAGTAAATAAAATAAGGGGGTCTAGAATAGACCTTTTGATAAATTACTATCGATGTAATGAATCGAAGAGTAAAATTCGGATATAGGTAGTTGAGACGTCATTATGTCCCTACCTACGTTAATAATAAATAATAATATAATTTTTCATGATAAATATTATAATAAAAAATAAATTAAAAAATAAGCACGTTTTAAAGGCCAGTCACCTCTGTGGCGCAGCGGTTGTGGCTCTGCCTATCATGCGAGAGGTCCCAGGTTCGATTCCCAGCTGGGTGTAAAGAAAAAAAAACAAGTCTTGGATGTTTATAGGTGTGTGTTCTGGTTTCCACGATACAGAGTATCCTAGTGTGGGGCCAGAATCAATGTTTGCGCCTGTATGTAAATCTTTATGTTTATTACCCTTCAATGCCAGCAGATGCAGTAGGCAAAACAAAGCAAGTGATCCAAGTTTTGACAGCATCACATATTGGGAACCGAGGACGCGGCAGACCACGTGCTCGATGGGCAGACGATATCGTGGCGACAGCAGGAGTAAACTGGCTCCTAGTAGCTCAAGACAGAGAGTTTTAATTCTCAAATGGGTTCCATCTCCAACATATGCTTTAAGTAGCCTGTGGTGTTCCCTGCTGGGCAAAGACCTGCTCACTTTTAGTCCACACCTCCCTATCTTTTGCCTTCTATAATTAGCAACCTAATTGAAATATTGATTTAATTTAAATGGGTTTAGTAACAATATAACTTTTATTTCATTATAATTCTTCATGTATAATGGAGCGTGAAGAATAAGGACCTTTGCCCATAAAATGTTTTGTTATCTTACCATTATGATTATTGATTTCTGTGCGATAAAGAATATGAATTCTGAATTCAGATATGAAGTTATATTTGAGCTACCCGCTAGTTCCCCATATTTTATTTTAACGTTTACCAACTGACGTAGGCGTCTTGCCTGCTCGAGATCCCGTGTGCTGTCACTAAACTAAACATATTGTGTTGTGATTGTAATATCCCGTGGTATTATTACTATCAGTAAAATGCTGTTTGTTGAGTCTGAAGCCGAATATGAAGCCGTGCACTGCTTGGAGGGTTTCCAGGCCAGGCCCCGACTGAACTAACCCAAGAAAAACTACTCGTGTGTAAGCAACTAAAATCAAACAACAACATACTCGAAGCGTCACGCTTTACCGCATACGGGGTGGCAGAGACACAGCTGTGCGGTTTAGCCAGTTATTCAATACTACGGTCATTTGAAGTTAATAAAATACACTGATGCAAAATCTCGGGTTGCAACATCTTACGATTTACACCATAGAACAACTATTGTCTCTTCTCAAATCACATTACTGTTTACAAACTCGTGGATCGTTTTTCTACAGAAAACTTGTGCAATGATTCCAACTAGCAGGTCTGTCGCGTGATATTTGCCGACTAAACTTTGTTTCTCAATGTCACCTTGGTCGAGTACTTGTGGATAGAACATACTCAGGTTAGGTAAGGAAATGAGAGATTGACCACAAACGTAAATACAAATAATATTTATGCTCAGATATCTTCTTCGCCATTCAGTAGAGGTTCAAAACTGAAGAGTTTGATACAAAAGATCGTGTATTAAGTGTTAATGAGCTAATACATGACGATAGTTTTGACGACCATCGATTTTGAGAATAATAATAACTTATCGGATCATACACAAACCTTCGTATGAAACCTTTTCAGTAACTGAAAGAAAGTCGACCCCAATCCTCCCCGGAAAGCCTAACTCATTCGGTGTAACTAATACACACAATGCGCCTTGTTTCTTCGCCGTAACTGTTAGACGAAAGTGAAATTATTGTCGTCAATATTTATTCTTGTACCACTTACACACTTTCGTGCTATGCCGATTGCGTAACTCGACGTAAGCCGTAACGCTCGGAATTTCGCGACGCCTTTGTTTACGAAGATTGAATGCGGATGTTTTATTGGATCTATTATCTCCTATTGCCGAAATTAAAGGAAGAACGCTGATTCGGTCTATTTGAATTGAAATGATGGTGCCATTAAAAAATCCGTTAAATAACTAAATAATAACTGCTATCAAATTCATAGTAACGTACTGCACTGTACCTATTATGAAGACTAAAATACATTTCTTGTACCATGGCTTGTCAAATCTATCTTCATGTATATCCTTACATTTGTACAAGAAATCCTCATTACCTTAACTCATGCGACACACATTGAAAACAATCACATTTACTTACGATATACGTTAATATATACATCTGGGCATTTAATACTCCATAGTCCCTATAATAATTGTTTATTTACAACGTATTTACACCTCCGCAATAAGTTTCAGGTCAAATACATCTGACATCACCGGCCGAGCCTACAGTCGCTTTCACCGGTCACATGACAGTTACGCAACGCACCTGCATGTATGACTGTGTATGTGCGCACCGGAGATGCGGAATGGAGACTAGATGTATGCGTGGGCTGAATACACGTAGTGAGAGAAGAAGGTCGGAAAGGTTTAATAGTAAAGTTTACGCATTTTTTTAAAAAGTAAGTGAATTGTACTGTCGGTATGTGTGATGTGATGCTATTAGAGAGGTTTTTATGACTATGAACGAAGAAATACATATATACAGAGTATGTATATTTATATAGAGCCGCCAAAAACTTAACTAATCCGGTGAAGGCGTCACCAAACAAACTAAACTATGTAATAGTATTTTTTACCAAAACACCAACCATTCGTAAACGCGATAATATTTACAGTTTAAAGTTTCCTAGAATAAGGTCAAGGTCAGATGCGAGTATACCGTTTAAGGCTGGGCACGGACTGAGAGTTTCAGTTTACTTCAAGGGGAAAAGCTATTAAAATTTCAAAAATCGCTCTTCGGCGATTTATAAAGGACTAACAGAGAAACATAACGTAGTATTTTTAGAACGGTTTAATAAGTAACAAGTACATAAATTCAAATCTAGTGCTAAAATAAATTTAAAAAAAACTATCGGGAAAAGGTATACAAACTACGTTAAAAAAGTAATTATTTTACAACTATAAAAACCACGTAGGCCACATGAGCTGCGGGGTAAAAGAAGACGAAATATACAGACATAATTATTTTTTTATAAAAAAGACCACTTGAAATTACAATAAAAAACAAATGTACTAGGTATTTACAACAAAAAATAAACACATTTGTATTCATATATAGTATATTTATACCATACATATGGATGTATGGTATAAATATACTATATATATATAATATAGTGGATGATCACTTATATCTGTAATAAACTAGATGGTCAGGGCAATGAGAGAAATGTATGAAAGAAACAGGAAAAAAGGCACTTGTATATTTTGATGATACTAGTGGAACGAACATCTTACATGAATACTAAGACATATAACAAGCACGAGCTTGTTGGTCAAGCCAAGAATTCCGCCTAGTACAACTTACACCATAAGAAAAATATCTGGTTTTTACAATACGGTGTCCCTGATAATTGCCCTATTTATTGAAAGAACATTGTGTGAGTACGTTACATGCAATTGCAAAAAATACCAGCTAGGCACATTCAAATCCCGCTAATAAAAACCTTATATTCATCAACTCCCACGCTCAAGTATTCGTAAAAGGGTACATTCTAAACGCGCTTCCGTGACTGGACTCTGATTTGTTTATCCTTGCCAGGCAATTGTTGAGAACAGTGCCAATATGTCCAACAAGGTTCAAAGCACTTCTAGGTAACACTCATGATCAACAAGTTAGTATAAAGAAATGAGTACTAGTCCTATTTTGCTAACTTGAGATTTTTGATTGGAGAGAGGGCCTTAAGGAGCCATCAAAAATAACTCTAGAGGTGAATTAAGAAACAGAATTAGCTGGACCAGGCTGGGTTCAAAATTTTGTACGTCGGATGGTACAACTAATTCCGATTCATTCTGTACACTACGCAATACAGTGTCGTTAAGGACGTGCGCATCTGCTTCTTTTCATATCGACTACACCTGCCCACACTAGGGCCTAGTTTGGTGTATGCCTATGTTATGGCATCCGATGATGTTCGCTGCTTATTCGTATTTGTACACGGAAGTATTCTGCCGATAGCGTCCAATTTCTGATGTTGTTTCGATTATGATTTATGTTGTTTCTGATGATAGCTATATAACTGATTCTTCGTCATTCATATTCTGTTTCTTGATTTTTTTATTAGGTACAGAAGTGATCTTGTAAAATTTGTGATCTTCTCGTACCACAGATACATATTCTCCGCCAAACGCATCAGCTGTTCTGTGCTGGCCACTTCTGCAGATTCGCAATTAAGCCACGACTTCCTTCTCACCAGCGCGTATTATTATTGTTTCAAAGTTTTCCTTCAGTATCTCGTACTTGTAGAGCCATCCTTAAAATAATCTTGCTTCAATTAAAGTCCAGTTGAGTTTTCAAATAACAGTTATTGCCATTTAGTTGTTAATTGTCTATCTTCTCTAACATTCCCACTCTCGCCACCTACTGTTTAATGCATCGTGTGAAATGTGGACCACGTGCATATTACTAAATCCCTGACCTTCATGAGGGAAAACAATAGATAGTTAGAAGTGCCGCGAATACGATTTCGCAGTTGCCCTAATTTGGACGGAAAACTCTCACAGCCTGCTATTTTGCAATTCGTGCAGTCTCTTGGATTTCCATACCCCACTTTAACACTAAGTTTGAGTTGAAAGTGAAAGTCGCCAACCGGCTTTAATCGAGTATAAATATATTTTTTAAACGCTTGCGTAATGACTGATCAATTACTTATTCTTATCCCCGACGTCCTTGTTTAATTATTTACGTAACTTCGTCTTGTTCGGTATTTAGGTCAGTATTTCAATCAATATTTTTTGCTTTATTTTTGAGTATATCTCATTTCAATGCCGAGGGCACAATGTTTTTAAATCCATGTAAATGTCTACCTACAGTATAATTCAACGATAGTGGGTGTTGATTATTGACACCGCTGTGGCGTCGCGGTTCGAGGCTCTGCTTCCCAAGCGAGAGGTTCCGGCTTCGAATCATAAGACAATAGAGAAAATCTCTAGCCACTGAGCAACTCAATAAGTCAAAGGTTAAGCCCCACTTAAATATTTCCCATCAAAACATCCAGGGGCTACCTGGCAAAGAACTTGTATTAGAAATACTTCTAAATAAATCTAACACCGATGTTAATAATAAGTGGACCGACCGATTTCGGTGACGGCGACCGCTTCATGAGCTTTGAACTCGCTCGTGTGCTCGCATGTGGCTTGGGTAGCCAATCTTCCTTGTGAAGATCCTCGCGCTTTGCGTGCATGTGAGCACACCATTAATATAATTATACTGAGTTAGCGCAGGTGGTCGGGCTTTTAACTCATCGCGCTTGGTGTCGAGCTCGGCGCGCCGGTGAATTTCAAAGTCACGGACTTTGGTTTCGACCAAAGCCCTCCACTCGGGTCTGAGGGCTACTTGCTTCTCCCACTGGGAAGACTCTATGCCGCACTTCTTCATGTGCCGCTTCAACACATCTCTGTACCTGAGGAGTTGTCTGCCACAATTATACTTGCCCTCCTCAAGTTCTGAGTAGAAGATGTGCACCGATGTTTTTTGTATTACAGAACACTGGTTAAAGGAAAATATGATGTCTTTTAACATAAATAATTACAAATTTGTCAGTTGTTACTATAGAAAGACTGCTGATAGAGATGGTTCTTTAAGGGAAATATTAAACTGCACATCAAAAATACTGATTTCCACAGCAAAAATCAGTGCAAAATGCTGCGGTAGCTTAGGTAAAGGGTAAAGAGGGTGAGCAAAGCGAAGCCCCCTTTATCCTTCGTGTTAGGTTTAACTTGCAAGAACAACAAAAAATTCTTAAAAAATAAACTTGAGTACACATAAAATATTTAAAACATAAAAAGTGTTTTTGCTGATCCTTTTTTGCTGTGCAAATCAGTATTTTTGATGTGCGATTAAATACTAGCCGTTCTTTAATCTTAGTAAAGAAAAATATTAAGGTGAAACACATTGGCCACATTAATGTTTGTGACTACATACCTCCGAGGGTTGAAAAAGGCCATGGCAATTTCAAAATATTATGGAGGAAGCCCTCACTAAACCCACAGTGTGATAACAGAAAAAAGTTAATTATTTGTGGCGATCTTAATTTAGATTTGCTTGTAGATACAACAATGAAACAACGAATAATATCTTTATTCAAATCATTTAATTTATGTCATGTATTTATAGAGCCGACTAGAATTACACTTACCAGCCAAATTTGCTTAGATCACGATTTTTGTGACTTTGTGTGAATTCACAAGTAAAAATGTAAGAAACTGCTTACAATCCGATCACAATGGTCAAACAGTTTCATTCCCAAATGCCAATAAGTATGAGACTGATCCATCATTTTATAGGCCTATTACATCCCTTAGAATAGAGACGAATGCGAAAAACTTAGATATAAATTTGCCAGTACCGAATTTTAATGAACAGAACCTAACCAAAATCTATTCACACTTCTTCAACATTATTCAAACATAATTCAATAATGTTTTTAAATTAAAGAAAGTCAGTGACAACAACGGTAAATCTAAATTTAATGACTGGGCAACTTTTGGAATTCGTAAAGGTAGAGTTATCTTGAATGACCTTAAATTTACACATTAATAGAAAATTACAAAATTCAAATAATATAATGAAAACGGTTGGCAAATAATAAACCGTGAAACTGGCAAAGTTATACCAAGGAACAATGATTTCTGCTTACATATAGGTGATGATGTTGTTAAATCCAACATTGAAGTAGCTCGAGCTTTCGAAAAATTATTCACCAATGTACCCTTACTCTCCTCCTACCAAAGCGTCTAAATTTATCTTCATATGAAGCAGAGACTTTGTTAAAAAACTGCAATAGCGTCAGTAATGTAGATTTTAAATTTCATCATGTATTGTCACCAAGACATTGTCAAAACGTTTTGATTTCTTTATTTAAAAAAATACTTAAGACCTGGGGTATATTAGTCATCATCATCATCATATTCAGCCCACATGGACCCACAGCTGAGAATAGGCCTCTTCTCTAAAGCGCCAATCTCCCCGGTCCTGTCCTTATCGCACCCATTGGGATCCCGACGACTTGGTGACATTGACGGAACATCAGGCTGGTGGTCTGCCCACTGGTCTTGTCGCTCCCCGTGGCCACCACTCTGTGACTGCTTTGCTCCACCGTCCGTCTTCCCGTCTAGCCAAGGTCCGCCCATCTCCACTTCAATCTCGTCATCCGTATGCCTACATCTGCGACCTTCGTTTTCCGTAGAGTTTCGACGTTTGGCACACGGTCAACGAGAGAGATACCCAACATGGAACACTCCATCGCTCTTTGTGCTACTTTTATTATATGCATATTATGCTTTGTGAGCGTCCATGTTTGGGCTCCATAGATGTCCTGATGGAGCTTTCCCAGATCTCATGAAACACAGCAAACTTATACCTCTGTTCAAGTCAGCAGACAAGAGTGAACCTTCAAATTTTAGACCAATATCTGGTTTTCCAGTACTAAGTAAAATATTTGAAAATACACCACTCAATTAAATGCTCTTACTGTTCAACCGTACAAGACAACTCCATGCAAAACAATACGGTTTCAGTCGGGGTTAATCGACTACGGATGCAGGTATTTTAGGTATTACCTTTATACCTCATATTTATTCTGCATGGGAGGCCGCACAGAATGCTATCGGAGTTTTTTTTGCGATCTGTCGAAGGCATTATATTATGTTGATCATGATACGCTACTAATTAAATTAAATCATTATGGAGTTAGAAATAAAGCGTTATATCTACTAAGATCATATTTAACTTAACCTCTTCTTCCACAGTGGTCCAATGTAGAGAAGAAGCAAAAAATAACGTTTGCTAAGTATATGTAAATTACTACAGTAAAAAAATAAATAAAAAAAATAACCAATATAATTCAAAAGGCAGAAGTCAACGGCGTTAAATCTGATGGATCGGGTGTGAAAATTGGCGTTCCACAAGGTTCTATATTAGGCCCTTTCTTATTCCTGGTTTATATTAATGATCTGCCTCTCATGGTGGAGAAATTTACTGACACAGTGTTGTCTGCTGATGATACTTTACTGGTCTTCAACATTGAAAGATAAAAAGAAGATTTGGATGATGTTAATGGTGTATTGTCTATAACCTTGAATTGGTTCACAATTAATAATTTATTGTTAAACGCTGGTAAAACCAAGTGTATCATATTCTCTCTTCCAAATGTTAGGCAAATTGAGATCAGTTTAGTGTAAAACAACAACACGCTAGAATTAGTAAATAATACGAAGTTTCTTGGAATAACCATTGATAGGAAATTGCAGTGGGGACCCCACATAGATAAAATAGCTGGTAGATTAAGCTCTGCTGCTGACGCTGCTCGGAACATTGGACAAAACACGGATATGGCTACATCTAGGCTAGTTTATTTCAGTTACTTTAATAGTGTCATGTCCTATGGTATCTTGTTGTTGGGGAAAGCAGCGGATCTTCAAACTATTTATATTTTACAGAAAAGAGCTATTCCATTAATTATAATTTAAAATGCACAGACTCCTTAAGAGAGCTTTTTAAAGAAATTGACATTCTAATTGTAGCTAGTCAATTTATTTTCAAAAATATTATGTATTTACGCAAGAACCTTACAACATTTTCCAAACTTAGCGATAGCTGTAATCTTAACCTAAGAAAAAATCACAGAACAGTTGCGACCCGGTTTAGACTTTCGCTGCGTTGTAAATTTAAGGAAATTAGCATTATGACAGTGCCGTGTCAGTATATTTATGAAAACCTAATGTACGTCCACAAAAATATTGATAAATTTCCTAAGAATAGCGACAGGCACAATGTCAACACTAGAAATAGGAATAAACTAGCTATACCTACTACTAGGCTCTATAAGGTTAATGTATGTTTTAAAGGGCAATGTATTCGCTTTTACAACAAAATACCGACTGAGTTACAAGAATTGTCTGTAAATAAATTTAAATATGTTGTTAAAAATCACTTATTTAAAAAAGGTTACTACAAAATATCAGATTATGTAGAAGACAAGAAAGCTTGGGAAGGTGTTTGCTCCAATTCTGTAAAAAATAACGTATAAAGCTGGAGGTTTCTAGTCGCCTCTTTGCCTCCAGCATCTAAAACATTGAGGTGACGGAATTCAAATTGAGTTCTTTATTTCCCTGTACCTTATACATGTGTTAGTTTAAGATTTGACATTCTCCAAATGTTACCTATGTGTTTCTTATGGAAATAAACTCTTTTTGAATTTGAATTTGAATTTGTTGAAGGTTAGCAATTCTTTCAATGGACAGTGCATTTTCTACTACAACAAGATACTTCTGGAGGTTTTGAAATGGCCATTTGAGCAATTTAAAAACCGTGTAAACACGACATTGTCAGAAAAGATATATTACAATTTTCAAGATTACCTTAATGACGGGACTTTATGGGGTTAATCTAATACAACACAGAATTTGCCGTTAATAATTTTGTAATCATTTATTCCTGCTTATTAATTTTAATAATTAATATTGTAATATTTATATTGGACAAACACAACCAATTTTTAAAAGAGATCTAAGCATCAATCCGTGGGAGTTTCAAATAATGACGTTTGCTAAGTATATGTAAATATATACAGCAATAAAGACATTTGAACTTTGAATCCCTGCTGGGGAGGAAGAAAAAAATCTCAATTCTTGGATGTGTATATGTGTGACGTCGCTGTTTCTGGTTCTCACGGCAAATAATGAAAGAGTGGGGCCAGAAGCAATCTATGTGGCTCTATATCAAATTAAGTTATTTATTTTTGTTAGTTTCACGCTTGCTTCTCACACAGGAGATGCAGGTTCTAAACCTGACCATGTACCAATGAGATAATTAATTTATCTTAAGTACAGTATCGGACGTTCTGTGTTTCGCATGATAAGATAAGCTGCAGGTCCCGGTTACTATCGCTTCATGGTAGTGGTCGAAAAACCCTCCAATAACCCACACTGAGCCAGCGTGGTGGAGTATGGCTTAATCTTACTCGCATCCGGGTAAAGGCCTGTGCCCCTCGGTGGGTGCATTAATGGGCTATGTTTACTATTATTATTATTATTTTCGTCTACTATTCTAATAAAAAAAAACATAACACCAATTCAACACTCTTAAGGCAAGTTTCACAAAACCTGGATAAATACTTTTTAACACATAAATCGTGATTTTACGTAAAGAAAATCTGTATCTGTTAGGAAAAGGCACAAGACTATTCAATTATATTGTACTCGATACTATTCAAAGCTTACCGACACAAAAATTCGAAACATTTATTAAAAGTAAATTATGTTTGATGGGATATTATTCAGTGTCAAATTATCTAGAAGACGTTAATACTTGGGGACGAACTGCTTGTTCTTCTATTGGCTATCTTGAAAATGAAAATAACTGAAATCTGTCTATTAATAGTTATAATTATTTCCTTTGAAAAATAGCTACCTCTAAGTTTCTTGTGCGTTGTTCTCTGATAAGTTGGAATGTACACCTAGTATTAAATGAATGACGTGCTCTAAGAGATATGTAATTATCTAACAGATTAGAGAATATTTTGAATGATTTATTGATTGATTCTAAGATAATTCTCTGTGTAAAAAAGTAGGCCTCAGAAACAGACCACGGTGTCAGTAGCGCGTTAGCGTGTACACGAAAATCTTTGTCATCCGCATCGAATACGCAATGCCGAAGAGTGACGTCATCGCCGAACGTAACCGCGAAGTTTGATAACTGGCAACTTTCTCTCCTCGGTGGTTGCCGGCTGAGGCTGCCTAGCAGACTCTGAGCCCAGAGACGGAGCGGCCCAAGCCTGTTCCACACCACAATCGGTCTTCAGTCATCCCCAGAGCCGTTCTCGGCTTAGACACTCGCGTCCGCTCGGCAGCCCCGCACGGCGCGTCGCGCAACGCGAAGGAAAATTGTGCTACCAAATTGAAAACAGTGACAATATCAGTGATCTTGAATGACTTGCATCCCGTGATTTGGATCCTGTTTTAAATCTTCCGGCAGCATGGGGACCTATCTAATGTAAGAGATTTTTTACGACATGTTAATTAAATTATTCAATTAGATCTAGGGCATGTTTCAAGACCCGATAAACCCTATTGAATAGATAAATCATAAATTTTGTGTGTAAAATGACAGATGAAACTGTCGCATAGAGTTTATCGGGACTTCTTGAAACAGGCTATCAGTTACCTATTTATAAGACAAGCTAATTTTTAAGATACAACTTAGACAGATAAATGCTTTTAGTTTATTTAGGTTCAATTTATCAAATGCAATTTACTCATCAATTATCAGAATTAAGGAAATAAAGCTTTTAGTATTTTTGTATTTTTTTCGTAATAGTAAATAAATAGTCTTTAAAAAAATAGAACAAATCCACCCAAATGGTTCCACGAGTATTCAACTGTGAACGTAATATATAGAAGATTAAATAAATCGTCTATAAAGATATATTTATTTATGACTTCATAGATTTATTTATAGCTTTAAAATAGCGCATCAATATAAAAGTCACTTCTATAATAAAACTCCTCTTGCAATTTAATATAGGAAAATAAAAACCGACGAAGTACGATTTGGACTCGCACATGAAGGGTTTCGTACCAAAGATGGAAAATGAATGACGCCATATTATTGTAGTGATATGGAAACAAATCAAACAATGTTTAGTAAAGTGATAACCCACTAAAGCAGTCTTCATTGAAGAAGCTCGCGGATAGTTAAGTATGATAATATTGTAATGGAATGCTAATCACTTGAAATGTACTTATGTGTTACGAAACGGCATTAGTAGTTATTGAGTAAACTAATAAGATTAAATTTATATAATAGTAAGCATAGTGTGCGTTAAACATTTGCAATAAAACGATAATAAGAGAGTTGTTGAACAAACTAATAAAATTATTATGAACTTGATCTTGGTTGAAAATTAACTGGCCTATTGCATCCAAAGAGTTTTACATAGTTTGATACCTCAAAAAGAGGTACGCTTCGTGCGTTTTTCTCTGGAAATTCAACTGTCCTTTAAGCGTGATAAAGCCCATCAATCTACCACCCGATTGATTCAAATAAATGTTTTCCAGGTTGTTAAATCTTCTATTCAGGTCAGCTGACGTTATTAATCCGGGCACGACTGCACTATTGCGCTTACGCACAGCCAGGACAGACGTAAACTTACGTAATTCGTGCCATTGCTACTCCATTGATTGATAAATGACCTCCTTTGTTTTAACTGAATTTCCTACATGTTTATTTTTCTCACGTTCGCAGCGGCATGCTGTGTCTTCGAAGATATTAATTTATTGTTGTTCTTTGGTTGTTTGACTCAGCAGAATTTTAAAACTTTTATAGCAGATTAATCTGTGTATACTAGAGTTGGATGTAATATGGTTGCAAATGAAATAAAATACCAGCCAAGCGCGAGTTGGACTCGCGTACCGAGGGTTCCGCCCAAATCGCATTGTTTAAAATGAAGGAACTATAAATTTACGGTTTTCAGATTGTTTCCTTTACTTTTGTTATAAGACCTAGCTTCGTGCCTAATTTTATGATTCTCTAGCTAGGTCATCAGGAAGTATTCTAGGTTTGGATTCCCTTGCTAGTATCAGTCAAATTCTGCAAAATTGTGACATGAACGGTATCTTTTGTTTGCGTTGACCCATAAGTTATTTTTTTTTTATAGATTCTAGTGACCACAGACTTGAGTAATTATATTAAATTCAACTTGATAGCTTCCGGCTTCTTGAGAAAAGGGATCTTGCAAGACGGACAAAAAGACAGATTAACAGAAATTTTCAATTTACGTTTTTTTTTTATTATATGTGCTGTATAACCTTGCTTCGTGCCAAATTTCATGATTCTAGGTAAACGGGATGTGCCCTATAGGTTTTGATTGAGCAAGCAAGTTTAGCAAAATTTTGACATATATGGCGGTATCGTTTGATTGCATTAACCTATAAGTTTGATTGCGTTGACCCATAAGGTTGATTTTGTTATTTTGTGTAACTTTAAGAGACCACAAACTTAAGTAATCTACTTATTTTAATTACCTACTACGTTTATATATCCCCACGCGTTCCTGAGAAAAAAGATCTTGACAGACGACGACAACGAAGTGATCCTATATGGGTTCTTTTTTTACTTTTAAGGTACGGAATACTCAAAATATGGCTTTTGAGTACATATCACTGATCAGTTGATTGCGTGTTACTTAGGAAGGAACATGAATATGAACTTGCAAAAATAACTGCCTGCTGTCGTTCCTCATGTGATCAGCCTATAAAAAGTTAGGTAAGCAATATAAATAAACATACAAAAGTAAATCGAGGGAGGGATTCCGCCAGCTTACCGGTAAAATATACTATTTGCGCGCATCAAACACTGGTAAATCCTGTCCAGTTTGTAATGTACATGTTATGCGCACGCGCAGTTTTGCCGGTTGAGATAATATTTATGGAATACCCAGAATTAAAAAGAATAACTAGAACTAGTCTCGTGAGTTTCTTTGTTCAGTAAAATCCTACTGATGACCCGACGTCTTTAATCATCTATTTTTGTCTGTGTCCTGCTTACAAGGGAGCCGCCAGTTATCTGGGAAATCCCTCCATCGCTCGATTCCATTAAAATTACATGGACGTTGGTGTAATATATATTACATTAATTTCTCATTCATTTATAAGTTGAAGAAATGTTTATTTTTAAAGGACTCGATCCTAATTTCTCATATTATAACGTGAAATGGATTGATGCACTTGTCATTCAAGAAAGTTTGATAATACAATATAAATTAACATAACAGAATTATACCAATACCGCATTAAATTTACGCCTTGTTTTGGGGAAAACTTTCTGTAGGGCATTTTTACTGTCAATCAAATATGCGCATAATTATTTGTGATGGTTTTTATGCGTATACGCACAATTGTCCCCTAAAAAGAAGGGGCATTAAAGCAACTTGTGTCCCGTGACTTTCTGCTTACGTAACACGATTTCTATTTCCTCCAAATACCTAAAGAGGACGGGGTGTGTCTCGGGTAACTTTAAACTCGGTAACGGGTGACACTAACGTTAGAACTTCCATGAACTCAACAATATTTTGTTTTATTTTCTGATTTTGGTGCCCATGACACAGAATATACTAGTGTTCGGGTAGAGGCAATGTGTAGGCGTTTATTAAGTTTCATTAATATTGTGCGTATGCTTACTTCTGTCGCAAGCCTTAAATGACATGTCTTTAACCATAGATTTAGCATCACTCAAGAAACTCCTTGTGGAGTATTTTTAGGAGTGTATTAACATTGTTTCAGATGTTTGCATCTATACACCTATACATACACACACACACACACACACATATATATATATAGCGTTACGACTTTTCCCATACGGAGAGGCAGGTGCACAGTTGTGCCCACTTTTAGTTGCCTGCCTCACACTTTAAGTTGTTGTCAGAGTCTAAATTGATTCAATGAAACGCACTGATCCTCTAACACGTCTCGGGGCTCTAGCCTAAGGCGGATTCACTTTCGTTGGGCTTTCCGACATCACTTAAGTAACAACTTGTATTAATACACAACGTATATCTCGTTTTAATTAACCCTAGAGAGCAATGATCTGTAATCCCAATGTGAAAGAGGAAAGACTTCTTTTACACTGTCATTTGCTGTAAGTGGGCGGTAGACTGTACCTTTCTTTTATTTATAATTATGTTTAATGTGGAGCGAGTATTGTTATAATTTAAGTATCTAAAGAAGAGCAGATTAATTCTAACGCTTAGTAGTGGTTGGATATGAAAGTATGTCTCCGGTAAAGAAAGATGAATTAATGATGAATTTAATGTCTTTTGGAGTGTTTATGAAACGCACTCATCACGCTCATCACGTGCTATGCTATACTATGTAATATATTATGACGCAGTAATTTCCTTCCTCAAATATTACTCAATATTAACTAACTATTCACGCTGCTTGCCCTCAGTGTGATGATAAACTGTAAAAGCATACCAAGCGTGTAAAATGAATTATATGAATATTAATTGAATAAATATTTATATATAAATATATATTTAGAGTGTATTATAATTAGTTATATATATATATATATATATATATATATATATATATATATATATATATATATATATATATGAATTATTTACCTGATATTATCAATCAAAGTTTCTTTTCCTGCTCTTCAAACGACGATGTTGACGATTTTGTGAGTGCAGAAAGCAACACCTCCGCTTCGGAGGAACCCCTTTCTGCTAACATTAGGACTGTTTTCGGTGGTGTGGAGGATAACCTAAACATCGTGCATATCAATGCTCAAAGTATTCACTCCAGCTATTCGGACCTGCTCGAGGCTTTTAGTGACCAATGCGTGGACGGCATTCTTGTCTCTGAGTCGTTCCTAAAGCCATCGCTGTCATCTTCTTCATACTCCATTCCAGGATACAGGCTTTACAGGAACGACAGAGTCGGGAAAGCCGATGGGGGCGTCGCTATCTATCTGCGAGTGGAAATCCCGTGCAAGGTGATCAGCGCGTCCCCTAGCCAGTACTCCGAGTCTGCTGAACATCTCTTTCTCGAAATAACTCTTCACCATAGTAAGGTCCTCCTCGGTGTTCTTTATAGCCCCTCTCTTCGCATCGACTACTTCGACACATTAGAATCCCTCCTTAATGAACTCTCACCTCTGTATAACGATACCCTCATTCTAGGTGACTTCAACACCTGTCTCCTCAAAAACGACTCCCGTTCTACCAAACTCAAGTTTATAGTCAACTCTTTCAATCTGCATATTCTGCCTCTTGATGCCACGCATTTCCAACCTCACTGCTCTCCCTCTCTCCTCGATATTATGATCGTCTCTAACTTGGATAAGGTTGCTGTACATGGTCAACTCAACTCTCCTTTCTCGTTTCACGACCTTATCTATCTTTCGTATAAGATCAGGCCTCTCAAGAGCAGGGCAAAATTTCTTAATATTCGTAACTTTAGGGATATTAACCTAGAGTCTCTTAGGTCGGATGCCTTGTCGATCGACTGGTCCCCTGTAATATCCAGCGAGACCATGGACGAGAAAATCAACAAGTTCAATATCATAGTCCTAGGTCTCTACGACAAGCATGCACCTATAAAAAAAGTGAGAGTGAAACACCTACCCGCCCCTTGGCTAACAGATACTATTAAGCGTCTAATGGCCAAGAGGAACAGAGCCAAGTGTAAATACCGTAAGAATCCGACAGATGACAATTTCCTTTCTTACAAATGTCTTCGCAACCGCTGCAACCGTCTCTGTCGTGATGCTAAACGTCGGCACATCCACGAGAGTATTGAAAGTTATACACCAGCTCAGGTGTGGAAGTTTCTAAAAACACTTGGCATAGGTAAGACTCAGGACTTTCATGCTGGTAATGTAGATCTCAACGGTCTCAACCAGTTCCTTTCTACCCCACCTGTTGTGATGGATCCCATTGTCAAACAAGCCACTCTTCAGAGCCTGCGCTCTAAGTCCTTACCCGACACCACACCATTCAACTTGAGCAATGTTGAAATCTATGCGGTCAAGAAGGCGGTACTAGCAGTGAGCTCTAAAGCCGTAGGTGATGATAAAATCTGCCTTAAAATGCTTTTAACAATCCTGGATGAACTACTGCCAGCTATTACACATGTTATAAATTTTTCCCTATCGAATGGCATCTTCCCCACCATGTGGAAAAAAGCATTAGTCATCCCGCTCCCTAAAACTTCCAGTCCCACCTCTTTTAAAGAGTATCGACCTATTTCAATCCTACCCATCCTCTCCAAAGTCCTTGAATCCATTGTCCATACCCAGCTCTCTTCTTACCTTCTCTCAAACAATCTGCTGAACATGTACCAGTCAGGATTCAGACCGGGTCATAGCACCGTCACGGCTCTCATGAAAGTCACAGATGATATCCAGGTAGCCATGGACCGCAAACAGCTTTCCGTGCTTGCTTTACTTGACTTCAGTAGTGCCTTCAACTGCGTAGACTTTGACATTCTCGTTGAGCTTCTCAGATCTCTGAACGTCTCCTCCTTCTCTGCTAGCTGGTTCGACTCTTATTTGAGGGATCGGCAACAGCGTATCAGGTCGGAAGAGATATCCACTGAATGGTGTGACCTCTCTACAGGCGTCCCTCAAGGTGGTATTCTTTCTCCTCTTCTATTCTCGATCTTTATCAACACCATCTCGGACGTCCTGTCCTCCTCATATCATCTTTACGCTGATGATCTCCAGATTTATCGCCACTTCTCTCTCAACGATGCACACTCTGCTGTGGAGGCACTCAACGCTGATCTTGAGGGAATAAGAAGTTGGGCTTCATCCTTCGGACTCCTGGTCAACCCGAGCAAGTCCCAGGCCATGATAATAGGTACTAGACATTCTCTTAACTTGTTGCAGCAACATCCCATTCCATCTGTCACTTTTAATGGTACCACAATCGTATATAGCGATAAAGTTAAAAACCTGGGTCTAATCTTCGACAACCAGTTGTCCTGGTCATCGCATGTCAATGAGGTAAGTCGCCGAGTATTTTCTACCTTTCACTCTCTCAGGAGACTTCAGTACTTTTTGCCTCGACATACCAAAATCACTCTTGCTCAATCTCTCATTCTACCCCTCATCGATTACGCTGATGTCTGCTGGGTCAGTGCTAACGAAGAACTACTGAACAAATTCGAACGACTTCAAAATCTCGGGATTCGGTTTATCTTCGGGCTGCGCAAATACGACCATGTGTCACAACATCGCAGGGAGTTGAAGTGGCTGCCGATTCGTCTTCGTCGGGATTCACACATCCTCAATTTCCTCTACAACATTTTACGTAATCCACGCTACCCAACTTTCTTACGAGACAGTTTTCAATTTCTGTCTTCCAGCAGACCTCGGAGAACTCACGCAGTTTCCATGCTCACAACTCCACAGCATAACACCGCTTACTATGAGAACGGGTTTAGAGCCCGGGCCATTCGGTTGTGGAATGCACTCCCCTGCACCATCAGGGACAGTCCTAATCTGAATATCTTTAAAAGTCGTGTGAAGAGACATTACCTCTCCCTTTAGAGTTATAGGTAGTATGCATGTAAGTATGTATTAGTATAGTGTATAAAATAGTATTTGTAGTATATAATAAGTATTTAGTATATTATTATAGTTATTATTTAATTTATTTAATTTAATATTTTATATATTGTACACATAGGTCTACCCCTGCTCAACCATCAACTTTTCCCTTGTTTGCCTGGTTTGCTGGAAGAGATCTCTTATTAGAGATAAGCTCGCCTTTGTACACTTTTTTATGTAACTCTTGTTTTTTTGTTTGATTTGTGTGCAATAAAGAAATTATGTATTATGAATGAATTGCGCTTTTGTATGTAATGTTCTGTTTATAACTGCTATTAATTTGTTATTGGTATTTTGATTTTATTACATTTTTTATGTAACCATTTAATGTCCCCACCGAGGAACACAGGCCATTACCCAGATACGAGTAAGATTGAACCGTATTCCACCACGTTCTGGCCAATGCGGGTTGGTGGAGGGGTGTCAAACTAGTGACCAACCCGACTGTCAGAAGTGTAGCGCTCCTGGTGCTTTCAGCACTATACGATTATAATTGCCTACCTAATCTGTAGGGCTAGCAAGTTTAATTATAAAAGACTTTGGTAAAAACTGATTGGTTTTCATTTGTTTTAGTTTCGTTTACACCTTTTATAAAAGGAATCCACAACTGGCTCGATAGCCATTAATCTAATCCTCACTATAATTTAGCTCAGTCACTGGCCGAAGCCTACGGTGAAGTCTGTCACATTAACTTCTCACACCCAAGCCTCTTTCTTTTAAAACTACATATAACGTGACAGTGTCCAAGTGAACACCTACTCTAAAGAGGCCCGTATACAATATACAACCTACCTTACAGAAGTTATCTCTGACACAGCTTTACGTCCACTACTATCAAGTAGTGCAGCCGGGACCTCCAGCTTAATGTATAATCCGAAACACGGAACAATTAAAATATGAATTAATATGTATAATATTTATTCTGTTATTGTTGACAACAGTAGCAACATGCTAGTAGGTAGTATTTATCATCTGGGGACATGTTCAAGAACCACAGCCTTTCCTTAAAAAGTCAATAAACTACAGACATTTAGTGTCCCTAGCAACAGGGTAATCACTGGTAATTATCGCCCGAAGTTATCTTTATAACCTTGACCACTCGAGGGTTCGTATACCTAATGGCTTGTTGGTTATTTTATTTGTTTATGTTTGCAATCAAATTCGGACAATTTATTGCCTTTATTAAACCACAGTGATAATTTAACCGTTTTACATTTATAGTCATACTACGACTATAAGTAGTGCTCAATCCTTCACTTTTATTCTCAAATAATTCATAAACAAAGGGTTATGAATTAGAACTATACTTTTCCGGATGAACGGTCTTACACTTTTGGAGTAATATAAACATCTAGTAATTATACACTTCGAGCTATCATGTCGCACAAACAATGAAGGTTGATTTTCACTGGTTTCCTTTTTTGATACGTCGTAAAATTAGTGTATACCCCTCTGGGCGGGTCGTGTGTGACGAGACTGATCACCGGTTTTATGGTTAAATGTATTACCACATACTTTATAAGTCTATGATACACTTACTATAATGATGTAGAGTCAATGACCGCTGGGTCAAAGCAACCCTGGGCTAACCACATTAGCTAAAGAAATCAAAATTTGTCACTGAGGCTGCTCTGGATTGCTTGACGTTGTACGGCAGACATGTACATAGTGGCTAGTACATGTACATAGTTTAGTATTGGTTACTATCCTGCGTATCGATATTCAAATCATTTTGGATATAAAAATAATGTTGTTCAAGACAAGGTTAAGTTAAGGTCACGACCATCATTTCATATTCAAAAATTAAATCAGCGGGCACTGAACTTAAACGCTTGACGGGTTAAATTATTAAATGTTAAATTCATTTAAAATGGATTACATTATAGCCTATTATATGAATATAACCATTATATGAATAAATCAATAACTTCTACATTATTCACTAAAGTAATATAACGAAATTGCATACCTTTTTGTATAAATAAATTATCTTATTTTAACAACAAAACAAGAGGTCACAGAAACAGGAAGATGAAAAAATATAATGGTTCACGAATTCCATTAAATTTTGACTCGGGTAATAAAATAATCAAACGTGATTGATAAGTTTGGCGAGAGGAAATGAACTCTCAAACTTAATTAAGCTTATTCACTAAGTTTATATCGAGGCCAAATCGGCCTGAAGATGTGGTTTGGTGACAGAAGTTCTATAGGCGTCTATATAAGTAACGTGACGTCTGTCAAGTATTTGTTGCACGTGGCGTGGCATGACACGAGATGCTGTGCCACCTCTATACTATGCCATAGTCAGGTCACTTAAATGGGAGCACGGTCGACAGAAATGTGATTCGCTTTCAGTCAAATGTTGTCATAGCTTGAAATTAGGACATAGCTTTTAAAATAAATTTATTTGTTATGTATATATTTATTAATTATATTACATATATTAAATCGCTAACATATATCTGTAAAGATGTTATTTTCTTTGCCTAAGTGGTGTATCTTCTGAGTTCTGTTTAATATATTTATGAATTATATTACATGTATTAAATCACTAAATACTAAACTTAAATAAGAAATAATCCATTATTCAATTAAATTACATACAATAAAATGCAATGACATCAATCCGCCAAAGGCTTCGTCATAAAAATAATTGAATTGTAGTAGTAATCAAGTCTAGATAAGTTGCTGCATGAGATTAATGAACCCAAGACAGAGCATGACAAGTTTAGAATATTTACTGTCACCTTCGTTAATGTTTATTTCGATTGTTAAAAAGGAAAATCTTTTGATCTATTCTCAAAATTATTTCTTATTTCTTTCTTCTTTCACTGTTATGCCAGCTCTTTCCTTGCACTATTATCTCTTCTTTGCTAATAGGCCCCTACGTAGTACTTGTACAGTGAGAAACACATTATGCTTGATGTACAGTCGGCAATAAATATACAAAGTACAGACAGACACTATGTCTAAAAGGCTCAGTGTAACAAAAATGTGCTAAAACCATCGCGTGTATGAGTCTTTGTTTTATTCTCAAATAAACACAATGGGCACATAAGTTTTAACACGTCATGTCAATCAGGATTTTTTTGGTATTCTCTGTCTTGCTAGTTAGTCAACTTTGATAAAACATACAAAGTTTATTGGCTGTTAGAGCAACTTTTAAGTTATATTGAAATTAAAGTTTCATACAGTCGAATTAAAATACTAACGGAGATTCTGAAAGCTAAATTTTGAAGTAACAGAACAGACAATAAACAGAAAAATACACGAAAAGCATTTGACCACTTTTCACATCTTTATTAGCAGATGCACGTTTCTCGAATTATTTAATACAAAATTTTTCATGACATGGGAGCTAGCGCATTACCATAGGTTTGAAGGTTTCTCCCCAATGTTTTCCATCACCTTTACAATAACACATCTCATTGATCAGGATTTGAAACCGCATCTTCTGCGAAAAAAGCAATGTAAATGATCAGTATTCCCTCTCGTTTTACAGCAACCAGCAAACACTGCATTGTCAGATGTTAGGTAACCGTTTTCCCTGCGCAGGCGTCTTGCCAGTGTTTTCGCAAGCCCTGTTGCCACATTGAAGCCATCGACGTTAATTGCGCCTGCGACTATCTACTGAGAGTCTTGTGATCTGAAGATTGGTTATTGGGAATGGTATTTCTTGAATGGCGAAAGGCTCCTTTCTCGCTCGGAATCAGAACGAAACTTTAATTAATAGATGTGATTGTGAGACTTGAGTTGGGTTTTTCAGCGAATTATGCAGGCTGCGGATGATAAAGTCTTCAGTTTTCTGGAACGTTCAGAAGCGTGAATATGGCTTCAAGTATCCAAAGATATGAATTGTTGTAACTCCAAGGCCTGAGCCAGAGCTAGGATAGCGACTGGAATAATTATTTCTTCAAAAAATCTAATTGATGTCGAAAGTATTGGCTAACTTAGAAATAATAATGCACAAATAATGCTCAATGAAGTCACACATCTGTCTTCTAAAGATCGTCTAATTTACATAGTAAGACCTAATGATAGCCAAGTAGCTATTGCGGAAAAACAAACGAACTTTTAATTAATTCATAGATAGATTTCTAGTTTATTACTTAAAATTGCAAAAGTGCTACGCTTAGTAATATTGGCTGTAATGTTGGTCTAGATTTTAGATACGCTGAGTGGCCAGAGTAATGTTGAAACAAACCTATATAAATAGTATATAGGTTTCAGGGCTATAATTGCTTTGAAAAGGAAAAGTCAACAAACGTTTAAATTTCAATGAACAGATGGCTAAGTAGTTGAGGAAACTAACAAGAAACAACCAAAGATGAGGAAATTAACAACTCAATAGTGAAACAGCCTTATGAATATGTTTTAGAAACTGTGCAGAATCCCGTGGTTGCAGCTTTACAGCCCGCATACAAATACACACACCACTTAACTGTAAATAGGTATGTCTACATGTCACTACATCTCACTTGTTACCAACTGCATTACATCACATATGGAGAACACGGAACGAAGCTATCGGCGTGCGAAATGCTTCAAAACAAAGGAGTTTTTTTTTAAATAATCTGGATGTTCTTGGGTAAAGTAGGTTGTTCGGTGCAACTTTGTGTGGGGTAACTTGGCTGGCTCATGTCTAACAAAAGTAAACTTTACTTTGCTAAAACGAGTATAAGCGAGGAGCCACAATCTATTATAGAGTTTAGAGTGAGAATAATAGTCATAAACCAGATCAACGTAATTAAACATATGTTATTATTAAAATCTAAATTAATTTCTAAGGTTATTATGTACGTTCTTAAAAGACTTTAAGACAGACATATTACAAATTATAAAAACATTGAATAATGGATAAAGTAACGCTTCTTTCCAAGAAGAATCTACCAGTCAATAGGTGCTAGGAACAAGTCATCAATGTATTCATTAGCATTTAGTAAGCGATTACAACATGACACGATTAGTTAGTGAAGCAAATGATTTTATCTCTATTGAGCTACGGATAGAAGTCGTAATATGTGTAAAGCTCATGTTTCTATTAATAAATTAATTCTTACGATATTCTTACATGGCAGCTTATACTGTCCTTCTACTAAGTTCTTGTAAAATAACAGGATTAACTCTGTTCTTATAACACAAACATATATACAGGCACACACATTTCAGTTGACCCCTACTAGGATACCCTGATATCACATATATGTAAAAATCCAAGACCTGGGGTTTTTTTTATCCCCAGCCGGGGATCGAACCTGGCACCTCTCGCATGGTAGGCAGAGCCACAACCACAGCGCCACTGATGTCGTCGCATAGTATCATTGCTAAGACAATAGATTATTAGCATACATGAGCCACAAAATATGTCGAACGAGCATAAGAGATCAAAAATATTTCATATCTTGCCCGAATTAAAAAAAGTAAAAACGTAATAATATAAATATATGCATACATTCGTTCACGCCTATTTCCTGGAAGAGGGGTAGGCAAAGACTAAAGACCGCCACATGCCACGATCATGGCATACATCTCTCGCTTCCTCAACATCCATAAGTCTATTCATGCAAGCTCGCCGGTTACGGGTAGGTACTTCGTATTTGCCCCTTCGCTAAAAAATCGCCGATTTGGTATTTAAAGGACCTTCTTGGGCGTCCCCGTCCATATAATAATATCTAAATATTAAATAATATTCCGACAAAGGGTAAGCAGCACTTAAATATTACCCATCAATACATGCAAGGGCTACCTGGCAAAGAACTTGTACATTAGAAACACTTGTAAAAAAATGTAAAACGGATGTTATTTATATTACAGAAATAATTACAAAATTAGCGTTAGTTGCGATCTACCGAAGGCATTTGATTGTGTTGATCATTATAAGCCACTAAATAAAATGAATCATTACGGAGTTAGAAATAAAGCGTTGGATCATATACGATCATACTTAGTTACCTGGCAAAGAACTTGTACATTAGAAATACTTCTAAAAAATGTAACACGGATGTTATTTGTATTACATAAATAATTTCAAAATTAGCGTTATTTGCGATATACTGAAGGCATTTGATTGTGTTGATCATTACAAGCTACTAATTAAATTGAATTATTACGGAGTTAGAAATAAAGCGTTGGATCATCTACGATCATACTTAAGCAATATAATTCAAAAGGCAGATGTCAACGGCGTTAAATCTGATGGATCGGGTGTAAAACTTGGCGTTCCACAAGGTTCCATATTGGGCCTGCTCTTTTTCCTGGTAAGTTTGCGGGCGTTTCAGTAACAATGTGTCAGTGGCAGCATCGCGCGTTCGCTGTGGAATCGTACTTTAAGAGTGGTGATTCATTACTTAGTGCAAGGCAGCAATTTTGTTCACGCTTCAAAAATCGTCGCGTAAGTGGGAGGCCGTCCATCCAAATAGTTTCATCGTGGGTACAGAAGTTCAGGAGAACGGGATAGACATTTAACATTCATCCACCGGGTCCCTCAACTTCTGTGGCGACATCTGAATACATCTTTCTAGAATAAATACTCGAAAATCCTCGGAAGTCCGTTAGAAAGGTAGCAGCTGCTAATTGTCTTAAAAAACCACAGTACATAAAATATTGAAGCGTCAACTTCGTTTCCATCCATACAAACTACAAATTGTACAGAAATTGAAAGAAGGAGACTATTTAGCGAGAGCAGTTTATTCTAAATAAATTATCGAGTGATTTGGGACCCCTGCGCCATTGGGTAATATATTTTTTAGTGACGAACCTTTATTTGGAAGGATATGTAAATAAACAAAATATGAGATACTGGTCAGACACAAATCCAAAAAATCTCCACCATAAGGGCATTATGCAGCCCAAAAATAACGGTGTGGTGCGCGATTTCAGTAAGAGGAATAATTGGACCTTTTTTCTTTGACGCTAACCAAACTGTGACATCTAAAAGGTATTGTGCAATGATAGACAACTTTTCCCAGCCCTGCAAAATGTTGATGGGTAAAATAGTATAACACATTTTCAAAAAAATGGCGCCATATACACACAATACGCCTAGAGCGTCTATGAGCAAAGAAAGGATAATTTTTCCAGGAAAAGTGATCAGTAGGTTTGGGTACATACCCTGACCCACCAGATCACCTGATCTAACTCCTTATGAATTTTTAATGTGGGGTTTTCTAGAGTGTAAAAAAACTCCCCAAAAACCATTGAAGATTTTCTAAAATATATACCAGAGTTCTGCCAGCGGGTTTTTACCGATATGTGGTACAGGCTTCAGGAGTGCTTACGACTAAACGGTCACCATTTGGACATTTTTAAGAAATAGCGTACGCACCATCCAGAATTCCGTTAAATGAAAAAAAAATACCATAACAATTTTTGTTTAATTTATGTTAATTATTGAAGCGGAGAGTCTGCCGGCGGACACACACTGTTTTAAACTTCAATAAACCTCCCCTGTCTCGCAAACTGGAGTACCTTTTGAATTACTGGCTAAACGTAATGTCTTATGTACATTCGAAAAAAAACATTTTCATCTCAAATGAACTAAATGTTCACCAAAAATATACAAACTATCTTATACTTAACTGCATGGGGTCGCCTCGCTCCGCTCCGCTTCGTTTCGGCCCCAGGTTGTACTATAAAGTTGTGACCTAACAAACATAACTTTAGTATTCGGACAGAAAGTGACCTATAGCAACCAATAAGGTTCTGTGAAACTACATGAGGGCATGTAAATATATAAAATGTGAACATTTTACATATTTGGGAGCCAACAGTTATATTGGTAAACAATATATTTGTTGCCATTCACATAACACATTTACATACAGCCACATACATTGCTTCTGGTCCCACACTAGGATACCCTATGTCGTGGGAAACAGATACAGAAACGTCACATACATATAAAAATCCAAGACCTGGGGTTTTTTTCTGTATAGCCAGGCGGGAATCGAACCCGGGATCCCGCATGGTGCGCAGAGACACAATCGCATTGCCACAGAGGTCTTCGCTTAAAACAGCATAACCTGTAAAAGTATGATAAATAGTAGCCGTTTATACACTGCCACAAAATGCCGACAAACACCTTAATATCTCCTAAGACATAGAACCTAGCTTCATAAATTAAAATAGTAGTTTATGTGACTGCTGCATAATGGAGGGTATTAAAACTCGAGAGTGGGTTTATGAAACGAGCCGAAGGCGAGTTTCATAATAATATCACTCGAGAGTTTTAATGCCTAATTATGTACAGTTACATACACTAGTTTATCTACACACATATCATAAGCTCTCTTTGATGTGTTCAGGAACCGCATGTTTGACCGGCATTGTGGTTCTGCAATTGTTTAGCTTGTTCTTTAGTACCAACTTCACGCAGGCGGGCGTCGGCGTTCGAAATTTGAATGTCAGTACCAACTTCACAGACAAACTAGGGACGGCACGCGGGTGGGCGTCGGCGTTCGAAATTTGAATGTCATTATATGTAGAAAAACTACACATAATGACCATTATGTGTAGTTTTCCAGATACGTAACGAGTTTTTACCAAGTAGTTTAACATAATACTGATCGTAACGTGCGGTTTTTGAACGCAGTAAAGAGGGTTTATAATACGTGTGTAGATAAAGTATATTATAGTATTAAGTAATATTCTGATGCGCTGTTAATTGTACAATATTGCAGACGGCGTCATTAAGCTAGCCTTTCCCGTTTAGGAGTAATGTGGTGCTATGTCACTGGAACTTTTTCATTGCTCGTCAGTGTATGTTACTTCTTGATGTGAATGATGCCCATTAATGTGCCCACCAAGGGGTGCCGTCCTTTACCCGGATACGAGGAAGCGCCATACTCCACCACGCTGGCTCAGTTCGGATTTATGGAGGGGTGTCGGGCTGGTGGCCATCCCGACTTTCAGCAGACATCAAACTGCGCTATAGGGCCTCTGCCGCAGGGTTACGAATTCTACCGCCGATTCTATAGTAGCCGGGACCTACAACGTATCGTGTCATCTGAAACACGGAAGCGCCCGAGACGAATGCCGCAAAGAAACGGACACCCATCCAGTGGCTGCCTCGGCCAGATATTGCTACCAGCACGATCATTTCCGATGTGCGAATACTGGTAGGCCACGGACGCTTCTTCGTGATACCTCAGAATAATCTGACAACTGCCTTAACTCTTTCGCGGACGATGACCGAATGTCAAGTATTACGTTTTGGACACATAATTTTTTGAAGGAGCGAGTGAGAAGGAAGAGATTATTTTTCTATGTGTGCGAAAATGGTCTAATATGACACTATCCAACCTGTGGAAGTACCTACATGGACACAAAGAGCAGGGCTACCTATAACTGCAATGGAAATGCGAATTCTATAGAGTTTCCGTCCAAAACAGAGGATCAAGGAACGAATTCTATGGAATCCGCGTCACTATGACTTCTTCATTGACGTATTCTTGGGAATTCGCTGACCGCTATAGTGCAAGAAAACCATGAATAAACGATAACAATTCAGATAGTCCGCTCTCAGCCCCAGGTGACCTATTCAGTATAACGGTTCGTGATTCACGTTTTCAACTACAATTGGGCTTACACATTATGGATTGTTTTATACTCTACCCGTGCATAGCAACATTGCATGTCGAGTGCTTACAAACTTTTTCAGCGACAACTTAATTAAATTTAAATTTTTAATTTAATAAACCTCCACTGTCACGCAAACTGGAGAAGCTATTGAAGTATGGCTAAACGTAATTTTGTCTCTGCCACCCTCTGCGGCAAAGGTCTGATATGTTTGTATATTTTCACTCATGGACACGCGTCATCATAAGATGTCATTTTTCTACAGGTTTTGAATTTTATCACCACGGCATGAGGTCCAAAATCGAGATGCCTCATAGCCAGGTCCAGGTCTTGTCAAGTTATATATGGGCTACCTTGTTAAGCTTATAAGTTACGCACCTCTGGATCGATTTTAATAAAACATGGCTAATCAAATCACAATCGCAGGGAAGTCTACTACCATTTGCAAAAAACCGAGTTAAGGGGATACCTCGTCCGTGCAAAGGTCTTCGTTACTCCAGGCGGAAAGACCCGCAGTGTGAGAGGGACGGAATCGGGGGAAAATTACATAACGCAGCGTCAAACCACAGAAAAATTGTTTAAAAATAAACTGCGCTATTTTGTTTAAAGGAATTTTAAGGAGAGTTTACGAATACATAATATCCACATTTTGAACGCAGTTCCACAATTAAATAAAAAGGAGAAAAAAAAAAGGTATTTTCGTAATTGAATTCTATCGAGAAAATTTCCATCCAATCGCGTTTTCCTATAGGGAGAATCTTAATCAAATACTCATATAATCGCATATCAGACAATTCTTTATCTATAGAACATGTATACTTGTTTACAAAATTTTAAACAACTTGGCTCACTCCGAAATAACCTTTACTTAGAAAAAAATCAAGCATAACCTTATAAGTAACAATAAGTTACAATTAATAACGCCACGGATGAACTACGGAAAATCTGGTGTCTTGTTTGAGGGTGCATAAATGTTTAAATAACTACCGCAAAATATTATCGAAGCACAATCACTTCTTAGTTTTAAGTCACAATTTAAAAAGCATATTTTTTCAAGTATAGTCGAATCACATCTAAAATATTTAATTAATCGCATAAGTTTAGTGTCCTAACAAATATGTTACTAACATACATATATTGTTAAGTTTAATGTTTCTCTGTAAATGGACAAAATGTTGTTCTTTTGAGAAATAGATCCTAAAACAAGTGAAAAAAAACCTAATACTCAATAAACATTAACCCAAAAATCAAACCTGTAAATGACTTCATGGTGGAGTAAATGGATTCGAAAAAACGCCATTTTTTCGTATCTCCTTAAAATCCGTCCATGCGTTTGAGCGCAAGAGTGCCATAGACAGACGTCTGTCTGTCTATGGCACCGTCTGTCTGTCTATGTGCCATAGACAGACAGACGTCTGTCTATGGCACACGCTTCAAACTTTTATCACCACATTTTTTTCGTTCTGGGTCAAAAACCGCATTATCATCTGTGCTCAAAGGGGTGAGTGCTAGAGTGCCACTGACAGACACACAGACAGACAGACGCTTCAAACTTTTAACAAGGATTAAAAACCGCATTATAATCTGTCCATCTGTTTGAGCGCTAGATTTCCAAAGACAGACACACAGACAGACAGGCAAACAAACGCTTCAAACTTATGTTATCCATTTTTTCATGGGGGGTTAAATGCCGCATTTATAGATACTCTTTGTTGGTTATGCAATAAAGACGTTCAGGATGTGTGTATCTACAATTTAAAGTTCAACTGGTCTTAGCTTCGTGAGGTTACACTGCGGTAAACTTGAGTATTGTACACATTTTTCGAATCCTATTTTCGCATTGTACTGAGTGCTTGGTGAACAAAAGGCTTTGAAGCTCTTTCATTTCCACAATACACACGATACAGTTTGAAAATATTTTATGTTTAATTTTCGTATTTCCTCCCATAAAGTGCCCCCCACATTCAAAACTAATATGTTTACGTAACACGATGGTGTTGGAGTTACAAATATTCACAAGTATACCAAACTTCAACTGAATCGCTCCAGAAATCAGTCGTTTATATACTTTCATACACGGTAGGACGGACACACGAGTGGTCCTATAATGGTTCCGATTTCCCTTTTTGAGATACGGAACCCTATCAATCACGGCAGGACGGACTGACCTGTGATCCTATAATGGTTCTGTTTTCCTTTCTAAAGAATAGAACCCTAATAGTAGTTTATGTGACTGCTACATAATGGAGGACATTAAAACTCGCCTTCGGCTCGTTTCATAACAATATCACTCGAGAGTTTTAATGCCTAATTATGTACAGACAGTTACATACACTAGTTTATCTACACACATATCATAAGCCCTCTTTGATGTGCTCAGGAACCGCATGTTCGACCGGCATTGTGGCATTGATCATTGCTCTGCAGTTGTTTAGCTTGTTCGGTAGTACCAACTTCACAGACAAACTAGGAGCGGCACGCAGGCGGGCGTCGGCGTTCGAAATTTGAATGTCATAATATGTAGAAAATTTACACATTAGGTCATAATGTTCAATATTCAGATAAGAAATGAGTTTTAACAAAGTAGTTTAACATTATGCTGATCGTAACGTGCGGTTTTTGGACGCAGTAAAGAGGGTTTATGATACTTGTGTATAGGTAGATAAACATTATTATGTCTATTCTCGTATAGGGGTGCAGCGGCACAGTTCTGACTACATATACATTAAACACCAACATGTATATACAGGCACTTACATTGCTTCTGACCCCACACTAGGGTACCCTGGGTCATGAGAACCAGAAACAGCGACATCACACACATATGAATATCCAAGAGCTGGTCTTTTTATATCCTCAGCCGGGGATGAACCCGGTACCTCCTGCATGGTAGGCAGACCCACAACCGTGGCGCCACAGAGGTCGTCAAATATTTGATATTTTGATTTGATCCGTTCTCATCAAACAAGTATTTGCCCCCTCCGGGACTTGAACCCGAGACCCTTGGCTTCGTAGGCAGGTTCACTGCTGGCTCGGCCATTTGGGTCGTCAAATATTAGTACGAATAAATAGTACGAACGAAGTAAATAGTGGTACGAATACTTTATCCAAGTTTTTAAGCATAAACCGTTTGAAATTAGCACACCTACTTTAGATATCTACAATCATCCAAGGCCATCTTTGTATAGTTGAAAGTGAATCTTTCAATTATGCCCACACGTTATGGTAAACTTTAACTACTACCTCATATTTAGAGCCCGATTTTTTTGCCATTATAATAATTACATTGCAAGGAAGTGAAGCTTCTTTGCGAGTATGATCCTTATTAGCTACGTTTGCATATAAATACATTTTTTGTACTGAAATTAAATTTATATCTTCATTTAGTAATCTAATCTGATAAAAGTTATAATGTTAACAAACTTTAAAAACTGAAGTACCCCGTTGAAGTCTTTTGTTCTGGCATTTACTTTTTTACGTTTACGAGATTATTAAAATATTTTTCTTATCTGGTACACCGAATTAAGGTCATCGCTGACTTTATACGACCCTGCTCCCACTTGGCAAAAATTATTCATTCAGATATGGATTTTAGGTTGTGCTCTGTAGATATACTATCGAGTGGTGCGTTTGCGGCAAGCTCGCTTATAGCGACCTGTTAGCTAAGTTATATCCACCATGTAAAAGATAACTACAGAGTACAACCTAAAACCCAAATTTGAATGATTTTTTTGCTGGGTGAGAGCGGGTTCATGTAAGTCAGCAATTGTCCTTAAAATATCGTATTTAAGGTAGAGATTTTTAGGAACGGTTTTAAGGTTACGGTTGAAAATGGCGGGTGGTCCCTTTATACGCAGGAAGCCAGTGATCAGAGAGCTGGTGCCGAGTCTCTGACATTTCATGTCCTCTTCACAACACTGATCGATTTCTGTATATGTTCGAAACAACCCAAATATGAAAAAAAAATGGTTGTTGTGCTTTTGCAGTACCATTTATTAAAACTTCCAAAACCTCTTTGTTTTCTATTTCCAGAAGTTACTCAGCACAACAGCAGACTTCAAATTAAACCACCGCAGTTACCTCTTCAGTACTAGTCACCTTCCCAAACTAACAATAGGTGTCAGAATTCGACTTGCAACTTCAATTTGCATGGCGAGTTTTAGATTCACTAGCTTCTAAGCAAATTTCAATAGGGGTGAAATTCCATTACATCGGTAGACTCTTAGACCGTGACTATGGTTAGAATACACATGGTTTCACGTTTCGCAATCCGAGTCGACCTTGCCCGTAGTCGACACTTCATCACTAACCGCCCTTTTTGGTTTTCGAACTCCGAACACGTAAAATATGGCAATCACTTTCGACATGGCGCGCTGATTGCAATTTACTAGCGCCAAAAACATAGCCTCTTTCTAGTTGTGCTACACTTTTGTAGTTACAATTTTAGACACTATGATGCATGTAGTAAGAGCCGAACAAAGTCCAAAAGGCTGGGTGTGAATGCTCTCTGTAAGGTTGACAAATGTTGTGAACTGCAACAGTAAATTTTTCTCGAGGTTGACTTAAATCGATTTCGATTCGTGACATTGAGATGTTTTACTTCGTTAGAATTCCATATTTGATATACTGTTGTATTTAAAGCGTGGTAGATATTGCTCTGTTTAAATACGTTCCATGTTTGTTTGTTTTTTTTCATATAAAACAGTCACATACATTGCTTCTGGCAACTATGATACCCTGTGTCATGGGAACCAGGAACAGCGACGTCAAACACATATAAACATCCAAGACCTAGGGTTTTTTTTCTTATTTCTGGTCGGGGTTCGAACCCGGGACCTCTACTGCTGCGCCACAGAGGTCGTTGTTGAACTTAAAATTAAATTTAGAAGTGGAAATATTTATCTTTATAACTAATAGAATGTTAATATTATTTTCTCTCCAGGGCCAATCGCCAAACGACTTCCATTCTCAGCAACAACTCTAATTTATTTCATCAACGGACTTTTAACAAACAAACCAAAACTGGTTTAAATTTATAGACAGCATTAAAAAAAACATAGCAACAATACCGCATACTTAGAAACTTTAATGCCTAATTAGACTGAGAATAAATTAATTGTATTAAGTTATTACCGAAGTTCCCAAAAAATACATTAATCCGCCGTTTATTCATAGTTATATGTACAGATTTATTTTTGTTCCTCACTCTTTATTACTCGCACAGATATCTCACCGATTATATTTTAATTTATATTTATTTGAGCATTTACTAATGTCTGCTAATGACTATAGGGGCACATATAATTATTTACATAGCTGTGGAGAATTGCCAAGCGGTTATAGCTACGCACCACAGAATGATCACGTTTTTTATACAAAGTCATTGACGTCGGTTGAATAGAAAGTAAATGGCATAGCATACTCCGATTTTCAGTACCATGTGGTTTAGTATATTGATCTGTGGTAGGATGCTAAATAATCTGTGGTTACCGGTGTTGTTATCTCAGGTTGGTCAGTGGTAAACTCCTGTACATTCCGACTACGAGGTTTTTCCCGTGGCAATTCGAGTGTGAGTACCAGATAATTCCTTATTTCTTTGACCTGCCACCTGCAGAAACACTGTATCATCATTCTTTGTTTCGGCAGTTTGTTTTTCCTTGAGATTACTCGGCGATTTTCTTAACAGCTTGAAAATCCAGTGTTATTCTACTGTCGAAAGTCATTCGTTGAATCCATTCAAGTTTATTCTTATTCACGAACTTGTATTGGAAATATTTCTAGACAAAAGTTGAGATAAATTCAAAGTTGCCTGTGAGATTTATTGATTTCATTATTATAAATGATTATGAATATGATACATTGCTCTACTTGCTATAATGAGAACCCCAGTGACTTCACATGTGTAAAGGTGTGGGTCAAAATCCTAAGTAACTTGCGTCATAACATAATAATTTATACACAGTCCCCTGGCCCCACACTAGAATATCATGTGTCGTGGGAATCACAAACAGTGACGTAATAAACATAATACATACATTTTTCTTAATTCACGCTATGCTAATTTATCCATTAACGCCTAATTAGTACTAAATCCAAGGTCATAAAAATATGAATTATCAAACAATGCTATGTGATCACTTCCTGATAATCTTTTCTTGATTATTCTTGATGATTTGTGTTAAAATGTACTCCTAGTGCGGCTTGTTGACCTCAAGATTCTAAACAAGAGTGCTTTAATATTGAAAGAATGAAGAGGATTTTGAAAATATTTATTTGCTCCCTTCCCCCTGTTTTGTATCGACAATCGCAGTTTCATTTAATTTTATTGAAAACTACTAAAGTTAGGAGAAAATTGTCAAGAGATAACATGTTCTTTATAAAATTATCTACAAAACCATCTTTGATGTATGTTTATAGGATCTAAAGTTTTAAAAATATTCTAACATTCATTGGTGTAAGTGGAAAATTAATTTGTGTGAAAATCAAAAAACTACTCGACTTGAACTTTGCAGGTAGGTAGTATATACTTGCGAGATAACAGTTAAACGAAGTATATTTTTTATATGAACCCACTAATAGTGTGAACCTAATATTCAAAGCCGTAAATTATGTCCAAAGCACTATTGAAAATAATATTCAAAGGCTTAGCTAATTTAGAATGCCCGTTTTTATTGGACCTGGACAGTGATCTGGAACATGCAGCAGGGACTACACCTGCATAAAATTTCATTACTCTCGATCCACCAGCTGTGAATTGCATGTCAGTCAGGAAAAAACATATTTCAGTATAGAAGCAAAGCTACATCGTGCCCAGTTTCGCGCTTTCTTCCTTATGGGATCGATACTAACAAATTTTTCAGTTAGCAAGTCGTAATACCTATACGCGTATTAGGACAGAATAATACAGGCACATTACCAAGGTTTATCTTAGTTAAACTGTGAAATTTCGTATAAACACGTCCAATTATTTCACTCGGAAAGGAGTTCATGTTAATTTCTGAACTAAGATCAAGTATCAGTCACATACATATTCATCAACTTAGTAAAGTTACTATAATATTGAGTACAGCAGTATAACTTTCCATAGTGAACTGGAAATATTTAATCATCTCTGACATTACCCATTGTTTCCCTGTCAAAATCTATCGGAAGCTGTCGCAACCCAGTTATCTTACATTGATGTATCGGACCACGACAAGTACCACATTCTTGCTTGGGCAACCTGGAATGATCGACTCTTTGTCGTCCGATGAATAGTTTGTTTAAATAGGAGCCATTTGGTTGATTAGGCTGTAATAATTTTATTTGAATGTGGCATGATAAAACTAAAATGTAGGCTAAATAATGTGTAGTCTTAGACCAAAATTACCAGTCTGGTAATGTCGTGAAATAAAAAATACGAAAATACTTTCAAATAAAAAGTACTAAATTAGTTTTATTTTTCTGCGATCTAGAGCTTATATTATAGAGTATTATGCCCGATTTCACTAACAGTTAAGCGACACTTAGCTCTTTTTCTTAGCTGTCTAGCGATTGTTTCGGTGGCCGGACTCTCATATCTAGGGGGTCCCCAAGGAGCCTAGATGACCCTTACACTTAGGCCAAATCGAAACAACCGCTAGGTGTCCCCTGAAAGAAATAAAGTGTCCCCTAAAAGATAGGGGTGTCCCCTGAAAGATAGAGATCGTTGGTGAAATCGGCCATTAGAGTATTAGTAGAGTATTTTCATGAATTTTGGTGTTTTAAATTATATTTTTGTTTTGTTCGCAGGCTAAGGCGTGGTCTTCTGATAGTTGTAGCTGTACTGGCAACACGGATTTCTGCACAGAAGACAAAGACAGACTCAGAGAGCAGTGCCGTGCCAAGTGATCTGAGACGGGCTGCTAGTGAAGCTATAGCGTTAGAAAGAAGATTCTATTTAGGTGCTAATGAGTAAGTTTTGATTGACCAGTGTCAATGTTTTGACACTTTATTTATGTTACACTTTGCTGTAATTATGTTTTTTTTTTTTTAAGTTCTGAATTTATCATCTTTTTTTTATCTTTACTACTATTGTACTGTTTAAAATTGGCAACAAATATAATGATCACCAAAACATTTTTTTCTTACCCAAAATGGGTGAATGATCACCAAAAGTTGCAGAAAATATCAGGGCAAAATACTGCGGTAGCTTAGGTGAAGGATAAAGGGGGTGAGCGAAGCGAAGCGCCCTTTATCCTTCGTGTTATGTTGAACATGTAAGAACAACAAAAAAATACTTAAAACATAAACATTAAGTACACAAAACATAAAAAGAATTTTGGTGATCGTTTATCCATACACAATTTGGTGATCATTTACTAATTCTGGCAGTCATTTCGAATTTATTGGTAGTAAATTTTCTTTTTTTTTGGTAATCGTTTAAACACAAGCCTTTCAATTTCTGAATAATACATAATTTTATGGCTCTGATAACCGCTAAAATTAAGATTACTCTCTTTTGTCGCCATCTACTCGTACAACATAATTGAAGGCCGATTTACATTGATCCAGCACTGGATTGGCATTAGATCAATGTAAACATGCTTCAATCCAGTACAGCGTCCAGTTTGCAGCGCTGGATTGGAATAGAGCACGTTCCTATTTTTCAATCCAGCGTCCGCCCCCCGCAGCCCGCGCACCCAGACCAGTGGCACTGGACCAGTGTAGACACGATGCGCCGGTCCATGCCAGTCACTGCCGCGTAATCAGCTGGTGGCCACGCGTCTGTTTGTAAATAAAAAAAATCATCTATAAAGTGGTCTGAAGAGGAGAATATTAAGTTTGTTCAATTATACACACAAGATAAACTCTCAAGCTTACCACCTCAAGGATTTGCGTTCTGCAGCAATATTTGCGTTTGAATTAATATATAAGGCATAATAGCAGCCGAAGTTAAACATGTAATTTTTTTACAATATCTTTAATTGCCTTCTCTTTCTAAGGCGAGAAACACATATTTTTGCTACAACAGTTGTTATTACCTCAACAAAGTAATAATGTCGACTGGATCAAAGTGAACGGCCTGATCCAGTACCCATGCCATTCCAGCGGTAGAGTCCAGTGACACTGGATCCAGCTACTTTATCAATGTAAATCAGCCTTTATGTCGAATGTACAATAACGCCTGAGCAAACTGAAGGTTAATCTGCATAAGGTAAGTATGTCAGCCGCCGATATCCTCGCGCGAGTATGTACATTGCTCAAAATGCGCGTTCCATTTCAAATGTGCTGGAATGTCTGAATTTGATTTTAAACGTATACTGCCTATGAATAAAGGCAAATGGAAATGCGCTGAGTGTAAATCACTGAAAAAATACGTCACCCCACCACCGGCACTTGCACGGTCGGCCTCCCCCGTGGTAACAGCTATAGACTCACCTAGCCATGCCTCCATGATAAATGTCGATTCCGCTGCATTAACCTCATATTTCGACGCTAAATTTGAAGCGTTACGCAATGATTGGAAGTCTGATATCAATGCGGCCCTCGCCAATATCCACAATCAAATAAAGGCTGCTGTGTCCTCGGAAATTAAAGAAGCTATAGAATCGCTTAAGGATGAGTTCAGCGCCACAACCGACTTCCTGGCTGCTGGGCAAGAAGAGTGTAAGAACGAGCAGCTAGCTTCTAGCAAAAAATGCGCTGAGCTCGAAAAACAAATCATCCAGCTCCAGCAGGACATCGGAAAACTACAGCATCGTGTGGTGGCGTCAGAAAAACTCTCCCGGAGCCTCAATCTAGAGCTTCACGCAGTACCCGAGCGCAACAACGAAAATATCGTGCGGCTTTTCAAAGACCTGTGCGAGGTGATCAATGCTCCGATTACTGAACACGAAATTAGATCATGCCGAAGAATTGCAAAACTGGACAGTACTTCACCCAGACCCCGCACCATACTGATTACCTTGCCGTCCGAGCGTCACCGTGACAACATAATATCCGCGGTGAAGAAATATAACAAGGATCACCCCCAAGCTCACATCAGCTCGAACTTGATTGGCGTATCAGGAGCAGACGAGTCGATCTTCGTCGCGGAGCACCTGTCGCCGGAGGGTAAAGAACTACACGCAGCTGCGAGAAAATACAAGGCCCTTGGTTATAAATTTGTATGGGTGAAATTTGGAAGAGTTTATGTCAGAAAAGACGAACAGTCACCACATATACATATAAAGGACAAGTCTGCTCTTGAAAAGCTGCCTATATATAGGTAAACCTTACCTACTCTAATTACTCGTATATGTTACTTTAGCTAATTGATATCAGTTTTCTCTTCCATGCGTATATTTTATCAAAATGTCAATAGAATAAGATCTAAACTAAACGATGTTTATCTCAGTCTGCTTAATGATGACTATGACATAGTCTGCTTGACCGAAACCAACTTTGATAGCGGCATTTACACGAGCGAGGTGATAGATGATAGGTACGTTGTTTTCCGTAGGGACCGCGAATCCACTACCTCTTCGAAACAGTCCGGTGGTGGCGTATTACTTGCAATAAAAAAGCACTTTCATGTCACGAGGCATCAGGATATGGAGACCTCTCTTGAAGATCTCTGGATAACGATGAGGACTGGCAAGGCCGGACTTTCCCTCGCAATTTGTCTCGTTTACCTGCCAGACTACCTCAAAATTGATGAGTTTAGGACTTGGATCGATAAATGTTCCAATAACCTGCTTGCGGACACTAGCGACTATAGAACTAAAACCATAATTCTGGGCGATTTCAACCTTCCTAACTTGCAATGGTCACCTGACCCAGCCTCCTCGTACAGCTTGATCAACACAGCCCCACTTGACTCCAAATCCGAGCTGCTGTTCAATCTAATGGCACTTGGTAACTTAAGGCAATGTAACAACATATGCAACGCCAACAATAGGATACTGGACCTATTCTTAACAGATTACCCTAACTTGACCCTGACTGAATGTGACGCCGTATCGCGAGTTGACAGGCACCACCCGGCATTCGTGGCTGAACTGCTGGATGTACCCAAGCCCTTAGTCTCAATGCCCAAAAAAACACTTAACTACCGCAAATGCGACTTAGCTAAGTGTAACCAAGCCCTTGATTGCATTGACTGGCCCATGGTATTAAGTAACTCTGATGTAAACGTAGACCTAGCGACATTCTATACCACTTTGAATGACATAATCAAACAAAATACCCCCCTTAAAAGAGTTGGTGACAATAGGCACCCCCTCTGGTTTTCAGAATCTCTAAAAGCTTGTATCGATGAGAAAAATAAAGTTCACAGACGGTACAAAAAATATCAGAATCCCCGGGATTATGATGAGTTCCAAATGCTACGAACCAGATCCAAAAAACTTATTAAGGACTGCTACAAATCGTTTCTGAGTAGTGTCGAAAACTCCTTGTGTGACACGACAAAATTATTTTTTACCTTCGTCAAGTCTAAAAAAGCAAACAACTCTCTCCCTGAAACTATGTACTTCGGCAACAAATCCGCACGCGGTGGGCTAGAGGTGTGTAATTTGTTCTCCGAATATTTTGCGTCAGTTTTTGAGAAGGACGACATCGATCACGATGGTGACTGTGAAGACTTAACCAACGTCGGTGAATGTAACAATACCCTAGCCAATATGACTATACCTCAAGATGCAGTTCGTAGAAAGTTGCTGACTGTAAATGTCAATAAGGGAGCTGGTCCTGACGGGATTCCCCCCTACTTCATTCAATCATGTGCCGGTGCTCTATCTATACCTCTTACGATCATCTTCAACAAGTCGTTCAGCACGAGCACTTTTCCAAATAATTGGAAATTGGCGTATGTTGTGCCTATCCATAAATCGGGTGATATTAGCAATTGTGGTAACTATCGCCCCATCAGCATATTATCATGCTTCGCTAAGGTGCTTGAGTCGTTCGTCTTCGATGTGCTCTATAGCCATGTCAAGCCACGTATTGTACCTGAGCAGCACGGCTTTGTCAAGGGAAAATCAACTGTCTCCAATCTGCTCGAGTACACAAACTACCTGTGTACGGTGTTCAACGACCGCTGCCAAGTGGACACAATCTACACAGATTTTCGTAAAGCTTTTGATAAAGTAAACCATCGTATTCTTTGTTGCAAACTATCACTATATGGGGTGCACGGAAGCTTTCTGCGCTGGGTGGAATCATATATCAAAAACCGTAGCCAAATAATAGCGCTGAAAGGGCACTTATCGTCTCCAGCTGGAATCCCCTCTGGTATTCCGCAAGGATCTCTACTAGGGCCTTTATTCTTCATAATTTTTATCAATGACCTGGTGATAAAATTCAATAGTCCTTGCTTGTTATACGCTGACGACCTCAAAGTCTTTACACGTGTCCGTACACAACGCGACTGCACAACCCTTCAGGAAGACTTGAACACACTGTCCCACTGGTGCGCAGACAACCGCATGTTTTTGGCTGCTGACAAGTGCTTCGTAATTACGATGACCCGTAACCACAATCCTGTCCTGTCCGATTATACCATAGGGGATGTAACGCTGCAAAGAAAACACGAAGCCCGTGACTTAGGCGTTATTTTCGACGACAAACTAAGTCTTAATCAACACTGCTCAGCCCTAGTAAAAAAATGTAACCAACTTCTTGGATTCATTTCAAGAGTAACTAAGTCCTTTAAGAAATCAGAGAGTCTCATTCTGTTGTATAATGCCCTTGTCCGCTCCAGATTGGAATATGCGTCTGTCATTTGGTCACCATTTTACAAAACCCACATCGATCATGTTGAGTCAGTCCAGAAGCGCTTCCTACGCATGCTCTGCGCGCGTCTCGGTCTTCGTCGCGCGGTCAAGTCTTACGATAAAAGATGCGAACGTTTCTCACTGGAATCCTTAGAGTCGCGTCGTAGACTCCAGGATCTGATCCATCTTCATAAAATAATAAATGGAGCAATAGTAACTTCTACTCTCTCAGAAATCAACTTTCAAGTACCAAGCAGGTCAGTCAGAATACCGCGTCCTTTCTTCATCCCAACATGCAGGTCGAACATCAGCGCCAATAACCCCATGCTTCGAATGTGTCGTCGCTACAATGAAGTTGTGGCCACCGAAGATGATGTTCCTGACATCTACCACGTCTCGTTGCCTTGCTTTAAATATAAAATGCGCAAAATCCTTAAGCAGGTATGATAAATCATTGATTGTACCAGATATCGATCATCATTTATTTATGTTTTTAAATTGTTTTTTATTTAGTTTTTTTAGTTCGATTTCATCTCTTAAGTGTAGAAAAATAAATTAAGTTTTTCCAATAGTTAAGTAGGTAATCTTTCCATTGTATGTAGTTTTTGTTTAGTTTGTTCTAGATTTACCTTACACCATGCTGTGTACACATACTTTTGGCGCTGGAGACAGCCCCTTTTGTACTTGTTTTGTTGCTGTAATTTGATGTATTATCTCTAGTGCTGTTTTGTGTACCTAATATAATAAATAAATAAAATAAATAAAAATGAAAATGTGTAACAAGTATTTGGCGCCGAAAGTAAGACAGAAAATAACACAGCTACTCCCGAATACAGGAATAGGTATTAGGAGTATCGTCTTAAACTGCCATCTTCTTCACAGGCAAAACTGCTCCCTAGAGGATGACGAGCGGAGCATCCCGTGCCCACCAAGCAAGTACCGCAGCGCTAGTGGCGAGTGCAACAATGTACGCCACAGGCCGTGGGGCCGACGTGGTGACGTTTTCATCAGGCTGCTGCCGCCGAATTACGCTGATGGTAATATATTTCACATAAAACAAGCATTGCCAGGAGTTTCCCCGTACGGTGTGGCAGAGGCTCAGTTTCACCCATGTATTCAATACTCCTTTTTTTATGGCAGCCGCAGCTGGAGATATAATTATAATATTCATTTATTTCAGACCAATTCCATATACGTGTGTTAAGTGTTAATAAGTAGTCTTACAATCTATGTTAGTAGTACATAATACAGTGCAGAACACACCAAATTTTTCTAATTTAGTCTCGAACCTTTGCCTGGCAATATGTGAGCTGCAACCCATGCCGCATAAAGGGATTGTCTATACCCTAGCTACTACCTACAGGAGACCGCTACCGCTGCCACGAGTTTTGCTCAAGAGAGACGTCATCCTTTTGCGCATGATTGCGTGTAAGCCATCAACTCGAGCCTCCGCAAACATCCCTGATACAATACAAAATCGTGGCGGCCCCAACAGCACCCTGAAGTCATCGTTGTACTGGATATGGATACTCAGGGCATTGTACGATTTCTGCGTATATCGAACCCACAGACTGCAGGTATAAAAAGCTAAACGCCTTGAATAGAGTGGTTTGATATGAAGGCGTTATTAAACATTGAAATTAACTAGCCTTAAAAAGGAAGAAGTCAAATTGCATTGGAACAGAAGGCTCAACTGCGCTCGTGAGATTGTGATTTTACATATTTTTTGTCTTGTTTTAAGTTGTTTTCTTGGAAGCAATAAATAAATGGGATGTTTAATTTAATTTGTATTGACACGTTATCCGATATTCCTCTTAATTACTGGTTCTTATACGCTTATGTTAATTATATAGGTAATCAACAGCTGGTTATAACGTCGGCAGCGTCCGGGTTCATTCAAGATGTTTTCCATTTTCCTCTTCATTTTACTAAAAATGCAAAGGCTTGAGTATAAATTTTCACTGACACCATTTAAGGCTGGGCTCTTTTAAATAGTAGCAATCGCAATACAAATATTTATATAGTATCTATGATACAAGTAAAAAATGACACTTTAAAGTATAAGGTCATATAGGTATTTATCAACAAATTACTGGTAAACACGCGAAGATGATAATCTGCAGCTGTTAGGCACACATAATTAATATTCTCAACATATGTATATGTATTTCCTCAATGACCATAGTGCACTAATGGACACTATTTCTGTTAATTCCCTTATTTGACTCAATGTTACCACTGGCTAAATGTGTGCCTCTACACCTCATGTTGAGCTTAGAAAAAAATAACCATTTTATGAAGGTCATTGGGGTCAAATTTCAACAAAAATTTGGTGACTTTATTAAACAGTCTTTTGTCTCTACCTATGTTATTACTAATTACACCTAACCATTTTGACACAGTGGTGTATGGCAATAAGTAACATGACATTTAAAATATAAAATATAAGACTATGTTGTTTATATGACTCGTGGCTCTCACTCTCACCCAATGCTCTCATCGTCGGCTAATCGTTTTTGTTAAGCAAAAATAAAGAAAAACCCAACATTCATTGAAGCATGCTAAGAATCCATTGAACGGGTACACCGATGATTAGTCTTGGTTTTAAACGCGGAAGCCCGAACCAGAAAAACTCACATTTAAACTGTAGAGTATTTCATTATAGGTTACTTAAGTTCAAGTTTTAACAACGAAATGATGTAGCTCTTAGTTATGATAAACGGCCGTACCTTTAGATTTTATCGGGAATATCTCTTGAGCATTGGGCAACGACTTTGTTTTAAGAGGAACTCATAGAGCAATGACCCTAGAAGTTACCCGCCTGTCAAGAAGATAAGGGCGAGGTTTCGTCAAAATTAAAAAAAAGGCTACAAACTGGCCCAACTAAAATGCAGGGGGCAGCAAAAAATACATAATTGAGGTCGAAAACCAAAGACAATTTTTCATCTGCTAAATCAATCTTTGCTGTTCTTGAGAACTGTACACAATTATGAATAAACCCAAGTATAATGGCTGGCAAATGGCCATTTTATAAAAGCTGTGCGATTACGATCTTGATTCACTGAGAGGAATCATGGAGGTTTTCTTAAGTATGAATGAACTATTATTAAGTAATGATCGCACTTAAGCAAGTACAACACAGACAACATCCTGTACGTTTTTGCACATTACGTGGCAACGTCTCATCACCCGAGGAGAATAGTAATCAATATGTTGTTTAAACATAGTAGTTCAAGTTTACAAATGGTGTTGGTGTAATTAGACATATTTTTGCAAATTAAACATGACGCCACTTCGTATCGTCGCCGACAACATAATAACTTAAATAGGGACTGAACCTAATGATGCGCCAATCGCTTAAAAACTTCAATATTGAGTCTTGATTTTTTCCTAAGTGTAAATATATTGATCGACACAGGTTGGCCCTGGAGGTGTAATTGCTAATACCAAGCGGTCTAGGTAGTTGTGCAAAATATCACATAATCATCGATTTGCATAATAACCACTTTAGAGACTAGTATCGTCATAAAACCAATGTGCTCCGCAACTGATTAACTCGATTCATAAACTTGACTCAAAGATCACGATCACTATGACTCCTGTTAGATGACTGTTCATAAACAGAAAAAAGCTGGTAAAAATCAACTGAAAAGATGATAATATAATTATTTTCATTTTGAGCTCCACAAGTGCCACTGCGAGGCAAAAGCCTCTCTTCCCGTCTTCCGCTCTTGGCGGTCTTGTCCCAATTACTTGTGGATGTGCCCGCCGTAAGCTACGGCTCCTGGGTCGACCACGCTTTTGATTATGTTCGTAAATCAAACCAGAATGTTCTTAATTAGTCTTAACCATTCCAGGAGTGTCCCAGCCCATGTCGCCACCTCAGCTGCCAGAGGCGGCTCTGGTGGTGCGAGCGGCGGCCCAGCTGACCCACCCTGAGGACCACGACTACGTCACCAGCATGCTGGCTGCCTGGGGACAGCTGCTGATGGACGATCTCGTGTCTACTGTCAATGGGAATAAGGTGGGTTTGGTGGACAGCTACTCCAATAAAGCGCCGCTCAAATGTCATATTGCCGCGGTCATTTCCCAGTAATTGCTTAACTTTGAGTGCCTGTCAAAATCTGTGCTGTCATTCTGTATGACACCGTTGATATCTGACGCACGCTGTTCGGCTGTGGTGACTTGGTATAGATCTACCCTCTGAGAACTTACTTTGTCACTTCTGTTGATACGATGGTGCGATAAATGAATAGATGTTAATTTTATCCATGGGATTAACCGAAGTTTTGTGCATAAAAATATGGTGTCATATTACTGAGTAGCTAAAATAATGACAAAGTCATATGATACTGTAGCTTCGGTAAATATTATTTTAGTCGAATCGAATCAATATTTCTACACGTATTCAAGGCTGGCAAACAAAATAAAGTAATTCTTCTTGCATGGACTTAACAATTTTTGTGGGTTGGGTTTTGATCACGGACACCTGATTTTAATTACTAGAGTTATTTAGGAGGATAGTTGACTATATTCTTGAACCTTATAAGCTAGTCTTAATTGTCGGAAACTTGTATTGGATTTATAATACCTAACACAAAATATAATTTAGTATGCCTGAAATGGAACACAATTTTTACTCTTTCCATACGTATTTCATGATAGATGTCAAACACGTATTGTAAAGTTGGCTGAAATGGAACGTGGAATAAAGTTTTGTACCTACAAATATAGTAGTATAGCATATTTGACTGTTTTATTTGACTGATTTTGAAATCTGAGTCAGGGCACCCCACTTACTAGGCAGTCTTGTGGGTACTGTTAGATTAGTGTTGGTACCAAACCGACATCTGGGCAGTCCTTCCTCGGCAGTCTTGTAGCTACTCCATAGAGTGTTTTTTATGGGGAAATAATAAACTGCACATCAATAATACTGATTTTCACAGCAAAGATACTGATTTGTACAGCAAATATCAGGTCAAAATACTGCTGTTGCTGTATTAGGTTGAACATGTAAGAATAACAAAAATACTTAAAACATAAAAAGTGTTTTTGCTGATCCTTTCTTGCTGTGTAAAACAGTATTTTTGATGAACAATAAAATAAGCCTTTTTTATGAGCCGTAGTAGCCGGAACTTAGGCGATTTCGGTCAATACTACAAACAATGACTTTTTTTTAAAATCCTACAGTAAAAAATAACCTCAAAATGAGATCTTTGAAAATTCATAACAAAAAACCCCTGGTTTCCGACAATTGAGACTTAGGGAGTGAGGGAGGACTTCCCTCAACTTCCCCTCCCCCAAATTCAGGTGTCCGTGATCAAAACCTTTACCATTTTTGTAACTATACGATCACTAAAAACTTCTTAACCAACCATTTTAATTCACATTTGATGATACGAGCATGTTTTTGCGTTGCAAGAATTAATTTAAATATCTATAATTGTTTACATTCCAATTGTCTAGTAACAGACTCGTTATTGTCATCAGGACTGAACTTAAGTAGCAATTTAACCGCAAAGTGATCAGAGCCTTAGCGTAATGTCAGGCGATAACCTGACAAAATCAAAACCCAATCTTCAATTCTTTGTTTGTTATTGAATACCTTCAATACGGGCAGCCACTATTGGGAACACGGTCGTGCCTGTAACATATGAATGCAATGAATATTCCAAAAACAATGGGGTATCGTTGAATCTAAGCGTCACCGTTATATTATAAACACTTCACTCCCTTCAATACCCTGTCAGTCATTGCATCCTACCCATATAATGGGCTCCTCATTACATCTTCATAGTCCATTGCTCACTATAATTTGCAGCTTCACATATTCGTGAGCAGAAAGGTGAAGGCTGGCGGACGTCAATTTTTTATTCCAAGAGGGACGGACGTTTCGTAAAATCATTTGTGATTAACCATTTAGGTGTTTAATCGTCTATGTAATGATCCTGTGGTTAACTTTTGCGATTTAATGCTGCTTGAATTTTAAATCTTTAGTGATTCCAACGGTCATTAACGTTTTAGTTTTATTTCCTGAATATTATAAATGCATCGTTAATATATATGACCACCCGAATGGCCGAGTCGGCAGTGACCGTACCTACGAAGCCAAGGGTCCCGGTCATGGTTGTTCTAATCTAAATATTTATCTATATAAGTATGTGTATCGTTGTCTAGTTCCCTAGATACAAGGAATCCTAGTTTGGGGCTAGATCAATGTGTGTAAACAGTGTCCAAGGTATTATTATTATTATTATTATTATATATAAGTAGGAATTTATATCAAAGACTTTGGATTCAGACGTTTTTAATAGGAATCACTTTTATGTTCACGTATATCATGTCGAAGAGAACTCGAGCACATTAAAACATTAAAATACTATATAATTAATACTGTATAATTAATGCCAAAAATCGCGGATTCGAACTGCCAGTTGATAGTTTAACGCGAAAACGGACTTACAGCGGAAGTGACGTAATAGCTGTTGTATGTAAGGGTACTTCTCCTTTTTTGCATTGAAAAGGAAAGGGAAATCGCATAGCTCCGTCCCTTACTGACAACAACTATTACGTCACTTCCTCCGATGGGGTGTTTTTAATTCGTGTTTCTTGTTGAAAATCTGTACTATATATAAACATAAAAAGTTTTAGGCATCCAAATATTAATCTATAATATAAAATATATTTGACCGAAGCTTCCCTACTGCCAAAATAATTGGTTAGGGCGATAAGTTAATACAATGTTAGCCTTAATAATAAACGAATATTCTTTATAATGCAAACACATGACTAGTGAAGAGAGAGCTCTACGAGTCTCTGTTTACAATGTGTGTATTGTTCGTCTTTTTGTTCTATCCAATCATAGAAAGGGTTTGAAATTTCTTATTCTTATGTTGATCTAATTAGGGTTTCGTATTTGATATAGAAGTGATTGCTTCTAGATAATAATTTCCCTGTTTCTAATATGTGTGTGCCTGTATTGTAAAAGTTAACGTCAAGCCTTATTCTCATATATAATAATCGTACTATTCTACATAGCTTAAGTCATATATATATTACTTAAGCTATGTAGAGCACTACGATTATTTTTAATTTACTGCTCGACACTTCTCGACTTTTTGATTATATTTTTATCGTAAATCAATTAACTGTTTTCAGATTAATTTTGCCCATAACATAATCTTCTTGATACACCTCTGTGCCAAAATTCGAGTTTCCAGGACATCTTGATCACTTTCATCGACTAAAACTGAGAAGTGTCGAGCGGTAAATGTGTCATGTCGTTAAATTATATATATAGGTATACACTAGCGGACCCGACAGCGTCATCTGCCGCGCTGATTTGGGAATCTAAACCATCCAGGGCGCCATCCAAACGCATACAAAAAAAAAACATTTAATTCGGTCCAGCCGTTTAGGAGGAGTTCAGTGACATACACACGTACAGTAGAATTATATATATAAAGACACATAAAATAATATATGTAACCCATTTATATCCCCACCGAGGGATAAATATTCTCCGAACTTATTAAGGGCTAGTATTTAATCGCACATCAAAACATACTGATTCGCACAACAAAAAAGGATCAACAAAGACACTTTTTATGTTTTAAATATTTTATGAGTACTTAAGTTTATGTTTTAAGTACTTGTTGTTGTAAGAACAAAAACAAATACTACATGTTGAACCTAACACGAAGGATAAAGGGGGCTTCGTTTCACTCACCCCCTTTACCCTTCACCTAAGCTACCGCAGCAAATATAAGGGATATTTGCTGTGCAAATCAGTATTTTTGATGTGCAGTTTGAAATTTCCCCTTATTAAAGACGCCGAATGCCAAAGAACACCCACGTTTATATCATGTCGGTCCATTTCACAAACACGACGAGAGGCCCCAGTCATGGCAAAACAACATTTCCCCTTTATCAATTTCCTGCAACATTCACTTAAAAGGTGACTGGCGCAGCTCAAAAACAAATCATACGGAACTACATAGAGATTGCTTGTTACTTGTTACTTCATCGTGCTTTCACTAGATGCCACTGCCACGTAACACAACATCTTCGTGACCTAGCGAACTATCACGGACTGTTACGACACTACAATGCGATTACTGCTTTTATCGTTTTGCGTATTTTGGTGCGATTACACTATTGTTATAATTGATGCTAAGCGAGAAAGTGTTTTAGTTACCAACTCGTTTTCGTGAGTTAAGGTGTGCTTTCTGTTACATACAAATATCAGATTCATTTTCAAGATACATAATTTAAAGAATAATAGGGATACATTTGAAGATTTTGGTGACGTATAATTTCTACATGAAAAGTCATTTATCCAAATTGCCATACTTAGAAGCAGCTAAGTAGTTATAGCTAAACATAGGTACTATTATCTTTATTATTTATCTGAATATACTCATAAATTTCAAATTGGCATCATAGTTATTTGACCTACATAACGTCGTGTCAGAAATTGTTTTATTAGCATAATCTATTAGCCAGTAAATTGCAATATTAAACCCATTCGACGGTAGTTACGATATGATGTCTTAAGTTATAAATTACTGTAGCTCAGACTATTAAGATCAGCAGTAGGTCTTAGTAAATGCAGGCTTGGCACTATACATGTTAATATTCATGTACACAGTCAGGTCATAAGTTCTGTCACACAATAAAAACTTTTGAATTTAGAACGCTGGCCACAAAAAAGTTTATTGAATTCGAATTTCGAATTTTTCATGAAAATAATAATGTGTACTTTTTAGAATTTTCCTCATTTTTAAATATGGAGTGGACACTTAAAGAAGACCGTGTCGCAGTTATTGCGTTGCATCGTTGCGGTTACGCGCCAATTCAGATTTACGACTTACTGAAAATTTGAATATAACCAAAAGATTCGTTTATCGTACCATAAAACGATACAATGAAGACTCTAGTGTAGATGACAGGACAAGAAGTGGTCGCCATCGCTCTGTTAGGACTCCAGCAGTGATAAAAGCTGTGAAGGCGCGAATTCAAAGAAATCCCATACGTAAGTAGAAACTGTTGGCCCTTCAGATGGGGTTAAGCAGGACCACGGTGAAAAGGGTGTTAAATGAAGACTTAGGGCTTAGGGCGTATCGAAAAAAACAGGACATCGTTTGGACGCTCGTTTAATGGACCTGAGACTGAAGAGATGCCGCGCTTTGTTGAAGCGGTACGCGGGAAAAAAGCATCGGGAAATTCTTTTTTCGGATGAAAAAATTTTCACCGTGGAAGAGAGCTACAACAAACAAAATGATAAGGTGTACGCACACAGCAGTGAAGAAGCGAGCAACCGTATTCCGCGTGTCCAACGAGGTCATTTTCCATCCTCGCTCATGGTTTGGTTGGGAGTCTCTTATTGGGGCTTAACTGAGGTACATTTTTGTGAGAAAGGCGTAAAAACTAATGCAGTTGTTTATCAAAATACAGTCCTCAAGAACCTTGTGGAACCTGTTTCTCATACCATGTTTAATAACAGGCACTGGGTATTCCATCAAGATTCTGCGCCAGCTCATAGAGCGAAAAGCACACAAGACTGGCTGGCGGCGCGTGAAATCGACTTCATCCGGCACGAAGACTGGCCCTCCTCCAGTACAGATTTGAGTCCGTTAGATTACAAGATATGGCAACACTTGGAGGAAAAGGCCTGCTCAAAGCCTCATCCTGATTTGGAGTCACTCAAGGCATCCTTGATTAAGGCAGCCGCCGATATTGACATAGACCTCGTTCGTGCTGCGATAGACGACTGGCCGCGCAGAATAAAGGCCTGTATTCAAAATCGCGGGGGTCATTTTGAACAAACTTTATTACCTTAAGAATCTATGTTTTATTAAGTTCATTTTGCTATATAAATGTTTACATAAATAATAAACATGTCTAAATTATTTCATATTGCACATGTGACAGAACTTATGACCTGACTATGTATAAATGGGTCTGCAAAGAAAGTGGACGTAAACAGAATTTCATTAGCTAGCCTTGTACTCTTAGAATGCCTGTAATTCTCCTATTTTTGCTATTATTATTAAATCTTTCAAAAACGTTCACAGGAATGCAGAGGATCAGACTGCGAATATTTCCGCTCAGCACCTACAAGAAATATTGACTCTTGTGGATTTGGTAAGTTAAATACATCCGCTTTTTCCATAAGAGATCATGGAAGCATATATTAGCACCTCCATCACAAGACAAACTTTTGGAAGCCTCTAAGCAAACGTTGAACTCTTTCGATTAGCCTTTTTATCTTCCTGAATCAAGTCGCGACTCGCGGTATAAGGAAATGTTAACTTTCGTATGCGGAAAACAGGTTTATGACTACGAACATTCACGTCATAACCTTAAAAAATAACCAGTTTGTATTACTACACCACTGACATAATTGACATAAGTTTATTTCCGGACCGGATTTCTTTCACTACACTAAAGTAATTTATTCCATATATCGATATTCGAGATTCCTTCATGGTAAACGGAAAAAAAATACTTGACTGACATGCATTTTGTAATGACGATAAGCAATTTTTATCTCAGTTCTACATCTTTTAAATATTCTTATCACTTTCTATCAGAATAGGTCTCATTAATATCTTCTGTGAGAATTTAATCAACCATCTCTGTTATCGCGGATCGCAAAGTCAAGTGACCAAAAATAACCTCTTCTATCATATCTTAAGATTATATTAGAATGTACATGTGATCCACAGAACACCGCGACCAGATGAACTTAGCCACAGCATTCCTGGACGGCTCAGCTTTGTACGGAAGCTCCGAGAAGGAATTGCGATCATTGAGACTCTACGACTCAGGAAAGCTGGACCTATCATCATGTCGCAAGTAAGTTCGATAATTTATTAAAAGGACTTTTTATATTTACACTATCACTGGTACGTAACGTAAATCAGAGAAATGTAGTGCTCTGAAAACACAGTAGCTCTGATACATGATGAAATTATTATGATGATTTTTCACGTAATCCTTTAAACATGTTTTATTGATTTGCTTGCCAAGTCATATCGCAATGGAGAGAAAAGACATGCATAAGAAACAAATAATTAAAAAAAACAGATGTTGTAATACAGACGACCTCTATGGCGCAGCGGTTGTGTCTCTGTCTACCATGCGAGAAGTCCCGTGTTCGATCCCCGGCTTGGGGTTAAATAAAAAATAACCGGGTCTTGGATGTTTATATGAGTGTGACGTCGCTGTTTCTCGTTCCCACGACACAGGGTATCCTAGTGTAGGGCCAGAAGCAATATATGTGCCTGTATGTAAATGTTTATGCCAGTTATTGGCCTTCTTTCAAAACAAAAACACAAAGTAACAATACCAAATCAAACGATTATCCAACATAATATTCAAATTTACGTAAACTGAAGATTTGGTACGTTTCACAACATTACTCATTCGTACGTTCCGCCAGGATGGTCATAATTCGTGCTGAGCTCTTCCGTGTTCTTTACTGTTGCATCGCATTATGTAAGTACTAGTCAACTGAGGGTCTAATTCACCATTGTGTGAACCACTCTTTTCGGAAATCTTCAGGATGTTCCGCACAAGGCTAGATCAGAAAAAGACTCTTCAGATTAATACCGGCTGATATTTGGTTGAAATCGTCACCATATCTGGAAATTAGACAAAAGTTACCGTACCTATATGGTGAATAAGGCCCTAAGTAGATTTTAATAAATACTGACGTCTTTATTAGGGTGCAGTAAAAAATCGGATATTTTTGCATTTCTGTTAGTATGAGTTTTTATCGCCTTCATCATTATGCACGTGTTTAAAATGTATTTTATGACTTCTGAGCTAAAAATAGCACCTTTGCCGCTTGATTTTGGGTTCTCAGGCGGAATAAATATATTCCTAACTCGTTCGTTTACGAACCTCGCTACGAACTCGCCTTCGGCTCGAGCCGTAATCTTCTCGATTCATAAATATAAGCCTTCGCGAACTCGTGGGAAATGTACTTTTTCTTCCTTATTAGCAAGGTTATATCCCAAAAACAAACGTCGAACGTAAAATTACATACGAACCAAAAAAGGTTATGGCCGTTCGAACTACGAAATTTTTTAGAAACTATATTCATAGGTTGTCTGTAATTTTCTTTATTAGTAATTTTAAGCAGTGACCAATATTGACATGGATGTCGTGCGTGCGTCTATTGATGACTGGCCGTGCAGATTAAAGGCGTTTATCGAAAATAGGGGAGGTAATTTTGAATAGTTTTAATGGGCTTGTGTTTAAACGATTACCAAAAATGCACCTATTTTACTATCAATAAATTCGAAATGACTGCCAGAATGGATAAATGTCCACCAAATTGTGTTTGGATAAATGATCACCAAACTTCTTTTTATGTTTTGTGTACTTAAGTAAGTACACATTTATGTTTTAAGTATTTTTTGTTGTTCTTACATGTTCAACCTAACACGAAGGATAAAGGGGGCTTTGCTTCGCTCACCCGCTTTACCCTTCACCTAAGCTCCCGCAGTATTTTGCCCTGATATTTTTTGCAACTTTTGGTGTTCATTTATCCATTTTGGGTAGGAATAAAATATTTTGGTGATCATTATATTTGTTGCCGTTTTAATGTCATTTAAATCTGTATTTTGTAACATTTCGTTTGATACATAAATATTTGTATTACAGAGATTTTGACATAGTGATAAAACATATGCCTACGAAACCAAGGGTCCCGGGTTTGAGTCCCGGTGGGGGCAAATGTTTGTTTGATGAGAACGAATGTTTGTACCCTAGTCATGGTTGTTTATCTATCTAAGTATAATATTTCTCTATATAAGTATAGTACATAGTCAGGTCATAAGTTCTGTCACATGTGCAATATGAAATAATTTAGACATGTTTATTATTTATGTAAACATTTATATAGCAAAATGAACTTAATAAAACATAGATTCTTATGGTAATAAAGTTTATTCAAAATGATCCCCGCGATTTTGAATACAGGCCTTTATTCTGCGCGGCCAGTCGTCTATCGCAGCACGAACGAGGTCCATGTCAATATCGGCGGCTGCCTTAATCAAGGATGCCTTGAGTGACTCCAAATCAGGATGAGGCTTTGAGCAGGCCTTTTCCTCCAAGTGTTGCCATATCTTGTAATCTAACGGACTCAAATTTGGACTGGAGGAGGGCCAGTCTTCGTGCCGGATGAAGTCGATTTCACTCGCCGCCAGCCAGTCTTGTGTGCTTTTCGCTCTATGAGCTGGCGCAGAATCTTGTTGGAATACCCAGTGCCTGTTATTAAACATGGTATGAGAAACAGGTTCCACAAGGTTCTTGAGGACTGTATTTTGGTACACAACTGCATTCGTTTTTACGCCTTTCTCACAAAAATGTACCTCAGTTAAGCCCCAATAAGAGACTCCCAACCAAACCATGAGCGAGGATGGAAAATGACCTCGTTGGACACGCGGAATACGGTTGCTCGCTTCTTCACTGCTGTGTGCGTACACCTTATCATTTTGTTTGTTGTAGCTCTCTTCCACGGTGAAAATTTTTTCATCCGAAAAAAGAATTTCCCGATGCTTTTTTCCCGCGTACCGCTTCAACAAAGCGCGGCATCTCTTCAGTCTCAGGTCCATTAAACGAGCGTCCAAACGATGTCCTGTTTTTCTTCGATATGCCCTAAGCCCTAAGTCTTCATTTAACACCCTTTTCACCGTGGTCCTGCTTAACCCCATCTGAAGGGCCAACCGTTTCTGCTTACGTATGGGATTTCTTTGAATTCGCGCCTTTACAGCTTTTATCACTGCTGGAGTCCTAACAGAGCGAGGGCGACCACTTCTTGACCTGTCATCTACACTAGAGTCTTCATTGTATCGTTTTATGGTACGATAAACGAATCTTTTGGTTATATTCAAATTTTTCAGTAAGTCGAAAATCTGAATTGGCGCGTAACCGCAACGATGCAACGCAATAACTGCGACACGATCTTCTTTAAGTGTCCACTCCATATTTAAAAATGAGGAAAATTCTAAAAAGTACACATTTTTATTTTCATGAAAAATTCGAAATTCGAATTCAATAAACTTTTTTGTGGCCAGCGTTCTAAATTCAAAAGTTTTTATTGTGTGACAGAACTTATGACCTGACTATGTATATATCGTTGTCTAGTACCCAAGATACAGGGAATCCTAGTTTGGGGCTAGATCAATGTGTGTAAAAGGTGTCCAAGGTATTATTATTATTATTATTATTATTATATGGCCCGACTAGTATGTTTGCTTCTCGATTTATATAAAATCAACGACATGATTTCAAACTCTCCGTTGAATTTAAGAGACTTCTCTTCTAGATTATCCTATACAATTTTCTATTCTTGCTATGTCTATAATCAAAGTAAGTAACAAGCACCTACTTACTAAGAAGTATAAAAATAGACTTGAGATTTCCCACATTCGCATTCTGTCTACGGATACGGTCACGTGGGCTTAGACTCCATTGTTTTTGCTGTATGTCCTCGATAGAGGAGCTAACTTTGAATTAGTTAATAATAGGTTTCGTTGAAAGGTGTCTATCTGCGTATGCTTTTTGGGGAAATGAGTATTAGATATTGCATTGCTTATTGCACGACACTCGTTTGATCTTTTCGTGAAGGCAAAAGGGCGATGGGTAAAACAAGTAATTATTATAACGATTGACTTAGCAAAACCAAAATCTGGGAATCCTACAATCTCTATAGTTGCGGCGATGGGCTAGCCATTGTAAAATTGAGTATTGAATAACTGCTTCCAGCCCGTATAGGAAAAGGCATGACGGTATGTTCTATGTTATCCTAGCTTTAGCTCCTTAGGGGTCCCGAATCGATACCAGCTTTTAGCAGTTTGGAGTCATTTCCTTTTTACGAACACCAGCCTAGGTATCCTCTATCTATATATTGATATAGAAATTTAGTATTAGAAATTTAGTATTATATATTAGTGTAAGTGCCTGTCTCGCAAATAAATCATTATTCTATTCTATTCTATTCTATCCATACCTCCAGTAATGGCTGCCTTATTATGCTCCAGAAATTAGTATATCTGGATTGCCAATTTGATCAAATTTAGTATTGTAAAAGGCGGTTTGTATTTTAAATAGTCGTTCTAAAAGTATTGTGATCTTATTATGCGCAAAATAATCACAGGCAGAATTCCTAGGCGTCTCGACAGAAAATGGATTGTATGGAAATACATCGTACAAGGATGCATCCATGACTACATTAGCATCGTATGTTGATTGAATCTCATGTGTCAGATGTTGTTATTGATGTGAATAAATCACATTCATGACCATTCTCAATGGTAATTTCACTTCCTGTAATTCTAGTTCATTGAGCTCAGAACTTAACCAAGAACCTTTTTTATAAATCAGCCATAAGCAACATATCTATCCTTGTTTGGAAAGTGACCTAGACATATATGTATTCTTCCGATTTCCTTCCATGGTCTGATCAGATCGTATTTCCATATTGGGTTTGCTTCATCTTCATTAATATTAAGGACTACACGTTTATCGTACATGGGTATTCCTCATATTTTTTATTTGTTGATTAATTTATTCGAACGTCCTAGTGAAATTTTCATACTTCCACAAACATCTTGCTTCGTCCTTTACTCCGTGTTGACCAAATCTGAGTATTGTATAAAATCATATAGTTTCACCTCGTACAATGACGCGGACTTTCTCGAGAATCATACCTGACTAGTGTTTTTCAACTCTCCTCTTCATTCCAGGTGCAACGCAGCCACCTCAACCGCACCACTCTATAGGGCGCTATTATCCGAGCACAACCGTATTGCAGGCGAACTCTACTCCCTGAACCCTTTTTGGGATGATACCACACTGTTCCTAGAGTCTCGGCGAGCAATGGCGGCTGTTATGCAGCATATAACTTACAACGAGTTCCTGCCTGTTTTGTTGGGAGAGGTAAGCACCACTTATGTTTTAAGCAGTCGCTCGGAATTTGAATATATATTGAAAACATCATTTACATGAACTAAGATAAACAAGTGCTAAGAATAATCAGTTAGGCTTCTTCAGTCGGTTAATAGCTTGATTTCCGTGACAGCTCTAGTATTCTCCCCGAAGAGAGAAGTTTTCTTTTGTTAGTTCTTTCCAACAAATAAAAAAGTGGGCCCTATGTATAATGGTACAATTAGATTTGTAATCAAACTGTTCTGCATTTATTTAAATATTTCTTTCAAAGGCTCTTAGCACCTCTCTTACTTATAAGTAATACACACTTTACAGTTATAATATTCTCCCCGAAGAGAGAAGTTTTCTTTTGTTAGTTCTTTCCAACAAATAAAAAAGTGGGCCCTATGTATAATGGTACAATTAGATTTGTAATCAAACTGTTCTGCATTTATTTAAATATTTCTTTCAAAGGCTCTTAGCACCTCTCTTACTTATAAGTAATACACACTTTACAGTTATAATATTCTCCCCGAAGAGAGAAGTTTTCTTTTGTTAGTTCTTTCCAACAAATAAAAAAGTGGGCCCTATGTATAATGGTACAATTAGATTTGTAATCAAACTGTTCTGCATTTATTTAAATATTTCTTTCAAAGGCTCTTAGCACCTCTCTTACTTATAAGTAATACACACTTTACAGTTATAATATTCTCCCCGAAGAGAGAAGTTTTCTTTTGTTAGTTCTTTCCAACAAATAAAAAAGTGGGCCCTATGTATAATGGTACAATTAGATTTGTAATCAAACTGTTCTGCATTTATTTAAATATTTCTTTCAAAGGCTCTTAGCACCTCTCTTACTTATAAGTAATACACACTTTACAGTTATAATATTCTCCCCGAAGAGAGAAGTTTTCTTTTGTTAGTTCTTTCCAACAAATAAAAAAGTGGGCCCTGTGTATAATGGTACAATTAGATTTGTAATCAAACTGTTCTGCATTTATTTAAATATTTCTTTCAAAGGCTCTTAGCACCTCTCTTACTTATAAGTAATACACACTTTACAGTTATAATATTCTCCCCGAAGAGAGAAGTTTTCTTTTGTTAGTTCTTTCCAACAAATAAAAAAGTGGGCCCTATGTATAATGGTACAATTAGATTTGTAATCAAACTGTTCTGCATTTATTTAAATATTTCTTTCAAAGGCTCTTAGCACCTCTCTTACTTATAAGTAATACACACTTTACAGTTATAATATTCTCCCCGAAGAGAGAAGTTTTCTTTTGTTAGTTCTTTCCAACAAATAAAAAAGTGGGCCCTGTGTATAATGGTACAATTAGATTTGTAATCAAACTGTTCTGCATTTATTTAAATATTTCTTTCAAAGGCTCTTAGCACCTCTCTTACTTATAAGTAATACACACTTTACAGTTATAATATTCTCCCCGAAGAGAGAAGTTTTCTTTTGTTAGTCCTTTCCAACAAATAAAAAAGTGGGCCCTATGTATAATGGTACAATTAGATTTGTAATCAAACTGTTCTGCATTTATTTAAATATTTCTTTCAAAGGCTCTTAGCACCTCTCTTACTTATAAGTAATACACACTTTACAGTTATAATATTCTCCCCGAAGAGAGAAGTTTTCTTTTGTTAGTTCTTTCCAACAAATAAAAAAGTGGGCCCTGTGTATAATGGTACAATTAGATTTGTAATCAAACTGTTCTGCATTTATTTAAATATTTCTTTCAAAGGCTCTTAGCACCTCTCTTACTTATAAGTAATACACACTTTACAGTTATAATATTCTCCCCGAAGAGAGAAGTTTTCTTTTGTTAGTTCTTTCCAACAAATAAAGAAGTGGGCCCTGTGTATAATGGTACAATTAGATTTGTAATCAAACTGTTCTGCATTTATTAAAAAATTTCTTTCAAAGGCTCTTAGCACCTCTCTTACTTATAAGTAATACACACTTTACAAAGTCTACATTACTACCAGGTGGGCATGGCTAAAGCAGAGCTGAAACTACAATCCCTGGGCTTCTGGCGAGGGTACTCCAGCGCCAACAGAGCTGGTGCCTACTCTGAGTTGGTGGCTGTGGCACCGATCTTCGATGCCATGATGAACCAGAAGTTGGTGAGTGTTTTACAAGTATCTACTTACTCTGCGGTTCGCTCACGCTATTTTTTTTTTTTTAAGTCTTATTTATTTTATAAGCCATACATCTTATGATTAAGTCAGCTTAAAAATAATTAACAAAGTTACAGTGCTTACATTATTACTTTAACAAAAGAAAATAACATTAAATAAATCTAAAATTGGTTAGTTACATAAATATTTTGTAGTGTTCCCATCTGAGATTCAAAGAGGTTATCAAGAAACTTAAGAATCTGTTACTATACTCGACAGTGAACTCTGAGCTTAGAATTCGATGGAAAAGGAAGAGAAGATCCCCCTCAGAGCACCGAGTTTCTTCGAGGAGGTCCAGCCTTGGTTGTTCATTTATTTTACACTCGAGAACTAAGTGAAGGAGGTCCTCCTCCCTCTCACATCGGGTACAATTAGCGTCGTCTCTTTTATTCATAATTAAACTAAATTTGTTAAGTGGGATGTGGTAAGTTCGGGTTCGGAAGCAAAGAACTAGTTCTCTTCTGTTGAAGCTTCGTGAGGCAAACCAAGGTACGCGAGGTGGTTCGTCTACAACGGTTCTGTACCAGATGCCTCTGTTTTGAGAGCAGTCATTGAAATAGGATTTAAATCTAAAGTAGTTGTCGATTTTCAATTTTGGAAGATGATTCGATAAAAATAAAGAATTTGGGTGAAATTTCCCTTGAACCGTTATGTGTAGTAGTTTTCAGCTATGGTTCAGTTACTATCAGGTTGAATAACCTCAATGCAAAACAATTGTAGTCCCTATAAATACTTTTGGCTAAGCTACGGTACGTTTTCGATCAGGTAGAGTTAACTCAATGCAGATACACGAATAATGCAGACTGCAAAGTCCAAAAGGGGTAAATGGATAAGGTGGTGACTGCACATAACTATTTCAAATGCCTAAATCAGCTACCTCTCTTTGCTACCCTACGGACGAAGGACCAAAACTCTACTGCCTTCTGAATCAACCCTTCTTCATTCCAGCAAAACACAACAGTCTCTCTCCAAGACCTGGTCCAAAGTACCGCTCACGGCGTTTCCCGATTCCCCTCATCATCAGATTGGGACGTGAAACGAGCCAGGGACCACGGTGTCCCCTCGTACTTGAGGTTACTCCGTCATTGTGAACCCACCGCCAACGTGAGGACATATGCCGACTTCCACAAGATGGGTTTTGATAGGACGCAGCAGGAGATGATGGCTGATATGTATAGGTATGTTGTACATAAATTTCAGCCCACTGACGGCCATAGAATTCTTATTATTATTCCTTAGGATCTCAGGTACAAGTCTTGATAAACATGTTTTAGAGCTAGCTCTACCGGTTTTAGCTATTTTGCATTAGAGCTAGTTAGCTAAGGAAGAAGTCATGCAATAAAACATAATGAAAAGTAAATATTGGCATCCTCAGCATTTTAAATGGTACCTACCTGGTATCTACTCCCATCAAGAATATCAGAACTGTCTGAAAGAAATATCGATTGTTCTACTTCGTTTTCCAGAAATGCCGACGACGTAGAGCTGATGATCGGTGGTGCTATGGAGAAGGCAGCCTCTGGAGCTGTTGTTGGACCTACTATCGCCTGCGTGTTGGCCCTACAATTTGCCAACTTGAAAAAAAGTGACAGGTATCTATATTATACTAAAACTACTTCTCTGGCCGGGTGGTTCTGCCACATTATCAAGTTATGGGACTATTTTATTTTTTTGAGCGCATCAGCCACTTGTAGGCCACTCTCCTCTATTTCCACTCTTGTCGATCCTGAGCGGTCATTGACCATTTCTCGTAGCAAAGACCTAACTCATCCCACCATCTCTTCCTGGAGCAACCAGGACTTTTTTAAGAGACTATACATAGTTAATTGGTATATGTTTGTCCACAGATTCTGGTACGAGAACGACATCCCACCATCCTCTTTCGCTCCCGAAAGACTATCCGCTATCAGGAGGGTTTCCCTTTCTGGGTTGCTCTGCGCTGCTGATGACTCCGTAACTACGATCCAACCTAAAGCTTTCGTGAAGGAAGACCCTTACTTGTAAGTTTATTCCTCCATAATGTTATAGACTACAATATTCTCCTTTATTAGATCATACGCAGATGAAAATGGCTCTTCATTCTTTTCTTAGTGGCCTATTATTTTTATAATAAGTGCATGTTTGCATGTTTGTTATTTAGTATGGTTGGTATTTGCTGTAGCCCCATTTTTCCAGTCACAGTCTTCCCACTCTTAGAAAACTTTAAAAAAACATTCACAGACAACTTTTCCGGCAAACGACAATCTTCGTAACATAAATATCGAAACTCTGTTTGCATCCATATTTTATAAACAACAATTAATATATTATAATACTCTTTGTTAATATAACTATAATAGATTCGTAAAGGCGGGCGAAAGGATATTTCTCCAATCGGTAGCCTTTATGCCGTATGAAGTTTTGCAGGTACTAACAATAATTGCTGTTCATACTATTTATTTTATCTTTTGCTTTTTGAGTTTATCTAGAACAATAAGATTTCTATGATATTCGTGGAATCTACACATGAACTTAAATCACTATGTCAAAGCTCAAACCTATAGGTGTTCTTCATGAAGTGTACCAAACGGTCTGCCGGATTGTGGCCCAGTGATAGGGTTCGCTTCGCTCAAGCTAATAATTAACACATACTTCGTTTTTCCTACCCAGGAACGCAGCCCAAAGATGCGACCAGCATATCAGCTTAGAGCTGACCGCGTGGAGAGACGAGTCTGGAGCTAAAGCCGCGGAACAGCTGTCTCAAGACATGCTGTCAACCGCACTCGAGAAGGCCAAGCAAGAGATGGCTGACAGAAAACGCCTGGAGTACATGCTATGGGAAACCCGTAAGTAAATTGAGGAAATCCAGTTCAGTTCGTCCAGAGCAACTTATCGGCATCAATATCCCACTCGTCAACTCCGTGCCTCTTCCTACGTGGAACTTCCAAAAGGCCAACGGGACCAAATTTGCCGCAAAAGTGGATGCTGCCGTAAGGGTTATCCCGGTCGAACCCGACAACTACGATCCCTTATTCTGCTAGTCTTATTATAAGGACTGCGAGGTGTTGTATTGTAAGAGGTTACCGCAAGCAATACACCCGAGATGGAGCACAGAGAGTCACCCTTTGTATGACGGATCTCATCTCGGATTTTCAAAATGGGAGAGTGCAATGGGGCCAGAACTATTTTACAATCCTTAAACACTAACCGTATGAACCTATGGAAAAACACGGGCGAAAAAATGGACTTCAAACGGTCGAACAGAAAGGCCTGGCGAGCCCTGTAAAAGCTCACTGGGAAATCAGCAGCCCCTTCAAAAACCATCAATAGCCCCCTCCATCCAAACTCTATTGCTAATTGCCGAATAGTTGAGAAATAGCGAGCCAAAATTGATAAGGCTGCCACAAGAAACTACCAAAGAACGTAAAATTAGCCTAGTACCCTTGGATCACCCGGCGGACCCTTTTACACCAGAGTAGACGGCTCTAAAAGATGTAAAAACAGAGGAGTCGGGATATGATAATATTTACAACGAATTCCTGACTAACCTCGGTCCAAACGCACGAGGTTGGCTTGCGTCATTCTACACCAAGATACTACAGACCAGCAAGCTTCCTCGAGCGTTCAAGGTGTCCACAAAAAGCATTGCTTTACTTAAACGTTGTAAACCGATCGCTGAGGGTTCAAGCTACCGGCTAATTGCATTACCTTAGCAACTCGTACAAACTCCTGGAGTAAGTACTCCACCGTATAACACCTTTAATAGAGAACGTAGTACCCGTGGAACAAGCAGGTTTCGCTCAGGTCGAATCTACTCCGACCAGGTGCTGGCACTTACTACGCACATCGAAGCTGGTTTTCAGAGGGGATTGAAGTCACGGGCGGCTTTTATTGACCCAACTGCAGCATGAGATTACGGAGTCAGGGGTCACTATTTTTCTCTCAGCTGTCCCTAGCCTACAGGTAGTGAGGCTAATCTCAAATATGCAAGCAAAAGCGATCATGAAATATGCAATCTAACATATTTCATGATCGCTTACCTGTCTTCAGGAATAAAATCCTGAAAGAGCAAACCAACTTGAACCTAAAATTATTCTTATAGTTCATAAATATTATTCATTAATATTATTATACTTAGTCGGTCCTTAAGTTCTGTCACAAGGTTTTTGATAGATAAAACTCAGCAATAAACTTTTTCTTATTCGTATTAAACATGATTAAAAAGCTTATTTTATACGAATCAAATTGCAATACAATACATTTTGTACGATTATCGCAATATGACAAAAAACGTTATAACTTGAGACAATCGCGAACCCAAAACACGCCGCAACTGACAAAAATACCACTTATCACAAATTTAATAAAAAAACAGTGTTCCAGATAACCAACAAGCTTGTTTTTATTTATTCTGAAACCTCGATTTTAGACCATGCTTAACAACTAGCATTTGATTTTCTGTTAGCTTTCAGTTCCAACTGCTCCCAAAGAGAACTTTACGTTTTCAGAAAAACGTATAAAAATGATCTTGTGGGCAACAAGTACACTACGTAAAATGTGAATATGAAAATTAGTTTTACCCAGACTCAGTTATCTTATGCTTCAAAATGAAGGTTACGGGTTCAGAGAGGGTACTGACTAAAATCTCACGTAAGTTTGAAAGGTTTTAAGAATCATGGAAAAAAGATAAAGTGAATCACGTCCGTATTTTTGATTGGTTAAAAAAGTGCAAAATCTCTGAAGAAACTAGCATTTGTGTAATATGGCTTTAAGCATTTAAATCAAATAATCGTTCTAATTTATCGGTATTTAATGAGCTATCAAACCATATATAGTATTAAATAAAAAAAAATTGGTATTATTTACTATGCGGCAAAATATTTGGGACAGAACTTATGGACCGACTAGGTATAGCTACCTACTTAAATTGAAAATTCTAATTAACTGTTATTTATTACTATACTTACATTCTAAGTTAAATTACAAAATTAAATTTTAGTACAACAATAGTCAATGCTGTGCTCATCTATAATAGGCACTCATATAAGAACAATACCGCCATATTTCTATTGTATAATTTTGTATATGTGTGCTGTTGATGTGCCTAATTAAATAAATAAATAAATAAATAAATATGCTTCCGGAGCGATGTTTCCGTGTGCACCTAGGTAACAGCACAAGCGGCCAACGAAAGCAATATAACGGCCTGCCGCAGGGCTACGTTCTCGCTCCGAGTCTGTTCAATCTGTACATCCATGAACTTTCAGTCACCAAGTCAAGGAAGTTCATATATGCCGACTACATCGCTTTGGTGGTTCAGCACAAGGAATTTTATCACCTCGAGTCCATGCTGTTCAAAGACCGACTTTTCTACACACACTGAGCCACTTCTTAAAAACATGGCGACTGAGTCCCAGTGCCGCACAGGCAGAGATTAACTGCTTCAATATCCACAAACTCTTAGCTAACCGTCATCATCTCAACGTTGAATGGAATGGGGTCTAATTGTCACACAACTGCGCCCCTAAATACCTGGGCTTGACACCATCACTTATTTTTAAAAGCCACCTATCTAATATATCCAGAAAACTCCAGACCAAGAATAGTTTACTCTCCAAACGATCGGTCACATCATGGGGTGCAAGTGCAACATGCCTTCACACAACAGCTCTGTCCCTCGTCTACTCGACCGCCCAACACTGCGCGCTGCTGTAAAGGGCGTACCTTACGCTAATAGACGTGAAGCTAAACAAAACCATGCGGTGTATATCTGGAACACTGAAATCCACCCTCACATCCCGGATATGTCCCCTCAAATATCGCCACTCCGAATATCCGCAGAAGAACGGATTTAATGAGAGAACATCCAGAAATGATCAAAAACGTTGCTCTGCCATGCCATCAGGAGTTTTTCCAGCCCAAACACAAGAGGCTGAAGTCACGACATGCTTCCTGCCGCCTTGCGCTATGCCTACCAAAGGATTTTATTCAAGTCAAGGGCGATTCGATTAAATGGTGGCAAGCTAAGATAGAGGACGATGTACGCGACCGCATTCGCCACGTTTCTTACTGTACCTTACCACCGTCAGATTTTATTAAAATGTAAAGCTGAAAATTGCCCTAAGGTCATATTTTATGATAAAGTTTGTCTTTATTGAATACTGGGTATTCCGTAACGTCACTCTTAGATTCGATTTCTTAACTATGCCATTGTTTTGCCAGGTGGTGGAGCTGACCCCAAGTCACCGGTAGGAACAGCAGCTTCCTTCTCGAAGGCCAACAAATACGCTCTGAAGCTGGCAAATACTTCTCTCTTCTTGGAGTTTGCAACAAATGAACTGATCAACTCTGTCAATGGAGGGTATGTAACTTTTATGATAACTTACGCAGAGAAAATTGTCAGACGCCGTCATTGAATAATAATGATAATACAACTTCAGAAAATATGGATTGGCTATCAGAAACTTTAATAAGGTTTTTATTTAATGCTGGTAACATTGTAACCCAATTATCTTAGAAGTTTACATTAAGCAATTTTGATTGATACAATTCGCCTTTAACCTGTAACAAAGACAATATTGGATAGTTATATTATAGTCAAGTCAGTCCCACTCAGTGTTACATTTCTCTTTCAATCACTCTCCAGCCACCGCCGTAAGCGTCAAGTCTTTGGAGACTCCCTTGGATTCGGCACTTCCAACGACTTCGTCGATGCCCTACAGTCCGTGGATATTAGCGGCTTCGTAGGACAGGACCAGCTCGGCCCCACCATTGAACCCCAGTGTGACGAGAGCGGACAGTGCGATGCCGACAACCCCTTCAGATCCTACACTGGAGTATGCAACAACCTGAGGAACCCCAACCTCGGGAAGAGTTTGACGACCTTCGCGAGACTGCTGCCGCCCGTTTACGAAGATGGTACATTTTTTTTCCTCTAATATTACAAATAAAAGGTAGTCGAAGGTACTAGATTATCATATTACAAGAATCCCATAGCCATGTTGAGCAAATTACGCAGCTTGACGTAAAGGGAATAGAAGTAAGATAATAAGTGGTTAGACTCGCAGGTCTTGTAACAGACGGTCTGACTAATTGAAGGTTAAAATCTACCTTGCCCTCCAACTATACGGAGACTCCCCTTAGAGTTCCCCTCTTCGGCTGTTTCTGGTTCTCGCGACACAGTATTCGAGTATGTATGTGTAGGTGTATGTATCTGTGTGTAAATGTTTGTTCATACTCTACTCTGGCAGGTGTAAGCCGGCCGCGCATCAACTCCGTGACGGGCACCCCGCTTCCCTCCCCACGAGTCATCTCCACGGTCATTCACCCCGACATCTCCAACCTGCACACTCGGTACACGCTGATGGTGATGCAGTTTGCTCAGTTACTCGATCACGAGCTCACCATGACTCCTATACACAAAGGTATAAACAACAATAGTATAGTTTATTTATTTTGTTAGCGTCGCCTTTGATCGCGCCGCCGTGCCACGTGCCTGCTATTTTCAAAGATTGTCAATATTCACTCAAATGATGGCGCCGCCCGAGTAATAAATAATTTAATGTATGTAGATAGAACCTTTTATTTTTTAAAATATGCTTACATTCATTGGTGTAAGTGGAAAATCAACCCAATAATATTTTAAGCCCTTTAAGAGAATGGCTATAAAAACGTTTAGTCCTGGAACATCCAGTAGAGACTACTCTACCAGATAAAACACTAGAAGTGGCCTTGCTGGACCTGGATATAGCCAGCAGTAGCTAATAAAATCGAAGGTTACGCTCACAAAATTAATAAACTTTACTTCAACTCATCTTGGTTATGTGTGCTTAAGCTTGCCCGGACGGAGACTGCTGCCACAAACTTTCAAATACCTATCTCTGCTTACTACTTATAACTTTATTATTGGAATACCTACCAAATTCTGGAATAATCCGGGTGAACTTTAAGTCAAGTTTCAAATCCTGTGGAAAATAAATACGATTTATCAAACTATAGGGCTATAGTCGAAAGGGATTTACTTTCCTCATGATAAAGAAAATAAACCTCGAAGCAGACATTGAAAACTCAAAACACCAACTCAAACTCGGCGCATCACAAAGTACCAACATCGCAATTTCCCCCCAGGTTTCCACGAGTCCATCCCTGACTGCCGTTCCTGCGACTCGCCCCGCACCGTGCACCCTGAATGCAATCCGTTCCCGGTACCGCGCGGTGACCACTACTACCCAGAAGTTAACGTTACTTCTGGAGAAAGGCTATGCTTCCCCTTCATGAGAAGCCTGCCTGGGCAGCAACAGTTGGGTGAGTCATGTGATATTTCGAAGGATATTTTTTTATTATTATTATTTATATTTAAAGATTTTTTGGGTCATACACAAGTTCGACCTTTCTGGTATGTCTGATTCTGCTAGAGAACATCAGCGCAAAGCTAAAAAAATATAAAGATCAATTATAAATTCAATACAACCCCGAAACTATATGAAAACATAAAGTTTAAAATTTGGTTCACTTGTTTTCTTCTGAAGCTCATAAGTATCAAACCACTGAACCGATTTTGATATGACATGGCTAAGAACCATCGCAGGGAACTCTACTAACATTAAAAATAGCATTAAAATTCGACCACCAGTTTGAGCTCTAGAGTGCCACAGATGCAGACAGATACGCAGAAGACAGACGCTTTAAATTTATAATACCCCTTTTTTGTAGGGGGTTAAAAAATCCTTGTAAGAAGTTGGAGTCCTTTATCCACCTACCGAACTCGTCACAGTTTTTTGAGTAAAAGAATCACACTTTACTGGCTGAAAACTGCTTTTCTTTGGAAGTAATCCGCAGGAATCTCGCCCTAAGACCTCTGTTGACTCAGTTTTAATTCTTGTCCAGGTCCCCGAGAACAAGTGAACCAGAACACCGCTTTCATCGACGCGTCTGTCATCTATGGCGAGAACCCCTGCATCGTGAGGAAGCTGCGAGGGTTCAACGGGAGACTCAACGCCACCATACACCCTCTGGGAGGCCGTGATCTGCTTCCCAGGACCGACAGCCATCCGGAGTGCAAGGCACTTTCTGGGTTCTGCTTTATAGCTGGTAAGTTACCGATACTTTGAAAAGAAAGTAGGAGGGTGGCTTTCTAACATTCAAATGTGTTCGCAAATGTGTTCGAATAAAGATATTTGAAATTCATGGGCCAGAACTACAAAGACATGAATTATGCGAGAAGAATCGACTTTAAAAATTTGTTGTTTGATCTTGTCCTGCCCTGGATTGTCCAAGTTACAACGTTAAAAAATCCGGTTTTTTTGAGCCACCTGCCATTAGAATTCAATCATCTCTTCTCTAATTCATCAATTCAATCAAATTCAATCAGAAATAAATTATCTAATTCCCTCATAACCATTGACCATTATAGCTATTTCATTTATCCTTCCTCAGGTGACGGCCGCGCGTCCGAGCAGCCAGGCCTGACAGCCATCCACACAATCTTCCTCCGAGAGCATAATCGCATCGTTGAAGGCCTTCGAGGAGTCAACCCTCATTGGGACGCAGAGCTGCTGTTCGAACATACCAGAAGGATCCTGGCTGCTGAGTTCTCTCACGTCATCTTCAACGAGTTCCTACCAAGATTGCTGTCGTGGAATGCTGTTAACTTGTACGGATTGAAGCTTCAGTCTTCTGGTTAGTACTATTAAAATTATACTTCCCCAAAATTAATGTTGTTTTTAAAGTCTACTGCATGCAGTGACTGCCTTGCACTTATTTGTAGATTACTAACTGCCGGTGAATTAGTAGGCGCTGAGCCATTTATATCGAACAGCGTGCAGACGTTTAAAGTGCATTGCTGGAGATAATCGTAAGCCATTCTTGACTGATGTAATACAATCACAGATACGAACTATCCCACCGAAGGTCATTAGACGTTAGTCTGTTTCGCCACAAAGACTGGCAGAAAGGCAAATCCTTCATCTTTTTCTAGAAAGATCCAAGATCTCAAACTCTCTTTCAGGTTACTACAAGGAATACTCGCCCACTTGCAACCCCGCCATCGTGACTGAGTTCTCGGCGGCCGCCTTCCGCTTCGGTCACTCGCTGCTCCGGCCCCACCTCCCTCGCCTGTCGCCCACCTACCAGCCAGTCGAACCACCAATTCTACTGAGAGACGGGTTCTTCAAGACTGATATGTTTATGGAGGTTAGAACGAGGAAAGATACAGAAATTCAGGTCGCTTGCCATGTTTTGGGAGTGTCCTGAATTCTTCTGCTTATTTGAAGAAAGGATAATCATTTCTGGGGCGTGGAATGACCCAAACAATACCCACATAATATTAAATTGTTACATAAGTAATTGCTGTGACGCAGTTTGATACTGGAAGGCTTAGCCCTGTTTACAGTATCATCATCAGACCTTATCATCTTTTTAAATATGTCCAGAGTTGCTGAGATCCATGACAGCATCATTTGAAACCATCATCATAATCATAAGCCCTATATCCGTTTAAGATGTTTTAACGAACGTCCGCTAGACATCTGCGCTGCAACCCATCGTAAAATACATTTTTTTAACCAGCACCCAGCAATGGTCGACGAGCTGATGCGAGGCCTCGCCTCCACCCCCATGGAGACCCTCGACCAGTTCATCACCGGAGAAGTCACCAACCATCTGTTTGAAGACCGCCGCATTCCCTTCTCGGGCATCGATCTCATAGCGCTGAACATCCAGCGCGCGAGAGACCATGGCGTGCCGAGCTATAACAACTACAGAGCCCTGTGTAACCTGAAAAGAGCTAGCTCTTTTGAAGACTTGTCCAGGGAGATTCCTGACGAGGTTATTGCCAGGTGCGTTTGAAATCAGTTTTTGAAGGGGTGGCATGTTTATTTACAGTCAAAAACTGTACTTTAAACTGAGGGAATGTTAGGTATCTCTTGAATTTCATTAGGAATCTCAGAAAATCTGTCGATGAAACATCTTTATAACGAGGTACAGGCCCCGCCAGGTTTCTTGGCCCGTGAGCGAGCAGTCACCTCTCTCTCTCTCTTTCTCGCTAATGTATGCCTCTCTTTTGTACACATGCTGCGCCACTACCCTCTCCAGGCGGCATTTTACTTTATACTTTGTTGCACAAAAAAAAATTCATGGTGTAAAATGAATGTGTGGTAATATTTCAGGGGGTTTTAGGGTCATAATTCTGAACAACTTTCACTATGAAACCGATTTGATTAGAGCAACTTTATTTTCCTCCTCTTTGTTTCACACATATTGGTCTGGGCGGTCAGCTGATTTGTAGGGAAGTAAAAAATAAAGGTGTTCTGATCAAATCGGTGTCATAGTTAAAGTTGTTCAGAATGATGCCCCTAACAACCCCTTGAAATATGACCAGACCTTTATGTTACATCCTGTATATTACAGACTGGAAAATGGAAAATACTTGTACAAAGGCGAGCTTATCTCTAACAAGAGAATCCAAGAAACCTGGCGGGCCTGTGACAGTAAATATTTACCAAATTGAACATATTCGTTTTCCAGATTGAAGCGGATTTACCCCACGGTGGATGACATAGACCTGTTCCCCGGCGGCATGAGCGAGCGTCCGCTGCAAGGAGGGCTCGTCGGCCCCACGTTTGCCTGCATCATCGCGATCCAGTTCCGACAGCTGAGAAAGTGTGACCGCTACTGGTAAGATGTCGCCACTGTGCTTGAATACGATAACTGAACAAACCTGCATCGCGGATGCAGAATTTTTTCTTACTTACTCGTCATTCCATTAGGTACAGCCCGCGCCCTGAGGCTGGCTCAAATCCAAGAAGGCTGTTTCTTGGCCTCTGCAAGCTGTCAGCTTTCTCTCTCGCCCACGCATGCATCTCTCTTGTACCTATGCGCCGCTCCCCTCCAGGCGGCCTTCAGAGGCCTACAAAATTGGCGTTACGTGTATTTGCCATTTAACCTCTTAAATACCACCGGCTTTAGCCAACGCCACTTTTCCGTTATCGGCTTTAAATTTTATTAACATGACATAAGGTTCAAAATCGCAACTCGTCACAACTACCCTCGGTTCTTGAGAGGTTAAAAGCTATCATATCATATATCTATTTAATTCGTTATCTCAATAGCGTCAAATATACTAAAGTGGGTACGCGTTAGCCTTGCAATAGTGATCATAGACTCATGTTTACCATTCTGTACCCTCATGATTGGGTTAGCGATACTTACTTATTTAACTAATCATGGTAGTGGGCGCCGACCGTTACAATGGTTACCGACCGTTAACATAGAAAGTTACCGAGGGTTATCATGGTTACCATGTATCTGTCGGTTCGCAGTAGCAGTCGGGTCAATCAACGCTATCGCAACACTAACTATAGTTTTTTCAGTGGATAGTATGGTATATATATTCAGTTAGGTTAAATTAGGTAGACATTAGGAATCTGCCGTAGGCCCATAGGAATCAGCTTTAACGCCAAATGTTATTCTTACAGGTACGAAAACGATAACAACGCGGCTAAGTTCACGGAGCACCAGTTGAACGAGATCCGGAAGGTGACGATGTCGAAAATCCTGTGTGATAACTTTGACGTCACGAGCGACATACAGCGGGCGACCTTCGATCTACCCAGCAACTTCCTGTAAGTTCACACAATTTTCTTAGCCGAAGTTTAAATATTCATACAGGTTGTTTGGTAGATAGATGCAAATCCTATATAGCAAAGGCGAAACTTGTGTTAGCCGAAATCTTAGCGTTTCGTTTTATTCGACGTTTTATTGTTTTTGACAAAAAAAAACCACAATTTTACAGATAATTGGTAATAAATGCGATTTTGAACAATTATTGATTTATTTTTCAGTCATTTCTAATTTAGTACTGATTAAAATCACAATGAATAAAATCCCACTATAGACATAAAAAAACAATCAATAACAACCCTCAAAAACACAAATACATACTGAACAAACACTTCATAAGTACAATACAAGATTAGATCACCTTTACTAAATTATCTAAATATTTTATTTTTATTATTGCATCTTTGAAATGACAGATTTGTATATGTTAAGTTTAACTTACAAACTTTATTTGTAATACACCGACTATTTACATTTATCTTTATTATTTAAACTAATATGTGCAGTTGAGACAAACCACCTGTGGTTATACAGCATGCACAAACCTTACATGTATCAACTATTTTGAGAAAATAAATAAATCTTCGAATCTTTGAATAAGTACCTAATCTAACAAAACTTGTTATAGGCAGCTTTGACTTGAGTCATAGTTTTTACAGAGCTTCAAAGTGACATTATCTTATTTAGCCTAAATGGTTCTAAATGGTCTGTACTATCTTCGTTTTAAGGCTTTGCATCGATGTTCCAGACACCCTGTATAACTAGTGGCTCTGTGAGCTGTAGACCTCACGAGCGAGCGACAGGTTTTTCCCAATATTTTCCACCCAGGTCGACCCAGGAAGCGCTGGAGTGACGAATTAAGGTATCAAGTCAAGACATTCCCAGGGGCGTTAAAGAGTGGAGGAGGGGAAGAGAGGCTTTTGCCTAGCAGTATACTTCTGGAAAAACCCTTAAAATAATTGCTATCTTTCGTGAGTCTAAACCGGGGTGCAACTAGTATGTGATTATTTCTTAGTTTAACATTACGGCTATCGCTAATTTTAGAAAATGTTGAAAGATTCTTGCATTCTTGCTTCCAAACCTCCCCGCTACAGCAGCACTGTTTGTCCCCAGCAACCCGCGCGTCCCATGCAGCTCGCTACCCAAGCTGGACCTGTCAGCGTGGCGTGAGAGCTCGGCGCAAGGCTGCCTCATCGCTGCGCGATCTGTCGCCGTCGGAGAATCCGCCTTCCCCTCGCCATGTACCTCCTGCATCTGCACTGCTGAGGGGGTGAGTTTACACATAAAATTCATGTTAATCCTTTCTCGGTACCCTCTGGCCTCAACCACACTGCCGAACCTAGCGCGATGACTTGCGCGGGTGCGAAATATCAAACTGGCGTCGCTTGTGAAACCATTCATTTTCATGTGCCTGTAAGTTTTGTTTTCTGAAACAACATTTAAGGTAAGGATTGTCAATAGTCAATAGTCAATAGACAAAGTACTTTATTACTTTAGATATTTACATATACTTAGCAAACGTCATTTTTGCCTCTTCTCTACATTGGACCACTGTGGGAGAAGAGGGGCGTACAAACTCCCACAGATTGATTTTTAGATCTCTTTTAAAAATAGGTTGTGCTTAACTAATACAAATATGAAAAATTGAATTGTTATGATTAATAAGCAGGAATAAATAATTACAAAACTATTAACAGCAAGGTCTGTGTTGAGCCAGATTAACCCCATACAGTCCTGTCATTTAAGTAATCTTGAACATTGTAATATCCCTTTTTCGACAAAGTCGCTTTAACATGCTTTTTAAATTGCTCAAATGGCAATTTCAAAATCTCCAGAGGTATTTTATTGTAGTAGAGAATGCACTGACCCTTGTCATGGTTGTTAGTATAGGCCTTTACCTGGTTCTCTACTTTGTCCTGCCCTGGAATGTGTTAGACACATGTAAACCAACAACAACAAGAGATAAATCAATCTTCCGTATCTTCCTCCAAAGCTGTGGCTATGGGCTGGAGAACTGAATGTGTATGTGGAAATGGAGAACTGAATTTTTGGCAGCATGTGTGCCTCTGTCACCGCATATAGGAAATGGGACTCTTCTCTACAGCGACTAAGACTTTGTTGTTTTGGTTGAAGCTGTTGCGGCGATGGTTTTCGTTGTAGGCGCCGGCTGTAGGGAAGGGGATAATTTTAGTGTGAATTTCCATACAAAAATTTGATGTATTTAGGGCTCTGAGCTTATGAGTGAATGATTGAAATAATTTAGTACTTAACAAAACTTTTAAAGAATGGTCGAATGAGAGAAATAACTTTAGAATGAGACAAAGAAGTATTGTGTATATGAGAGATGGAATGAATGATTGATAGATGCAATGAATGCAGTAATGATAGAATAAATTCATCAACAATGACATGAGTAAAATATTTTATATCAGAGAATATGCCAAAAGAAGTACTTTTTGGAAAGGCTCAGCAGTGAACTGAAGTACAATAATATGATGATGATAAAATCTCTCTCACAATCCACTTTCCTTTCCTATCTGGGTTTGCTGATAGAAATCTCTTTTATAGAGATAAGCGCGCCTCTTGTACTTATATCTTTCTTTGTTTATCTCTGTATGTTTGTTTTGTGCAATAAAGTATTCATTCATTAATTCATTCATTCATTCATTCATTCATTCATTCATTCATATAAAAAGGATTTTGAAGTTAAATTTGATCACGGGACCAACGGTTTTTTTATTATTTTATAAAGTACCGTTGTCTCTTTTTCACTAGAATATAGCTAATGGGGACAACGGGACACTTTTTAATTATTTTATTAAAGACCGTTGTCCCCATTAAATGTGAACAGAGCCAATGGGGACAACGGGACAACAGGCACTGAGCGTCCGATGATGTACTTAAAGTGAACAAATTATCTCATTGGTACATGGTCAGTATTCGAACCCCCATTAGACCACGGAGCTCGTGAATACTGAAGTGCCTCCACTTTTCTTGGAACGAAGCAAAAAAACACCATTTCTCTCTCTGTGTTTTTTTACTTTATAACTTGTATTCAACACCAACCACCTAATTGTACTGTCTATTAAAACAGCATATCCGTCGTATCGTTTGCGGACCCCGCACACTCGCATAAAAGCTCCACAATAATGGCCACAAGCTCATTCGCCCCAACACAGCCCCTAGTCGCGTTATTTAAGCACGCAAGATACTCAAATACATCTACGTGTCAAAATTGTCACAATTTCCTCTGCGTCAACAAGTAGACTACATTTTGAGGCTTTTGCTCTGTAGATATATCTGGTTGTCTAAGATGTGTAGATATATATATTTGAACAGCTTTCGTTCTAATGTATTTAATGATATTTGATGCTGACCGTACATGAACAGAAATAGAAAGTCTAGGCACAACATCGCGCTGCCCTGCCCCGGCGAGAGAGAAAATCTAACAGGGCTACATTGCGATGGCTTATGTTTAAACGATTACCAAAAACGCACCTATTTTACTACCAATAAATTCGAAATGACTCCCAGAATGGATAAATGTCCACCAAATTATGTTTGGATAAATGATCACCAAACTTCTTTTTATGTTTTGTGTACGTTTAAGTTTATGTTTTAAGTATTTTTTGTTGTTCTTACTTGTTCAACCTAACACGAAGGATAAAGGGGGCTTCGCTTCGCTCACCCCCTTTACCCTTCACCTAAGCTACCGCAGTATTTTGCCCTGATATTTTTTGCAACTTTTTGTGTTCATTTATCCATTTTGGGTAGGAAAAAAATATTTTGGTGATCATTATATTTGTTGCCCATTGCGATTACACCCGCCCGAAACCTAGAAGTCCACTCGATGTGAACTGGGCCTGCGCCCTGTACGGATTCTACGGCAAGGGCCCGCAGACCAGTTCAATTCAAGGCATTGCAGGGCCCAGATATCGGGCTATGTCTAAAGTTCGCGCTGCGAAAATATATCTAGAGGTGTGAATCGCTCCGTCCATAAATCGAAGTCCGGACCCTCTACATAGCCCAAGATAATGTAGTCCCTACCTATGTATTTAGCCATAATCTTATGTTATTATGTAACCTGATTGATTATGCTACTATTGTGTTGAAAAGTCTAAGCAACTGTGTGCCTGGAGGAACATTACCTATATGTATATTTACTAGTAACTTAGTGCCGACACATTATTATAAAATATTTTTCTCGCGTTCTTGAGGGCCGGCTGAAAACCAGCGCTAAAATTAAGAAACGTCTTAGTTCAGAAATGCTAAGCCGGTTCTTATTAACAACATCCCTATTTAGTGTCACATAATGTTCATATTACTGTGTTCTTGTAAACCTGTAGAGACGCACAGCACATTAATGCATGGCCTTACCCGAAATGGATCGCGATTTTCAACCTTATTGCTTTGTAATAAAGTTCGAAACATATTTAAGAAACCATTTATGGGTTACCATGCATTAAGGAGTTAAGGAACTTTTTTGACAGACGTCACCTAGAGCTCCTACTGAAGATTCTATTGTGGGCATTTTAATACTAGAAATAAAGACAAGTTGGTTGCTTATGTAAGCCGACTACATAAAATTAGTAATTCTTTTAACGGCAATTGTATACGCTATTACAATAAGGTCCCTACTGATATTAAAAACTTACCTTTAGACAAGTTTAAAATAATAATAAAACAGAAATTGTATAAAAAAGGTTACTATAGGATATCTGATTACTTAGAGGACAGATGTCCATGGGAATAGATTGTTTGAGTAACAGGCTGTTTCGATATATAATTAGCATTCATTTTGTAATTTGACAATATTTTATTTAAAAAAGGAAACGCAAAAGATGCGACGACTGTGGAGTTTCTTCGGTGAGCTCTTCTCCACAGATTCCGCCATTGTGTTAGTGAACTCACCCAAAAAAATGTAATGACGGATCTAAGTGATGTAACAACATCCTATGGAAATAAATGATTTTTGATTTGATTTGATTTGCATTTGCGTTGCAACAACATAACATTTCCTTTAATTGTTATGCCATTATTTTTTCTTTTTCGGCCAGCAGAGAATTGAAAGGGTCAATAAAGTTTTCTTACTGCAATGTAATATATTTTCATAAACAATTTTCATTATTATTATAACTTTCCCCCCTGCCGCAGGCGCAATGCGCGTCCCTCCGCATCACAGACTGCGCACAACTCCTCCGCGAGTGGCCGCGCGAGGCCGTCCTGCGCGACGACGTCTGCGCAGCTCAGTGCGGGGCGGCGGCGCCGGAGCGACGCGCGCCGAGACGACCATCGCTGAACTTCAAGTTCCCGGACCTGTCACCATTCATAGCCAAGTGAGGTGGTGGGACGCGAACGCCTGCAACTGTTTTGTAAAGTCTAAATCTTATGCCCAAGGTGCACTAGACTAGCTTATCAGGTTTTATTCTTTGCTAGCTCAACTCTACTGAAATTTGTGAAAACTTGAGTTATTATGCGTACCTATAGATTTGAGGTCTTGGTGTAGCGTTAGTCAATAAGGAGGCAGGACAGCAGGATATTAAGATAGAAGGCTAGGAAAGAGTTTTAGTCTAGGGGTTTTCTCCTGCCTTTATAATAGCTACAGAACAAACATCACTGTATGTGTCACGCCAAGCCAGCATAGTGTCCAGAGGTCCTGACTATTCTCGTGTATCGATACTGGTGTTCGTGCTCACAAAATAATGGGGTGATTTAGGTCTTAATGATATCAGTTGTAATGTAAATATAGATGTGTAGGTGTTATGAGGATGGATGTAAGCTGACCTTGTCGAGTCCTGGTGTTTTTGGGGGTTCATACTGAAGAATTCTTCAATATCAATAGCTTGTACCAAAATAGAAAACAAAACAGCTTTCATATCGTGAAATAGGTGGGTACAGACAAAGTAAGAGATAAGAGGTTCTGTAAAAGGACATAAATTAAACTCTGTATCAGAGACAGAAACTCTGTATCGTTATTCGTAATGGTTTAATGTCTTCCTCTGTTTTGAGTTCTTCAGTTGATAAATCCAAAAACAGTAGATAAAGTAAACTTACCATCCATTATTCAACGTTTGTATGTACTCAAAACGAAGCTATGGAAGAGAAAGATCTGTTACCATAGTGTTTAGTCGAAAGAAAAGGTGCATTATTTATTAAGCTCGTCCATTTTAGCGTGGCATGTGAACCCTTTTTCGTTCTCAGTAAGTTATTTTACAATGCCACGCCAAAGTCGACGATATGGTAAAAGATAGGTAAGTTATGGAAAACCAAAATGAGAAAAATCATTGTATGTAGTATCATGTGATTGTATTGATCTATAAATGTTTACATTTGGTGCTCAAAATAATAAGTTATTTGTATGAAAAATTGCAGTTGAAACCATACAAAATACTCAGGAATAGAAACCAATCTACTTAGGTTAATAAGCATTTATAGCCATTTATAGCTTTAATCGATGAGGAAACGTGACATGAAAGCTACGAAGAAAATAATTACTTACTAATAAAGATTATTCAGAATTTTATTGTGATGGTTGAGATGGCAATTGTCAGAAAAAAAAATTTTTGCCGCAAAACATCAGGTAGCCTCATTTTATAGATATAGATTTTGTAAAATAAGCGTTACCATACCTAAAGCGTACAAGAAGAAAGGAGAATATTTTTTAAGTTTTATATAAACCAGTAGTTTTATGAATATTATTTGTCATTCACTGCCTAGATGTATTCTACCTTGTACCTATAAGTTATTATTTTGTAAATCTACGTTATTGTGACGAAAAGAGGAATTTTTACACAGAATCTCATGATTGCAAAAACAATAAAAATAGTATTTGTGAAACTATTTTATCGTATTTCTTTTCAATCCTGCTAAATAAAATACCTGTGGTATACCTTGACGGACCACGGTCAACGCCCGAATTCAGCTAAGGATGGACGATAACATTGACGACCCGAACGGCCAAGTCGGCAGTGACCCTGCCGACGAAGCCAAGGGTCCCGGGTTCGAGTCCCGGTGGGGGCAAATATTTATTTGATGAGAACGGATGTTTGTAGCCTAGTCATGGTTGTTTATCTATCTAAGTATAGTATGTGTATCGTTGTCTAGTACTAGTACCCAAGATACACTGAATCCTAGTTTGGGGTTAGATCAATGTATGTAAATAGTGTCCAAGGTATCAAATCAAATCAAAACTTTATTGCACCATAATGTATAAATAAGGTCTTAAAATTTAATAACAGTCTCTATTATGGACCCTTTTCGGGTATTATTCGTCAGAAAATAAAAACCAGTCAAGTGCGTGCCGGACTAGCACACGAAGGGTTTCATACCATCGTAAAGGTAACACGTAAAAATACGTCACATTATAATCCTTTGATTTTTAACGACAAACTCAAATTACTGAACCTAGGATCATCGTTATCGTTATCTTAGTGTCGAGGTTAGTAAATCCTAGGTAAGTTAGTAAGTTAGGTTGTCTCGGCGTACACGGACCACATATCGTAGTGAGTACATTTTATATGGACTCGCCGCACACTGTAAACGCTGCGGTTGCCGCCACACGTTACAAATCGCCGTTGCTCGCTTCTTATGGCGCCACAAAACGCTGACACAAGCCACTCGTGCGATTAACCCATCCCTTTTCAGTCGAAGCGCGCTTCAGCCACGTCTTGTAGTGTCTTGTGGTCGCCACATGTGTGGCGGCGAGGCTTCTATGAACTATGCATGACCAGAAGTGAGCAGTGTTTTGTATGCACAGGCTGCATGAAGATAGAAATCATGGTAGGTATACCAACATGGGACCTATTTGTACAGAAGGTGGCTAAATCTGCAGCCATATGGCTAAACAGTTCAGGACAATGGAATGGACAAAGCAGCTAGCAGATAAAGGACACGGCAGTATTCCAGCAAAGGCACTCGAAGAAGTGCCAAAAGCTATTATTGGAATCGATCGCATAAAAACAGAATTCCTATTAGGTAGAATACGAAACTATAGCGAATGACTTTTGAAAATACTATAAAAACCAAAGCGAAACAGCATTACAATATACAGTAACAGCTCAAAAACCACAATCGGGCTAAGAAGCCAGCACGACCACGCACCATTTAAGATATTGAGGAGAACAATTTATGTTTTTAAATATCTGTGTACAATAAAGAATTATGAATTATGAATTCATCAGCTTACAAAAAGTATTAGGAGCGCAATGTTTTGGGCGATAATACTCTGTAATCATAACAAACTCGAAGCTAAGCAACGTACTCGTAGTATTGTAGACAAGTTTTCTAAATAAAACTACACAGTTATTTACAAATTGTTTTATTTTTACTTTGTTGCATGTCAAGTCTATTCGGTTTCCGTTTGTTTACAAATTAAATAGGTACATATACAATGCTTCTGAGTATAAAAACAAGGCGTCACTATAAATAAAGAGCACGAAAATCTATCAGGGTAAATGTCTTCATTTCATGCAGCCCCTCTCAGGATTTCAGATACCGTTTGCTCTGAGACAACACCGATCACACCGTGATATCACCGAGAAGCGTTTAATTTTGAATTGCACTTGCAGAGATCACTTTATTCCTGGAACAAAAGAAAAAACATTTGTAGGCACAACCAGTCCATTAAAAATTTCAATACCCTTACCCAGCAGGCCAGAACCCAAAAATATATTCATCCATAAATTCGTTTTAGGTCATTTCGAACTACCGTCTTAAGGGTTGTTTGTTCAACAAGAGTTATATCATTCACCGGTTGGCTAGTAAATAAAAGGTTCCCTGTACAGTCGCCTTGCATCGACGTCTGACTTGACTTCAACTCTTGGATGGATCAAATAACTTGAAAAACAAAACAGCCGCTCGAGTCACCACGTTAATAGACAATCATCTGGTGACTGGCCCATACATTTTAGATGTCATATGTTCCACCCATTTTTTCATAAGTCAAAAAGTATTTGCGCTTTCCCGACGCCAAAAACATCACGAAAACCAAGGCCAGAGCATTTTTTTCGCTCTTTAAAATGTATAGCAAGCATGTGCTTATGGCATACACAAAGTCGCAACTAAAAATCTAACTGTACCTGAAATCAACATAACTGGACCAAAATGACAGTTGGTAGGTTGCCGTCTCAGTTGGTCCGTTAATTAATAATGGTTATTCGATTAATTCCGAAATTCATTATTTTTGAGGTAACTGTTGAAACGTAAGTTTTTTGATACGAAGTAGCATAAATAATACAGACTACAACATAATTTAGATAAACAAACGCAGAAAAGTAGAAAATATAAATAATTAAAGAAAACGACTGACACAAGAAGAAAATAATAATATTAAATTATCAAATAAACCAATCGACGTATTTTTCTGATCGAATCGATATTTTCCGATTGTACTGTAACAATTTTTGCAAGTTTTTAGTCTTAGAACAAGCTTGCAACATTAAAACTACTGTGATTTTGGTCCAGTAATTTTGAATTTAGGGTATAAAGGGCTGTATACCTAAAATGCTGCACAAGAAGCGTTGAGATGTGAGTGAAATAATGATACACTTGTCGCGGAGGTTAATGCGAACACATAATATCGGGCTGTGGCTAAAGTTCATTAAACCCTTTTCTTTATCGCAGCCTGAACCTTTAGACATAGCTCGATACACGTAGGCTCTTTACAGATCGGTTAACTAAAGCTGGCACTTTCCACACATTTATACGTTGCACTTGTGTAGTGTCGTTGCACTGCATGGGCAACAAAAATACTCTGTCTGTTTCTCTCGCGCGCGGTCAAACTTATGAGTAGGAGACAGTTATTGTTTTGGTTTTGCTACTGCTTATAAATATAGAGTGATCTGTGTGTCACCTGTCAATCGACGCGCGTTATTGTGATTGTTTATCTAATTCGAGGTTAGAATAAAATCATTCCATTTTAAACATACTGTATAGTGAAATTGCATTAGTGTGAGTACTGTGAACGTTCCAGCTTTAGTTAACAGATCTGTACAACTCCTCGTAGGCTCTAGAGACGACCTCTGTGGAGTTGCGGTCGAGCCTGTGCTTCCTTGCTGGGGAGGAAGAAAAAAAACCCAGGCCTTGGATGTTACGTTTGTGACGTTGCTGTTTCTGGTTCCATATTGCCTGTATTGTAAATGATATTATGCCCAGAAGTAATGTAGCATGTCTGTATATATAAACATTGCGTGTGCCACCTCTTTGCTCCACCCACCTGCACGCCGTAATCCGCGGGTCAGTTAGCAGCGACCTCCTTGAAGCCGTTCTGCTGCGGCGGCATATCCGTGCTGCGCCGCCAGAGACCGTAGACCCGTCCGGGTGTCGACTGCCAGAGCCGGACCGTGCCGTCTTCCGACCCGGTGGCGTACAGCTCGCCGTCTGGCGACCACCGGACGCAGTGGACGGGTCCGAAGTGGCCTTTGTTTGTTTCTGGGGAACGGTGTTGCAGTAAGTATCCGCTATTTGATCAGCGGCCGGATTTCCATCCTCACGTTTATCTGTATGCCTGACTAGACTTTTTTGACGTTTGTTTGAGGAATTTGATAGAATTTGTACCTGTGAAATGTCAAACAAAACTATCTGTCTGTTTATCTAGGGGTTTAAAAAATCCCATAGGTAGTTTTATTTCATGGATCGGGTAAGTCCAATATTAGATCCAACAAGGTTGTGAGATATCGCATCGCATCAAATGTCACTGCATGTTTTTTTTCGCATCGATTAAGCGAATCAGGAGCTAAGAGTTCTGTCAGGTGATATGCTAGTTCGCTGATGGTTCCTCCTATTCAGTGAAACATGTTCTTTTCCGATATGAATAATAAAACTGTCTCAAGCTTGAATCCCTCTCTACACTCGAGATGCTGAACTCACCAATCTCGTTGCCCGAGTTGCAGGCGTACTTGAACGGCTTCAGATCCTCCCCCCGCAGACAAAGGAAGAGCGGGACGGCGACTGTGTGGAGCTATAGCACACGGTCGGGACAGGGTACGCCGGCTTGAATCCCTCTCTACACTCGTGACGCTGAACTCACCAATGTCGTTACGCGAGTTGGAGCTTGAGGTCCTCCCCCCGCAGACGATCGAAGCGCGGGACGAGGACAGTGGGGCGCTTTAGCACATGGTCGGGACCGGCTACCCCCGCTCAACCTCGAATCCCTCTCTTCACTCGTGACACACTCACCAATCTCGTTGCCCGAGTTGTAGTCGTACTTGTACAGCTTGAGGTCCTCTCCCCCGCAGACGAAGGAAGCGCGGGACGGGGACAGCGAGGCGCTGTAGCACACGGTCGGGACCGGGTACTCCCGCATCTTGCGCATGTTATCCGTAGAGTAGAACGCGACGTTTGTACCTGCGGGATACAGCACAGTAACCGTAACACTTGTAAGTAAGGGACAGAGCTATGTGACGAACTTCTTGTCCTTGTTTCGCTTAGAAAATGAAAGGGAGACTGACGCATGGCTCTGTCTATCCATTGGTTACAAGTGTCGTGTGGTTATTGTGTATTTACTGTTGGGGAGATTACATCGGCGTATATTAAAGATAAGAAATAAACTACCTAATCCCCGACGAAAAAAGAGGGCATTTATAAGATTGAAGCGCCTGTCCGTCTGTCTGTAGACTCCCCTGCGATGGTTTTGAGCCATGTGTTATTAAAAAAGTGGTGCAAATTTTAGATTTAAGGTTTCTTTGATTGCCTATGTCGGGGGTGTTTTTTTATTTAGTTATTTATTTTGGTTATATTGGCTAATCATAAATCTGTGCCGACAGAACATTTGACAATGAAGTTGGCCTCAACATCATCCTCACTAAGCAATGGCACTATTTTAAGCCTTTACCTCCTTGGGGGGACATTCATGGGCTAGGTTTATTTATTCGTAAAGATGCTTACCGTGAGCTACAGTTAGTATGGCTCCGTCTCTTGACAGTTCCAAGCTATTTGGCACCGTTGGGAATTCTACGCAATTCACCTCCTGAAAATGTACAAGTAGTTTTAGACTATTTGGGGCAGTAAAAGCAACACGTGTTGTGCGTTCCGACGCATATGGGCCAATACAAATACTCAATAGTAAGTGACCTAGAATTCGAACAAAATGGATGAGTAATTTTTGGATTAACCAACCAAATCTAAAATCGATATTTATGTCAGGTATTAGTCTAGAAATATGATGACCGCCAACCTCTAGTTGTGGAGAGGCGCTAAAAAAAGCAGAGCAATGATGAGATACGTCTGTTCTTCTGGCTATCACATCTGGCCCATACTTTAAACAATCTGAATGTAAGAAATTCCCATTTTTGTACAGTAAATTCGGAATTCAGAACATGCAAGTTTTAAATAATTCAGCCTTGCTTTGAAATGTTTCAATAGCAAGGGCGAAAAGATACTGTTTCGCCCCAGTTCATTAAAATGTTTCGCAATACCTAGTGAAAGGACATAAAAATAAATAGCATGAGTCAGGCAGTAATCCCGAGACAAACTGGTATGACATTTCACTAAAGGTCATTAGTAAGAGGCAATAGTTATTATTATGTTACAAGGGACCTTCGAGATTATCTATACGCTTATGAATACTTCGCGTTGTTACAGACAGACTTTACAAACATTAAACAGTGTTCTGATCCAGCATCAGTCCCCTGCTGTGTAGGCCGTTTCTGTTTGTTTGCTTTTTTCGCATTACGGCTGACAGTTCGGCAAACAGTTTTCTCTTCCATCTAAAGGACCATGGGCGATTAAGTATGGGGTCTGGGCTAAATACTCAACTGTGATAAAAACAATTTATTTGCTTGTAGGATGTAGATTATTTTATACTGTGGCAGCTAAGCGAACATGGTATTTTTTTTATATTTTGGGCCGAACGGCCGACCGATTTGAACGGTGAAGTGAAAATAAAGTTGATCTGATCAAATCGATTTCTTAGTGAGTTGTTCAGAATGTTGACTTTTCGTCTGGAAATGCCAAATCATTTAGCGTTTTGCGCGAGTACTATTTGCATTTTGCATCTTGTCTGCGGGCCCAGGAGCGTGAAGAGTGGAAAAGGGGAACACAGGCATTTGGCCAGAAGTGGGAAGATATTGGCAAATAATAATAATCATAAAATGACAATTCCTTAGCCTTCGCAGACGATGTTTCGGGCATCACGCTGTTTATTATATTAATGGAATAATCACAGACCAGACATAAAAGTAAACACCGTAAGCATCCTAATATGTATGTGAGCCAACCTAGTCAATTTTGTAGAACAATAAACATCTGCCAGTTAGAACAGTCATACTAAATACACTCTTACCTAAGAGGCCTAAGAGCGACTAACCAGTGGTGCAGAACACCTATTGGTTGACACTCGAAGTATTTACTCCGTGCACAGTTGTTTTGCCTCTGACATGCCTCTGACATTTCATCAAAACACAGGAAATGAGTCTCTCACTCAGTCTCTCCTTATACGCCCCTTCGATTATGCCGATGTCTGCTGGGTAAGTGCTAACGAAGAACTACTGAATAAACTCGAACTACTTCGAAATCTCGGGATCCGGTTCATCTTCGGGTTGCGCAAATATGACCATGTATCGCAGCATCGCAGAGAGTCGAAGTGGCTGCCGTTCCGTCTTCGACGGGATTCTCTCATCCTCAATTTCCTTAACAACATTCTATGGAATCCAAGCTATCCATGCTTCTTGTGAGACCGTTTCGATTTTTTGTCTTCCAGCAGGCTTCGGAGATCTCACACAGTATCCATGCTCACAACTCCTCGACATGACACCGCATCCTATGAACACGTATTTAGAATCCAGGCCATTCGGCTGTGGAATGCACTCCCCTACACAATCATGGACACTGGACAGTCCAACTTTAAATATATAAAAATCTCGCGTAAAAAGCACTTCCTTTCTCTTCAGGTTTTATTATGTATCTACTTAGATTTATATATGTTTTATCTAAGTTTAGCATATTATATTTGTATCTATTTAGATTTATATATGTTATATCTAAGTTTAGCATATTATATTTGTATCTATTTAGATATATATATATATATATGTTTTATCTATGTTTAGCATATTTGTATCATACATTATTATGAATTTGTGTAAGTACTCGTAGTATATGTAGTTTATATCTTAATTAGGGTTACTTATTATATAGGATTACATAGTATTAGGTAAATTATTATTTTTACAGTACACAGGTCCCCAGCTCCACAATCAACCCATCTCATCCTTACGTGGTATGCTGGAAGAGATCTCTTGTTAGAGAGAAGCTCGCCCTTGTGCACTATTTATGTGATTTCTCAATGTTGATTGTGTGCAACACAGAAATTATTAATTATGATATGAAATAAGGGACTCTTTATTTCGCTTAAAAAAGTAAAGGGAGACTTTCCTTTTTCACGAGTTTGACGCACAGCTTTGTCCCTTACTTCCTGTGTTGTGTGATGACACGTGTCAGAGGTAAAACAGCTGTGAACAGTCGATAGGTGCATGTGCCGCGTCTACCTAGAGTAATGTTTTGTGGGGGCGACATACCTCTCCGGACTTGCGATCGAACACTCGCAGGGTGTTGTCGTCACTGACGCTCGCGACGCGCGAGTTGTGCAGGAACACGGCGTGGCGGATGCTGCTGGTGTGGGCGGGGATCTTCTCGATGGCTGGAACACGTGTGGACAGTATAAACATATATAAACTTTTTTTCAAGCAACAAACATAATAGAACGTCACGCCTTTTCCCATGGCTTATGTTTAAAAGATCACCCAAAAATTCAAAAATTTACTACCAATCAATTCGAAACGACCGTCAGAATTAGTAAACACCACCAAATTGTGTTTGGATAAATGAACACCAAACTTCATTTTATGTTTTAAGTATTTTTGTTGTTCTTACATGTTCCACCTAACCCGAAGGATAAAGGGGGCTTCGCTTCGCTCACCCCTTTACCCTTCACCTAAGCTACTGCAGTATTTCTGCCCTGATATTTTCTGCAACTTTTGGAGATCATTTACCCATTTTGGGTACATAGTTATTTTGGTGGTTATTATATTTGTTGCCGTTTCCCATACCTTTTCCCGCTGCGCTCGGGAGTTAAATCTGGAGTCCTTCGTTACGTTCAGGATTAAATATAGCTAATCTACTATTAAGTCCCAATGCACCAGCTTAAAAGTCATAGCAATCGACAGCATGACTGAATGTCCGTCGAACTTTGAGTGTCGGTTATGAATCCAGACCTTAGTTATATTATGTATGCTTTTTTGGTGTTTCGTCGTTCCTTCCTTCATTGGTAGAACCCGACCCGCCACAATCTATTAACCTCTTGAATACCACCACTTTTCCGTTATAGGTTTTAAATTTTTAATACCATGGTTCAAAATAGCGACCCGTCCCAACTACCCTCGGTTTTGGAGAGGTTAATAGATACATTTTGAGAAACAATGACTTGAGGTATAATTATCTACTGACAATGTTTTTGGCTCTAGGATACAACCATTATTTATCTCTATGGGAAGTTATTTTTCTTTGTTGCAAGGCGTCCAGTGGGCTGACCACCAGCTAGGTGGACGGACGATATCACCGTCATAGCTGCAATCAGTGGCTGCAGGAGGCACAGGACCGGAGTGGATGGCGTAGTCAAGACGAGGCCTATGCCCATCGGTGGGTAAATGTGGGCTGATTTGATTGATTGAAGTTCTTTAGATCAATTTACTGATTAGTGGAAAGGGGAGTTATCTGTTTGTTCCTTGTCCGTCGAGACCACCGGGGCGCAGGGTTCGCAAGGCAGGGCCTTTATCAAGGACATTGGGCGCCGCTTGAGGGACCGAGTATTTAACTAACGCTCCGGGGCTTTCGTGGCCCAGAGCTACCATGGCGCACAGTCAAATCGATTATCGATCACTGTCACACAACAAAAAGGGGTTGTTTTTAGTCCGTATACTACACCAGCTGATGCCCGCTGAATGTGTAGGGACCCGGACATAGCAGGGGGGTCTGACTCCTGGGCATGGGTAATTCCATTTTTTCTCCCTCCAACAAAAAAAAAACTTGACCCACCAGAGGAACTCGCTCGCTGTGCCGCGCGGTAACACAGCCAGTGTAATGAACACCTTTGGGCCGGGCAATTCTTATATTATTTGTTTTTTCGAGAAAAAATGTAACAAGATGTGATGTACCCACCTCCAGCATCCGGCCTGTTGAGATCAAACACCCTCAGCAGTTTCTCGTTGCTGGCGGTAAGGAGTAGTGTGTCGTCTTCGTTGAAGTTGACGCTCTTGACAATGTGCTCGTGTGCGAACGTCTCCACCACCTCGCCGTACCGCGCGTCCCAGATCTTGGCTGTTGGGTAGTAGGCTCTTGGTTATTTCAATATTAATTTAAAAATTGTTTAGCATAGCCTAGATTTAAGGATACATACATCACAAAATCATCTATCAAATGTCGTCACGATTTTTCTACTTACGTACTGTCACAGATTCAAGCTCTCAATATTGAATAAGAAAGTAAAATTGAGAAATGACGAAGATTTCATTACTGTAATAAATTTGCTTCATCCATAGAAAAAGTGCATGTCAAAAGATGCACTTAAAGTTAGGGACTTCCAGTTCAAATTAGATCCATATCGAAAGGGGTATAATAAAATGACCGAATAAATACTAATTGAGCAAATGGCCATGAATTTCCTGAAATGAGCGAAAAAAATACTAATTTGCGCGACAAAATTACTCAATGTTTAGCCATCGCTTATGGGCTAAATAAAGACTAGTAGATGAACCTTTATTCTTCGTGTTAGGTTGAACATGTAAGACCAACAAAATCCAAGACTCGTGTTGTATTTAATGATACTCGAATTAAGGTTTTCTAGTTGCTTTTTTGTCGAATTTCTAGTCGCGCAATTCAGTAACATTGTCAGGCGAAGCCAGTATTTCTAGTCGCGCTCATTTTTTGTCGTTATAAAGTAATTCAGTCAGGCAAAACCAATATTTTTTGTCGAAAAAAAACTGTATTTACAGTCATACGTTAAATACTACATATATCGAAACTATGTATGTACTTGAGCAACATATAGGGAGTCCGAAGGCATACGTCACAATCACACTGACACCGAAGGTAGGCCTGCTTGTAATAAAAATGACACTTGTGGTAGAAATTTAAAAAAACTAACAAAGAGGCGGCTATCCAAGAAATGCCTGGCACTCAGTGTAAAAAATGAGGTATTTGGATAAAACCTTTAAACAGATGATATCTTGAATTAAATCCATTTTTCACTGAGGCCATGTTAGACTTATTAGATGCATCTAAGGCAGGCCTACTTTCGGTGCCGCTGTGACGTATGCCTTATAGGATACCTATATATCTGACAGACAATGCGTTGCGCGGATTGTTGATGTTGTATTTTGTTTAAAATTTATAAATTAATGTACATCTTGTATACGTTATACATAAATAAAATTCTTATACATCTTGGACATTGGCTATGCCTTTATATTATCCATGAATTGATAAGGCACCTAATTCAAATATCCCTCTGTTGAAATGCAAATTTTTAACAAACTTTATTCAATTTATGTTTGAATACAAACTGACCAGTGAAGTCTGCAGCCCCGCTGGCGGCTATGTTGGCATCTTCACTCAGGGCTACACCCCACACCGCACCTTTGTGGCCCTCGAATGTGCCGATCCAGTCCCCTGTCTCCCCTTGTCGGAGCATGGGCTTGCCATCTGAAATGATTACACATATCATGTTACACAGGTCATGCAAACATCACGCATAATAAAGTGACGTCTTCACACAATAGTACATTATTGCCGAGGCTCGGAAAGTAAGGGATTGCATGACTAGGTGGTTGTCGGGCCGAGACTTATGCCGAGGCCCGACAAAGAAACCGAGCTGGGTAATCCCGGTTTCCGAATAGGATTATACTGATTTTCTCAAACATTGGGAGGAAATAATACAAATTATTTTATATATACAAGTAATCTTCAGAAAATGTATTTGTATTTTTGTTTGCCTTCCATTGCATAAATTGCTCGTAAATTCGACCCCCCACCGAGGCCATTAATCCCAAGCCTCCTCGACCTCCCCAGACTATATCCCCCAAACGTCGCCTCCTTCAGGCGCACCCCTTTTGTCGCCTACCCCAACTACCAGGCCACTCTTTTTACCTAAAATCTTGATCATGTATATAGTACGCCCATTCAAATAAATACGACAAACGGACGGACAAAGACCAACAATTTATGCCATAGCCTTCTCAAACAGAGATAAGTCGCCGATCTTCTCAATAGACATCAAATAGATATCCTCGCGGTCCAAGAAACCTACGTCAAACCCAAACATAGGCGCTTTAATATAGCCAAATATAATCTCCTTCGTAGTGACCGCTTACCGACTCAGGACCGACCCAAAAACCCCAAAGGCGGCACCGCCATCTATTATAAACGTTCTCTGCACTTATCCCTTAAAGAAACCCCCCAACTGCCATCCACATCGCAATGTCAGGTCACGATCCCATTGTCATATCATTAGCTATCATTTTCTCACCGGCCGGCATCAGTCTATCTGCCGGCCGGAGAGAAAATGATAGCTAATGATATCAAAGCCCTCTAAGGACTAGGTAGTAAAGATATCCTAGCCGGTGACTTCAACAGCAAGCACCAGCAATGGAACTTTAACGAGACAAATACCAACGGACGGACCATACACAGACTTCTCAAATCCCTCGATGACTGCGAAGTCATAGCTCCCTATGCCCCGACCCAGTACCCATTACATAAGTGACCACAGACCAGACTTTCTCTCCTACAGCAATTTTAAAAACATTAGCCTCCCAGTCAGGGACATAAGTATTCTTAGCGAGCTTAACTCGGATCACGGACCGGTCTTATACAAACTCGGCAGGCCATTCGACCGACCGGCTGAAACCAGGACCGTTATTAACAACCGGAAATTCAAACAAGCTCTCAGCCAACCGGACCCAAGATAAGATATCACGACAGAAATTGACAATAGAGCCCAACTAGAAGCCAGCCAGAATATCTGACATAGGCAATAGTCTCAATGAAGCCCTGCAAAGTGCTGCAAGTGCAAAGTATGCGGCACAAAGAGATTATGATAACTGTCCTTCAGACAATCACAGGAAACAAATGCGTCGCCTCCGACGAGAGGTTACCAGATGCATGCGAGAGTTCTGAGGTACTCGCATGAATGACTTTGTCTCCAGCCCCCAAGTCTCACTGCCATTTTTAAATTCAGTAAATACCTCAATTCCGATGAGATTGTTCCCATGCGATAGAAAATTGCGCTCTAAACCCCACCCCATAGCCGCCGGAGTCCCGCAAGGCTCAGTTCTCTCCCCTACCCTCTTCTCACTTAGCGTCCAAGACGTCCTCCGCACGCCATACGTCGAGCTAGCTCTTTGCGCCGACGGATACGGCGCTCTATCACACCAGTAGAAAGAGGGCGCGCGTTTGTCAAATACTCCAGAAAGCAGTAACCGACCTCGGTGAATGGGCTCTCAAATGGAGAATAGAGATGAAACCCGAGTTTTCTCGGGGTTCATGCTTTGACAACCGTGCTTTTCTCAAGGTGCAACGCTCAATCTGACCGCGCGTCCTCTTCACTACCAGATCACCCTCTTTGACCGCCCTATCCCCTGGGGTAACAAAGTGAAGTATTTAGGCGTGGCAATAGACTCCCGACTAATCTTCAAAACCCACATTAAAACGGTCCGCGACAAAGCAGCCTTCTACATGGGTAGGCTTCACCCGCTCATGAGAAGTAAAAGCAATCTCCTATTGCGCTGCAAAATAACTCTTTATAAAACTTGCATCCGCCCGGTCTTCACATATGCAAGTCTAGTCTTAGCACACTGCTCCCAACTCCCTTAAACCAGCAGCCTTATGGCGTAACTCTCTGAAGTTGATAGCGTGTGTCTATGGTTCATTTCATGCTCATACAATTTCAGCGATTGAGGGGTATCACCGAAGGCTTCTAGGCTTCGTTCAATGAGCTTGGGTTTGGCCTCCATTATGATGCTACTTGCGTGATACAAATTTGACAGATGAAGCTGGTGCAAGGTGTCAAACGTAAAAGTCTATATGAAGTTCATAGCTCAGATGACTTACGCCATAAGGCAGTTCAGGTTCTACAAAACCGCTTCATGCGTAAAGCAGTAGGTGCCCCGTGGTATATGTGCAACATAGACCTCCATAGTGATTTAAGAATCCCCACAGTAAAGCAAGATATGAAAGAAGCATCCAAACGCTATTTAATTAATGCATCTAGCCACCCAAACCCGCTTATCATACAAGCAACTCTTTATGAACCGACAATATCACAATAGCTCTTAAAGCCCAACCAACCCCCGCTACTCAGGCACGTCAACTGGACAAAGGCTGTGTTCCCGAAGCATTACAGCGTCTCAGACACCAAATTTGGATTGAAAGACATTGTAGTCTTAGTTCGCCGGACACAGTTTCCCCCCATCCTGAACCTCCCGGACTGTGGTTAGAGCCCCCCTAAATGACCCAATATATAGTAGTTTAGGATTAGGATAGGCTTAAAAATTATATAACTATCTCATAGTAGCGGGGGTCATCTGCCCTCTTAACATGCCACTATCATTCCCTTTGACTATGAGCTGATCGCTCGCAAAATTGGGTAAGCAGACAAACTCCTCCCATATATATCATACACACATATAGAGCAGGACCTCTTTTATCGGAACTCCGAAATTATAGTGAAATTATAGTACAAGAAATTAATAGGGTATTTTTTATGAAATTAAACTAATATTATTGTGTTTTTTTATGTATATTCATCTATAAAATTTACATAAAAGCATTTTTTCTGGCAAAGGAATTTCCAAATGTGGGGCTTTCCAAATAACAGAGGTGTTCCGATTAGAAGGGGTTCGGTTGACAGAGATCCTGCTGTATATGGCCCAAATGGGCAAATTGCAGGTAGAATGCCCTCAGCATATACCGAGTGGCTCACAGTTATATTGATTATTGATAACCGTCAATAACCAGTGTTTTATTTTAGTCCTTATACTACACGAGCTGATGCCTGCTCAATGTGTAGGGACCTGGACTTTATATAGACTATGATAGCGGCTGAGCGTAGCGTAAAAGTCATTTACGTCCACTACTAAGCCCCATCAATACAATATCAATTATACAAAAAAAAATACCAACACACCGTTCCACTCAAATTCTGCCATCTATTATTATCATATTAACATGGTATAGGAATAGAATGTCCAAAAACTACTTGCCAGTTATCTGTGGCCCAGAAAGCTGAAACCATGGTACTTAAATAGGCAGACCTGGTAAAAGCTGCTCAAGATCAAAACATTATTGAAGATGTTTTGTAATGGTCCTATGTCTGCTCAGTGATGTTAGGATGTAAGTTAGTTTGTATTATTGTTATCAGCTGAGTAAGAGTAGCTTTTCTGATTCAAATATATCTTGGTTTTAGTTCAATTATTTTCCAACAAGATTGTAATTGTAATTCAAGAATTTCACTTTTGTGCTTGAACAAGAAAATCATCCTAAGAGAATAATAAATTACAATATTGAATAAGATCTAGGTACTTTCTACCTTCTACCTTTAATAAATAAAATAATCTTTCTCTGAAGTTCTCAATCTGTTATTAAAGTAATTCTTTACCTATGATTATAACCTACCTTTATATGCTCCTGACAAAGTTAATAAAATATAATTTTGTTTGCAAACCTTTGATATGTAATATACCTTGCTAAAAGTATGGTATTGGTGCAAAGAACTAAAATTTTGGAAGCTGTGTCATAGAAGTAAGTCAATCAGTTTGTCTAATCAATATAAAACCATTATATACATGCCTAAAGTAAACCTAGAATCAATTTAGAATTAATTGATGAAAGTTCTGTAAAATCTAGATATAATTCTATTGATTTATTATCAGTATAATGTGTAAAAGCCAAATGAACAAGTACAGAGACTATTAATGAACCTTGATTGCGCAAGGCAATCAACCAGAGTGAAATGTCAACATGTTTCTCAGGAAAGTGGCTAAGACTCTATACAACTTGAACACAAAGAACTCAAGAGTATCCTGTTATGGTGCATAAAAACGAGACAACGACGTCAAGGCGAGCAAGCGCCGAGGAAATATACGAGCGGAAACTCAAGGTGCTTCCTGACATAGCCGGAAGACAAGGTCACCACATCAACAGACGCACACAGAATGCAATGCAAGCACGACCGGTGCAGGCAAACAAGGAAAGTGAAGGCCTTCAAACGACACACATCTGGCACGATAAATGACTAAACTAAACACCCGAACGCACTTGCAAGACTTCCAACTATAGACAGGTCAGGGATTTAGGCACCCCCGCAACGGAAACAGTCGAAGAAACTCACCCTTGCAGGCCGAAATCAAATAAAATCCATCCTTGGTAACGTCACTGAATGCCAAATGCACCACTGGTCTGGTATGTCCACCGCACGTGAGTGGTACTTGCTTGAACGAAGTCATTGGTTTTTGTGTAACACCTAAATTGTACTTTTGAAAATAAAACTAAATCCTTTGACTAAAGTAACTAAAAATTAAACCTATTGAGTCCGATCGTACGGAAAGTTGACAATCGACTGACTTCTTGACTGGCTGGACTGACTGACGGAAAGAGAACGGCGATGTAGCAAGCAATTTTAGGATGATTTCTACCCAAAATAAAACGAAATTTTCTACCATTTGTAAATACCATTGATGATGGTGATTGATTGGTTATGGCTGTCTGTCCAGTCGAAATTGTTCTCCCCTCCTAACCCTCCCTCTCTCGTTCAAGTCGAATCTTCAACGAGGATATACTTTAGCGAAAACGAGTGAGCTCGCTTCGCTTGGCATCGTTCCTGTAAAATCGTGCAGCGTGCATTAGGTGCTTTTTGCAGTTTATAGAAATATGGCAACTATGACAACAGGTAGGGTTTAATCCAACGTTGCTTTATTTTTAGACACCTTTGTATCGTAAATGTGCTCTAGTGATGAGGCACCGTTGTACAACAGATAACCTTCAATGACGTATGACGTGTCGCTGACGTTGACAATTTGATAAATGTCAAGCTGACTGAAACTGAAATTTACGAAAGTGTAAATAAAATAAAATACTAAATTCCAGCACAACAATGGAATTCTTCACATCCATTCCAACTCATATAGACTATGCTGGTCAAGCGAAGGCGGAGAAGTTATACCGCGCCATCATCACTCTTTTCAGCATAGTTGGTTTTGTTTGGGGCTACATCGTGCAGCAATTTTCTCAGTCAGTTTACATCCTGGGCGCCGGCTTCCTCCTGGCTGCGATCCTGACTGTGCCCCCGTGGCCTATGTACCGCCGCAACCCGGTGAACTGGCAAAACCCTCGATCGGAAGAGAAGGCACCTACAGGCAAGAAAGGGAAGAAGTAAACTGTTGTGATTTTGTTCCATTGTACTGTATTTCTTTTAAAATAAATAGTTTTTAAGGATTTGTGACTATTATTGTTAGTAAAGGAACCGATCACCCGCCTGTGGTTCAGCAGGCCTCCCACCCATCATCATCAAGGCAGTATTTTAGGTCCAATTTTGTTTCTTATATTCATAAATGCACCAGTATTGTAACATATCCGATAAGGACATTACTATCCAAGAAGATTCCTGGACACAACTTCAATATTACGCACAGCAGCATGGCTTCAAGTTTTTCAACAATCAAATTCCCAACCCCCAAACACATTAACTATACAAGCTGATTCATGTTCAACTGTCCATACATATCTTTCACTAACACAATAAAATACCTTGGGTTAATATTAGATCAGCATTTAATTATTAATCTGCTGACTGGGAGAATGCGTTTATTGATGTCCATATTCAAGACAATTGGACACGTTGCCCATTCCTCTATAATCAGAGTGCTATACTTTTCCCTATGTCAGTCCATTTATCTCCTTCTGTATTGTCACCTGGGGCGGGGCTTCTGAAACCACATTAAAATCCCTTGAAACAGCCCAGCAAAATATCCTAAAGATATCAATGTCGCAACCCAAAAAAAACTACCAGGACTGTAAAGGATTAAATTTAAGATAGCTTTTCATACTGAATGCTATTGCTTCTCAACACAAAATTATTACATGTGGTAAAGTAACAAACATAACAAAATGATGCAAAGACCCCACCTGACTAATACCAACCCAATTTCACTTCTACGAAAAGATTATTTCCTTATCTCAGTCCATTTCTCTATAATAAAATAGGTGCAACTATCCCAATGCTTTTGCTTTCCCATGTGGAATGCACCTGTAAAATTTCTGCCTATCTTGTTAACCTATCCTATGCAGATCCTATGTAGATACTGAAGGGTTGGTCTATGGTTGATTCTGTAATGACAAATCTCCTTTCCTCCTAGACCCACAAACACAAGACACAAATACACCCTCACACATATACAAACAGTTAGTTTTAAATAAGTTATTATAGGTTATTGGAATTTGTACTCTGTAAATTTTTAATAGTTATACTTGATCAAGTATCATTGAATCATATTGAATCCACCTCAAAAAACGAATGAACGGGGTTTGGGGCCTGACATTCCTTAACACAGATTACCTACGCATCTAGCTAGGATGTCAGCTCGCCTCCATACCTAAATGTTCACGCATTTATAATTCCGTACAATAATACCTTTGTTCCTACCTTAATTTATGTAAATGCTTTCTGAAAAATAAATGATATGTTTTTATGGAGGATGGAGTCCTATAGCAGTATGAGCTTTTTGACTTTTTATTTCATTCATCCGCCTGCTTCATTTCGACATCAAACGAGAACGGCTAACGGCTCAGGAAATAGGAAGCCAACAACCTCGTAAAGGTCTTAAAAGCCCTGCGAAATGCTAATAGGCGCTACTAAAAATGTACTCTGTGGGCGCTACATTATTACTCAAAGAATAGGTAGGCGTGCGTGACATTTCCATATTTTTTTATAAAACATGGCTCTTATTGATAGTTCGCACGTCTTAACGTTACGCCTAAAACATCGGAAACAATAGTGCAGGTAGCAACATCTGGCAGAGACTGAGTAATAATGTATGTCCGTTTCTATGTGGCATTTGTACCAGGCGCTTCCGTGTTTAGGATGTCACGTTAAGCTGTACCTAGGTCCAGGCTTCTATCGCTATTCGATGGTAGTAGTCGTAAAGATGTGTCAGAGGCCGTGATAGGGCATCTTGATAACTTTTACAGTCGGGTCGGCTACTAGCCCGACACCCCTTCATCAACCCGCACTAAGCCAGCGTAGTGGAGTAAAGCTCAGTCTTACTCGTATCCGGATAAAGGCCCTTGCTCCTTGGTATGGACATTAATGGCTACATATTTGTATTATTATTTACCAATGTAAGAAAAAATACTAAGAATCCGGTGAACAATGAATTTTAAATACAAACTTAATACCATAATAATTTTCGATTCGAGAACATTTCAACGTATATATGCTGTTATTCGTTTTAATACAGTATTTATACCTCGCGCCATGAATTAAGAGAGCTGGGCGACGTTGGCGGGAATTACTGCGCATAATGTACAGGTATTGAAGTGACTACTGCACATTCAAGGCCACCGCTCATAACTCGTGGCGCGAGGTATACCTAGGTTCCTGTTTTAACATTTTTCTAAAAATAGTTATCTACTTAAACTCAAACTCAAACTCAAAACGTTTATTGCGACATTGTGGTGGTATATGGTGATATATATATATATATAATATATATATATATAGAATTTGAAGAACCGACAATGAACCCAATGAACTTAAGAATATAAGCGATTTAATTTCGTACATTTTTAGGACGTAACAACGTATAATCCGTTTGGTTTGTATTAAAAACGAAATTATAAGAGAAACATAGCTTATATTGTCAAGTCGCATAATATTACAGAGAAAATTAAAATATAACCAAGTTTTAGTCATAATTTTGCTATTCACGGAACACAAGCGAATTTATATTTAATTTTGAACATCTATATCGCTGTCTCTGTCTCTGCTCGCAAGGGGGGACGGCGGCGGGGCCCGGAAAAGGCGGGGAGAGTACCCGCTCGTTAAGTAGGTTAGGTTCTCCACTCAGATTAACGAGACTCTTTCTGACTTACTCTGTGGGCTCTACAGTATGAAAAAGATTATAGCCCTTTAGTGTATTAAAATAGTGAAGTTCCGAAATTTAATTTAGTTCCGCTAAAGTCATGTCCATACTTTTGATAACATTGCGGCATTGCGCTCCAAGGTATTCCGACCACTGATAATAAGATAACATACTGATATTGAATATACGGTCAATTACGGGTCAGACTCGTGCACCATGGGTTCTGTACCTTACTTACACACTTATAGATATGTTTATGTCTTTCACTCATTTTTGTTATATGTAACTTCACATTAACAGTTTTAGGTTTTTCTTTTTTGTGCTGTAACTCTGCTTCGTCCCAAATTCCATGATTCTGAAATGATGAAATGGGAATTGTAAGAATTGGGAGTTGGATAAGATGGGAATTAGATGAAATAAAAATTGGATGAATCGAACCTAACCCCATACTTACTTATAGTTTTTTTGTCGAGGCAGTTTTTAGTGTTTTTTTTTAAATGGCGGATATATGAGTTCGCTGTACATAGTAAACGTATTTGTTTAGCGGATTTCCGTTTTTAATTTTATTTCGGTTCAGTTCAGTTTTTCAATGTATACCTACGCAGTTATCTCCGCCTTCACGAGACAAACCTGTAGACACCAGATTCGACCTCCTAGGACAAGGGGAAACGCGAGTAATCGCCAATACTTATACTCCTATTTTGCTCAAGTCTGGAAAATTCAAGCAGCTGAAATTCAATTAAAAATTAGACTTTCTTCGTTAAATTGTTGCGCAAAATAAACTTGTATCGCAATAAAATAAAGCCTTTTGTCGGTCAGTCATATTTCATGTACGTCAAAGGGCTCGCGAGGTCTACTGTTCTCACAGAACCACTAGTGTTAGTCCGTGATTAGTACGTACAGTATGTGGACCTTCTAACGCTGATGGCAAACATCGAAACTTTTATATCTCCTTAGCTGCGGTGATGGGCTAGCCCCCTGTCACAGAAAATGGACGTGTATAGATATAAATTAAATCAAGCATTGAGTGTATGAGAAAATAAACACCTGGAAAATATGAAAAATACGGAGTAAGAAAATAAAAGCATAGGAAAATATATATCTGGCAAAAAGAAACAGAAGAAATAAAAGCGTGAAAATTATTACTAGTAAAAAAACGTAGAGAAAAATGAGTCGGGAAAAAACGCGAATGAAAAATAAATACAAGGAAAATGTTATATCGAAAAATCATCTATACACTCCTTGTCACTCTACAGCTCCAAAGAATGACACGCTGACGCACACATACACACAACAACCATACCGCGCGGGGTGCGGGGAGCGGGGGGCGCGGCGTATGGTTAGCTTCCCGCCCTCACACGTCAGGAGTTGCACTTGAGCGGCTTACAAAAAGAAAACGGCTAAAGAATTTTACGTATATTTGTTGTGCTCCCATCTTTGCGTAATTTCCAATACAACACGAGCGATAAACACTTATTTTGCTGATGCTGTAAGCACTATTGCATGTAACATTTAATCTCTATAAAAGCGTCTTTGTGTGTTTAAAAAAATATGTATAAATATTTGTACGGCTATCATAACTCGTCATTTGTGTAATCAAACTTGTCCCTAAGATTCTTGAATACTCTGTATATTCTACTTTCGCTGCACACATCACAATCACCACTGGCGTCTTCAGTACTGTTCGCATTGTCACTTTGAGATTTTTCATTATTTTCACTAGATTTTTCATTTTCACTATTTTCACTGTTATTTTTCTGCACATCATCTTCACATTTTTCCTCCTCAGTATTCATTGGGCCATCACTGGCATTCTCATCTGCTGTAATATCTTCAGGTACTTTAACTTCCTTATCTAGTAACTGTTGTAATGTTATCACGGCGAATATTACTGTTACACCGTAGTTGACAACGGACAATGAAAGGGGACCGAGGGCTAGTATGAAAACTGCCATGGTGAAGAGCAGCGCAGAGACAGCTTCATAGTAGCGCCTGGAATAAAATATAGATTTTTACTAAGGTATCTTGGTAAATAGTTTGTCTGTCTCCCATGTCATTATATGCCATTATATGCCCACTATAAAAATCAAATAATCACTAACCGCGTTATTCATAAAACTTATCAAACCTATGATAGCTAAATTGTGTTTTGTCCTTCTCTCACAAACACAAATTTCAAAGTGACTGGCAAAGACAAACGAATTATAACGGCATTTATGAATAAGGCGATAAATGTATACAGATAAATGAAAACTTACAAGTTTCTCTTTGGCCCATCCATCTGCCATACGAACGCAGAACACGCTGACATAATTAGACCACTATGATATGATGTATCAGGTTTCAGCACCATACTGTATCTGCAATAGAAACAGCATATCAATATAGTTGTTATCCAATTCTCCATAACTAGGTTACTTGAGTACGACTTTTTGCATGATTCCATTTTATTAATGTATCAATAGTTTGTGTGCCACGCAGTTAACATCCCTATTCCCTACAGCACGGTAGATCCATTTCACTGAACCACTAATAATATCTGTCACGAGAACATCTTTGCTAAATATCTAGGGAAATAATAAAACATAAAATAAAACCAATGTACACTGCCAAACGGGACCCTATTACTAAGCCTCCGCTGTCCGACCGTCCGTCTGTCCCCAGGCTGTATCTCATGAAACATGATAGTTAAACAGATGAAATTTTCACAGATGTTTTATTTCTGTTGCTGCTATAACAACAAGAAAATGGGGGCTCCCATACAACAATTCTTTCAAAACCACATACAAACTTATGAATGCACCTGGTTACGTACACGGAGTGTGGAAGTAGCCGCACCAATAACTTTGTAAACAATATTTTGCTATGTAAACTCCAAACTATTTACCTCACCCCATCCCTACCATTGCACGGTGGAACGGAACCCTTCGTGCGCGAGTTAGACTCGCACTTTACCGGTTTTTTTTGTTCAGTGTTCACTTACTTGAAATTACGAGCCCAAGTCATCAAAGCAGGCACATTGACTAGAGTGACCACCATCCACAGGAAAAACATCATCACATGGAAATTCAAATTATTCAGCTCTTCGTCTAAATCTTCATCCGTTTTCACCCTTCTCTTCTTCTCAACTTTTTCTTCTTCACGCACCGTGGATTCTGCTGTGTCTGCTACTTCTAACCCCTTGCTATCAGTCGCTATTAAGGCTGTACTCTCGTCTTTTTTATCTTGCTTATTATCTTTTTCTTTATCTGCAACAGCGATTTGTTTAGTTTCCGTAATACTGCTAGTTGTTTCATCATTGTCTGCAATAGCTTTGAGTTTGCCATCAGGGCTGGATTCTTCTTCTGTTGTTTCAGATGTAGGCACTAATACTGAACTAGAGTTAGAAGCTTTGTTATTTTTCTTGGAGAAGAACATGCGACATGCTCTAGACGCCAATTTTGCCATTATCTTGTAAACATAGTCTTCTAGATATTCTTCGTACATTTTGGAGATCTGTAAGCAGAAAAAAGTAGTTGCAGGTTGATTACTTTAAGGGTAGTATTTAAACGAGTGACTGTAAATTAAAGTTTGATGTGATAAAAATAATTAATTTAGGTTATTGTATTACTAAGTGAGCGACTAACTGCGGGTGATGAGAAATAAACAGAACAGCAACTTACAAACATTAATTTGAGTTACTTAAAATACAAAATGAGAAGCTTTTCTTCCGGGGTTGCTTCTTCTAAGTCACAACCTAACATATAACCCAATTGAAATTTAGCCACAATAACCCACTCTAGCCAATTTTATTATTTCTTTGAATACGCTCCGCTCCGCTACGCTCCGGGGTTGCTTCTTCTAAGTTCTAACCTAACCTATAATCCAATTTAAATTTAGCCACAATTTCCTACTCTAGCCAATATTGGCTTTCTGTGTTCCATTATTGAAGTTGCCCTCTCTGTATTTCTAGTCGCTCACTTAGTAATTTGGTCGCACGGTTAGAATTTTTAATATCTGAAATGCCCACTTTTTGAAAGCTCGTTCTGAATTTTATTATTATCAGAAAAAAATGCTCAATTTAGTGTTTTTTTTTTCGCTCATTTCAAGTATTTCGGCTGTTCATGGTCATTCGCTCAGTGATCATTCGCTTAATTCGTGTTTTATTCGATCGTTTTATAATTCCCCTTACTTTAATATCTTTGTGTGATCTAGAGTAGGTAACAGCTTGAAAACCCCACCGGATGATCGTGCGAGTGATGCCCCATGGAGTTAGCCGATGAAAGCTAATCATAGGTGGCACCACGTGCATTTAGTTGCCACTTTCAACGATCGACTAATTTCTGAGATTTTTTGTGTGATAATTGGTTATAATTACATTACAAGCATTTATTTAAAACACACATAGTAATTTTACGTGTGTGTGGTGTAATGTGATGTAATTAAATTACTATATAACTTCATTTAGTATTTTTGGCAGCGGTTTTATACAATACACAGCACATTGACGATAGGGGAACCAACAATCTTGACAGTTGCCAGCCCCGTTAGGACGGCGCCTTATAAGGATAGTGATGATGATAATCTCCGACCAATTTCGGTCACGGCAACCGCTTTAGCCAACCTTTTTCAGAAGGTCCTCGCACATTGCGGGCATGGGACTTATTATTGCAAAGTCTGAAACCCAATTAGCTGGGTTAATTGGGTTAGTATTGTTTGCCGATGATACTTCTTTGATATTTAAAGTTTATTTATTTATTTATTTATTTATTTATTAGCTACTCCAACAGTATTTTCACATTTTATTTAAAGACTACATTCTAATGTATAATTCCGTGTGAAACACCTTTACAGGAGTATACATCTTTCAAAATTGTGTGTTCGGTAAAAATTTAAATTAGTTCATGACATTAATTAATTATTTACACATTTTGATTAAAATAAATTAATACATTAGTATAAATTAGCATTTAGAATAAAATTAATCAGATTATATTAAATTACATTACATTGCTGATTTTTTTTTAACCTAAATTTAATTAGGTTAGCAATAGGTTAAATTAACAATTCAATTAGATTTTAAATTTGAATATTATTAGTTAGGAAATAAATTTTTAGTTAGGTTCACTAAGGCATTAAAATTTAACTTTTCATCAATTTTTCCCTTAATAGATAGAATGGCATTCCGAAAATGTCAAGATCGGCTGGCATTGGCGAGGTTGCCTGAAGATTATTATAAGTCAGCATTGCTCTATTGAGAGGAGAGAATTTACCCACATTCGTTCTATATGGATGTACAGAAAATGACCGGGTGAGAGGATTACGTGGAGGAGCTCTTGGGACCGTTAATGCTACCTTACTCAAAAGATCAGGTGCATCTAGCACTCCATTCACCAGCTTATGTAGTGACATCAGATCAATATTCGTTCTTCGCTTCTCTAATGTCTGTAAATTAAAGTGATTTGTACGCATTGCATAGTTTGAACGGTATGGACAATCTAAACTCTTAAAAGCCAAGAATTTTGTAAATTTTCTTTGAATTTTTTCTATGCGAAAAAATTCAAAATTCTAAGTTAAAAGACAGCAATCAAATTATGACGAGGTAAACAATGCTATCTCTAGTATAGTGAACTGGTTTACTGTTAACAATTTATTACTTAATGAAAAGAAAACTAAATGTATTAAATTCGTGTTACCCAATGTGAACCCGGTAACTACAGACATATTTATAAAAGGACAGAGATTGGACCTTGTGCAGTCGACTGTCTTTTTGGGCATTACTTTAGACGCCAAACTACAATGGGATCCTCATATAAATAAATTGTCGAACAGACTGAGTTCGGCAGCGTTCGCAGTTAAAAAAATTAGAGCTCTTACCGACGTAGACACCGCTAGACTAGTCTACTTTAGTTACTTTCATAGTCTAATGACCTATGGTATTTTATTGTGGGGTCACGCTGCGAATGCTAATAGTATATTTATTCTGCAGAAACGGGCTGTTCGTGCAATTTATAGATTAGGGCCTAGAGTGTCACTGAGGGAAAAGTTTAAAGAAATCAATATTCTGACATTTGTGTCTCAATATATCTATGACAATCTTGTGTATGTAAAAAGAAATATAACTAATTTTCAGAAGTACAGTGATATACACAATTTTAATACTAGAAATAAAGACAAGTTGGTTGCTTATGTAAGCCGACTACATAAAATTAGTAATTCTTTTAAAGGCAATTGTATACGCTATTACAATAAGGTCCCTACTGATATTAAAAACTTACCTTTAGACAAGTTTAAAATAATAATAAAACAGAAATTGTATAAAAAAGGTTACTACAGGATATCTGATTACTTAGAGGACAGATGTCCATGGGAATAGATTGTTTGAGTAACAGGCTGTTTCGATATATAATTAGCATTCATTTTGTAATTTGACAATATTTTATTTAAAAAAGGAAACGCAAAAGATGCGACGACTGTGGAGTTTCTTCGGTGAGCTCTTCTCCACAGATTCCGCCATTGGGTTAGTGAACTCACCCAAAAAAATGTAATGACGGATCTAAGTGATGTAACAACATCCTATGGAAATAAATGATTTTTGATTTGATTTGATTTGATTTGATTTTGCTGGGCCTACATACGAATCACTCTGTCACGACGCTTGCTGGCGAGCTGCTTTGATAACTGAGCTGCCAGAAAACTCATTAGCGCAGCTGGTAGGGCTGTTACTTCATCGCGCTTGGCTCAGAGTAAGGATAGTAAATGTACCATGAAAGCGTAGAAAGCGGCGCCGGCAGCGAGCGAGGCGGCGCCGCACGACAGCGGCGCGGCACCGACCAGAGCCGCGCTGACCACCATAGGCACCTTCTGTAGCCCGTGCGCGACGCGCTCGGCCAAGCCGGAGCCGCCGCACCACACGATCCTGTGGATGGACAAGAGAGTATAACATAAACATTTATTTACAAACAGATACAATACATTGCTCTAGCTAACATACCAGGATACCCTGTGTTGCCAAGAAACAACGATGTCACAAAAAATATATACACCCAAAACGAGACTTCTAGACTTAGGGTTGGATTCGATGCGCCAACTGCGACGAGAACACCATCACAGCCAACAACGCATCGGAGGCGACATTGAGCGCGCCTAGAGCAGTCATGTGCGCAGGCAGCACGGGCAGCGAGAGGGAGAAGTGTCGCAACTCTAGGCTGTGGGAATTGTCCTACCTAAACAGCAGCCGATGCGCCAACTGCGATGAGAACACTATCACAGCCAACAACGCAGCGGCGGCGACATTGAGCGCGCCTAGAGCAGTCATGTACGCAGGCAGCACGAGCAGCGAGAGGGAGAAGTGTCGCAACTCTAGGCTGTGGGAAATGTTTCACCGGCATAGCAGCCGATGCGCCAACTGCGATGAGAACACCATCACAGCCAACAACGCAGCGGCAGCGACATTGAGCGCGCCTAGAGCGGTCATATACGTAGGCAGCACGAGCAGCGAGCGGGAGAAGTGTCGCAACTCTAGGCTGTGGGAATTGTCCTACCTAAACAGCAGCCGATGCGCCAACTGCGATGAGAACACCATCACAGCCAACAACGCAGCGGCGGCGACATTGAGCGCGCCTAGAGCAGTCATGTACGCAGGCAGCACGAGCAGCGAGATGGAGAAGTGTCGCAACTTTAGGCTGTGGGAATTGTCTTACCTAAACAGCAGCCGATGCGCCAACTGCGATGAGAACACCATCACAGCCAACAACGCAGCGGCGGCGACATTGAGCGCGCCTAGAGCAGTCATGTACGCAGGCAGCACGAGCAGCGAGAGGGAGAAGTGTCGCAACTCTAGGCTGTGGGAATTGTCTTAACTAAACAGCAGCCGATGCGCCAACTGCGATGAGAACACCATCACAGCCAACAACGCAGCGGCGGCGACATTGAGCGCGCCTAGAGCAGTCATGTACGCAGGCAGCACGAGCAGCGAGATGGAGAAGTGTCGCACCTCTAGGCTGTGGGAATTGTCTTACCTAAACAGCAGCCGATGCGCCAACTGCGATGAGAACACCATCACAGCCAACAATGCAGCGGCAGCGACATTGAGCGCGCCTAGAGCGGTCATGTACGTAGGCAGCACGAGCAGCGAGCGGGAGAAGTGTCGCAACTCTAGGTTATGAGAGCTCGCGGTGTCGAGGAGGAACGCTAGCGGCGGTATAGCACTGGGGATGTGGAATTATAATGGATTTAACATGTTGTTCTTGAATAATTAGCATTTGGTAAGGAAGGTATGTAGCCCACCCAGTTTTGCAACTTATGACTTCTTTATTCATTATTGCACAGAAAATATAAAGGTACAGACAGTTACAAGAAATGTAACTTGGTATTAAAGTCGAAAACTTTTTTTAGATACACTTACAAAGGGTAGTAACAATACTCACGCCATGAAAGTGAGTGCAAGCCGACTGAACACTAGCGCGTAGTACGGCTTCACTGACTCGCTCATCAGCGCACTGTGTATTGACGCGCACTTGCCCTGCTGAATACAATAATGAAGAATTATAAGCTCGCATTCCTACAGCACGCCAAAATATCCGTGCACCTGTCATACGCGACGGCATTGCCACGCATAAATCTAAAGTTTTCAAGCGAGATTCACAGATAATGAGACCTTTTGATGTATAGTAGATGTTTTCTGTGACTTGTGGATGCTTAGTTAACCTGACATGAACATCCGTCGATATATTCTTGCGCTCGTAATTGTCGTGTAGCTATACGAACCTAACCAGAACCTACCAGAAAACAACCAGGATAAAATTTAGTAGTAACAGTTTATTAGTTATTTACAGTGAAGACGATAAAAAAATGATACGAAGATGAGGATGGATGAGATGAGAACAGGTTTTTTATAAAACACAGGTTAAGTAAAAAAAAGGAAAGCGGAGGACACGGAGAGTAGGAGACCGGTGGGGTTAATGACCAGGATGCAGGTGTATTTGTTGTTGTAGATGTTGTTGAAATCGTCGTTGTAGGAACGGTAGCGGGCGTACTTGTAGTTACGGCTCGCAGGATCCCGTTGTAGGATCGGCTCGCAGGATCACGTTGTAGGAACGGCTCGCAGGATCCCGTTGTAGGAACGGCTCGCAGGATCCCGTTTGTAGGAACGGCTCGCAGGATCGTGTTTGTATGAACGGCTGGCAGGATCGTGTTTGTAGGAACGGCTTGCAGGATCCCGGGGTAGTGCGACCCCGGGATAAGGCCTTTAGGTGGTACTTCTAGTTCAGAAGCTGACGTGAGACTCCAGAATTTCAGAAATGTTCCGCTCTTATACCCTTTTTGGAGAGTTCTAAAAATTATTTAAATTAAACGTAATTTTTGTGAGTGGCCAAGAGAGAAAAAGTATTTTTGTAAAAGTATTGAAGCAAACATATCAGACCGCTAACGAGTTTGAATGGACATTGCCATGACAACCAGATAAATAACGACGTCAACAAATGTCAAAGTTTGGTTTCAGGCTCGTAATACGGAAAACAACAAAAAAAACATGAAGTAAATGAAGTAACAATGAATATAAAAAGGTAGCGCACCAGCGCGCACGAAGCCCGAGATTGCAGAGTTTCGGAGAAAGCCAAATACAAGGTCACCAAAGGTAAACCCCTTCGCTATCGATTTAGAAGTGCTGATAGTATGAAAATACAGAGCGAAAATGATTTGTTAATGTGTTCTTATGGTTTAAAACGTTACAGGGTCCTATGAAAATAAAGGTGATACCAAATATCAGACTGTACAGCTCAGCAAGTATCCTAGAAGAAAATCCTAGAAAATGACATGTAAGTAGCATAACACTACATTTTCCCCCCGACCCTGGAAAAATTTTTGACTCAGCAAAAATTTTGATATGTACAAAAATAAACCATAAAAACTCAGCTTTGCAGAAACAGACATCACCAGGCAAAATCAGATATACCATCTCTTACATTCATCATCTTCATTCCGGTAAGGGTGGAGTTCACATTCAATGACTACCACTCTAAAAGTGTGTTTTCAAAAGGACATTCAGGCTTACTTAAGGAGTTGTCATCCGCTCCTGCGTGGAAAAAAAAATAAAAAATAAGTAGAGGTAAAGAGAAACAAATTAATCCTAAGGTAGCTTTAGTCGCTACGACTTAAGACAAGATTAAGAACGGCCAGAGCGGTAGAGCTCGAAGTCAGAGATCAGCCACATCGCCAACGAGATGTGTCTGAAATAAAGATTAAAAAAAAATAGGTGAAGACAAACCAACGAAAATTCGAGGTCCTAAAGTAAAATGTGTTGAAAAACACTGGATTAAAGGAAGAAATAAAATAATAAGGTGAAAATGATGGTGATATTTATACATATATACAAATTAACAGTTAATAGAAGTTAAGAAAATTTAGGATTTAATGTCTTTAATGTGCCACTTGCCTCTAACTCCGTTAGGGTCTTCTAAAATGTATACTAATGGTGAAAGTTTGGTTATTATTTTACACTTAATGAATTTAGGGGCAAGTTTAGCATTAAAGTATGCGCCAGCATTGCTTAAAACATGGTTTTTACGCCAAACAGTATTTCCCACATTAAATTCTTTAAAAGTCCGGCGAAGATCATAGCGAGCGCTATTTTTAGCGTGAGCTATGTGAAGTTTAGTTTGAACTCTTTGAAAGATAGATTAGAGGAGACCAGCATTAGACGCGTAAATATCACGAGGCATAAATATCAATTCCTCGAGATTCTGAGTTGGAGTATAGAAGGAACCACAAGGTATTGTTTCCCTACCAAAGACTAAAAAGTTGGGAGTAAAGCCAGTAGCAACGTTTGTAGCGCTGTTCATTGCGAACTGAATCTTAGTAAGATGGTTGTCCCAGGATCTATGATCGTCTCCTACTAGGGATGCTAGAGCTGTAATAATCGTACTATTAAATTTCTCTGTAGGATTAACCTGAGGACAATATAAAGCTGTGTGAAAAATACAAGGAACGTTATAAGAATTTAAGAATGAGTGGAATTCTCGCGACTGAAATTGAACAGCGTTGTCCATTATTATAGTTTGGGGAATGCCATGAACAAGAAACACTGAATTTTCCAAGACATTAATGATATTAGCTGAAGTAGCCCGTTTAAGGGGAAAAATCATAGTATATTTAGTAAAATTGCAGTTAATTACCAGAATATACAGATTTCTTCTCCGGGTCATAGGCAATGGACCCATAAGATCCAAGGATATAGTTTGAAAAGGTCTGGAGCAAAGTTTAGGTTTACCCATAAGACCATAGGGAGAATGATTAGGGTGTTTGTAGGTTAAGCAGGTTTCACATGTCGAGATTAAATTGGCAATGTCCTTAAACATACCGGGCCAATAGTATTTTAAAGATATTTTCTTGAATGTTTTGAAGATACCAAGGTGGAGTTCTGAAGGGGAACCATGGCTAACTTCAATAAGTGCATGTCTATCTTATGGCAGTGGAACTTCTTTCCAAATAAAGTCGTCGTTTAGACGATCGGGAGAATGGATGCAGCGGTAAAGTTTGTTATCCCTGATAGTGTAGTTGGGATATGCGTCTGGGTTGTTGGAGCATCCGAGAAAAATCTTGTTGTAGTGTTCAAGTTCACGATCAGGTGGTTCTTCAATCGTAATAGGATGTACACCTTGAGGTGAAGTTTCTCGTGTATCAGGACGTTCTTTATTCTTATGTCTAGATAATAAGTCAGGAACAATGTTATCCTTTCCTTTTTTATGTTTCAGGACAAAATTAAAACATGATAAGCGTAGAGTCCAGCGAGCAAGTCTTTCAGATGGATTCGATAAGTTCTGAAACCATTTAAGTGCAGCGTGGTCAGTATATATTGTAAATTCCTTACCATTGTCTAGGTAACATCTCCAATGTTCTAGCGCAGTTATTACAGCTAATGTTTCTCTTTCAGTAGTTGAGTAGTTTTGTTGATTTTTGTTCAGTGCTTTACTCATGTAAGCAATCACGACTTCTTTGTCATCTTGATGTTGAGTAAGCATTGCTCCTATGCCATAATTTGATGCATCACAATGTACAGAGAAGGGTAGTTCGAAGTTAGGGCAAGCAAGGACAGGAGCAGTTACCAAAGCTTCTTTAAGTTTCTGGAAAGCAGCTGCAGCCCTAGAATTCCATAAAAATTTAGGAGCGTTCTTTCCGGAACAGGTTAGTTGGTTGAGTGGGGAGGCAATAGTGCTGAAGTTTGGAATGAATCTTCTAAACCAGCTGCAAGTGCCTATGAATCTTCGAACTTCTTTTCTGCAAGTAGGTACAGGATATTCTAGAATAGCCTTTATTTTATCTGGATCAGCACGTAGACCATACTCGTCCACTAGAAAACCAAGGTATTTCAGTTATTTCCTGAAGAATTGACTCTTTTCAAAGTTAATAGTCAGATTAGCATATGAAAGTTTTTCCAGAACTTTCATGAGAAGCGATATGTGCTCATCAAAAGTCTCGCTAATAATAATGATGTCATCCAGATAGCAAAATACCTTGTTCTCAAATTCAGGAGTAAATAGCGTATCCATTAATCTTTGTTGAGTTGCAGGTGAGTTAGTGAGACCAAAAGGCATTACTTTGAATCTGAACATAATCTTCCAGGAACATAAAATGCTGTCTTATCTCTATCAGCAGTATTCAAGGGAATCTCCCAAAATGCTTTCGCAATGTCGATGCTTGATAAGTGTTTGGCATTTCTCAGGTTGTCCAAAATTTCGCTTATTAGAGGCAGACTATAAGCATCACGACGTGTAACTGAGTTAAGCTTCCTGCTATCTACGCAGAAACGCCATTCCCCATTCTTCTTTGGAGTGATGAGGACTGGAGATAACCATGGACTTTCGCATTGTTCAATGACGTTCCATCCCAGCATCTTGTCAACTTCATTAATTAAAGCCTTTTGTTTTTCAGGAGACAGTCTGTAACATCTTTGTTTGATCGGAAGAGAATCACCAGTGTTAATCTTGTGGGTGATTAAGTGTGTGTTTCCCAGAACACCTTTTTCTTCAAAAGAGATTGTCTTGAAGCGTTGGATGATGTCAATAGCGATGTTCTTTTGATTAGGAGTTAAATGCTCATAAGGTAAAACTTTAATATCTTTAGAGTACATAGCAAAGCATTTAGGATCTGTAAAGTTAAGAGAAGTTAAAACACTAGGTAGAAGATTAAATTTTCTCCAAAAGTCGATACCTAGTATTAGAGAAGGGAATATTTCAGGGAAAACATAAGCTTTAATCAAGTGAGTTTCGTTATTGAAATGGACAGGTAAGTCAAAATAACCCAAGGAATTAATTTTTTGATTATTAGCAGTAGAGACAGTAATAATATCTGACTTGAAAAGTTTGCAGCCCAGTTTAAGAATTTCCAAATGAGAATTATTACCCAGAATAGTTACTGAGCTGCCAGAATCTAGTAAACCAGATAAAGTTAAGTCATAAATTTTGACATTAACGAATGGAAGATTAAGATCTTGTTCTTTGGAGTAGAGTGTAGAAGAGATTTTGTAGCAAGCAAAGAAGTTTTGAATTGTTTTGATCCAATTAGTCCACTCGTCCTTATCAAAATTTGAGTTACTCTTCAAGTCAGCAGTTAGTTTTTTGTACTAGTATTAGGTTTGGGAGAACAAGTAGGGCACTCTGCAGTTTTAACACCCTTAAGACCACATTTGAAACAAATCACGAATCGTGGTTGAGTGCAACTGTTCAAAGTATGACCTGGTTTACGACAGCGAACGCAAAAAGAACTTTCTTGGGGAGCTGCAGTTTGAGAGAGACTATTAACTTGTCTAGAAGGGTATTTGTAGGTTGGAGTGAATTTATTCATGAAGGGAGGAGAAGGTCGTGAGTTATTAGAAGAGTTTGGAGAGTCAACTGAACTTGAAGTGGAATGCTTGTAGTTGAATTCAGAAACATGAGGACTTTGTTGTAAATTTGGTTCTTTAAATTGTTTGTCTCTGTCTAGGAACTTTTCGTAGTTTTGGCAAGTGGCCAGAAGAGAATCGATAGATTCAATGTCTTTTAGAGCTACGAAGACTGAATTAACATGGGCGAATATTTCTCAAAATAATCTCCAATTGTTCTGTTTCAGAAAGTCTTTTTGAAAGGCGAGCGAACATTCCAGACATGATGGATATAAAGATGACGATAGGTTCATCACGACCTTGAGTACGATTCCTAATCGCTTCTAGAAGTTTATGATCATAATCAAAACCACCAAAGTCTTTGATTAGTAAAGAAGAAAGTTCGTTCCAAGTTAAGTTTGGATTCTGATTATATTTAAATCTGAACCAATGAAGGGCATTGTCGGTGAAAATTTCGAACGCCTGGGAAATCAATAAGTCCCTGGACAAGCCACGAGCTAAGCTATATTCTTCAAGTTTTTGAAGAAAGGATCTTGGACAGCTTTTACCATTAAAGGTGTGTCTTTTCAGATCTTTGAAGACGTTAGTTGGAGGGAAAGATTGAGGTGGTGGTGGAGGATACGGGGTATGGGTCTGGACAGAAGTTTGAGAAACAAGAGGGGGTTCCATGACAGTCGGTTCAGCAGGAAGGTCCAGTGATGGAGAGTGATTTGCAGTTGAAGGTGGAGCCAAGGATCCGAACTGTTTAGAAATATCGTCAAATTTCAACTTCAAAGTATCGAAACTAGCTTTAGAGTCTGGATATAAGTCCGTATCTATTCGCTCCAATCTGTAAAAAACATGATTAATAAAAGTTTCTATTAATCGTAAATATTTGGTTTCACCTTGTAAAAATTTTTCAATTTTACAATCCAGGTAAGTCAGAGTAGAACCAATTTGAGACAAGTCATCCTCAATCGGAACTGGAGAAGTCAGAATATCTTCGGGGTGAGAATTCGCAACTAAACGCAAAACCTGTTTTTTAAGAAGCAAAACAGTATTAGCTGGTTCCTCATATCTAATCTTTACTTCGTATTCGAGCTCGGCTTTGTTCAGGAATTCGTACTTAATAACCCTTTCCATTGTTATAGTTAAGTGTAGAGTCAAGTGTTATAGAAGTGAAGTGAAGTGAAGTGAAGTGAAGTAATGTAAGTTAAATGTAGGCCTAAATATAATCCAGATGAGTTGAAAGACTAGATGAAGTTTTGTTTTAGAATTTGGAAAATGTGAAAAGGATGAATAGATAAAGATTTAAGAGTGAAAGAGAAAGCAAATCAAAGGGAAAGAGACAAGGCGCAGAAAAGGTGAAGAGTGGAGAAGAACTTTTACGTTGGGCGCCAAAATGTCGTGTAGCTATACGAACCTAACCAGAACCTACCAGAAAACAACCAGGATAAAATTTAGTAGTAACAGTTTATTAGTTATTTACAGTGAAGACGATAAAAAATTGATACGAAGATGAGGATGGATGAGATGAGAACAGGTTTTTTATAAAACACAGGTTAAGTAAAAAAAAGGAAGCGGAGGACACGGAGAGTAGGAGACCGGTGGGGTTAATGACCAGGATGCAGGTGTATTTGTTGTTGTAGATGTTGTTGAAATCGTCGTTGTAGGAACGGTAGCGGGCGTACTTGTAGTTACGGCTCGCAGGATCCCGTTGTAGGATCGGCTCGCAGGATCACGTTGTAGGAACGGCTCGCAGGATCCCGTTGTAGGAACGGCTCGCAGGATCCCGTTTGTAGGAACGGCTCGCAGGATCGTGTTTGTATGAACGGCTCGCAGGATCGTGTTTGTAGGAACGGCTTGCAGGATCCCGGGGTAGTGCGACCCCGGGATAAGGCCTTTAGGTGGTACTTCTAGTTCAGAAGCTGACGTGAGACTCCAGAATTTCAGAAATGTTCCGCTCTTATACCCTTTTTGGAGAGTTCAAAAAATTATTTAAATTAAACGTAATTTTTGTGAGTGGCCAAGAGAGAAAAAGTATTTTTGTAAAAGTATTGAAGCAAACATATCAGACCGCTAACGAGTTTGAATGGACATTGCCATGACAACCAGATAAATAACGACGTCAACAAATGTCAAAGTTTGGTTTCAGGCTCGTAATACGGAAAACCAGAAAACCTGTAGTGTGTATTGTACATGTTATATGCAAATAAATGAATATGAATATGAATATGAACAACAAAAAAACCATGAAGTAAATGAAGTAACAATGAATATAAAAAGGTAGCGCACCAGCGCGCACGAAGCCCGAGATTGCAGAGTTTCGGAGAAAGCCAAATACAAGGTCACCAAAGGTAAACCCCTTCGCTATCGATTTAGAAGTGCTGATAGTATGAAAATACAGAGCGAAAATGATTTGTTAATGTGTTCTTATGGTTTAAAACGTTACAGGGTCCTATGAAAATAAAGGTGATACCAAATATCAGACTACAGCTCAGCAAGTATCCTAGAAGAAAATCCTAGAAAATGACATGTAAGTAGCATAACACTACATAATTTAGTAGCCTTTTTATGAATTTCTGATATCAATAACAATACCGGTCATAAGGAAAAATCAATTGATCAGTAGCCGTTAAGTATTCCTGACATAAATCGCAACACCATTCTAACTGACAAATTGACCAACCACATCGCTAGATCTGTCTTCAGCTCGTGTGGATAATTGACCAAACATATCGCTAGATCTGTTTTCAGCTCGTGTGGATAATTCACCAACCACATCGCTAGATCTGTCTTCAGCTCGTGTGGATAATTGACCAACCACATCGCTAGATCTGTCTTCAGCTCGTGTGGATAATTGACCAACCACATCGCTAGATCTGTCTTCAGCTCGTGTGGATAATTGACCAACCACATCGCTAGATCTGTCTTCAGCTCGTGTGGATAATTGACCAACCACATCGCTAGATCTGTTTTCATCTCGTGTGGATAATTGACCAACCACATCGCTAGATCTGTCTTCAGCTCGTGTGGATAATTGACCAACCACATCGCTAGATCTGTCGTCAGCTCGTGTGGATAATTGACCAAACAAATCGCTAGATCTGTTTTCAGCTCGTGTGGATAATTCACCAACCACATGGCTAGATCTGTCTTCAGCTCGTGTGGATAATTGACCAACCACATCGCTAGATCTGTCTTCAGCTCGTGTGGATAATTCACCAACCACATGGCTAGATCTGTCTTCATCTCGTGTGGATAATTGACCAACCACATCGCTAGATCTGTCTCGTGTGGATACTTTACACAACAAATCGCTAGATCTGTTTTCAGCTCGTGTGGATAATTCACCAACCACATCGCTAGATCTGTCTTCAGCTCGTGTGGATAATTGACCAACCACATCGCTAGATCTGTCTTCAGCTCGTGTGGATAATTGACCAAACAAATCGCTAGATCTGTTTTCAGCTCGTGTGGATAATTCACCAACCACATCGCTAGATCTGTCTTCAGCTCGTGTGGATAATTCACCAACCACATGGCTAGATCTGTCTTCAGCTCGTGTGGATAATTGACCAACCACATCGCTAGATCTGTCTTCAGCTCGTGTGGATAATTGACCAACCACATCGCTAGATCTGTCTTCAGCTCGTGTGGATAATTGACCAACCACATCGCTAGATCTGTCTTCAGCTCGTGTGGATAATTGACCAACCACATCGCTAGATCTGTTTTCATCTCGTGTGGATAATTGACCAACCACATCGCTAGATCTGTCTTCAGCTCGTGTGGATAATTGACCAACCACATCGCTAGATCTGTCTTCAGCTCGTGTGGATAATTGACCAACCACATCGCTAGATCTGTCTTCAGCTCGTGTGGATAATTGACCAACCACATCGCTAGACCTGTCTTCAGCTCTTGTAGATAAATGATGGATTTATCAATGTGACAGGTATTGCGATTGATATCAGAAATACGTATTTACAGAACACAATTCTCAATCGCGCAAACTAGCAAAGTGGCAATGAAAGACAGCTCGTGTCAAATAATCGTGTTTTGATTGATCGACAGAATAACATAATAGGGCTACAGGTCTCCAGAGCGACTATGGGATGCCTCTTACGCGAAAATTGAATTACGCATATCTGTGCCTTTCTGCAAGCACTTATGAAAGGTCATTGGGCAATATGTTTATTTGTACACAAAGAAACACCAAAGAGTCTCAATCATCTGATGATTGTTACTTGTTAAAGCAAGCATTCAACAACAATAAAGAGTGTCGTATAGATATCTGGATATTAACAATTAATTTCTCTGAATAACGAACTCATTGCACAAATTTGCTATACTTACTTTTACTCTGTGATTCATTTGTAAGTAACCTAAAATGAACGAAACGCTTTGCTTGCTTACTCTGTGTTTATTATCTACAAACATTTAGCGCCCTCTACGTGGAACCAAATGTGACAGTTCGCTTCCCACACATTCTTGTGCCATATCAGTAGCCTACCTGCTGCAAAAGTCCCAGGTTGCTTCTTGCTGCTAGAAGCACGATAGCAGCGATATACGGCAGCAGGACCGGTGTATAGTTGCGAGCTAACTGAGCGAGCCGATGGTACCAAGATGTTGATATGCTGAGGAAAAACATAATAATAATACAATTCTTGGGCATATAGAAAGAAAGATATAACATAGTCACCAAATAGGTTTGATGTTAAAGTACGATCGCGGAGCAGGAAGAATTTCGGTCATTAACCCGTTATTACCTGTCTCTGCCGCTTCCGCGTGAATATATTAGGTCCTTACATATGAAATTGGCGTTTTGCAAGGGAGGAACATAAAGTCGTTTTTTTTTAATATTGTATATTTATTTAATCAAAGTATGTACCATGTACCAAAGTAGAACTCATACTCGTAAATAACGCGATATTTCAAGTTTTCCATTTTGTAAGCTGAGTGACGCAAGAAATAAAGCGATTGAGGAAAAAACAAATGAATTATAATTTTAGAAACACAAATACATGAGTAAATAGCTCTATAAATTTGAATTTGGAATTCCTAACCATAGAGGAGATATTTGAGATCAAAGTGGCCAGTACGGCGAAACGCCAATTTCATATGTAGGGACCTAATATTAACGTCACGCTCGCTCAGACGGTGGTCATTGCACCTGTGCGAGCGTGACGTGAGTATGTTTACGCGGGAGCGACAGAGACAGGAAATAACTGCGATCGTACTTTAGTTGTAAAAATAAAGAATAATTTGATCATATTAATGTTCGGTGTGAAGGGTTGTTTAGATGTGTGTTACTCAAATCACAAAATAAATAGGTACAGAAATCAATCTACATACAAGCGCGCTCGAGCAACGCACACATAGATACTGCTCACGGACACGATATCTCAAAACAGTTCAAACCAGTGCGAGCGTGAGTGTCATCCGCTTGACAGTAGCGTCTGTTAATGCCAATAATGCAACAATGGAGCAACGGAAAAAAGTTATTATAACTGTTCAGTGGACGGTTTAAATAAATAACAGTTGCCTATTTTTCAATCAGTATAATAAAATAAGTATTAACAAATTTTTTGTTAGGTAAATTCACGCCACCTTAGTTACGCAAGTTGAAAACATGTTTTTTTGTTTGTGTAGATATTGTGTTGTTTTTCGTGTCATTTGACAGGTGCAGGTCTAAAACGGACAGGGCAATAGAAATTTTGTAACTCGGGTAGTCCGTTTAGAAGTTTTCAAGGATTTTCGATAGTGTAAATTGACAAACGTAAAATTGTGTAGGTATTTTTCTGTTCTGTAAACCTTTTGTATTGTAATAGTAGATAGGTCTATTTTTTTGTTTTTGGAGTGCCAGTACCATGTTAGTTTTTCGTGCATAAACCGTAGTTGAGAACCCTAGAGCGATCGCCGAGCGTAGCTATGAAAAGTGAAGTACATACATGTGGTTGACTTCTGTACCTCTTTATTTTGTGCTCAAGTACACAACAATGGCTGAACGGATTAGGATGACATGAACATAAATATCGTTTATAACGTGGATGAAATTTAAATGACAAATCCTGTAATCCAAGCGTTATTGTTTCCAAGGCTTTGACGCAAATTTTGACAAAAAATAATTCAAAGAGAGCACTAAAATTGTTAATTATGACGTCGGAAAATTATAATTATACGGATATCAATGGTAAACTTACCTAATAGTGTAAGTGCATTGTGGATCCAATAGCAGAGTTATTTGAACATGCTCCGTAGCATCGAGTCCCTCAGTCACGTTAGGGTTGCTTTTGAACAGTCGCAATTTCATTGGCGACCTCTTCAGATGCCTGTAATATTAAAGTGCGTTGCGATTGGCTAGTTAAACAGGACAGTCTGTGTTCTGTAAGTCTATTATGAGTTGGCGTAGTAAAGCAACGGACGTTACTAATCTAGTAATAATGCCACTATCTCTTTCTTTTATATGATGAGGACAAGAATAGAAAGATACCATTTTTAGTTCAGCGAAGATACCGCTAGAGGCGCTGTACGCGTTGTTATACAAATGCTAAACTATAATCGCTATCGTGTACAGTTTTAAAAACTCATAATAGACGTACTGCACCCGTAGCACGCCTCGAGCGAGTCGCGTTTATAACGTCTAAATGTCATAATTCGCGACTCACTGTCACTTTTCAATACAAAAATGTAACATAGACGCGATAACATAGTCATTATTCTTATGAGAGTGAACAGGTGAATGTGATACTCTTCTTTGTTCATTCGGCCCAAGGTAACCCAGGGCAGAGCCAGAGGCAATAGTCAATAGTCAATAGTCAATAGTCAAAGTACTTTATTACTGTAGATATTTACATATACTTAGCAAACGTCATTTTTTGCCTCTTCTCTACATTGGACCACTGTGGGAGAAGAAGGGCGTAGAAACTCCCACAGATTTATTTTTAGATCTCGTGATATATATCAATGCATGTATATGTCACCCTAAGATTGTCAAAACCGTTTGTTTATAATGTAACGTTTTTCTTCTCGTTAGTTTACAAACTATCGATAAATTGTAAACTGTACCTTACTGCTTACGATATGACGCGATAGTTTATAATAAAACCGTAAAATTTTGAACTGGTTTAAACGTGAATTGCAAACGAAATACCAGGGCAAACACTGCGGTAGCTTAGATGAACACTAGAAGCGCAGCGAAGCCTCCGAATAGTCTTCGTGTTAGGTTGACATGTAAGAACAAAATAAACGTAAATCCTAAACTAAGTCTGGTTTACAATTTGTCTATAGATTACAAACTAACGCGTTAGTTTATAAACTAATTGTTTTTTTTACGGTGATATATATCAATGTTTGTGAATGGTTGGTTTTATAGTAGTGTCGTCAACGGTAATATCGTGGGAAAGTGAGGGACAGAGCTCTGCGCTATAAATAGCTCTTTCCATCACTTTCCTACGAACAGTTAGAAGTCCCACTGTAAACTCACGTAAAGTAATGCGTGTACTCGTGATTCCTCGCCCACGGGACATGTAATTCGGCGGTCACGTGATGGCTCGCTGCACGACACGATCCTGTGGGCTCTACGTACAGTAGGTACGCCTGGTGCAGCGCCTCGAAGCCTGGCAACACTACACTGTAGTAGAGACTGGTGGGTTCCGTTTCCTGTTTGAGGATGTGTTTGGAGAAAGAGAAGTCGGAAGGGAGGTCGGCGGTGATGACGCGTGAGGCGTGGTCGGATATGTCGACGTTTAGAAGTATCTGGAAAGCGATATAAGTTATAGTAGAAAACGGTCAAGTACGGACGCTTCCGTACAACAAGGCAAGAAAAAACGTAAAAATGTCACGGGTATTCGGGGGCCTTCTAGTATTAATCACCCTTTTTTATCGGGCGCAGTTTATTTAGTTTATTTCGGGGGCCTTCTAGTATTAATCACCCTTTTTTATCGGGCGCAGTTTATTTAGTTTATTTGTTGTTTGTTGCTGTAGCAGTAACAGAAACACATATTCTGTGAAAATTTGAGCAATCTACCTATTACGGCACATGAGATAGAGCCCGGTGACGGACAGACGGACGAACGGACAGCAGACTTTTTAATAGCACAGATATAATATTAAACTAATACAGATAGACCACGTAGAACAAAATATGTCAACGGCGTAATAAACGATTCTACGAAAGCATCGAGGCCAAGCATCCATAGCTTGGTGCAGCACTATGGCAATTCTGCAAATACCACGAGATGGCGCTAGCAGATTTAAATTTCAAGAGAACAACTACTGATTTTTCTTTGACAATTTCACAAGACTTACTAAAAACCAACCTATTCCTTAGTAACTATTCGTATTCGAGTATAGGTGTATCTCAAAATGTTGAAAGAGATGTCCTATATTCAATAGAAAATTGTATGTCAGTAAAGTAGTGATAATTAAAAATAAATATTTTTTGAAACACATTTTAAAAACGTAACAAGCACTAACTACACAGAAAATATTTGTAATGTAAACAACTTATCAAAATAAACATGCATGATACTACATAGATCAGATAAGATACATGTATACAATCGAATGCAGGTCAAGCGTAACCTTCGAATTACATTAGTTAAGACTCGTAAATGCAAGCACAGAAAGTGAGTGTAGAATTATTTTTTGTTCTCAAACCCTTTAAACACAGAAGGTGAGAAGGAGATATGAGAATTGCGTTTGTGTGATTGATACGTCTGACACGTGTGAAAGAGGGCTCCGCGGATGGAAGAGTTGGGCTTTCTCTCACACATATTATTCAAGCAAACGCAATTTTGAGGTCTCACCTTCTTGATTGTACAAGTAATTGACCATAAGCAGAGCATGCATCAGAGAGAGAGAATTTAATAATGTGTAGTATTGTCCTAGTCAAGTTTGATGGCCATTTTTTGTGAGGATTTGATGTAAATAGTAATATTTTATTTACCATAATCAAAATCTAATGTAACTATACTATCATCGCAAGAATCTTCGTTCGTCACTGGTTACTCCGACTTCTATGAAATTTCTTCAAATTTTAGACCAATATCTGTATGTACTTCCAGCACTAAGTAAATAATTTGAAAAGATTTACTCCATCAAATGCTCTCACACTTTAACCGTACAAAACAACTCCACGCCAAACAATACGTTTTCACCAGGGGTAAATCAAATACGGATGCAAGTTATATTACCCTTTTATGTCATAATTATTCTGCATGGGAGGCCGCATAGGATGCTATCAGAGTTTTTTGAGATCTGTCGAAGTCATTTGATCGTGTTGATCATGATACATAAATAAAGCGTTGTATCTACTAAGATCATATTTAAGCAATATCATTCAAAAGGCAGAAGTCAAGGCGTCAAATCTGAAGGATCAGGTGTAAAAATTGGCGTTCCACAAGGTTCCATATTAGGCCCTTTCTTATTCCTAGTATATTAGGTGGTTACCTATGAAATCAGCGTTTTGTATGGAGAAATTGAAGTCAACTCAATTTTCAGTACAAATGTTTTTGCATTTTTTTTGGGAATGAAAAATCCTAATTTTATAAACTTTGTGTGTATAATGAGACAACATTTAGCTAACAGAAAATTTGCAAAGTGTCAACTGTAAAAAATCATTACGAATGTTATCATGAAAATGGATGCCATTTAGGAGACACTGATTTTGAAGACAAAATCTCAGTAATCAAACTGAAAATTAGAAAAAATAATAATAAGTAGATGTACTTTGAAATAAACTTTTAAACAGTAAAACATAGTGGAAATAGCTATTGAATTGCACGAGTTATGAACTCCTTAAACTGTAAGAAAATTTCGCCAATTTCATAGGTAAGCACCCAATATATTAAGGATCTGCCTTTCATGGTGGAGAAATTGACTGACATAGTGTTGTTTGCTGATGGTGATGATACTTTACTGGTCTTCAAAATTGAAAGACAGAAAGAAGATTTTATGATGTTAATGGTGTATTGTCTTTAACCTTGAATTGGTTCACAGTTAATAATTTATTGTTAAACGCTGGCAAAACCATGTGTATCAAATTCTCACTTCCAAATGCCAGGCAAGTTGAGACCAGTTTAGTGTTAGACAGCAACACGTTAGAATTAGTAAATGAGATGAAGTTTCTTGGAATAACCATTGATAGCAAATTGCAGTGGAGACCCCACATAGATAAATTTGCTGGTAAATTAAATTCTGCGGCTAACGCATATCAGACAAAATACAGATGTGGCTACATCTAGGCTAGTATAATTTAGTCACTTTCGTAGTGTCATTTCCTATGGTATCTTGTTGTGGGGGAAAGCAGCGGATATTCAAACTATTTTACAGAAAAGAGCTATTCGAGCTATTTATAATTTAAAACGAACATACTCCTCAAGAGATTTTTTTAAAGAAATTGACATACTAACTGTAGCTGGTCAATTTATTTTCGAAAATATAATGTATGTACGCAAGAACCTTACAACATCCTCCAAACGTAGCGATAGCTGTAATGTTAATCTAAGAAATAATCACAGACGATGTGTGCCCCGGTTTAAACTCTTTCTCGAAGTTTAGCAATTCTTTCAAGGGTCAGTGCATTTTCTACTACAATAAGATACCTATGGAGATTTTGAAATTGCCATTTGAGAAATTTAAAAAGCATGTTAAAGCGACTTTGTCGAAAAAGGGGTATTACAATGTTAAAGATTACTTAATTGACGGGACTGTATGGGGTTAATCTGCCTCAACAATTTGTAATTAATTATTCCTGCTTATTAATCATAATAATTAATATTGTAATATTTGTATTAGTTAAGCGCAACCAATTTTTTAAAGGAAAAAATCAATCTTTGGGAGTTTCTACGCCCTTCCTCTCCTTACAGTGATCCAATGTAGACAATAGGCAAAAAATGACGTTTGCTAAGTATATGTAAATATCTACAGTTATAAATAAATTTTACTTTGACTTTATGATAAAATCTTCCATCTCTTTTCTCTTCCTATATTATTTGATAGTAGACACCTGTTCATTTTCTAGTTTCTGAACATGTTTTTCGAAATATACTATGTCTCAATTTTCCAGTAGTCCTGTAACTAGTTCTTGTGTTTGAGAATGTATTATTGGATTTTACCTTTTTGATAAAGACGTAGAGGCAGCCGATGACTTTTAAAATATACAACTACAAGTGCAAGTTTCAACGTGAGCAAGATAGACATCGATAAACATTGCGGGCCAGCGCATCACTATGTCGGGCCCTTTGCGGGTGTGGGGAAGATGTGCGGGACGTCGCGATTTCCTCTTTCTCCTCAGGCCATCAATCCAGACTTGGACTATAGGTAGGTACATAATATTTGTCAATTATTGTGGGAGAAACTAATTTCGTTCCAATATTATTATTTTAAACTCTAGCTTATTGAATTTTGGGCACAACTGTGCTTCTGCTACCCCATATGGGTAAAGCTATAGTGATAAACTCAGAATATCCTCAGATTTTCCCATACAACAAACTCGTTAGTTAAGTTAGAAATCAGATCCTCTAAATACAGATCTAGATAATATCCCTAGATTTTCTCGCACAACAAACTCGTTAGTTAGCTAAGTTAGAAATCAGATCCTCTAAATACAGGTCTAGATAATATCCCTAGATTTTCTCGCACAAGAAACTCGTTAGTTAGTTAAGTTATAAATCAGATCCTCTAAATACAGATCTAGATAATATCCCCAGATTATCTCGCACAACAAACTCGTTAGTTAGTTTAGTTAGAAATCAGATCCTCTAAATACAGATCTAGATAATATCCCCAGATTTTCTCGCACAAACAAACTCGTTAGTTAGTTAAGTTAGAAATCAGATCCTCTAAATACAGATCTAGATAATATCCCCAGATTTTCTCGTACAAACAAACTCGTTAGTTAGTTAAGTTAGAAATCAGATCCTCTAAACACAGATCTAGATAATATCCCCAGATTTTCTCGCACAACAAACTCGTTAGTTAGTTAAGATAGAAATCAGATCCTCTAAATACAGATCTAGATAATATCCCCAGATTTTCTCGCACAAAAAACTCGTTAGTTAGTTAAGTTAGAAATCAGATCCTCTAAATACAGAACTAGATAATATCCCCAGATTTTCTAGCACAACAAACTCGTTAGTTAGTTAAGTTAGATTATCAGATCCTCTAAATACAGATCTCTAGATAATATCCCCAGATTTTCTCATACAACAAACTCGTTAGTTAGTTAAGTTGGAAATCAGATCTTCTAGTTAGTTCTTACCGGCTTCCTAGTAGGCGAGACTTTGACGACGACATGAGTCCAGTCCGGGTGTTTCTCTTTGACATCATGCAGATGTATGGTGGCGAGCTTGCGTTTCCCAAACTCTGAGGCGGCGCCCGACCATCTACTCAGCTCAGTCAACGATGTCGCTTGCTTACTGCAAAACCACAAAGGATAAAACGCGATAAGGCATAAGCCTTACTGGATGGCATAGGCACAATTGTGCCCACGCCCAGTCAGTCAGTCAACGTAACTTTCCCCATTGATAATTTCAAGTAATCGCACACTTATCCGCACCGACCGCGCCGAAGGAATCGACCGCGCTGCCCTTGCGCGTTGCTCTGTCACACGCAACAGAACGCAGAATGCGGTCGATCCTTTCAGTGCGGAAAGGTGTGCGTTCGCCTTTATGGTCGCAGCAGTGACTTTTTGATGGATCCTTGTCACTGGCTTCTCAGACTTCTATGACAAAATTCTCCAACTCTTTTACTTTTCCTATATCGCTCACTCAGTATTCATTTTATAGTTTCTGAACATGTTTTATGAAATGTTAAGTACAAGAAGATGCAGCAAGATATAAAGAGATAAACGGGGTCGATGCGGAGTCTCACAGCACTATGACAAAGGAGACGAACAGGCAGAGCCTTTGCGAATGTGGGAGAGGTGGGCGGGATGTCACCCCCTCCGCCACTTCCTCTTCCCTCATAGTCATCCGAACCTAGCACGAACTATATGTGGAATTAACGTGCATTTTATATGTGCTCTTCAACTTCTATTCTAGATATTTCGAGCCATAGGCCCTATTTAGGTAGCTTTAAGACTTCTGAGTCGGGTTGGCCACTAGCCCGACACCCCTCCACCAACCCGCACTGAGAGAGCGTGGTGGAATATGGCTCAATCTTTTATTTGTATCAGGGTACATACCGGGTGCCCTTCGGTGGGGATATAACATAAACATTTATACACAAGCACATTAATTGCTTCTGGTCCCAAAATAGGATACCCTTTGTCGTGGGAACCAGAAATCAGAGACATCACACACATATAAACATCCAAGACCTGGGGATTTTTGTTCTTTAGCCCTAGCCGGGGATCGAACCCGGGACCTTTGTCATGGTAGGCAGAGCCACAACCTCATCGCCACAGAGGTCGTCAGAATAAATAGGCTACATTTATGATTCTAGATATACTTATTATTATATTATGTTGCTTACCAATACCGATGGGTACCGTATGTGTACTCGGCGTTGCATCCGAATATCCAATCTTTGTCGTCGACGTTCACTGATTCTATGGCCACGAATCGGTTTTGGGGGAATGCGACCAGCCTTATCATGAGGTAGGTCGTCCTAAAACAGATAGAAACCTAATCATTTACCGGCCATCATCGCTGACTTGTAAGACCCTACTGAGACTTAGACCGCCGTAAGACTCGGCAAAAAAGTTTCGTTGAAATATGGATTTTAGGATGTGCTCTGTAGATATACAGGATTGGGCAGATTAACGCCCGGTTTCTGAAAGGAAAATTAGCTGTAAAAACTTGTTAAACTCTTGTTAAACGTATTTCAGCCGATCGATTAACCGCTTATTACATTTGACCACTCTTACGGAAACTGGGGGAATCCTAGTTTGAACGGGCAGTAAGTCTTAAATTTACATAAAAATAAACACTGTATATTTTTGTTTAAGGACATTTTAAAAGTCACTAATTATAGCTTGTCAAATTCTTAGGAAGCACTCCCATGCGGGCGACGGGGGACGAAAGATGTGGGGGCGACGCCCGCAGACCATGGGAGTGCTACGTACGAATTTGACAAGCTATAGATCATAAGTTCAAATCGCTCCCCTTTTGCCTGAAAAACATTACGTATTCTTCCAAAAAAATGAGTTGCACGCGGCACGCACTACCTCCTCTGGTATGTCATATTTTAGCCAACCGTTTCTTGAATGAATCCAAATTGTGCTGGCCCTTGTGTGCCGGCACATACGCCCGCCACAGATATGCGGAAATATCTGTTTCCACGTAATGTTAAGATAAGTTGACGACCGTCACAGATAAGGTATATTTATATTCATCACGTAGTTTTGTAGTAAGTTGTATATAAGCTAAGTATTCCCTATAATAAATTAGTCTAGTCTAGTCTGGTATTTGAGCGCATCTCAAGCCTTTTACTTTACTCCCGAAGATGTCGCTCTCCTTATAATTGCCTTGGCAAAGTGGTGACCCGACTTTTGAACATCAGCATGGACCTAGCCGCGAAGAAAACTCCGTGTGCTGCCACCTTAGAAGTGCAGCAAGAAGCACTTCGTCCAAGATCGCCGACCCCCGACTTCGGTTTGCATACCTATTTCAAACCACGCTGCAGAACTCCAAAATCAAGACCCCACCCAAACCAAGACGACATCAAGCAAGCCATGACCGGACCAGTTTTGAAGACGGACCAGAAGCCAAAAGATAAATAATTTCAACTGAAGATTTCCCGCATCGAACTCAAGATACCGCAAGGACAATGAACCGATAGTCAGAAGACTGCTGATTTATCAAAATGGAGCTCGCACCAGCAGAAACGAACGCGTCGGCAAATTCATTCACAGCAAGCAGCTTTTTCAAGTTCAAGACATAGGAAGCCGTTCCAGCCCCCAGAAGAGTATTGAAACATCATCGATATACCTAATTCAACGAATATTAAAATCATCCAGGAAGAACATCGCACGAAGAATAATCAAATCACTGAAGAGAGAGAGATATATATATTTATATATAAACGATTGGTGTACAAGATGTGCCCTATGTTGCCAAATCCCAAGGTTTTTAGGCACACAAATTTCATCAATCGACAACTTAATATTCACTCAAGAGTGAAGAGCACGCACGTACATATGACGTACGAGATCATTGACTGCCTACAGCCAAGGTTACAGATTTAATGCTGACGCAGATTCAGCACAATCATCCTTGTGTAGGTACGGCCGCAATTATAAACAAACAGTGATTACAACTTCAACGACGTGCGATGTAAATAGACTCATCGATTCCTGAAAAACATGGGCGGCTGCAGCATCAGACGACTCTCCTGCGGATCTTTTCCAGTTATAGGTTAGGTTAGTTTACTAACCACGAAGCCCCATTTTCCTAGTGTTTTTCTGTTTTCCAGTTTTCAGTTTATTTTATGTAGTGTGCGGCCAGACACAAGACTTGCCTGTAGGTAAATATTAAGTAATTCTTTAAACTTACGTAGAATTCACATAACCGTAGTTATTTATTTTTCTAATTCGTGTAAGACTTACCTTTACATTAAGTTGAAGTATGCGCTATTACTATCTGATCTATGTTTATTAAAATACTACTAGTTATTATTGCAGTTGATATAAGTTTGTTATGTTATCTAACTTAGATTTTTTCCATTGTTATAAGTACATTCATTTATTTTTTTCCCTAAAGGGGGGAGTATCTGTGCCGGCACATACTCCCGCCACAGATATGCGGAAATATCTATTTCCACGTAATGTTAAGATAAGTTGACGACCGTCACAGATAAGGTATATTTATATTCATCACGTAGTTTTGTAGTAAGTTGTATATAAGCTAAGTATTCCCTATAATAAATTAGTCTAGTCTAGTCTGGTATTTGCGCGCATCTCAAGCCTTTTACTTTACTCCCGAAGATGTGCTCCTTACCAATACCTCTGGCAAACCCTGTGTAGGTACTCCCGAACTTGCTAAGCATGTATCCCCCGTATGGAAAAGTCCACTGGATTCAAGTCTGGTAAAGATGAAGCCCATTCTTCTTTTCATTCAGAACGCGTGCGCTAGGTTCTACTTCAATGTGCCACCCCGCACTCATGTCACCCCTATATTAATAAGTCCAATCTTTTTAAACTTAGTGCTAGAAGAAATCTTCAGTTCGCGACGCTATTGTTTGGAGTGGAGAGGTGGTTCCGGAATTCCTATATTATTCTAAACTTAACTGGTCCCGCAGGAACCCGACCAATTCAAGATCATCCTCGTTGCTGTTTTCATGTCTAAGACACAAAACTGCTGCATTCCGTGGTAGTTTTCGCTATGCTGCTACTAAGTGCTGGAATAACATTCCACCTCCCTTCCATGACTTGAAATCAGTTACAACGTTCTGACACAAGCTCAAAGCACATTTATTGGCAGCTCAAAAAGCCACACCCCATGATGTACACCACCACCACCACCTATACTAGAATACACACTATAATACATATACCTCAACATGTATTTATTATCCACATTGTCTTTTCCCCTGCATAGAGTTTTCATTGTAATTGAGGTGTCTTTTGACTGAACATGGCTATACAGTTTAGATTTATTTTTATACGTTTTATATTCTTAGTTTGATAAAATGGCGTGAGCTGAAAAACAGCGTTAGGTGTAGGAGCTCACGCCATTTTGTCATTAACTACATCCTTTTAGTCTTGTGTCGGTCATGTACGAAGAACGAATAGGAAACGTTACTGTGCAATGAACGAAAAGAAACGTTACTGTGCAATGAACGAAAAGAAACGTTTCCTTACGCTAATCGGACATTCGGTCTATTAGGACTATTAGGACATCGCTCCGAGAGATCGGCGGTGGCGGGCGGGAAGCAATGAGCCATGCCGACTCGCTCTCGCACACACAGACACGGCATTGACATCTTGACTAGAATGACAGTCTTAAGCCTGTTTAAGTATGAAGGGAAATCAAATATTGTTTAACTTTTTATTTCTGCTATGCAAACAGACACATAGAATTGTATAAATATGTTAATATTATCAGAGTATAATATTCCTCAAGTTTCTGCTCTGCACGAAAAGAAAGGTTAACCTAATAGCTCCATTTTTTATTCGATCCTACGTCATACATAATAGATGACCGAGCAGGCATATTTTTTATTCTTAAGATCCAACCTCCTAATAGTACTAATAGAGCTGTTAGAGTGTACTAGTACACTGACTGAAATGTACTAGTACGGAGCGCTCTCTCTGATGACCGAGCAGGCACAAGACTACATCCTTTCATTATTATGTTTTAACTTTTTATTGTATGTCTATGACAAATAAATTTATTTTCTATGGTATAAAATCGGGAAAATTAGGTCGACACGAGGGAGCACTATCTTGCTATATTCTGGAAACAGAAATAATCGTTCCCATACAGGCTTCATACATTCTCCAGCAAATGATTCTGCAAAACGATCTTGATACCACACCCCACAGCCCACGACTGCCGATGCACTTTGAAATCGTGCAACGGCAATTTTTTCAGCAGAGATATTCCTCAACGAAACATTTGCTTCTTATAGGCTTTGAATCCAAGATCGTTTCGCAGAATACGGCTCATCGATTGCCTTAATTTTTATATTTTTGGCGAGCACTCTGTGACGGATTTCGTCTAATTCTTACACGAACACATTTGATGATCTCTTCGACACGAAGATGGTTTCTGGCCAGGTTTGGACCTGATTCTCGATGATCCAGTTTCTTTGAATCGTTTTATGGTCCGCGATATATAGGTACCTGATATTAATGGTTAAGTGGTAGAGCTTTTTTAAAATCTCGCACGGTCTGCAATTTTGCGTGTGTGCAATTTTGCATGTGTGCAATTTTACGTGTGTGCAATTGTAAAATGTTTCGCTTCCATTGTTGTAAAATACTTAAAACAAATGATATGAAGTTGTAATTTTTCATTTATGACCATTAGATACATATTCAACTAATACATTTTCTAGCAAGAAAAACGTTTTAATATTTAAAGATTAAAAACGGGCCAAGTGCGTGTCGGACTTCGCATACTTAGGGTTCCGAAATAAATGCAGAATATAAGCCAAAGATATTAAATTAGGAAGGTAATCACTTCACATACACCTGATACACCTAGCCAAAATATCACTATTATTCTTGACCAGCAAATAATTACTTTGTTTTTCATAGTGTTTGTATAAATGACCAAGTTAAATTTGCGGTTTTAATAAATGTTTTAAATATTAGAAACTGCTTATTTTATTTTGTTCAAACCAATTTTCATTGCAAGTGTTTATTGAGATATATATTTTATTTTATTTTTCACTCTCTTACTTTCAAAGTAAGAGAGAGGGGGGAAGGGCGCAGTTTTTTCCACTTTGGAAGGGTCTGGCTTTTTACCGATTTACTTTGAGAATAAATGGTATCAGGAACCTCAACGTCATTTTTAAAGACCTATCTATAGATAGACACATATAGGTTCGATGAAAAAAAAAATTTTTTATTTCAGTTCAGGAGCCCCCTTAATTTTTCTATTTTTTCAATCTTTATATACAAATCGTAAAGGGGTTCACAGAATACATCCTACATACCAAGTTTCAACTGTGTAGTCCTGATTGATTCGGAATAAAGTTTTTGTGACATACGGACGGACGGACAGACGGACAGACAGACTGACGTAACTATAAGGGTTCCTTGTTTCTCTATACAGTAGGACATGGTCAGCCCAACGAGCTAACCGACGATTTGCTAAGATATTTGAACAATGTAGAGCACAACAGCACAACCTAAATCCCATATGACAGTGAACATTTTTTGCCGGGTGGGAGCAGGATTGTCTAAGACAGCGATGGCCTTGCGTTATCTAACGCCGGTGGCTTCAAGAGGTTAAGATTGAGAGATCTCATTAAGGGAATTGACTTTGTCATGAAATAGCCAGCCATGGTTGAATTAGAACTTTCATTGAAGAAATATTTTAGGGCAAAACACTGCGGTGGCTTAGATGCAGACTTAAAGGGCGAGCGCAGCGAAGCCCCCAAAAAGTATTCGTGTTAGTTCGACATGTATAACCCAAAAAACACCTCGTAGTACTGAACACAAATGCTTTTAAAAAGACATGTTTTCGTGAAATTCAACCCTTTCTGATTCATGGTTGGCTATTTCATGAAATGATCAAATTCTACGATATAGCTAAGACATATAATAGACACAAGGCACGAACCGTGAAAACATAAATCATGCGATGTAAAAACATAACGTCACGCCATTTTTCATACGGGTTAGCAAAGGCACAGTTGTTCCTTCCTACGTCTTAGCCAGAAATTCAATACCCCATTTTGCGTGACAGGGGGCTAGCCCATCACACTCCGAGGCAATGGACATATGCAGGTTTCGTCACTTGTTTGTTTGCACGCACATGCAATAATGCACCGAATTGTCATGGGAGACTTTAATGCAAGGCTGGGCTGTAGAAGCGATGGTGAGTTGAGAGTGGGGCAATTTGGTTATGGGCAGCGAAACGCCATAGGACAGAGGCTGGCCGATTTTCTGGAGAAAGAAGGACTCTTTATGATGAATTCTTTCTTCCAGAAGCCGCCTCATAGGAAATGGACCTGGATGAGCCCCGACGGTGTAACAAAAAACGAGATCGACTTCATTATGAGCACCAAGAGGCAGATATTCAATGATGTCACGGTGATCCACAAGGTCAAAACAGGTAGCGATCACCGAATCGTCAGGGGCATATTGAATATCAATGTCAAACTTGAAAGGTTGCGTATGATGAAGTCCACGCTCCGACCGTCAAATGCACATATCCAAAACCCCGAGAGCTTTCAACTCGAACTGACAAATCGCTTCAAATTGCTAGACAGCTGTGCATCAGTGGACGATATTAACAGCAAGTTGGTAGAAACTGTCCACACGGTAGGGTCCAAGTATTTTAAAACTCTCCGTAAAAATAGACCTCAAAAACTATCAGACCACACCCGAAACCTCATGGCTAGTAGACGTTCTATGACGCTCCAAACCTCCGATGACGCTGAGTCTTATAGGCAGCTCAATAGACAGATTATGAAGTCCCTGCGACACGACATACGCTCCTTCAATACACAGCGTATTAAGGAGACCATCGAGCGGAACCAAGGCTCCAAAGTGTTCGCAAGGGACATGTCTATCGGGCAAAGCCAGTTGACAAAGCTGAAGATCGAGGATGGAAGCGTAACGTCGAACAAGTCAGAGGTGTTACGGGAGATAGAGAGGTTCTATGGACAGTTATATACCTCTGTGTCCTCTGAGCCTGTTGGCACTGCGACGGACCCCAGAGCCAAGCTAACCCGATACTATACCGAGGATATCCCGGACATCAGCCTGTACGAGATTAGGATGGCTCTCAAACAGCTTAAGAACAACAAGGCACCGGGCGAGGATGGAATTACCACAGAGCTTCTGAAAGCGGGCGGGACGCCGGTACTGAAAGTCCTTCAGAAGCTATTTAATTCCACCTTGCTCGAGGGAAAAACGCCTGAGGCGTGGAACAGGGGTGTTGTGGTACTGTTCTTCAAAAAAGATGACAAAACCTTACTGAAGAACTACAGGCCCATAACACTGCTGAGCCACGTCTATAAGCTGTTCTCGAGAGTTATCACGAACCGTCTCGAACACAGGCTCGATGAATTCCAGCCTACCGAACAAGCCGGTTTCAGAAAGGGCTATAGCACCATAGACCACATACATACACTTCGGCAGATTATACAAAAGACTAAAGAGTATAATCGCCCATTATGCTTGGCGTTTGTGGACTATGAGAAAGCCTTCGATTCCGTCGAAACATGGGCTGTTCTTAGATCTCTCAAGCGATGCCGTATTGACTATCGGTACGTTGAAGTGCTGAAGTGCTTGTATAACAACGCCACCATGTCAGTTCGAGTACAGGAGCATTCCACGAAGGAAATCCCCTAAAGAGAGGAGTAAGACAGGGAGATGTAATATCTCCGAAACTGTTTACTGCTGCTCTGGAGGATTCCTTCAAGCTCCTGGAATGGCAAGGACTAGGCATCAATATCAACGGCGAATACATCACTCACCTGCCGACGATATAGTAGTCATGGCTGAGTCGCTTGAAGATCTTGGAAAAATGCTCGATGACCTCAATAGAGTTTCTCAACAAGTGGGTCTTAAAATGAACATGGACAAAACGAAGGTCATGTTCAACGTCCATGTTGCACCCACCGCACTAACTGTTGGGAACTCTACTCTCGAAGTTGTTGACGAATATATATACCTGGGACAGGCAGTCCGATTAGGTAAGTCCAATTTTGAGAGAGAGGTCAGTAGACGGATCCAACTAGGTTGGGCAGCGTTCGGTAAATTACGCAACGTCTTCTCGTCCAAAATCCCTCAGTGCCTGAAGACTAAGGTGTACAATCAGTGTGTGTTGCCAGTGATGACTTACGGCTCTGAGACGTGGTGCTTCACAAAAGGACTTTTTCAGAGGCTCAATGTCGCGCAGCGAGCTATGGAAAGGGCTATGCTTGGTATTTCTCTACGAGATCGAGTCAGAAATGAGGAGATCCGTAGAAGAACCAAAGTTGCTGACATAGCCCGTAGGATAAGCAAGCTGAAGTGGCAACGGGCAGGCCACATAGCGCGAAGATCGGATGGCCGATGGGGCAAAAAGGTCCTTGAATGGAGACCACGTACTGGCAAGCGCAGTGTGGGTCGGCCACCTACGAGATGGACCGACGACTTGGTGAGGATCGCTGGATCTCGTTGGATGCAGGTGGCTACGGACCGGTCACGCTGGAGTGCGATTGGAGAGGCCTATGTTCAGCAGTGGACGCTAACAGGCTGAAATGATGACCGAATTAAAGACATAGTTTGTTAGTGAAGGGGCAAATACGAAGTACCCGTAACCGGCGAGCTTGCATGAAGAGCATAGTTTATAGCACTTATAGCATAGTTTATTTAAGTATTTAAGTACTTTGTTTCCCAATTGTATGTTGTGTTTACTTTTAAGTTGCTTGTGTACCTAGAATCGCTTTATTAAGCATATACCTATATGTCCTAATATTTTATCTCATGCACAAACTGTTAAGAAACCTAATAAATATAATTAAAATAAAATAAAAAACCGGTCAAGTGCGAGTCTAAATCGCGCACGAAGGGTTCCGTACCACCGTTCAATGGAAGCGATGGTGTGGAGTGAATAGTTTGGATTTTACACAGCAAAATATTGTTTACAAAGTTATTGGTGCGGTTACTTTCACACTCCATGTACGTAACCAGGTGCATCCATAAGTTTGTATGTGGTATTGAAAGAATTGTTGTATGGGAGCCCCCTTAAATATTTCTTTTATCCTGTTTTTTAGTATTTGTTGTTATAGCGGCAACAGAAATACATAATCTGTGAAAATTTCAACTCTCTAGCTAGCTAGGTTCTTTAGATACAGCCTGGTGACAGACGGACGGACGGACGGACGGACGGACAGCGGAGTCTTAGTAATAGGGTCCCGTTTGGAACCCTTCGGGTACGGAACCCTAAAAATAAGAGACTTATGAATGTTGAGGAAGCGAGAGATATATGCTATCGTAGCAGGTGGAGATCTTTAGTCTCTGCCAACCCGGAAGAGGTTCCGGGAAATAGGCGTGAGCATATGTATGAATGTATGTATGTAATAACTTAAAAAAAAAATACTTCATGTTCAAGCCCTATTTCTTCCTTCCCGGTCGGGATGAAGTCTGTGTACATGAAAAGTCCTCATAAAAACTTTTGCTGCACGTAACCACAAACCAAAACGTCATCTGTGTATATATTTTTGTATTTGTGATTTTTTTCAAAAAGCGCTGAATCAATTTTGAAAAAAAAATATATGGGTGGTCCCATATATATTTTTTCCTGAAACCTTACTTTATTAGTATTATTACTTATCAATCAAAACAAGAATCATCAAAATCGGTTCATAATTGACGGAGTAATCGCGTAACACACAAAAAAACAACGAATGGAGAACCTCCTCCTTTTTGAAGTCGGTTGAAAATATCTCGATGAACCCGCACGGGACTTCAAACTCGCAGATTTCCACGTCACGTTGAGTAAGTCTAGTACAACAATACTCCATTTTTCCGCATTCTAACCTCAGAATAACTTGGCCGCTTGATTTTGGGATCTCAGGCGGAAAAAATTATATTCCTAACGCGTTCGAAAAGGCTTCTTTACGAACCTCGCTACGACCCTCGCCTTCGGCTCGTGTTGTAATCTTCTGGTTAATCTACAGTTGTATGTTAGCGGGATCACCCATCGCCATCGCTCTGGAGTCATTAATTATGATCTGACTGATCTTACATAATATTAGGATACCCCGTTCTTGGGTGAAAAAACATATAAACAAGGTACAAATGCAGTGTGTTACGTCAGTGAAGGAAATTGTCATTTCCTCCATGTATTGGACCAATGCCAGTACCCACGCAGTGCTGTGACATAGTGAGTAAAATTGTGGAGCAAACAAATTGTACTTGGCCTTGGGCTCGCTTCTATTTTAAGATAAACGAAGCCAGACGAAAGATAGTAAACAATTTCGTGCGTTGATGTAGGCATAGCTGCGTTCTTGCCCAGTTACTTTGAAATAATGGAATCCTGACAATGCTACTTTTGAATTGAAACAGTGGTAAAAGCGTCACTTAATCGTCGTCGGGACCTCGTAAAGGGTTAAGAAGGCCACGGTAATTTTGCGGTACAGTTTAGGTTCCTAAACTGGATCGGCATAAGACGTTGGGGTAACCCCTCTGGGCTCTAATTTGGAATGATGTATGTTTTAATGGAACACTGCACCTACTTGTTGATCTCCGGCCTCGCTATCTGGTAGACCCTGCGATTGTCCTCATACCAGAAGGCGTCGGGAATCATTGCTACAGTTGCACGGGGAATGTCGGGGCCGAGGACCATCGAACGATTGGCCTGGAGACGAAAACGGAAAGTGTTAACCGTTATAATACTTTGTACCTTCGAAAGGTAATACAGTTATAAAAAGTTTTCAATGGATTTTATTACGGCGTCACATATTCCGCCGTTCAACAACCCCTTTGCGATTAGCCTGATAAAGTTATAAATTTGGAGCCAAAAACTTAAGAACGCGCAGTAAAGTCACACTACATCATTTTTTTTATACACTAGCTGATACCTGAACTTCGCCTGCGTAGACGTAACTCCTCTACCTCAAAGCCGCCCGGGTGCCTTCAACCGGCAGCGGGTGAGGTCACCCGGCTTTTTTCGCGGTAATCGCGTTATCGGTCAACGCAACGACCGACGCTAACCGGCTGTAAAACCGGCTGGCGGCTTTGGTGTGTAGAGACCTTTAGAAATTAGCATTTACCTGGACAAATAGTATCCTATCGCTAACTTTTGAACTGCGAAAAATAAAGGAGCCTCCTAGGCGCCGCAGCAAAAATGACGGATCGTTTCATAATATATTAAAGGATTTATTCGAAAAATTCCTTTGTATTTTTTTAGACTAATATAACAGAAATACGGTGTAAGAGGCAGAGTGATTAATTAATAAATACGCCGAGTTGAAATGCATTCTGTGCTAATTCTGTTCTCGATTTGGCCTTTACGAAAGACTTGCGTAGCATAAAACTAAATTAATAATCTAGTAAAGTTTTTACCAAACTTACATTATTTTGATGTTAAGGTTTGTGTCGGCTGTTGCCGACGTGGCGTCAGTGGCATGACTTTCATTGACGGCCGGAGCCGACAGTTCGTTCTAAATGTTCTTATCTAGCTCATAAACTTTGTTTGCTAAATTTAATTAAAATCCGTAGAGCCGTTTTTGCGTGATTGAGTAATAAACATCCAAACACACAAAACCTTCAGCAGTGGGTTTGATAATCTACCTCAAAGTACTGCCTAGCTCTCCCCACCAAGATCTGCTTATCCTCAGCCACCTGCCCCGTGTCCTGGCTGACGATGGAGAAGAGGAACCTGTTGATGGTCATCACTAGCTGCTTACACCACACAATGCTCACGTGGTCTGGTGACACCCACACGCCCGGTATCGCCGTAGTCTGTGGGGTAGAAAGTTCCTTTCACTCCACTGCTCGCAAATATGGCGAAAGATGGTCTGTAATGGGGCCGCAAAACAATGAATAGTTAAACAGGACAACAAAAACATTTCTAGCCTGTTTGAGCAGGCCAGAAAAAACTTTGTTGGGTTGTTTGTTATGTTTCTGTCACGTATCAAAAGTTGGCACTTCATGCCGTGTCGGCAAAAGCGTGCGTGACAATGTGCATCAATTGCGGAAAATGGTGGACTCCACTAGGAAGAGCTCAGAGCTCACTTATCAAAAAAAAATGCATAATTATTTTTATTTACAATGCATTTGCTCAAAAAGTGCGTTTTTCAAGCAGCCAAATGGTGGGGAAAGTGCCACTTTTTCGTACATGAGTTTTTTACTTATCAGTTTTTTTTATTTTTAACTCCGTCGTCAGTTGACGCTAAGAATTTTTATTATTATTTCAGTATAGTTTTACAAAGTGTATATTATCATTCATATAAAAGGTACAATAAAACTAATACTTCACTAAACGCGTTATTAATTTCTTAAGAATTCGATTGTGGTCAATAAATTAATTTTAAATATTCATTAAATAAAACATATTTATAAATAAATCTTGGCTATTTAAAAAAAATAAAAATAACATATAGCCAAACGGCTTATCGTATATTTTGTTAGTGCCTTCTTGCGATACGACGTTACAGATATTTGCATATGCGCAGTAGAGTCCCCATCCGATAGCGGCGGCGCCACCGTGTCGTCTAGTGAGATTAGCGGTTTAGTTCCACTTTCCGTCACAGGACATGAGTGGTGACGCGGACTATACATATATTGAGCGCGCATGTATTTAAAATAAGCCCACCATTTTACAAATTTCTTGTTTAGTTCATATATATATTATTCCCCCTCACAGGGGAATGTCGCAGGGTATTTGTGGGTGGAGCCTACGTATGTATTAGAATATTACGATTTATGACACTTAAAGAACATATACATGCTGTATGGATTGTATTTATATAATGACAAAGCTCGTCATAAAGGACCTACCTAATTACTCTAGTTATTTTTGGGGATATATATCTTTTGAGTCATGGTATTCCGAATCTGGAGAGCCCAAAATCGTATCTTTCAAAACGTGATACTTTTCTAGTAGTGATGCCTTCTTTAGTAGGTCATATGTCAATGTCCGTGGTTTCAAGCTTGCTTCTCAACCAGGCGATGCAGGTGCGATTCCTGACCATTTACTGATGAGATAATTAATTTATCTTAAGCTGTAGGTCCCGGCTACTATCACTACGTGGTAGTGGCCGTAAAACCCCCCCATCAACCCGCACTGCGCCAGCGTGGTTGAGTATGGCATTATCTTTCTCGTATCCGGCTAAAGGCCTGTGCCCCTCGGTAGGGACATTAATGGGCTACTTTTATATTATTATTTATTTATATCTCAATGGAAACATTTGTGATTTTTCATATATTCATTTATTCATTGCTTTCACGTGGTACAAAGATGTTAAAACATGCGCCCTGTAAGGGCATAGCAAGATGATTAGTTTCTACTTAGGTGGTAAGTGTATAAACTAGGTGATTCGTTTCTAAGGAATGAATGAATGAATGAATGAATGAATTAATGAATGAATGAATGAATGAATGGTGCTTCTCCAGCCAGGGTTCTAAACCTGTTCCGGTCTTTCGGCCGGCATACCAGAGAGCACGAGTTTTGAGGGGGGGCGGAATGACCTGCTCGATAGGAGAGGAAGGAGCGTGAATTCAATCGACCGACTCTTCAGCCTGAAGCCAATATAGGATATGTGGAATGGGGAGGATATAGGATTTGGAGAGCAGCTGTTGTTTTCTTCAACTTCATGTTTTACTTCTATTTTCAGGTATTGTTATAGGTTGAGTTTCCTGTCCTGTCGTGTTCGTTTGGGTTATCCGGTAAGGTCTCCGTTTCGCTTTCGCTGTCTGTTTCTGGAATATGGTATATTTGGCTCGATGCCTTTCTGACTTCGTCCCTGTTGTGTGCTGATTCTGTCCAGTAACTGTGTTCTTTACCGTAGTATTTGATGTCATGCTTAAGGGAATCTTTCCAGGTGTAAATGGGTCGGCCAACTTTCTTCTTCTTTGCTTCGTATTTCAATGCAGCGTGGAGTAGGTGTTTTTGTGGGCGTCGTAGAATATGTGTATAGTAACACATCCGATGGTTTTTTTATTTGTTTGGTTATTGTTTTGCCCTGTAGTAAGTCATGAATTTTGTGGTGTCTTGGATAGCTTCTGGCGTTCTCGAACATGTCTCTGAGGATCAGGCGTTCATATTTTCTTAGTCTAGAACGGTTTGCTTTGGTGAGGGCTGCCGCTTTAAGTCCGTATGTTATACACGGTGCTATAACCATTTTGTAAATCAGGCGTACTATTTTCCAGTCCATGTTGGATTTCTTTATAAAATGCATTAGGGCCTTGGAATTGCCTATGGCTTGCCGGCATCTCTTCTTTATTGTGTCTCTCCTACTATGTCCTGCCGTTATATATGTGCCGAGATATTTTATTTCGTCTACGGTTCGTATTGGAACTCCGTCCAATACGATCACTTGTGGGCGCTGGGTGTTTATGGGGTCTCTTATAAGAATTTTCGTCTTTGTTTCGTTAGTATCGAGCCCTACTGTTTTTAATAGTGCTTTCAAGTGCGTGACGATTTGGTCAAGGTGTTGTAAATCTTGACAAACGATGATGAGGTCATCCGCGAAGGAGAGAATAAGTGGTAAGACTATTTCTTCATCTTGGTCCAGTTTTATGTTGGGAATTTCTTCTTCCAGTGTTTTGAGGACATCATCCATTAATATTGTAAATAGTCTTGGTGACAGTGGACAGCCTTGTTTTACTCCTTTTCCTTTGTTGATCAAGTTACTTTGCTGTCCGAACCATTTGATGCAGGTCCGTTCATATATGCAGGCTTTTATTATCCTATTGATTAAAATCTTATTGGTCCTTGAAAGGAGAATATCCTTGAACACGTTTAGGTCTATAGTATCAAATGCTTTGGCGATATCTAGCGCCAGTACATATGTTTTGTTACCCGCGCGCCATTCTTCGTCTAATACTCTGCGTAGTGTGAAGATGTGGTCATCGGTGGATCTATTGCGGAGAAATGCTGCTTGGTAGTTCCCGAGTTCTTTTGTTATCTCGTCTAGTTTGATGAGCAGGTATGTCGCGTATATGCGATATCCTGTATTACACATTGTTATACGGCGATAGTCATTGGTGTCTTGCGGGTTTCTGATTTTGGGGATAGGTACTTGGACCGTTTCATTCCAGGACTCCGGTATTATATTTTCTGTCCATGCTCTGTGCATTGTTTTGGTAATAACCTTTAACAGTTGTGGCGGTATTCCTTTGTACAGTTCCGGGACTACCTGATCTGTACCCGGCGCTGTTCCGTTACGCATGCGGCTGATTATCGTTTTTATGTCGGCTATTGTTGGACCATTTTCTAGATAGTCAGGGTTTAATGAAGTTTCGTTAGGGATAATCATAATTTTAGGGCCTTCTGATTTCCTTAATTCCTGTTCCCAGCGTGACATTGGGATAAATCGTTGTTTTTTCCACCGTCTCGATTGAAGCTGGTGTCGTCTGTAATAGTGGTACACGATTTGCATGCGTTTGCTTGGGTGTTTTTTTCCTAGGCCTTCAAAAAATGCTCTGCATTCTCGTTTTTCTTCATTATCAATGATTTCCTCAAGACGTCGTCGGCATTCTTTGAGTTGTTTATTGATTGTTTGGTCGGTTGGTCGACGTCTTTTAAAGAATTTGGCCTTTTGTAAATTTGCCAGAGCAATTCGGTGTTCCCGCGATCTAGCGGGTTTTACGGAAAGTGTTTTTTGGGCTACTGACTTCATAACCCCTGTAATAGATTCCCACGGAATGTCGGGCGTATATTCGTCGTCATTTTCTTTAAATTTGTAGTTGTTCGCCGTAAGTTCTTCCATAATCCCGTTATGGTATTTTACTTTTGTGTCATTCATTTCATCTCGTGCTAGGGCGGTGTACGAACACTGTTTATAGTTGAACTTTAAAGCTGTTATCGCTTTGTACTTAGTTTGGGTTGTACTCTTTGTTGATTCCATTTGCGTGTCGCCAGTTCTTGGAAGCAGGTTTAGTGGGTCTATTTAACCCCAGATTATCTTGTGGTCGGAAATATGCAGGTAGCTCCATTGTCCTCTGATGGAGTTAAATGTGTGTGGCGCATTATTCGAGATAATTATATGGTCTAGTTGTGATTTTGTTTTCCCGTTAGACCATGTGGCCCGACATGACTTGCGAGCCCAGGTGGTTTCTATTTTTAAGTTTTCGCGGGAACAGATATCCATTAGCATTTCTCCGATGATATTTGATGATTTGTGTAGGAGATTTGTTCCTATAATTCCCTTTTTCCTGTATTCCTTTGTATCGCCTTGTCCGATATGCGCGTTAAAGTCACCTAGCATTAATATTTTGGCTTTGTTTGGTTTCTTTTGAATAATCTTTATAAGTTGCGAAAACGCTGCGGTTGCTCTCGTGGAAGAGCTGGGGATATGTGCGTTTATTACATATAGTGTATTAGTGGCCGATGTTATTGTTGCTGCCATGGTTTCCAGGTCGCGATTTATATTGTGGACCGTTAAGTTCAGGTCCTTTCTAATTAGTATAGCTAAGGCACAGTGTGCGATGCTGGTTGTGCCTGATAGATACCAGAGATAGTGTTTTGACACGTATGTCCCCGATGTCATGTTTGTTTCCTGTATACAGGCTATATGTATGTTTCTGTTTGTCAATTCAGCATCAATGTTGAGTCTCTTAGGTATTTCGGCGCATCCTCTAACGTTCCAAGTAGCAATGCGCATACGCTCGCATGTGACTTTTGGTTTATATATGGGGCTGTGTCGTGTCATCGTATATCCGGTGTTGTCAGGGATGTCATCTATTGATGTTGTGGTTGACCCTGAGGAGGTCATGGGTGTTGCCTTAAGTATCGGGGAAGGTATGTTGTTATCAGTTTGGCTGTCGGTTGCTAGATTCGTGGGTAAATTTTGTGATTCAAGCAAGTATACGCTGTCGTAGTGGTTTCCTGTGAAGTTGAGGTTGATAGATCCCACTGCATCCGCGGGATTCTTGGGCCTGTATGTGAGCGATGGTGTATTTTGCTGGTGGATTGTTACGTTAATTAGAAAGTATTCGGCGGCTGCTATTATAATCTCCTCTCCAGCCCAAGTGCCGTAATTGCGCAGATTTTTAATGTAGTCATTGAGGGTTTCTTCAGGCTCGGCGATTGCAAACTTTATGTTCTGTTCATCGCAGTTTTCTTCTACATATTTAACTAGGTCCTTACGAATGTGGGTGTGGTCGAGTGTTAATTGATATAGGTGATTAATTTGGTCAGCAATTGCGTGGAATAGGCAGTTACCATCTCTCGGCATTGATAAGGCTTTCATCTTTTTGGAATGTTGTTGAAAGAAAGAACTTGATTAATTTGAACTACCTACGTACCTATTGTTTATGGTACGGGTTGTGGCTGTCAAAGTTTGTGCGTATCTTTGCGCACTTATTCTCGGTATTTTCTAAGAGAATTGGAGGCTGGGCCTGGAAGCTTTAAAATAGGCGTGAGAGAGACCCGCTTAGGACAAAGAGTCTTTGATTTTATTTTGTTATTGTTCGTCAGCTGCCTTTCGTTAATTGCCTGTTTTCTGCAAGATGGTAAAATGATCCTTTTATGATGTGCAAGTGTTGGCTTTTACTCGCTATTTCTCAGAATATGCAGTAGGCTTGCATTATTGTTTATTTTATTTTGTAACAGGTCAAGATGGGCTGGTTGGACCGGATGGTGGCAAATAGTTTAGTTTTGTTTTATTGTGCTTGGGTAGGTTCCTGCCTAGTTTTGTATTTTCGTATACCTATCACCTACCTATTTGTACGGGACTATGCCTATGGAATAGTTTAGAGTTGGCGTAGTAATTTGGGGCGAGATCGGTATCTGTTTATGAAATGGTAACCAGCATTACGAAGGATGTTACCTGCCAGATATAAAGTTAGTTTTGCTGTTTGATCTGATACAGGGCTATCTTAATCGGAGCAATCTCACCAGGTTGTTGCTCAGCTAGTGATACTCTCTGCACGGATATCACCTACTTCAGTTCACTTCCTTAGTGCGTAGTAGTGAGGTCCGTGACACGGGTCGAGGTTCAGTCCCTGTGCAAGGCCCTATTGTTTATTGCTCGTTGGAATTCGTTTTTTCTTAGCTCGTTGTCCAGAGAAGGGGCTTGTTGCACAAAAAAAAAGACATATTTGCTTCGCCGTTTTGCAGCTGTGTTAGTTTGAGGAATGTTTTTTTTTGGCGGTATTTATCTCTTTTGTTTAACTTTTTCTGTCCGGTATTGTTTGGGTTTTAGTGTCCTTATTCACGTGCCTGCAGGAAGTGCATGAAAGGGCCTGCCTCTTGGCGTGGGATGACACCACGACTCGTTGCGCAACTCTAGTTTCTATTGACTTAGTATTTATGATGATGTATCAAGCACCACGAATGTCTGTGATGAAATGAAATAAGTCTGTTTCCCAGGTTGTTGCTGTTGAGAGAGCTTAATTTTATGGGTTAGATTCACTTAAGAAATACCTTAAATAATGAAGATTCTACGTCCTATGTAATCGTTTGTGTGTCCGGAGAAAGCAATTCATTGATAAGGTTAGGTTACTGCTGAGGAGATATCCCAGTGTCATGACACACCTAATGTGCTGGATAGGGTCGGTTAAAACTCCAGGATAACGGCGTGTCGTTAGGGAGTACTGTTATGTATTGCGTGAGACGTAAACTCGGGGTCTCTTCTAGTAGATTCGTCTGTGGAGATAAATATTGGTTGCATGCGTTAGGACACTGAATAGGAACGGGCTCACCAGGCAATACTCGTTGAGTTGTCTCAGCTATGTGCACCTATTGACGTACACAATATTGTACACGTATTGTCACAGCAGCGTGGCGTAGCCTACTATCTGGTAGGGCGCAGCTCAGAACCTATCTAATTCACACTTTATGCACTCTACTTTCACACTTGTAGCTATATTAGACACTCTCATATCATCTCGCTGATACAAAATCTCCGAAACGCGAGAAACCAGAGACAGAACAAAGGCGCGCGCCGGGTTGTAAACTATTGTTTGTTTAAATGCGTTTGCAAGATGTCGGAGGTCTATAGACACGTCCGTTCGGTCCGGCAACACAAACGCCACCTAAACTAGGTGATTCGTTTCTAATGTATTAAAATTAAAATTATTCAAATTGAAATTATCACATTATCTAATAATCTGAAAAGTCAAAAAATTGAATTACAAAATTAAATTGTTACTTAATTGCCTGTTATAAATAATTATTAACTGTCTATTTTAAATTATTTAGGGTAGTCATAATCCTGCAGGCTATAAAAGATATTTTCTTTTCTTTCTTTTTAAGGAAACCATTTTAAAGATTTCGATATCTTTTATAGAAGGTGGCAGGTGATTAAAAAAATTTACGCCCATATTGTAGGGGCCTGGTGCTAATAATAATAGATTTGAATCTGTTGCAGCTAATCTTGGACGGGTCTGAGGTTTACAGGACGTTCTCGAATTGAGAACATGTGTTGGTTATATCTAACAAGCAATGCTATTTCTAAAACATATATAGAAGTTAGTCAGAATTTTATAGGTTTTAAAATATGGTCGACAGTTCGTCATTTGGGCTTTATGAGACAATATTCTTATGCATTTCTTTTGTAGGATAAAGATTTTTCCTATGTCGACACCGTTGTCTCACAAAACGACGCCGTATTGAAGCCTTGAATGTACGTAGGCATAGTAAGCTTTCTAATAGTATAGTCTATTACTTTAGGTAGGTAAAGACCGATTTCCTCAAGGCAGTTGGATGTTTGCTGTTTTTGATATATATTAAAGAATATATATCAAAAACAGCAAACATCCAACTGCCTTGAGGAATTGATCTGAGTACGTTCGCCGTTTCTAATTTGACTTTGTCGATCTCTCCTGTTAGTTGGTTGTGTGTGATGGTCTACTTCTAAATGCTGTGTGCGGTTTTCTAAATAAGATTCGAACGATTTTAGGGTTATGCCACATAGGCCGATACCTGACAGTTTTTTGAGCAAATGTTGTATAAAACCCTGTCATATGCTTTGCTCATATCGAGCAAAATACCTATTCCATTTTTCCCATGGATTATAGCGGGTAAGGCGTTGTTTATGAATTTGAAAACGGATAATGTTGTCGATTTTCCGATTCCTAAAGCCGTGTTGGTTATCGTCAGACATCAAATTTCTCGCAAAACGCATAAAGCTTGTTATACATAGCGGTTTCGAATATCTTAGCAAATGATGACAGGAGGGCGAGAGGGCGATAGGGCGATAGTTGTCGGTATTTTTTTCGATTCTTTTTTGTGTAATGGTAATTATTGACTTTTTTAGCAGATCTGGAAAGCAGCCGGTATTAAACGTTTGATTAATATGGAATGTTAGTGGCGTGACTAGGTATTGTACATACAACAAAACATGTTAGTTTAGGCTTTCAGATTAAGAGAACTTACCAATGCATTTAGATCACTGTCATTTGTGGAAGTCAATCCAGACGGCATAAGTACATCTCTGACTCCATTACCAAAACTTAACAGCAACTTTTTTTCCTTCACATTCGGCTGGCTGTTTATGTAGATATCCCATTCAAACTCCATTAGTCTATAGTACCGGTCCATAGCTATATCTGTGTTCATAACTGGAGCTTCTAATGGTGCTGCCAATGTGATGGCAATATTGACCTGCCCTATTGATTGTGGGTATGCCATCAGCCTTTTAGCTATAACTCCACCCTTTGAACAGAAACAAAAAGATGTTAACCAAGTTGCTAACAAAAGATAGGTATTTCCCATTTCGTTTTTTAGTATCTTTGGTTTTTCTTCCTATTGCCACCCAGTATGAGAAAAACTTTGATGCTATCTCACCTATGTAATTATGTCAACTCATAGTTACATGATAAGATAAGGCTCAGTGTTATTACAATTACACTAACTAGATAAAATATTGCGTTGATACCATTAGTTGGTAAATATTATCTCCAGATAAGTAATAGTGTAATCATTTGGAAAGGATTAAGGTTATATCATTGCAGCTACATATATCTTACCATGGAATGGCCAATAAGTATGATGGATGTAGGAACCGTTTTCGTGTATTTGTTGTTCTTATAAAGGCTCAGTATTTTGGTGATACAAGCTGCAGTAAACTCTGTTTCACTCTGAAGTACCCCTCCATACACTGCTGATAGATCTTCATTATAACTCACTGAAACAAAAATAAAAATGTGGGTACAACAGTACCCCAAAGCGCAGTAAGATAACTAAACGGTCCTGCACAGCAACCCTATATGGACATGGTACTGTCGCAGGGCATTATGCTCACCAGTAAAATAGTCAAAGTGGTAATCATGCGAATTTGAGATGGCCATCCTCAGAGCAACAGAAGCAAGCGACCGTGCCTGCATATGACTTCCTGAGTTTCCAGGTAGGAACAACACTGGTATGCCATCAAACCTGGAACATTTAGATTATTGCGATAGAAATTTTACAAAAAAATTAATGTTACAAGTGTTTATAAGCCATGCATGTCAACAAAGGTATTACCTTTGTCTTATAAATAATTGGGTTGGGTTGGGTAGGGGTCAGGGGCCAATAGTCGGATGGTAAGAGGAAATTTCCAAAAAGAATTTTCGTAACATTTTACTGGAAATACGTAGAAAAATAAATTTGGTACACTTGGATAGGTTGGTTTAAACATTTTATTAAAATTATTAAAGTAATCATCTGGGGCATAATTAAAATGTAAAAAAAAAATGTTTTAGAAAATATGGCTGTTTGAACCCAGTACTCTGCCGTCAATCGCCTAATGTCGGCCATCAAAGGCTTGGCCATTACTAAATTCTTCATTTTATTGATTTAAAATAAGAAAATTAAACAAATAATTAACAATTGTGAGCAAAAAGAGCAGTATATATATCCATAAATATACCCATACACTTATGTATGTAAAACAATGGCATGTTGTATGGGTGAACCCTTTAATTCTTAGTATTATTTTTTTCTGAATATCTAGTAAATATTAGTAGTAGTAGTAGTAGTATTTGGAAACATATTCATAAACAATCTATGAAAAATTCAGGGTTCAGGCTATTGCAGTTCAAATAATAAAGCCGTAAGGGTCAGAGATATAAATATATTTTTTGATATTTTTTCAACAATGTATTTATTCCCTTGAGATTAAAAATGATGAACTGAATTTTCTGTATTTTTCAAATTGTTATATCACTTTCACGCCCATTTACATTTTGTTTTCACGAATAAAAACTGCCGAGTTCACATAGTATGGGATCTCCAGTAGTTGGCCAGTCGGTTTAGGGGGTTGAGTACTTTGTCCTTCCCAAAATACAACATATTGTGTTAAATTAATGTTTATAATAAAAGATCATGCTGATGAGCAATTTTGAACAACCTAAAAAATAAATTATAAAACAGTACGTGGCTGGGTATACAGTAAACAGTTCAAAATCGGAGTCCCCATAGTTGGCAGGGCCATTAAAATGACTTCCCCAACTGAAAACACAATGATTTTTTAATTATTCATGATAGTAATAAATGTCAGCAATTGAAAAAACATACCCAGATCATCTTTCACAAGTAAATTATCAAAAGAAAAAATTACTATTTTACTATTTTCAGGAGTACTACATGTTAGTAAAATGGAAGGTTGATGTATGTTTACTTTCAGGAGACTGGGTGCCAAAGATAAATTATTACTTGTAGACCTTATGGTTAAAATAATGTGAATGTTAACGCTACAGAGAGATACAGATAATTAGAATGCATAGATGCATATGATAAAAGTAGCATGCAAGTATAATAGTTGATACACTATTCTTAGCTGTTTGAATAGCAACAGGCCAACCATTTGGGGCAACTGAAGATGACTCTACCCTATCATCATTCTTGTTGCTTCCTCATAGCAAAGGATCTATTGTGGTGTCTGTATATTGTCAATCTCAGATATGTTTATTACTATCATGATTCTTACCACATTTTTCTAGCCTTTTCAGTGAGTCGACCCTCGCCGTAAGCATACAGTGCATATTGGGGATATATTTGAATTTCGGGGACCGAGATGTGCTAAAAATAAACAACATCATTAGAACAACTCTTAACTCCAGTTATGTAAAAATAACTTCAGCCTCTACTCACAACAAATTGAGGATACTCGAACATATAAGTCATAACACAATAGTTGTTTTTATTGCTGAAATGAGTGTTTAGGATGCCGAGAAGATAAAGCACGACGAAAAATAGTGAGAAAAGTTGGAAAATGCTAGTGCTAATTATTTTTAGAGTAATCATTCTTGTTACGTTATGCAGGTATTTTAAGAATGTAATTCGTGGTAAAATTGTAAAAGTTATAGTAATATTAAGTTAATACTGTTGTTAATGTAGTAAATATGAACTAAACTAGATCGATCGCCCGCCCGGACTTCACATTTTGGTTTATTTATACGTAGTACAGTAGTACCCCTCTAGTCTGTGGTTTATTTTTATTTTATGGATTGACTTGAACGAATGTATTAAATTGATTGAACATATTGAAATGTGCGAAACTGTGAAAGAATACATAACAACTAGAACTTCTACATTTGGGCGTTCAATCGACGGCTTACGTGGATTTAACGAACGAACCGTTAACCGATATCAGATTATTAAGTTAATTTTATCAGTCAGTTTTTTTTCAACTTGAACCGTCTTACTACAAAAAATAATAAAAACACAGTATGATCATTTGTTTAGCAAAATCATCATCTATCAAGCAAGCAAGCAAGCTCCTAAATTTCGTTACCACAAAAAAGTGTTTAGTGAGTATCTTACTAAAACACGGCTAGATCATTCAGTTAATTTCGTTCGTTCATCAATTAGCCTCATAGGACTGAATTTCCAGGGCCGTACAACACAACATGAAAAATTATTTTAAAAACGTTCATAGTTTCATTTTACGCGAATAACATAAGAATGAATACATAATTTGATGGAAAAATTTATGCTTAATGTAATTCCTAACCTATTAATCGAACATGGTTAGGTAAAGTAGTGGTAAATACTTATTTTTGTGCAGAAAAACCGTTCACTTATGTGTACAGTACTTTTATCAAACACGACTAAAAATAAGCAGTGAAACGGAACGGAACGACACACGGAACTGTCACTGAAAGTTCGTCAGACAATTTGTTTGTTGGATTCGCTAGAAAGTGTTGATGGTGAGCACATTGGAGAATTGAAAATTTAGTTTCTTTTGCCGATTTCCGCTCGAAATTAGTACTTTTTAGTATCTGTATATCTTGTGATTGTCCTGTGTTATTGTTTGTCTTGTTGTTTTTGTGCTTTCTACTTGGTAAGTGGTACACAGTGTTTGTTTTTTCCCGTGTTTGGGGATGTAACATTCCTTAATCATGGATGAAATTGAGCCTGAACCCCCTGACAAAAATAAAGCTTCCCAGGATTTATTCGATGGGTCCTCCAACGCCTCATCTCCCCCTGCTCCGCCTTCTCGCCCGTGAGCGATAATAATTATTACAAATCTTTATCTGACTCAGAGGACATTGCTTGTGATGGGCAGGCTAAGAAACTTAAGCGTTCCCGTGTTGAAGACCCGAGTGCAATCGAAAAATCAACACCAGTAAATAAGATTCATAAAAGCACTGGCAGAATGAGGTACTCGACCTCCGATAAAGCTCCCTTCCTGGTTCATGTATCCCGATCTGATACTGATGAACGTTCTGGATCTAGCATGCACCCGGTCAGGTTCGGAAAGTTTCTCATGAACAGTCACACTATTGGTATCAAACCTGATGGGATCAAGCGGGTTGGGAGAAATAGAGTCTCTGTGGAGTTCACTAAACCAGAGCAAGCTAACTGCTTCCTGATCTGTACCAAACTATTTGACAAAGGATGCCAGCATTCCCACCTATAATATCACCCGCATGGGTGTAATAAGTGATGTCCCGCAGGACTGGACTGATGAAGAGGTCCTACTAAACATTCAAGACCCCGATGGAATAGGAAAAATACTGATGGTCCGAAGAATTAACCGGAAGGTTACTTCTCAGGATATATCGGAATGGAAACCTACCCAATCGGTCATAGCCACCTTTGATGGGCAAGTGCTAACTACTAGAGTTTTTGCTTGTTATACATCCTTACCTGTGAAACTGTATCAATACCCCACAGTCCAATGCTTCAACTGCTGCCGATATGGGCACACGAAACCAAAGTGCAGGTCCAAGCCTAGGCGCTCGAAATGCGGTGAAAACCATACTACTGATTCATGCAACAAGAACCCATCTTGTCTCTTTTGCTGTGGCAATCACTTGGCCACAAGTAAAGATAGTCCGGAGCAATTAAGACAAAAGAACATTACAACTATTATGGCAGAGAAGAACATATCTTATGAAGAATCATCTAAATGCTTCCCTGCTCCATACAGGTCCTATGAGGAGGTATCAGCCTCCCAAACTTACCAAACCCAGTCTTCTCCACATTTCTCTGCTCCTTCTTCTTCTGGCTACAGAAAAACTATCTTCAAATCCCCAAAACCTAATAAATTCACCCCGTCCGGGTATGACAAGATATCTCATCAGAACATTATTAAACTCTTTCACAATCCCCGAACCACAGAATGGTTGTGCTTTACAAAGCCAATCTCAAACTCAGTCCTCCAGCAGATAATGTTATATCATTACTGCTGTCACTCCTCACCTCAATGATTTCCAGTAACAATTATATACCTGACCACGTAGCTTCACAACTCCTCTCATTTGTAAACCGTTTCAATGGCTCCACTGGCCATTCTTCAATGGAACGCGAGAAGCGTTAAATTAAAAATAAATGACATATTTTTTTTTAATAAATAAACATTCCCCTCTTGTCTTTGCCATCACGGAGACCTGGCTTAAGCCAGGAAGACGCTTTAACCTGCGCGGCTATTGCTCTTTCCGTGATGATAGGCAGGATGGCAGTGGGGGCGGTTCAGCCCTATTTGTAAATAATTGTGTTTGTCCTATTTCAATTCCTATTCCCCCTCATAATAATGAAATTAGTGTAGTAGGCGTTGTTGTTCAAGGTATTTCTATTCATTCCATATATACCCCTCATCCTAATCTAACCTTTCTTCCAGATTTAAGACGTATATTTTCGGTTTTAACCCCTCCTTATCTAATATTAGGTGACTTTGATGGCCATCACTCGGCTTGGGGTTCCCCTCGCAACGACAGTTTTGGTAGGGCCCTAGTAGATCACTTTGATGACTTAAACCTATGTTTGCTGAATGATGGTTCAGCTACACGATTAACTCCCCCAAATCAAAACAAAAGCTGTGTTGACTTGTCACTATGTTCCCCAGACCTGGCTTCCCTGATCTTCTGGCATAGGTTGAACCTTACACATGGTAGTGACCACTTACCATTAAAAATGACCATTCCTTCATCATCCATCCCCCACAGGGACTTCAACCCCTTATTAAAGTACTGTGTGTCTCAAGCCAACTGGGATGGTTATTCTGATAATCTAAGCCTACTCACCAGCTCTCTTCCTGATGTTCATGAGGGCAATGCTGTTGATTGCTACTTTCAATTCACTAACGCTATGAAATCTGCTGCTGATGAATCGATCCCGCTTAAGAACTCGGCTTCTGAAAAAGTATCTTCTCCACCATGGTGGGATAGAGAGTGTACAGAAATAATCAAAGCTCGCAATAATGCTGAAGTTATCTACATATCTGCTGTGACCGTTGATAACTAGTTAGTTATCGTAAAATAGTGGCTAGATCCAGACCTCTCTTTAGAAAGGAAAAATACCAGGGGTGGAAACGATTTTGTTCCACTCTTTCTCCATTAACTCCAGCTAGTTTGGTTTGGCATTATATAAACAGGTATAGAAGGGGGTTGTGTTAATTATAACTCTCCCCGCATCCCCCATCATATTGCTATAAATTTCCTTAATAAATTGGCTCCTGACTATGTCCCTCTCCTAGAGGAATCTTGCAATTCCCATACATTACCTACTATCAATGACCCTTTGGATGCTTAATTTTCCATTGCAGAACTTCAATCAGTATTATCCCATGTCCACGACTCAGCCCCTGGGATGGATGGATTCCCATATTCATTTCTAACAAATGCAGGCCTGCCAGCTTTAGAGTATCTGTTAAAACTTGTGAACATTTTTTATAATACTGGATTTGTTTGTGGTTGTTTGATTGGAGTGGTTTGTGGAATCTAAGGGTATCCTTGCTCAATCTCAATTTGGTTTTCGCAAAGGCTACAGTACATCTGATAGTCTTAGCATATTCATCACTGATGTTCGGCTAGCTTTCTCTAAAAAACAATCTTTCCTAGCTGTGTTCTTGGACATATCTGCTGCTTATGATAATGTCCTTCTTTCGGTGCTCAGGTACAAGTTACAACAGCTGAACATCCCTGTAAGAATGAGAAACTGCATTTGCAGTCTGCTTATGTCCAGATCAATCTCACTTCGTATCCCTGGCGCGAGCTTTGAACCCCGTACGGTGTGGAGAGGCCACCCCCAGGGATCTGTTCTCAGTCCTCTACTATATAATATTTATACTGCTTCTCTTCATACTTCCCTAAATAACGATTGTCAAAATTTACAATATGCTGACGATCTGTGTCTGTACATTCCTAGCTCAAGTATTGAAGATGCTGGGGAGTCAATGCAAGTCTCTCTCAACTCATTGAATGCTTGGCTGCTATCTAATGGTCTCAATCTATCAGCTTCTAAGAGCACTGTGGTAGTGTTTTCTAGGAAGAGGGACATTACTGGCATAGATTTAAAAATAAACAATTCCTCTATCCCTGTTAGTAATTCTGTAAAATTCTTAGGCGTATTCCTAGACTCAAAATTATCTGGTTCCGTTCATCTAAATTATATTGTTAATAAATGCGAAAAGACAATAAATATTCTTCGAGTTCTCTCTGGTGTATGGTGGGGTGCCCACCCTACACCAGATTTACTCTGAAATTGATGTATAATGCCCTCATTAGGAGTGTACTTGACTATGGATCCTATCTTTTAGAAACTCTCTTTGCAAATTGGATGGTATCCAATCTAAGGCACTTAGAATTATAACTGGATGCATGAAATAATCTCCTATCAATGCCTTACAGGTGGAGTGCGGAGATCCTTCTTTGATTCTAAGGAGACAATATCTCTCTGACCGGTTTATATATAAGGCTTATTTATTCTCAAATCATCCTCTTTTTTAAATTAGAATCCCTTAATAATATTTGCAATATTCGTAATGAATATTGGAAATGTCCTCCTCTTATTCTCAATAGTTTCCGAAAGCTTAAAAACATCGAGGACTCCTGCCCAATCATCCGAAAAGATAAATTACCATTATATTGTTTCCCCCTGCCAACTGTCCTCTTCACTCCGAAAATTATTTTGGATCTTAATATTGTAAAAGGTTCTCCTTTAGCAAACTCGTCCTTCAACTCGGTTTTAAGATCAAGATGGGAAGACTGGCAATATTTTTATACTGACGCCTCCAGGCTGGAAGAGACTGTTCCGACTGGTTTCGCAGTATACTTTCAAAATTCTAAAATAGAAATTAAACTGTGTGTGTACACAGGAGAATGCCTTGAGATCTTGGAAGTTTGCTCGTTTATTGAATCCCATAATATAAGAAAATCTTTAATAATTTCGGACTCCAAAAGTTGCTCAATTGGTTTTGTTTGACAAAACCAATTGAAATCAAAAGTGCATTGTAATATTATTATGGAAATCAAAAAAATCCTTTATAAATGTTCCCAAAAAAATTTTGCTGTAATTTTGGTATGGATTCTGTCATTCTGGCATTATTAATAATGATCACGTTGATGAGTTGGCTTAACGTGCGGCCTTAGATAATATCAGTAATCGAAAGTACTTCTCTAACCACTGTTATGACTTGCTCAGCTTTCCCGGTAAAGATCTTCAGAAGTCTTGGTCGGATGTGTGGCATGAATCAAGTCGAAATAAAGGAGCTTTTTACGCTTCAATTCAGCCAAGTATTCCAAGCAAACCATGGTTTTTCACTTTTAAAAAACTACCAAAGATATTTGTTACAATTTTATGCAGAATACGCTTAGGTCACTGCTGTTCTCCAGTGTTTTTAAAGAAAATAAAAATCAGAGATTCCTCCATTTGCGAGTGCGGTCTTGAGGATGGGTCCGTTGACCATATTTTCTTTAACTGCCCCATTTATGGCCTTGATTCCTTGTACTCCCTAATACCCTCAATCGATCTCCCTATCCCTACTAATATTCGCCACCTTCTTTCTCTATTCCCCAACCCAAAGATAGTATTTTTATTAGCTAAATTTATCCATATTAACAAAATAAAATTATAATAGATATCCCCTTCCTTCCCTTTATGTTATTGTGTTGTCCCTTAGTTTATTTTGTGTGTGTTATGTATATATTGCATGGAACTAACCAATAATGTAAAACTTTATTTCAGATAGACACCTACTAAAAAGTCTTCAGCCAATTTAAGATTTGCCCCGCGTCCCTTCACATGTGCCTCCACTACATGATACTGGCAGAAATTGTCTGGCAATAGCAGGACAGATTGCCATTAGTTAAAGTTGAAGTTGAAGTTGAATTTGTTTGTTTTGGTTCGGGATATTATTATTTATCGCCTGCTCAGGAAAGGAAATTCTTGGATCTTACTGCCCGCCCTTCACTTACCCTGGGTAGTGATGAGGATCAACAAGACAACACCTAATTTTCCAGGATTTCGTAACAGAAAAGGTAAGAAATCTTCATAATCGTTTTCAGCACACATCAACCCACTTCTGGGCATAGGCCTCTTAGTTAGTGAGTCAAGTCGATCAAAGACAAGTCTCTTCTACCGCGCCAGTCTCCAAAGTTCTTTGCCAACTGCATGCAGAGAGATGTTGACTTGATAATATCGTCGGACAATGCCCACTGGATGGCCCTATATTTCCTCTTCTGTTTTCTATCTCTACGGTCCACTGTCCGTCATCCCCTCTAATTCGCCCACATCTCCCTTAGTATTTTGGTATAAATTAATTGAAATCTTGTCTTTTCAGCACCGGCAAAGCCGCCATACATACTTGAATCAAATATGGAAATAAAAACCCATAAGTGTGATAGAAGATGAACATAAATTGTGGTGTACACCCTCAGATCGAGACATTAATAATGGAGAAAGAAAATCTATCAAGGAATTGGCTATATTAAAGAAATTGTGAAATAACATTGAATGAAACTTTTATCAACAACATAAATTATGCAGACGACATGACGTTGCTCGCCCCCTCAATTAGTGCAATGCGAAAATTGTTGTGAAAAGTGTGTGCGAGAGTTATGCTGAGAGCCACGGCCTTCGATATAATGTGTGTGTGTGTGTCTTTAGGGTTTTTCGATCTTGTAACAAGACTGAATTTGTAACTCCTCTCATCTTAAATGGGGCTAATCTCATTAAGCTCAACCATTTCAGATATCTCGGTCACATTATATCGGAGGATCTCAAAGATGACTTAGATATTGAAAGGGAGCGCAGGGAGTTGGCAGTCAGAGGTAAAATATTGGCTCGTAGGTTTGCAAAATTTTCAAGAAAAGTCAAAATTACTTTGTTTAAGTCCTGCTGTCAAACATTATACACATGCAGCCTATGGGTCAGTAATAAGCTGAAGGCTCTCAATGCCTTGCGTGTCCAATATAACAACATCTTCAGAATGTTCATGGGCTGCCCCGGTTCTGTAGTGCATCGACAATGTTTGCAGAATAGTGCACAGATGACTTCTATGCAATCATGCGAAAACACATTGCATCCATTGTCGACAGAACCTGCAGCAGTACGAACCTTATTCTCAGGGTGATCGCGTGGAGGTTTGTTTGTCCAATGTTACAACATTGGAGAGTCAAACTTACCACGAGAAACAAATAAATAATGTAAATTAAATTCAATTTCATGTAATGAAATTAAATTGATTAATTAATGTGTAGGTACTAATATTAGTTGATAAAATACTACTAACAAAATGGATCTTTGTTATCTGAATAAAATCATATTATTATTATTATTAACAGAAATAAAAAATGTTGATATCAAAATATGGTGTTATTACTGCTCCGTTTTATTTCCCTTCATTCCAGCTTTTCACTATGGGATATGATCTAATATAAATTACATCTCAAGATGTAAAGTAAATATTGCTGAACGGGCTCCTGTTAAGACTGGCAAGTAATATTTATTTCACAACTTGAGATGTTAAGCTGGGTTTACCGGAGGCCAGTGCTGGCTGGCTCGGTGTTGGCCTTATATTGGCCTTATAAAATCAAGCCAAGCCAGAGCTGTCTGCGAGTGCTGGGGTGAATAGAGGACCCGTCTAGCTAGGTTTACACGAGGCCAGTGCCAATGTCTTATCTTAATACATAATAAATTATATCCCATAGTGAAAAGCCGGCTTATCTTCTTCACTATCTCCTGCACCAGCTTATTTTGCTTGGCCGACTGGCCCGGATGTTTGAGTATCTCTGAGGCAGATGAAACTTCTCCCAAGATTGCTGTGTCTTGGGGCTCCAAATTTTCCAAATTCCAAATGTCTTTATTAATGTAGATACCTATTTACATATACTTAGCAATCGTCATAGGGCGTAGAAACTCCCACAGATTGATTTTTAGATCTCTTTTTAAAAATTGCTTATGCTGAACTAATACAAAATATAATATTTAGTCATTATCATAATTAATAAGCAGGAATAAATAATTACAAAATTATTAACAGCAAGGTCTGTGTTGAGCCAGATTAACCCCATACAGACCCATCAAAAGGCTAGTATGGTTTCTTTAGTGGATGGGTACACCGGTAGCACATGTACAAATTTCACCCCATAGTACACTGTCTCCCAGCAGCCTTCCACAAATTTCATCATTGGATAATATAGCTTTACGCTTTTTCGATACGAGGTGGCAGAGGCACAGTTGTGCCCACTTTTAGATAATCAAGTCCATTTTGCATGACAGGGGTATAGCCCATCGCCGCCACTATGGAGGTTTCCTCACGATGTCCTATGGAGATATGAAAGTTTCCTTACGATAAAACTTGGACTTTAATGGAGTAAAAAATCGCTTTTTCGTAAATAAAACCAACACAGTAGAACAGCTGACCAATAATTCCGCCATCTTGATAAAAAGACACTCACTAAACAAGCTTTCTCGGTTGCCTAAATTGATTACATAATATAAGCCATGCTTATCCCTAATACAATGCTAAAAGCAGTTTTGTGGTAACGATTTTTGTAATCATCTGTTAAACAATGGTTAAAGTTTTTTGTGGTAAGACGGGTAATGTTTTTCAATCAAGTTGTGGAAGTTGAATAATTTATTCAACTTCAGGAAGCCTAATACCAACTCTTCTATCAGGCTCAAGCTAACTCAACTGCCTTGCTTTTTCGTACTATGAGCAACAATTAGTACTTACGCCTGCGGCAGGACTGTTTAATTTGCCGCTCAAAAAGTGTTCAATTTTTTTTTGTATAGACTTTTTCGTACTATTTGACAGCAGCAAATCGTTTTTTGCGCGTTTATTATGTCAAATTCGACGATCTTGAAAAAGCTAGTAGATATTAGCCTTGTTTTGGTTTGTTGTAATTTATAGTGGTTTTTGTCTTTGACTAATAATGTATAAATACTAGAGACGCTAGCTCGAACAAAATATGTGCCCGGCCTCTTGACGATAGCGGGCTTGTCAGTTGTCATAGATAAAAATCTTTGCGCTCAGATGCGACATGCCGAAGACGTACAGCCGCCTTTGCCAAAAAGTATACCACGCTGCCTCAGTGCTTGAATGTTCAACGGACCATTTTTCGGAAAATATACATTTTGACGTCTACTTAAAGAACAGCTGATTTTACATCGTATAATGGGACAAAAAATGTCCTAAAATTAATATCCAGTAGAAATATTGTGTTCAGTGCTTGTTTGGCCAACCTCCGTAATTTGAACCTCCTGAACGTGAATCCTGAACGTGCTTGTTTAATCAACATCCACCTTACAGCCAATCATGGACAAGGATTCAGCTATGACGCGCTTGCGCGACGCCATCTTGCTTTCGAAGCGTCAGTCAGGTTGTGGCTTGTTTTGGTGAGGTTTTGGTAAAGATTAATAATTTACTGAGCTTAGGACCTGTTACTGAGAAAAATGTCAGTGACACGTAGGAAAACAAAAAATCACAGGAATTTGTCCGATTTGGAAAGGTAGGGTTGGACTTTTATTCATATTTTAATTTCTCTACTTCTTTTACGCGACTGATACAGGCTGATGCAATATTATTTTGGTCGGCCGAATTTGATAGGTCAATAGGTACCTACCTAGTCTAATCAGTGGTCTACCTACCTATTTAAAAATATTGGTGAATTAAGTACCTACCTTCGTAAATTCCCGACCATATTCTAGATTACAATACTAAACAAAATGTTATTTTATACGTTAATTCCCGTTCATCTACACCGTTCAAAAAGTTCCGTTCCTTCACATCACCTACGTTTTATTTCATACTTATGCATGCACATTATGTATACCTAGAGATGGGTAGTGCTATTAATCGTGTTAATATTAATAGCCAAAATGGCTATTAACCCCGCTTTTAATGTTTTTCTTACAAAATGTGTTTTTTATGGTTGTATTATCATTAGGGATCTGTAATTCAGATGCTTTTGGTCAAGTCCGTTGCGGATTTCTCGGCCAAATGCCAATTAGAATTTTCGGAATAATTTGACGAAAAAAAGGAATAATCTGAATTTCCGATCAGTAATGATAAAGCAACTATAAAAAAAAAACAAGTTTTGTATTTAAAATAGCCAGTTTAGCTATTCACCGGCAAATTTACGGCTATTAACCTATATTAATAGGCCCAAGCCCAACGATCCGGCTATTAACACATCTCTACCTTATACCTGTAACTACTTGCATAAACTTTATTAAACAAAATAGGTGGGTACCTTATTCCCGCTAGCGCACACTACACACCTCGTGTCGTTAGTTACCTTAGATTCAAATAAAATAAAACATCCTGTATTCTACCAATGGTTCTTTGAACACACAAGCACGCAACTAAAAAGTATTTTATGCTATGCAACCTCCACATGTTGTGTTCAATATCCAACTGCGTAATTTTTACAGCGGCATTTTGTTCAACATCCACTTTTAAATTTGAAATACTCAGTACTTAGCTTACATATCTGTTCAAATTATGTATTTTACTTACTGGGCACGTTTAGACAATGCTTACATTCTGTAGATTTCCGTAGACTACGCTTTAGAACAATGTCAAACAAAATAAACGTTTCCAGTGAAATTCACTCAGAGGTCTGTTGACCATTCAAGCACTAAGGCAGCGACCTATCGAGTGAATCCTGCCTATGTTGCATACATTTAACCACAGGCAACCTATTATGTGTATTTGGGAATAAAATAAAAGATAATATGCACATATCCAATATTTTAATGGTTTTTTTTTCTCATTGGTTGTGATGTTGTTAGTCAGTTTATAAATAAATTCACAGTTCTTAAATTTTCGTCAGATAAACATGAGCAATATTTCTGCGCAAGGGTCTACATATCACTGCTATGAAATGTATCCTTATCATCTTGGCCTTGCTGGAAGAAATCTCTTGTTAGAGATAAGCTTGCCTTTGTAAATGTCTTTTCCATAAGTTTTTAATGTAACTTTTCATGTGCAATAAACATTTAAAAATATGTGACGTGCATAACACGTTGGTATTCGGAAATGACAAATCTGCATGTAAAATTCTTGTTACTCTTTGATTTTCAAAGAGAAAACATGGCTGTCGCTTTGTTGATTTTTATAATTCACAAAATATTATTGAATAAGCGTATTTTACTGATAATACTGGGTAATTAACATGAAAAGTTATTCCTTGGCTTTTTTGGTCTGTACGGTGTAGATTTTACAGTACCGAGTGGCGTTTGTGTTGCCGGACCGAACGGACGTGTCCCCCCGAGATCTCCCAAACGCATTTAAACAAACAATAGTTTTCATCCCCGGCGCGCGCCTTTTGTTCTGCCTCCGGAGGCCCGAAAACGAGCCTGGCTTATACCGCGTGTTACTGTAAGGGTTACCTGGGGAATGTGCGTGATCCATCTAGGCACCCCATCTGTGCAATACCACACATTTCAGAGATTGTGATGATACTAGTGCGGTCAAGTGTAATGAATGCCCAGAGAACTGCGCGATACTCTTAGGCATCCCATCTGTGCAAGCCCTAGAATTTATTCTAGGCCAGGTGCACGTCTGAGTCACGCAGCGACAGGCCGGCAGCGAGCGACGCCTACGCAACACACCCTCAACGCTACTGCCTCCACCACCACCGCCGCTAAACACACCAACCTGGTGAGATCATTCCGATTAGGACATCATTGATAGTGATTACCTACCTCTAACTTTATTTCTCTCAGCACCACTCGCCGCCTGACAATAATAAACCACCACTTACCGCGGCCGCGGTCGCCCCTATTGACTAAGGCATAATCACATTTATAGGTGCGTCATAGGCAGGATATAACAATTCCCTACCTACGCAATATCAAAATCAACTAATAAAACATTATTATAGCTACATATACTTATATTGCTTTGCCTGAAAATAAATTCGAGATAATTCTCCTCGAGATTTATTTTCTCCTCATCTTCGAAAGACCATTCAAAACAGTCATTAACAATAACCTTCCACTAAACCCTGAAACTCAGTGAATAAGCCAACCCAAAACTTAACAATCCTAGAATTATTTTTATGTAGCTAAACTGCAAATATACTAAACCCGACAATAAACAAAAACTAAACAAGTGCAGGCCATAAAAATTCCATCTCACCAAACTCCCAGAAACTAGACAAAACAATTGACTGCTATTTAGGAACAATTGAAAAAGCTTCGAAGCACAAAAGGCTCACAACGTTCCCTCACACATCTGGCACCCATTCTATGGTGTCAGCCCATCTTGGAAATACCGGGAAACATAAGAATAAAAATAGATCGTAAAAAGCCAAACAGCGTCTCTCATCATACCGGCCGTACACCTCTTAGAAACAACCCACACACACACATTCATATTAGCTAAAATACCACGAGGCTTTCTCCTGTAGTAATATCTCACAATCTAAACTCTACCAATGCCCAGAGATGGAAACTGCCTGTTCCATGCAATTGCAGACAAAATCAACCATCTGTTTGGAGCGACATTCAACCATACCCACATCAGAAGCGACTTAGCTAGATACGTGGAAGCTAACAGCAATTATCCACGCATCAAACATGCGATCGATGCACCAAACGCAGAAGCTTTCACTGAGTACATAAAAAATCTCCACATACAGGGCACGTGGGGCGGTGAAGAAATTATCATAGCAGCCGCGGAGTTCTACGTAATAAGTGTAGCGATCCATCATACCTAAATACAAAACTAAGCAGGAACCTACCCAATAATAGTAAAACAAAACATAACCATTTCTAACTTTATCCGGTCCGACAAGCCCACAAAAATAAAACAATAATGCAAGCCCGTCTACTACATAACTGCATATTCTGAGAAATAGCGAGAAACAGCAAACAATTGCACATCATAAAAGGATCATTTCACCATCTTCCAGAAAACAGGCAATTAACAAAAGACTTCCACTGATGAACAATAACAACAATAAAATCGGAGACTTTTTGTCCTAAGCGGCTCTCTACCGAGAATAAGGGCGCACGAAGATACGCACAAACTTTGACAATTGCAACCCGTACGATCTGTTAATCGTAGACAAAGGTAGTTCAAATAAATCACGCTATATCTAAGTTCTTTCTTTCAACAACATCCCAAGAACATAACCTAATGGAAGCCTTACCAACGCTGAGATGGTAACTGCCTATTCACCGCAATTGCTGACTAAATTAATCACCTATGTCAATTAACATGCAACCACACTCACATTCGTAAGTACCTAGTAAAATATGTAGAAGAAAACGGCGATGAACAGAACAAAGCTCGCAATCACTGAGCCTGAAATCCTTAACAACTCACCACTGAAAATCTACGCAATTACGGTACTTGGGCTGGAGAGGAGATTATAATACCAGCTGCCGAATACATTCTACTTAACGCAACAATCCACCAGCAAAATACACCATCGCTCACATTCACGCCCAAGAATCCAGCGGATGCAGTGAAATCTATCAACCTCAACGTCACAGGACACCACTACGACAGCGTTTACTTGCTTGAATCGCCAAATTTACCCACGGATCAAGCAACCGATAACCAAACTGATAACACCATACTTTACTTAATGCAACACCCATGACCTCCTCAGGGTCAACCATAACATCAACAGAAGACATCCCAGACAACACCGGATATACGATGATACGAAACAGCCCCATATTTAAACCACAAGTCACATGCGAGCGTATGCGCATTGCTACTTGGAAGGTTAGAGGATGCGCCGAAATAACTAAAAGACTCAACATTGACGCGGAATTGACTAACAAAAACATACACATAGCCTATATACAGGAAACAAACATGATACATATGTCAAAACACTATCTCTGGTATCTGTATGCTCGCATCGGACAAGACGCTATAAAGAAATACAGGAAAAAGGGAATTATAGGAACAAACCTCCTTCACAATATTGCACACAAATATTTTAAAAGTTACATCAAAAGAAAATGCATGTACAAGGGCGAGCTTGTCTCTGAAAAGAGACAAGCTCGCCCTTGCAGCAAAACAAGACCTTGTTCCAGCAAAACAAGGCATTACAGGAATTGCTATCATAAAAGGGTAGGCAGTGCACGATAATTACTATAACTAAAATGCCTAGGAATAAATTAAAATATCTGTAAAATACAGATAGCAAATACGAAATAATTACCGATATATACATAAACCTTACATATAATAAAATAAATACAATAACTTTTACGAAAGAGACATGTAGAGCTCTTTAATATGTTTCTTAAAAGAAAAAAGAGTCGGACTGTCTCTTATAGTGCAAAGAGGTGCGTTCCAGAGTCGGACCGCCCGCAGCCTGAAGGAGCGTTTATACGCAGCGCTGCTATGCCGCGGAGTAGCTAAAAGTGAATAATTAAATATCATCGGAGAACTGCTCATGGCAAACTTAAAAGTAGAAAGACGAAAATTCTTATAAAAGACCCCATAAACAACCAGTGAATTGGACGTAGTTCCAATACGAACCGTAAACGAAATCAAATATCTCGGCACATATATTACGGCAGGACATAGGACCCAATAAAAAAGAGGTGCCGGCAAGCCATATGCAATTCCAAGGCCCTAATGCATTTTTTAAAGAAATCCAACATAGTGCGCCTGATTTACAAAATGGTCACTGCACTGTTTATAAAATACGGACAAAAAGCGGCAACCCTCACTAAAGCAAATAGTTGACAGTCAGTATATGAACGCCTGATCCTCAGAGACATGTTTGAGAACGCCAGAAGCTATCCAAGATACCACAAAATTCATGACTGACAGGACAAAACGATATCCAAACGAATCAAAAACCACCGGATATGTTACTATACATATTCTGCGACGCCCACAACAGCTCTTACTACACGCTCCATTCAAATAAAGGAAGAAGAAAGCCGGCCGACTTATATACACCTGGAAAGATTTCCTTAAGCATGACATCAAACATCAAACACAGTTACTGGACAGAATCATCACACAACAGGGACGATGTCAGGATGGCCTAGAGGCAAATATACCGTATCCCAGAAACAGACAGCAAAAGCGAAACTGGGAACTTACCGGATAACCCAAACGAACACGACTCAGGAAACTCAACTATTAACAATAACTGAAAATAGAAGGAAAATAAGAACTTGAAGAAAACAACAGCTGCTCTCCAAATCCCACATCCTCCCCATTCCACATATCCTATATTGGCTTCAGGCTGAAGAGTCGGTCGATTGAATTCACTATCCTTCCCTTCCTAAAGAGCAGGTCATTCCGCCCCCCCTCAAAACTTGTGCCCTCTGGTATGCCGGCCGAAAGACCGGAACAGGTTTAGAACCCTGGCTGGAGAAGCACCATTCATTCATTCATTCATTCATGTACGGTGTAGATTTTACAGTACCGCAGAGCACATGACGGCATTATTTAGTGACTAACTCTCGTATCAAAAGCGTCACAGCTCGGCTTGGCACAGACTGTATTGGTGTTGAGTGAATTAGCTCTACTTATAGCTGTAAGAAAGTCCGTTTGCGCGCCTACTCTAGTATTTATACATTATTACTCAAAGGTTTTTGTGGATTAATCGTAAATTTTCGAGTGTTTTAGACGAGTGGATCGTCACGGCGGCCTCGTGAGGAATCGCCAACATTGTCTACGAGTTCAGACAGTATAGGTTGACATGAAGTGGCTCACATGTGGAATATCATCAAGCTCAGACAGGAATTAGATACGCTGCAGCAATGCGTGGCATTTTCCGAAGATCAAGGCCTCATTAAAAAGATTAAATTGTGTCGTAGTCACCGTGAGCTAATGACAGTTGCATACAATACAAACAGAACCATCGGCTCCTTTGTTTGTATTAAAGGATGCTATAAGGGCAAGATCTGCATAGCAAGAGCGACAGGGTATTCTATATCATATATTGTTTCGCTCATAAGTTTGACCATATGCAAGTGATGTGGGAAAACATCACGAGGACTGATGATCAGTTTTGTCCTGCAGAAAAATCATGGAATGGAACAGCTTTTGTCAGGAAGTGGTGGTGCGATACCAATTAGACAAACAAGAAACTAAGGAAAAAATTGGCAGCCGCGGGCAAGATTGTTCAAGCAAATGAAAGGAAAAGCCAGAGGAAATATAACAAAGATGAGCATTTCATGTCACATAAGCGAATTGGTTGCTATAGGTCACTTCCTGTTTGCAAACTAATGATAGGTTTGTTAGGTTCTCACGTTATAGCAGAAACCGGAACCGAAGTGAAGCGGAGCGGAGAGAGGCGACCCCTAGTCTGACACTAGTTAAAAATTACGTATCTGCTAATGAACCAGCGAGGTAGTCAGAATTATTAATATTATTTCAAGATTTAATATAATGTTTAAGGGAAAAGAATCAAGGTACATTGGGTTTTAGGGATGATTGAAGACGGGAGTGAAGACATTCGCTTAGAAATTGCCTAGAAAACTTGAGGTCAGCTGAAGTCTTGGTGCCACTAATAGAAATAAAATATAAGCTAATAGAAATAAAATATTTTGTAAAAATGTAAATTGTAGCAAGGAACGTGTCGAATTAATTAAGGAAATCGATGATTGTAGATTATGTTTGGAAAAAACTACAGAAAAGTACGAATGTGACACACGGCGACTCCAGTCAGATATGCATATTTTAAATTCATCATTACAAAGTATTACACGTAAATATGAGTCAGCACAATACGAAATTAAGGAACATGTGTCGGCTATGAATAGGTTGTTGGAGACGTGTAAGTATAATTATGACACTTTCATATCTTTGACCGACAATCACATCTGTGATTGTAAACAAGCTCCAGCGGACTGTTCCGTGCCGACCGTGTGTCCCGCCGAGCAGCCGGCCGAACAGCTGATACTGACCCAGGCGCCGCCGTCAGTCGACTTGAGTACTAATAGTGTTATCAATAACGCCTCCTTCTCTCGGACAAAGGATAGGTATATAATGTACAGCGATGAACTTGGAAAAAATATGGGTTTACAACTTAGTCAGCGCGTGGGCCAGGCAATATTAAATAACTGTATGCCTGGCGCCACATATTCACAAATATTAAACAAAGTGTTGTCATCGCAGTTTTTAGAACCAACCACCCTAATTATTTTAATTGGTAGAAGGGAAAATGTATCTAAAAAACTAATTACTAAATACTTTTCCAAATTAAATTCTTTACAAAATGTAGATAGAATAATCTTGTTTGCGTTTCCCTTCAGCCAATCTTTGTCACAACATGAAAATCATATAAGACATGATTATAATACATTTATACACACATTGACATGTCGTCATACTGAAAAATTTCATTTCATAGACACCAATATTTGTATTGGAAAATATTTTTATTTGACTAAGGATAGGTATTACCTATCTAGGTTTTATACAAAACAGATAGCACAGTCACTATCTTATTTTATTTTGAACTCAGTCAAGTTTTTGACTAATGAAACGCCTGCTTCTATTGAGCAGTGTAATAATAATGACATGTACTCCTTGGAATCTGTTCCAAGCTCTTTAAATTAACCCATAGGACAACAGAGAGTAACTCTGGCAGTAATATTAATATTTGTATAAATATACCTTCATCTTGCCCATTAAATCAAGTTACTAGTAATGAAAAATGTAAAAGTAAGAATATTTTAAACGTGGTTCATCAAAATATACAGGGCATGTTAAGTAAAGAACTGGAAATTGAGTTATTCATGAACTGTAATAATATTGATATTTTATGTATAACAGAGCACTTTTTAAAGAGTTATCAGTTCATGTTCAACTTTAATAATAACCACGTTGCTAGTTCGTTCAACAGAAAAACAGCTGATCGCGGTGGCTCCTTAATACTTGTAAATAATAGTTTTAAATATAAGGAACGAGTTGACATAGTGAGCCTGTCTGTTGAGCGTACCATGGAAATAGCCTGTATTGAACTTGAACAACTTATTGTAATGAGCGTATACAGACCACCAGATTCATCCTTTGATTTATTCGAAAAGAAAATGGATGAAGTGTTGATTAAAATCAGCGATAAAAACAATTTTTTTATAATTTGTGGTGATTTTAATGTTAATCTGTTAGAGGATAATAATATTTGTACTAGATTAAAATCTTTATTTTTATGTCACAACATGAACTATCTGTTTTTGGAGCCTACAAGAATTACTGCAACATCTGCTACCTGCATTGACAATATATTTACTAACATTACGCCCATTTTCAAATCGGTCATCAATAAATTAACCTCTGATCACTCTGGTCAGATAGGTATATTCAATATTAAAATAAAAAAGCACCAAAAAGAGGATATTACATGTGTGCCCGTTAGTGACACTCGGCTTGAACACTACAGGAAAAATATTTTAGATAAACTATGGGAATTACCATACAGTGACGATCCAAATTTGTTGTACAACTCAGTATTTAACCTTGTCAAAAATGAATATGATACGGTATTTAAATCAAAAACTATAAAAGTTAATAACAAAGCTTTGTTTAGTGATTGGGCGACAGTTGAAATTCATAGGAGCAGACGAAGATTATATGAACTCTATGAAGAGAAATCATATAACAAAAATACGGCCTTTCTAGATTATGTTCGTAGTTATTCAAAAATGTTTAAACGCGTTTGTGCCGTAGCTAAATCTAATTTCATTAAAAACAAAATTGAATCTAGTAGCAATGTAATGAAAACGACTTGGCAAATTATAAACAGAGAGACTGGAAAGGCCAAAGCTACACATAATAACTTCAAGCTTAAGATAGATAATCAATTGCTAAGTACAGACCTAGAAGTAGCAAAAGCTTTCGAAAATTTCTTTACGGACATTCCAGTTTCAACAACCAAGTCTTTAAATTCATCTCCCGCTGCTGCTGAATCTATACTTAAACAAAACTTTGAGGAATGTAAAACAGATTTTAAATTTAGGCACGTAAATAATGAAGACATTGTAAAAGCGTTTAAATCCCTGGAAATGAAAAAGACAGCTGACGCCCATGGTCTATCAGTAAAAATTATTAGTTCCATTGTAGATTGTATTGCACCTCACCTTTGTTGTATATTTAATCAATGTATAGATAATGGTGTGTTTCCTGACTTGATGAAACTAAGTAAAGTTATACCTTTATTCAAAGCTGGTAGTACATCAGACCCCACCAATTTTAGACCCATATCGATACTACCAACGCTTAGCAAAATATTTGAAAAACTCATACTTAATCTATTGCAAAGTCATTTTTATCTCAATAATTTAATTCATATTGCTCAGTTTGGTTTCACAAAGGGTCGTTCAACAGCCGATGCTGGTGTTGAACTAATCGACAATATTTTTGATGCCTGGGAAGACGCAATGGATGCAATAGGTGTCTTCTGCGATCTATCCAAGGCTTTTGATTGCGTCCATCATGACACTCTTGTCAGGAAGTTACGCCATTATGGTGTAAAAGATCAGGCACTTGGCCTTCTGGAGTCATATCTAACAGATAGGGTTCAGATGGTCGATGTTAATGGGAAAAGATCACCTGGGTCTTCAATAAGTATGGGCGTACCGCAAGGTTCAATTCTTGGTCCTTTCTTGTTTTTAGTATATATTAATGATTTACCTTACCTTGTTAAAGCAAAACATGGGTTAGTATTGTTTGCCGATGATACTTCTTTGATATTTAAAGTTAAAAGACAGCAATCAAATTATGACGAGGTAAACAATGCTATCTCTAGTATAGTGAACTGGTTTACTGTTAACAATTTATTACTTAATGAAAAGAAAACTAAATGTATTAAATTCGTGTTACCCAATGTGAACCCGGTAACTACAGACATATTTATAAAAGGACAGAGATTGGACCTTGTGCAGTCGACTGTCTTTTTGGGCATTACTTTAGACGCCAAACTACAATGGGATCCTCATATAAATAAATTGTCGAACAGACTGAGTTCGGCAGCGTTCGCAGTTAAAAAAATTAGAGCTCTTACCGACGTAGACACCGCTAGACTAGTCTACTTTAGTTACTTTCATTGTCTAATGACCTATGGTATTTTATTGTGGGGTCACGCTGCGAATGCTAATAGTATATTTATTCTGCAGAAACGGGCTGTTCGTGCAATTTATAGATTAGGGCCTAGAGTGTCACTGAGGGAAAAGTTTAAAGAAATCAATATTCTGACATTTGTGTCTCAATATATCTATGACAATCTTGTGTATGTAAAAATAAATATAACTAATTTTCAGAAGTACAGTGATATACACAATTTTAATACTAGAAATAAAGACAAGTTGGTTGCTTATGTAAGCCGACTACATAAAATTAGTAATTCTTTTAAAGGCAATTGTATACGCTATTACAATAAGGTCCCTACTGATATTAAAAACTTACCTTTAGACAAGTTTAAAATAATAATAAAACAGAAATTGTATAAAAAAGGTTACTACAGGATATCTGATTACTTAGAGGACAGATGTCCATGGGAATAGATTGTTTGAGTAACAGGCTGTTTCGATATATAATTAGCATTCATTTTGTAATTTGACAATATTTTATTTAAAAAAGGAAACGCAAAAGATGCGACGACTGTGGAGTTTCTTCGGTGAGCTCTTCTCCACAGATTCCGCCATTGGGTTAGTGAACTCACCCAAAAAAATGTAATGACGGATCTAAGTGATGTAACAACATCCTATGGAAATAAATGATTTTTGATTTTGATTTTTGATTTTGACTGATTCAGAAGTATGTGGAAGTAGGTTCAACAATCCATACAGATTTCTGCAGGGTGTATGATAGTCTGGGCGAATATTGATAAATCCATAAAAAGGTAAGCCATAGCATAGTGACCCAGAATCCTTTCATTACTCCTGATGGGACACATTCCCAAAGGATTTAAACGCAATAATGGCGGGTTGTGAAGAGATTCCGTGCCAAGGATCACTACAAAAACCCACAAAGTTTTGAAGATATGTGCATTAAGTATTAGTGGAGGAGGGAAGTGACAAATAAAAAGTCTGACCCATTCCTAGAATAAATTTTGGCCATTAAACATGTTTATAAAGTGTAATAATGTTAAATAAATCATACCATAAGTAATAAGGGATTTTTTCTCAATTTTACTATAGTAGAGGATGGTAAAGGTACAGGGTAAGGTCCCCCTTTCCCCATTCCTAGAATAAATTTTGGTCATTAAACATGTTTATAAAGTGTAATAATGTTAAATAAATCATACCATAAGTAATAAGGGATTTTTTCTCATTTTTACTATAGTAGAGGATGGTAAAGGTACAGGGTAAGGTCCCCCTTTCCCCCCTTCCACGAATGTAACAATCCAACTCGGTTCTATAAGGAAAATTATGAGATACAACTTCGATGATTATGGCGATTCTCTTTGTGCAGAGAGTGGTAGTGGGGCGGGTGATCTTAGTAGGATTTGCGCTGATGAAGGTGGATGGGGAGAGAAGATTTGTGTAACCGATGTCGATGGTGGGTGGGATGAAAGGGCTCTGAAATATGGCTCTGCTGAAGCTGCAATCAGCTGCATTTTCCGCAATTTAATAAAGCTTTGAAATTGTAATTTTGCCACCATTTTTAAGTACCTAAGGCACGTTCAAAAAACATATTTCATCAGAAATACTGGACATGATCAATATCAATCATACGTATAAACGTTTCATAAATAAATTGGTAACAGCTTTACAATATTTACATTAAACTAATTGTATGTTTAATTATTCATTATTTAAAAATCTGAATTTAACATCGTATTGCATAAAACCCGTAATGTAATAAAATACGTGGTGTAACTGTTTTGAACGTTACCAGCGGGAAAGAGATTATGGAATCTGTATAGCGCTATTTCATTATTTTTAGTTGACAGCTAACAGACAGACCAGAGACAAGCAAACCGTTCACCTTAGCGGACTATAGTAGCAGTGCAACGCGGCGGCTCACCTTTAAGACCGTCACATTACGATTTTAAGCAGTCCGGTTTAAGGCCTAGGATATAGGGATGGTTTCATATAAGTTGGTATTAGGCCCTTAATTATTAACTTAACTATTCATTTTTTGAACTACCGTTGATTTTAGTAAAGTAGTTTAGCATAAGTGTAGGTTAACTTACCATAACGCACGAAGTGACGGATGACGGAATGATAGGGCGGATGGAACGATGTAGGGTGTAGACTCTTCAATTCAATTAGACTTTAATGAGTAACAAGAGTTGTTTTTTCCTCGATAAAAGGATTAATTTCATCATACATAACCGTCCATAAAGTTAATGGCGGAAGGACTAGAAAACGGGCAGTTTCAGATGCTTTTTCCGATTTTTTATGCATTACTTATAGGTGCATTTACGTCTGAAATCATTAGTTTTAGAGTTTTTTTTTTAAAACGCCAATTGCTACTATTAGGGAAGAATGAGGGAGAATTAGGGTGGGGAACGACGGATTTTGCCTATTTTTAGCCACAATAACCTACTCTTGCCAAATTTGGCTTTTATTTGCATACACTCCGCTCCTGAGTTGCTTCTTCCAAGTTCTAACCTAACCTATAATCCATCGGAAATTTATCCAAAATAACCTACTCTAGCCAAATTTGGCTTTTCTTTGCAGACTCTTTGGGGTTGCTTCTTCTAAGTTCCAGCCTAACCTATAACCCAATTTAAATTTAGTTACAATAACCTACTCTAGGCAAAGTAGGTGTTCAAAGCGACTCAAACAAAAGGAAACTATGTTCACTGACGCGAATGCAAGCTATGAAGGCCTAAAAGGACCAGATTTCAGGGCCGTACAACATAATAAAAAAAGACAAACGCAAGCAATGAATGAATGATTTCGGCTTTCTGCGTTTCGTTACTAAAAACTGAATATCAGTAAATCTAAAAGAACACAGAAATAAGCACAAGTCAAAAAACGCAAAGAAACTTTTGATGGAAGCTGTGGGGTTTTTGTGCTTGTCATTTATGTAGATATGTGTCTATTGTAATGTCAGTAATTGCACTTCAATAACAACAATAACACTAACATAATCTGCTGAAAACTTTGTATGTACTCAGTGACTACCAATGCCAAGGGGTTGGGTTTTATACTATAAGTACGCACGAAGTTTGAAGTTTGGAGTACTTAGGTGGTTATGGGGGGTCCTTAGCTATCCTCTAATACCATTTTCTAAGTGAGGAACAGCAATTTAGCACCAATTTAAATACTTTTTATACAATTGACGTGATGTTTACATCTTTGTAAAATTCGACCTTCAAATATCAAAATCAAAAGCTCCAACGTTAGATATTGGTACATGTTTTTAGTACAAATGACAACAGACATTGCAACGGTGGAAAACAGCATCAGCCATTTTGGAATTTTGAATGCCTGTCGGCATCATGACTTATTCCGTCTCCCTGCTGCGTGAAATCGTGAATGTTGCGTGAAATCGTGAATGTTGCGTCAAATCGTGAATGTGCCACTAAACGACAGACTTGAATTATATCGATGCATTAAACCTACCATTCTTAAGTCAGGATAGGTTACTATTAGGTTAGTTTCGGTACCAAAACCGACAAATGGGCAGTCCTTCCTGGGCAGTCTTGTGGCTACTCCCTAGTGTTTTTTATGAGCGGAGGCGCTGCGGAGGACGGGGACAGTCGCCGCGCTACGTTGCGCCGAATAAGAAGCAATAGTCATAAATATGGGTTTCCTAAGAGGGGGGATCCCCCTGGTACCTTTTATTCCCCTTTTACACCTCTACATCATTGTAAATGCAAAAAAAGTAGACGTTTTCTTCAATCTTTGGACCATGAAACTATGGTTTTCCTCAAAGGGGGAATTGTAGGGGGGGACTACCCTCCCTCCCCCCCTCCCCTCTCCCCCCCCCCCCCCCCCTAAATTCGTGCGTACTTATATAAAATATTACCCCCAGCATCAGTATCCTCATCTTTCTGGGTTACATACACGGCTGCTCGGGTGCCGTGGTCCGAAGATACTACTACATGGCTATTGCACCAGTCCGATTCCCTCCTGGCAAGCCAAGGCAGACCCCATAACAAAAATGAGGCTCAACAATTTATTAGCCCGACAACCCCTGGATGCACAATCAGACGGGTTCAACTCTCCTGGAGCACATCACTAGTTCAGTGGGACCTCAGGAGACCGAATCTAAGAGACACGATTCGCAACAAAATCTCTAAAGACTGGACCGAACACTTCAGCCAGCACAAAACAATCTGGCTGTCAATCCATGCGTAATCGTATCCCTCAACCATTTCGCTAAATCGTTCGTTCCGTTATAGCCCTGGACACCGGAGTCCAAAAGAGCGCGAAAGCATGTTGTGTTGTTTGCCGAACCCCAAAACAAGCAAGGAGGAGATGGGCAATACCGCTGTCTTAGGTTGGAGGGCAACACATGGTTGGGCCATGAATTCCTAGTGGGTCCCAAATCGCTTCATACGGCCCTTATGCCTCCAGCTCTGATCCCACCCCACGACGCCCCATGTAGTGGGAGGGCGGGTGATAACCGACATGGAGGCGGTTGCGAGGCGGGGTGACACCCGAGGCAGCGTCTAAAAAGTTCTAAAAAGGCAGCTCTACAACCAGCGATCTTGACACTATATTTTGAAGAGGGAGGCCATCACTCTCAGCAACGCAACCAGCCTTGCGCTGTCGTCATATGTCTGCAGCCGTCTTGCTGATGGTAGCGGCCATGTCTAAACACTGATTGACATCCGCTATCAGACGGTCCATTCTGGCATGTGGAGAACCTTCAATAGATTCTGCCTTAACCTCTCCTTTCCCGGGAGTTCGAGACGTCAAAAACGACAAATACCGGAGTGTTTTTGAGCGTGCGGGCTGCGCGGCACTTGACTAATATATCAAGTGATTCTGTTGGAATGGTAACACTTAGAATTATGGGAGTTGTATATCTGAGTAGCTAATGAAACCCTCTTTTACACAATGTGTAGAAAATGTCACTGTGACCTTAGTTTATTTTTGTACTGGCATGAGAAACACAGACTTCTATGAAAATGCTCCCTCTCGACACAAATCTAGCCGACATCAGAAAATTATCAACAACATGTACATGTTGTTTGATACCTACGTAATTTACACAAAATAACCTTTTCAAAACAATAAAAACATTAGGGTGTTCTTATAGAAACTTTCGAATATTTCAGCGTTTCAAATTTTCATAAAATACGGAAAGTAAACTGACGCATCGCGCGAATTATGCAAATCTTGTGAAATTATTTGTGAAGAGACTAGACTACCTAGCGTTATATTTCTTAGTTCCTAGGATAGGTAATTTATTCAATAAGAGGAAAACAAGTGGTATTTGCCACTAAATCATAAATGATAAGTATGAGGACGCCATATCTCGCAAGGAAAGTATAAAATAGGTAGAAATCAACACTTTGTACTATTATTGAATTTATAGGCAATAGGTGATACTTATCATTCTAGAATTAGTGGTTCTAAGTAGAAGACAAACTAGGCTTTCTAACAGTGTATCGTACTATGTACCTTTTCATACAAAAATAATTCAAAATCATGCATGTTATTTCGTGTCACGGTGTGTTGTTTCTGGGCTTTCTCAAGGTCACGGCAGATGTACGATATGCGTTTATACAGAGTGTGCAAAGATGGAACGAAGAAAATGTTTCGCCGTGATTTGATTCTAGGTAAAATAGCTAAACTGGTGTTTCGTTCGTGTAGGTATGGTGTAAGTTTGAGTTAACTAGTATTTAGTTGTTATGTGTATATAAAGTGTTTCCACGCGGCTCCGTTCACGCGCAAGTACAGATACCTACTGTTCTTACAAAGTGTAATATTGTGTAATATTGTGTTAACTAGTGTTATGCGAGATCAGATATGTACTTTTGACAATTTAGTGTAAGATTACACAAATTTGTAAAAAATAAACAATTATTTGAAATGTGTAATTAGTAATTAGCTACCACCTACCTAATGTGTAATTGTGTAATTAGGTTTTGGAAAAATAAAAAAGAACAAAAATTTATATAGTTATATATTCACATTCTTTATTGCCCTGTGCATAAAAATGTACTTAAAAGAAATTTTATAACAACAGGCGAGCTTATCTCTAAAAAGATATTTCTTCCAGCAAAATTTATATAATTTAGCCAGCTGCTGATGACTGTGAAAATAGAAAAATACATTATTGTATATGGTATGGTACTAGAAAGCATGGAAGGATAGCTGGAATAGAAGAGTAGGTGCAGGAGAAATGCACCAAGGCCCCGCTCAAATGGGCCAGCTGCAGGCAGGCCACACTCTGTTGGAGGAGAAGAATGGTATGATACCACCGGTGATCTATCTGCTTGCTAATCAGATTACCTACCACCATTTCTTCAGCCAGCGAGCGCCGGCAGCGCCTTGATGTCGACGGCTGCGGGGAGGAGTCGCCCTCGCTCCCGCTCCGGCCCAGAGAAGCTGGTTGCTTCACCATCTATAACATAAATAAAATAGGCAAATTAAATATAAACAAAATACCAGACTGGCAGTCAGTGACATTTGCAGTATAATTATTTGTGTCCTTTTAGTATAAAACTTCACATTTCCCAGGTAAATATTTAATTATACTTGGTAAAACTATATTCAGACCGTTTAGGCTGCTGAATGGAACAAATGAATGGATATGTATATATATAAATATAAACGGAAACGAAGCAAAAACGATGCGAGTGAAATTTCAATTATTTACCTTCATCCGACCGGAGCGGGAGCGCACATACACCAGCTTCTCATCGGATAGAATGCGCACCGGCGACGACCGATGCGCAAGCTGGGCATGATAGTCATGATCCATTCTGAAAAAAGTAGCTAAGGCATTAGGATCAAAACGTACACTCTGTGCACTTTTACAAATTTGTGTAATTTTGCATTTTTTTGTCATTTTACACTAAATTGTCAAAAGTACATATCTGAACTTGCAGGCAAACGAATCCGCCTAAAAAGACAAGTTAACACAATATGACACAAATTTGTTATTTTTTTATTTTATTTTTATTTTGATTTTTTTTATTTTGATATTTTCACTTGGGCATCGTGTAGGGTGTCTTACGAGCATAATTTTATGTCATATGCATGTTTTCCCTAGGACCAATATTTATAGAGATATCGATATTACAAACATAATATGACGTATATCTCGAAATCGGTGAGGTGCACGAGGAAAATGTTTATAACCAAAAGTGATAGCAAAAAGCAGCACTACACGATTCCGAAGCAAAAAATAACAGTCAAAAAAAATATTTTTTAACACAATTTTTAACACAATTTTTCTAAGTCGCTGGATGCTGGATTTTTCCATTGATAAAAAAAGGGGCTTCCGCCCCCTTATCGACACTGAACTCCAATCATAAACCCGCGGAACCTTTGATATGGAAACCCCAATCATCACATCACCCCGAAACCTATGATATGGAGTTTCACCGAATATGACTGAAAACACCCGCACCCTGTAGTGAGATTCTGTCTGTGTGTGAGTAAAATGGCGTCGCGGAATGCTTATGTGTGCGTGTGAAGCATGTGAATTGGATGCCTGATCACGTTTCTGACGGAAAATCAGCAAATTGGTACATTATTTTGATAAAGAAACCTATAAAAATGGATTCCTTATAAGATTTCCAATAAGATATGTGTATTTTTTATTGAAATCTAACTGTATTTCTCATTGGAATCACAAATAGCATTGGGGGGAATCCGTCTGGTTGCATGACGTATCATGTAATTTTGCCGATTTTCTGGACATCTTGATGAATTTTACTATGATTTGTGGTTTGTTTATCGCAAATAGAGTTGTAAATATGAATAAAACAAATACTTACCTCAATTCACCAAAAAAACCACACTTTTCTCTCAATAAAATTTCACCACCACATACGTTGGGAGCGTCCGGAAGAAAGTGATTTTCAAAACGCGGTTGAATTATTTTTTTCTACGGAAAAGCATAAACTAGCACACAGACCATAAAGTTTGTCTAATTGGGTGTCCACACATGATCGAACCGTAAAAATTGGTCCAACCGTTGGATAAAAAATACCGGTTTCAAAAATATTAGTCATCCCGCTGCTTATGCTGACAGCGGTACATAGAGTGATCGGGGCCGCGCTGCTTATGCTGACGGCGGGAAAGGAGAGGTTAACACAAAAGTCCAATTGCAGCGTTCTTTTACCTATAAGGCACGCTCCAACACAATATCGCTCCTATCCTGATGCGCCTCTTGCAAACGATACATAAAATTTACAAAAAAAACCTCATTCACACTTAGAATAACATGGGGTCCAATCTACAATTGAAATTACCAGTTTGAGAATTAACATTCATTAAAATAGTTCACTTTCAAAACTATGTCCTAACTAATTATCCTATTCTAAAGAAAACTACCGAATAGCCGTTTTTCCATACGCCGGGCCGGCAACGGTACCGGTTGCCGGCGAAGCAAAATGTATGAAAACTTATGGCACGCTTTTCGACTTACCGGATGCCGGTGCCGGTCCCGGGGCACCAAGCTTCCCACTCGATGCCGGCCAGCAAAAGTGCATGTGTATTGTGTAGGTATTGTAGCCGTGTGAGTGGGTGTGTGCGCGGGGCGTCTAGGTGAGTAGGGAGATGCCCCGACGCGACGCGCAAATCGTACCTACCTACTCGTATTTGGTACGTCGTCGCGTCGTTGGTATTTTCGTCTTAGATGTAAGAGATATACCATAAAGATACGAACATTTGACTATATCATATTTAAGTGTGGTAGATAGAACTGATTTCTGTATCAGTACTATATATATAGCTATATATATATATATATATATATATATAGTATATGTATATAGCTAGGCACAAAGCCGAGCGAGCGCAGGCCTACCGGCACCGGCACCGGCCTAGTGGAAAAACGAGGCCGGCGCTGTTGCCGTGCCGGAGTTTATAAAACCAGCTAATGTATTCTAGTCAAATCAACACAAACTTGAACCCTCCGTTCATAGTTAGTCCACAAATAAATTTATCTGCAGTTTCAGTTGAACTGTCACAAGGTTTCCATTTTCACATAGGGTTCAATCAATACTGAAATTCCACTCACAATTCATAATATATAGCATCCCCTTAATATCAAACTATCAGTTGTGTGCAGGGGGGTGACAGTTCCTATCTTCAAAGAAAGAAGCTCATATTGTAATGTGAACAATGAACTATTTGAACTGTGAGATATTTAACCTAGAACCTCAATTTTTTTGTAGATGTCGCTCAAGCTAAGAAAAATCAGCCAAACTTGGTGTTACCACCAAAAATATTCTTTCCCTACAATTCGGTATAATAATTCAACTTCAACTTCTGTTCATGGCGATTTGTCCCTGCTTTTGCCAGTATCAGGCAGTTCTATTGTTGTTTTTATTGTATTGTTGTATAAGTTGATCTAAATTAAATTAAATTGTACCATCAACCATTCCACCACGTACTTATCGTTAACTCTAAAAAAGCTCCCACGCGAAGTACAAATGTCCTTAAAAAACAACTTTATATATCGAACATAGCCAGATTTCTATCGGACGTCCGAGCGCTCAAGGATGGCACAAGGTCATGTCCGCGGCTTATAACTATATCTGGGTGTCTGGTAGATTTATGTTTTCTAAATTAAATAAAAAAAGAACTGTTGACGACCCGAATGGCCGAGTCGGCAGTGACCCTGCCTACGAAGCCAAGGGTCCCAGGTTCGAGTCCCGGGGGGGGCAAATATTTGTTTGATGAGAACGGATGTTTGTAACTTAGTCATGGTTGTTTATCTATCTAAGTATAATATTTATCTATATAAGTATGTGTATCGTTGTCTAGTACCCAAGATACAGGGAATCCTAGTTTGGGGCTAGATCAATGTGTGTAAATAGTGTCCAGGGTATTATTATTATTATTACATATAATTTTAATAAAAGTATTAAAAGATAGAGTACACATGCGGATTTCATTTTTTAAAGATTCATCTTTGACTGACTTCAGTCATCCAAATGTCTCCCATCCTGTTGCACACACCGCTCAAAACGGAGCCTCGTATTCCGCGCCACACGCTGCAGTAGGCTCGGTTCAATTGAGCTGATTTCTCGCCATATGTTTTCTTTCAAGTTCACAACAGTTCGCGGATTGTTGGTGTAAACTCTCTCTTTGAGGTAGCCCCACAAAAGAAAGTCCATGGGGGTAGGTCGGGTGACCTCGGTGGCCACGGGATGTCCCCAAAGCGACTTATCAGTTTTTGAGGGAAATTTTCTCGCAGCAAATCCATCGACGCCGTGGCCGTGTGTGCGGTCGCACCATCCTGTTGGAACCAGGTGTTTGATGAGAATGATGGATGAGCTCGCAGGTTCTGCAAAAAGAAATTCGTAATCATTTGTCGATAACTCTCACCATTGACATTCGTCGCTTGGCCCCCTGCATTTAAAAAAAAATGGTCTAATTATCCCACTCGTGGATACCCTTGGGCAATGTAATGGTTTTTGGTGCTTCAGTCGAGGATTGCGACTTCTTGGAGCCCAGTAACGGCAGTTTTGCTTGTTAACGTGTCCGTTTAAATGGAAATGAGCCTCGTCGCTCCAAAAAATGGAATTCGTAGTGCGATAACGCTCCAACATGGTTTCACAAAAAAAATTGCGTGACCTAAAGTCATTTTCTTTCAATTCTTGAATGATTTGAATTTTAAAAGGATGGAACTTCATATCCTTTTTCAAAATTTCATGAACAATCGCTCATGGAAGTCCCAGTGATGCTGCCCTTTACCGTATCGAAAGTCGTGCATTTTCACGTAAACTCCGTTCCACCAGTTCAATGTTTTCGGGGGTCCTTGACGATCGGCTAGGCCCTGGCCGTTGTGTGTTCATAGCCGAAGCAGTTGCGCGGAACCTCTCCACCCACGATCGAATTAAATTCACACTCGGCCCATCACTTATCCGTCAAATATTGAAGTGTGAACAAAACTGTCGGCGAGCGAGTACGTAAGAATCGTGGATTTCGGATTTCTCAGTCACGATGCCGCAGTGGTCGGGTGAGCATCGCGCGTTCGCTATCGAAGCATTTTTTAAGAGCCACGATTCTTACGTACTCGCTCGCCGACAGTTTTGTTCACACTTCAATATTTGACGGATAAGTGATGGGCCGAGTGTGAATTTAATTCGATCGTGGGTGGAGAGGTTCCGCGCAACTGCTTCGGCTATGAACACACAACGGCCAGGGCCTAGCCGATCGTCAAGGACCCCCGAAAACATTGAACTGGTGGAACGGAGTTTACGTGAAAATGCACGACTTTCGATACGGTAAAGGGCAGCATCACTGGGACTTCCATGAGCGATTGTTCATGAAATTTTGAAAAAGGATATGAAGTTCCATCCTTTTAAAATTCAAATCATTCAAGAATTGAAAGAAAATGACTTTAGGTCACGCAATTTTTTTTGTGAAACCATGTTGGAGCGTTATCGCACTACGAATTCCATTTTTTGGAGCGACGAGGCTCATTTCCATTTAAACGGACACGTTAACAAGCAAAACTGCCGTTACTGGGCTCCAAGAAGTCGCAATCCTCGACTGAAGCACCAAAAACCATTACATTGCCCAAGGGATTCTAGTGACACTACCCTCCCCCCGCACCGTTTATTACTTTTTGAGATATTCGTGTTTTAATATATAAATCTGCCACCAGACACCCTGTATATAACTATATATATATATACATATATATATATATATATATATATATATATATATATATATATATATATATATATATATATATATATATATATATATATATATATATATATCGAGGGCTGCGAAGCAAAACCCGTTAAGTGAACTTTAGGTCAAAATTGTGTTATCCTAATTTTCGTGATGTACTCTTCACGCTCTTTCTGGTGGTAAAACCCGTTATTCAATAGCTGCATTGGATCGAATTTGGTACAATTCCAAAACCCAATAAAAACATAAACTTCACAGAATTATCTCTACTAAAATCCTTTAAGTCAAGTTACAGTAGACGTTAAGAGAAAAATGTGATATGCATTTCGGACTATAATAAGTTAAGTAGATTTTTATGTATTTAGTTCAAAATATTTAGTTCGATTTATATTTTAAGTTTTGTGCCAATAACATTTAATAATTGTTAACTGCTTTTGGCACAAAGTAATAAGGTATTGTAAGTAAATATTGCTTAGTGGTAAATTCCTTTAAAACAAGTTACTCGCTTTTACCACGAAGTCATTTTAAATAAACTAAAGTTAAATAGTTTTAAATGGTTTTACCTGAACCAATAAGTATAATTTTCCAGCCATGATTTAGAGCAAAAACCCAGTAACGCGAGGTATACGATTTTGCCGCAAAGTTTTGCCGCGAGCGTGTCGCGTCGCGTCAGTACCTGTTCGGCTCCGGCGCAGAGAAGGTGTTTTGTTTTAGTTTTTGAGAGTGAATGTTCTAAAAACTATTCTATTTCCACCTGATGAAAAATGAATGATGGGGAAGAGAGCCAGAAAACTAGTGAAATTAGCATGCGGTGATAAAGATTCAGGTAAGTAAAGTTTTTATAGCCTAACATTATTTTCGTTCTTGCTTTTCAACTAACAAGTAGATAATAATTATACCTTACTATTTAAATAGCATGATTTTTGTAACTCATAAAGACACCATTACCCATTTGAAATCGGCGATTTCTTTAATTTTAACTTACCTTTTAACGAATTTTTTTCAACGGTTACCTAAATGTTTGGAGGTAAAACCCAATAACGGAGGTTATGTGAGAATAGGTAGAAAACGTAGAGGACTTAAATTTTCAACAGATTTGTATTGTTGTTGTTGTAATTATTATTGTTGTTGTTGTATTTTTGTTGTTGTTGTTGTTGTTGTTGCTTGTATTTTTTGTTGTTCTGTATTTTTCTAATTAAGTACCTACGTAGATAAACCTCACAGCTGGCTGGGAGAATTTAGGTACTCCTCTCAAAATAGACAGTGTGTAAGCATTGTAGGTAGGTATGCGTTACCTATATTTCTAATTTCTTTTACCAGGTTGCAGTATACAAGCAGATGAACTGCGCGATGGTGATGAATTTCAAATAACACAAGCGGCTGCGGGCCTTATTACTGAAGACCTCGGAATAACGACCAAAACCGAAGACATTATAGGTACCTATTTACTAAGGGACGTCTGGTATACATCTGGTGATACTATAGACCTCCATGTTATCTATTTATGATACCTATACCTATTTTAAATGTTCAATTGATTTCTTTTACCAGGTCGCAGTAGGCAAGCAGATGACCTGCGCGATAATGATGAACTTCAAATGTCACAAACGGCTGCGGGCCCTATTTCTGAAGATCTCAAAACAACAATCAAAACCACTGACCATTTCGAAGCCTTTATAGGAAACCTTATTATTTGTTTTGATTAAAATGTTACTTTCAAGCATATCGGTATAATTAATACCATAATTTCATCCATCTCAGTAATATCGTCCGGCCGGCAACTGGTGGTACTGATAGTGGATCTCTCAGTCTCAGCGGTACATTTGGAGACAGGTTCAGCAGGCAACTTCTTCCATGAAAACCGTTATAGGATCATACTTAAAATCCACGCAGTTGAATTTGTATGGCATTCACTAGTTCAAAATGTATATTTCCAGATGCCAGAAGACAAGCAGATGACCTGAACGATCTCGAAGAGTTTGGAAATCGTAATGCCACGTTAACTTCTCAAACTACCACTACTCCTCCAGATCTTGAAACTTCTTCAGATTTAGATGCAGAACAAATTAAAATTGTTGACCATGTTAAGGACGTAATAGGGGACTTAGAATCGTTCTTTGCTGAACCCTCTACAAGTAAAGATAACCTAAGAGACTCTATTCACTTGTTTGGTAGTGACTATTCAGATTTAGATCCAGAGTATATTCCAAACTCAGATGACTCGGAAAGTTCGGTCAGCTTACTCCGTCGGCGGCGTCAACTTCCACCTGTCTTGATAGCGGAAAGCCCAGATATAGACGTAGAAAGAAGGCGTGATAATTTGCAAAACATCGACGATGGCCCAGAGGGATATGTAATGCTTTTACTTGAGAGTGTATTGCAAAATGTATGGTTGTCGGTAAAGCCAACTAAAAGACGCAAAAAAGCCATGCCATTGGAATGGAAAAGGAACATGAGCCGCAAAAGAAAAATTGACGGCCTCCCTTATGTAACAAAGGGTAAAATGCGCCCTGCAAAAGTACCGAAGCCTAAGCAATGCGGAAATTGTAAATTCAAATGCACTGATCATTTTTCAGAAGAAGATAGAAATGTTCTATGCAGAAACTACTGGAATATGGATTTCGTAGCAAAAAAGAATTATATTCTATCTTTGGTCAAAATACAACCAATACAAACTCGTAGTTTGAAAAGAAAATCCGACAAGAAACAACGCAGTTTCAGCAAGAAATGTTATTTCAAGAAGGATGATTCTGAAATACAGGTTTGCCAGAATTATTTTTGTGCTACCTTGTGCATCTCTGTTGACGTTGTTTGCGATGCTACATCCAAAAGCGACTGTTAAGGAGTCTACACAGGAAACGATCAACGTGGGAAGAAAGAACCTGGCAATAAAATACTGGAAAGCGACGTAGAATTAGTACGACATCACATTGAGTCTTTCCCTGTGATGGAGTCTCATTACTGCCGTAAAGATACCAAGAAAAAATATTTGGCTCCAGATGTCAAGTCAGTTACTCATATGCATTCCTTATACGAGAAACTTTGTGCCGAAACGCAGCGAGAACCCGTCAAAGAATCCAAGTATCGAAGTATTTTTGCGAGGAATACAATATCGGGTTTTTCCATCCTAAAAACGATTTGTGTACGGTGTGTACAAGATACAACAAGGCGGATGATCAAACTAAGTTGATTTTGGAAAATGAACATCAAAATCATTTACGTCGAAAGACCATTAGTCTAGCGGCTAAAGCTGCTGACAAGGAAAGAGCAAATTCTGAAAAAACGTTTATGTCAATTACGGTTGACTTACAAGCTGTTATGCAAATACCCAGTGGAGGCGAAAGTATTCTCTATTATCTGAGGAAATTGGTTCTTTTGAATTACACCGTATATGAAGCGCGGTTGCCAAATAAAGCCTATTGTCTATGTTGGTCTGAAATCAACGGGAAAAAGGGAAGCTGTGAGATTGGTACTTGTTTACTACATTACCTTTCACATGAAATCCCAAAAGAAGTGAAGCACCTTACTATCTTTTCTGATACATGTGACGGTCAGAACCGTAATCAATACATAGCTGCACTTTTGCTCTGGGCCATCAATGCCCACATTGATCACATTGATATCATTGAACAAAAGTTCATCCGGCACGAAGACTGGCCCTCCTCCAGTCCAGATTTGAGTCCGTTAGATTACAAGATATGGCAACACTTGGAGGAAAAGGCCTGCTCAAAGCCTCATCCTGATTTGAAGTCACTCAAGGCATCCTTGATTAAGGCAGCCGCCGATATTGACATGGACCTCGTTCGTGCTGCGATAGACGACCGGCCGCGCAGAATAAAGACCTGTATTAAAAATCGCGGGGGTCATTTTGAATAAATTTTATTACCATAAGAATCTATGTTTTATTAAGTTCATTTTGCTATATAAATGTTTACATAAATAATAAATATGTCTAAATTATTTCATATTGCACATGTGACAGAACTTATGACCTGACTATGTATATATATATACATAGTCAGGTCATGAGTATTATGACAGAACTTATGACCTGACTATGTATATATATATACATAGTCAGTCATCAATCAGCTCGCCAGATGGCCCTGTTGAATTTGCGGCGGTCTACAGAGTAGAAATTATTCTGATCTGTCCCCTTAGTCACAACATTTCCCGTCTTACCACAAAAAACTAACCATTGTTTAACACATGATTATTAAAATCGTTACCGCAAAACTGCTTTTAGCGTTGTAGCAGGGATAGCATGGCCTTATATTGTGTGATCAATTTAGGCAACCGAGAAAGCTCGTTTAGTGAGTGTCTTTATCAAGAGGGCGGAATTATTGACCAGCTGTTCTGCTGTGTTGGTTTTGTTTACGAAAAAGCGGTTTTTACTTCATTATAGTCCAAGTTTTATCGTGATGAAACCTTCATATCTCCATAGAACATAGTGGGGAAACCTCCTTAGTGGCCGCAATGGGCTATCCCCCTCTCATGCAAAATGGACTTAATTATCTAAAAGTGGGCACAACTGTGCCTCTGCCAACCCGTATCGAAAATGCATAAAGCTATATATAAATACTATATACGTAATTGCTTTTATTGTTTGAAGGTGTGCGTGGAGTGATATCCTTACCGATACTGAGTTTGGTCACAAATTTATTGAAGCTTGTTTGACCCGAAACGCGCGGGAGACAAGCCTCCCAGCGCTCGTAGTCGGTGATTTTCAACTTTCTTACGTGAATTTCTCAGGTTTTAAGTATGCCAATACACTATGTTTTTATATCATAGTACGGTGTCTAGAAAAATAATACAGTGTAAATTAGGATATTGCTACATTCGTTTTGTTGTTATAAGACGTGGACAGCCAAAAAAGTCAAATTAAATATTCACCGAACCACGGTAGTTTATATTTTTCATCTGGTAACACTGGTGAATTGTCAAATAAAAACTTAAAAATGTCAAGTCAACGTCAGTCAAGCAAGGTCAACCTGCAACCAGCACGACACAAGTAGTAACCTAAAAATAACTTTTCCACTCATTACAAATTAAATTCAAAAGAATGAAAAAATCTGAAATAAATATTTAACTGAGCTACTTAAATGTGAAATTAATTCTGACATTTTCACATGTAAATTTTCTATTTCGTTGCCATGGAATTCACAACTATTGCAGCATTACTTGTAGTGACGCCAATTCTGCTCCGGCTAATGTACTTGTTTACCGTAATATTCACAGCTGAGTGTAAATTGGAGAAAACTGACGGTTCATTACGCACACTTCTATGCATCGGATCCGGTGGACACACAACAGAACTTTTGAGGATAGTCAAATGTTTAGACTTAAAAAAGTATAAACCACGTTTGTATGTTGCTGCTGAAAATGACGTCAGTAGCGAGGTGAAGATCCACACACAGGAACAAGGTTCTGATAATTTTAAGCTGATTAGGATACCTAGAAGTAGAAATGTAAATCAGTCATACTCCTCATCAATTGTGAGTACAATGAATGCGACGCTTTTCACAATTCCTGTGGTATATAATTTCAAACCCAATGTTATACTTTGTAACGGTCCCGGAACTTGTGTACCAATATGTGTTGTTGCATTCCTGCTAAGGTGTTTGTTTTTGTTAGATTGCAGAATTGTTTTTGTTGAAAGCATTTGTCGAGTTAGAACACTTTCTCTGACTGGGAAAATACTCCAATGCTTTGCTGATGTTGTTGTTGTCCAATGGCCTCAACTAAGAGATGTTTGTTATAGAGCCAAATACTTTGGCAGAATAGCATAGGTATAAGTTGTAACTTTATATAAACTCTGTGAACTTTTTTGACATGTTTTTAATTTGTATACATTCACACTGCCATTCATTCTTCTCTAATGTGAATGATATTAAATAAAAACAAATCTCTGAAAAATTGTATAATAAGACCCGGGCCATCAATACAAACTAAGACAATTCTTTTATCATGTTCCATCCACAAGTCTTAAATTTTAGACTAGATAATAACAATGCAGAAAACGAAGAAGATTAATTGACAACTTTATATGGATGGGTGTAGGTAATTACTATGTACAATGAACATATAGGTACAATAAAATGGTAGGTGTCAATAATTCTTGCTTAGATGTCTGAAGAACTGCCTCTGTAGCTTGTTCAGAAATTATTTAACCTTCTCTGTCTTAACAATAGATCTAAACTAAATATTCACAAGGATTGGTAGAATTAATTAGTTAACATAGGCACATAAAAAACATTGAATATTTTACCTGAATGACTTGATATTTTTATTATTCTTTTGGAAAATGTACAATACAGCATTCAAGATTTTAGTAGAAGTAAAAACATATTTGCATGATATTTAGCCATCTAAAATTTTACATACAATTAGGTAGGTACATTCATTCAAGAGTAATTGATCAAATCTCCAAAACGAGGCAATCAGAATGATGTACCTACTAATTCCTGGCCTATTGCAAATATCTGACTGCTGCATTGTCATAATTATTTTTTATCATTTAAATATAATGAATCTGTCAAGGTGGAATTTAGGACATCCACTAAAAATTAAATACAACTGGGATGGTGTGGATGGATCTTATGACTGGCTTAATTTATAGCTAATGTTAATTATTATGGCTTAGACATAAGTACAAGGGAAAGAACCCTGACAAAAAAGACAAGAACATCTTGTTCCAAGCCCAACATTAAGATTTAAGCAGACCTCAGTAAACTAGCACAAGCTATCATTAATCAATTTGAATTGTTACGAAACAAGTATTGGGCAAATAGCGTAAATCTGCATATTTTGATATTGATAATAGGTAGCAAACAAAAGATTCTTTTAATTTTAAAATCGAATTTGTGGATACATAATTTTTTCATTCATTTTTTATACCCAGTGTAAACTACCTATTTGGATAAAATTTATGGAATTGTGTAAATGCATCAGTCTTAAAATATTTGTTTCCAAGCAAAGTTGCACCTGTTCTTTTGTCATGTAATTTTAGTAATCATCATCATAATGGTAAGCACAGCATAAGAATAACATACAATGTTTTTTCCAATAAATCTTTTGGATTCTTAAATTGAATTGTATAAAAGTCTTAATAAGCTAATGAATATGCAAACAAATGCAAAGAATATAAGTCCAATTGAAGGACTAATTAATAGGTAGTGGAGCTCCATGAATACCTATACATTACACCAGGAAAGGCACAATATGATCACTAAAGTTGTAAATATTCTCCTAGTGTAAATTTAAGTTCAATTACATACAGTATGTTTAATAAATGTATGTAACAATTTACTAACTTAGTCAGACACAAAAGTTCATGTTATTCCTTCCTTTTTTCAAAGTTAAAGCTTGGTAAAACTAACAAGTATAAAGGTGGGCATTCTGAAAATAATTTTAAAGGTTTGCCTCTGGCAATGAAAAAACCCACTCAAGTAATAGTCGAGGATTTAAGAGAACCTGAACTATCACAAAAAATAACTTTGGCAAAACTAACCAGCACCATTATTTGTTAACACTTAACTACCAAAAACTGTGGTGCATTTTGTACTGGAATTTCAACCAATACAAACTTGTCAAGAAAGTTCTACAATTTTAATGCAAAATTTTTTGGGCACATCAGAGAATACTTAATGCTTATGATCAATCATTACTAACTAACTCTGTTGCTGTCATATTATTAGTAGGTATAAGTACAAGGAAGTGTTAAGTTTCTCTTAGACAACTAAATAATAATAACTTCTTAGGTCTAATAATTTGCTTCAGGGCTTACGGAGATCGACAGTGTCCATGTCGTGACTCGTTTCATATTTATCACTATCATCAGTTCTGGAAGCCATGTGGAATTTCTCATCATCAATCAAGTACATGGCTTCTTCATATGTGGGTGGAGGTGGTTCTGAGCCTGATGGCTGCGGTTTGCTTGCAGTAGCTGTGGATATTAAGGCGTCGTAGGAGGGAGGTAAGGTAGCACTGGATGCTGTTCGGGGCACTTGTCCGCTGTAGGCTTGTTCAGCTTGAACTGCAGCCATATCCTGAGAAAGTAATTATTTGGTAAGTTAATGTTCCCATGAAATACCCAAAAAAGGAATAAAATTTAAAAGTAATTGACCAAAAAAAAATCGAACTAAGTCATTTGTTAAGTCGTTCATCATGCACTAACATTTCTACTTTAGAAATATAATATGTAAAAATAGCCTTGTTATGTGTTAACTGCTTCTGTCTCCAACGACACAGGAAGTTCGTGTGCGCGGTCGTGCACAGTTTACTAATGAGCCTATAAATATTTGTTTTGTTATGCTAATTTTGCAGTAGCTCTAAACACTTACCCTAATTATAGCACGCTGGTGAAGCAGCATTTGAATAACACTCTTTCTACGCAAATACAACATACTTTTTACAGCGACCATCATTCCAGCACATATGAATATTGGCCCTACCAGCCACATGTGTCCCAAATTGTTAAGTATGTAGCCATCAGCGTCTCCTAAGGCAAGCACTGTGATCACTGTCCCTACTGAAAACAACACCATTGATAGCACAAAATAGGAATAACTTGTGCAGTCACATCTTCCGAATCTCTGGTCCTCATCGAAGTCGATATCGCGCTGTTGTCGTAAATGCCTGATGAAGGGGCTATCGAATACGGTAGCCATTTTTCCGAGAAAGTTAACCTAGACTTTCTAATTAAAAAGGCAAAAGACCATAGTAATAGTTTGTAAATGTGTGTATGGTTAAAGTAGTTGTTTTTTGGGAATAGAATCAGTAATCCAATAAAAACGACAATAATTAAGAGTGAATCAACAACACTTTTTCAACAATTGTTTTTTTATTACTAGTGTTGTGCTATCGTTCCCACCCAGCAAAATCAAGCTTACTGTTGTTGTGTCTGTGTTGACAACACAGAAATGTAACACAAAATCGAACATGCCCCATGAATGAATGAATGAATGACGAGGACAACTGACGTAAGGAAGGAAGGAGGATCCATCAATCCATCCACCCCCCACTATTACATTCAGTTTTTTTGCGTGTTTTGTTAAATTTTCCACGAAACAAAACATATCCCAGACCAGAGATTACCCAAGAGTTTTGGTGTTGGTGTACATAAACAGGCTGTTTTTTTAGTTGTGGAGTGAAAATTTATCATTATTTCTTTTCCTGAATTGAACCACTGAATACCTTCGTAAATGGTTTTCTTTTAGTGTAAACACCCTTCAGAATATTCAGATATTTCATTACTTTTGTTCTCGATATGGCTTTAGGCCTGAATATATTTTTGCTGACTCTAATTTTTGAAGCAGGTAAGAATCTCGTAATATAAACGTAATACCATCAGCAATAATCAGCAGGCACATTCTGGTTGCGGTAGCGCGGACACGGAGCTGCGCCATGACGACATCTACCTTGCTTGATACTTTATGTTAGCTGTACAAACATCTTTGCAGTTCATAATTTAAGAATCAGAATTTCCACTTGATTCACTCACCTCAGCAATGGTTCCTCTAAACATTAGCACTCAGTTTCTATGTAAAGGGCATAATAGCACGTTTATGATGAACAAGTTCATGACTCAAAATAGTTTTATTGTATTTTATATCCTGGTTGAATAGATGGAAGTTGGAATCACATTAATTATTGTGTTTACCTTGCCACATATAACATACCTGCAAAAGAAAGTATTATATATTCATAATTTCTCTATTGCACACAAATAATAGTCTTGTTGTTTGTATATATGCTATGGTCAAGATAATGCTTCAGTTATTATTCATACTACCCGGCTATTATTCATACTTACCAATATTGATGGTTAAATTAATTAATACAGCAAGATTTATCACATAATCACTGCATGTCCGTGGTCAATATGATTAATACTGATTTTCACAGCCAATATTAGGGCAAAAACTGCAGTAGCTTAGGTGAAGGGTAAAGGAGGGAGAGTGAAGAGAAGCCCTCTTTGTCCTTCTTGTCGAGTTGAACATATAAGAACAACAAAAAATACTTAAAACATAAACTTAAGTAGACATAAAATATTTTACACCTTCCGTCGCCTTATCGACACTCTGACCCACCTATCTATGAAACATCCTATGCAATAACAAAACATCCTGTGCATTAGAGTTGGTGGAATCATACCTCTAGAATGACAATATTAAGAAGAATTTAACTATTTGTTTTATTTTATCTTTTATAAACCATATTTGATCAAGAAAAAAAGGGTTTCTTATTACTTTCACAAAACTTGGTGACTATTAATATTAACTGGTTAAAGTAGTTAATCGGACTGATTTTGGCTATATTTTTTACATTCACCAAAATCAGTGGTTATTATGAATACTTACCAGAATTATGTATACTTACCGGATTTTTATAGAGTTGACTGTAACATACTACAAACAACAAGACTTACATAAAAATAGTGTACAAAAGTGAGCTTAACTTTAATACGAAATCTCTTCCAGCAAACCAAATTAGGATGACAAAGGTTGATTGCTGAATAGAAGTAGTACATGTGTACAACAATATAATTTACTTTATTGATAAGCTATAAAGTCCAGCAGACAAAATAACTCAATCAAATTGTTATGCCTAACCAAACTGGACTGCCTTCAGAGTGTTAACATTTCTAACATAATTGTATGGTCACTAGTTCAGTACAGAAGGTATACACTACATAGGCATATTTTATAAATTTCAGGAGTCCTAGCAATAGATGTGGTCCTCCATACAAATGGCCCCGCTGTCAGAGGCTCCAATGTTATAGTGACAGCAACAGTTATTGGGTTCACTGACAAAGATTTGAAGTTTGTATTCTGGGATAATGCAGATCCACAGCATGAAGATGAGGTAAGAATGGACCTATAAATCATCATAGTTATAATGTTATTGATTGCCAACAAAGTTTTTAATTGTCCATTTAATAAGAATTTACCCTTTAGTCTATAAAAATATGATGTATAACTGGATTACAATGACAGCTGTAATTTTCTAGAATTCACTTAAAAGGAAAGACACTCACAATAACTTTGGAGATTAACCATGGCTTACTTATTTCCACATTATTATCAGTCTGTGACCTACATATTTGCATAAATTGCATAAAATTAGATCATAGGTGGGGCAACCTTAGGCAGCCATATGTAGATTTGGATTGGATTTAATTAACTCCATTACTGATACCACCTGAATACGGGAGCACAACTTGTCTTTAAAATTGCCACAACTGTCAGATGATGTCTAATCAAATCAATGATTTCTTTATGTACAATCAAACCAACTGAATCATGACCCATTTGCCTGATAATTCGTTTGAAACTTTCAAACTTGTAAGATCTATGTAAAAGTCAGTGTCTAATCAAATGATAACAAGTTCGTTACCAAGGAAATAAACCTTCAAGCGAATTTCGACCTACTTGCATTTAAGGGGTTTAGCAAAATAAGCTTATGGTGGGTCATGATTCAGATGGTTCGATTGTACCTACAACAATGAAAAATATTTGAGAGTAAATAATATGAACATTCAACCTTATCTCTAACAAGAGACATTCATTTCCTTTACAGTATATACAAGCAGGAACCACAATACAATGGAATGTCAGCTACCCTCGGGACTTGTATGAAGCAGGCGAATACTTGATCCGAGTGGAGTTAGAGCAGAAGTTCTACTTTACCGGCATTTGGTACAATGTCGCTGAAGCTAATGTCACTTTGAAATTAACAGGTGTGGTCCACTTTATTGTACAGTATATTAATTATTAGCAGTATGTCAAAAAGATTTGTACCGATTGGGTACCTTAAGACAGGCGCCGCCGAAGAGTTAGGCCCAAGATGAGATGGCGTGAGGATGTGGAGAGGTACCTATGTCCCTGATTTGCAAGAGAAGGCAAAAGATAGGGAGGTGTGCTCTAAAAGACTGTCTATATATGGGTATTGTTGTACTATGAATCAAAACTATCTTCACCTGTAACTAACATACTACTTCAGACAATCTTGTTAATATAACCCTTCAAGCATGTTCGTCCGGCCTACAGATGAAAACCTGTTAAGGGTATTTATTTTTGAATTTTATTACCATACCATAAGGTTCAAAGCCACGAGGCCTTATTTAAAATTACGAGAGCACTAATGTTCATTTAAATTCAAGAAAGATTTTGACACTTGCTTTCAGATACATTGAATGGCAGATTGGTCTTAAGCCAGAACAACACTGAAAGACCAAACACCTTTGTGGCAGCCAAGCAAAGTGTCAATCATACCGTGGTACTGCCAAAAGCAGAGGCAGATTTCTTACAACAAAACGCGTCTACAGTGATAGCCTACTGGTTTATTGATTGTCTGTACATAGATCAGACAACCGATTTGTACCTCAATTACACATATCCCGACTCGATTAATAACCATTTGGTGGATGTACTGGTCGTTGCGAACACAGAGCCGTTACCGCCTATCACAACAACAACGACTACGACGACTACGACGACTACGACTACGACGACAACCACAGAAAAGCCGACAACAACAACAGAAAAGCCGACAACAACACCTAAAAACGGAAACAAAACAACAACAGAAGCTAATAATGGAACTATTCACAGTATAGCGAAAAGGGCTGCTAAAATAAAACTTAAGAAAGCTCCTCTCGAAGATTTCATTTGCAAGAACACAGGGATTGTTCCTATCGGGGATAACTACATCTATGGACATTATCAAGATACGATTAGTGTAAGAGGTGAGTTTATGATGTCTTTAACTGAGAATAAGTAGTGTATAAAATTATAGTTTCTACTCAGTCTATTATGAAGGGTATTACTGTGGTGTTGTCAAATTTTATGGTTTTATTCCTCAATAATTGCTCGGAATCCTCAATATCTTTCACTAAGAATCCAATTTGATATGTTTTAGGGAAAGTGGCCACTCAATTAGTCCAACACGTCACATTATTTACAGAAATATTATAAACTCAACTGTTATGCTTAAAAAGTCACAAATGATATCTAGAAGAGGCCGGTGATGGGCTGTCTGTCCCTAAGGGAGTAATGAATTGAGTTAGAATTGGGTACAAATGCTAGATATTTTGAGTAATTAGTTAAATCACCAACTCATTTTTACCCGACTACACCAAAGCAAAAGGGAGGGTTATGTGTAACCGGTATGTATGTATATATGTATGTTCATCTGCTCTATCAGAACATCTAAAATACTTATCAGAATTTGGCAAATGAGGTATTGTTAGAATTTAAAAAAAGTAGCTTATTGATTGACCACTGGTTATAGGCTATGTGACGACACACTTAATTCAATATGGCGCCCTCTAGAGGGCACAAAGTATTGTTCAAAAACTGTTTATTTTTTCTAATTCGAGCCTCTGAATTAGAAAAAAAAACAGTTTTTGAGCGTCTAACGCAAAAGTGGCGTTAGCTAACGCTGGTGGTATTCAAGAGGTTAAGGATCGAAACACTAAAAACTAAAAAACATATAATACCAGTTTCTTCCAATAGGCTTTGAATGTTGTTTGATTCTTCACCATTGTTATGGAAATCCAGGAATATAAATAAAATGTAAAGGTAACATAAACATATCATCACACCTTTTTCCATACTGGATGGCAGAGGCACTATTGTGCTCACTTTTACCCGGTTATTCAATGCTTTTGCACGACAAGAGGTTAGACCATCAATACAGCAAGTTAGTTACTAAAGTTAGTATTTATTTTACAATTGAGATTTCCTGCTATTTCAAATAATGTTAAAAGGTAGCAAAATTATTCACTGCAGATGTCAAAAATTTTGTATAATTTTTTTTTAGATATATTTAAAAAATTTAGATTCAGTAAAGATTTCGAATTGAGTTGTTAAAATTAAATGCACCTGGTATCCAGCTTCTTCCACCACCATCCTGGTAGCCGCATGCACTACAATTATTTGGAGGAGCCGGGACTACAAATCTGTCATTGACAGTTGCAGTGCCAGGCCCCCACCAGTGCCATCAACTGCCCTATTAATTATGGCCACTTCTTTTTACTTTCGAGTTGAACGAAGTGAAAATTAAGAAAGTATTATAATCGTAAAAAATCGAAGTTGAGATTTTGATGGGGATAGGTTCTCTATCGTTAACTTAGCCCGAAAAAGTGAAAAAAAAAAGTGTATGTATGTGTTTGTGTGTGTGTGTGTGTGAGTGTGTGAGTGTGTTTGTATGTATGTATAGATGGCTGTTTTCCGTTGTCAGCTGTAGAGCCTAACCCACTGAACCGAATTGGATGAAATTTTGTATTGGGGGTTATTTTGTAAATATCTAGGACTTTTTTTTTGTTTTTGGATAACTTGATTATTTAAGGTACCTGTCATATAAATCAAACACATTTATTGAGTTAATTAAAAAATAATAATATTTTTTTCAAACTTCTCATTCATTCTCGTCATTGTATCTCTTAATATCATCTATAACATGGCATACTCGGTTACCGCAAAACTCTAAAAATGGTAGCTCCCATACAATATGCACACAGTGCCATATATCCCGTACATTAGGCGGCGCGGCGGGCAGAATAAGCTCATAGTGCGGGGAATGGCTAAAGTAGAAAGGAGTTGTTTTGTATGGTGGAGTTGTTGTTAGGGACATCATTCTGAACAACTTTTAGTATGGGGCCGACTTGATGAGAGCAACTTTATTTTCAACTCCACCATATAACTTAGGTGAGCGCTAGGCCCGAAATGTACTGAGATAAGAAAAATAAAGTTGCTCTGATCATGTCGGTTCCATAGTAAAAGTTGTTCAGAATGATGTCCCTAAGAACCACCTTTCGGCTTGTAACTCCCTTTCTGTTAGACCCTGTATACTTTATCTTAGAACTTCTTAAACGTCTCCTAAATGCCTGCACACGAAGCATCATGCGAGAGTTAGTACAGGGTGACCTCCACAATTTATTTATGTAGTTTTTGTAGTCACTCCAAACCTGCAAACATAAACAAGGAAACGTTTTATTGTACTACTGACATACAAAGTATAGGTAGGCACCTAATAGGTATACCAGTATTCTCCTTTCGTCTCTTCTCCTCACTCGCCAAGTCCCCAGTACCCTCACAATTCAGTTTTTGGGACAACTCCGTCCACTTCATTTGGTTGCTCCGCTCGCCGTCCTCTGGGACCAACTGAAGGTTGGGATAAGTCCCCATGACTGCAAGGAGAATTTTTTTACTCACCTTTTAATACAATTTTATAGGTATTTGACATCCAATCCAATATTTATTTTTGACATCATTGTAATGGTTTAGAGTAGTTTTGGTTCTCTGTATTTATACATGTTACAATGTACTTTTGAACTCTAAAGAACAAATACAGACCTCGCTTTAAACTGATGATTATGAAACTTACCTTTCCATAAATTCCACCATGATTGAATACTGTAGCTGCCTGGCCTCATTTTAAAAGTAAATTAAGACACATAACAAACAAGAAAGAAAGCAAAACTTCCAAACAATTTTCTCTCCTTTGCCGCCATCACCGTAATGATGTGATGTGACAATCAAAAACCTAAATTATATCTCGAAAATAAAAACATTATGATCATTTTTATTAAATAACTTCTTATTCTTATTTAAATCTATAGCACGTGTGTAAAATCAAATAAAAATTGCGTGAAGTGGTATTGCATTTTACATACCCATTGTAGTAAAAGTTATTTTTAAATATCAAGAATAGATAAAGTAAGTTTAGGAACGTATCATTAATTCAATAGAATGTTTATATTTCTTTCAATTGGGTCGCCAAAGCCATACTCGTAAAATATTTAACAAAAACAAACAAACAAACGTTGTCGATAGTCCTGTTCTCGGTAATGACTTTACGATTCCACTTAGACAGTCCTTCGTGACCGCAATGAAACTCTGGTATATTTTCCGATACGGAGTGCTCGCTAACGACTATCGGGTTCTAGGTGATTGAGGCTCAGGGTCTGTGTTGGGTATCCCGAAAGCACATTTGACGACCCGAATGGCCGAGTCGGCAGTGACCCTGCCTACGAAGCCAAGGGTCCCGGGTTCGAGTCCCGGTGGGGGCAAATATTTGTTTGATGAGAACGGATGCTTGTACCCTGGTCATGGTTGTTTATCTATCTAAGTATATTTTTTATATAGATATATAGATAAGTATGTGTATCGTTGTCTAGTACCTAGTACCCAAGATACAGGGAATCCTAGTTTGGGGCTAGATCAATGTGTGTAAATAGTTTCCAAGATATTATTATTATTATTATTCCAACTATATATATATTACTAGCTCTGGCTCTTGCACCCCTTTGCTTGCATTTAGGCGTTAGACGCGCATTGACCGCCTGGTGGCGCGTGATTACAATAGCCTGTTGATTTCGGCCAGGTATCTGGCCCAATCACTCGGGATTTTAAAGTAGACACACTCACTTTAATCCCCAGAGTTTGGGCCAGTCAAGGGGCCGAAATCAACAGGCAATCAAAATCGGCGTTTTATAATATCTACCACTGCAAAACCCTGATAGGCAGGTGTAGACGGTCGGGTGGGAGGTTTTATTGATGTAAGAAAACAAATATTTCTGCAGATTTGTAAATTTAATGTAATAATGTACATCAAATCAATTCTTCGTGGTAAATTAAAAACTTATAGATTTATTGCGTGCTTTTAAGAAAAATTAACTTTCACTTTTAAAACAAAAGTTTTCACTATTTTGCGCTAGGTTTTCCAAAACCAATACTATTAGGCTTGGCTTATATTATGAGGCCTCTTGAGGCTCTTTTGAATATTTCTTCATTAGATGGGCGTCCAGACTGAATCCGATTTCCTGCTTACTCATACCTCTTTGAACACATCTTGCGATAAAGGATCTTTTTCACTCTGTGACCTATTTTTTTGGTGTATTATACTTATAAGATTATGTGGGCCCCTTAAGTCTTTTAAGATCGATAAACAATCTTGTATGTGGTTTTGTTCAAGTTCTTAGAGTATTTTTATAACATCCTAACTTAAAATTCACATTTAATTTCATCGACAAGCAGATATTTTTGGAAATGTGTATAGTAAGGATTGGCTCACTGGAAATACTTTCGGTGACAGCACTGCTGATGGAATTTGAACTATCTGCTGAAAAACGGTTTCTGGGACCTGTTGTACAGCTTTCAGATTTAGGGTAAACATAACTGCACTGCAATTCCCTGTTAGCGATAACAATATGCTGGCGGACTCACTCGGGATTTTGTAGTTGGTGTAAAACGATTGTCCTACTCTAAAAGCCTTACGGTTTGGGCCACAATGTTGGCCGAAACACTCTTGGGATTAAATTGAGCGTGTCTGTTTAAAAAACCCGGGTGGTTGGGCCAAGTAACTGGCCGAAACCAACAGGCATTTGTAATAACGCCCTGGTTTCTATAGGTTTGATACTCTATAGAGCGCAATGTTTTAATAGTCGGGTTTATTTTTGAACTTATTGTCGTGTCCTTTCCAGAGCCAATAAGCTCCGTGAACATCACAGGCATGAACTGGCTCCAACACGGAGACCTCATGAACCTGCAAGTCAAGTATACTGGCTCCCCGCCTTTCGACTACTGCGCCCAGTACAAGTTGGGACACTACAATATTACTGGCAATGAGACTTGCGCCACGAAGATTCGCAGCCAAGCGTACGAATTTCCACTGGTCCACTACTTTTTGGACGGAGATCAGCATACGGTGGTTGTGGTTATTGAGAACGACATCGGGAAGGTTATCAGTCGGGCCACAATCAATATTTATAAAGGTATGGTGTTTTAAAACTAATTGGTTAAATTAATTATTGCACGAAGCTTCCCTAAAAGTCGGTCTCAGGAGGAACGTGTCCAAGACCAAGCTCATGACGAGTCGCCTGCTAAATGTGCCGGCCATTATTGTTGGCAATGACACCGTATAGGTGGTCAGCGATTACGTCTATCTTGGACATCGTTTCTCCTTTGACCGAGATGCACAGGTGAAGGAGATCGAAAGACGCTTCGGATTAGGGTGGGCTGCTTTCGGGAAACTAAGTGATGTCTACAAATCCTCACTCCCACAATGCCTGAAGACCAGGGTGTATAACCAATGTGTCTTGCCCATCCTCACCTATGGAGCCGAAACATGGACGCTCACGAAGCATAATGTATGCTATAATATATACTACAAAAGTAGCACAAAGAGCGATGGAGTCTTCCATGTTGGATATCTCTCTCGTTGACCGAATGACAAACGGCGAAATTCGACGGAAAACGAAGGACCGACTTAGGCAAACGGAAAAGGAGATTAAAGTGGAGATGGGCGGGACACTTGGCTAGACGGAAAGACGGACGGTGGACCAAAGTAGTTACAGAGTGGTGGCCACGGGGAGCGACAAGGCCAGTGGGCAGACCACCAGCCCAATATCCGAGGTCCGACGATATCATCAAGCCGTCGGGGTCCCACTGGGTGCGTTTGCCACAGGACCGGGGAGATTGGCGCTTTAGAGAAGAGGCCTATGCCCAGCAGTGGGTCGATGTGAATATGATGATGGTGAAAATGAATGTTTGCTATGTGTTATATACAGATGTACCGTAACTCAACGTCAAACCATCACCAAGGAAATTAAACAGGGTCTGGCTAAGTATAAAAAAAATGATGATATTATTATTTTTAAATAAAGAAATCTACAGGTGCATCTTCTTTGATAAAGTACATACCTGGATGAAGAACTGGAGAATCAAAGCTATCGCACCAAAGTCAAACCACATCACGAATTTAAGAAAAGAGGACCGCCCACCTGTGAGATTAAATGAAGAAGTGCTACTCCACAAAACGGTTATCAAGTACCTTGAACTGCATCTGGACCGTAAACAAACATGGAAAGTGCATATCCAGCAAAAACGTGATGAGCTTAACCACAAATTCAGATCCTTGGAGTAGTTACTAGGATGAAAGTCAAGACTCACCATTGACAACAAAGTACTCACCTATCAAGCTATACTAAAACCCGTTTGGGCATACGAGATGAAAGCGTGATCCCTTAGCCTTCTTCTTGTGGACTGTATTTGGACTGGAATCAAACTATTAACTTTCTAATTTCACTTTTATTCGTATAAAGAAGCACCAAGCACATGTTAACATCAAGAGCCTATATTGGACAGTGACAGTATAATCAACGTTGCCAGTGGCGAATATTCAAATGTAGATTATATTTTATGTTGCCATAAACACGAGATACAGCTCTAGGGAACAGCGAAAATCGCCAAACACAGAAGTACTGCAATGATTTCAAAATGGGGTACTCAAAGCGATAGTCAACGCCCCATGTTTTACGAAAATGGTCGAAATTTCTGAATATTCCCACAGTAAAACAGGAATTTGCCAACATGACTAATGCTTATAAGGATTGAGTCGCACATCATGAAAACAGACTGGCCCACATGTTGAGGGACTCCCTAAAAATAAGATGCTTGAAAAGGCTACACACCTGAGATAATTTGCACCAAAGTGACTAATGAAAGCAACCTGACAATGAAAGGGCATGCCTAACCCGCCATTCATTCCATCATGGCAACTGCTTATAGTCCTAGGAGTGATCTCATGTTTGCAAAATTAGAAAAAAATAAAATAAAGAAATCGGCACCCTGTCTTACATTAACTTTGACAACAAATTGTGGATAAACCACGTGACATAGTTTTTTTTTTAATATTTTTGCCAGACTCCATATAAGCGGGCCTGTCTCCTGATAATCGCCTGACGTTGAGTTACGAAGCACTCTGTATGTTGAATCCGCCACCAGCCTATCTGCGCAAGGAGTTATTGGAAACCGCTTGGTAACTGATAACCAATGAGTTACCAATGACCTCTATCGCTACTGGGTGAGGTGAGGTCTGTTTGTGAGTTGTGAATCGTTTTCTTGGTAACTTACCACTTGCCAACCGGTTTCCTGTAGCTTCCTGTGCCGAAATCCCTCCATCAACCCTCACTGAGCCAGCGTGGTGGAGTATGGCTCAATCTTACAAGTATCCGAGTAAAGGCCTGTACCCCTCGGTAGGGTCATTAATGGGCTATATTTATTTATATTATATTAGAAGTATTTATAATTGATTTACTAATAGGTCTGTGTATCTCCATTGTAGCCACACCACACGGGCAGTTGTCTGTGATAGTGGTGCCGGTTGTGTTCTGCTTGCTAGCTGCTATACTGGTCGTGTTCGGGGTTGCCTACTATCAACATCGGTCGAGGTGAGTTGACAAATACTAAAACTATCGTTTTTTAGGGTACCTTAAAAGGAAAAAAGTGGCTAAGTGCGAGTCGGACTCGTCCATGAAGGGTTCCTTTGTAGCAAGTAATTGTGTGACTGGATGTTTGTGTTGTAACTTTGTTATTCATAGTATTTGTATGGATGACAAAGTTATCTTTGCGGTTTTCAATAAATGTTTTATATCTTAAAAACTGCACATTTTATTTTGTTCAAACCAATTTTCGTTGAAAGTGTGTATTGAGATACACAATATATTTTTGGTAGATTTTTCACTCTCTTAGTTCAAAAGTTAGAGTGGGCGACACTCATTTTTCGACTTTGGAAGGGTCTTTCTCTTTTACGATTTACTTTGAGGAAAAATGATTTCAGGACCCTCAAAGTCATTTTTAAAGACCTATCTACAGACACCACACGTATAGGTTCGATGAATTTTTGTTTTGGTTTCAGTTCCATGTATGGGAAGCCCCCTTTAACTTTTGTATAAAATCTAAAAGCGGTTCACAGAATACATCTACATAACAAGTTTCAACTGTGTAGTCCTAATAGTTTCTGCATAAAGTAGCTGTGACATACGGACGGACGGACGGACGGGCGGGCGGACCGACAGACAGACAGCCTTGGCGAAACTATATGGGTTCCTTGTTTCTCTACGGAACCCTGAAAAGGAACTCTTATAGGATCACTTCGTTGCCTGTCTGTCTATCTGTCCGTATGTCATGACAGTTTTTCTCAGGAACGTGTGAAGATACCTATCATGTTGATATCGATTACTCAAGTCTGGTCTGTTAAAGTTGTGAAAAAATCTAACTTATAGGTTGACGCAATCAAAAGATACTGCCTTATATATGTCACAATTTTGCTGAAATTGCTTGACATTCACAAGGGAATCAAAACCTATAGGATACTTCCCGTTGACCTAGAATCATGAAATTTGCCACGAAGCTAGCCTTCAGCACAAGTAAAGGAAACAATCGGAAAACCATAAAATTGTAGTTCCTTCACAAAAAAAAAATGCGATTTGGGCGGAGCCCTCTGTGCGCGAGTCCAACTTGCACTTGGCCGAATTGTTTTAGTGAAAGCCGTCTATATCTTCGAAATAAGGATGGATAGCAACAAGAGCTTAGTCACTAAAGTCTTCACAAAATAAAAGGCCCGGCCGGCCAAACTAAATTCAACCTTATTACGTCAGGGACACGGACGCTGTCACCGGGCCTTTTATTTTGTGAAGACTAGGTACAAATCTGTGCCTTTTTCTCGGAGTCAGTGCCACCCCGTGTGGAGAAAGTGGTGACGGTATGTATGTGAAGCAAGGTGAATGTGCTGCGCCTGCTTATTGTCTTGTCTCGCTCGATGTGTGCAAAACACAATGGGTTTATTTATCTTATCGGTCATTCACCTGTGATGTACTCAACATATAGTGAGACAAATTCTGAAGGGTACACTCACTACCATTACTTGACAACCTTAACTCCGACAGCTCTTATGCGGTAGCCATAGATTCAATTTTCCAACTCACTTTTGAATGGCTTATGTTTAAACGAACACCAAAAACGCACCTATTTTCTACCAATAAATTCGAAACGACCGCCAGAATTAGTAAACGACCACCAAATTGTGTTTGGATAAATTACCACCAAACTACTTTTTATGTTTTGTGTACTCAAGTTTATGTTTTAAGTATTTTTTGTTGTCCTTAAATTCAACCTAACACGAAGGATAATAAAGGAGACTTCGCTTCGCCCACCCCCTTTACCCTTCACCCAAGCTAGCACAGTATTTGCTGCAACTTTTGGTGATAAATTACCCATTTTGAGAAGAAAAAAAATATTTTGGTGATCGTTATATTTGTTGCCCTTTTGAATTAGGTCATCAGTGCATTAAAATAATTCAAAAGTTACTTTGAAAACAGTATCTATGGCAACCGCATAAGAGCTGTCGGAGTTAAGGTTATAAAGTAATTTTAGTTAGTGTGCCCTTCAGAATCAGCCGAGGTGTTTGTTTATTCAGTAATGATAAACAAGTAACATTAATTGCCTGGGCTGGAGCCCCACTCAAGAAGATTTATTCTAGTATCATGGAATTATATTAAGTGGGTACATTTAATTTGCGATCGTTGTTGTGTGATGCGAAATTGTGTTTTAATTTTTTCTCCCGGTTTGTTCCGGAAAGTTCCGAATGACGCGCACTGCCATTCCACATTTCATAAGTCACTCTGCATTTTGGTATTAACCCCCGACGTAAAAAGGGGGGTGTTATACATTTAAAGCGCCTGTCTGTCTATATGTCTGCCTGTGGCAGCCTAGCGTAGCGCTGAAACGGATTTTAATGCTTTAAAAAAAATCTGAAGTTGACTTCACTGTGCGTTGGTTCTTAGCCATGTTTTATCAAAATCGGTTCAGGTTTCGAATTTTATAATCTTAACAACCAAATTTGTGTGTCGAGGTTTTATTTTAATGATAATAATATATGGGCAATATTACTCTGCACATCAATAATATTGATTTGCACAGCAAATATACTGATTTTCAAAGCAAATATCAGGGCAAAATATTGCGGTAGCTTTTCGCTCACCCCCTTTTATCCTTCGTATTACGTTGAACATGTAAGTACAACAAAAATACTTAAAACATAAAAAGTGTTTTCGCTGAACCTTTATTGCTGTGAAAATCAGTATTTTTGATGTGCGATTAAATACTAGCCATAATATATCAATCTATTTATGTTGCAGGCACACGGTGGAAGTAGCCGACTTTGACTTCGGCCAGCAAGCGCGCCTAGACTATAAAACATTCAAAGAAAGACTCGGCGACAGCTTCAGAAACGTGTTCTTCGGTCACCAGAGCGATACGGAGTCGCTGGTAGGAAACAGGTACATGGACTCCATGGAATAGAAGACTAGTCGCCGGATGCACAGTGTTCTGCTTAAGTTACGTGCTACTTAAATGTCATACCGAGAGAGAGACAGCGAGAGTTTGATACAGCATGGTTGTGTAATCGCAATGTGTTAAAGACAAAAGTCCTGACTTGAGAGAGAATGGCAAACCGAAGCAGTTACTGCAATTCAATGGCGGATTTCCGCCCTCACAAGGCCCGGAGGCATCATATGATGCTAAATCACCGTTATAGGTTTTGAATTTTATTACCATGGCATAAGGTTCAAAATCGGGTAGCCTAAAAAAAACCTGGGGCTTTGAGAAGTTAAGAGGGCGAATTCCTGTCGGATTTGTATTGAAACAAAACATGCTTCAAAGCGTTTGTGACGTGGGACGGAAGATAGATAAACGGTACATTTTTACATTTAAAGGACAACGCTTATAAAGTAAATTAATTTTCGAAAATCGCTTGGCTGCAGGCCCTTGGAATGTATTTGAGTAATTTTATTTTATATGCTATTTTCACGACTGGAATCTCATTATCATGAAAAAGCTTCGGCACGTCGGTAGCTGGGCGGGGGGGGGGGGGGGGTCAAATACAAGAAACTATGAAGCATGTCACACCAAGCGGGCGGCCGCGGTTCGGAAGCGGGCCCGCGCTGTTGTGTCGGTGTGGCGGCCATTTGACCGTACATTTGAAGACCTTGACTGCCGCCCCGCTACCGACACCCGCCGAGATATGGCGAAGCCGTTAAAGCAAGAAGTAACTTTGTGTTTTTTTTCATCGAGGAAACTTTATCCCTTTGTAATCTACCTCGCAAATACGATGCAGTATTTTTTTTTGATACTTTGACTTGATTTGGCAAAGTGAAAGTTGTTCTACGGAAAGCAATTTTGGGAATTGGCCCTCTTAATCACTTTAATGAATTAAATGTCGCTTAAAACTTTATGTGTGTAAAAATATTATTACCCGTTGCAGTAGTACCCATGCCTATTTTAGATACTTAGGGAAATATTAAACTGCACATCAAAAATACTGATTAGCACAGCAAATATACTGATTTTCACAGCAAATATCACGACAAAATAATGCGGTGAGCGAAGCGAAGCCCCCTTTATCCTTCATATTAGGTTGATCATGTAAGAACAAAAATACTTAAAACAAAAGGTGTTTTTGCTGATCCTTTTTTGCTGTGAAAATCAGTATTTTTGATGTGCGATTAAATATTAGCCTTTGAGATATCGTAACTTCGTAAATGTTTGCGAGTTCAGTTAAAATTATCTTCATTCCAAGTTTGAAGCATACAGTTAGTAAAGTATATAATAAAAAATATTAAGTATCTAAAGTCACACCAATTTAATCATGCTTCAAGTGTCAGGCAGGAACTCTTTTAATGGACATATTTTATGATGACTGATTTAAACAAAATTTGTTTGGATAAGTCCTTATTGTAGTGAAGTAATTCTAGTTATTTCTTCTCTGAGATGGCCAATTAGGCAGTATGATCTTCAGAAAATATTTAAAGTGATACTGTGATTTGAATTAATTAATTTACGAGCATTTCGGATATTGTAACCAATTGATTCCCAGTTGATATTGTATTATGTTCTAATTATTAATAAATCTTACAATTTTTTTTTTAGATGTATAAATTGGACCGTTTTTAGACTAGATTCGAGGAAAGGTGATCAAGTCATATTTTGTGATATATTAGATTAATTAAATTTATTGCCTGCTTAGATGTACAGGATGGAAATCATGGCAGACAGGAAGTTAATTTAGACTTCCACACTGCGTAGACGTTGTAAATTAGAATTTAAATGTAAGTATTATGTTTTAAATGGAGTAAACTATTTAATGATTCAATCAGATTTTATTAAAATTATTTTTACTTCACGATTACTTTCATTCGTATAATTTTATCATCCTCCTATCACACGTCATCCCCAGTGCATCCAATAGCCATCCAGTGTACCTGGGCGTAAGCGTCCTCATGAAAAATTGACAATCATAGTTGATTGACTATTTTTCATTTTCCAAATTGATCCACAAGTTTCACAATCAGCGGTAAGCCACTCAGAGTTCAAAGTTCAACCATAAAAGAAAAACCGTATCCGCAATGTAGTGCTAAACCGACTATGCTAATAAACGCTGACGTTAAATAGTGGAGAGAGTAACTAAGTGCTCTTATCTGGCTTGCCACAGTGGCCGCCCGTAAGTCCCCCGCTTAGCGCTTCGGCCGAAACAGCTATTTTAACAAGTCCATGATTAAAATTTTGCCTAAACACGCGATTCATGAGATTATGTGATGTGGGACTTCTCTGTAACTAGAAACCTGAGTGTATGGACCAGTTTATATTTTCGTTTGTTGCACAGATACTTTAGGACTGTTTGTAGGTAGTGCATGCAGTGAGTTGGTGGTTAGGTAAAATGCATACCATATTTTTCCTTTCTCCGTTAAGTTGGAAGCAATGCAACCAGTGTTGCTAGCTATAGCTTCTTATAAGAAGGTGATGGCGAACGGGTGTTGTAAAGGAGGAAAGCGCGTAAAGTATCAACTTCGATTAGTCGGCGTCGTTAGTACAGCAACAGACTACATACAAGCGCACTGCGATACTTCTCAGCTGCTAGCTTTAACCAAATAATCAATAGTCTTCGTGTTAGTAAATTCCAAACCCTGTCGGTCTGGTTTACTATCTATCGATTGTTGATCAACTAACGCGTAAGTTTATTAACTAAATGTTAAAGCGACTTTGTCGAAAAAGGGATATTACAATGTTCAAGATTACTTAAATGATGGTACTGTATGGGGTTAATCTGGCTCAACACAGACCTTGCTGTTAATAATTTTGTAATTATTTATTCCTGCTTATTAAAAAAAAATTACCTTTGCTAAGTATATGTAAATATCTACAGTAATAAAGACATTTGGAATTTTTGGAATTTTTTGGAATTATCTTACGGTGACATAAACATCTTGACCCAAGTTATACTATTTTTCAAAAATATTTTGATATGTTTTTTCCTATAAAGATAACGGTGGGTTCGAAAAAAAAACATATGAGTATGTTTTTTTATTATTAAAAACTGCGTTCGTCCATCACTGTTTTCCCGACCGTCATCACTGTTAATGTCGTTAACAGCGATGACGGTCGGGAAAATGAACTGCATACAGCGGAACGATTGGGAAATAAAAAGTTTCCATAGTCGACACTATGAACGAACGGGACTTTATTTCCCGATTGTCCACGCCGCTTAACGACAACACGCAATGAACTGCATACAGCGGAACGACTGGGACATGAAATTTCGATTGTCAACACTGAACGAACGGGATTTTTTTCCCGATCGTCAACAGTGTGGACGAGTGGGAATAATCGGATAATATCGATTAGTTTTGATATTATTCGCATGATATACTGTTTTACGGACAAAACTCTATGTCACTTGAAGGATGAACAAATACATCCTTTACACTTAGTGCCTAGGTATTACAATTAGTATTCAGTATATTTATTGCCATAAATGTCATGTTAGGGCAGTAACAGCGCACAAAGAAGCGTTTAGTTCGCGCGGCCACGAGCAGATTAGTTTTACGTGTTTTCTTTTAAATTACTGAATAATAGTTGATGCTCTCATTAGGACCCACAAATTAACCGACAAATTCTAAGACCGGTTTTAACTGTCTGCAGTCTCTTACTTTGGAATTAATCAAGAATAACAAAATCGTAAGTGGAGGATTGCGCGGCCAAATCTTGGAAAGTGCATATTTCCTAAAGTATTTAAATTTTCCTCATTATTCTTTTGTCGACAAATATACTCTTTAATTGACAAAAGGAATTAGATCTCTAGCCATAGTAGTTACCGAGATCCCTATGGCCTCGCAATCCTGCGCGTTTCGTTCGCGCGGCCAACTTAAAATGCTTATATCTTATTTATTACTGCCCCGACAATTTTTTTATTTTTATTTGGAAATCGACAAATACCGTCTAAATATTAGTGCATTTCATTTTACGCTTCGACAACTTGGCCGAGCAATCGAATCGCACACAAAAGATTGGAAAACAAAGGAAAGTCGAGTTTTTTTTACAAAACAAAACATTTTGTAGGTACCGAATAAATTTTTAACTTCCCATTGGCCATAAAATAATGTTCATTTTACTAACATTTACATTTACATAAAAGCACATACATTGCTTCTGGTCCCACACTAGGATACCCTGTGTCGTGGGAACCAGAAACAGCGACGTCACACACATAAGTCTAAACATCCAACACCTGGGGATAGTTCTTTATCCCCAGCCGGGAACGACCCCGAGACCTCTCCCAATATATTGATAAATCTGATTTTTCTTTGAATTTACTTCATTTTTAGGCTTATATTCTACATTTGGTAAGGAACCCAAAATGTGCGAAGTGCAACACGCACTTGGCCGGATTTTTTTGACAGCTGTGCACTACTACCATCTTAAGGTGATACAAAAAATTTATTATTTTTCGTATCCATTTACTCCACTATAAAGTCATCTACTGATTTGATTTTTGGGATAACGTTTATTGAGTATTTGATTGATGATTCTCACTGAAGGAAAATGCGATTGGTATAATCGTTCACTGGATTGGATAAAATTTTCTCGATAGAATTTAATTGCGTAAAGAAATGGTTTTATTTTTTCCGTAATCAAAATGAGGATATTATGAATTCGTGAACTTTATCTTTTTGACAGAAATACGTAGTTTACTTTTAAACAATTTTTTATGTGGTTTGAGATACGTTATTTTAGTTTGAGTCGAGCGCATTGCTTGCGCTCTCTTTTCTTTGTTTGGAAGTAATTAACGCTGTCACTTTCGTTTTCATTCGTATTCCTTCTACATATATTTTACATATCGCCTTAACGTCGGAGGGAAAAGTTATATGGAATGCATTTTACTCGTTTAATTTTTTCATCCATGGTAGCCATTTCAAAAAATAAAGGAGGTACTTAATGCACGCACAGCAGCTAATCTAAATCACTGCAACCTATTATCTGATGTGTAATTGCGGGTAGGTAATTGACTTAACTGCTCCGTGTAGGTCCACCTAACTACCTTGACAGCCTGTTTCAACTTTTGAGCCAAAGCTTTACAAGTAAAACATAAAATAAAAGTATTCGTTCGCGGCATTTCACTAAAATTTCAACTCGTTTTAGCAGGTTTTAGGCATTTAAGTGCCGGTGGCTCCCTAAGCCTTTTTAATCGCTTAGGGAATACATGGATACGATTTTAAATAGGATACTCGCGCTGCCCTTGCGCCTTCTATAAGTTTGGGGCTCCTGTTTGTACTTGTTTTATTTGTCCTAAAAAAGAAATTGCGGTGGATTTTGCGACAGGCGTTTCACCACTGAGTGAGACTGCTGGTTGACGGGGAATGCTCCTCGTAGATTGGATATAGGAAGGTTGCGATGTAGTATGTAGGCAACGTATTCGTAAGTATCTAAAGTATTGTAGTCAGCAAGATCTTCCGTGCATTGTCAATGGTGAATATTAAAGAAAACTTTTTGATAGAGGGCGCTTTGTGCTTGTTACATCATTTTGTTTTACACTCTGTGATTCATTTGTAACCTCAGACGAACGCCTAGGGTTTCGTTCTATGGACGAACGAAACTATTTGCTTGCTTACCTACTATGTATTTGTTACAAAGACTTAGCGCCCTTTACGTGGGATTCTTTGTCAGTTTTCATCCGTAAACATTGAAGACGACTGTTGATCCACTTTTATATTGGTCTTGAATTGAGTCACTCAGATGTATGTAATCAAATCACGCACGATATTGAACGTAATTGACAGCTGTATTGAAATTTTATGAATTTAACTGGTGTGTTGATCTCTTTGGTCGGTGCACAGAGATTTTGGTCAATGAACCCATCCGCCTTGAGCCAACTACTTTGTTATTAAAGATGACCAGACTACCTAACCAGAATGCTTTGAACAGTGTCGTATGAGTAGTATTGACCTACTTATTAACGACCCTACGTAAACGTAGGTACCAGGATCTCCTCTATCGCTAAAATTATATATTATAATTGACTTGACTTGAGCACTACTGTAGGTTAGGTAGGTACATATGCCCAGCAGTGGAACAGCACCAAGGGCTCAAAATAATAATTAAAGCTTAGGTAGGTACCTAGTAAGTACCTACTTATTCCAGTAATTTCCGTCGTTGGCTTAAATATGCTCGGTCAGCGACTATGTCCCTACATCAGCTGCAACTCATGCCCAACGCGGACAGAAGACGGCGTGAGGCATAAGGCGCTACGCAGACAGAAGACGGCGTAAGGTACGTTTGATCTTCGCTGCGTTCGCAAACAGAACGCGGCGAAGAACAAACGTGCCTTATGCCACGCCGTCTTCTGTCTGCGTAGCGCCTCAGAGTCAGTCTCAGAGTAGGACAGGGACTCGAATGTGCGACCCTAGGGTCACGCACGTAGCAATCATTATAGCCCAGTCAAATAATCATAAAAGGGGTCAAACTCGGAATGACAGATAATAAACTGGAAACTCTGAATGTTATTATGAATACGTTTAATATGGCGTTCTTAAAGTTGTGGCAAAGGTCAATCGTCACAAAAAATTGTGCAGGATTCTTCCCCCTTGTGGGGACAAAATATTAAAAAAATATATCTGTACTTACGTCCGTGATTTTAAAACTTCTTATCTGCCACTTCTTAAATTTTAGATATTAACACTATTGGCCTTGTAAAAAAATCTAAGGTAATCTGAGAGCACATTTCGAGATAATTGTGTTCCTAACTCAATTCCGTTATTCCCATCAAAAAATAATGCAGGATTACTGAAATAGCCCTAAAAACAAACATAATGTACTTCATTTGTCCTCTACGGCGTAGTTTGTTCAAATCCCCTTCACCGTTAAGTTGGCTGTTCTGTAAAACTGTCAAGTATTAACAGTTTTTCTGTCAATCGATAACGCAGATATCAGTCGGAACGTAAACAAATGGGAGGCAGTTTCTTACGTCCGAAGGAGATACTTGGAACCTACGGTCCTTCACGTCCTCCCGGGTAATGCCAAGGAGCTACAAATCAACACAAACATTTCCAGGTTTTCAAAACAGAACCTGTTCAACTAGACTTCAATGTCACGACATGGCATTGGCGAAATTAACCTAGATGTTAGACCGCCATTAATTAAGAAATAATAATAACGTAAACCTATAAACATATTGATATTATAGGTTTTAAGTTTTGTAATCGGAAACAACCAGCCTCAAGTACAACCGTTCCCAAACTGTGGGCAAGTGACTTTACAAGTGTTAAATTAAAATTTATATAAAAATAACTAGACGTCTATTAATATAAATATTCAAATTACTTCCTTAAAATAGGCAAAAATTTCATGAAATAAAATGAAAAGTAGTATGTATATTTTTTTCATGGCCCTTTCAGATGGCCCTAAATAAACCTAGATCATGGCGAAAACTTTTTGTGACCTTTGACCTGGAATAACTTACGTCGCAGGCACGAGATTTTATGAGACTTTTGAGACAACTTTTAGAACGGAAAAATTATCAATTCTGCGCATTATCTCTCATGAGGTGAATGAAACGCTAATTTGAATAGGCTATTGGTTCTCGTATTGACACTTTCTGTATCCTGCACGACGTCGGGTCATTGACTCCAAAGATACAATTGCCCATATGAATAGATCGACGAAATGAAATGAATTTCATTCGGCCACTACAATAGTCGGCACTGATAGATATGAAGTACAAAAACCAACTGTTTATCTACGAATTAATAGAGTTAACGGACGGGTGAGATTGTAGGTTGGTAGGTGTACAAGTAATTCTTTTTATTATATCATTTTGTTCACATTAAATTTGCACGACAAAAGGAAACACAAATTACTCATTTACTTAGGTAATTGACCGAGCGACCGATGCGTTTCTGTCCAGGTTGGGCAAAAATGCTTTTTGCTCTTATGTCCGGATTTCCCGCTGTTCTCCTCTACAGATCGCATTTCTTAACTGATTCTCGTAAAGTTTTGTGAGCAGGTTCGATAATGATATGGATTTATTTTGACGATTAATTTTTTGGAGATAATAAAAAATGGCGGAGCTATGGGGTTACAAAGTTGTTGGTGTTTCATACTCCGTCTACGTAACCAGGTGAATTCATACGTTATAAACGTATGAATTCATTTGTGGCATTGAAAGAAAACGCACTCGGGTCATTTGTTTTTATAATAATATAATATATATCATAATTCCACTTGTTTATCCCATAATTTTCAAGGGGTCGGGGTTGTGAGGGGGTGGAAAATAGTGAAAAAAAAAACGCAATTCCTGTCGCTCGCTGAGGTCTACAGCTCAGAGCCACTAGTAATACCTACTTAGGGTATTAATATGAGTAACGATAACTTACCGCCGTACCCTGGGTCATTTAGTGAACCATTAATCCGATTCCAAATTTGAATTTATATAAGTACAAAATTGTTCACTTAATTAATCACTGAACGACTATGGGTATGGCGGTTAGTGAGTCGTCTGTCTAATTAATTAAGCTAACGACGTTAAATTGCATTCTTTCCTTTGCATTACATAGCAACACTTCAAATTAAGTAAAAAAATATTTAATACCATTTTTTTCGATATATTTATTTACATATATAGAATCATTGACACGTCTTTCTTAAAAAATCTAACAGGTTTAATTTTGACTACCTACTCAGTCTAGTAACGGCTCGCCAGCCACGATAGAGCTCTCGATTCCACAATGGTCTTCTCCACGGAGGATTTTGAAGAAACCGTTGTCACCCCAGTCACTGTTCCAGGAGTTGGCGATCAACCAGTACTTCTTTTTGTCCTCCACGCCCCAGCCCAAGATCTTGATCGCATGGCCGCCAAGAGTATCGCCCTCCGTGTGTTTGTAAACACCGGCTTTGTAGTTCACAAAGTCGGCGTAAACGGTGAAAGCGCCCTCCACTGGCCCATTCTGGAAGATCTCCGCCTTGATGTGGTCTTCGCCGCTCCTCACGGAGTACACATGCTTACCGTAATGTTTGTCTTTCTTGTAGTCTCCGTCGAAACCGTCTCGGCATTTCTTCAAGCACTTCGGGGTTTTGCTGTCTCCCTTGCAGGGCATCCTGTTGCCAGGCACGTGATGCTCGCAGGGAGGGATCTCGTATGGACGGCAGCCTTGGCTGGAGTTGTAGTTTCCGCCGGAGACCAGGCCCCAGTGCTTCCAGTATTCCCAGGCGAGGGTCGGCATCCCGCCGTTGCAACCGAGGCCGCAGATAGGACAGCAGGTCAGAAGATCGTCGGAGGAAATGTGCGCGTGTTTGGTTCCGTTGGAGTAGATGCAGATGCGGTCTGTCATGGTTTCGACGGCGCCGAATGCCCAGCAGCTACCGCATGAGCCTTGGTCCCTGATCTCGTTGAGCGTGGGGCAGTTCGGCCACTTGTCTCGGGGGTCGAAGTTGTCTGGAAGGCTTGCGATCACCGCGGGCTCGTGTTCTCTTACGGGCAACCTTCCGAAATTATCGTTGACATCGGGAATCACACCCATCAGCTTCTTGATGTGGGCGAACGGTGTGTCCTCGGGGAAGTTCCTGCCAGCTCTCCAGTCATTTTGTTTCTTGTTGATGAGGCTGATGAATTCGTCTGACAGAGGATAAAGGTCAGTCGCTGTTGCTGCAATCACGCACAGAGTAAAAAGCACGATGATCGCGCATGAAGCCATCTTTGCGAATATTCTTTGTTTCTAGTTGAATGATGTACGTACAATGCAATTGAATGATGCGTACCGACTGATGCGCGAATGGTCAGTGGGCAGTGACGCCACCCGACCCGACTGATCCACGGAGCGTTTATATACCTACATATGTAGGTACTGTAATTATGTTTCGTTGGAATGATACGAGGAATGAAGGGGCCGCGAGCGGGCGGAGGGACAGGACGCTCGTGTCGAAGGTTAGATACGTTTATCTACAGTTATCCAATAAGGAAAGTAAACAGATACAACGATTAGCAAATGTTTGTATTGCCCGCTGGCCCTGTCTCCACCGTAATAATTAGTTCGGGGGCACGTACCTACCCGACCCGGGGCTCGGACGACGGAGTTTTGGTTAGGGTCCGTGTCCGTGTATTATTTTATGTATATTTCTCCTAAATATCGATAGCTAAGTAGATACGTAGAATACATAAACAATTGAGAGTTAATTACTCGTAAGTTAGTATTATGCCTTCACTGAATTAATAATATTGATAGTTGTGTTTATTTTATCAGTTTGTATACTCATACAAACTGATAACATAAACACAACCTAGCTATAACTGACGTTATATACTGCTGAACAGAATTGTCGCCTTACAAATAAAAAGTAATGTACAAAATACCTATGTAGGTACGTATTATTGTTATTTTATTTTTTATTTAGTTAGGTACGATACTATGATGCGTCTGATACGAATACACGTAAGTTGTACATTTAACTGATTATAGTTGTAAGCAGAAAGGAGCACCTGTTAAGGAGAAAAGGAAAACAGGGTTTGTGTTAAAATAAATCTCAGTACAGTTCATGTGACTTGATTTTTTAAAAGTTGACTCGCTGTAAAATGTGGTGTAGTACATAAGCCTAAGAGAGGCAAATAAATGTTTAAGATAATCATCACATTCTAATGACCCACGTACCAGCTAAGGTTCTCCAGCTACCACCTCACTCTCGATACCACAATGATCCTCTCCCCTCAAGATCCGGAAGAAACCTCCGTCACCCCAATCTTTATTCCAAGAGTTCGCCACTAGCCAGTACTTCTGACCATTTTGTACCCCCCATCCCATAATCTTTATAGCATGTCGTCCGATCTTCTCACCATGAACATGAATGTACACTCCACTCTTGTAAGTCAGCATGTCAGAGTACACAAGCATAACAGCTTGGACGGGACCGTTCTTGAATATCTCTGTCTTGATATGATCTTCATCAGAAGGTAACGAGTACACGCGCTTACCAAAATACTTGTCTTGAGACCAAGTTCTGTTGTAGTTGTTCTGGCATTTGGCTTCGCATCTTGGTGTTTTCACGTCCGTACTGCAAGGGATTCTCGTCCCAATGATGTCGTGCTCACATGGAGGAATTTGGTAAGGAAAGCAGCCGTCGGACTGGTAGTTTCCTCCAGTGACTACACCGAAGAGGTTCCAGTAATGCCAGGCGTCGTCGACCCTGCCGCCGGAGCAGCCGTCACCACAAGATGTGCAGCAGCTTAGGATATCTTCAGCGGAGATGTGGGGGTGCTGTTTGCTTTTTGAATAGATGCATATTCTATCACTTATGACTTCTGCGGCGCCAATAGCCCAGCAGCTACTACACGACCCTTGGTCTCTGATCTCTCTCAAAGTAGGGCATTCGGGCCATTTATTTCTGGCATCAAACTCTTCAGGCAATCCGGTGATAAAACTGTCGTCGTGTTTGTTCTGATGTATTACTTTCTTGTTTCGTTCGTGTACTCCTGTAAGATGTTTGAGGTTTAACGGAGATATGTTAAGGGCGAAGTTTCTCCCTGCCTTCCAATAATTTTGAATGCTGTTTATGTGGTTTATGAAAGAGGTTCGCTGGTTGAGAAAAGTAAGCGCTTTAGGATTGTGATATCGCTGGTGACTGACTCTCGATGTTTGTACGTTTATGCACAGACAAATAAGGAGCAATATCCGACGGAACATCATAGTACAATTTTAGTATTTAGAATAAGGTTTCAAGTAATACGTAAATTTTACAGCGGTGTTGGGAGCTGACTGGCGTATTTGTAGCTTGTTCCTGAACGTAAGGTGGAAGTGGAATTGGTGAAAACCCCATACAAAGAACTATTGTCGTTGAGTTAGTTGTGAATGTGAGATGTGTCAATCTTGATTAGTTCTGCTTGCCAATAAGCTAAACATGTTTTACTTTACGTTAATTCCTTCATTTCCATTGTTACAACATCAAGTCCAATTTGCATGTTTGATGATTTTCCGTTTTGAATAATTTGCTGTCATAAGAACAATATTTTGCCATGTGTTTTTATTTGAATGAGTTCTTTGATTTCTGGTTTTTGCTCAGGTACCTATATCACCTTTGTTTAGGAGTTAATATTCCATGAGCGGGGGGCCTCGGATACGTTTTTTTAGTATAGATTCTTAGTCGGTTAGTATTTGAAAGTATTTTTCATAAAGAACTCGTGTAATCAGTGTGGACAGTGAGTGGCGTACCTAACAATAAGAGACACAACCTGTTCAGGGGTTTCTGATGAAGTGTGAGAATTTAAAAGACTTGCATAAGTGGCTCTCTGACCGAAGTGGTTTTCTGTCTTGTTTTGCTTCTTGAAAGTATGATCCTAGGGTACAAGACACGCCTAGGAAGGCAATCAAAACCAAATCAATAAACGAACCTGCTCAGAGTACGAATTTAGGTCTACAACCGCAAAATAGATGCTCCCCTACCATTAACCGGTCTGACACGGCAGACGACGTACAAAAATAACAATAAAACTTGCATAAAAGAAACCGGGGGATCTGCGCTTTTATCCGCCACCAAAATTACCCAGGCTACTGTAAATGTAGGCTTATTATCTAAGAAAATCTTTGCTAAACTCCCTTCCCCTCCCCATATTTTTAGATGAAAATTCCGGGAACCCTTATATAAAAATTAACGTCTACCTACTAATGGGATGAAAAGCATTAAATTAATGTTGCGAGGTCTCTAAGCTGTTTTAGCAAGATTTTTTTTCTTAAATTTTCTGCCAACTTTCGTAGTGCACCATGAATTTAATTAAATAAACATTATTAGATTGCACTAAGTGGAAAATTCCGTGAAAAGGTGCAAAATCAAAGGAGATTTTGAGATTTTTAATTAACTAAAAGTAAAAGAATGTATTAACAACCGAGAAATTTAAATGGAGCTCATGATCCTAAAAATTACCTTAAATGATACCTTTTCACAGCTATATTTTTTAAGCCGACTTTCCTGTATCCAATACACAGTTTCTGGTAACTTTGCAACAATCTGTAGTTAAACCAACTCCCACTAAATAACTAAAGAGTTTACTAAACCCTGTTTTATTTTCCTTTCTCAATGTTTCCGTCAAGCTGTATATGTATTGTTGTACGTAATGTATGTTTGTAATTCAAGGGGGGTGGGCAAGAGGGGTGGGCGGCTTCGATTCTCTGAAAAACGGACAAATTCCCTCGACGCAACTCCTTGCTGTCTTATAAAACTCAGTAACTTGTATATTTGCAAGTTAGCGAGTTAGAAATTGAAGGTTTGTCGGTCAAACAGTTGCGAGTAGCCCCAATCGGCAAAACAGTCGAATGCGAAATTATTTACTCAGCTTAAGTTAGATAGTTCGTAAAAGCTGAGTTAACGTATCCAAGACAATGAATAGTCGTATAATAGTGGATAACTCAATTATTTAACATTTTTCACAAAACAATGCTATAAAAAGATTGAACGAACTTTACAACACTAAGCTAAAGCACTTTTACTCAACCTTTTAAAAGATGCTGAGTAAAAGTGATCAAATCACTATAATTCAGCATCGTATAATAGTGGTTAACTCAACTATTTAGCATTTTCACAAAACAATGCTATAAAAAGGTTGAATGAACTTTACAGCACTAAGCACTTTTATTCAACCTTTTAAAAGATGCTGAGTAAAAGTGATCAAATCACTATAATTCAGCATCTTTGTGCTATAATAGTTCTTAAACAGCTACAGAATAGTAAATATGCTATACTATAGAATAGTAAATATACTATAATTCAGCATCTTTGTGCTATAATAGTTCTAAAACAGCTACAAAATAGTAAATTCGCTGAATAGGGCGCTTTTATTGTGCCATTATTTGGCACTCTATTCTGTTTCTATAAAATATCGAATAAAATTAATCTATTTACTATAAGCATCTTCGTTGCTTTTACTGCATGCTCATATCACAAGTTTTATAATGTGTTTCAAAATGCGGTTAAAGGATTTTCATGGTATTCAGTGCTGCTAGTCGACTTTTATTCAGCTTAAATTGCTGTAACAGGTATCTGAAAAACCTTTACAGCTGTACATTATTTCCTTTGGGTCTACAAAAGATTCGTCTTTTTGAAAAAATGGATTGAAATAAACGGAAGAAACTTAAAAGAAGTTGTGCTTTTCGTTGAAAAGTTAACAAAACGTTTCGGAAGATGAGAAATACTGCAAACTTCACTGAGCCCAATTTACTATCGTTGTCAAGCGCGTCAAGTGAGTCAAGCGCAAAACGTATGAGTAATATTTTAAGTGGTTCAGTAGGTTCAAGTTATCCAAGTGACGAAGAGCAATTTTGAATCTGAACCAGGAACAAGCCAAGCCAACACAAGTTATAATGAATCAGAAAACGTCCCTAATATAAGTGATTTAAATTCAGATAACGACTGTCCTGAAATTAGTTCAGATACAGAAAACAGTGACAACAGTTCTGGTGACGACTTCGAGTACGATGATAATGATTTTCAGCTTGATTTAAAAGGGTGGGCCATTAAATTTGACATACCTCGTGAAACTCATGATGCATTAAGATTTGGCTACTATTTTAAATAAAAAATACCACATATTCTTCCTAATGATTCGAGAACATTTTTAATGACTGATACAAAAAAAAGGTTTCTGTAGGCTCTGGTGAGTATTGGCATAATAAAGGATTAACGGAATGTTTCAAAGTAATTCTGGGACGTGTAAATATTATGTGGGATACACTATCTGTGCTTATAAACATTGATGGACTTCCAGTATATAAAAGTAAATATCGTGTAAAACAGTAGAAATCGATGTATCTCTATTGATTATTGAAATATATGACGGTCATGAAAAACCTTCTGACTTAGAGAGTTTTTTAGGACTTTTTGTAACCAAACTGCAAGAACTTCAAAATGGTCTGACAATCAAAAATAAACAAGAAGAAACCATTAACTAATGTAATTAATCAAATTAGTGTAGGATATATTGTGATTTATTTGATAGTATATTGACTTTATTTTTTTCTTTTACTCTTGATGGTACACTAGGATTACCTCTCTTTATATATTTTTTCCTTTCCTCACAGGTTAGCTATAAGAAATTTCTTTTTAGAAGTAAACTCACCTTTGCATATTTTCTATTGTGTTTTCTGTGCATCAAAGAATTATTATTATTATTCTTTTATTCAAGCTTAAAATCGCATAATTTATTATTCATAATTCTTTATTGCACACAAATATTTCAGTACATTAAAAGAAAATGCAAGGGTGAGCTTGTCTCTAAAGAGAGATTTCTTCCAGCAAACCAATTATAGGAAATAGTATCATAAAAGGTGCCCACCATTTTATATTAATAAATTGTATAAATAAAATGCCCAGGAATAAATGAAATACCTATAAAATGCAGACCATAAATACCAAATATTTACCTATATTACATAAAATTTATATATAATTATATAAATACAATAACTTTTACGAAAGACTGAGGAAGTGCTCTTTAATACGTTTCTTAAAAGAGAAAAGAGTCTCTTATAGTGCAAGGAAGTGCGTTCCAGAGTCGGACCGCCCGCAACCTGAAAGAGTGTTTATACGCAGCGTTATTATGTCGCGGAGTGGCTAAAAGTGAATCTAAAGTATTTGGGGTAGCTCCGATTTTTCAAGATACTTAACAGATAATAAAGAATGTGAGAGTCTCGGCGACGACGAAACGGAAGCCACCCCAATTCTTTGCAATATTGAGAAACATGGTCGAATTTGCGCCTTCTCAAGATAAACTGAATCCCGAGATTCTGAAGTCGCTCGAGTTTATTCAGTTTCTCTTCGTTCATGCATTGGGCATGAGAAGGGAATATACAAGGGTAATTTTGGTCTGCCGTGACAAGATTTTCTGCAGTCGCCTGAGGGAATGGAAAGACGCAAAGACCTGTCTGCTGACCTCGCAGACATGGAGACTAATACAGCTGGTTATCAAAGATGACCCTTAGGTTATTCGCCGCTGATGATCTCTCAGGTAAGAGTTGAACCAGTGAACCGCATGTGAGGACATATTCAAAGAACCCAGTACCATAACAAGAATGTCAAAAACGACGCAGCTAAAGGCATTGCTAAAGTCAAGTAGGGCCAACACAGTAACTAACTTCTAATCCATGGCCAGCTGGATGTCATAGCTGACTTTAAAGTGCTATGGTAGTACTGTGCCCTGGTCTGAACCCAGATTGGTACGGATTGAGTAAATGATTTGAAGAAAGGCAGTAGGAGAGCTGAGAGTGGACTATGGATTCATGGTCTTTGGAGAGGTAAAGATAGAGGATAGGTAAAATAGAGATGGGCCGATAGTCTTTGAAGGAGGAGGGATAGGATAGGCAGATTTTGGGCAGTGGGATGACGATCGCTTTCTTCCATAAACGACATGTTAAGGAATCTTGAGCAAAGTAATTTTATTTTGAAACTTTTTTATTTAATAAATATTTATTATTAAAAATGTAAGAAATTAAGTGGGCTCATAAATATATATGAACTAGCGTATCTGGTTTGAGTAATAACGTTAGTTTCGCATGTCCTTCTTTAATATTTACGACAGGCGCAACTCCCTAAAAAGGAGCTTTTATCTGAAGATGCTGTCCACGTGTGGCCTCGAGTGTGGAGTCTCAGATTATACAAGAGTTGAAATGCGTAATGGAACGGTGACTAAGTCATGTATCGATCACATTTTTCTGAGACTCGGCAGCGGCCGCTGTTAACTCCGTACTGGCAGATCACCGCGTCACCGTTCTCTCTTGCACCGCTGCTGGCTCACTCAGCTCGCGTATACAGGGTGATCGACAACCAACCGCGCCAACCGTCGTCGTAAACTATGATAGTGTGAAAAAATCAATTAGTGACCACTGAATGGGAGAAGACGAGTGAGATGAATACTCCTGACCAAATATATACGTTTATTAGGGAGTCATTTAAAAATGCGATAATTATGTTTACTAGTAATAAAAAGGTAACTACAACTAGAAAACGCAGTACTAAACCATGGATCAATAAAAAAAAACATACTCAAACTATGCAATAAGAGAGATGAAGTATTTGGACTGTGGTTAAAGGACACAAATAACTGCTCACTAAGACTACATTATAATAAAATAATAAATAAACTTATCAAGGTAGTAAAATTTTACAGAAACTAATATTATAAAAATAAAATCATTAATAACTACGGGGAGTCTAAAAACCTGTGGAAAATAGTCGATAAAATTTCAAATCAAGTGGAAAAAGTCGATACATATGTTTATTTGGGCCTGGTGATTTGCAGCAGGTTTATCTGGGGTCCTCACGTATAAAGCGTTTGTGGTAAACTGAGATCGCTTCTGGCAGTTTTTTGGATCGTTAGGAATTGTATACCCTACACAATTCGCCTCGTGCTTTATAATGTACTAGAAGAATCAGCAGTAACGTACGGTATCTCCAGCTACGAACGAACTTATAGCACATACCTTAGTGCAAGCTTAAACTACAGATTAGACTACTTAAATAATTGTCCCAGCTCACATTAAAAATAACCATGATGACGATGATCTCCGAATTTTTAGGCACTGCGGAGTACTCCCAGTCACTAAGAAAGTTAATTATTGCTTCCTCAAAGAGCAATTCTTTGAGTAAAAAGACAGTTGCAAAATCAATGACCCTGTAACGACCAAGGAATGGTGCAAGTTAAACTGGCTACTGAGTGCGCAAACAATAGCTATGGCCAGCGGACGAGCTCCTTAATGATAACGCGATTAATAAACAACTCACCAACCGACATTAGGGATTTGACCAGCCAAATAAACATCAAAACTAAACTAAAATCATACTTTATTTCCAAATTGGAATGACAGAATGGGTAGTTTTTGAGGAATGTATAACCTATGTACAGATGTAGTGAATAATCCTTTCCTTTCGTATTTTCTCGGAAATGTTCGTTTTTGTCTTACTACTTCATCCGCACTATACATTTTTATCTATGCGCACTCAGTACCCATCAAAACAACGTAGGGAACGGTCGCATTGCAAGAGGAAGTATCTATGTAGAGTAATGTCTGCACAAAGTTAAGCCAATTCTCGTATGCACTATTTATGCTTGCTAAGGTAGCTAGAGTCACTACCTTGCTATCAGCATACCATGCTTATGTGGCTTCGACTCTCAAATATGGTGTTATATTCTGGGGCAACTCAACGGATAAGGACAGAGCCTTTAAAGCACAAAAAAGATGTTTAAGGGCGATATGTCATTTAAAACAAATAGAAACATGTCAGCCACATTTCAAAAAATTAAGAATTTTAACTCTACCATCGTTATATATCTATGAAATGGCCGTTTATGTAAGAAATAATTGGGATCATTTAAAAAAAATAAATTCAAAAAGAAACATTATGTTAAGCATAACGCGGCACTCGACCGCACTATTTCAAAAAAATGTGTTTGGGATGATACCAAAAATTTATAACAATATTCCAAAATGTATCAGAGAAATAGAATCATTTCATTTATTTAAATTAAAGCTTAAAGAACATTTGCTTAATAAAGCCTACTATAGCGTACAAGATTTTCTCAATGGTGACTGAAAGATTGCTTAATGGGTGGGTGGTAGCGTAAGTTTATTAAGGATCTATGTAATTTGCAGTATTTGAATAATCAAACGGACATGTAATATAATGTATTGTTATGTAATTTAAATTAAATCTAAATATAATTTAATTTAAATTAATATTTGTACGCCTTTAAGGTAGAGTGTGGCAAGAACAATATTTATTTAACAACCCTGTAACCCACATTCACAAATAAAATATCTTTATCTTTATCTTTATCTTTATCCTTATCTTTAGTTAATACCACAGAAATAATTTGTTGATATTTATGTTAGATTTTGTGATACACTTCATGGACTCGTGTATTAATGCAGGCCACCTATATTTTTATTTTTTTTGTCTTTACATTTCACTCTTGTCTGTCATTTTTGTAAATAATAAACATTGATTTTATTCGATCCACATTAACAATTTATAACAGACATGCCGAAAGCACTAAGAAAAGGGAAACGTTTAGATCGGCAAGCCTGCGAAGTTATTTTCAATATTTATTTATATTTCTTAACTGAAAATGATAAATTCAAACATACCAACTATACTGCTTACTTTTGTAAAGTCCAAAAACGAGTTTCGGAGGCCAGTGGAATTTCTCAACGAACAGTAAATAAAATATTGCAAAAAGAATACATAAATCAATCCACCTCCAATAGTCCGAAGTCGGCAAAGTTGGGTAGACCAAATCAATTATTTTGTCTAGGTCTTGACGATTTTGACTACAACGTTATACGCCGATTAGTGTATAATTTCCATTTGATATACAAACAAGTACCTACAATTAAAGCCCTGAAGTCCAGGTTATCCGAAGCCATAAATTTTAAGGGATGTGACTTTACGCTAAGAAAAATTCTTAGAAAAATGGGATTTCGGTATAAAAAAGTTGAAAACAACAGAAAATTATTTATCGAGAAAGATGATGTTCGTTTAAAAAGAGTAAAGTTTTTAGCCGCGATAAAAAAGTACAGATTGCAAGGGAAAGAGATTGTTTATATGGATGAAACATACATCCATACCTCACATTTGGCAGGTAAAAGCTCGGCTGACTCGTCAGAAAACGGAGTGAAACAGTTAATTTCTAAAGGACAACGTCTTATAATAGTGCACGCTGGTAGTAGAAAGGGGTTTATACCTGGGGCATTGTTAATGTATCAGTCTACAGATAAAACAGGTGACTATCACAACGTGATAAACAATGAAAACTATGAAAAATGGCTTCGTAATCGACTCATTCCAAACTTAGCTCCACATTCGGTACTAGTAGTAGATAATGCTGCATATCATAATAAGTACGTAGAAAAACCTCCCAATTCAAATACCAGGAAGCAAGACATGATTGATTGGCCATCCAAACATAACGTTCCGATTGATCCGTCATTAACAAAAATTGAAATATATGAAATTAATTGCAAGTCCAAACAAGACTTTGTAGAATACTCTATAGATAAACTTATGAACGAATATGGACACAGCGTACTAAAATTGCCACCATATCATCCTGATTTCAATCCGATTGAAAACATATGGTCTCAAATAAAGGGATACGTATCCAAAAGAAACATCAGTATGAATATGACTACTGTGAAACAATTGGTACAGGAAAAGGTTAATATGATTGGTTCCGATGTTTGGGCCAATGTATGTGACCACGCCATCAAATGCGAAAACGAGTACCGAAAACACGAATCTGAGTTGGAAAATATTTTGGCTAGTTTTGTAATCACCGTTCATGAAAACTCTGACGATGATACACCAGAAAATAGTTCTGATTCTGACTGTGATATGGAAGTTGGAAGTATTGTTTCGCATCACACTGTCCACCCCGATCCTCCTCCTCTTATCCCGCTGTCATAATCGAAGTCGTTCATCCAATCAGAAAATCATATTTATTTATATTAATTTCTCTGCTGGTTTGTTTTGTTTTATGTTGAGGTGTCTTTTTTGTTATGTCATAGTATTTTTAATTAATTACAAAAATTTATTGTTATAAAAAAGGTCTGCAAAATCCTACTGTAGTTTTGACTTATAGTTAGACTTTTGGGGTTCCAATCCTTATAGAATCATTAGATCATCCCAACTGGATCCCAACGGAATTTGGTTTTTATCAGTGCGTTTTATTGAAATAAAACGTCCTCAGTAACTAGTTATATTTTTGTTTACCTAACGAATTCTTTATATGATAGAATCGTGGTGGTTTTAACATCTCAGTGTAATATACGTCAAACGGGCAATTTGACATTTGACATTGATAAATAAAGTATGCGATTTATTTGATACCTACACGTAATTTAATAATACAGTAATTCATAGACACATCGGCACCATTCGGGTGTTATCGTTGTTCCGAGTTTTGCCGATAGGAAAGGATTATTCACTACATCTGTACCTAAGTATAACACTAACCTAGAATATTTTAAATTATGTTATTGTTAACCACCTCTAGTATACCTTAGATACTGATGACGAGTAGATCAAACCACGCATAAACCCCAGTGGTTTAAGTGGTGTTCCCATGTATTTAACTAAGATACAGTATTGTGAAAATAAATATATATATAAAAAAAATAAAACTCTAACAGCCGTTCTTCGATTTGTCGGAAATTATAATCTGTCAGGGGCACAGACTTAGTATTTATATCGATGGTCAGGGGGTATCATTTTAGGCTGCTGCCTTTGTAGCCGAATACTACCAACTTACAAACGATATGCCAGATAATGACATATCAGGCATGATGCTTTATATCATAAAGGTTATAAATCGACCACGATATTTGAAAGAATAGCCGTTCTTTGAAATGACAGAAATAAAAATCTGTCAGGTGGTATGATTTTAGGCTGCTACATTTGGAGATGAATACTGACAACTTACAACCAAGGTGCCAGATAATGTCACATGACACTTGTCGTTTTGTATTATAGGGATACCACGATAGTGCAAAGAATATCCGTTCTTCGATATGTCAGAAAATTAAATCTGTCAGTTGGATTTTAGGTTGCTACTTTTGGAGTCGAATATTGCCAATTTACAACCCAGATGCCAGATAAAGTCACATCAGAACTGATGTTTTGTATCATAGGGATCAATAAATCAATCACGATATATCAACTTATAGCCGTTCTACGATATGTCAGAAATGAAAGTATGTCAGGTGGTATCATTTTGGGCTGCTGCATTTGGAGCCGAATACTACCAACTTAAATAATGACATATCACACATGCTGCTCTGTACTATAAAGATCATAAATCTTTCACGATACTTCAAAGAATAGCCGTGTTCTAGTATGACAGAAATTTAAATCCGTCGGATGGTAGGATTTAAAGCTGCTAGCTTTTGGAGCCAAATTGTGCCATCTTACGACCGAGATGCTAGAAAGTGGCATATTAGAGATGATGCTATATATTATAAAGATCTAAGTCTTTATCAAACTTTTAATGAAACGGATCTACAAGGAGTCAGAGTCAGAGTCATTTTTTATTGAATATAAATAAATAAATTATCTTATTCAACGTCAAAACTATACTTACTTATAACTACAAGTAAATTTTTTTTTATATAAAAAAAAGACTACACAGTTTCGGAAGGTGGGCCTCGGGGTTAAGAAAAAACGGCAAGAAACTCCCCCATACCTTTTTTAAAAAAAAGTGACTTTACAACAGGTACTGGTTTCGGTCTAAGGAAATTCGCCGCCGGACTTGATCCATCGCCCCTCGTCGAATTTCTGTGCGCTGAGATGGTATGGACCATGCAGTTTTGTCATCTAAGTATTCCTTAATACTATAATAGGACTTTCTTATCAGCTCATTTTTAACATAGTTTTTGAACCTCTTTTCAGGACGGATCAATGATTCCTGTGGTATTTTATTGTAGAAGCGAATACAGTGCCCCATGAATGATGTGCCTACTTTACTTAGTCTAAATAATGGTAGTGCTAACCTATTTTTATTTCTAGTGTTAATTGTATGGCTATCACCTACAATTTTAAATAAAGCTATGTTTTTTCTTAGATGCATGATATTCTCGTATATATATTGACAGGTAACCTTAAGTATATTAATTTCTTTGAATTTTTCTCTTAATGATTCTCTAGCATCTAATTGATATATTACCCTGATCGCCCTTTTTTGTAAGAAAAATATCGTATTTATATCTGCTGCTCTCCCCTAGAGCAATATTCCATAAGACATAATACTGTGAAAATAACTAAAGTAAACCAATCTGGCAGTTTCAACATCTGTAAGATATCTGATTTGTCTGACCGCAAAAGCGGCTGAGCTAAGTCTTCGTGCGAGATTAGTTATGTGAGGACCCCATTGAAGTTTCGAATCTATAGGGATTCCGAGAAAGATTGTGTCTTCACCGAGGTCCATTCTTTCAGATCCTATTCTAACACTGCTTTCAACCTGTCGTACATTAGGCAAACAAAATTTGATACATTTAGTCTTCTTTGAGTTTAATAACAGGTTGTTTACATTGAACCAACTTAACACATGAGAGAGTGTACTATTTGCGTCGTCTAGAATTTCTTCTTGTCTTTTCACCTTGAAAATAATAGATATGTCATCAGCAAATAGAACAATCTGAGTCATTTTTTCCACCATATAAGGCAGGTCATTCATGTACACTTAGAAAAGGAACGGACCTAAGATAGAACCCTGGGGTACACCAATATTCATATGGGTTCCAGTGGACTTGCATCTGTTTATATCTACTTTTAGTAATAATAATAATAATAATTCTTTATTGCACAGAAAACACAATGGAAAAAATACAACTATAGTAATCTTTCCATTAAATAAGATTTCATTAATTTTAACGCATTATCTTTGATACCATAGTGTTGAAGTTTGAGCAAAAGAGTTTGATGGTCCACACAGTCAAAGGCCTTGGAAAGATCACAGAAAATACCAACCGCATCCTGTGATCCTTCCCACGCACTATAAATGTGTTCTACTAGCGCTACTCCGGCGTCTGTTGTTGATCTGCCTTTAGTGAATCCGAACTGTTTTTTGTGGAGTAGCCCAGATGCATTGAAGTGAGAGAGTAGTTGACTCAATATGACCTTTTCAAACACCTTGCTCAACACTGGCAATACAGATACAGGTCTGAGGTTCCAATCAACCCTGTAAAGACTACATTTGCGCAAAGATTCCCAGATTTTATCCACCCTTACATGTACAATAAGTCCAATAGTTTTTGTGATTATAGAAATTGCAGTACTTTTGATGTTAAAATAAATGTCAAATATGGCTTCTGTCCCTCACTCATGATGCCTCTGAGTTGGTGCTAGGTGTGCTGCAATAGTACAGCTACCTTATGTAATGTGTCAGTATATCCTACATATCAATGTTGTATTACTTTAAGTTTAAATTTATAAACTGCTTTGCAGATGTTTTATTTATTTTTATGCTAATATTTTGGTTACTATACCCACTTTTCCCTTTTTGTAGTTGTATTGTATCACTGATCAATTCAAATCAATTCAAAACAAAAAATCATGATATGTAAGTATATGTAGACACTGTACGTATAGCTTAACTCCCATCTGTTAACCATATTACGGCTCTGCCTAGCGTGCGACAGTTAATTTGATATTTGTAGCTTTTAATGTCTAGTTTGTAATGTGTTATTGGTAAATACTAGCATAATTAACCTTTTAAATAAACAATTTTTATTCTTATTCTTATTATCGAAAAGCCGTTTTCAATAACGGTTGTTATAAAATAACTCAACGGTTATTTGCATTTTTTTTAAACAACCATTATGCCCACCTCTGATATGGCTTCTGTTTAAGATACACGAGCAGGATACGAACTCGATCGTCACACTCGTTAAAGTGTCGCCAATCGGCAGTTCTGTGCAATGTGCTGACAGCATAAAAAATAACAGGGTCATAAAAATGTACTGCGTCTAGCAACGAGGCTCTCTTGTATGGCCACCGTAACCTGGACACTGAGAGGATATACGGTTTATCGATTCGAATGGGACGAGAGAATACGTGTAGGACTTACAACATGCATCTAATTTGTAGGGAAATGAAACATAAAGTTTGTGTTGTGTGGATAACATAACATATCATAGCGTCACGCCACGCAGAGGGACAATTGTGACCACTTTGAGCCAATTATTCAATACTCCATTTTTCGTGACAGGGGGCTAGCCCATCGCCGCAGCTACGGAGTAATGAAGGTTTCCTCACGATATTTTTTATCACCGTTACAACGTCCGTATAATGTACTTAAGATAAATTAATTATCTCATTGGTACATGGTCAGGAATCGAACCTGCATCTCCTGTGTGAGAAGCAAGCGTGAAACCCTTTATACCACGGAGCTCTTCGTTTTGTAAATACGTAGCTTTAATCGAATCCGTAAACAATTTTCAAGGTGATGCCCCTATAATCCTGATCCCTTAAACTATGGATATGCAGATTAATGATATCCCCATTTTTTTTTGTCGCTCCATACTCCAAACAACAGTTTGGTTAGTTCGTGGTTCAACAATTGACCAGCTAATTAAATGAGCAGTGATTCGGTTGTGGTTGTCAGTTGGGACTAAGGCTATGTAGCTAGTAGGGCTCGTTACGTTACGTCCATGTATTTGGCACCAGCGGGCTACACTTTTAGCTGCCACGTCAATGAATATTTGCCGAATTCATTGTTTGGCTTGGCTATCAAATATCAGGAAGGTTCTCAAAGCTAGCGGCTCTGTGAGCTGTACACCTCGCGAGACTGCATTTTCTTTCAACACTATATACAAACTTATAAATGCACCTAGTTACGTACATGGAGTATGATAGTCACCAATAATTTTGTAAACTACATTTTGCGATCTAAATCCAACCTGTTGACATTTCACTAACACTATATACTATGTCAATCTCTCGGTCTCCACAAATGCAACGACACCTCATTTTTAGGGTTCCATAACCGAAGGTGCTAAACGGGACCCTATTTCTAAGCCTCCGCTGTCCGTCTGTCCGTCTGTCACCGGGCTCTACCGGATCATCCGAAATAGTTAGAGAGCTGAAATTTTCTCAGAGCGCATATTTTTATTGCCGCTATAACAACAAATAATGACACATACCGCTTTTTAAGAATCAAAAGAAGTACCCATACAAGAAATTATTGGTATGGCCATTTTCTTAGCCATTTTGTTTCATTGGTTTGAGGTTAAAACTGGACTCTACCGATCTTATCGGAGAAGATCTTTAATTGCAGTTTTTGAGTTTTGTGCTTAGTTAGGCCGGGTTCACACAGCATTGTCCTGCACGTTTTTTTGTAGTATAACGTCTAACGGATAAATAGTGGCTCATACCACGTACATAGAACCGTTTACACGACGTTTGTACCGCAAAAAACGTATACCGTTTATACGTTTAAACGGATACTCAACGGACTTGTCAAGCAAAACGGATGAACTGTAACGTATTCGGCTTGCAGTGTCTTATAGTGAAGCTCTGTCTCGTTCACACGGCACGATGATTATACGTTTTTCACCGAATAGCCACCAAACAAACAAGCGCAGTGTGCATCTCAGCGTCGTTTGGAGAGGTCGCGCGTATTTTTGTGGTTACATCAAAATGGTTGACGAACCTTCTGTAGATAACGAATTATTGATTTCTTTAGTGGAACGAAAGCCTATTTTGTGGGATAAAATATGGATCTTAATAAAAATCACGTCGCATCCCAATCGGCTTGGAAGGAAATCTTGATAGTAATTGATCCAAATTTCGAGGAAAAGAAAGAAAAAAAGGGGCACGCCATGTTTTATTGTCTATTTATGTTTCACTTAGTTCTAGATATATTCGTTTTGCAATGGGACATAACCTTCATTTGATAAAAAGTAGTCACTAAAAGTAGATCTTTCGCTGTTCGCTTGAACGTTGCATGGACGTACTTTGAAGATTTTCAAATAATAGAGGATTTGCCATATTATAATCTTCAAAATTGTGTCCATCATGTTCACGCACATAATTGTGTAATACGATGCATGCTTTTACGATTTCTATCATTAGAGTTGGCGAAACATCAATAGCCTTAGATAGGATTCTCCATTTTCCTGCTAAGATACTAAAAGCACAATCCACGTATCTTCTTGCCCTGCTCAGGCGGTAATTAATGTTTTTTTTACATAAATCCAAATGTGTTCCTCCAAAAGGACGTAGTGAATTATTATGTAGAGCAAATCCCTCATCACCAATAAATACTAAGGCATACTGTCATCACCTTCTAATAATGGTCTTGGTTTGGGTATATGCAGCGAACCATCATTATTTTTTTTCCATAACATGGAGTTTTTCAAAATGGTTGAATCACACTCTTTACCATATGATCCTATGTCGACATATATAAATCTGTATTCAGGATCAACCACTACACGTAGCACAATGGAAAAGTAATCTTTATAAATGAAGTACATCTATCCACTATGAGCAGGCTTTAATGTTTTTATATGTTTCCCGTCAATGGCACCTAGACAATGAGGGAAATCAGTCTTTCTTTCAAAACCTTCCACTATTTTCATCCATTCATTTTCTGAAAAAGGCGTTTGAAGATATTCTCCCTGAAGAACATCCCAGATGATCCCACTTATAGTCGATACTCCAATTTTATACGCATAGTGTAAATCTTTCATGGAACAACCTGATGATACCTGGAAAAAAACACGCTAATATTAACACCTCTTTTTCAGCGAAACTGATGTGGCGCCAAAACAGCAAAGCCTTATGTTTACAGTCAACAGTTATCTTTTCCATAAGCAATGTTATTACCGAAAATAACAACACAGATGAACGACAACACGAATCCGAAAACAACAAGAAAATTAATTCTGAAGAAAACGAAACATCGGAAGCAAACTCTATACAGACGCAAAAAAATAAGGCGACAATGAACCCAATACCTAAAAGACCTATAAAGAATGCAGTTAGTCCTCTAGATGCGAAGATGATGAAATTTATGGATTCTTATGCAAATAACGAACCTAAACCAATGAATCGACATGCTTCATTTTTTAATGGGATAATACCAATACTCGACAAGTTCGACGATGGATTTTCAAATGGGTGTGTTGCAATTATTGAAAAAGATTAAAAGTGGTCGTCGCCGCCTCGAGTCGTCTTCTTCCAATCTCGCATAAACGTCATATGGACGCGGCGGATTTCCGACCGAGGAATACCAAAATAATAATACAATAACACAAAATACAAATTTTCCAGTCGTTGTAGTAAGTTTTCAAAACTTTCGACGGACATCCGAAAGTAATTAAAAAACTTCTTGTCATCGTTTCTAAGTTTATCGTATAACTTCTCAAATAGTTTAGTACGCCCTGATTCTTCATTAATAGGATTTACCCAAAACCTTCTTCTTTGTCGGCGGCGAGACCGTCGTCGCCACCAATATAAAAGCACAACCAAGCGTGGATCCATCACTGACGTCTACTCACTGTGAGAACTGTTTGTCTACTCACTGTGAGAACTGTTTGTCTACTCACTGTGAGAACTGTTTGTCTACTCACTGTGAGAACTGTTTGTCTATTCACTGTGAGAACTGTTTGAATACTGCGGCTATTCGTTTTTTTCACTGTACGTTAAAAAAACGCATAAATAAAAACGTGCGGGAAAATGCCGTGTAAATCCAGCCTTATTTGTCATACGATTAATGATTGCTCATTCGAATTATAATAAATAATATTGTTTTTTATTATAGTGATTTTATTTCTGTAAATAAGTTACTCATTTTCTATCCACTTCCGATTTCAATGATCAAAGAGTTTCGTTAACCTGAGAACATAGTTCAATACATACTACATACCTACACAAAACTCTTTTTCAAGGATTCGATGGCGGCCTTGAATGTACTCCCAGATAGTATTTAATATTTTATCTACACACATATCATAAACCCTCTTTACTGCGTACAAAAACCGCACGTTACGATCAGTATAATATTAAACTACTTGGTAAAAACTCATTTCTTATCTGAAAAATTACACATTATGACCATAATGTGTAATTTTTCTGCATATTATGACATTCAAATTTCGAACGCCGACGCCCGCCTGCGTGCCGTCCCTAGTTTGTCTGTGAATTTGGTACTGACATTCAAATTTCGAACGCCGACGCCCGCCTGCGTTCCGAACAAGCTAAACAACTGCAGAGCCACAATGCCGGTCAAACATGCGGTTCCTGAACACATCAAAGAGAGCTTATGATATGTGTGTAGATAAACTAGTGTATGTAACTGTACCTAATTAGGCATTCAAACTCTCGAGTGATATTATTATGAAACTCGCCTTCGGCTCGTTTCATAAACCCACTCTCGAGTATTAATGCCCTCCATTATGTAGCAGTCACATAAACTACTATTATTATTCAATTAAAAAGGAACAAAATACTATAGTTTTACGTTTTTCCGTGTACTATGGTATGGAACCCTTCGTGTGCGAGTCCAACTTCCTACTCGAACTTGACCCCATTTATTTGAAACAAATCCGAAATATAGCATTTTTGTACATACGAAAGCATTTTTGTTCAGGCTGAACGGAGACGCTTCAACTCGCTTCGCGCTCGCTCGGTCAATGAGTTGTTCCCGCATTTGTTCTCACAGCTACAATGGCTGGGGTGAACGCCGACTTTCCTGTCTCGATATAAATTAGACACGCCTCTAACAAGAGATTTGTCAAAATACGGAAGCGAAACAGTCCATCACTGACTGTCAGTCATAATGAAAACAAAGCCATAGCCGTCTGAAACTGAAATTTTTTAGCTTAGTTATGTTGTTAAAAATACAGGTTTTCCCAGAAAATAATAATGACAGACAACATAATTATGTCATCCCATACAAATACGTTAATTATAAACAGGAAAAAACATTTTAGGCTTAAAACCTACTTTGAAGTTTGTTCTAATAGAATATACGCTGATATATGAATCTCCTGTTTGTGTTGATATTAACAAAGGCGGAATTACATTGCGTGGGCAAAGACCGACACATTTTTCGCGGACTTTTTCCGTATGCATTTCCGGGTTTTTTCATTCCAATCCGACTTTCCTATACTAAGGCTACGGTGTTTCTGCGTATCTGGGGGCACGGCAGTACCACCGCCAAGACGAGCCAAGCGAAGCGCAAGCAAGGGCACAAATACCTTTTCTCGATGGACTTTGTCGTTTTTGAAACCTCATAACTTGAGTTCGGATTATACCAGATAAACAAAATTTGTGGGGATATGATGTCAGTAGTAATTAATTAACTCATTAATTAAACATAAAGTTTCTATTGCATAGCATTTACACTTCAGATTTTTTGATATAAAAAAACTCGATTTCGTCACTGACTCACTGATGATCGACAGAATTCTTGGCAACAAATATAATGATCATCAAAATATTTTTTTCTTACCCAAAATGGATAAATGAACACCAAAAGTTGCAAAAAATATCAGGGCAAAATACTGCGGTAGCTTAGGTGAGGGTGAGCGAAGCGAAGCCCCCTTTATCCTTGTGTTAGTTTGAACATGTAAGAACAACAAAAAATACTTAAAACATAAACTTAAGTACACAAAACATAAAAAGAAGTTTGGTGATCATTTATCCAAACACAATTTGGTGGACATTTATCCATTCTGGCAGTCATTTCGAATTTATTGGTAGTAAAATAGGTGCGTTTTTGGTAATCGTTTAAACATAATCCGAAATTCTTAGGGTACTTCCTGAAGTCCTGGAAAGCTGAAATTTTGGTTTGTAAGCAAATTAGTATACAAACATCAAAAAAATCTTAAACCTGGAACCATCCCCCCCCCCCCCCCCCTACCCTCAACCCTTAAACTAGAGAATGGAAGTTTGTATGAGAGTTTCGTACCTACAACAACGGAGCTCGTTCCTATAAGAAATATTGTATATCAGAAACTCCAAATTCCAAAAGTCTTTATTACTGTAGATATTTAAATATACATAGCAATCGTCATTTTTTGCCACTTCTCTACATTGGACCACTGTGGGAGAAGAAGGGCGTAGAAACTCCCACAGATTGATTTTTAGATCTCTTTTTAAAAATTGCTTATGCTTAACTAATACAAAATATAATATTTAGTCATTATCATAATTAATAAGCAGGAATAAATAATTACAAAATTATTAACAGCAAGGTCTGTGTTGAGCCAAATTAACCCCATACAGACCCATCATTTAAGTAATCTTGAACATTGTAATATCCCTTTTTCGACAAAGTCGCTTTAACATGGATTTTAAATAGCTCAAATGGCAATTTCAAGATCTCCAGAGGTATCTTGTTGTAGTAGAGAATGCATTGACCCTTGAAAGAATTGCTAACCTTCGCGAGTCTAAACCGGGGCGCAAGTAGTTGTCGTGTGAGGATACGAACCTAACAGAAACTAACAGAACCTAACAAGAAACAACAACCAGGATAAAATTTTAGAGTGACAGTTTATTGGTTATTTACAATGAATTAATTTAAAAAAATGAAAAGAAGATGAGATGAATGAGGTGAAACTGGTTTTATAAAATACAGATGTCTGGATAGAAAGAAGGAAGCGGAGAACACGAAGAGAAGTAGACCAGTGGGGTGATGACCAGGTTGCGGGCGTATTTGTAGTTGTAGATGTTGTTGAAATCGTCGTTGTAGGAACGGTAGCGGCGTACTTGTAGCTACGGCTCGCTGGATCCCGTTGTAGAAATCGTCGTTGTAGGAACGGTAGCGGCGTACTGGTAGCTACGGCTCACTGGATCCCGTTGTAGAACTCGTCGTTTTAGGAACGGTAGCGGCGTAGGCACGGCTCGCAGAATCCCGTTGTAGAAATCTTCGTTGTAGGAACGGTAGCGGCGTAGGCACGGCTCGCAGAATCCCGTTGTTTGAAGATTTATTTTGAAGGTTTTGAGGGAGTTTGAAGGCTCGCAGGATCCCGGGGTTGAGCGACCCCGGGATAAGGCCTTTAAGTGGTACTTCCAGTTTAGAAGCTGACGTGATACTCTCCAGTATTGAAGAAATGTTCCGCTTTTATACCCTTTTTGGAGAGTTCTAAAAATTATTTAAATTAAACGTAATTTTTGTGAGTGGCCAAGAGAGAAAGAGTATTTTTGTAAAAGTATTACAGCAAACATATCAGACCGCTAACTAGTTTGAATGGGCATTGCCATGACAACCAGATAAACAAACAGTATATCAAATGTCAAAGTTTCTTTTCGGGCTCGTAATTCGGTAAACAATACGAAAAACATGAAGTAAATTACAAATTAACGAAAGAAAAAAAGTAGCGCACCAGCGCGCACGAAGCCCGAGATTGTAGAGTTTCGGAGAAAGCCAAAAATAAGGTCACCAAAGGTAAACCGCTTCGCTATCGATTTAGAAATGCTGATAGCATGAAAATGCAGAGCGAACATGATTTATTACTGTGTTATAATGGTTTAAAACGTAACAGGGTCCTATGGAAATAAAGTGATGACCAATATCAGACCGTACAGCATGAATGCAAGACAGAGCAACGTACCCTGAAGGACAAACAAAAAAGACTGATGGTGGAGCTGGAGCTAAGGGATAGGAGACCAGAATAGCATGTAAGTACAGGAGCAGTTACCAAAGCTTTTAAGTTTCTCGAAAGCAGCTGCAGCCTTGGAATTTTTAAGACATTCAAGAAAACAGCACGTAAGTAGTATAACATAACACTACATAGTCTGTGATTATTTCTTAGGTTAACATAACAGCTATCGCTAAGTTTGGGAAGTTTTGTAAGGTTCTTGCGTACATACATTATATTTTCGAAAATAAATTGACTAGCTACAGTTAGTATGTCAATTTCTTTAAAAAGCTGTCTTAAGGAGTCTGTGCGTTTTAAATTATAAATTGCTCGAATAGCTCTTTTCTGTAAAATAAAAATAGTTTGAATATCCGCTGCTTTCCCCCACAACAAGATACCATAGGACATGACACTACGAAAGTAACTTAAATATACTAGCCTAGATGTAGTCACGTGAAACTTCGTGTCATTTACTAATTCTAACGTATTGCTGTCCAACACTAAACCGGTCCCAACTTGCCTGACATTTGGAAGTGAGAATTTGATACATTTGGTTTTACCAGCATTTAACAATAAATTGTTAACTGTGAACCAATTCAAGGTTAAAGATAATACTCTATTGACATCATCAAAATCTTCTTTTTGTCTTTCAATTTTGAAGACCAGTGACGTATCATCAGCAAACAACACTATGTTAGTCAATTTCTCCACCATAAAAGGCAGATCGTTAATATATACCAGGAATAAGAAAGGGCCTAATATGGAACCTTGTGGTACGCCAATTTTTACCCCCGATCCATCAGATTTAACGCCGTTGACTTCTGCCTTTTGAATTCTATTGCTTAGGTATGATCTTAGTAGATCCAACGCTTTATTTCTAACTCCGTAATGATTTAATTTCATTAGACACGTGTCATGATCAACACAATCAAATGCCTTCGACAGATCGCAAAAAACACCGATAGCATCCTGTGCGGCTTACCATGCAGAATAAATATGAGATATAAGGGTAATACCTGCATCCGTAGTCGATTTACCCCTAGTGAAACCGTATTGCTTGGCGTGGAGTTGTTTTGTACGGTTGAAGTGTGAGAGCATTTGATTGAGTATATATAATCTTTTCAAAAATTTTACTTAGTGCTGGAAGAACCAATATTGGTCTGAAATTTGACGGATCACCCTTGTCTCCCGACTTGAACAGAGGTATAAGTTTACTGTGTTTCATGAGGTCATGGGAAAGCTCCGTCATCAACACATTTATTGAATATATAAGCTAGGTGTGGGGCTATAACAAGTATTATTGAACCAACAACTTTGACTGACATACCCGACAGGTCTTCAGTATTTTTTAAGTTAAGTAATCTATACGTTTTGATAATATCCTGGGGACATACATGATAAAATTTAAAATCTACATTACTGATGCTAGTGCTGTTTTTTAACAAAACCTCTGCTTCATATGGAGATGAATTTAGACGCTCTGTTGTGAGTAAGGGTGCATTGGTGAAGAATGTTTCAAAAGCTCGAGCTACCTCAGCGTTGGATTTAACAACATCATCACCTATCTTTAAGCAGAAATCATTATCCCTTGGTATAACTTTGCCAGTTTCACGGTTTATGATTTGCCAAACAGTTTTCATTCTATTATTTGAATTTTGTATTTTTCTATTTATGTGTAAAGTTTTTGCAGTTCTACAAACCAACTTGAAAGTTTTGGAATATTTTTTAACATAGTCATGAAATTTTATATCAAAGTTATAGGTTTTTTGTTCATAAAGATCATACAAGATAGCTCTACTTTTACGAATTCCAAATATTGCCCAGTCATTAAATTTAGATTTACCGTTGTTGGCACTGACTTTCTTTAATTCAAAAACTTTATTGAATTCTGTTTGAATAATGTTGAAGAAGTCAGAATAGATTTTGTTCGGGTTCTGTTCATCAAAATCCGGTACTGGCAAACCCATATCCAAGTTTTTCATATACATCTCTAGTCTATGGGATGTAATAGGCCTATAAAATGATGGATCAGTCTTATTTTCACTAGTAATTTGGAATGAAACTGTTTGACCACTGTGATCGGATGGTAAACAGTTAATTACATTTTTACTTGTGAATGCACAGTCACAAAAAACGTTATCTAAGCAAGTCTGGCTGGTAAGTGTAATTCTAGTCGGCTCTAGAAATACATGACATAAATTAAATTATTTGAACAGAGTTATTAATCGTCGCTTCAGTGTTGTATCTACAAGCAGATCTACATTAAGATCGCCACAAATAATTAACTTTTTTCTGTTATTACAAAGTTTAATGAGGGTTTCCTCCATAATTTTCTCGAATATTTCAAAATTGCCATGGCCTTTTTCATCTCTTGGAGGTCTGTAGACACAAACAATAATATGACTATCCAACTCAACACAAGATACCTCTATTTGTCTTTCCACAGAAAGTGTAAGAATATCTTTCCGTTGTTTCACCTTAATATTATTTTTTACTTAGATTAAAGAACCACCTCTATCAGCAGTCTTTCTATTGTAACAACTGACAATTTTGTAATTATTTATGTTAAAAGACATCATATTTTCCTTTAACCAATGTTCTGTAATACAAATAACATCAGTGTCCGAATTATTAAGAAATAATTCTAATACAAGTTCTTTGCCAGGTAGCCCCTGCATGTTTTGATGGGTAATATTTAAGTGGGGCTTGTCTGAATATTATTTAATGTTGGGATATTATTAGACTTTTTTGACTTATTTAATTCGGGCAAGATATTACACATTTTTGATCTCCTATGCTTGCTTGATATATTTATTGGCTTATGTATGCTAGAGATTTCCTCTATTGTCTTAAAAACTAATTTAAATTACTTGGAATGTCTTCCAATATCCCTTGTCTGTGCTCAATAGAAGCAGTCAGGTTAGCCAAATTCTTGGCTGTAATACTAAAAAAATAAGATAGCGACACAGCTACCTGTCGTTTGTAAAAATCTGAAAGGTAGTAACTACCTTTGGTCAAATAAACATTTTTACTAACATAATTGTTAGAGTCAATCAAATGAATCAAACTATTATTATATGACATTGTATGTAATGTCATATTTAGCTTATATCTAAGATAATTTTCAGCTTGTGGCAATCTTTTACTATATGGGAATGTAAACATAACAATTTTATTAACATTCAGTGAGCAAAGTGTTTCAAAATATTTAATTAGGTCCCATTTGTTTACCTCACCCCTATTTCCAAACATGAGTATTAAGTTTGATTCAGGTGTCAGATCAAGTGTCTTTGTTATTTTTTGCATAACATCATGAAAACTGGAGTTTGGTAAACAGTTATTTATGACTGAGTGTCCCAACTTATTCAATAATATGCCTAAGTTTCTTCCAATTTCATCACAAAACATGACAGTTTTGCTTGTGATGCTTTTGTGCAACCCTGAAATCCCGGGTCGGATACTTATTTCAAGGCTCGTGGTTGTAGCTGGTCTCTCCGGCTGTTGCAAGGAACGTTGGCAGTCACACAAATGATTGGCCACCAAAGAGTCATAGCGTTCCTGATTACTATGAGACAGTTTAAGCAGCTCATCCATGGCCAGGGAGTACTCCTCAATGGCCTCTTGAGATTTTTCATAGCGGGCAGTAATAGATCTCAAGCAGCCACTGACATTGGCAAGTTCAGACTCAAGATTTTGCAGGTCTTTCTCCTATTTTGTTTTATTAATTTCTAGCTCTGTCATACACATTTTAAACTTTTCCAAAATTTCTATTTTACTGTTATTATATAAACTTTTATTGAGATTTTTATGAGATTTTAATTTTTTTGATGTTTGAGTGATGTGTTTTTTAATTTTAACATATCTTTTTGATGCGTTTTTGCTGCATGTTGAACCAGTGCCCACCACTGAGTCTTCATGAGTCAAATCAATCACTGCACTGGACACATCACTACATGCAACAGAAACTTGGCCGGTTGACTTATCTGCTAATATCAATTCCTCAAATAAATTTTGGGATTTTTGTGCTGCTGAACCATGAGACTCCTCTTCTAATTGTGTGATTTGGTTGTGGGCATCAGACAAGTCCTTTTCCAGGGTAGAAATTATCTTCAAAGCAAACTCATATTTAGCAGCGCACTGATCAAAACCATGAATTATCATTTTTGACCTAATTTGGTCTTCAAGTACATTTTCATATTGTGAGTGTAAAGTAGACAGCTCGGTTTTTAGTTTAGTATTATTACCTAATGCTTCTAGCAATATCTTTTCATTGTCCTCCCGTTCACAAGTCAACTGGCTACACAATTCCCTAGATAGTTTTAATTCTTCTAAAGCCAGGTTAAGTTGGGATTCTACTTGGCGTGCTTTACGGGTCTGCATGCGACTGTCCATTATAGATAATAATAATAATAATAATAAAGCCTTTTATTTCCCATCTATTAGATACATATTATTATATAATTAATTACATTTTCTATTTATTTCATTTATATCTAAAATTCATTTTACATTATTTACCATTTAGTATGTATAAATGTATATATTATTATTTATTATTTTTCTAACATCGCTGTATTGGTAAATAAATTTACATAATTTTCAATAATTATAATATTAACATATAATATAATTTATCATTTAATTTACCTACCTATTTTATGAATAACGTTAAGTGTTAATTGTATTATTTATTAAGTATTATTTTTATCGGGTACCCATTTTTGGGTGAAGGCCTCCTCCATTATAGATATGAAAGGAAAATAGTATGTATCAGTGTCAACAAACTACCAGAATAATTGTCAGCCAATTGAGGTTATGTCAGCTGAGCCGAGTTCGAAATGATTACCACTTACGTGATTTATTTGGTTGAAATTAGATTCCAGATGTTATGTTTTCGCTTAGAATACACAAAAAGTAGAACGAAATCACTCCGAACCGAGAATAACAATGACAAAGACAAATTTCTGTAACCGAAAAACAATTGGCCAGTTTGAATCAAATACAAGTCACTCACATAAAATATTTATAGTCACACGTGTATTTATGATTATCCTATTAAATACAACTAGAATTGTAGCTTAATTACACAAGAAAACAATTTATATTTTAATTTTACAAGCTGAACTAATGAAAAGTAATGAATAGTGAATATATTTTTCACCTTACGCCCATGTGGCGGTAGCAAAACGGCCAAGCCACATATTTTGACTAAGGCGAAGGTGTAGAGTTTGTGAAGTTAGGGCTTGTAGAGTTACGGCGTGTAGAGTTTGAAGCTTGGCTCTACATCAGACCTGCTTATGATCTCGTCTTGGCAACATTTTACATGTTTTTTTTTTGGTGGGATAAATATTGACTTACTAGTGATTTGCCTCTTTAGTTACGATCTTGCTTTGGAGTTTTATCAACATAGCTCTTCAAACAAACATGAAGGTTACCGATACGAGTACCTACTATAAAGTAGACCCTTCATCGTGGGGCCTCACTATTCAACACATCAGTCTTTTAAGACCTTCAACTGAGGCGCCCAATTTCGCCATTCACTCCTAGTTCCATCCAATTCACTATATACCTGTTTCTAGCTATATAGTCTATCTAGCCACAAAAAGCTATCCAGCCGCAAATCAACATAATTATCTTTAAAAGCTTGCTTGTAACTTCTTGAATCTCTACCACGTAGTAGCTAGTGGTACCAAATGGTACCACTAGCAAAATGACCGCATCGGGGCTGCAACAGCCATATTGCGCGTACACAGTGGTGGGTTTAGTTTACGATTATCGCGCTGTTTGGTCGCCAACGCCGCCAGCGCCGATGCACTCCTGTTCCTTTTATTATATCAACACGAAATTTATTTTTATTATTGCCATTCTTGTCGACTTATTTTGTTATGCCGCTCGTATTTCCGTAGGGCACAACAATGGAGCGAAATTTTATTATAATCATATCAATAAATTACGCAGAGCGATTGCTTGTTGTCGGCTCAATGAAGTTATTGTGTTCTATTGAGTTATCTGAAATTAAAATTCGACAAATGGGCCCTCAGATATTTATGTTTCGTAAACGCGTACTCAACTATGATGGACGAACTCAGGAAAAGTGGAGTATAGATACGATTGTGTTAGATGCGTTCCGAAGGACTCTTGCTTTCCATAAAACTGGTACTGGAAAATACATTTCGGATCCTGACCTCGTTAAATAAACTCACCTACACTCCGCATCCGGAGATATTATTTGGCAAAAGTTCTCGAAGTTGCAGAATGTTATTGAGTTTCTCAGAGAGTGGATCCTGGCACTTGCGATATTACCGTCACACGTCTTATGCTGCTTCTATAGAGAATTCTAGGTTTAGTAGACAAACTTGGTTGGTCTGTCTGTCTTTCAGACTTTGTCTTGTCGGGATCCTATTAATAAAGGCTCGGCTGTTTCTCGGTGCGTCATTCCTTATGTCACACACAGAACGACAAACTGATGTTCTCACATGTTACCAGTATAGGTTCTCACTTCCTCGGCTGGATCATCTGGATCTTATTCCATTTCTCTGCCGTGTGAAGCTAAATAACTTTACCAAGAAGACCGTCAAAATATCTCCACAAACCACTGAAGATTTCTCTACTTACTGCTATCCTTTAAAGTCACATAATACATTATAACATACAGCAGCTATAATAAACATATGGGAAAATTAAAAGTATGATGATAATGATGGATCAAGGTCTTTTCCGAAATAACAAGCGAAGTAAGGGTAAGTTCAAATAGCAACATTTGCAGTAACCTCGTCTCAACGGACGGGCCAAAAGCGATATTCCTCGTGTTACAGCAACCAATGCTAGGGCCAGATTCATTGTTGTATTATAAATACCGTTTTGCCTAAACCAACAAGTTTGGGATACGTGTCTGTGTGAGAAGCTTAAACGATTTCAAAAAGCCCAAAGATAATAATATTATAGTCAAACCTTCACTCAAAGCTCTTCATTTAAGTCCGCTAATGGACACCGAAACATAAACTGGAGCTTTCATTATGTCGTGAATTCAGACTCGTTGGCCTAGTTCAGCTCAGGATCGTAAGGCGACGGTAACGGGTTCAGAGCTTTGCTCGTCGCGGTTACTGATCTGTGGTGGCCAAATCGTGACTGCAATACCGAATATGGAGGAACAAGGCTCGTATTTGTGCCTCTGCCACTCTTTCTGGGACTGTTTATCGGCCTCATGCTTTTACTTTACTTTATATACTGTATTGCACAAAATAGAAGATACAGATATGTCTTTTCGCCAATTAATCAACTGGAGGCTGTGATTTGACTTAAAATAAGGGAAGTCTTCGTAACATATTATTTTATCGGAATTTGTAAAGAAGGTATCCTTTAGGAGGAATTGCTTATTATACATAAATAAATGTAGCCCATTAATGTCCCCACCAAGGGGCACAGCCCTTTACCCGGATACGAGTAAGATTGAGCCATACTCCGCCACGCTGGCTCAGTGCGGGTTGGTGGAGGGGTTTTACGAGTACTACTACCAAGTAGCGATGGTAGCCGGGACCTGCAGCTTAACGTAATCCGAAACACGGATATTCCGATAGTGTACTTAAGATAAATTACTTATCTCTCAGCTCCGGTTTCAAACCTGCATCTCCTGCGTGAGAAGCAAGCGTGAAACGCACTAGACCACGGGGCTCTTTTCCCGACTTCAGCGAAGCGAAAAAGAGGAGGGTTATGTGTTTGACCTGGATGTATGTCTGTTCCTGTGTTCCCTCATATCTATTCAACGGCTCAACCGATTTTGATAAATGATACGTTAAATTCGTCTTGATGGCTTAGTGTCACTGGGAATATTAAATAAAAAAATGGCGGATTTTATGTTCTTTAATATGCGGGCTAAACAAACTTTATTCAAGACTCTTTTCAAATTAAAAATTCTTTATTTTCGTTACATATTAACATATGTTTAGTGAACGTCATGATTTGCCTCTTCTCTACACTGGACCACTCTAGGAGAAGCAGGGCGAAGAAACTCCCACAGATTGATTTTTGGATATCTTTTAAAAATGTGTATTGTTTAACTAGTGCAATATTACATATTATAAATAATATGCAGGAATAAAAAATAAAAAAAAATATGCTGTTTTTATGAATTATTATGAGTTCTGTCTTGAGTAAGATTAACACAATGCACTCGTGACCTTTATGTAATTTTGTAATATCTCTTTTTAGATAAAGTGGTTTTTACTTGGTTTTTAAGTTGTCATTTTTAAAATCTCCATATATGGCATTTTTAAAATCTCCAGAGGTATCCTGTAAAGTAAAGAATGCATTGACCCTTGAAATAATTGCTAACTTTCGTGAGCTTAAACGGGGTGCAACTGTCTGTGTCTGTGATAATTTCTTAGTTTAACATTACAGCTATCGCTAATTTTGCAAAGAGTTAAAAGGTTCTTGTGTACATACACTATATTTATAAAAATATCTTGCTACAATTAGTGTGTGAATTTCTTTAAAAAAATCTCTTATGGAGTCTATGCATTTTAAATTATGAATTGCTCGAATAGCTCTTTTCTCCTATAAATTTTTATTTAGTTTGAATGTCCGCTGCTTTTCCCCATACCAAGATACCATAACATGACACTATGAAAGTAACTAAAATAGACTAGCCTTGCTGTAGAATTATTTCTAAAAAAAATTGACATTGATGTTATTTGTGTTGCAGAACACTGGTTAAAGGAAAATATGAAGTTTTTTAACATAAATAATTAAAAAATTGTCAGTTGTTACAATAGAAAAACTGCTGATAGAGGTGGTTCTTTAATCATAGTAAAAATAATATTAAGGTGAAACAACGGAAAGATATTCTTGCACTTACTGTTGAAAGACAAATAGAGGTATCCTATATTGAGTTAGATAGCCATATTATTGTTTGTGTCTACAGGCCACCGAGGGATGACAAAGGCCATGGCAATTTCGAAATATTTGAGAAAATTATGCAGGAAGCCCTCACTAAACTATGTAATAACAGAAAAAAGTTAATTAATTGTGGCGATCTTAATGTAGATTTGCTTGTAGGAACAACAATAAAACAACGATTAATAACTTTATTCAAATCATTTAATTTATGCCATGTATTTCTAGAGCCGACTAGATTAATACTTACCAGCCAAACTTGCTTAAAGTAAAAATTTTATTAACTGCTTGCCTCTGATCACAGTGGTCAAACAGTTTTATTCCCAATTGCTAGTAAGGATAAGACTGATCCATCAATTTATAGGCCTATTACATCCCATAGACTAGAGAAATATACGAAAAACTTAGATATACATTTTCCAGTACCAGATTTTAATGAACAATGCCCAAAAAATTTATACTTTCGTTCTTCAACATTATTGAAACAGAATTCAATAAAGTTTTTAAATTAAAGAAAGTTAGTGACTACAACGGTAAATCTAAATTTAATGACTGGGCAACGTTTGGAATTCCTAAAAGTTGAGTTATCTTGTATGACCTCTGTGAACAAAAAACCTATAACTTTGATCGAAAATTTCATGCCTATGTTAACAGATATTCAAAACTTTCAAGTTGGTTTGTAGAACTGCAAAAACATTACACATTATTATTATTAACAATAGAAAAACACAAAATTCAAATAATAGAATGAAAACGGTTTGGCAAATCATAAACCGTGAAACTGGCAAAGTTATACCAAGGGACAATGATTTCTGCTTAAAGATGTTGTTAAATCCAACGCTGAGGTAGCTCGAGCTTTTGAAACATTATTCATCAATTACTCACAACAGAGCGTCTAAATACATCTCCATATGAAGTAGAGACATTGTTAAAAACAGCACTAACATTAGTAATGTAGATTTTAAATCTCATCATGCATATCCCCAGGATATTGTCAAAACGTATATGTTACTTAACTTAAATAAAACCGGTCAAGTGCGAGTCTAAATCGCGCACGAAAGGTTCCGTACCACCGTTCAATGGAAGCGATGGTGTGGAGTGAATAGTTTGGATTTTACACAGCAAAATATTGTTTACAAAGTTATTGGTGCGGTTACTTTCACACTCCATGTACGTAACCAGGTGCATTCATAAGTTTGTATGTGGTATTGAAAGAATTGTTGTATGGGAGCCCCCTTAAATATTTCTTTTATCCTGTTTTTTAGTATTTGTTGTTATAGCGGCAACATAAATACATAATCTGTGAAAATTTCAACTCTCTAGCTAGCTAGGTTCTTGAGATACAGCCTGGTGACAGACGGACGGACGGACGGACAGCGGAGTCTTAGTAATAGGGTCCCGTTTGGAACCCTTCGGGTACGGAACCCTAAAAATACTGGAGACCTATGGGATATATCAGTCAGTCATTGGTTTAACAATACTAGTTACGGCCCCACACCTAGCTTATATATTTGATAAATGTGTTGACGATGGAGCTTACCCAGACAGACCACATGAAATACAGTAAACTGACACCTCTGTTTAAGTCGGGATGCAAGTAAAATTTTTGAAAAGATTATACTCAATCAAATGCTCTCACACTTCAACCGTACAAAACCACTCCACGCTAAACAATACGGTTTCACTAATGGGTAAATCGACTACAGTTGCAGGTATTACCCTTATATGTACAATAAATATGAGATATATCTCATATTTATTGTGCATGGGAATCCGCACAGGATGCTTTCGGTGTTTTTTGCGATCTGTCGAAAGAAAAGATTATACTCAATCAAATGCTCTCACACTTCAACCGTACAAAACCACTCCACGCTAAACAATACGGTTTCACTAATGGGTAAATCGACTACAGTTGCAGGTATTACCCTTATATGCACAATACATATGAGATATATCTCATATTTATTGTGCATGGGAATCCGCACAGGATGCTATCGGTGTTTTTTGCGATCTGTCGAAGGCATTTGATTGTGTTGATCATACATAATACGCTATTAATGAAATTAAAACATAACGGAGTTAGAAATAAAGCATTGGATCTACTAAGATCATACCTAAGGAATAGAATTCAAAAGGGGAAGTCAACGGCGTTAAATCTGATGGATTGAGCATGGTTCCATATTAGGCCCTTTCTTATACCTGGTATATATTAACGATCTGCCTTACATGGTGGAGAAATTAACTGACATAGTGTTGTTTGCTGATGATAATTCAATGGTCTTCAAAATTGAAAGAAAAAAAGAAGATTTTAATGATGTTGTATGTTGTATGTTGATGTTTAATGGTGTATTGTCTTTAACCTTGAATTGGTTCACAGTTAATAATTTATTGTTAAAAGCTGGTTAAAGCAAGTGCATCAAATTCTCACTTCCAAATGTCAGGCAAGTTGAGACCAGTTTAGTATTAGACTAGCAAATGTCACACATAACCATTGATAGCAAATTGCAATGGGGACCCCACATAAATATATTAGCTGGTAGAATAATTTCTGCGGGTTTCGCTGTTAAGAACATCAGACAACACAGGGATGTGGCAACAATCCTACAAAGTTAAAGTCAAAGTTCTGTATTACTGTAGGTATTTGCAAATACTTAGCAAACGTCACTTTTTGCCTCTTCTTGCTTGTTGGGCCACCTTGTATCGACAAGGTGGCCCAACAAGCAATGGAGCGTTCCATGTTAGGTATCTCTCTCATTGACTGCGTGCCAAACGTCGAAATTTGATGGAAGACGAAGCGGATAACGGGACCGAGGTGGAGATGTGCGGATCACTTGGTTAGACGGTATGACGGATGGTGGACCAAAGCAGTCACAGAGTGGTAGCTAAGGGGAGCGTCAAGGCCAGTGGGCAGACCACCTGCCCAATGGTCCGACGATGTACTATATACGATGCGGTTGGTGCAAGGCCGTAGGGGTTGGCGCTATAGGGAAGAGTACTATGCTTAGCAGTGGGTTGATGTGGGCTAAGCATGATGATGATGATGAACGCTGCACTGAAATATTTTAAAATCAAAAAATCAAAATCAAAAATCATTTATTTCCATAGGATGTTGTTACATCACTTAGATCCGTCATTACATTTTTTTGGGTGAGTTCACTAACACAATGGCGGAATCTGTGGAGAAGAGCTCACCGAAGAAACTCCACAGTCGTCGCATCTTTTGCGTTTCCTTTTTTAAATAAAATATTGTCAAATTACAAAATGAATGCTAATTATATATCGAAACAGCCTGTTACTCAAACAATCTATTTCCATGGACATCTGTCCTCTAAGTAATCAGATATCCTATAGTAACCTTTTTTATACAATTTCTGTTTTATTATTATTTTAAACTTGTCTAAAGGTAGGTTTTTAATATCAGTAGGGACCTTATTGTAATAGCGTATACAATTGCCTTTAAAATAATTACTAATTTTATGTAGTCGGCTTACATAAGCAACCAACTTCTCTTTATTTCTAGTATTAAAATTGTGTATATCACTGTACTTCTGAAAATTAGTTATATTTCTTTTTACATACACAAGATTGTCATAGATATATTGAGACACAAATGTCAGAATATTGATTTCTTTAAACTTTTCCCTCAGTGACACTCTAGGCCCTAATCTATAAATTGCATGAACAGCCCGTTTCTTTAACTTCTTTCAAACTATATTTTAAACTTTAAACTTTATCGAATCTCACTAATTACGTTAAGTCTTATCTGCTTGTTTTTTGCTATTTAGGGTACCGCAGTCGGGTTTTTATAATTAAGTCATTTATAAAGATGGTTATTTCACCCTTTACTAAACTTGCTAGTTCGGCTTAGTCAAAACTCTATCCGAGATAATTTCAACCCTTTACTAAATTAAATGCTTTTCTTTACGCGCGTTGAATGCCTCATTGGCCCTTGCATAATGTCATACAGCCTTCACAAGGTAGAATAATCTGGTTCAGTTGGCTGGCATCCAATTTGCGGCTTCGTTGTGCGGCTTCGAACCGCAGCCCTGGTAATTGACACCGAAAGCTAAACCGCGACTTATTAAGCGGAAAATGTAGCCCAGATGATAACCGCGACACAAAATACGTCCGACAACCGACCGTAAATAACAACGCATAATCGGCGCGGACAATATCCAATCACCCAAATGTTTTATTGTTGTCTATGTCTAGCTGGAGTAATTTCTAATAAAAACAACGCAAGTCCCCGTACCTATAGAGCGCTCGAGAGGTTTAGTTTAGAAAGTTGGCATCTTGTCCATAGCGGTTATTCCGAGTTCCCTACTTAGGCAGCCTTGCAAAAAGAAGGCTCTATTTAACGGGAATCTAACTAGTAAAAAGCGCCTTGCAAGCTGAAGAACTAAGAGCCGAATTACCGTGGCGCGGTATAAAACAAATCTACGACGTTTCACGTACCGTAAACTTTTTACGTCTTACGTTCGAGATGAGATCGTGTTTGTTGCGAGTTGATACTTCGCTCTTTATGGCGCAGGTCGAGAGAGTCTAGTATGGGCTGTAATTGAAGGGTGGAGTTACGCGGCTGGAGTGCGAGGGGCTCGTCCGACGCAGTGCATGAGGCTGGCTGGCTACCCCAGGTTCATTGGTAGAAGTTGTTATCACAGTCGCTATTCGGCTTTTGCGTGGTGAGGTTGCACGGGGCTGTTTCTTGGTCGCTCGTAATCTCTGCGGAAGTTTCGTGACACCGAAGTTGAAGTTATCCGGTTTTATTTGACGCTGAAAAAAGAGACTGCAGGAACTATTGCAAGAAAGTTAAGTGACAGTGGGACGTTGTTTGGAAGTGGCTTGTATGAACTTGTCGATATCTGCCCAGTTTTGGACTGAAACTGCGTTTAGATTATTAAAGGGCGGATTTCCTGGTACCTACGGTATGTATAATTTCTTTATTTAAAGGTCGATAGTTGATTCAAAAGTCTAAAGGTTTTACTTTGCCGGTGAGTATTACTTAAGTACCTATAAAACTCTGGTTCTCTGAAAACTAGATGCAAACTTTAATGAAAAGGTTATGGTTCTTTCTCACAATTTTTAAACTCAGTTTGAAGGTTTGTGAAGCAGGAAGGGAAGGAACTTAAGTGGAAAAGATGTGAGACAGAAAAAATAGCGATGTAAATGTAATGTTACATTGCCATGCATTATTGAACAAGATCTCTTAAGAAAAAAAAACTCTTTCCTACCCTTGATGGTAAAGGGCACAAATTAGGATCCACGTTTTAGCACGAAAAAGAGGCAAACCTACCGTTCTTAAAAATATATCATAGCGTCACGACTTTTCCCATATGGGGTGTCAGAGGTACAATCGTGCCCACTTTTAGCCGGTTATTCGATACTCCATTTTGCATAACAGGGGACTAGCCCATCGCCGCAGCTTGCAAAAGTTGCAGAAAACATCAGGGCAAAATACTGCGGTAGCTTAGGTGAAGGGTTAAGGGGGTGGGCAAAGCGAAGTTATCTTTATCTTTCGTGTTAGGTTGAACATGTAAGAACAACAAAAAATGCTTAAAACATAAAAATCAAGTACACAAAACATAAAAAGAAGTTTGGTGATCGTTTATCCAAACACAATTTGGTCGTCGTTTACTAATTTTGGCGGTCGTTTCAAATTTATTGGTAGTAAAATAGGTGCGTTTTGGTGATCTTTTAAACATAAGCCAATACTTTTTAGGGTTTAAAAGGAAAAAAGGAACCCTTATAGTATCACTTTTTTGTCCGTCTGTCCGTCTGTCAAAACCTTTTTCCTCAGGACCGCGTGGAGGTAGCAATTAGGTCAACGCAATCAATTGTTACGCAATCATTGTGTTTATGTCACGATTTTGCTGAATTTGCTTGATACTCGCAAGGGAATTGAAACCTATAGGGTACTTCCTGTTGACCTAGAATCATAAAATTTGTCACGAAGCGATTGGTGATTAGGTCTTATAGAACATATAAAGGGAAAACTCAGAAAACCGTAAATTTGTAGCTCCTTCACAACAAACATGTGATTTGTGCGGAACCCTCGGTGCGCGACTACAACTCGCACTTTGTCATTTATTGTAATTTTGTATAAGTTGAATTTTCAGCAGTTTGGAACAAACCTGTCTTATTTGGGGCCTTAACGATCTCAGAGCGTCATCCCTTTTGCCACGGTTTTCTGGAACTTTGATCCATCTTTGATCCCTTGGGCCCAGGCATAAGTTATACGGTTCTTTTTATTTTTTGTGGTTGATCGATCGAAATTTGGAATATTTCAGTCCTTAGAGGTGGAACGTGCGAACATGTTTGCTGCACGTAAAAATCTTGACTATTGAATTGAATGCGCAGTAGACACTTATCAATACCTGTAATAATGCGCGCCAAACGTCGCCCAGCGCTCTTAATTCGTGGCGCGAGGTATATATTCCTATCTAATTCGAGGAAGTTAACTTTTAACCGAAAAATGGCAACTGCAAGTGAATTAATAAAAAATGTATCTTGCCACCCCACAAGGGAAAAGTCCGAACGTTGTTATTTTGGCTTTTGAATGTTTTGGCTTGTAGCATATTTCCAAAATAGATTCTACTCCATGCATAGCCCGTTAAAGGGCTAACGAGTTTTGGATCTCCGTCTGAAGGCGAGCCGCGAACGTATAATCTCACAGCTTATCTGGACCCCGCCGCACATGAGTGGTTAAGCAACGATACGCATCATCTTTCTTCATTACAATGTCATTTTCAGGAATGTGATTAATATGTGTTTCTTCATACAGGGTGGGCCATTTGCAAGGATCACTACGCCCGCGCCGATGCACTCCTGCTTTATTATATCAACACGAAATTTATTTTTATTATTGCCATTCTTGTCGATGTTGCTCGTATTTCCGTAGGGCTCAACAATGGAGCGAAATTTTATTATAATCATATCAATAAATTACGTAAAGCGATTGCTTGTTGTTGGTTTAGTGAAATTATGGTGTTCCATTGAGTTATATGAAATTAAAATACGACAAATGGGCCCCCAGATATTTATGTTTCCTAAAGGCGTACTCAACGATGATGGACGAACTCAGGAAGACATGAGTTGATGTTGATCTTGATATTGTTAAATAGAATACCATACATTCATCATATGATATGTGGAAACTGGAGTATAAATACTCTTGCTTTCTATAAAACTAGTACTGGAAAATACATTTCGGATCGTGACCTTGTTAAATAAACTCACCTACACTCCCCGGATGCGGGAGATATTATTTGGCAATAGTTCTCGATGTTATAGAATTTTATTGAGTTTCTCAGAGAGTGGATCCTGGTACTTGGTTTCTCGTCAATAAAAATGCGCAGTTTTTTAAATCAATATTTTGTACTGTGGACTGATGAAAGTAAATTTTCCAGAGAAGGTATCACAAACAGCCTTAATAAGCATAAATGAGCTGACAAGCACCAAGGCGGTGTCGTTCCAGAGGAAAATCTCTGTCAATGTTAGGGCTGGAGTGATAGGCAGAACGTTGATTGGGCCACAATGCTTACCAGATTCTTTAAACCGCCAAAATTTCCTGGATTTTCTTCAGAATTACCTTCCTGTAGTTTGGTGTTATGAGTTGAAGTTATGGTGGAGGTGTCTGGAGCTCAAATGGAGTAGGAACTAGTATTCCAACAAGACGGCTGTCCAGCGCATGGACAATTGATGTGAGAAACTATCTTGACGGCTTTTCTAATTGCTGGATCGGCACAGACGGACCCATTACTTGGCCCGCTCGTTCACCAGACCCCTAAGGACTTATTTGTGTGGGGCAGGACCAAAGAACTGGTATATTCAATTCAAGCGATTAACAAAAAAGAACAGTTGTTTTCAATAATAAGACTGGCTTTTGATATCATGAGAGAGAAGATTATGAAAAAGAAAATGGTTTTCTGTAGTCAGAAGGCGTGCTTGTGCCTATGTGCGGAACCTAGGTTCTTATTTTGAGCAAGAATAAAATAAGTTAAATTAATTAAAAACATTCATGTTTGTTTATGTTTATGGTTTGTAGGTCTTAATTTCAACAATGTGTAAGGTAGCTACGTAACTAAGACCTCAAATGATAGAGCAATAACCAAGCATGTTTTTAAAATGATAAGATAAGATAACCGTTTATTTGATTTGCACACAAAAGCTTTCACCGGTTTTTTTAATTGGGTCCGAAACAATTATTTTTTTGATAAGTGAAATTTGTTGTGCTCTTCAAAGGTCTGAAAAAACAGAAGTAGCAGATGCACAAATAAAGATTTATTAGGATGCTTATTAAGTGTTTTATTAGAATTAATTTGTAAAAAATCCAATTATTGTTTAATTTTGCAGTTATTATCGATTAACTGTCAAAATCTAGGAATTTTAGCCAAAAACATTAAATCATCAATAAAAAATAAATGGGAAGACCTCGCTATAGGCATATTTGCCTTAATACTTCGCATTAAGTCTTTGCATCGATCTACCAAACACCCTGTATATATTATAATAGTTTAAAGGCGAACGCCAAGGTTCAGTAGTTTTCAAATTATGAAAAATAGGACTGAAAAAGAACAGCTGGAAGCCTTGACAACTTGGAGTTCTTAAATGCTTTCTGAAGTTGTAAATATATTGGAAGGGGGACCAAAAATTACTGCTAAAATAAAATCTGATTTTTCCATACAAAAATGCTTACTTAGAATCGTTTTTCATTACTATGGCAATACTGTAGATAAAAGACAAGAACGAGCACGTGCGCTCCACAAAGATCTGACATGAAAAGCGGCGGATGGTGTCATAATAAATTTATATAGTAAAAGATTTATCAAGGATTATTTTAATGTATTGTGCAAGGTTTTCTTTAAAACTGTAAAAAAACCGCGCTTGAAGACACTTTTGGGGGCGCGGCGGCGTTGATGCACATTAGGGTATATAAATATGAACTTGGCTCTATAACGTACATATCTCGATTGATGCTAAACTGATGAGAACTGCATTAATTTTGCCAAATTTAGAGCTAAAATTCTTGCATAAAATCGTACCCTAAGGTGTCATTTTGCGAGATAATTGGAATTAAAGAATCATGACACGCGAAGGAAAAAAGGGTGTCTTTAACGTCATATAATAAATTAAAATAAAAACCTGCTCAGAAAGTATCTTAGGGACACAATGATCAAACTCTCATAAAATAAGTAACTCTTTGGTTTAGTAATTTACCAACTTACAAGCCATAAAAGTGATTTAACCACAGCCTCTGAATTCATTACTTGTTATGCGGTCACTGGGTAGGGCCGGCTAAAGCATTGGCTCGAGTACTTTAATAACATTAATTTGTATAAAAATCCACGAAGGCAGTGTTTTTCATCCGCTGTATGCATAATTAATTTATGATAACGCCTCAGCCATCCTGTGAAGTTGAGTTGTTTGGAAGCGTGCCCGTCGGACTGTCAACTCATTTTACTAACAAAATCTTGACGAGGACTACAGGGGTGGATCTAGCTTTCATACAGTCAAGGTCTAGTGAGGATCGGTTCCAATTCGTCCTGAGCTGCCTTATTTATGTAGCACAACGAATAAAAAGTAGGCTACGAGATATATTAAGAACGGCGGCGCATTTTAGCCGGTAAGAACCGATATCCCCGGAAATTACAGATGGCTATCAAACCGAGTAATTAACAACTAATATGTCCTGTTTAGGGGTGGTGCAAGCTGCCCCGTAAATATCAAATGGCTAACGGGACATATCCCAACTGCACCCAAACTCGTACCGACTTCATGTCACTATAAGGCAAACTACATAGGACGTTTTAAGAAATGCCCTGCCCCCGCCTGCCCGCCCCTGAAATTTGACATGGTTAGCCAATCGTGTAATGAGCAACCAACTGATTTTGATAAAGGGGCGGCGCATGCGTACGAGCAAATTGAGTAATGGGCATCCGTTATGAGCTAGCGCCTTCCCGATCACATGGCTACCAAATCGAATAGTGAGCACCTGATAAGATCTGTAATGAGGGGCGGGCCAAGCCATCGAGAAAAGTTGAATTGGAACTTCGAGCAAATGAGTGGGTTGCTCAACACCATCACCACAATATCTCGCATTACTCTAAGAAGTATTAAACCGATTTACAATTAAATCTGATTTTTCAGTTTGAGTTTTCAAATTTTGATGTGGAGGTACTTGTCCACGCTTGCAGCATGAGAGTAGATTTGGTTGCTCGCAGGCTTTTTTATTATTAAATAGGCACGTCCTTCCATGTGCCATTATACAAAGTTTTTATGCAAATCAAAGAGATTTTAAAAATATCACTAGTATGACCCCCATGACCCCCCACCCTCCCTGGATCCGCCCTTGGTGGACTAAGGGCTTATTCCATGTGGGAGACTGCAAGCCGGAGCAAATAAGGGATGATGGATCGGGTGAAAAAAATCGGCATTCCACAGGCCCTCTCTTATTACTCGTATTTATTAACGATATGCCTTTTAGGGTGGGGAAATTTACTGACATATTTTTCTTTGCTAATGATACTTTACTGGTCTTCCAGATTGTAAGACAAGAAGAAGATTTTGATGATCTAAATATTGTTGTATTGTCTTTAACCTTGAATTGGTTCATATTCAATAATGTATTGTTAAATGCTGGTAAAACTAAGTGTATCAAATTCTCACTTCCAATTGTAAGGCAAGGTGAGACCAGGTTAGTGTTAGGCAGCATCACGTCAGAATTAGTACTTGGGATAGCGATTGATAGCAAATTGCAGTGGGGTCCCCACATAGCAGCAGCCGTGGACGGACCCCTGAACACGGCTCGGTTCGGACTCCCTGGACAACATCGAGTATACGTAAACGATCATTTGACCTCGTTAAACAAAGTACTGCTTTCCAAAACTAAAGCACTTGCTAAAGATAGGGATTTTCAATTCGTCTGGGTCAAGCATTGCAAAATAATGGCCAGGAAAAATACCACATCACCAATAATCAATGTAAAATCAGAGAAAGACCTGTCAAAAATAATTTAAGTCTATTACTCAATAACATTATGTGTGAACGTCTGTGCAGCTTGGGAACCACTGGCTGTGACGTAGCATGCTACCATGCGCTGTGTCACCAGTGCGACCGGTTCAACTCAGGTAAATTTGCGCTGATTAGTAAAATGAACCTTATTGCTTATATTTATGGCTTTGATTTGCTGTGCTTGTTGATTGTATTAACGTCGATTCTGTCTCATGTTGGTTACTCACCGCCTTGCTACAATATTTTCTGCCGAAACTCATATTATTATGGTTATTCGAAGGATTACCCCTATTACGATTATAATATAACGTTCAATCAAATTATATGTGCTATCACTGGTACTCTTATATTACTGGGTATTTGTTCCAGGCATGTTATTATTGACTCATACCTCAATTATTGTAAAAATCAAAAATGAACACATTAAATGTTTATTATCAAAATATTCGTGGCATGAGAACCAAGTCTAGTGATTTTTACCGTAATGTATGCCTAAACTCCTATGATATCATAGCAATAACGGAGTCTTGGCTTCTAGACAGCATCTCGAATAATGAATTATTTGATGAGCGTTATATTGTATGGCGTAGGGATCGGAATTATATTCCTACAAAACAAAAGTTGGGAGGGGGTGTGTTGCTGGCTGTACGTAACGAGTTTTCAGTGGTGGAGCGAACCGAGTGGCGCTCATCAGCCGAGGATATATGGATAACTGTAACCTTAGGTACTGGCCGATCGCAAATAAAAACGCATATTTGCACCGTCTACATGTGTAAGGAAAATAAAGGAAATTCATTTACTACTCAAATTTCGAACTTCAGTGCCTCCTTAAATAATATTATATTGAATAATCCTCTTGACAAATTTCTCATATTAGGTGACTTTAACTTATCGAATATTAGTTGGTCCAAGCAATTCAACTGCAAGGAACTATCGCCGGATGGGCTAGCTGGCGAATATCAAATGGAATTCATAGACGTACTTAACTGTTGCAATTTAAAGCAATACAATAGTGAACTTAATCGTAACCAAAAGATACTGGATCTAATAATTTCTAACGATAATATCGTAGTGAGTGCGGCGGCCTATCCGCTCTTACCAGAGGACCCTCATCATGTGTCGCTGTGCATCTCAGTCCATTTTGCTACCTACTCGGATCTGCCACAAGAAACTAGAACTAAATACATATACTCACGCGGTGATTATACATCAATTAGGTCGGAATTGAGTGCAGTTGACTGGCATAAATTATTAGACAGGTATCTTCTGGATGACGCCGTCGCCCAATTCTATTGTAAACTTCACGCATTCCGCGATGTTTACATTCCAAGTAAGGTGGGTCGCCCTAACCACTACCCACCCTGGTATACTTCTGCATTAGTAAAAGTATTAAAGGAAAAATACAAATATCATAAAAAGTATAAGACCTACGGCAACCTTTCAGACTATGAATCATTTGCCTACTTGCGTACCAGAGCAAAAACATTAGAGCGGGAATGCTACCACGCTTATATTGATAAAATTGAGTCAAACATACTCAAAAACCCTAGATCATTTTGGGCATTTGTCAAAAGTAAAAGAGTAAGCAATAATTACCCAAATGCAATGACCTACGGTGTAAGGTGTGCTAGCTCTGGTGATAAAATAGCCGACTTATTTTCTGACTACTTCCACTCCACCTTCTTGGAAACCTCTTCGAATGCCAACCATTTGTCTTATAATGAACATAGTAAATCGGCGGAGATAGGGTCTATATCCATTGAAAAAACCACGATTTTAAGGCATCTCAAAGGATTAGACCTCAACAAATCCGGCGAACCCGATGGCATTCACCCGATATTCATCGTAGAGTGTGCAGACCAATTGGTGACGCCACTTGAGCTCATATTCAAAAGATCATTATTTGAAGGTGTAGTCCCCACCATATGGAAAACTGCCTTCATTACACCTGTCTTTAAGAAGGGTGATAAAAGTAAAGTAGAACAATATAGGCCTATATCGAAACTCTGTCTGTTCGCTAAAATATTCGAAAGGATCATTTATGATCAAACATATGCTGCACTTCGTACTTCTTTTACTGAGGAACAGCACGGATTCTTAAAAAGCAGATCGACAGTATCCAACTTGCTTCTTGCTACAAATTACTTAACCAAAAGCATGGAGGGTGGCGCCCAAATTGACGTAGTTTACACTGACTACAGCAAGTGCTTCGATCGTATCGACCATAATCTACTTATGAGGAAACTTGCTGTGGCTGGAATACATGGAGATCTTTATAGGTGGTTTAAGTCTTATATAGAAAATCGTAGTCAAGCAGTTGTATTGCAAGGATTCACATCAAAATGGACATCTATCTCGTCTGGAGTACCCCAAGGATCCTTATTAGGGCCCCTTATGTTTGTTATTTTTATCAACGACATAAATAGTTGCTTTATAAGTTCCAAAATCCTACTCTACGCTGACGACATGAAAATACTTAAGCCTATTTATGGATTTGATGAAGTCCTCGACCTTCAGTCTGATCTCCTGAGGTTTGAGGCATACTGTGTAACAAATAAACTAGACTTGAATGTGGACAAGTGCTATCTCGTATCATTTACTAGAAAGCATACATTAATCGATCAAGGTTACCAGCTGAAGGGCCGCCCCATTACTAGAGTTAGTGAGGTTTGTGACCTAGGAGTACTTTTCGATAACAAATTAACATTTGAAAAGCATGTAAACAGCTGCGTTTCAAAGGCATCTAGAGCTCTTGGTTTTATCATTAGAACATCAACCTCCTTCAAATCTCTAAAATCCCTGAAAATATTGTATTGCGCCTTCGTTAGATCTCACTTAGAATACGCTTCGCAAGTCTGGAACCCCAGATATGAGATATACAAGTCACGTATCGAGGGCATCCAAAAGAAGTTTTTAAGATTTCTAGATTTTAAGGCACGTCAAAGATCGCGAGACTATGACCACAGATGTCGAAGATATCACTTTCTCCCACTGCATCAACGTCGCGACATTAATGACGTAGCATACCTAGCAGGGATCGCAAACGGCTCTGTTGACTGTCCCCAATTGTTAGCCGAGGTGTCACTTTGGGCTCCTTCTAGGGTAAGCAGAAGTAGCAAGCCTTTGTACATACCGTGGGTGAGCACTCAATACCGACAGAACGCGTATATAATAAGGGCTAGTCACTCATTTAATGAAATCAGCAATAGTAACGCACTAGACATTGATCTTTTTTGCACAAAACCATCTACAATAAAGAAAGTAATGACTCAAGACTACTTTACCAACATGGACTAAGCTGTACAATCGTTTTTTGTGGTTATACTTATAGTTGTAGATTTAATTTTGTATTATTACAACTACATTTATAAGCTCTTCTTGTTTTAATATAGTAGCATACATAAATTAATATAAGGCTTATTTAATTAAATTAATATATATTAGTGTTAGTGTAAACCGAGGCAACAAAGTAACTTAATATATTTTTCTACTCCTGTTATGTTAACGATCTTAGAAAATCGTATGTTAGTAATTAAGAAGTGAAGATGTGTAATTGACTTAAAGATATTTATATAAGTTACATTACATTCATTTATTGTGCTGTATATCTTCCGACTAAAATAAAATAAAATAAATAAATAAAATAAAATAAATAAAATAGATACATTAGCTGGTAGATTAGGTTCTGCGGCTTACGCTGTTAGGAACATCTCACAAAACACGGATGAGGCTACAGCAAGGCTAGTCTATTATAGTTACTTTCAAAGTGTCATGTCCTATGGTATTTTGTTGTGGGAAAAAGCAGGCGGGTATTCAAACTATTTTTCTTTTAGATATTTTTTTTTGAGGAAATTGACAATTTAATGTATGTTTAGAACCAAACGGGCCTATGTAAGGTTTTGTCGCTATTAGTGCAATTCGGAACGCACCCTGTGTTTTTAGTCTATGAACGATTGAAAATGTCACTTGAAAAGATAAAAATATATACATAATAGTGAACTTCTTGATTTTGAGCCGGGAAATTGGGAGAAATCCGATTTCCAACCGCGAGTTTTGCTCACTGACAGGCAGTACCGCGGGCCCGTCGCAATGGATTGAACAATATTTCGGGAATAGCCAGAGTTTTATCAATGCCCCTTGTATTGGAGGGTCCGTAGCCCCCGGGATGTTGAATGTGTTGATAGTAGTGTGTGATTGGCTAGTTTTGCGGGGAAACAACCACGCATAGTTAAAATAATTAATGGACATAGATTGACCTGACGGTGATCCCAACACTGGCTTGGAGCATTGAAGCAAGAAGGTTTGCCAGTGCCTGGCATCATTGCATTGGAAGGAACTAAGAATTCAGGGGCGGCGTCAAATCACCCAGCAATGACGCTGGTGTTTTAAATGCCTGGGTCCGCATCTAGCCAGAATTTGTACGCGTTCGTGCGAAATTTGTAATAGACCGCATAACGGGTTTTTGTGTGCGGATCGGTCTAGCCAACGGCATGAACAGGGACGTGCTCAGGTACAGGGCGACCGGGGTCGCGCACAGGGCTGTCTGTAGTCATGCCATGGGGGGTCCTGAGTTTTCAGATGCGAATCGGTACGCAACTCAAGGGCCAATGTCGCCTCGTGCACAGGGGCGTACTAGGGTACGGGGCCGTACTCAGAATGATCCCACGGGGGGTCCTAAGTTTTCGTTTACGACTCGGTACCCGAATCACAGGGGAATGGTACCACACGCACAGGGTCGGACTCATGGGCAGGAATGGGTATGGTCACGAGTACAGGACCGTACTTAGGGTGATGTTCAGGGGAACATTGCTAGTGGTTCGCTGAAATACCAGGGCGCCGTTTATGTGGAACGGGCCGTCACGGGCAGATGTCAGCAGACACCTTCAAGCCGCTGCTCACCGCCCCCACGTTCATATTGGTTATCGCCCCCGCTCATGGATTCGGTCAGATTCGGTCTCCTGAGTTCACACTGAACTCGAGACATGCTCTAGGATAGTTAAACCCATCTGATTGTGCATACAGGAGATGTCGGGCTACTAAATTGTTGAGCATCATTTGTGGTGGGGTCTGCCTTAGCTTGCCAAGAGGGAATCGGACTGGCCCCATAGCCATGTAGTAGTGTCTTCGGACTGTGGCACCCGTGCAGCCGTGTATGTGACCCAGAAGGATCAGGAAACTGATTTTGAAATTTTATTATCAGCAATTTACTACATCTAAACCCACTATATCTAACAAAGGGATATTACACTATTCATGACAGCCTAAAAAAACATGAGTGCGTGGTATTAATCTTACTCAACAAAGAAATCGCTCAATAATTTTGTAATCATTTATTCCTGCACATTATTTATAATATTTAATACTAACTGATGCCCGCAACTTCATCTGCGTGTGGAACAACATTTATCATTTACCGAGATAACGTTACCCCCTTAATATCATTAAAATCCGTTGAGCCGTTTTGGCGTGATTGAGGCACCAACACACAAACATACAAACATCCAAACATCTAAACATCGCTACTTTCACATTTATAATATTACTTGGATTTGTACTAATTAAACAAAACCTATATTTAAAATAGATCTAAAAACTAATCTCTGGGAGTTTCTTCGCCCTTCTCATTCCACAGTCGTCCAATGTAGAGAAGCGGAAAAAAATGACGTTTTCTAAACTTTTGTTACTATTTACAGAAAATAAAGAATTTTTAATTTTATTTTGAATAAGATAAATTCCCAAGATAGTGGACTAGCAACATACATAACATAATACATGGTAAATAATAATTACTCGCAAATCTGTGAAATACCCCGAACGACCTCGTATGAAAATAATTTCTGAATGTTTGTGTAATATCTATATATCTATATTTTAATTATATCGACATACTATGTAGAGCTAACACATGGAATAGAACCTACATGAGACAAACAAAAATGTTAAGATCGCTAATACAACAAGAGCAGCCCTTGCGACCGGAAACATCAACAAACTATTACTGACATATACTACCTACCTATGCAGAGAGGTAGTACATTTTCTAAGGAAATGCATTCTTTCCGTTTTCTCGTCCCCTCGACTTCAGCCGTGACTGGGCTAGTAAGGAAGATGAGATTAATGACAGGGGTGGAGGGAGGCAAACTTATCTGGATCCTGGATCCCACTCGCGATAGATTCGATTGCTACCACGGACGCAATTGCAAAGGAAACCGATAAAAACTTTGACAGTTACAGCGTAGATTGCTGCGTCCTCTCTAGCGTTGTTAAACTTCCGTTGAACCCAGCGTGTAATGATCAAGTTTTAGAGGAAAAGTCGTTTCCGTTTGGGAACATCCCTGACTTGAATATATTACAACTGACCATTGCCCCTATAATGGTGGGTATCTGCGAATTTTTATTGTAAGGGATGATCTTAGAATTTAATAACATTCCGGGCTCTCTCGTGCATTCGGAGACAATCTAATCAAAAAAGCAATGTCTGGCGGAAATCTCATAAATTAAGTTGGCGCGTTTATTGAAATATTGGAGACATGTTTATTTCAGCGTGAGTTTCTGTCGATACTCGTGTTACATGGTCCTTCGTTTTTTTAAATTAAGATTCCTTGGAGACGGAGACTTGGCGTAGATTAGGTTACAGGCATGGCGAGCATGATATTGATGGTTGGTGTAGAAATACCGCATTTGGCATGAAGTCCAATTGTCTTACTACAAAAAAATAAACTCCTGTTCAAAATTTTTAAAGACAAAAATGTATGAGATTTGACGTTTGTGTTGAGGTTAAAATGTTTTTTTTAGTAACACAGAAATAGTCTAGTAAAAGTTTAATTACTATATCATGTCTGTCATGTTATTTTGCACATGGGGTGGCAGTAGCACAGATTTGATCAAAGGCAAGTTGTATGGCTTATGTTTAAACAATCACCAAAAATGCACCTATTTTACGGCAACAAATATAATGATCACCAAAATATTTTTTTCCTACCCAAAATGGATAAATGAACACCAAAAGTTGCAAAAAATATCAGGGCAAAATACTGCGGTAGCTTAGGTGAAGGGTAAAGGGGGTGAGCGAAGCGAACCTTCTTTTAGGTTGAACATGTAAGAACAACAAAAAATACTTAAAACATAAACTTCAGTACACAAAACATAAAAAGAAATTTGGTGATCATTTATCCAAACACAATTTGTTGGACATTTATCTATTCTGGCAGTCATTTCGAATTTATTGGTAGTAAAATAGGTGCGTTTTGGGTAATCGTTTAAACACAAGCCCTATTTTACTAGCAATAAATTCGCAACGACCGCCAGAATTAGTAAACGACCACAAAATTGTGTTTGGATAAATGATCACCAATTTTCTTTTTATGTTTTGTACTTAAGTTTATGTTTTAAGTATTTTTTGTTGTTCATGTTTAACCTAACACGAAGGATTTTACTAACCTAAGCTACCGCAGTATTTTGCCCCGATAATTTCTGCAACTTTTGGTGACTTTTTTTACTCATTTTGGGTAGGAAAAAAATATTTTGGTGACCATTATGTTTGTTGCCATTTGCTATTAGGTATTTTAAAACTGCAATATATTTATTGCATGCTTTGCATTTATTGCTTCATTGCATGTGTTAACCCACTGATAAGGGTCTGCACGAGGAAGCCTCTTATCATCAGCCAATGACTAATTCATAATACACATGTATGACTATATGTGGATATAGGACCAGGGTTCCGTACGATGTTACTATTACATTAGTATAATATATAATAGTATTACGATTACTATTATATACTATACTATTGTTACTATTCGACTTATTAATACAAGTTAATCTGTACAACGATCCCAATAGTTACACGACAAGATAAAATTATCTACTGTATTGCAACCACATTCCGAGTTCATGTTCCGCTAGTCTCATAGTATCTCTGTATAATTATCTCTGTAATGTAACAAATCTGCGATGTTCCATTTTTCGCTCCTATTTCCATACAATACAGTCCAACAGTGTTACTATTTGTATGAATGTACAATATGTTCTTATATCTGAGAACCTGGAATCGTGACGTCAAAAGCACGGCGTACACCTGAGTAACATGACACATGCAATGCACAGACAGCATGCGCAATGTGAGGCGCGTTAACCGCGCATTTTAATCACGTCTATGTATCATTTTCGTAAGAAACAGTAGCAAATTTTGACATTTAGACGTGTTAAAAAGGACGGTAACGTGAGTCGCCTAGCGCAAGCTACCGGTCCTAATCTGTCAAGTAATCTATGGGCATGGAGAGCGGCGTGACACGAAATACCGTGCCCCTTCCACAGGGTGTAACAGAAAGATATAGCCACATTTTAGGGGGTTGTTATGGACATCATTCATCATTCAACAACTATTATTAAGAAGCTTTCGCCGGCTTTTCAATGGCTAGAGTGCTGGAATATTCGTCCCCAGTATGATCACCATCTTATCAATCGCTTAATATGAGAATCGGGTCGGTTCAGAAAGTGTTCATGAGGCAACTGTAGTTCAGATGTGACGGGTCGTCCGTGGACTATGATAAGGGTCTTCCACGATGCTTTAAGGCGTCCCTGGAGAGCAGGATGATGCTGGTGGATCAGAACTTTCTTCACGAGGTCATCAACAACAAACTGGACTGTGAGTGGCTGGTGAGGTCGGTGCTGCTGCGCGAGGCCCCGGCAATAGCTGTCGGCTACTGCCGACACGTTTTAAACCTGCCGTTGACTGCCGTGCTGCTCGTGTGAAAGCGCTCGTAGGAGCATTGTTATACCTGAAGCACTTTATGGAGGCCTTTGTCTTTTAAACAAAAGCCGGGTTCAGTTTATATCTCAGATTGAAGCAGAGATAGGTCAAGTTATTCATTAATTATAAACTAAATTTATTGTCAACCAGTGACATAACAATTTGTTCAGTTTAACGGATTTCTCTGACACACATACACCTCACTGACACACAGGCACGTACACATACACGCACGCAAACCCATGGCACAACACTTCTCACATCAATTTATCATTATTATTATTTGTTTTTTTACAAGGCAAAATCAATATTGAATGTTTTAATAAATCATAAAATCCTCATCATAATTTATAACGGATTTGTTTCGTATTTGGCATTATTTACCCATTTATATCATTGTTATTTTTATTGAATGAATGATTTGAAACATCAAGAAATAATTGCATCAGAATTTGTATTTCACTTTTCCACACCTTTTGGACCGGGCGGTCAGCTGATTTGCATATAATGCGAAGGGAAAAATAAAGTAGATCTGATCAAATCGGTTTCATAGTGACAGTTGTTCGGAATGATGTACGCAACAACCCCTAAAATGTAATCACATCTTTATGTTACAATGGATCTCGGCCTAAGGTTTCACATTCCAGCCTGATGTTGAAACATCTTCATATACTTCCTTTCTTAAGGCGCCCGCCATATCGCAATTTGTCACGGCTCCATTAATTAATGGGTAGTTGGTTACGGGCGTAACCAGAGAAACGATCTGTTCTCTATTATGTGATAATATCAAACTCCTCGTAGCTGCTAGCTTGTGGTTAGTGGTTACTGACATACAAATCTTCGCGTGCATTCACAGAGCTAATAATGGTTAACAAGGGTGACAGCGTGACATACCTACCGTGATATGATGAGGAGGTGAAAGATAGTGCTTTAGACAGTCGCAAAAGCGGCGCCCCTTTTTACTTCCACACAAAATGTGTAGATTTTTTGACTGTTCTATAAGCGTCGCGACGCAAAACATACAGAATAGACACGACGCTGACTTGTCTGCGCCTCGTCTGCGCCCTATTGAAAGACATGCGGGGCGCAGACGAAGCATGAGCGTGTCCGGGGGGTACGGACGGGGAGGGGGAGCAGGGTTGTTGCCTTGCCATAATCTCTCCAAAATGACGCCGCCGCCGCCGCCGCCGCGCCGCCGTCCGCCACCGTGACGTCCGCGCCCCGTCTTTTCTATGTTTTTAAAAGTCGCGTCGGCACCCCGTCTGTGCCCTGTCTGCGCCGCGTCCGCGTGTAACGTCTTTTGTGGTATTTCTGGCCACTTAGATACAGTTGACGATAATGTAGAGTCATTTGAAAATAAGTTTTAAATAATAGAAGTATTTTATGACTCCATTTGTGTCATGACGTCTAGCCGGGTCCGAAATGCTTCGGTCAAAATTGTTAAGAGGCTAACGACTCATTCGGATCAGACTCTTGACAGTTTAAAATTTGGGCTCTACTTCGGTCAAGTCGATATTATTTAATTTATTTAGTTAGGGTGCTATTGAAAGCGTTAGTTACAGCGGTTAAATATCAAGGTTCTAAAACAAGTGGTTTATTTAAACAAATGTGAATCCTTTAACAATTATTTCTTATAGGTTACGTTAAGTTCTTGGTATATGTATGGAAGTAGGAAATGATATTTCAAACAAGAATGTTCATTGACGAATATCTATTGTTAATGGATGTTATCGTAATAACTTAAATAATTGCAATCGTGAGTCGGATGTAGAGATCGCAGGCCACAATCCCCAAAAGAGGATGTATAGTTATATACAATTCGGTTTCAACACCTGTGCACCTGCGTTTGTAACGTCGTTACTGCTCTACAAGGTTATTGCAATCCAGCGAGTTGCACAGTTATTGTGCTAGTGTTGTAGACAAAAATCACGAATATCGAATACGAAATTGCGCTAATCAAAATGCAACAGTTGTCACGAAGAATTGGTCGGCCAGTGGTTCAAGTCACGTCTAGCGGCAATCATCGGAACACTTTCAATGTACACTGCGGTAATTGCGATTTTGGAGTTCTTACCTCACCATAATAGTCGGGGTTATTTATGGTTTGTGAAACGAGCTACCAGAAGGTATCGAAACTGCTAATACAATATCTAAAAAAGTATATTTTTAGATTAAATAAACTCATCAATATCATAAATTGAACTGGTCAATACGAGTACATTTGCTATATGTTTACCCACGCTGGACTCAAAATGTATTTAAAAGATTTGTCACAATCGAAGCGTCTGTGGCCCAGCGGTATTCGCACTTCGGAAACGCTTGGTAACTTCTGACAGTCGGGTTGACCACACGCCCGACACCCCTCCTTCGACCCGCACTGAGCCAGCGTGGTGGAGCATAGCTCAATCTTACTCGCATCAGGGTAAAGGCCCGTTCCCCTTGGTGGGGAGAGTAATGGGCTATATAAACACATACACATCACAATACTGCTTCTAACGGGTGTCATGTAGTTCGGGTATCAACTATCAGTAAATCCAGCTCTAATCGAGTATCCGATATCCCAATATCCGAGTTATCCAATCTATTTTCTCATGATATCAAAGTTCGTCGTCCTCAACAAAGTAGGATTGTAACAATAAAGCTCCATCTGCACTTCACCTTTATTATGTACGTAATCTACACCATTGACTTATTAAATTCTATTCACGTGTCACAGACACTAGCTCTTCAACTAGTAATGACAAGCATTCAACAAGACACAGGGTAAACCGTTAGCTTAGGATACGTGCTGGTATTCAAAGTGTACTGTTACTCGAAAACCCACTGACCTCCTCCTGTTGTGTCCGAAAGCATCCAAAACTGCTAAGTGGTGAACACAAAGGTCAGATAAAGGTCTTATCTGACCTTTATATATCTTCTTGCCGTTCAGAATTGTATACTCCATCGATAAATTATTTGATTATTTTTAGGGTCGACTTTTATTAATCATTGTGATCCTGGATAATGAATATCAATTCGGGTTATAAATGTACTGAAGTTAGAATATCTGTTGTTTGCAATGCAATTTGTGTATAATTCGATCCCCGGCGTAACAAAACTTGTACAGTGTAAGTTCGCAAACCGAGTACAAACTTGGTGCTTTATGTATATCTAGGAATCAATATCAGTTAGTCTTAGTTCAGAATATCGCTTAGGAATTTAGGGTTGTTGATGATATCTGTTGAGTAATCAAATAAATACGATGGTATTGTTTAGTGCAGTCTATCATAGCATTTATTTATCGCGTAACGCGATAATATCAGCATGTCGATTGATTCGATCTGTCGCTCGTCTAATCCGCTACCATCGCCTTGCCAATTCGTCTTCACCAAATAGTTCTTATCCATGTGGTAATAACGTTGGTTGAGTTTCAGTTGGGGTTTATCTATTGGAGGTTGATCCGAATTCAACTGACCGTGAAAATGGACGTTTTCTCTCTGAGACGTAATCAAGTGAACAGCGTCAGGTGGCCGAGCTGGCCGATCACTTTCTTTGGTGGCACGATCGAGCCATTCGAAGCTGTATCGAATTGCTGCTGAATCGGAAATGAGCCGTTCGAGCACTCTCCGGGATGCGGCTGTGTAACTGCAGTGGAATTGTTGCAGCCATTAGAGAGTTTGACTGTCTTATCGTATCGCTGAACATTAAGTGAAAGGTTAAACTTTTATTTTTAAACAAAGCCTCCTTTAACCTATTGCTACAGATGCATTAACGCATTGTTTAAAAATACGGTGTACTGTCGAAAAATACCGCGCTTGTAGGCGAATGCTGCCATGAGAGAAGCCCATGTACAGTACAATCGAGGTGTGCCTGGACAGCAGGGTTTGTCTACTGATATTACTTTAGCAACTTCAAGAATGATAATTCCTCGGGCGCACCTAATAAATAGCAGGTATGATGACGCAATAAACTATTTAGGGCATATTTGAATACAAAAATATATAAACCAGACTATTGTAACGAAGCTATTGAAGACATCCAATTTATTCGGTAACCTTGACGTTCACTTTTTAATTCGTAATAAGCTAGAGTCACGATTATCTTCAATTGTCTTAGAGCAACAGCCAAACGTACCTTATAGTAGTTGAATTGAACTTTATTTCCAAGGTGATTGACAACACATTATAGGGAGAATCAAAAACAGCTGGTAGCTGACTACAAAACTTGATTTATCTTGCGTGACTTGTTGAGACGGTAACTGAAATTGCTCTATTTTTGTGTGCAGGCCGTCATGAACTTTATTTTAATATGGTTGAGTCCAAAATTTCAACCACCACTAACCGAGTTGCTTATTTTACCGACGCACGAGCCTTAAACACTACTTTGTGTAACTTAAACTTCTATTATTGTAGGTTACTGACGATATCGTACTAATCTCCAGTTAAAAAAGCGCTCAAAATATCAACAGTTTCCTGTAGTCATTTGTTTCTTAAACGAATACCTTTGACATCTCTTTACAAATTCTCAGAAGCACGTACATTGCTCCTGTCCCACAAAGAACTTCACTTCACCTGGGGCTAAAAGACAGAGGTGATTTTCATTCTAAACATCTAAATATCAATGAAAGTGATGGACAAATCATCGGAGCGTGATCAATCGTCATGCTCACACGCTATGATGAGATGTCTGTCAAAGGTTGACCGCGATAGGTACACCTATCAATTTTGCGGTTTGCATTATGCAACGCGTGATACTAAACATGAGTCTTGCTCGCTGCATGACTGTTGGCTATCATTTAAACGTATTAACATTCAGTCACGTTTGGAATTACTGTACATTAGTAAGTAATAATGATAATAATACGAGTGAACGTGAACACAACTGTGATTCTGCCACCCCTTATGGGAAAAAGCGTGACGCAATGTTATGTTACGTTATGTATACGAGTGAAGAAAGTGATTAGCTCGCCTTTGTTTACTATTTTTATGTATATGTCACCGCAAGATAGTCAAAACCGTTAGTAGATAAACTAACGCATTAGTCCATCAACTTTCGACAGATGGTAAACCAGACCGACAGGGTTTAGAATTTACGTTTCTTTTATTCTTACATGTCAATCTAACACGAACAGTATTCGGGGACTTCGCTGCGCTCGCCCCATCTAGTCTTCACCGAAGCTACCGCAGTGTTTGCCCTTGTATTTCGTTTGCAATTCAAGTTTAAACTAGTTTACTATTTAACGGTTTTAACCATTACTTTATCAACTAACCCGTCATATAGTAAGCAGTACGCTACAGTTTACTATCTGTCGATAGTTGACCAACTAACGAGAAAAAATATATTAGTTTATCAACTAACGGTTTTGACAATCTTACAGCTGCATATATTGTTAGTTTATTTATTTGTATGCAATAAAGAAATTATGAATTATGAGGAAATATAATGGGTTTGCCTTTGATAATTAAAATAATATTTTAACGCAGGCAACGGGCTAAGTAATTTTAGATCTTTGGCTTGTCATATGCAATGCGAATTAACAATAAACTCGAGTAAATTTTAACGTTCCCTAGAAAAATAGTATGGAAGTTGAGCCGAGATTAGTGCTAACTCGTTTCAACTGTCGGGTCTAAATTGAATCATCGATTCATCAATTTCAAATTAAAAATAAATCCACACAACGCATCGCCGCCGGGCCTTAGTATTGAAATTGCATTTAAGTACCCAGTATTGATGTAATATTAGTGTTGTTAAAATTGCAAGTTATATCGCCACTTCTCTAGTCATAGGCTGATGTGTAACCTAACCTAACCTAACCTAACACTGCTACTTAAGGGCTGAACAAAGGCCAATGACATTGAGAATTAGACAAAGAACAATAATTTAAGTATTAAATATAACAGATATCCGGTAATTTTAAAAGTCCATTCTTATCTCTAATAGACCTTTTATAACATATATTTATCCTACATTTCTATGTTGTCTAGTTTAGCCTAGAATTGAGCTAAAGATGCATTTCTGGCCATATTTAATCCCTTAAAGGCAAGATTACTGGATGGAATTATGCAAGAAGTGAAAGTGTAAAGACGGGGTGCTAATTCCAGAGCTGGTTCATACATCCATCACGTATTTCTTTGCCGTATTAAAGTTTCAGGTTTTGTTACTATATTAAAATCGGGAATGGTAAAGTATTAAACGTAAAACTAATTATATCACCTCTGTCTACCAATACACATAGTCATTTGAGGATTAAAAAGAAATATATAAAATTTTAGCACTGGAAATCGTTTGCTTTAAAAAGAGTTAAGTTTACTGGTAGTCAACTATATCATATTGCCAATCAAAATGTGGAAACTCACCGACACATGCGCACCGTATTTAATTACCTACACAAATAGTAATATCGGATTTTTAGGCACATCAAATCACAACATCACATGTTTTGCCAATGTTTAATTAACTAAACTTTGTGTTACTACAAAAATACTATACATACGTCAAACCCAAACCCATACATTTTAGTTTTCATTCATGCCATAAACAGATTGGTTACTTTTTTGTTGTAAGACTCTCTCTTACTTCCAAGAAGTGAGCGAATACACGAATGTGGAGCTAAAGTTAAACTAATTCAATTAAAAAACATAGCAATACAACTACAAATAACGTAAAATATATACTACTGTATATATTTTACGTTATTTGTAGTTGTTTATTATTACTATTAAATTTAACATAAACATATCTGAGATCGCTGCCTTTGACAGTCTCTTTGACAACATATTTTTTAAATATAAAAATTTAACTTCCAATCAAAATACGGAAAGCTCACTGACACATGCAACGTATTATCAGTATTGAATTTTCGCTACACGAAAACCGCAGTTAGCAGAATATTCCGTAAATTGGCAGAATGTTTAATTTCACAGGCCCCAAAACCAAGTGGTATTTGCAAAAGTCACCCCTCCCCACAAAGGATTAGGGTGTTCATTTAAATTCCTGAATGTGACTCTCTGATGACACGAGCCCTTAACCTAACACCTTTCACCCTTAAAATTGTGTAATTGGATCTTGAATTTTATTTTGAAATGAGCAATGAATATTAATAATGTAGAGCCGAATCAAAGAGAGAGGGGCAATTCAAGCAAATTGTAATTCGGAAGAGATTCTTGTCGTGATCAATATTTTCGCTCTCTGGAACTCATTACATTTTTCTTTGGAAAAATGATGGAATAGGCCCAGCTACCGGAATTTGTACATTGGCGTCTTATCCAGTTACACCTTTTCGGCGTTGAGTCTTTCTACCAAGAAAAAAAAGTTTGTTTGATACAGCTGTACACTAGTACAGCTGTATCAAACAAACTTTTTTTTCATAAATAAATTCTATGAAATTGTGTACGGGAAGGTTTTTGTTTAACCAAAATTATCGTAACAACGTCAAATACAGCATATTACTATTCCTACCTACACAGATAAGCCTGAAATGTTTGAAAACAGTTTTTCTTTGAGATATCAATCAACTATGTACAGGTATGATAAAACGAAAGGTTAATTAAAACCTTCGAGCCAGTGTTGATGGTGATCTCAGACCTATTAATTCTTGTTAATAACCAGGGATGGCGTGTCAAATATTTGGTCTCTTGTTACGTTGTTTTAGGAGCTAGTTTGGCTTGTGGTTGTTGAGTTTTGCAGGGCTGCCAGCGAGTTGGGGAGCTGGCCAATTCGTCACCGATTAAGCAGACTCTGGAGCTGGGCTGGTGCGATTAGTTGCGACCGTAATTCATACTGATGGCATTATACACTGAGTTTTGGCCACGACTTCCTCCGCAAAGTTTGAGTTTAATGGTTGTACTGCTGGATTCAAAACTCTAAGAATAATATGAAACGAATAATAAATTCCCCGTTGACTTTCTGTGTCGTCGTCGAGTTGTCATTGGAGCATCCGGGGCAAATATAATTGAAATTGTTTGAAATAGGTATTCCCATTTATTTGTAACAGTTTGTTAAACCAAACACTGCGATTGTAAATCAACTGTTTAAACACGGATTTCAATCATAGTTTCCCAATCTGATCGTATCACACGTTGCTCAAATAAAGATATTGGTTCGCTGGTATCGGTTGGTCCGGAGCTAGCCGGAGTGCTTCGGTTCGCCCTCTCTCTTAGTTTGGTTTTAATCAAAAGTTCGGTATTGGTTGCTGCCCGCTGTATGTGCGTTCGAGTGAAGTTCAGGGGTTGAGGGGATTTCAATGCATCGGCACTTCTGGCATGAGTTTTCAATGCGAGCAATTGCATTTCTTTAGCGAGCATCAGCAAAATAGCTCGTTTTCCCAAAAACCTTGACGAAATACGTGGCAAATTCCAAGTTAGAGGGATAGATTAGAGGGATAGCGCCACTTGTAAGAAAAATAAGTGTACTTTTTGAACCCAATAAGATAATTCGAAGAAGATTTTATGATTTGTCATGATATGCAGGAGGGCAGAAGATGTATTTCAAATGAAGTGCAACTTTGAGACGATCGGTATAAGTCACTCTTTGAAATAAAAATTGTCAAGTCAGTCAATGTTTGAACCGTTATTCCCTCCTAAAGGAGATACTTTCATCATCCAAAAATATTATATGTAATGGATACATTTCTTACAATGATAGTGTTTTAAAACAATATATATCAATAGAAAGTATATGAAAAAAAACTTAAACAGTTTTTTTTCACCTAACACGTGTTATTTCTTGGGATCTAAAATAATATATATTGATACGGTTCTTGAGTCAAAAAAAAGTTATTCTAAATATCTTATAACTTTTAACAATGGGTTTGAAAATATACTAATAATCAGTGGTTTTGGCAAATTACTAAAAAACACACAATTTTCGCGATGTTCTTCCGCAGCGATTGAGAGCCATCTTGCAGTGTGAGCTGTTATGAACTTTATTTCAATATTTCCAAAATGTCAACTACCTCGAATTGGGTTGCTATTTTTTCCAATACACGCGCCTTAATGTCATGTTGGCTGACGTTGTCATCTCCCTAACGAGACCATGAGTTTCACTCAAATGATGAATTGGCAATTGTGCATCCAAACATTAGTGTTAATAATTTCAGTTTTCTATGTACCGTAAACGTGGTAAGACTGTATCTCATTAGAGCTTTATACGAGGAAAGTTACAAGTCGGCGCATAGTTGGTTTCCACGCGAACCACAGTGCGTCGTACGTACCTAGATCACAAGTTTACTAAGTTACAGGGTGAAAATTAACGTTACTGGGTGGCCTTATACAAACATGAATAGAAGTCAACAATGAAGATATACTATACAGCGGCTGATTAGAATCAGCAACGCACAATAATCGAATGTATTGCAGAGGATTCTGTTGAGCTTAGTAGTCGTAACAACTGTGCCTCTGCCTCCTTATATTAGAAAAGGCGTGTCACTACAAATATGCACCTCATCAAAATTTCTACACCCTTATATCTCTTCTTCTTTTTCATCTTTTGTTTTGGCGTGCTAAGCTCTTGACCTATTTTGAGGTTAACTTTGCCAGTGTCAAGTGTGTTTGGAAGATCACAATTTGGTCAGGTTCTCTGTCGAGAACACAATTTTTTGCTCCTTAGCACTACCCGGGAGGACGTGAAGGGCTGTAGGAACCAAGAATTTCCTTCGGACGTGAGCAACTGCCTCCCCCATATATCTTAATAACTGGTCCAATCCGGGTTGCTTAATGGTAGGTAGAAAAAAATATGTGTTATAGTCTCAGTCGGCCATTTTGTTATTCGATCACAGTTATTCGATTAATTCCCATTCGGAAATTAGTTAAAATGTATTGTTTTTAGATACGACATTGTATAAATAAATCTGAAATCGGATTAGCTGGATCTTTGCAATAATTTATAAAGTAATAAACAAACTTAATAAAAAAAATTAAAGTGTCAAAACTAACGATTCATGTTCAAAACTAAACCTTTTTATAACAATCGACGCATTTTTTTCATCGAATCAGTATCTCCGATTTTATACTGTTTATGTATATTTTTACAATACTAGGAGAACAAAGCTTGCAAGATTAAAATAAAAAAGTTAACCCAACTATCATTTTGGTCCATTAGTAAGATTTCAGCGTTTAGTTAACTCATGCCAAGAGGTTGCTCTATGTAATATAACACCCTCACAAGAGAGCAGACAGCGAATATTTCATGAGGTGGGAAGTTACAAGCTCCTTACAAAACTTGTCAACTTTGTATGTTTAGAAGATTTTTGTTACGTTGCCATTGTTATAATATAACTAGTGGTGAGAACAGAAGACCTCGCGAGCCCTTATAACCATTACAATTTTGATAATCTATGGGAGCCAGTGACAATTTATAAAAAAAGGGAACCGTTTTCAAATTTGACCAAAACCTTCTCTAGAATTTAACAAATACTTTTCTGAAAAGCCGCATCAAAATCCTCCTTTTTTGAAGTCGGTTAAAAATGGCGCAACTTTGAACGGCTGTCGTTTCCCATCCATTGCTTAAAATTGTAGGAATTTTAGGAATTTGCTTATTTAAATTATGGCCTTATAAGCCTTTAAGTCATAGAAAATGCAGGTGTCTATATAGCTTAATCTACAAAATAGTTAAAGGGGGGTCGACTCCACTCCCCCTTTTGGATTTTTTCCCGCAACATCTTGTGTAGAATGAAGTCCTTAGTGATCATATCCAATTTGATTGAAATCCGTCGGTAAATGACGCTTCCAATCAAAGGCGCGATCGACAATTTTTTTAAATTAAATCAAGGAACTTGTCAAAATAGGTTGAAAAATGCGACCTCTAGGCGAGAACAGACATCCGGACAAAAGCATTTTTGGCCAATCTCGAAACTGGACGCTTCGCTCGCTCGGTCAAATAGAGCAAAGTTAGAAGCAAAGATTTAAATTATGAAAGCTAAAAGATTTTTTTTAGGCGTCTGATGGCCTATATTTATTTGTCTGTCTAATCATTACATATATCTTTCTATCCGAGTGCATTTTAAAATGTCATTATAGCATCTCGAGCAAACAATAAAATGTTCTCGTTACTAAAAAATAACCAGGCAAGTGCGAGTTGGACTCGCCCACTGAGGGTTCTGCACAAATCGCATTTTTTAATGTAGGGACTACAATTTTACTGTTTTGATTTCCATGTGAATATCAAGCAATTTTGACAAAATTGTGACATACATTTATAGGGATTAATATTTTTATTGTGTTGACCTAAAAATTTGATTTTTTGAAAACGTGGCTTCCGATCCGTCTTCGCCGTTATGCGAAATCCCCGCTACCGCTAATTTAGGTTAAGGGCCATTAGTCTGTGGAACGCACTTCCATGCGCTATTAGGATAGTCCCTCAATTTTCACTTTTAAGTAAACGATGAAAGTTGTATTTCCTTTCTCTTCCGTAATAGGTACCATATCTATGTAGGTATATGAATAATATATTAACATAACATAACATAACGTCATGCCTTTCCCATACGGGGTTACAGAGGCACAAATGTGCCCACTTTGAGCCAGTTATACATTATTCCGGTTTGAGTGACAGGGGGCCAGCCCATCGCCGCAGCTATGGAGTAATGAAAGTTTCCTTACGATGTATTCCAACACCGTTAAGTAAGTCCGTATAATGTACTGAAGATAAATAAATTGTTTCATTGGTACATGGTCAGGAATCGAACTTGCATCTCCTATGTGAGAAGCAAGCGTGAAACTCATTCGACCACGGAGCTCTTCCGGAAAGATATATTATAGTTTATATATATATATATATATATATAAAGAGTTGAGGTATATATTTTATATATTAGGTGTTTTATTTATATTTTGAAAGTAATTTTTGTACGTGTGTATGGATACAATTTATTGCGCACTAGGACTGTCCTGTTGTATAAAACCTCCTGTCTTGCCTAGGTTTGCTGGACGAAATCTCTCTTTAGAGATAAGCTTGCCTTTGCATTTAACATTTCTTGTAACTGTCTGTACCTTTATATTTTCTGTGCCATAAAAAATATGAATATCGGCTTTAAGAGACCACAGACTTGAGTAATCGATATTAATATCAACTTGATACCTCCACGCTTTCCTGAGATAGAATGGTCTTGATAGAAGGACAGACGGACAGACATACGGATAGCAAGGGTTCCTTTTTTTTTTATGGGACGGTACCCTAAAACGAATTTAAATCCCTAAAGTCCCCTCTTCCATTTAGTGAAATAAAAATAAATACTCAAAGTGGAATAGCCACTCAAATTAAGCACCTGAATAAATTGTGTGATAATCCGGACTCTTTTAACGATTTTTAAAACGTCTCCGGGCGCCAAATTCTCGTCACGAATTGGACAATACAGCTCTCAATTCATTACTTCTCCTTGATCCTGGTAATTGAAGGAATGAGGCCAAAGTGCGATAACAGAGTATCCTTGTTAGTGCAGCGGAGGTTCGGGGCCTCCTAATCGCATTACGCCTTTATCACCTGAGGGTGGCCAATGACTCGTAACAGGTCAATATAGGGCCTCGGCAGCTCGGAGGCTCGCTACTTCGCTAATAGCTTCCCCCACTCGGATTAGAAACATTAGAACGGTGGATAGAGTAAAGATACCGGTGAATATGGACATTTTTATGGGCTAGTATTTAATCGCACATCAAAAATACTGATTTGCACAGCAAAAAAGGATCAACAAAAATACTTTTTATGTTTTAAATATTTTATGTGTACTTAAGTTTATGTTATAAGTATATTTTGTTGTTCTTACATGTTCAACCTAACACGAAGGATAATGGGGGATTCGCTACGCTCACCCCCTTCACCTAAGCTACCGCAGCATTTTGCCCTGATATTTGCTGTGCAAATCAATATTTTTCATGTACAGTTTAATATTTCCCCTTTTTATGTAGTCTTAGAATGAAAAAAAATTGTGAAACATATAGATCGAAGCTTCGAAGAGGCCTAAGCCAGGCGTATTTTTGCGGCAAACTATGTACTCTGTTTAGGTATGTAAGAAAATTGCTACAGAAAGAATCCTCGTAATGCCGCGATAAAGGCAGAAAATGGAGGGTTCAGGCGGCTGGTGTTATAAATTTATATTTTTTCCCTCTTGCTAGATACTGGACTGAGAGCTCATAATGGGCAAAACATTAGCTTGGCTTACTTGAGAAGAAAGCTTTTAGAGATTTTCGACTCATCTCATGTTGATACCGCGCTTACTAAAGAGAGTTCTTCAGCGTCGCGACTTACGTGAAGAAGTATTTTAATTAGCGGCAGGTCTTTTATGACGCTTATCGCAGGAAATTCAATTATAATAACGACATCAGTATATCAGGATTTGACATCTGCACGATACGTTACGACGCCTGAAGCAGTGAAAGTGGACCTTAGGAAACGACAAAAATGTTGTGGGACCACTTTTACTTGTGGTCATGTGTGATGCGGACTGGTTAGTTTATATGGATACTGCACAACAATCTATTGCAACTGGTCTACGCATGTTATAAGATCTAGTTGGACCACTTTCTCCGGACGTTTTTGCCAAACGTACTCGCTTATGTTTTGTTAGAATTACTTCTAAATGTAAACCTGCAGTAAATCAAATTAAGACCACTGTTCAGAAACGAACGGTACCTAGTCACAATTTCGTCATTGATTGGCGCTAGAGTCATAAATAATTCACGGTGCAATGGGAACGCACTTTTTGTCTGTCATTCAGATAGGTGTTACATTAAAGAGACGTAAATTTTCCCTCGATATGGCCGGCTTATTTTGAGTGCTTTTGAGGCTTATCTAGACTAGTCTACTTTAGTTACTTTCATAGTCTAATGACCTATGGTATTTTATTGTGGAGTCACGCTGCGAATGCTAATAGTATATTTATTCTGCAGAAACGGGCTGTTCGTGCAATTTATAGATTAGGGCCTAGAGTGTCACTGAGGGAAAAGTATAAAGAAATCAATATTCTGACATTTGTGTCTCAATATATCTATGACAATCTTGTGTATGTAAAAAGAAATATAGCTAATTTTCAGAAGTACAGTGATATACACAATTTTAATACTAGAAATAAAGACAAGTTGGTTGCTTATGTAAGTCGACTACATAAAATTAGTAATTCTTTTAAAGGCAATTGTATACGCTATTACAATAAGGTCCCTACTGATATTAAAAACTTACCTTTAGACAAGTTTAAAATAATAATAAAACAGAAATTGTATAAAAAAGGTTACTATAGGATATCTGATTACTTAGAGGACAGATGTCCATGGGAATAGATTGTTTGAGTAACAGGCTGTTTCGATATATAATTAGCATTCATTTTGTAATTTGACAATATTTTATTTAAAAAAGGAAACGCAAAAGATGCGACGACTGTGGAGTTTCTTCGGTGAGCTCTTCTCCACAGATTCCGCCATTGTGTTAGTGAACTCACCCAAAAAAATGTAATGACGGATCTAAGTGATGTAACAACATCCTATGGAAATAAATGATTTTTGATTTGATTTGATTTGAGTGCTTTAGTGACGTATAATATTGTAGCCATCAGCCCCCCAAACCAAGAATTGTCGGTCATAGGATGAACCCACGATGCCGCGAGTGTTTTTATTGGAATATTTAATAATAATAAGTTACTCAAATTGTATCGGGTTTTGCATCCCCATGCATAGTGTTTGTCCCGGCTAGGCCGGTTCAAATCACGAGTTGTCACGTTACTAAGGGTTGAGTTGCTTGAATTTCCAAAACTTGTCCTACCTGCCTAATATATACATAAAAACCTGGAGACTGACCCCTGGGCATGGTGGCTGATGTAGTCCAAGATGGGTAGGCGGGCAGGATAAGATAGATGTCGTCGGTGGTCGATCCGCCTTGTGAGGTCCGGAGAGAGTGGCGGACAGCGGTTAGTGGTGTCTTGGCCATGTAGCGGTGGTCAGGGCGGTCTAGCGGTGAGGTGAAAAAGGGTGGTAGGACGCACCGTATGAGTTCAATGATTTATTTCGCCCAGTGGACGCACAATCTCCACTTTACTACGTCCAGTGGAAGCACAATCTCCACTTTACTTCGTCCAGTGGACGCACAATCTCCACTTTACTTCGTCCAGTGGACGCACAATCTCCACTTTACTTCGTCCAGTGGACGCACAATCTCCACTTTACTTCGTCCAGTGGACGCACAATCTCCACTTTACTTCGTCCAGTGGACGCACAATCTCCACTTTACTTCGTCCAGTGGACGCACAATCTCCACTTTACTTCGTCTAGTGGATGCACAATCTCCACTTTACTTCGTCCAGTGGACGCACAATCTCCACTTTACTTCGTCCAGTGGACGCACAATCTCCACTTTTCTTCGTCTAGTGCACGCACAATTTTCACTTTTAGGCAGAGAGAGAAAGCGAGTACATCTTCAAGAGACTTAATTGTTGTTCTCTCTTCAGAGAGCTGCAGAAGCCATTGTCTTTTTACATTTCACAAGAAAACTCTGGTCGATTCCAATATTCCAATATTCAGTCATAACTTTAAATGGGCCAGAAAAACCATAACTAACATACATTCGATAGGATGTTGTCAATACTAAAATGAAGAAGAAGATAGCATGCTGTCCAAAATGTGAACAAACAATTAAGTAGTTATTCCTATATGATTCCTATAAAAAAAATGGAAATCAAGTTCAATACATAAGACGTTTGCAAGGCTGGATCTACCAAACGATATTACTTGAGTGCAATTCCAGGCCCTTTAAAACGTGAGAAGGATGTCACTTGAAAATTCAAACCTTGTCTGAATTTGGTGAGTCATTTTAGGGTACAGCGGTTAGTGTAAAGAAAACCCTACAGTGTTTAATTGAATAATCTGCGTGTGATTTGTGTTTGTGTGCTGGTGAAAATCCACGTTATTGTAAGTATTTAAGAAAAGGAAATTTGCGTGACCTTGCCTGCGCCTCTCAAGAAAGGCTGTTGGGGCTACGACCTCCTCGTAGAGTTAAACATCTGGGGGCTCGCTTGGTTTACCAGAGCAACTCGAGTGTTGCTGTGCTATGGAGTAGTGAGTACTAACATAACAAAACATTTAAATACAGGCACATACATTGCTTGACCCCATACTGTGTCGTGGGAATCAGAAACAGCGACGTCACACACAAATAAACATTCAAGACCTGGGGTTTTTTTCTTGGGGATCGAACCCGGACCCTCTCGCATGGCAGGCAAAGCCAACAAGAACAACCGCTGTGCCACAGAGGTCGTCGGAGCAAGGTCATATTTAAGGTATTTTTTAGGTTAAGTTTAGCTCGGCGTAACGCTCCCGTTGGAATTCCTCCATGGCTGAACTATGTTTCATGCTAGCTCATGTGCCCCTAGTCCGAGTCCAGCCCTGGTGGGAAGTCGGACAACCACACTAACCTACGTAGTTGCACGATGAGAAAATATTCATTTCTAGTCATACCTACTGACAGCAGAGCAGAGTTTCACCGATAATGAATCAACTTGGCAGGATGGGAAAGTACCAATTATCCGTTATCCATTTAAATCGATAATCGAATAAACGCGGTAGAGAGGCAATAGTAAGTTATATGGCTTCGTGTGGTGACATCACCGAGTACCTCAATCGTAAGAGCCTTCTAAAGCAAACTTATTAGATTAAGAACTACACACAAATGTATATTCTGTACACCCTCTTACGCGCTGTAACACAATACAATGAATGAAGGGTGAGAACCCCACACTTATTCAATTTCATCTTTTGTATGAAGACTTGATAAATGTCGCGAGGCGCAATTTAATGTACTTACATAGTGTTTGTACCTATATGTTTAGGTTTAAGCATTTTCACATCGATAGCCTTTTCCTATTACCGAATATATATTATGATTGGCGAAAAGGTGTAAGTGTACCAATCACGACCTTTGACCACAGATGAGATAATAATTACTACGTGTTACTCTCTCTTTCTTATTGAAATAAGGTATTTGTTTGATGAGAACGGATGTTTGTACCCTAGTCATGATTGTTTATCTATCTAAGTATAATATTTATCTATATAAGTATGTTATCGTTGTCTAGTACCCAAGATACAGGGTAGTCTAGTTTGGGGCTAGATCAATGTGTGTAAATAATGTCCAAGGTATTATTATTATTATTATTACTAATATGATAACATAACTAGCGGCCCTGTGGGCAGTAGACCTCGCTAACAGGGGTCCCCCCTGTGTGAACCAATTTATAGGTAAGTATTTTAGATTCAATCAAAATCAAGTTGTAAAGTAGCCGCCCCAATAACTTTGTAAACTACATTTTGCGATTGCGATTTAAAATACAATCTATTGACTTTTCACGAAAATAGTTATAGTCTATTTCACTCACTCTCATGGTCTGTATAGATCCTCTTTACTAATCCGTCTCTTACTTCGAGGAGTCCAAACTTGGTATGTTTAGAACATATTTTTTTGGATTTTTAGAAAACAGGCGGCCGAAATTTAATAGTGTAGTATATTTTTAGAACCGGCTCATGAAGCCCTTTAATTTGATACCCCTTGATTTTGAAAATCTAGAAAAGCTCTTAACAAAAAACACGTTTTGTGAGGATCGCTTGAAAACTATGGCACCTAGACCGGAACTGACAGACACACATAAAGACGTAGAGGCAGACGAAAGCAAAATCGGCCTCCTATCTTGTCGCAATGGAGCCCTTCGCTCGCTTCGCTCGCTCTGTCAATTATGTAATTACTCAAGGTACGTAGAGGCTTTACACTTAAATCATATGTAAACTACCTACACATTCAAAGAAATAGAGCAGAAGCACGTGTATAGTTAAGGTGGTTTAGGGCAAGGGTTCTCAATTTAATGTTGTATCTTCCCCTGTACTGGCGTAGTTTACCAGTAGTAACCATAAAAATTCACAGTCGCCATTCAATTTAATTTTATTATCATTGTACCGGAGTTGCCGCTAGCGGTTAGAAACAAATTGGAACATCTACGTTTTACTTACTTACTTTATTGCACAAAAACAGAAGATACAAATTATACTGATTCCCACAACACAGGGTATCCTAGTGTGGGGATCAGGGACAAAAAATGTTTTTGTTCAATAAATGTATTTATTTATTTATTTAAATACATAGAAATGGAAACTAAATACATAAAGGCAAGCTTATTTCTAAAAAGAGCTTTCTTTCGGCAAACCTAGGGGTTTGCCGAAAGAAAGCATGGACAGGACACATTAAACAACAGATAGACCTATGTGCGCAATGTTAAATAATTAAAATAATAAACTATAATAATAATAATAACACCTTGGACACTATTTACACACATTGATCTAGCCCCAAACTAGGATTCCCTGTATCTTGGGTACTAGACAACAATACACATACTTACATAGATAAATATTATACTTAGATAGATAAAAACCATGACTAGGGTACAAACATCGGTTTTCATCAAACAAATATTTGCCCCCACCGGGACTCGAACCCGGGACCCTTGGCTTCGTAGGCAGGGTCACTGCCGACTCGGCCATTCGTGTCGTCTGCAAACTACCTACTAATATGTGCTTAAATACATAATATCAATACAAATAGATAAAATTATACTACAAAATACATATACTTCGATACAAAGAACACTATCTTTCTCTTACATACGTCTATTTTGGAAGATAAAGATAGTGTTCTAATAAGCAATTAAAAATATATATATCAAGTCTCTGATGGCGCTTGGAAGTTTGTTCCTTCCTCTGTCCAGCTCCGTGTAATATAGTATTGTTGGCTATAGATTTATATGGTACTTTGAAAATATATATATAGTAGAACGTCCAAGGCTTGGCACAGGCTTCAACTCAAAATATATATATAGTAGAACGTCCAAGGCTTGGCACAGGCTTCAACTCAAAATATATATATAGTAGAACGTCCAAGGCTTGGCACAGGCTTCAACTCAAAATATATATATAGTAGAACGTCCAAGGCTTGGCACAGGCTTCAACTCAAAATATATATATAGTAGAACGTCCAAGGCTTGGCACAGGCTTCAACTCAAAATATATATATAGTAGAACGTCCAAGGCTTGGCACAGGCTTCAACTCAAAATATATATATAGTAGAACGTCCAAGGCTTGGCACAGGCTTCAACTCAAAATATATATATAGTAGAACGTCCAAGGCTTGGCACAGGCTTCAACTCAAAATATATATATAGTAGAACGTCCAAGGCTTGGCACAGGCTTCAACTCAAAATATATATATAGTAGAACGTCCAAGGCTTGGCACAGGCTTCAACTCAAAATATATATATAGTAGAACGTCCAAGGCTTGGCACAGGCTTCAACTCAAAATATATATATAGTAGAACGTCCAAGGCTTGGCACAGGCTTCAACTCAAAATATATATATAGTAGAACGTCCAAGGCTTGGCACAGGCTTCAACTCAAAATATATATATAGTAGAACGTCCAAGGCTTGGCACAGGCTTCAACTCAAAATATATATATAGTAGAACGTCCAAGGCTTGGCACAGGCTTCAACTCAAAATATATATATAGTAGAACGTCCAAGGCTTGGCACAGGCTTCAACTCAAAATATATATATAGTAGAACGTCCAAGGCTTGGCACAGGCTTCAACTCAAAATATATATATAGTAGAACGTCCAAGGCTTGGCACAGACTTCAACTCAAAATTGGACATCATCAACATCCAGAGTCATGATGTCACTGTCTCTTGCTCGGGAAATGATCAGTAAGATATTTGAGCCTGTGCGTTCAGGTACAAAAGTAAAAAATACGTGACCAAGCCTGCTTGATTTCATCACTTCAATTAGTCTAACTAATTTACACTAGAGACTAGAGACCTAGTATTAGGTATTGGTAAATACTTCGACGTTGCGTGTCGCCAATGAACCAGAAAATACAGTCTAGCCTAATTTGCATTGACAATTGCCAACGTGATTAGATAAACTAGGTATTGCGGTAAAGCGATTATGAATATTTTTGCATGATGAATATTGCCAATATGTGTTCGGCGCTGCGTTTAGTTAGTTAAGTTGCTGCCGAGCTAACCTAACTTGGTTGTCGTTAAACATAAAGCGACCATCACCAAACAGTTAGTTTTGAGGTACAGAGATTTTAATGTATTTTCTTTGTTAATAATTCACGGGGCAATATATGTTTAAATTGTATAAAAAGGTTCAGTACACTAGCTGTGATTCTAGGCTACTGGGAATGAACCGCTTGGTTTTTGATTCGGCCAAACGGATGTATCTGGTTGACCTAGTTTTTTTTTCACAGCTTCAAAGGGACTACAGAGCTAAGAATTTGACATAGAATTTTTAAATACTGCAAAAAGGGAGGACTTACAGCACTAATAAAGGAAAAAAATGTGAAAGACGAATGTGTAGTGAGATATAAAAAAAATTGGTGTTTTTGTACGGAAACCTCGGTTTTTGTGCGTGAGTACGATTCGCACTTCGCCGTTTATTGCTATTAAAAATTTATTAAAAAAAAAAATTCTCCGAAATGTGTGTCGCGTACATAAGATTAACCAGGGGTCCCACAATAGACCCAGGATGTTTAGTTGGAAATTCACAATTGTGTTTATTTATAAAATAAAAATTTAATTATAAAAAAGTAACAGTATAAAGTAAGTTTCTCATAAAACATAAAAGAGTGGTATTATTATACATGTTATTTATTATACATGAATATATAAAAACCGGCCAAGTGCGAGTCGGACTCGTGCACGACGATTTCCGTACCATTATCTATTAAAACGACAAAAAAAAACACGTTTGTTGTATGGGAGCCCCCCTTAAATATTGTTTTTATTTTAATTTTTAGTATTTTGTTGTTATAGCGGCAACAAAAATACATCATCCGTGAAAATTTCAACTGTCTTACTACGGTTCATGAGATAAAGCCTGGTGACAGACCGACGGACAGACGGACAGCGTAGGCTTAGTAATAGGGTCCCGTTTGACACCCTTCGGGTACGGAATCCTAAAATATGGACAAAGACATCACAGGTAGCAGTTATCACATACCAATTAATGGCTTCTTTCCTCCAAAAAAACGTATAAAATATTTACCTAGGTGCTATACTTCCAGAGATCTAGGTGATCTTGACAAAACGTAATTTCGTTATATTTGGTTCTTGCGATTTAACACTCTACCGACCGATTTTAAAAAACATTAATATGCCATGTTTCAGTTAGAAACTTAGTTTTGATGTCTTTTGAAAGCTAGTGTGATTTAAAATAATATTCTATATTACGAAATATTTTTGTTTTTGGTGCCAAATTTTGTGAAAAATAGCAATTATCAAAAAACCGCTAAAAAGAGGTTTTTATTCAAAACTCAAACTCAAAACGTTTATTCTGTATTTCTGTATTCTTAAAAAAAGCGTAATTTAAGTTTACTGTTAACGCTTTTTAGCGGCTGTTTGACACAAGAAGTACCGCCTGTCTTTCATCACCACGATCCAGTTCATTTGAAACCGACACGTGCTCCCATCTCGAAGTTATATATATCTATTTGCAGTTGGTACAAAGTAAATGAAAATAGTACATTTCCCACGAGTTCGCAAAGGCTTTTATTTACTAACCGAGTTTACGGCACGAGCCGAAGGCGTGGGTCGTAGCGAGTTTCGTAATACGCCTTTTCGAACGAGTTAGGAATAGAACGTCTCCGGTTGCGAACCCAAAATGAAGCGGCGAAGGTGCTATTTTTAGCTGATAAGTCGAAAAAATATATTAAATCCCTATAATAATATAGAGATGAGGGGGGTTTTTTTTTAATAGATTTTTGTCAACGAAATTTGATCTTAAACCCTGTTTCATATTAGCTTTTTATAAAGACTCACACTGAGTATACATTTACATTATGTGAAATATTCAATAAAAGAAACGAGCTTTTATGAAATCATATTTATTGACGATGCCCTTATCAAACTCTTATGGTTTACTTTTTTCCCTGAGCCGGAAATGCAACCTAGTTTATATGTTAGAGAACAATACGAGAAATCGATAGTAAAAAGAACCAGGGGGTTACCAGAACCTTTTAGCGATTCAGATTAGGTTCAACACAAGAATATCACCATGGCAACCATTTCTATAACAAAACGACGTCACAGATTGACTGAGTTCTAATATTGACGCCTTCATTGATTGAAGTCAACTCTTCGCATGTATAATTTGACTCTTTAGTTAGTCTCTTTGGTTTTAAATTGGGCTTTATTTACCTAATACCAAGACTTGTTTTAAGGCGGTCATAGTAATTTTGTGGATCAGTTTAGGTTCGGCATAAGACGTTGTGGTATTCCTTTATGGTAGTTCATTTAAAAAATATTGTCCGGTTTGTTACAGGTGTTTTCGAACGATTTGTCTCCAAACTAATCAATGAAGAGAGACAGGCGGAAGAATCTAATTCTAAAATGTGTTCCCCTGGCAAGAAAAGGGAAAGGAAAACAGGGAAATTGCTGATTTTGACATTAGTGTTATAAGAAGAAAGATACATGAATATGATTCAGTAAGAAAAGAAATTCCGACCTTATCGAAGTTACTGAATGTTTTTATGGAAGGCATTAATTTTCAAGAAAAACGTGTAACTGTTCGGAAATTGCTCCACAAAGTAGTATTTAGTTTAAAAAAAAAACGAAATCGAATAAGTAAGTGCTGTGTAGCGACGCAGTGGCGTAGAGAGCAGCCTATCTACATAAAAAACTGCCAAGTTTTCTGTTTTTAGTATTTGTTGTTATAGTGTCAACAGAAATACATCATCTGTGAAAATTTCAACTGTCTAACTATCACGGTTCATGAGATACAGTCTAGTGACAGACGGACAGACAGACAGACAGACAGATTGACGGACAGCGAAGTCTTACTAACACGTTCAACCTAACACGAAGGATAAAGGGGGCTTCGCTTCGCTCACGCCCTTTACCCTTCACCTAAGCTACCGTAGTATTTTGCCCTGATATTTTCTGCAACTTTTGGTGATCATTTACACATTTTGGATAGCATTTACCCATTTTGGGTAGGAAAAAAATATTTTGGCGATCATTATATGTGTTGCCAAAAATGATTGCCAAAACTGCGTGAACCCACGCCTATTGTGATGGTTATGCGCCATATCATAGTATTCGCGTTAGTAATTGTCCTAACTCAAACCACACATAGGCTAATATGCATAAGTGGCTACAGGGTGGAGTTTAACGAATTATTATTTATTTATTTATTTATTATTTATTTATTCAATTGCCTCCTATCATTGCGATTTGAATGCAATCGAGATGCTATATAGCTCGATGAAGAGGAAACTAGCAGAGAAAAAAAGTTGGAAAATCAAGTGCACAAATGCCTCAATTTATTGAAGAAGCATTTCGCAAAATAACAAGGGCGGAGTGGAAAAGTCATTTCGATCATGTCAAAACAAACAATAGAATACAGACAGAAAGATGCGTGTTTAGATTAACCTTTTATAATATAATTACAGAGTGACAGTCAAAGCGATTCGAGTGACTCAGAAGATGAGTTGCGGGAAAAAAAAAATCATTACAAAATGTAGATAGAATAATCTTGTTTGCGTTTCCCTTCAGCCAATCTTTGTCACAACATGAAAATCATATAAGACATGATTATAATACATTTATACACACATTGACATGTCGTCATACTGAAAAATTTCATTTCATAGACACCAATATTTGTATTGGAAAATATTTTTATTTGACTAAGGATAGGTATTACCTATCTAGGTTTTATACAAAACAGATAGCACAGTCACTATCTTATTTTATTTTGAACTCAGTCAAGTTTTTGACTAATGAAACGCCTGCTTCTATTGAGCAGTGTAATAATAATGACATGTACTCCTTGGAATCTGTTCCAAGCTCTTTAAATTAACCCATAGGACAACAGAGAGTAACTCTGGCAGGAATATTAATATTTGTATAAATATACCTTCATCTTGCCCATTAAATCAAGTTACTAGTAATGAAAAATGTAAAAGTAAGAATATTTTAAACGTGGTTCATCAAAATATACAGGGCATGTTAAGTAAAGAACTGGAAATTGAGTTATTCATGAACTGTAATAATATTGATATTTTATGTATAACAGAGCACTTTTTAAAGAGTTATCAGTTCATGTTCAACTTTAATAACCACCACGTTGCTAGTTCGTTCAACAGAAAAACAGCTGATCGCGGTGGCTCCTTAATACTTGTAAATAATAGTTTTAAATATAAGGAACGAGTTGACATAGTGAGCCTGTCTGTTGCGCGTACCATGGAAATAGCCTGTATTGAACTTGAACAACTTATTGTAATGAGCGTATACAGACCACCAGATTCATCCTTTGATTTATTCGAAAAGAAAATGGATGAAGTGTTGATTAAAATCAGCGATAAAAACAATTTTTTTATAATTTGTGGTGATTTTAATGTTAATCTGTTAGAGGATAATAATATTTGTACTAGATTAAAATCTTTATTTTTATGTCACAACATGAACTATCTGTTTTTGGAGCCTACTAGAATTACTGCAACATCTGCTACCTGCATTGACAATATATTTACTAACATTACGCCCATTTTCAAATCGGTCATCAATAAATTAACCTCTGATCACTCTGGTCATATAGGTATATTCAATATTAAAATAAAAAAGGACCAAAAAGAGGATATTACATGTGTGCCCGTTAGTGACACTCGGCTTGAACACTACAGGAATAATATTTTAGATAAACTATGGGAAATACCATACAGTGACGATCCAAATTTGTTGTACAACTCAGTATTTAACCTTGTCAAAAATGAATATGATACGGTATTTAAATCAAAAACTATAAAAGTTAATAACAAAGCTTTGTTTAGTGATTGGGCGACAGTTGGAATTCATAGGAGCAGACGAAGATTATATGAACTCTATGAAGAGAAATCATATAACAAAAATACGGCCTTTCTAGATTATGTTCGTAGTTATTCAAAAATGTTTAAACGCGTTTGTGCCGTAGCTAAATCTAATTTCATTAAAAACAAAATTGAATCTAGTAGCAATGTAATGAAAACGACTTGGCAAATTATAAACAGAGAGACTGGAAAGGCCAAAGCTACACATAATAACTTCAAGCTTAAGATAGATAATCAATTGCTAAGTACAGACCTAGAAGTAGCAAAAGCTTTCGAAAATTTCTTTACGGACATTCCAGTTTCAACAACCAAGTTTAAATTCATCTCCCGCTGCTGCTGAATCTATACTTAAACAAAACTTTGAGGAATGTAAAACAGATTTTAAATTTAGGCACGTAAATAATGAAGACATTGTAAAAGCGTTTAAATCCCTGGAAATGAAAAAGACAGCTGACGCCCATGGTCTATCAGTAAAAATTATTAGTTCCATTGTAGATTGTATTGCACCTCACCTTTGTTGTATATTTAATCAATAGATAATGGTGTGTTTCCTGACTTGATGAAACTAAGTAAAGTTATACCTTTATTCAAACATGGTAGTACATCAGACCCCACCAATTTTAGACCCATATCGATACTACCAACGCTTAGCAGAATATTTGAAAAACTCATACTTAATCAATTGCAAAGTCATTTTTATCTCAATAATTTAATTCATATTGCTCAGTTTGGTTTCACAAAGGGTCGTTCAACAGCCGATGCTGGTGTTGAACTAATCGACAATATTTTTGATGCCTGGGAAGACGCAATGGATGCAATAGGTGTCTTCTGCGATCTATCCAAGGCTTTTGATTGCGTCCATCATGACACTCTTGTCAGGAAGTTACGCCATTATGGTGTAAAAGATCAGGCCCTTGGCCTTCTGGAGTCATATCTAACAGATAGGGTTCAGATGGTCGATGTTAATGGGAAAAGATCACCTAGGTCTTCAATAAGTATGGGCGTACCGCAAGGTTCAATTCTGGGTCCTTTCTTGTTTTTAGTATATATTAATAATTTACCTTACCTTGTTAAAGCAAAACATGGGTTAGTATTGTTTGCCGATGATACTTCTTTGATATTTAAAGTTAAAAGACAGCAATCAAATTATGACGAGGTAAACAATGCTATCTCTAGTATAGTGAACTGGTTTACTGTTAACAATTTATTACTTAATGAAAAGAAAACTAAATGTATTAAATTCGTGTTACCCAATGTGAACCCGGTAACTACAGACATATTTATAAAAGGACAGAGATTGGACCTTGTGCAGTCGACTGTCTTTTTGGGCATTACTTTAGACGCCAAACTACAATGGGATCCTCATATAAATAAATTGTCGAACAGACTGAGTTCAGCAGCGTTCGCAGTTAAAAAAATTAGAGCTCTTACCGACGTAGACACCGCTAGACTAGTCTACTTTAGTTACTTTCATAGTCTAATGACCTATGGTATTTTATTGTGGGGTCACGCTGCGAATGCTAATAGTATATTTATTCTGCAGAAACGGGCTGTTCGTGCAATTTATAGATTAGGGCCTAGAGTGTCACTGAGGGAAAAGTTTAAAGAAATCAATATTCTGACATTTATGTCTCAATATATCTATGACAATCTTGTGTATGTAAAAAGAAATTTAACTAATTTTCAGAAGTACAGTGATATACACAATTTTAATACTAGAAATAAAGACAAGTTGGTTGCTTATGTAAGCCGACTACATAAAATTAGTAATTCTTTTAAAGGCAATTGTATACGCTATTACAATAAGGTCCCTACTGATATTAAAAACATACCTTTAGACAAGTTTAAAATAATAATAAAACAGAAATTGTATAAAAAAGGTTACTATAGGATATCTGATTACTTAGAGGACAGATGTCCATGGGAATAGATTGTTTGAGTAACAGGCTGTTTCGATATATAATTAGCATTCATTTTGTAATTTGACAATATTTTATTTAAAAAAGGAAACGCAAAAGATGCGACGACTGTGGAGTTTCTTCGGCGAGCTCTTCTCCACAGATTCCGCCATTGTGTTAGTGAACTCACCCAAAAAAATGTAATGACGGATCTAAGTGATGTAACAACATCCTATGGAAATAAATGATTTTTGATTTGATTTGATTTGATTTAGAATCAGCAGATGGCCAGGGAACATCAACCGGTATTCCTGAAGTTAGGCCGCCCGAACTCAAAGACCATGACCACAATTATTTTTTTATAGGATTTTATTTATATATAAATAAAATCCTATTATTTTTGTTTCATTTATTTTTTTTCTAAGGTTCATAGCTATATTTTTATATTGTGGTTAATTTATTATATTTTGGTATTGTAATTATATTATATATATATGTAAATATATTAAGCCATATCGAATATTCACTATTTTAGATAGACATGTGTGATTGATTGTAGTATCTTATTATTATATAATTATGATATTATTTAAAGACTGCCCCTTTAATATTATTTCCCTATTTCTTTGCGAATCACTTAGATGGCAATACCAAATTTGTGAAAAGTAACAGTAACAGTTTTGAACAGTAAAGATGGCGGAACTGTACTTACGAAAACGTTTGTCAGACCAAAAAATGGAGAAAAAATACACTATCATACTGCATTATAGAATCTGATACTCGCAAAAAGAGTCGATGGTCGCTACGCTACTACTATTACACACATTTGCGTAGAGAATCTCATTCTATTTTACCGTTTCCATTATTATCAAGCATCACAAAAACCTGTTGACGTTTATTAATCGCGTACGATAACTGTTCATTATCACCTCGTTTGCATGCGATCATCAATAACTTTTTTCTTTTTAGGGTTCCGTACCTCGAAAGGAAGAACGCTTATAGGATCACCCGTGTGTCCGGCCATCCAACCGTACGTGTGTCTGTCACAGGCACTTTTCTCAGGAACTATAAGAGAAAGGGTCTTGAAATCTTCTGTAAAAATTCTTATCCTGATAACCGAAACATAATATAATATGAAAAAATATTATAAAATACAGAATATAGAACTTAAGCAAAAGATTACAGGAAAACCTACCCAAGGTTTTTTAATTATCTGTAAATCACATACAAACTAATAAATTCACCTGGTTGCGCACATGGAGTATGAAAGCCGCACCAATAACTTTGTACACAATATTTTGCTATGCTAAAATCCAAACTATTCACTCCACAACATCCTTACCATTGTACGGTGGTACGGAACCCTTCGTGTACGAGACCGACTCGCACTTCACCGTTTTTTATAGAGGTATATGCGCTCTTTTGAACCATACCATATTGAGTAGGGTACCTCTACAATGTTTAACTGAATATTTACTTTACAATTCACAACTAACGATGCTGATAAATGATCACTTGACAGGTGTAAATTAATAATATTGAGCACCATTTGTTAGTCCGACTCAACTCGAGGATTTTTTTGTCAAAATAATCTAAAGAAGAATCGTTCAGATGTTGTCATTACTTAATACATCAAAGGGAGGTCGAGAAGGGCTAACGAATCAATAAAAAGGTCTTATCTCGATGTCGATAAATAAAGCACTTGGTAAACGTTTTAAGCCTGGATTCAACGATTTAAATATCTTATAGTCAGTAAGTACGGTACGGGTATAACTTGACTAACTTAAACTTAAACTTATTTATGTCATTGTGTCATGGTCTCTGTTGAAGACAGAACGGAGGCCAATGCTGTGGTTTCAGCATCTTTGCACGAGACAGCCCTCGGCTCAAAGTCAACGGCCAGAATGCTTGTTTGTATTCAAAAACGGAATTCTGGAACACGGCCTCACACTTATCTTAAAATTCAGATTAAAAAGTGCTATCTCTATCTCTGGCTCTCTCTAGTACGTTACAGGTGTGCCTGTGCGTAGTGCCAGGTTTGTAGTCCCGTGACCCAGAGAGGAGAGGAGAGACCCAGACCGTGACATCAGGTGGGCTGGACGCGCGGGGGGCTGCGCATGGGCAGCGGCCGGCTGCGCGCATTTCGTGAGCTTTGAATCGACGCGAGAAACACAGTGCGACTGGCGTGCCTGCTGATTGGCTTGCCAGTCGGACTGTGTTTCTCCCGTCGATACGACGTTCCACAGGCATCCGAAGTACAGTTTCATTCTAAATCTTTGTTTCCGATTGTTACAAGCTTATTTACAGATAAAATGAAATATTTTAATGAAACAATATTTAATGGAAGGCGTAGTAACATTGTCGGATTAATCATGATTAACTTATTGAGACTGGAGGACGTGTCGCGCAGTCTCGGTCTCTCGTATAATGCGGTGGGAAAACACTTGACTAGAACTAACATTATTAACTTTTTTTTATATAAATTTATGGCATGCATAGAGCATACCTACCTCAAGCTTTCATATCGTCAAACATTATTGCCTCACAATAATGATTATTTGTAGGGATAACAAGTTCTTGCGCGACTGTACCTATGCACCAACCCCTACAGGCATCATTCAGGGGACTATAAAATTGGCGATAGCTGTATCAGATGCTATGACAACTGAGAGATTCAGAGACGGAATTTATCGTGTGTCTGTGTCCGCTCATATATACACAGTCAGGTCATAAGTTCTGTCACACAATAAAAACTTTTGAATTAAGAACGCTGGTCACAAAAAAGTTTATTGAATTCTAATTTCGAATTTTTCATGAAAATAAAAATGTGTACTTTTTAGAATTTTCCTCATTTTTAAATATGGAGTGGACACTTAAAGAAGACCGTGTCGCAGTTATTGCGTTGCATCGTTGCGGTTACGCGCCAATTCAGATTTTCGACTTACTGAAAAATTTGAATATAACCAAAAGATTCGTTTATCGTACCCTAAAACGATACAATGAAGACTCTAGTGTAGATGACAGGTCAAGAAGTGGTCGCCCTCGCTCTGTTAGGACTCCAGCAGTGATAAAAGCTGTGAAGGCGCGAATTCAAAGAAATCCCATACGTAAGCAGAAACAGATGGCCCTTCAGATGGGGTTAAGCAGGACCACGGTGAAAAGGATGTTAAATGAAGACTTAGGGCTTAGGGCATATCGAAGAAAAACAGGACATCGTTTGGACGCTCGTTTAATGGACCTGAGACTGAAGAGATGCCGCGCTTTGTTGAAGCGGTACGCGGGAAAAAAGCATCGGGAAAATCTTTTTTCGGATGAAAAAATTTTCACCGTGGAAGAGAGCTACAACAAACAAAATGATAAGGTGTACGCACACAGCAGTGAAGAAGCGAGCTACCGTATTCCGCGTGTCCAACGAGGTCATTTTCCATCCTCGCTCATGGTTTGGTTGGGAGTCTCTTATTGGGGCTTAACTGAGGTACATTTTTGTGAGGAAGGCGTAAAAACGAATGCAGTTGTGTATCAAAATACAGTCCTCAAGAACCTTGTGGAACCTGTTTCTCATGCCATGTTTAATAACAGGCACTGGGTATTCCAACAAGATTCTGCGCCAGCTCATAGAGCGAAAAGCACACAAGACTGGCTGGCGGCGCGTGAAATCGACTTCATCCGGCACGAAGACTGGCCCTCCTCCAGTCCAGATTTGAGTCCGTTAGATTACAAGATATGGCAACACTTGGAGGAAAAGGCCTGCTCAAAGCCTCGTCCTGATTTGGAGTCACTCAAGGCATCCTTCATTAAGGCAGCCGCCGATATTGACATGGACCTCGTTCGTGCTGCGATAGACGACTGGCCGCGCAGAATAAAGGCCTGTATTCAAAATCGCGGGGGTCATTTTGAATAAACTTTATTACCATAAGAGTCTACGTTTTATTAAGTTCATTTTGCTATATATATGTTTACATAAATAATAAACATGTCTAAATTATTTCATATTGCAAATGTGACAGAACTTATGACCTGACTATGTACATACATGTATGGAAAAGAGTGCGTTCTGAATTCAGTATCTTAATTGGCCATGCATTTTCCTGATATCTTTTTTTATTATTTATTTTGAAAATATAGACATTTTAAAGAAACTAATTTAAATATTTTGTGTTTTGTTCATTGTGTCTATTTTACAAACCAAGCTAAAGTTATACCCGCCACAATTAAACGTGACGTCACGGAATGAGAGGCGAGAGACGTAATGCGATACATTTCTTCGCTTACCACAAAAAAAAAGTGCCAGTCAAGTCAACCACAGAGTGCCAAGTACATGAGTTAAGTCAACTGTCAAACAAACATCACGTCACTCATGTCAGTGCTAACCTAACTAAAATGAAATTATTGTTGATTATGATTGTGATATGGTTTAACAAATCTTATTGTTTTTCATAATGGGAAGCAGATAGTGTTTCGTCCCGTCATGGTCAAACAGCAGTGATAACCCGGATTTATTAATCGTACCAATTCTAGAACGTCTGCGAGAATAATGTACATATCAAGAATTATTCGCAGTTTTTTTTGGGCAAATTGTAATGATTGCTTGTGGGCTAATAAATTTGCAGGATAATATAATAAAAATACACTAAATTTCTAAAAATATGTATGGTTATATTTACACAAAACATTTAGGTACTAGAAATATTACACACAAAATTGAAGTTGTGCCGCTGACCATAGCTGACTCGGCATTGATACTACCAGAAGTACCACCGGCAGTAGCACGGGTAGATAGATAGATGATGAGGTGGGACGCCCGCTGAACACGGGCGGGTGATCGGTCCTCTATTGTGACTATGTCACCCAATTCCTAGTGTTTGAGTTACTGTTGATTCAGCCGACGTCCCTCTATAAATCTCTTTGTTCTTAAGTTGCTGTTCTAGGCAGTTAGAGAACTGCCTAGAACAGCAACACTGCAGTAATATCCCCCTGGGTTCTGGCCTAATAAATCTCGGGTCTGCTCCGAATTTTGGCAACTCTTCTCCTTTTTATATCCTTTGATCCCTTCATGTCAACCAATAATTACTTCTGAAACACTTTTTTCGACTAGTGCAGATTTATTCATTCGTTGTCTTAGCGGCTTTCAGGTTGCTTGACTATCTGAATATATTACTGCAGTCTTATTTTCAGTATCTGATGTTTCCTTTAGGTCAGCAGCACACTTATCAATTCAAATTCAGTCAGCAGCTCATTCCATTATAGCGAAGATTTCCGCTTGGAACACGCTGGAATAGCCCCGAAGCAATTGATTTGTCTCGTCCGTTATTATTCAAGATACATTAACCAGCTCCTGCTAGTTTTGTGCTCTCTCTTAAACCATCCATGAAGTAAGTGATCGCCCGTTGATCTATTTCGATTACCCAATTTTCTTTTGTTCCTATACTGATTCGATATTTTTAATCAAATAGTATCTTTCTTTATCAGGTCATTATTACCACGGGTATATCGTAATATATGTGGATCATAGGTCCGCTTCTCAAGCCAGAATTAAGGCAGTAGGGAATGGTTGCAGCCATCTTAACTTAAAATAAAAATTATTGGTATTATGAATGTTGCAAGAAAATAAACTTACAATAATACACAAAATTGCATACCTATCACCAAAACCAACAAGTTAAGTTCTACAATATGCATTATTCTCAAACCCCCAGTTTGTTATGAGGCATCGCGATTTTGAATCTTATGCTTATGAATTCAAAACCTATAACGGGAAAATGGCATCATATGATGCTTAGGGTCGTAGCAGAGAGAGGAATAGCATATTGTAGTTTGAATATCAAACGTGTTATACATTATCAATAAAACTTCAATCGTTTGTCACGGCAATACATATCCAATTTTTTCAGCCGATGAATAAAAATCTTCTAAAATTCCCATCTGCAGAAGCTGGACAATCAGCACAGATTGACTCCAGGATCTCAGCATCAGTATCTCACTTACATGAAGGCTTGGCTTCCTCTGACTTGAGCTATGTTGTGGTTGCTGGAGGCTGCTTTTTCAAAATTTGCCGTTCTTGTCGCAGCGAATAGAAACAAAACGATAAAATATCAAAACAAAACGCTGAATATAACCCTCAATCATTTTACAGCGAATAGATTGAGGTTTCATATTGTTTTTTTTTTTGTAGGCAAGGCGGGCAGCTTAAGGCATTTTTTCATACATCTTATGATGACGTTATAGATATATAGGTCAAATTAATATAATTCTGTTTTATTAAAATATCTTAAAGTATATTGTATATATATACTTATTTATAAATCTGTACAGAAAACATGTTTCTCGAAATGGTTTTCAGATTACCGTTCCTGTCCAGAAAGTTAGCAACCACGCTCGTCAGTATCATTTTGTCAGATCGATCTGAAAATTCCGAATCTGAAAAAATAAGACCGTGTTCTCCACAGAATAGCTAATATATATACATTCCGTCCGTGCTTCCTCAACCCCGGATCTGGAATTCGTTTCTGAATTCAGAGATCCATTCTGGTCGTGTGAGAGCAGTCTTACCCCCAGTATGACATTTAATCCAAAAATTTGAGCAGCAATATGTTTGTCATTATTCGGTTAATACTTTCCCTGAGTCCAGCCCTAAGGGATAGGGAATAACAATTTATTGGCTGATCATGATCCTACAATCAAGCGTTTCCTAATCAGGATCCTACTTCAGTGCTGCATCGGGCCAGTAGTTGGCTAATTCTGGCGTACCATCTACGCCTATAACTTGCTGTAACGTGCCCTTTAACTTTTATGGGGCAAAGTTGCGTAATAGCTGGGTCGGGTCCGCCAGGGACTAATATAGGGCCAGAGTTTTATCAGTACTTTTGTTAAAATCCACACTAATTTGCCGGCTTGGCGGTTTTGTAGAAGCGTGGGTCGTATTTTGTTTTGACTTTTCTTCTTTGAGGTTACTAAGTGCAATAGCAATATGTAAAAGTGTTTAGGATGCTTTTGGAATGACTTAAGAAAATATCACAAGACCGTGTTACTACAAAAAATATTAAACCTGGTTTAACCTCAAAACTAACGTCAAATTATTTTTGCCCACAACGTGTTGAACGGGAGTTTATTTTTGTAGTTAGACCCACAATGATATGTACATAATAATCCTACCTATCTTTGAAATTTTCGACAAAAAATGGATTTACTTTATTCACACATATGAAAAGGAACATGAGTTTATGGCGGGATATTTTTGTGCTTGTACCCTGAACTTGATATTTGAATGTATATAATGTATGGTATGGTGTGTGATATTTGAATGTGGTTTCTCTTCTGAAGAATAAGGGAAGTGGTTAAAATCTGTAATATTTTTTTTATTTTTCAGGTAAGAATCCATGAATTGTGCTGAATCTTAATTATATTAAGTAAGTTAAAACAATATATACATAGTCAGGTCATAAGTTCTGTCACATGTGCAATATGAAATAATTTAGACATGTTTATTATTTATATAAACATTTATATAGCAAAATGAACTTAATAAAACATAGATTCTTATGGTAATAAAGTTTATTCAAAATGACCCCCGCGATTTTGAATACAGGCCTTTATTCTGCGCGGCCAGTCGTCTATCGCAGTACGAACGAGGTCCATGTCATTATCGGCGGCTGCCTTAATCAAGGATGCCTTGAGTGACTCCAAATCAGGATGAGGCTTTGAGCAGGCCTTTTCCTCCAAGTGTTGCCATATCTTGTAATCTAACGGACTCAAATCTGGACTGGAGGAGGGCCAGTCTTCGTGCCGGATGAAGTCGATTTCACGCGCCGCCAGCCAGTCTTGTGTGCTTTTCGCTCTATGAGCTGGCGCAGAATCTTGTTGGAATACCCAGTGCCTGTTATTAAACATGGTATGAGAAACAGGTTCCACAAGGTTTTTGAGGACTGTATTTTGATACACAACTGCATTCGTTTTTACGCCTTTCTCACAAAACTGTACCTCAGTTAAGCCCCAATAAGAGACTCCCAACCAAACCATGAGCGAGGATGGAAAATGACCTCGTTGGACACGCGGAATACGGTTGCTCGCTTCTTCACTGCTGTGTGCGTACACCTTATCATTTTGTTTGTTGTAGCTCTCTTCCACGGTGAAAATTTTTCATCCGAAAAAAGAATTTCCCGATGCTTTTTTCCCGCGTACCGCTTCAACAAAGCGCGGCATCTCTTCAGTCACAGGTCCATTAAACGAGCGTCCAAACGATGTCCTGTTTTTCTTCGATATGCCCTAAGCCCTAAGTCTTCATTTAACACCCTTTTCACCGTGGTCCTGCTTAACCCCATCTGAAGGGCCAACAGTTTCTGCTTACGTATGGGATTTCTTTGAATTCGCGCCTTCACAGCTTTTATCACTGTTGGAGTCCTAACAGAGCGAGAGCGACCACTTCTTGACCTGTCATCTACACTAGAGTCTTCATTGTATCGTTTTATGGTACGATAAACGAATCTTTTGTTTATATTCAAATTTTTCAGTAAGTCGAAAATCTGACTTGGCGCGTAACCGCAACGATGCAACGCAATAACTGCGACACGGTCTTCTTTAAGTGTCCACTCCATATTTAAAAATGAGGAAAATTCTAAAAAGTACACATTTATATTTTCATGAAAAATTCGAAATTCGAATTCAATAAACTTTTTTGTGTCCAACGTTCTAAATTCAAAAGTTTTTATTGTGTGACAGAACTTATGACCTGACTGTGTAAATCCGTCGTCTATCCTAAGAAAAACGGTGGATTTATTATTAGTTCACTTAGGGTGACTTAGCAAATGTGGTATAAGTCACACTTAATGTCCTAATATTTCTTTAACTGGCTATCATTAGTTTTCTTCATTTAGCATATGTAGCTCCAAATGAAATTCACAAACAACGTGACCCTTAAGGGAAGCAATCATCTTGTGAAACTACGTTCAACTAGCCTAATAAATCTCTCCCTTCTCAGTTTATCGACGAGGGTTACTTATGTCGCCTAGAACAATTACACGACATTAGTGATGTGCAGTCTTTATTTATACCAACGAGCATTTCGCAATCGATTAGCTTCGTAACCTGCACTGATTACAGATAACATAACATAATAGAATACCCTGTGTCGTGGGAACCAGAAACAGCCACGTCACCAGCTTGTAAACATCCAAGGCCTAGGGGTTTTATCTTCCTTCCCAGCCGGGACTCGAACCCGGGACGTCCCTCTTGGGAAGCACAACGTCGACCGTAACACCACAGAGGTCGCCACAGATAGCAGAGATTGCCCTGTACCAAGAGAGGCATTTCCAAATCAAAACTACTTCTACTCAAAATTCCAATATTCAGTGTGCCAATTTAAGCTGTTTGAAATGTGAGAGACCGGCCGACCTTTTTCTGAGAGTGAATTCTGAAGACACCAATAAATATTTTGACACAAAATCGACGAATCGGTTAGCATCTAGGTGCAAAACGTAGATATAGAGAGTGTTACTAGAAAAAAAAAACTCTCGTTCAAAACACTTGTTCAAAGACTAAATGTATGTGATTTGACGTTTGTTTTGAGATTAAAATACGTTTACTAATTTTTGTAGTAACACGGAGAGAATGATCTGTGTCTCATGAAAGTTTTCGTTAGAAACCTATAAGTCTCATGAAAAATGTTTTCATAGATATGTTGATTTGACTACATCTTTAAAACTGCCAGTTAGGACACCGAAGATATCTTAACTCAAATTCAAAAATAAAACAGCATTATCTGCCCTATCTCCCAAATTGTATACCCCAACAAAGGGCGGGCGCGTGTAACTCTGGCCGATATTAAGTTAACTCAGGTGCGCCCGCGGTAGCTATACGAGCGCCTCCTGTCGCCCTGGTACCGACTTAACAGCCCGCTCCGGGGAGGCGGCAGAATTATTGCGAATATATTCGTGATAACGCATTTCCCCAAGCTGAGGCTGGCTTTTCAGCAAGCGAGAGTCTTTAGAATAGAAGTTTATCGCCAAATCGTTCTTTCGACCTATTTTAGCCAAAATAGGCATTCGTCAAATGAGTTTTTGTACAGTTGAACAAAAAGGAGTTCTACCTGATTTAAGGTTTTAAAGAACGGTGTATAGGTATTTTAAGTTGTTTGCTAAGTGAAATCATATTGTCAATTTTTCCTTGGGCAAACTTAATTTAATAAAACCGTATATTTATGAAAACCTAATGTACGTCCACAAAAATATTGACAAAATTTTATACTAAATTTAAATTTAATAGTAGTTTATGTGACTGCTGCATAATGGAGGGCATTAAAACTCCAGAGTGGGTATATGAAACGAGCCGAAGGCGAGTTTCATAATTATATCACTCGAGAGTTTTAATGCATAATTATGTACAGTTACATACACTAGTTTATCTACACACATATCATAAGCTCTCTTTAATGTGTTCAGGAACCGCATGTTTGACCGGCATTGTGGTTCTGCAATTGTTCTTTAGTACCAACTTCACGCAGACGGGCGTCGGCGTTCGAAATTTGAATGTCAGTACCAACTTCACAGGCAAACTAGGGACGGCACGCGGGTGGGCGTCGGCGTTCGAAATTTGAATGTCTTTATATGTAAAAAAACTACACATAATGACCATAATGTGTAGTTTTCCAGATACGAAACGAGTTCTTACCAAGTAGTCTAACATAATGCTGATCGTAACGTGCGGTTTTTGAACGCAGTAAAGTTTATGATACGTGTGTAGATAAAATAAATTTATGCTATATCTACTTCTAGGCTCCATAAGGTTAATGTATCTTTTAAAGGACAGTATTCGCTTTTACAACAAAATACCAACTGAGTTACAAGAATTGTCTGTTAATAAATTTAAAAATGTTGTTAAAAATCACTTATGTAAAAAAGCTTACTACAAACTATCAGATTATGTAGAAGACAAGAAAGCTTGGGAAGGTGTTTGCTCCAATTCTGTAAAAAATAACGTATAAAGCTGGAGGTTTCTAGTCGCCTCTTTGGCTCCAGCATCTAAAACATTGAGGTGACGGAATTCAAATTGAGTTCTATATTTACTTTACTTTATGCATGTATTAGTTTAAGATTTGACATTCTCCAAATGTAAAATATATGATATAAACTCTTTTTGAATTTTTAATTTTGAATTTTAATACAGCGGCAAAAACTACAATCTGTAATCCTCGCTGTTCCATCCAAATACCACATTGCCTGCAGAGCTAAAACGTAGTAGTAGTAAGTAGGTACTAAAAGATTAATTCAAAAATCACATTACCCAAACATAGATTAACAGAAGCACAGTAAACTTGGGTTGACATTCAAACACATAGAGATACGATATTCGTGACAACGCAATTCCCCTACGCGTATTGTGCGACTCTCGCGTCTGCCATAAACTTATCCAATTACTTGCAATTTATATTCGTGGAGTCAGCATGTCAAGCCAAGCCCGTCCATTTACTCCGACTTAAAATATCCTTCGATGCCGGAGTCAGAGTCTAATCTTGAGGATTTCAAGGGGCAGCTTCAGAGTCAATCTTCAGTTAGCTTACGCCATATGCCGGGTAATCCTTATATTGGGTTCTGGTGACTGATCGCTTCAGAGGTCGGTGTAAGTAACAGTTGCTTCCAGTGTAATCCGGGCGACAGGGATCGGGTAATGCATCAACGCTTCCAATTATGACGGTGTCGCGTTTGCAATGTTTTTGTTTTTATCAAGCAACAGTAAAGGTACTCCTTCGTCGTTGATTTTTAACTTCCAAGCAATAGGCGCGTGTTTCTCAATGTGTGTGTCTTTGGCATCATAAACGTGCAGAATGGTTTTACTACGCTTTTTCGGGCTACATAGTTTTGATTAAGTAGATATCCATAGAGTAACGCAAGAAACTTAACATTAACGCGAGAGTCTATCAAAATCTGAGCACCCTCTGTGTGAGTGAAGTGGCTCAATGTATTAAGTAAGTCTCCTTCGATTTTTTTCCCTTCATAGTTCAAACCTCCATCACGAAATTCCTAAATCTCAGCTACGGTTACTCCTTCAGGAGTTCTTACTAAGCGTTCTATGAGGTTTCCGTAGATCATTCAGTATTGACCCGAAACGCTCTCTCAAATCTAAGATTACGGCTGAGCAAGGAATCTCCAAGGGCCGATATTCCCACAATCATCGAGATAAGCCAAGGATGCCTTAACCGTTCCCCCCGACCCCCCATTAACCCCACCACACCCCCGCTAACACCATAAAGCCGTTGTTTTACTCCGCCTTATCTCATACGAATATACTGAAAACATTGCTGTATTTCGGCGTAACTTTTCCATGTTTTCTTAATTTTTCCGTATAACATTTGCGGGCAACAGGAAAGGGGGCGACAAAGCTATGTCATTTCTATTGGGTTTTCATGTGTAAGGATTTTATCGATATCTTATATTTACGAACACGTTATATTCCATTTTTCCCTTTTCTTTGATTATTTGACTCAGGTAGTTCCTGTGGTAGGTTCCCGATGGAAATGGAACCCTACCGAACCAACCTCAATCCAATCTATTACGTTGCAAAACCGAAATAACATAGGAGAGATAATAAAGCAAAGGTTGTTGTTTCATTCTCAATTGGCTGTAATGTCATAATTCACCAATGACAAAAGCGAGCGGCACCGTGGGATATCGGTGTGATTCCAATTAACTTCGCGAAATTGAGTTAACTGAGTAGGTGAATATCTCTTTGTAGCCTACACAAAGGACAGGCCTGTGCAGACGGTCCGACACTTTGACCCGGATGCAGAACCGGCAGCTCAAAAATTGACGAACCCTCAATATCATGCTGTCTCTCGGTAGGAAAATTACAGTTAAGCGGAACTTTATTTGAGCAGATCTCCGTGCATTCGGCCATTTATCCCCGCTCACCGGAAGCTGTTTAATGTCAATCTTGTGCCTCTGTTGAGTGTCAACTTGCAATTTGAATTTAGAACGCAACAGATTGCATGTGCATACATTTTGACATTGAGAACCGCGTGTCCAAATTGTCCGTTGCTTTGTGCCATTCCGCAACCACGTGCAAATTGCGTTCCAGGTTCCTCGTACCTCTTACCCACTTGTCGTTTGTCGACGGCAAAATGAGGAGTTAATAATCTGGCATGAAGCTTATTGATCCTAATTAACAGCATCACATGCTTATAATAAAGACACTTATAGAAAACTAACCAAAGAACCAGTGTGACCGAGTAAAGTTCTTAAATTCTCGCCAGTTATGTCAAAAATTAAAATGGACGTGGAGGAAAGCGAATAAAAAACTCACACAACACGTCAAGTGTGAACGGGGTTTTACGACAGAGACCCATTTCTGGTACTGTGTTTTAGTGCTGCCACTTCGCTGAACGTGGAGTTAATGGTTACACTCGGGGCGATGTTAATTAAAGCTACAAGAAACCATCCCTTACAGCATTTTCCCTTATAGCTGATAACAATTAATGCGACTATGTGCTTTATTTAATAAAGTAATTTGAACCTTTTGCATCTCACGGTTCCAATTTTGCATGTAACCTTCCTATTGTTGTTGCGAAGAGGTCCCTTTTTAGGCAAACGTGGGTAAGCTAGGTGCTTTGTTTTGGTAGTAATTTAATTTCAAATAGATTTAAATTATATTTTCCTGTAGTCAAATCCTGACCTTACTTAGTGGCGTCGAAATAGACTCAAGCGAAAGAACAAAGAGCTTATGAAATAAAGGAAAAATGCGGCATTAATAAAGTTGAGTATTGTAGTCTAAGGACCAATGAGTCGACAGAAAATGTTTGCCTTGTTTCAATGTTGCTTGCTCTGCGGAAGATTCCGTTTTATTTGCTTCTTGTTCACTCAATAAATACAACAATGTAAATATATTTTGGCTCTTACATTACAGTTTATTAAGATATGTCTGTTTTGGTCGTCTTTTTGTGTGTTTTACTATACCTATTAGGTTCTGTGCAATAAAGAATGTTTTTAAAAACATGATTTTTTCGTGGTTTTCTTCACAAACCGTTATTTAGTTGTACCTTCTTTCATAAATTATTTATCCCGTCTTCTAAGAGATACGGCTTCGCGCAAACCACATTGTAGTCAGAAAATTGTGTACGGTAAGGATGTCCAGGGCTCATCCATCATCCCTTTCAGGTCATTAGGCATAACACTCAAAATATGAACGATGCCTGCTAACCAGCACCAATGAATGGAGGCTTCGAACGTTTTGGGCGATCTTAGCTAAGGGATATGCTTTTATAAATATAAATGGGATTATTGATTTATGGATGTTACACGGAAATAATATTATGAGAGATCAGATAGCCTGATGAAAGGAACACATGCGTGGGTGGCTACCTATCGCAGAAAAAAGTTGGAACTAAGGTAAACCGAAGCGTCATTCTATTAAACTCGATTATTAGCACATAACGTGCTATCTATTAAAAAGTCATTGAAAATTGTAGTTCCCGGGAGCCGGAACACAACTAATAAAATTAAATATTGTACAGGTTATTCCATTTCACAGCGGAATGTATCTAGATATAGTAATATATAGTTGATTTGCACTCACATCGAATATCGCATGAAGAATAGGTATAACACCCGGTTCACTGAATTCTGTCTGGAATTTTACTGCGGGCGGTATTGTTTTGTTTTATTTTAAAACTGCAGTTGTTACCAGTAGATACCACTTATCTGTGAGTTTAATTTCATATTCTTCTGCGTCAAATATCAGTTTAGCTTCATACAAAACATAATATTATTATAATTGACCTATTCAGCTGTAGATCATTTTTTTAAAAATAAACACACATAAAACTAGTGGTTCTGTGAGAACAGTAGACCTCGCTTGTTTAAAATTTGAAGCTTGTCGGTCTGCTACAAGATTAGAATTTTGATGATCGATGATGTGATAAGTCAGTCGGTGACAAAATGACGGAACTTTTAACGGTTGTCGTTTCCAATCTATTGGTTCAAATTAACTGAATTTTGGGAATTGGCCCATTTAAATCGTGACCTATTAGTTTCAGAAAATGCAGGTGTCTAGCTTTATCTACAACATCGGGGCGTCAAAAACACCCCGAAGTTTTCCCCCTTTTTGGATATTTTTCGCAACATCTTAGGCAAAATCAAGATCTTAGTGTGGCTCTCGAATTTGATTGAAATCCGTTGATAAATAACGCTCAAGCGAACTTCCCCATTTTCCCCTAATTTTATCCCCAGTAAAAAACCGCGATCGACTAAAAATTTTAATAAATCAAGGAACGTGTGTGTAAATTTTAGTTAAAATCTGTTGAAAAATGCTACAGGTCACATTTTTCAACAAGAACAGACGTTTCGAGAACAGACGGACGGACAAAGGCAGTTTTGGCCTATCTCGAAACTGGGCGCTTCGATCGCTCGGTCAATAAACATAAACATTTACATACATTGCTTCTGGCCCCACACTAGGATACCCTGTGTCATGGGAACTAGAAAAATCGACGTCACATACATATAAATATCCAAGACCTGGCTTTTTTTCCCCAGCCGGGCTTTGAACTTTGGAACTCTCTTTTGCGTGGCAGAGCCTCGAACCGGAAAGCCACAAACAAGGAAACGCCCCGACTGATTTCGAAAAAATTATAACGTGTTTTTGTCTGCAGAACCAGCAGATTGGGAGCCACCATCAAATCCATCCGAATCGTTGAGAACGGGAACCCAATATCTACAAACATATAAAGCTCCTATCTGCAAAGATTGTCTGTAAATTTGTTCAGCCCGGTGAACATAGACAAACACCCGATGGTACAGTAGGTACAACCGGTACAGGTGTTAGTTTCGCATGAGCCACAGGGGCAGCAGGTTCGATTCCCACGCTGTCCGAGATCCTTCATCTCAACTGTGCAGTGTACCGACGGAATACATCGACAGGGATATTTCCAACAATGTCCAGTATACCAATATTATCGTGCACGATGGAATATAGAATAGAAATAAAATATGCTGTAGCGTGTGGAATAGAGACTCTACATTTACATTTTATCGAGATGAGAATATCGGTCTTCGGAGGTTATCTAAATAAGCTTCTTTGTGAAATCTTTATAGGTAGGTATCTAATGAAAGAACATAAGCACTTGTGTATTATTTTTTGTAAATATGAGTATATCACAAATGCGTACGTAATCAATCCAACAAAAAAAACTTTACAAAACCTAATAACCTTTCTAAAGACCTAGTCATCATCTTGTTTCGAATTAAAAATACCGAGCATACTTTTTTATGCATGGAACATACACGAAATATTAATTATTTCAAGGAAATAGTTGATCCACATAGTAGCTTGGTGGGGTAGAAGTAGTAGAACACAATCCTACTCGGACTCGACTGAAGGCCTCTGCACTTCGGTGAGGACAGTCATCATTCATTGAGGGAAAAAAACTGCGCTACCCTTAGAGGGGTACATCGGGGACAACTAGTTTTCGCAGATCCGTTTCCGGGTGAAAACATAGCAAAGGTCTTCCTTTTCCGCATAAGTGCCGTGAAATTGATATCAGCACTCTTTATACAGGGAAGTGTGTTTGTTCTGTCTGGATTGTTATTACACCGTGATGGGATAAGGGAGGGAGATTCACTGTTCACACGCGATCGACGCGTTCGGTATAGACAGTCTGCTTAGATGAGAGAAAACTTTAATTAGACTGTCAAGTTATCACAAATCCACGATAATTAAGGCGTTGCGCCCACATATGAGACGTGACACGTGATTTGACAAGAAATCTTTGGGCGTGGCATGTCGGTGGCATGTCAGGCCACGCCACTTAAATATTTTTTGTCAGATCACGAGTTAGGTTACGTAGCAAGAAGTGCCTGCTTTCAAGTCGCTAAAAAGTGGACTTTACGAATGCAGAAGGAAATAATACAACGTGAGTAAATTGAGATTTAAAGCAGTCAAGGAAGTGGAAATCCCCGATTATTTGGCAAACGATTTTTTATAAAAGAAATCATTCTATTGGACCCATCAGGGTCCAATAGCAAAATTATTGTGTTTATGACTGCAGAGGCGGTGAAAATACTTCCCTCTGTGCATGATTTTTTCGGGGACGGAACTTTAAATCTTGCACGGACCCATTTCACCAAATCTATTCCATACATGGAGATATTAATAGTACTGAAAATTCATCAGATAGATAGATAGATAGATAAATAGAGAGATAGATAGATAGATAATTCATTTATTCATTGTTCGGTACAAACACAAAAACATTATTGGTTATTAACATATTACAAACCACACAAAAAATCAAAGAAATTAAATAAAACAATGAAAATAATTATAATTAACACTGCAAAAATATGGAAAGTAAGGATCACTATGTGGCACCGTGACTGTACCGCGACAATGAAATGGCCCTGACTCAGCAATGTCACAGACGAATCTGTGACGCTGATATTCTGCCAGATTTAAATTAGATGAAATTTCAGAATTGTATAATATGAATAGAAAAAGGATAATATAAAGTCAATGATTATGTCGTATGGTAGTCAAATAAAAAAGAATGAATTATGTGAGGTAGGAGATTTCTTCAGGTTATAACCAAGGGCATTACAGTTATTTTAAAGTGCTGCCTCCTCAGCCTTCTGCTGCAGTATTAAAAACCTTTTAAAGGCACTTATGAAACCAGCCTTAGTATTCAATATCAAATATATTTCCACTGATATACATCTTACTCCAAAAAAAAATGGAAGAAACTTATAGTAGAACGCTGCGTTTGATATTGCAAAAAATGCCTTACTGGCAACCAAAAAGTTTTCGTGAATACTATGAAACTGCAACGATGAACGCAATCCAAAAAGTTTTCCCGCACGTTAAATGCAAAGGTTGTTTCTATCATTATTGCCAAGCAATTACACGAAAAGCAAAGTTATTTAACATGGAGAGTCTCACAGTGTTAGCTCTTTTGCCTAGTCACTACATTCCGGAAGGATGGTCAACTATAAAAGATACCACAAAACAAACAAACAATATAACATATTTCAGAGAAGCAGTGGCTGACGGCGAAAATGATGCAAATGTTAAGGTTTTACGGAGACCAACATCGAACGACAAACAGTGTGGAAGGCTGGCACAGAAAAGTTAACGGGATATTGGTTCTCTGAAGGAGTCACTTGTTTACGTGGTTTATTTTTTGAAAGAGGAAGCAAAACGTAACGAATTTAAAATTTTACGTGGGTATCATAACAAAGAAATGAAAATTGGAGGCCTGCCCAATGTATGAAGGATAAAAAAAATAAAGCAATTTTGGATGAACTACTAAACGATAAAATCAGTGTTTTAGAATGTTTGAATAAACTAAATTGCCTCTATTAAAAAAAAACGAATTTGCGATGATGATACTAATGACGGTGACGTAAAACGTACAAATTCTAGTGAAAAAAACAATGAAATTAACACATGTGACGCTGTTGGTGAATCATATAAACTATTGGCAAGATACTAAACATCAAAGTGTTTAAAAATAATTATAGTTATATATAATAAATAGTTAAAAAGTTGTTAATTTTGTTTCGTTTTGATATTAATTTTTTCATAACCGCACGTTTATGTTTTGTTGATGTAGCATGTTTTCATTAAAAGTTCTTATTTTTTGACATAAAAAAAACTTTATTGTATTCGTTAGCGAAACATTTATAATTTGAACAAATATGGAAAATGACACTTTAGAAATTGTACAAACTTGTACTGCCAATGCATTTGTACAAATTGTACCAATGTGTCCGAATGCAAATTTTGCAGATAATTTACAATTGCGGGGATTCTTTCAAAATACTGCCACTACAATGGGGAAAGGGGGCCTAGAAGTTGTATGAAACTCAAAAACAACTCGACCCATAGAATACGAGACTTCGTTGACAGTGTATTTTTCATATTGGGTGAGGGGAGTAAGATAGTATGACCATCAAAATCTTCTGGAGCCATGAACCTGAAAGCCAGGTAGCTAGTATAGAGGTAGGTAAGGAATACGTGTAAACGACAATGAACGTATTTAGCGACAGGGCCGAATCAACGGTAAGGGTACCAACTCAAAATTAAAAATAAAGTAAGAAGAAAAGTGTGTCTTTCAACGGAGGTGCCGTGGTTGTCAGATGAAAAGATAAATGTTAAAAAGTCAACAATCTATTAGCATATCATTTAACACTTTGCAATTTTTACACTTCCACGTGTGATTTGGTCGCACGCTTCCCAAATAAGTATAGCTAAATCTTAAAAAGGTACCACAAATTCTGATATAGTAGCCGGCTTCCTTTGTTCACATGAATATACTTTCCCTAAAATGATTGAAAACACGCCAAGGAAATAAGTTACCGAGTTACAAACTTAGGAGGTTTCGTATACGCGATATAAGATAAGGGCTGTAAGGCCGGCCCTTTCCGGTCCATATAGGCCCATTCATTGCGGAGGGTGACAAAATTTTATTTCAAGTTAAATTGTGTTCCGATGTCAGCTTGTACATGTATCTTCTTGGGTGATTCTTTAAGAATAGAATATTCTCTAAATAAAAGCTTTAGCTATTGAATGGGCATACATTTTTAATTAATTCTAAGGTGATGATAACTTTAGTAATGGGAACTATTAAACTGCACATCAAAAATAGTGATTTCCACAGCAAATATCAGGGCAAAATGTTGGGGTAGCTTAGGTGAAGGGTCAAGGGGGTGAGCGAAGCGAAGCCGCCTTTATCCTTCGTGTTCGCCTTTATCCTTACGTCAAATCTGCAGAGGTTGAACATGCAAAAACAATAAAAAATACTTAAAATATGCTTAACTTGAGTACACATAAAATATTTAAAACATAAAAAGAATTTTTCAGTTCCTTTTTTCCGTGCAAATCAGTATTTTTGATGTGCGATTAAATACTAGCCTTTAGTAATCATAAACAGAAACACGCTCCACTCCACTGTCAGTTCATGCATTTTCCTAAACTGTAAAACATATTTTCTCATATTTATCTACGTCAAATCTCTGTGGTAATCCCGAGTATGTTTTTTATTTCTGCATCTCTGCTACGTGAAATTTTAACGGATCTCAAATCACACAACGTAAAAAGTCATGTCTAAAGCAAACGGACATTTATTTTGTATACCACATCTGTGCTTTCATTTACTTTTCTGAAGAATCACCCATTTATTGGGTTAGGAAGAAGCCACTCTGTGAACGCCTAAGGCAAATCATCATACACCCTCCCTCTATGAAACAACACAATAGACATGAATAGCGAAGTAAATTTTCCTTTTGATGCCATATTATCGGCACTTTCGTGAACTCACCTCAACTGAAGGGCGTATAATAAATTGTATTAGGTATGCATTAAGTTAAACTAGCTACTTCCACGATATGTATTGTTTTTTTTTACTTAGCCTATGGTGTTTTCCACGGCTTGGCAAAGGCCTCACTACTCTTAGCCCACACCTCCCCATCATGTCTTCTCTTATAATTGCATGCCTCAGCTTCAAGCATGCAACAATGATGACTGGTTTTAGTAATGTAATCAATAATTCTAGTTAACATAAACATTTACATACATGCACATACATTGCTTCTGGCCCCACACTAGGTTACCCTGTGTCGCGGGAACCAGAAACAGCGACGTCACACACATATAAACATCCAAGACCTGGGGTATTTATTTTCTTCCCAGCCGGGGATCGCACCCGGGACCTCTCGCATGGTAGGCACAGCCACAACCGCTGCGCCACAGAGCTCGTCAATTGTCAGTTCGAATGTCGTCAAATGTCTGTTGATAACACATATATTATTTGTATTTATTTTATACAATACTAATGTGGCTATTATTTAACACTAGCTGACCCGGTAAATTTTTGTACCACCTAAAATTTGATAGTAAAATAAGTAATATGGTACATTCCCTTAAGTGTCGCGTTGGCGAAAAAATACTAATAAAATACCTAATTGGACGTTAAATAACAGCCGTTAGTATTTTCTCGCAGGTAAAGTATTTTGTATCTACGCTGGGCTAAAACTTTTTAGTGGACAATGAGCAAAGAGGTTGAATGTATTGCCTATTAATTAATCAATGACAAAGGAGTTCAGATATTAAAATGTAGAAATAAAAATGGTACGGAATTTCAAATAGGTCTGTTTTAGCAAAACTTTTTAATCTTCATTATGTATTGCATGTAAATCAACGTGTGAGAAAAATATCGGATGGTTTTCTCTTGAAAGGGTCTGGCAGGCTAAGGAAGGAGCAGTGGCCACTTTGAGATTTTCTGTTTTTTTTTTACACGTTTGTTCGTTACCATTTAACTAGGCTGCGCTCCAATTTACAGCCGGTTACCATGAATACTTTCCGAGATTTTGACAAAAACGTCAAATCTGCAGAGGTTATTTCAAAGTCTAATTTCTCCTAAGCTATTGTAGCCAGAATATTGAAACCAACTAGTATCTATGTACATTGAGTTAAATTATACTCTAATGTATTATTTACAAAAGAGTTGGTTGAAAAATTCCAGAAAAAAAACACATTTCCTAGCGCGATTCATAACTTATTTATTGCAAAAAAATAATATTTTTATCGTATTGTTTATCGTATTTGCAATATTGCAGTTGTGCTGCACTATGCGATATAGGTCTCGAACTCGAATGGTCGTAGCATCTCTGATGATTAGGCCGGTGACATATAATATTTTGTTCGACGTGGACTACAAGTGTTAGTATAACATATTAGTATCTGCACTTATATTTAACATCATGAGTGTATATATACAATACTAACTATGCCTACTCATATATGTATAAATTGGTTATCAAATCTCGCGATTTGATACTGGTACCTACCATAGTGGCGTCACTAAGGGCCTGTCTCCATAAGTTCCGATGAGCCCTATTGAACTGATAAATAATAATTTTTGTAACTAAACTAAAAGATGAATCAGCCATTTAGATCTTATCGGGGTTTCTTGAAACAGGCCAATAATCTGTTACTAGCCGGCCAGCGTTTGAGACTACAGATATTATTTTGACAATAATAAACAAATATTGATTTGTTAATTAGTGTAAGAGCTCCCTGGGCCACTTTTGGAAAAGTTAGAGTGAAATGTTCGTCAATCGCCGAAATAAAATTGTATTAAAGCTCACAAACAAAAAGAGTTTTCAATATAAAAAGCTTAGGTAGCTGTGCAAAAGGAAATGATCAGTAACAGGTAAATGTCCATTATCATTATTATTTTTCCTGGCGGAAGAAGAATGATTGTGATCGTTATTTCAAATTCTTTGTATTTTCTTTGTGGATATTTTGTTATAGGTACTAACTTTGCATTGTTTAACGCGTACGTGACTGGGTGAGGTTTTTTCTTCTCTTTGATCTAAGTTAAACACAGTTATATGATCACGCCTATGTGTGGTTCTTACCACGCTTAAAGATACAACATCCATTTTCAGCAAAAATGCGTTTACCTATATAACACAGGCAAACGCATAGCATAGGTGTTAAGAAATAACGATCAATGAAAAATTGCGAATTCTTCACTGGGCAAATTCTTACGACACACACGGGAAGAGATGCATTTGTCACCGTAAGATAGTCAAAACCGTTGGTTGATAAAATAACGGTTTTGGCTCTGGAACAAACATCCTAGCGCCATCAGAGACAGCCCGTCACTTTCTATGTTTAAAACTCGCTTAAAAGAACACTATCTTTCTCTTCCATACTAGATTTATGTAGGTATATTGCTTTGATATATATGTATTATAATTTTGTCTATTTGTATTGATATTATGTATTTATGTAAATATTAGTAATTAGTTTATTATTTTAATATTTTTAACGTTGTGCACATAGGTCTACCTGTTATTTCATGTATTCTGTCCATATTAGGTTTGCTGGAAGAAATCTCTTTTTAGAGATAAGCTCGCCTTGGTACACCTAGTTTCCATTTTGATGTATCTGTATCTTCTGTTTTTGTGCAATAAAGCATAAAGAAAGAAACTAAAGCGTTAGTTGATCAATTATTAACAGATAGGAAACCAGACCGACAGGGTTTAGAATTTACGTTTCTTTTGTTCTTACACGTCAACCTAACACGAAGAATATTCGGGGGCTTCGCTGCGCTCGCCCCCTCTAGTCTTCACCTAAGCTACCGCAGTGTTTGCCCTGGTATTTCGTTTGCAATTCAAGTTTAAACCAGTTTAATATTTAACGGTTTTAACCATTAGTTTATCAGCTAACTCGTCATATAGTGAGCAGTACGCTACAGTTTAACTGTCGATAGTTGACCAAGTATCGAGAAAAAAACTTTAGTTTATCAACTAACGGTTTTAACAATCTTACGGTGACACATCTATTATATTCAATATATATCTTGGATCAGCACAAAAAAGCAATGCGTATTTGGTTTCTAATTAAAATGCATCGTGTGTAGTCGTCGTTGAACTGAAATTATGGCGCCATTCCGTCTATCTCTGTTGCCATTACGTCTGCGTGAAGCTTACAGCCAATACAACGATGTAGCCGTCGAGTCACTGGGTACTCAGTACTGGAGAAGGCGACAAAACTAAATAAATTGTTACATTTAATGTTTATCGTTATCACTTGGTTTAATCTCTGTAATACAAATAAAACCTCTGTAAAAATATCTAAAAATAAAGGTTATAAAATATAGATTTAAATGACATTTAAACTATTCAAAATGACCCCCTATTTTCGATACAAGCCAGATACGATCTGCGCGGCCAGTCATCAATAGAAGCACGCACGACATCCATGTCAATATTGGCCATTGCTTTAATCAGGGATGCTTTGAGAGACTCCAAATTGCAATGAGGTTTAGCGCAGACATGCAGTACTGCCATATTTTTAATTCAATGGATTCAAGTCTGGACTCGAGGAGAGCCAGTCTTCGTGACTAAAGTCGATTCCACTGGAGGAGAGGCAATTTTGAGTGATTTTTCCTTACGAGCTGGTGCAGAGTCCTGCTGGAATACCCAGTGTCTGTTTTCCAACATTGTCTGTGAAAGAGGTTCCACGAGGTTTGTTATGACTGTGTTTTGGTACATGAGTGAACTTGTTTTAACTCCTTTTTCACAAAAATACACCTCAGTTGAGCACGAATAGTAAACTCCAAGCCAAACCATGAATGACGAAGGATGGTGACCACGCTGAACATGTAGGGTATGTGTGTTTACTCTTTCATTCTGTTTGTTAAAACTTTCCTCGGCATCAAAAAAATTTTCGTCGAAATCACCCGAAAAAAGGATTTCGCGGTATTTTTTTCCCGCGTATGGCTTTAGCAAGACTCTGCATCTATTGAGCCTGATATTCTTTAGTCGTCTACATTATCATTATTTTACTGTAATATGTAGACTTTTAATTAAAAAAGACCGTATTAAAAAAGCATATATCAGTAGTTTCGGAGATAAATAGGACTGGTAATTTTTGCCTATTTTCTTAAATATTTCTTTAATTACGCATTTCAGGTTTATGAATAAAATATGTTATTTGACATCTCCCGAGATACAGTTATTTTTTTCTGGTTAGCCCCCCAATTGTGCCCCCCTATTTAAACTATACATTTTACATTATTTTTCTTTAACAGTTAAGTAAAGAGCTTTATTGCAAAATTATTTAATATTTTTGGGATCAGTAGTTTCAAAAAACTTATTGTTCTAATCGTCTGATTTATCCCCCAAACTCAAAATTTATTTGCTTACGTAACACGTTCGTTTTCTGGTCACATAAATACATAAGTGCACCAAAATTTGCAACTTCATCGGTCCAGAATTGGGTCGATTAATACTACTTTTACCCACCTTGCACAGACTCACGGGTGATCCTAAAATAATCCGTTTTAAATTCGCCAGCCGTCTTTAGTAAGTTTATTTAATAAACTTGTCTAAGAAGTAGAATGAAAAAAAAACACAGGAGAGGGTAACATCTTGCTTCGTCGGGACGCATCGACGACGGGAGGGCGAGTGTACGTTGTTTTATTCATAGGCTCCTTTGAATAAAGATGAAAATATTAAAGCTGCTCGGAAAATGTTGACTGGGGCTAATGTGGTCGTGGGGTTAATAGTCATACATATTTATAGATGAAATATGTTGACCGAGCTGTTAAACATTCGTTTGTTTGATGGTGGATGTGGTTTGTTTTTTGCTGGAAAAACTACTCGCTTCTTAGTGCTCTCTCAAAATTCGGTACCTACCGGATTGCATTACATACTATATTTTGATTGTGTATCGCATCGCAATTTGATAAGGTATTGTCTTGTCGAACCGTGGCAGGTTTGCAAGTTGAAGTCCGGAGCGAAGGAAATCATTGAGAGAAAAACGGTCTGGGAAAACAGACCGCCGAAAATAGCTGCATTCCATGAAAAAGGAATCCAAAAGCGGTTCTAGAATTTCAAGTCTGTCTGCTGAGGTCTAAAAAATAAGCAGAACTTTTACATTCTCGTAATGAAGGATATCGCATATCAAGACTAAGTGTTTTTTTGTCGATGACTTTAACATCAATTAGGGACACACTCCCGATCCGCAAACATACATTGAGTTATTATCTACGGTGCCCCACACTAAGTTTCAATAGCAAACATTAATCAAGACTTTACATTACAAACTACAACCCTTAAAGCAGCAGCAGAAAACGAAAGTCCGCACTCCACCGACACTTCCGCATTAACTTATGCCTCTCGTCGTGTTTGATAAATGAGTGTTTTCCCAGTTTGAACTGGCAACACGTGCGGCATACGGCTGTTACAGTTATACGATACTGGCAACTTCGCGAAGAGTGGGGAAAAAATGTGCCCTGACTCTTTTTTCCTACTTATGATTCTATTTAATGAGAGCATTGGTACTATACCTAGAGAAGAGGCTTATAGTGTGTCGATTTAAGCTGAACAACTGTTCGACTAAATGAAGTATATCTTCTTCTATTTTGAAAAGTATATCTTCAACGACTTCTATTTAAATCGCTTTATGTTAAACACTATTAATGACACATGTTAGCACCCTTCTTCATTTAAATTACTTTGAAAATCAGTTTTATTCCAAGCTACTGTATAAGAGCTATGCCCCAAAACTTGTAGATTTCGTTCATCGAAATATTCTTATACAAAGACCAAAGTGTTCTTAGGGCGCTCCAAGTTGACATTATTAAGACGCTTACCTCCTCAGAAATGGAAGGGTTCTTAATTGTAATTTCCTGTCCTAAGGCAACATAATTATTTTTGGTCTAAAATGTATCTTAAATTTCGGGATTTTTGAAGTTGAGGGCTGAGAACCATAATGTTTCAAAATAGCCATCGAAAACAACATTTCGTTTACTATACAAAGGGCCCGCTTGACCTGTGCTTTACTCGGTATCAGTAAATTATATGAATAAACGGAAAGAGATCTTGTAAACAAACATTTAAATAGTACAGAAATAGTGCATATTCCTTTTACCTCTACCCTAACAATAATGTTGAATACAGAATCTTCACAAACGTTGCAAGGGTTTAACATTTTTGATATATACGAAAACAGTAGTAAAATACATGTTCGAACCCAAGAGCTTTAAAGAAGTTCAAAGCTCGCGGCAGATCGCTCATCTTTATTCAAACCTAATTCATGAATAACACAAAGGGTGTAAACAGAACTCAGTAGGGAGTAGCTACTAGTAATAAGATAACACACCACTCAGATGGGCGTTTACGGTCGATGGAAATACAATTTCGATTAGTGGCTCGAGCTCAGCATTCATTTGAGTTCAATGTTGTTCCACTTTTCACTGAATACAGTAAATCAATTGTTCTTGTATTACTCAATACGATGAAATTTTGTTCAGTGTTTGAATGCAAAATAAAAATAAGACCTACCTAATTTAACTTAAGCTTCACGGTTGTTTACCTCTATGAGAAGAACGACTTACTAAAGGCTTTTATTTTGAAAACTGCTCATCACTCTTTATAACCAAGAAATGGGGGATGAGATGATATGATAAGATTGTGCGTTGAATTGTTAAAAATGTCGACGCAATATCACGAAGCAAATGAAAATATATTACTTGCTCGTGATATAGGCAAAATGTCTGGGGTGCTCCCGGAGGGAAAACGAAAAAGAAGGGTTTTCCTCTTTTAATCTATACATAGGTAGAACTTATCTTGTAGAAAGAGTCCTCATCGTACTACAAAGAGTAAGTAGGATGGTAGAGTGTACCTTATTAATTGGGATATGGTTGAGACTACTATGGTATTAACGAGCATGGGAGTAAATTTTGCCACGCAGGGCAGGCGACGTCTTTTGTTTGACGCGCCAGTTTTATGTGGTTTGCGATATCTTGTCTGCGTGGCCTGCGTCGTCTGCGTCCCAGCATAGCCCAGGCTAATGAATGTGTTTTTGTCATTTCATGGGAGAATGAAACTGAATTTGTTGGGTGGCTTGTCACTAACGCCATCGAGAAATGCAAGAAACTTTCCGGCCTCGAATAGCAGCATCGCCACAAACATGAATAAAGAAATAACTTCTGTACCCTGTACATGTGTGCATTATTGAAACAGTGTTTATTAAACCATCGTTATGAAGTTTCCTCGTTGCTGCAAAGTGTGCGAAAGTTACGAAATCTCTTCTTAACAAGAGTTTGCCAAACTACTGCATAAACTGCACACACATAATTTAACGGATTTCATTATTCTCTCTACATTGAACCATAGCTTCAAAGAACATTAAATTACATTTATTTTTTCAGTATATGCTTCAATTTTTTTTAATCGAATCAGCGATTGACTGAAATATATGTGTATTTTATAAAAATTTCAAGTTACAGTGTGTCGCGTTTTAAGTATAAGCAAGTTTCCACTTCTTGAAATCACTCTTTACTCAGTTTATTAATTATCCTGTTTATAAACCCTTCAAAAATAATTTCTGAATTTGACCAACTTGAAGTTGCGTGGAGATTAAGTCGCTGAATAACAAAAGCTTCTGACTACTGTATCTAAAGTGAAATTGAAACAAAATATTATAGAAGAGGAATAAGAATTAAAAAAACACATGCGACGTCTCGAAGGCCTTCTAAGATACTCCAATTCAGCTCAACTCTTAGAGCCACTAATTAAACTTGTTTCCAACATTCCGCCCTAGAAAGGAAATTAAAAAAGCGAAAAGCTTAAAATACCAACGTCGTTTGACATGTCTTTGTTTTGTGTACGTTGTAAGTGAGTTAAGTGTCTCGAAGTGAGAAGTTTTGCTGGGAAGCAGGATTTACTGGAACCTAGAAAGGACTTTGTTTTGTTACATATTAACAAACCCATTGTAACCAGTCTAATCAGCAAATCAAAAGTTTTAACAAGCCTTGGTCACTACTAGCTGAGCAGCAGGTTATTAATTAAGCAAACAGTAAAATCACAACATTAAACAAACTATTTGATTGTTAGTTTAGTTTGGATTGTTTTTTTTAATTAAACAATTAGCTTAGAAAAAGTCAAATGACGAATTTTAACAAAAACTGTTAAATAATTATAATATTAATATAGGAAATTAAGCTACAAGTAGCTCAACACAACTAAATTAACCTGATTTTGTTATTAGTAAGCCTTAGTTCGCAAGTCTTTAAATTAGGGCTTACTAGTATCAAAACCTTTGTTCCATTTAAAAATACTTTCCTTTTGTTAAATGCTATCTCTCGGACGATTCTAACTCCCACTTCCCATCTTGAAATAATAAATGTTACTTCAATTTAATAAACCGAGCTTTAATCAAGGTAACGTCACTCGATCAAAACAATCAAGTTTTCCATGCCTACTTAAAATTTAACCAGTTTTCAGAGTAAACTTGTAACAAAATCAACCGCTAAGACCTTCGCTAGATACGAAGCGACGATTTGTTTTGAATAGGGAGGAGCGTTGGCCCTGGTTCTTGGTTGTTATGATAGCAAACAACGGTTTGTCGTTCACTTGCGCTGTTTAGGGAGAGCTCGCTACGTCGTGGAAGTCAATAGACGATTTTATGCCTCATTACATTATGCTATTATGATATGCCTTATTCGTCAGGGTTCTACTGAATCTCGGATCATAAAAATATGTCCTGCATATAAAAAATGCACTCCCAAAAATCTGTATATCTTTCCTTAGCAGTTGATAGATATGTCGCAGTTGGTTGGAAAAATGAGACACTTAATTAAATGAATGCCAACGTTTAACCAAGTCACTAGCATTTTGATTCAAATAAAGCATCATCGAAAAAATACTTAAAACATAAACTTAAGTACACATAAAAAATATATCATATTGTTTAAGTCTTTTTGCCTAGGAACGTTAAGACAACTCGTTAAACGTTTCGTTCACTCACTTGTCTGACGGAATTTTAGTGACTTGGATAAACGTCGGCATTTAATTAACGGTTTAGAGAGTTAGTTAAGCGTCTGATTTAACCAACTAACTGCGACAGATAGATCAATAGGCAGTGTAGCATGTACGTAGTCGCTGTCGGCATTGTCGTAAACTCAAACTATATTCCAAATAACCAGAGCTGCAGGACCGCGATAATTCTAGGCAGGGCTAGGGCACGTTCCACGTTCTGCAAAATATCAAGAAAGCTAGATGAGAACCATCATTGACTGACCGTGGCGACTTTAATGACATGCACGGATGCACGAGCCTAATTAATGTGGTATTAAACTGGACTGGGACAGGATCCAAATGAGGCTGATCACTGCGGTCAGTCTCGCTTGATGGAAAAGTTGACAATTATGAGAATAGTTGTGTTGGGTGTTGGTTAGCAGATAGTTTTTGTACGACTTTCAATGGGTTTCGCGGAAGTTTTTACGAGTTGTAAGAGCAACTACTAGACTGTGGCGGTTGCTTTCTACTGTAAGGAACTTTTTAAGTATACACCTTGTGTTAGCTATGCTCTGGTAATAGTATCAATATATAGCGAAAGCAAATGAGAAAACGGTAAAGAGGTTTTACGCTTGAATTACTACGATTAAGAAAATAGTTATAAAATGTTCTAAGCTTCCATTTATTATTATTATCATGTAGTTCTAATTTTGATGGATTAAGAATTATTTATTATCAATAGAAAAATAACGCTTCCTTTTAAAAAAGAATCCCGCCTAACACAGTTTTTTTTTCAGATCTATCGAATCTGTCGTGAAGGCACTCTGAATCAAGTAAGTGAGTCGTTTTTAATAGCTTGGAGTAGATTTTTAGTGTGTTTTGGTACGAAGTTTGATCCCAAAATTTATTTGGTTTGTGTCCTTGATTGTTCAGTTCACTACTAAAATGTTTTTAAATAAAAGGCAGGATGAGTTATTAATAGAGCAAACTATATTTATTACTTCAATACTATTTTAGTTAAGGGCAAACTTTTAGCTTTCAAAGTAATAACCCAAAGCGATTATAATCCACTTTTGGTTAGGTTGGAGGAGAGATTATACCTAAATACACCGCCTATCTTCTTAATTTAATGAAAATATCTTATTTCTTGAAAGACTCCGAGGATACGAGATAAACAATGAAGAAAATGAAGGAAAATTAATTTAAATTAAACGAATACTCTTCATAAGGCGATAAACTGGACGATTTTTGGCAAATTGACGAGACCACCAGCATTCCAATTTCACACAGGCGGATGACAAATTAGATCAAACGAAACCTATCGGGCTTCAAAAGCTGTTCAATCCCGACCGATACGATCAGAAATGTTATTTGCCTAAACGTTTATGTGGTTTCGGAATCGAGCCAACCTCTGATAGTAGTTATTCAACAAGGCAATCAGGCTCGAGAGAAATCCATCCATATTTATTCGTCGAACTCCTTGTAGTCGGAGAGGGCACAAATTACGGACGACCCTCACGCTACTGCAATTTCTCGATGCAAATTGCCGGTTTTACTTTTGCCGAGATGGCAAGGCGTTCGAGATTGCCGAGCCGAGTGCATTACGACTATTACGATGTCTTCACATCACGTCAGGACCGGCGAGGCTTCTTTGCTCACGAGACTTCGATGACGTGAATTAATAGCTCTCTTCTCACAGTTTATTCTAAATCGAGATTTTTAGCGGTGAAGGCAGGTCAACTGCATCTGCACCGTCTTCCTTTGTATTCTTTGAGAACATCTGACGTCCTTTCTCAGACAGAATATGAGGCTAACTTTGGAAAATTTAAATGAGAAGTCAGTGCAATAAATTTTGTTCACGTTTGGGGTTTAATTAACTTGTGCACCGTTTTTCATAACAGAAATTAAACAGAGACCTTAGGGCAGTCTTGGAGCAGAGCTTTGTAGAGTAATTTCTTGAAAATATTTTTGTACATGTTAACATGTACCTCACGCAAATATGAACTTATAATAATAATCCATTACAAAACATGTGTATTTCCCTGCTTCTGATAAAACAGATGTTTGGAATTACATAATGACAATGAATAGAGAAGAATTGATGTAGATGGTATTCAAGTTACCCAATTAACATGCTCGGTCTGGGTAGATTGTACTGGCTATTTGTCAAGGGTGACTAGTTCCCTCTAGGTATTGTATGTATACGGGTTCTGCGTTAATTTCGTCCCACGCAGTTCATCGGATAATACTCAATAAATCAGGGATTCGGCCGGTAATGATAGAGCAAGGGTAGAGCGCGTACAAAAAGTAAAACCCTACTTACTAGTATACACCCTCATCTCACAACACACACACACACACATCGGCACTTCCCTGGGCCTATTCCACATCTCCATACATTCCATTCGAGTTTACTCCACATCGACTTCAATCATGCACAGACCATAACAACACAAGCGGTGCAATAATAGTCGAATGAGTCGTGCTTTCATTTATATGTAATTTTAATTTCTAATTAAATAAACAATTTACTAGGTCTTTCATCACTGCCATGAAACATGCCGCATATTGTGTAAGTCCTCAAGTAACAAACCGACCAGCATTCTAGGACAGGTGCCCATTTCCATAGCATAATCGTAATTTACACTTGCAAAACATATAATTAATAACAGGAGCAAAGCGAAGCGAGGCTGATTCGTATCGGGGCGATGCCTACGCGTATTGCTCTAGTCTTGTAATTAAATTTACATACCGAAGTCTTATTGCAATGCAAAATAGACTATTCATTTCATAAACTATTCCGTGCTGCGTCTGGGCGGGCTTCAAATTATGATTTAGGTAGCAATTTACACAGCTCTCTGGGGAAATTGAGTGTTTTTATTTGTTCATGGTTTTGGTATTTGAGAACAGTTTTTTTTAAACAAATTTGAGAACAAAGGGTATAAAACAAACTGCTCCGTGGGTTTCACGTTTGCTTCTCACACTGGAGATGTAGGTTCGAATGCTGACCGTGTGCCAATGAGATTATTAATTTACGTCCGATAATCTACTTAAGATCATTATCGGACGTGCAGTGTTTCGGATGACACGTTAAGCGGTAGGTCCCGGCTGCTATCGCTTTGTGATAGTGGTCGTAAAATCCCTCCATCAACCCGCACTGAGCAAGCGTGGTGTAGTATGCCCCAATCTTACTCGTATCTGGGTAAAGGCACTTGCCCCTCGGGGGGACATTAATGGGCTACATTAAGTAAATTTATTACTAGTGGCCCTGCGGGCAGCAGACCTCGCGAACTGGGAGGACCGTGAACCAATTTGTATGTATTTTCATTTTAAGTCTAGGTTTATTCAGGTGTATAAGTCAGGATCAGGGAGAGACTTAAGATCGATGAAGATGAACCTAACAAAAAAATTGCCAAAGTACGAGTCATCAGAAGAAAAACATGTGCGTAACGCATCAAGACGCAAAGATGTAAAAATCGAGACACTACTTCCCAGACTGCAAGTTGCAAGTCACAGTGCAAGGTACCAGGCCGTTGTCCTGTACAATAAATTGTCTATTGACTTAAAATTAATTGACAACATGACCAAATTTAAGAAATTTGAGGATTTCATAAATCAATAATTACAATAACAATTAATATATTAGGAAATTTTAAATTATTTAGTATGGTAATCTTATTGACATTGAATTTATTTGGAAATTGCCTAAATACTTGCATTATTTGGTGGAATTATCTTTTATAGTATAGTATTGTATTATTGTTTTTATGTTATGTTGTTTTTGTGTTTTAGTTTTGAGTATGATTCAAATATGATTTAATAATCGTGAATGAATAAATGAAATGATCCTAAGGTACAACGACAGAAATGGAAGTTCCCCAAGGTTCCTCGCTGTCAAACCTTGCATTCTCTCTTCTGTAAAGTCGTTGACTGTACCTTTAAAGTAAATATGTATAACTTGTTTCGCTTGGCTGAGTTGGGAATACTTTAGAACAATAGATTGGCTGAGCTGGGAATAACCCTCCTGATCGACCTGCCAAAAGTGGCCACCGATAGCGATCTATTCATGTTTGCAGATGAAGTAGCAGCGGTAGTTACAGGCAAAACCATTGATACACTTGAAATCACATTAAATAAAGTAGCGAACCAATTGTGGCACTGGTTTCAAATTAACGGCCTAGCGCTCAACGTAACTGAAACTGAAATAATACATTCGACCTCTCTGGACACAAGAGGCGCACACTGCATGTACGCGTCAAGGAAACGCAAATAGAACAAGTCACCACTGCTCCCTTTCTCGGCTGCTTTATCATAGACCAGTCAATGACTTGGGAGCATCACATCCAGAAACTGTGTGGGAACTTGGGAAGCGCATGTTTCGCCCTCAGTAGATTATCGTCAACGTTACCTCAGGAAGCAGTCCGAACCTGATACTTCGCTGCTGTCCAGTCGCTACTACAGTACGGTATCGAGTTCTGGGGACGCGCTGCCGACTGGGAACGCGTCTTCAGACTCCAAAAGCGAACCGTGCGACTGATAGCGCACGTGGCCCAGGATACGTCCGTTAGGCCCCACTTTGTAACGCTCGGGATTTTAACATTACCGTCCCTGCTAATTCTCCAAGTCACCAACATGTTAGAATAAATTGCGACAAATTACCAAAACGAGGAGACAAAAATAATCGCACTACTAGAGGTTCAAATAAACTATCCGGCGTTCCGGTAGGCTAGCAAAAACATCTAAGACAATACAAGTGATGGGTCCAGACGTGTACAACGCGCTACCAACAGAGATCACTAACGCTCCAAGCTTGCCAAATTTTAAATATAAATAAAAAAAATGGCTCGTCGAGTAGTCGTTTTATACCTATGAGGAATTCATAAAGGACAGGGCCCATACTTCAATTTAATAGTTAATTGAATATGTAAAAAATTATAAAATTAATATAATATTGAATTATACATGAATCTTATCTTATGATAATGTGACGACTGTAATATTTATTCCCAATTATTTATTTTATGTTAATGAGTTGTAATTATTTTTTACCAATAAATAATGTCTTATGTCTTATTTAAAACTGATTGCATGAATTTCCACGCGCACCATGGAGGTACCATGCTACGCTCGTTAGCCGTTATCAAAGTGCACCCTCTCAAGCCATCGCTTCTTTGTAGGTAAACCTTAACGTAACGCCAAGATACCTAGTGAAAGAAGGTTGAGAATTCCCAGCTCCAAGAAGAAAATAGAACAACAAACGCAGAAATTTTGATACAGGTGTGAGGTCGTTTAGCTCCGTCAACAGTCAGAAAAGAAAATAAAGAAATGCCAATGGTCACGCCTCGTCAAGCGTGTTTAGGTCCAAAACGAGTCCAAGGCAAAAAGGTTTTAAATAATTTGTCTCTTTCTATTTCTCCATTACGAGTGAGATGCATAGACAATATTTATCGCAAGCAAAGAGGTTGCAGCCTTCTTTATGCAAGCAGAAACTACGCCCGCCATGTTGTAATTTCTGTAAACAAATTGACAACCAACTAATAAAATAAACGAAAAATAAAACTATCGAAATTCCTTGTATTTCATTTTTCCGACACCCCCGGCAAAATCGACCCAGCCGCTCTCGAGTTGAAAAGTATATATGAAATTAGGGTAGAACATTAATGTCTGTGGGGTAGAAGTTTAATTTTCCCCCTTTTTTCCTCACAAGTGTGATGAAAAACATTTTGTATGCCACGGGCGGTACAGGAATTGCAAACTCATGTCAATTAGCTCTCGATAGCAAAAATCTTTTAATTCAAGGAAAGTCTGTGTTAAATTCCGTAAGAAATGGTTGAAAATGAGGCTTTACCCCTATTTGCCTCCATTTTCCCCCCTTCCCTCATTTTTATGGCATTATTTTAACAACAACCTGTGAGGAATATAATACTTAATATTTCATCCAAAATGGTCTCGATTCGTTCATAAATAACGCCACAGCAAACTTTCCCCCTTTTTGCCCCCATTTCCTCCATAATCGAAAAAAGCTCTCGACAAAATATATTTTAATTCAAGGAACATGTGTGACAAGTTTCATGAGGATTGCTTGAAAACTGTGGCCCCTAGACCGAAATTGACGACATATATAGAGACAGACGAAAGCAAAATCGGCCTATCTTGTCGAAATGGTTCGCTTGCTCGGTCAATTATAAAACAAACGAATGAAAGCATGCGGCTCTGTCTGCTGCTCCAGACTGGACCGCTGGACTGTACAGTCACGTGCGCAGATCATATATTCGGCGCTGCTTAAATCATCTTATACAGATGCTATAGGCATTACGATGACGAAAGCTTCCCGCCCCTGCCATAGCCTTAGAAATTATAACTAAGAATTATGGTCTAATAATAATAATAATTCGAATTAATACAGGTATGTAGTACGGCCGTAAAAGGATGTTTATAAACGAAAGAGTTTCAATCCCTATGAAATAGCATGGTTACGTTTCCCAAGGGTTATCAAGGATGCTGCTACAAACTTTTGCGGGGTTTTCTACAACACAGAGTCGTTTTGTGCATTCGTACTCAGATGCCCTCAGGGATATGTCGGGAATGGAAGCCGTCACACCTTCCTCAGGGGTTGAAGATAACAAAGCAGATCAGTTTCTTTGCATAAGTAAATAATGGCGTCACCGACAATATTTAAGAGTTGTTCTGACTTGTCAGATTAAACTTTACATTATTTTTTTATCACATTTAGTATAGATTGAATCCAGTCACTTTTTTACTACAGATTACCCTTTACATCTATCAAGGCAAGACTGGTTCTAAAGCCTGGTAACAATTCCGCGTCTTGAGTCAGTACTCAAAACAAGTCAAAACTTTAGTATTATCTTTTACGAAATAAAATACTTTCCGAAAACACGCCCCCGACTCCCTAACCCTGCTACCGCACGCAGCCTGTAAGCCGCTCCTAAAAAAACAATTCCGTAACGAAATCCTGGTCTTAAGTTAACCTCATCCGAAGGGACTCCGTGATACGTGATATATTTAGAGTAGACTTGTTTTCTTGAAGTCTGGATTACGAAGGGTGAAATTTATTATGCCTACTTGTACAGCTGTATGAGCAGCACTGTTTTATCTTGGAAGTTGTTACACCTGGTGACAATATATTAAGTGAGTAAACGGGAAAAATGTCAGCTAATATAAAAATAGCCCTGGAGAAGATTAAGGAAATATTGATGTAATTACCAAATACCTATTTTAATTACCTAGAGTAACTGGGTTTCAGGTTCTCGTATGAACTAATTGGAAGCGGATATCCGGTATCTATACGGTATCCGGCATATCCAGCCTAAATGTATAGTAAATTTAGGCTGGATGGTAAATTAGGCAAGAATTTTACGGATAAAAAATTACAAAACATGTATAATTGGAAGGTGTAGTATTTATTACATCAACATGACAATAGTCATCCTACAACAAAACAATTACTACTTACTCTGCACTATAGGTAAATCGTGGTGGATGAATATACATTTCTCTGCAATCAATGCATTGAGAAGCAACATAAAAGTGTTTTCCTGTATACGGTACTGTGGGGTGCTAAGAGATAAAATCTGGCAAACTTTGTTGATTTTGGGTAGTGTGTTGTAGCTTTAGTTGACCATCAAGTATTATTTAGTTGACCATCAAGTATAAGGACCACTTTCTATAATTATGCAAATACTTTTATAATAACCTCAAACTACAAAAGTGCGATTACAAACAGGATAATCGCGTTTACAAGGTTTACAAGTTGTTAACTTCGATTATTAACGATAACACCCGAACTGATCGATCGCCACCGACCGACGCATACTTCACGTTACGATGCGCCAATCGGCAATTTTCGGCTGGATATCCGGCTTCACGCTTTGCCGGATATAGAACGACCTCTATGGTGTAGCGGTCGAGGCTGTGCTTCCCAAGAGAGAGGCCCCAGGTTCGAATCCAGGGAGGAAGAAAAATAAATCCCCAGGTCTTAGATGTTCACATGTTTGTGACATCGCTGTTTCTGGTTATTCTAGTGTGGGGCCAGAAGTATTTGTTTTTATGTAAATGTTATGTTTTCTCTGAATTTTGGCTTGGAATCCGCACAAATATATATTTTTTGGTCAAGGAAGTACCAATTTGCCGTTTTCGGATATTTCCTATATTTGTACTATAAGACCTCGCTTCGTGCAAAATTTCATGATTCTAGGTCAACGGGAAGCTGTAGGTTTTGATTCCCTTGCGAGTGACAACTTCAAGAGACCATAGACCTAAATTTACAGACAAAACACGGACTTGGCTACAACTAGGCTATTCTATTTTAGTTACTTTCATAGTGTCATATCCTATGGAATATTGTTGTGGGGGAAAGCAGCAAATATTCAAGCTATTTTTATATTAAAAGAAAGATTTATAATTTAAAACGCACTGACTCCCTAAGAGTACTCTTTAAAGATATTGACATACTAATTGTAGCTAGTCAATTTATTATCGAAGATATAAAGTTTGTAACCTTACAGCATTTTCCAAATTTAGCGATAGCTGTAGTGTTAACCTAAGAAATAATCACAGACTAGTTGCGCCCAGGGTTAGACTCGCGAAAGTAAAGCAATTCTTTTAAGGGTCAGTGCATTCTCTACTACAACAAGATACCTCCTCAGGAGATTTTGAAATTGCCATTTGAGCAATTCAAAACACATGTGAAAACGACTTTGTCTAAAAGGGGATATTACAATGTTCATGATTACTTAAATGAACGGATCTATATGGGGTTAATCTCATCAACACAGAACTCGCTGTTAATAATGTTGTAATTATTTATTCCTGCTTTTTCATTATAGTAATTTATCTTGCAATATTTGTATAAGTTGAACACAACCAATTTTTAAATGAGATCTAAAAATCAATCTGTGAGTTTTTCTTCGCCCTGATCCTCCCACATTGGTCCAGTGTAGAGAACAGGCAAAAAATTACCTTTGCTAATTATGTGTACGGAATTTTACGGATATTTTTACTTGACTTTGACTTTACCTTTACCTCCTCCACGCGTTCCTGAGAAAAACTTCCTGACAAACGGACAGACGTACAACGTTTCACTCGATATTGCTAACTAAGTATGAAAATGTGAAATATTTAAGTATCTATTGTGTGTTGTTATAGGCCTGATGAGAGTTTCTGCGAACATAGAACACGAAATTTCTATATTCAGACCATTCACTATTGGTTCAACCATATTTTTAATTATATTTATTAGTTTAGATACTCGTGCGTTGATTCTCGAATCGCGTGCTCCTATGAATTGCGAATTGATATGAATCGAGTATCTAGTCCATGATGTTCCATAGACATAACTGTTTATTTGCACAAAGAATAGGGATGTATTACACTAAATCGGTGTTATGATATGATCTCATGAGCGGGGGTGGATATTCGGCTATTCACTAAGGCACGCAACAGAACGCCTTTAGCTGAGTTGTTGAATATTAATGGCATGTTATTTGTTTTAGTACGGAATGACGGCGGGAACGCTGCCAAATGCAATCCGAAGCAGGTCGTAAACAGTCCAGGCAGACAACCTTATGGGTTCATTATTGATTTCGTTCAAGTCCATTGCCTTTTTGGGACGTCAGCTATTTGTCAGCGATTGGTTGACTTATAGGCTTGGCACCTCGTAATTTACGCCTCAGTGGCATTTAGAGAACCCTTGCTGAATAATGAGAAACAACGGTCGTCGTTAATTTATTTAGCAAAATTGACATAAAAGATACAGATCTTATATTGAAGAAGGTTAAACCGCGAGACAGGGATCCCTAACTCTACCTTTTGAAAGCCCTCGGCTTGGACGTTATAGTTGAAGCCAATTTTGGAAACTCAGTTCCCGAACAAGTCATATTTTCTATCTCAGTTGATCGCTAGTGTTTCTGATACCATGAATGTAAAACAGTCTGCGGTCGTCCTGGGAAATGACGCAGTCGGCATCATTCTAGAATTCTCAGGTAATACTAATACAAAATGTTGTAATATTGCTGTTAGTAGTTGAATTGACATTGCTCTGTTACTAGAGCGTGCTAGGACTTCGACGGTGAACTTATAAATGGAGATTCAAGCTTGGCTGGAGTGACTTTGAAATTGTGTTTGTCTATCTACATAGATTTACGTAGACAAGACAAGAACTACGTAAATATTTTAGGAGAATTTTAGGAAAGAAGGAAAAATAAACGCTCTAATATCAAATCGGTCATCCTGAAAGTTGTTTCGAGTGATGTTATTATTAAACCCTTCAAATTCTACCACATCTTTCTCTCACCCTTCACCTGCTGTTTGAAACATTTTCAACTAATTCCAAATTGGTCACACAGTGTTGTGTTCTAGTAATAAAATGGAAACGATCCACCTAGTTGACGATAGACAATACGACACACGCTAATTCTATACTAATCTTAGCAAGTTATGTTAGTGGCCACTACATGAATGCAGCTTAACATTGCAGACATAACTAACATAGCACCGTCAAATCCTAACCGCTTCTAACATACCCGCCAGATGTCAGTATCAAATGTATCAGTAGGTACATTTAATGTAGGTATGTTAAGTTGTGTGTGTCCCTACTACTAAAATCCCTGGGTTTACGATGTTTTTACGTGTGTCAGGTCACTGTTTCTGGTTCCCAGGACACAGCGTATCCTAGTGCGGGACCAGGGGGTTGATCCTATTGACAAGCCTCGCTCAAGCATATCGCAGGTTTCGTTTAGTATTGGGCAAGCTAGGACACTTTTCCGGTGTGAGAGGCTCGCTGGCATTTCCTTCAACCGACAAGAGGACACTTTGGGAGAGCCGGGCGAACGCAGTGAGCTTTAGTGAGATTGGCGAATTCTCTCACACGGGAAAATGTGTCCTAGACTTCTCAATACTATACTACTGAAGCCTACGATATGCTTGAGAGAGGCTTGTCAATTAGTAGCATAGGGGCCCAGAAGCAATGTTCGTGCCTGTATATAAATGTTTATGTTTTTTTTTATTTACTTGCAATTCATGTGAGTTTGGTTTTCTATGCCAACAACACACAGGAAGAAAACTACAGACAAGCTTTCTTATCGAGCTTAGAAAATTTGCGTCGTTGAGTAGACTTAACTTAAATATTGCCTATATTCATTATTTATTATCTGCTCCACGAGAAGATAAATCTGCGTATACCGTCTGCCCACGCCGTCGGCTGTGATGTCAGATGTTAAATAGGTATTTAAATTGCCATCGGAGTTCTAACGATGTAATTAACAATGCTAACACGACGTCACTTAGCAACTTGACGCTGCACAGATGTTTATCTACACGTGGGAACAAGATCATCTTGGTGGTAAAGTCAACCACTGTACAGGGAAACTCCTCTAAGTATACTATCCAACTAATAATCCAACTAAAATCCAACTAAATGTGAAATAAATGTGGAAGTATCAATGTTTGGATGTTTTTTGTTCGTGCCGAAATCACGCTAAAACACGCTAAAGCTCAACGGATTTGAATGAAATCTAGCACAGAGATAGTTTATGAGCTAGATTAACATATTGGATACTTTTTATCCGATTGCACCTTAAGAAGGATAACTTTATCTCGGTAAATGATAATTTCTAGGACCACTGTAGGCGCTAATAAAACCATGAAATAAATACATTTTAAGTGCACTGTATTTTCTTATTAATGTTTGTACAAGGTTCGTCCATCCAGCCATGTGCTTAGATGATACGTTAGTTCTATTTAAACATATACATGACTACTTAGGTACTATTATTGATATACATTCTTGTAGAACCACGCAGATGAAGTTGCGGACATCAGCATCAGTGTAGTAGTCCCTTTTGATCACACATAGTTTAGGGCTTTAGGCAGATATCAGTGGCGGTTCCAAGATTTTCGTTTGGGCGGAAAACGGAGGGGGGGGGGGCTTGACCCCATTGACGGTAGGCAAACCTACCTAAGGCCCAGCTCTGGCTGGCGGGGTAGCGGAACTGGCGGGGTGTTTTTTGGTGTTTTTCCAAATTTACCTCGTGTTTCGAATAAATTTTCATGTTACTGTAAAACGGAAATAAGCTAATTGATGAAATTACAGGTAATCCTAATAAGGAACTCTAAAAGAGGAAAATTTTGGTAAAAAATGTGTGAGAAAAATCAGTAATTTTATATTTAAATTATTATTTTTACTTTTTAATACCTATAGACTATGCTCAGGTTTTTTATCATCGAAGCAAATTAATCTAATCGTATAGCGACACAGTATTTACACTAGATTATCTCATTCTGCATAACATATATTTTTTGAGACCAATGAATTGAGTGTTTTTTTTGCCAAAGCGCTTTTCTTTTTTCAGTGGTTTTGTGTAATCTTGGGCCTGAACTCATGAAGCTAAGAATAAGCGCCAGTGGCAGTTATTCTCCATATTGAAAAACAGGGGGCTAGCCCATCGCTGCAGTAATGGAGTTATTACGTTGGGAATTCCTTATCATGAACAGGATAAATTACTGATCTCATCGGTACATGATCAGCGCCGAGATTCGAACCCGCTTCTCCTGCGTAACATCCGAGAGTGTTACTCCTAGACGCTCTAAAAGGTCAAAACACAATGACAAAACATAATTGTCCTGTATAATTTTATAGTCATGTTTTCAGAAAGGTCGCATGTCCGTCTGTTATTAACACCTTACTACTGACACCATAGAAGTTAATGATCATAGAACTGACAACTGTACATTGATTGGATTACGTAAGTTCTTATGTTATTGCCTCAGGCAACATCCAAGCAAAATAAAGATCCGACTGTGGCACAATGCTCAGCTTAAATATGTATATTGTCTGAGTAATAGCTCTGGAGTCAGTCTAAATCTGTATAAAGCAATGGTATATCTGTATTCAGCAATAAGCTTGGTAATGTCTGATAAAAGATCATGTTTATTCTTAAAGCTTAATAACAGCAATTTAAGGACCCTTATTCAGTCGTTATTAAGCTTTATGCACTACAGAATTTTTAAAGCTGTATAAGGGGACTTACAACCGACATTAAGCTGTAAAATTAGCTTATAGCTGACTAAGGGTGGTTGTCCGAAGCTACAATCTGAATTATAGTACACTATTTCACATTTATTCAGCTACTGTTTTAATGGTTATCATAGTTAATTAAATCAGCGTTGTGCTGGGTAATGTAAATAAAATATAGGATAGTTTTATTATTATACAGCAATTGGCTGGTTAAAAAGCGTTGGACTTGGTTAGATGAAAATGGATAAAATGAAGTGGAAAAATAGGAAAAGAACGGGTGGGATCCGCAGAAAATGTTTACGGGAGTATAAAAAAATGAAAAAGTCTATTGTGAACTGGGAAATTGATAATGAGGTGGTCATCGCTGATGAAACAATCGTAAAACCAAGTTCCTCGAGTACTTCGGAAGTAACGCGTGAAGTCCGTTCAAACCCATCTGTAGAAGAGGGTTCCGTAAGTGGATATTATAATGGTTCTGCATCAAGTGAAGATGACTCGGACTCAGACATTCATGTGGAATTAAAAAACTCAACTCTTCGTTCGGAAATAAGAATGTACAGAACCACTTACCCTTATAATAATCGCAACATCGTTGCAATTAAGTTTTCCGATGTTCAGTTTAAATTTGCATGTACGATATACAGTGGAAATATTTATTGTATTCCTTTGATTCATACATTATAAAATAAGGTAAAAATAATAAATATTATTTATATGTGTAATTTTTTTTTTCTGCCATCAAATTTCTGTTCTTTTAATTTAGAAGGTCAATCATAATGGTTTTATACTTATGGTTCAACCTAACTCTTATCCGAGTAAAAGCCCGTGACTCTCGGTGGGAAATCTAATGGACTAAATATTATTAATATAGGTACAGCATGTAAGTTACGCCCGACTCAGGATCGACAGTTTACGTATCGCTGATGACTAAAAAATATATTTTCATGTTCCCTTGCATAGTTTTTATGCAATATAGGTAGTTATAATGTTAATTAAATTCCAAAAAGTGCGGATACCTCCGCCAACGACCGCGCGGAAGTGTTAACAGAGTTCCCTTATCTCTTCTGTGCCCCCGCGCCGCCAGACTCGTCGCGGACCTTTCATTTCCCCCGGGGTGGTAGATTTATGAATAGGTTGTTTTCAGTAAGATGTAACGTTAGTTAAAATACTGTTCTAGTACTAAGAAATATTTATTCAGGTCGACTTGGGTTCAAGTCCTCTCAACAATCAACGTTACAAATAACACGCGATATAATTCTCAAAATAAAAATTGCTTGGTTTCAAACATAATAATGAATAATCTGTCTTGAACAATGGCATATAAGGTACAAAAATACGAAACAAATTACTGTCCACGTAGGCCACACGACATGCGCACGCCATCGTCAACTGACGCGCAGCAAATGTCAATATTGCTGGCAAAGGCAAATTAGTACGCGCACGCCATGACCACAACTATGGCATCATGGTGACGCGCGTATGACGAGCGGTCTACTTGGAGTCTGTCCAATGGACAGGCCAGCTTACACTAAACATTAAACATTACAAACATAACGGGATAAAATTCTCAAAATATGAATATAAATGCTTGGTTTGAAACCTTCTAAATAAGAATCAGTCATGAACAATGGCATAAGGTACATTGATACTAAGCGTTTACGCTAAAAAATCAGCAATATAAACATAACGCGATAAAATCTTCAAAATAATTAGTAAAAACGGTTATTTTTTTATCACCACGGATATTTTGGGGATTGGTAGTACCCATCATATTATGAATAACTTTCCCCAAGAAACATATGGTCGCAAATAAAAAATAAAAAAAATCCTAAGTACATTTACCTATATCAGCTGTTTTCGTGTTACTATGTGGGACCCATTTTTATTTTCATTTTCGACCATATGTTTAGTTAGACCAAATTAGTACGCGCACGCCATGACCACAACTATGGCATCATGGTGACGCGCGTATAACGAGCGGTCTACTTGGACAGGCCAGTTTACACTAAACATTAAACATTACAAACATAACGGGATAAAATTCTCAAAATATGAATATAAATGCTTGGTTTGAAACCTTCTAAATAAGAATCAGTCATGAACAATGGCATAAGGTACATTGATACTAAACGTTTACGCTAAAATCAGCAATATAAACATAACGCGATAAAATCTTCAAAATAATTAGTAAAAACGTTTATTTTTTTATCACCACGGATATTTTGGGGATTGGTAGTACCCATCATATTATGAATAACTTTCCCCAAGAAACATATGGTCGCAAATAAAAAAAAAAATTTTTCCTAAGTACATTTACCTACATATATCAGCTGTTTTCGTGTTACTATGTTGGACCCAATATTTTTTTTCATTTTCGACCATATGTTTCTTGAGGAAAGTTGTTCATAATCATGGGTACAATCAATCCCCAAAACATCCTAGGTGATAAAAAGTAACCGTGTATAAATGCTTAGTTTGAAACCTTCTAATTAACAATCAGTCTTGAACAATGACACATGGTAGGTACAAAAATACTTTAAGTTACCTACTACTACCATTCTAACACAGAGAATCTTCTTCTTGTGGCTGTTCTTCATTATTGTATGTATTGATCTGGTCAGCATTACTTTTCTTCACTCGCTTCTTTTGGCTCGACACTCGCATGTCCCTTATTGCCATTCTCTTAGTCGCGTTTCTCAAAACAGTTTTAAAAAATTTTTCGTTGTCCTGTACAGTAAATGTGCTGTCCCATCCATTGATCAGGCAGAAGAAAAAATTTAGTATGTTTTTATATGCTTTAAAACCTACTTTTACTTCAATATTATTCCTACTGCCTCCAGTCCAGGAACATTTGCTTAAGAATTTTTTATCAAATAAGGCATCCAGCAGCCTGTAACTGCTTGATGGGCCGCTTCCTATTTGCTTTGAACATAAAATGATATATTTTTCTTGAAGATTTGCAAATGCCTCTGGACTAGATAGCTGCTATGACTGTCATCACTATGCTACTCCGCAAACTTAGACAGACACGCACACGCGTGTTGATTTGATATCGTTTCCTGTGAGTGATTGTTTATTGTTCCAACGAGTGCCAACGAGCTCCAAACAGATTATTCTTGGTAAGTATGTATGTTTATTGTATTTACATTTTGAGATCATTGTACAAGTAAAATATTAGTGCGCGTGGAAGTTTATCGTGAACATGAGTAACTTACTTCGATTTATGTCATGCGCCGCTTGAATTATGAAGGATTATGATTGTAAACATAATATTATACTCTAATGAAGCTCGCGTGACATAAATGTCTATCAACCCAAGTGCTGTTTTTTGTCTTTATTTTATTCAATAATAGTTTCCTGATTATTTATGACAATACTCTGAATCGCATATAAGTTTTTGACTTGTTCGAGAACTTGCTCTATCCCACTGTTCGGCTGTAAATATGACTGGTTTCTAGTATCTACATTACTAGAACCATCATCGGTGGTGACTATTTGATAAATGATGCCCTCGTCAGATATCAAAGTATTTCCTGCTGCTTGAGTAGGCGTGGGGCTCGCCATTGTAGTTCCTGGATTAATCTGCAAAACAAGTAAGTGCTTTTGTAGTTCTTTTGGTTTAAAGTAAACAAAATATTAGGACAGTTTCCAACTGGACCTATGCCATTAATTAATAATAATAAGAATATTTTTTTTACTTATTAGTTATTTATTTAAAGCGTGTTTTTTTAGTTTATCTAAACTATAAAAAAAAATAGTTTTATCCACATATTTTTTATATTCTATAAATTATTCAATAGGCTCGTCCAGATAGAGCGAGGCAGCAAGGCATGTGGGTGTCGTCCAGCAGAGCAGCAAATCTGCTGAGGCGCCCTTGAGCATCGCCAAATCCGCATACGCGTGAGGCACGTCACAACACGTCCAAACGCTGTCTCACCTACATGCGCGCAGTCTGGACCACACCCACATGCCTCTGCCTTGCTCTATCTGGACGGGCCTATTGATGAACTCCATCATTAAACCTTGGGCCTCATCCGTCCGAGACCAAAGTCTTGATCATTAGACAAATCAAATGAGTCCAAACTTGATAGGGCTGCATCGTTTTACCTGTATAATTCAATCGCAAATTGATAAGATGCACGCACGAAGCTAGATTTTCACGAACCACAGACAATTCGCGTCAAACTACATGAATACAGCTTGACAACAAACTATTCACTGAACCATCCAATGCCATGCCTTCATACCTGTCCGGGTAGCGCCATCTACCGGTCAAGCATGGAATGAACATGTCATAGGACAACGTGGTGTTGCCACTATACATTAATGTTTTCTATGCTAGAACAATTTTTATACATAAGAAAGGCGAGCATAACTCCCTCGTTTTTGTTACAAGTTGCATTATTTAGTTTATTCTGAAGTTTATTACAGTTAATTCATGATTTTCTAACACTAAATGTTTGTTTTATCAAACCATTATGCTGAACAAGAAATAATTTGTTAATGGAAGTTTAGGATAATTTAGTAGGTAGTACAGTGCTACCTACATGGATGTTTTGGCACTTGGCCATATCGAAACTAACGCGGCCTTCTTGGAAGTGTCACTTGGTTGATCCAATCAATCAATCAATAGCGCAGAAGCGCCACCCTGTCAATGTCATCTAAGTGCCAAAACATCCATGTAGTACTGTAATTATGTTTGTATGTAGAGGTTTTGTAATAAGTACGTACCAGTGTTTCAACTATAGAGTTATAATCTGGACTCTCCATCTCAATAGAATTATTCAAACGTTGACGGTGCTGTCTTGAGATTTCCACGTCCGTATCATCAGTATCCGTTTTATGAAGCATTTTTGCCAATTCATCTTCCGCTTCATTATAGTTGTTTAAAAACGTCCTCTTTAATTTACAGTCCATGGTTAGCCAGCCATCTTCCCCAGGTACAACTATGTCATTTTTGCTTAACACCTCCGCGTTATGCTTTGGCCATCGCAGCTTACTATTAGTTTCCCAACTAGAGGGTACTATGCACAGTTCCGTTTTACCCTTGCGACGCGTTGAAACAATTTTAAACGGCATTGTCCTGTAAATAAAGGTAGACGTAAATATCTTACATACGTTGATAGAAAAAATAAATATGCCTACATACATATTCACAAACAAGTTTATAAAAACCCAGGTCTTGGGTTTGTTTGTAAACTTGTTTGTGATATCGCAGTTTCTGGTTCCCACGACACAAGGTATCCTAGTTTGGGGCCAGAAGCAATGTATGTGCCTGTATGTAAGTGTTCGTGTTTTACGTTTTTGTTTTGACTTCTAAGATGGAACCCTAATAAGCTGGTTACTGTGGAATCTGTGATACTCTACTCAAATAGTACACAGCAATATGTGCTGTCAGAATAGTCTTTCCCAGCTAATAGCTGAATAAGTGTACACACGTGACTTTTATTAAGAACTAAGCTGTATAACTGGCGTGAAGGTATCGCTTAATCAGACTGGAAAGTATCGCCATTTTTAACAAATACTATATTATTTCTATGCTTTATTGTAAGATTTATTTGATGACAAAACGCATGAAATCACAAAAAAACATTATTATGTACTTTCATACCTACGTCATACTTTTCGTGTACAAAAAACAGCACTTGGGTTGATAGACATTTATGTCACGCGAGCTTCATTAGAGTATAATATTATGTTTACAATCATAATCCTTCATAATTCAAGCGGCGCATGACATAAATCGAAGTAAGTTACTCATGTTCACGATAAACTTCCACGCGCACTAATATTTTACTTGTACAATGATCTCAAAATGTAAATACAATAAACATACATACTTACCAAGAATAATCTGTTTGGAGCTCGTTGGCACTCGTTGGAACAATAAACAATCACTCACAGGAAACGATATCAAATCAACACGCGTGTGCGTGTCTGTCTAAGTTTGCGGAGTAGCATAGTGATGACAGTCATTGTCTGAATAATGTCTGAATAACGTCTGTCTAACACCGAAAACCACTTTTATTCAGAAGTTATTCAGATAGTGGACATCTACATTGCTGCTATTCAGATTTTACTCAGCTTCTATTCAGAACTAAGGCCACATTTTTGTGCCCAAATTGTCTGAATAACGTCTGAGTAGGCGCTGTCCCAGAACTTACTCAGACATTTCGTTTGCTTAGAGCGCCGCGGACAGCTTTTATTCAGACGTTATTCAGAAGGTAAATGTTGCCTGGGCTGGTTCTTTAATATTTTATTCTATCAATAGAGGAGAGAGATAAAATATCTGCCGTATCGCATGAAAGTTCAAAACGCAATACTCAATATATTATTTATTTATTCTTAGCTGCCCGTGGCGCGGCTTCGCAAATGCTTTCTCGCTTTCTAATAGTTTCCGTCAAGGCAACTGGCCGCTTCGAATTTTAGACGAAAAAGTCAAATTCTAATTTGGAATTGGTTGCTCGACCCTCTACGTAAGTCTCACAAAATATCCCATACTAAAAAGTAAAGTAAAAGTAAAAATTCGTTTATGCACAAAAAAAAAGTCCTTGACAGAGGCGATTCCCTGTCTCCTAAATTAGGGTAACCAGTGTCTTGGGAATACAAATATTTAATTGTAGTAGTATATATCTAAGGCCTGCAATATTACTTTTTAATTCTTAGTAAGAGAGAACTCCATGAGTATATACAAATTTTGCTGTAGTAGCCATGAGAACAGTTGCATTACTTAATTAAGCAATATAATTCATAAGGCAGAAAGTCAACAGCGTTAAATCTGATGGATTGGGTGTAAAAATTGGCGTTCCACAAGGTTCCATATTAGGCACTGTCTTATTCCTGGTATATATTAATGATCTGCTTTTCATGGTGGAGATATTGACTGACATAGTGTTGTTTGCTGATGATACTTCACTGGTCTTCAAAATTAAAAGACAAAAAAGATTTTGATAATGTTAATGGTGTATTTTAACCTTGAATTGGTTTAATATTTTATTTTTAAATGCTGGTAAATCCAAGTGTATCAAATTCTCACTTGCAAATTTCAGGCAAGTTGAGACCAGTTTAGTGTTAGACAGCAACACGTTAGAATTAGTAAATGATACGAAGTTTCTTGGAATAACCATTGATAGCAAATTGCAGATAGATAAATTAACTGGTAATTATAAGGTATAGTTATAAAGAATATTTTTATGCATACCTCGGAATGTTGCATAATCATGATCGTTTTCTAATTGTCAAATATTGCTTGATCCGCGGTTTAATGATTTTGCGTTTTGTGTTTGATTGTTATTTGTTTTAGTAAACTAAAAAGAAATCGTTCCTTTTTTTGTATGTTGTTTTTTGACTGATATGTTTTTTCGGACTTTGTGATTTTGTTTGCGAGAACGCATTAATGGTTATTAGTTATTAGATAAGTTTATTTATAGAGTGTGTAAAACTGTTTGTTCTCCTAATAAAATAAAATTTGTTATATTTCTACTAGTGCAATAATACGGTATTGTGCATTTTTTACCTATATTGTTTTGGTTTACTTGTTGGAGACTCTTGGGTTTTGATTTGTTTGTGTTGCAGTAATTCAGCTTCCTGTTAGGTAATTTAAGTTTTATGAGTTCTTCATATTTTCCTTGGTCCATTACAGTATTGATATAGTATTTTTGATTGATATAGAGGTATTATGCATTGCATTGCATTATTAAGTTTAAGCATTTATAAATTCACATTTCTGGAAACTTTGACAAATTAGTTTTAGCGTATTTTTCAATTTAATTTAATTTAGGTTATCACTCTTATGTATTCCTTACACTAACACTTGGCTATTTTTAAACATTTCAATGCCGCAATGAGATCTATTATCACCATCATCGGGTTTGTGTCATGTTCTCCTACCGATAGAACAATCTTGCCATTTTATGTTTTTGCTGCTATAAATTGAGTTGCAAATTTTTGCAGTTGTTGCTCCGGACTTTACAGTGGAAGTGTTATTATATTTTCTATAGTTGCTACCTTGTCTAGATTCAGTTAGTCTCACTGCAAGGCCTGCACATTGCTTGCCACCGAAGATGTAAATGATTCTTTTCTTTTCTCTCACATCGTTTTCGTTACATCCTGTGCATCTATTTGCTAGTGAGGCTTGAGTTTCTTGAGAGCGGCTCTAGCTTTCTGAGTTTTTCTTTATTAATTCTGTCTGTGTCTTTGCCGTTTCTGTATTGAAAGTTGATGTTTCTTCTCTTTCCTTGTTTGGTGACTCGTTTTTTGCGGCATTGACTGTGCTAGTAGGTGTGCTGCTTTTTCCGAATAATTTGGGCTTCAGGTTACTTTTGCTTGAAATATTTTGTGATGTTCTTGAGCTATTTCGTGGTGTGCTATTCATGTTTTGGTGTAGTTTGTAAATATATCTTCTTACTCATTCATTCATCATTCAAGCTATTAATTTCTGGGTGTGCGCTGTCTTACTCTATCAGTAGTATTTCTATTTGATTTCTCAATTCATTTACAACCTAGCTATCCCTGCATGTTGTATTAGGCAAACTTTGCATTGTTGAATCAAGCATTTCCGATCTGTCGGAGTCTTAGAAAGGTAGTTAGCTTAACGGGACCAGTTAGCTACCGACCTTTCGAAGTAATAAGCCTCCGCTGTCCGCCTCTCCGTCTGTCTGTCCGTTACACTGTGGTCTGATAATCGGCCTGGATACTCATAGGAACATAATGTCAGGGAGGTAAAGGGTAAAGGGAGGTGTTTGTATTCGTATTAGACATTCCATTGTTTTATTTTTAAATTCCGTACATTAAGTTCCTATGAATATGGAGGCCGATTTTAAGACCACTGTGCATCCATGCGTCAGCGGGCTGTATCTGATGAACAGTAATAATAGGCCACTACAGCAACAAACAATGAACTACACGAGATTTCATAAATGAAATGAGGTTACAAGAGACCGTGTTTTAGTTAACACCCCCCGCGATATAATAAATCATACCATGATTCAAATATGACCGTAGATTACGCGATTTTTGATTTTCTGAGCTCGAAACCACGTTCGGATATATTATTTTCTTTTTGTTTTATTAATTTTAGTGCTTAACTTTTTTTTCGTACGAGTCTGACCAGCACTTGATTGATTTTTCGTATATTAGATATTAGATTAGTTATATAGATAGATGAACCGCGACTTTGTCTTCCTACAGGACGTTTTGTGTATGATGCCTACCAAACAAAAACAAACATGGCGTCACGTTATTTCCCATACGCACAGTTGAGCTCACGTTTCGCATTTGCACCGCATTTTTTATTATTTTTTCTTCTTTGCCAAGTAATCCCCTCTATTTTTATTTATATCTATGGCATCACGAACGCAGAGTGGATGACATTCCAAATTGTAATCTAGTTTGTGTCACATATGAACATGTCACTTAATTTAATAACGCTTTAGTTGATTAAGTCACGACAAGCTTGAATTAGCTGTTATTTCGGCGTGTGCCGTAATGTACCTACAGGTATTATGAGTATTTTATTAAACCTTTTATGTCCTACAGGTTTGACCAACATTTTAGTAGATTTAATAATAGTTTTAGACTGTACCAATACAATGAGCCTTGACTTAATTGGTTAGTGATTGAGAGTGTTTAATTTGCAACAAGCTTCTTCTTCCTGTAGTGCCTCTCTACTACTGGAGGTTAGTGTTCAGCTCTACATCTCCACTCTGTTCTTTGCCAAGCGCATGAGCTGTTCTTCGCTGGCCCCTCCCGTTCATTCCGTGATGTTGCGGAGCCATGACTCTGCCAGCGCGTCTTTTCCCCTCTGCCTTGCCCACAACGATAACCTGAAGGAGTCGTTCATGACTAAGCACATGTCATGGTGATGGAAAACATTGTGAGGAAACCTTCATTACTCCCTAGCTGCTGCGATGCGCTAGACCCCTGTCACGAAAAATGGAGTATTGAATAACTGGCTCACAATAGGCAAATTGTGCCTCTAGTGCGTCACGCCTTTTCCCATACGGTGTGGCCCGCATAGGAAAAGGCGTGTCGCTATGGTATGATATTAAATATACTTAAAATATATAATACATTGAATTCAAAACTATGTCATTTGTGAATATCATACCAAGCATAGCTTGCATACAACTTTTAATTTACTAATTAAATATGTAGAATTGTTTATTTATAATATGTATTATATATACGGTATTAATGTTCTTCTTTATAAATATCCAGAATTATATATTAGTAGTTTAGTAAAAACACTGATTTATATAAGAGATAAGCTTGCCTTTGTAAAGGTCTTTTCAATAAGCTTATATGTGAATTTTCATGTGAAATTTATGAAATACGAATTCGCCGTATGAATCTGTAGGTCCGGCAGTACATTCGAGAAGCGATGTATGCTGTGGACAGGCAGGAGTAATTCGATTCAAACGAACGTTACCCGAAGTGGGTTGAAACAGAAATGTTTCCGAGCTCGAATCAAATTACTTTCAAAATTCAATCGGGCGATTTATACAGAGTTTACAAACATTATGTCACGCCATTTCCCATTCGGGCTGGCAGGGCACAGTTGTAATCACGTTTAGACAGATTCAAACAACGAATAAAACAAAAACAAACAATCGCACATTTACATGTAGGCACTTACATTGCTTCTGGCCCCACAATAGGATACCTTGTGTGGTGGGAACCAGAAACAGCGACGTCACACTCATAAACATCCATGACCTGCGGTCTTCTTTTCTTCGGTGTCCCCAGCCGGGGATCGAACCTGGGCCCTCTCGCATGGTAGGCAGAGCCACAACCGTGAATCGTGGTTGAAGCTGTGCCCCTGTCACCTCTAATGGAAAAAGCGTGTGGCATTTTTTGATTGTTTTCTAAAAATCGAAATTAACAAACAAATTTGCAGATTAAAAATCGAAATTGCAATCTCTTAAGCGTTGAAGAAGAGCACGCAGTAAGTGAATGAGGATTCAATTATGCTGCACGTACACTTTGCGAGTCGGAAGGCAAGCCAACTAAGTTTGCTCGCAGAGTTCCTCAAAGAGATTGTAGCGCGAAGTAGTTAGCCTTCGCCTTTCGCCTGTGGCGAGGAGACCCCGACACTTGCGCTTGTTGGTTAGCTTGGCGTTTTGGCTACTGTGGTATGTTATAGCACTTAATTATACATACATTTGTAGATACCCATTCTATATTTAATTATTATTATTTGGTATTAGTATCTGAAACACAGGGGCCTATTACACTGTCATTTAAATGATCACATATAATAAGTAACTCGTAAAGGTGAGATAGATAGAACTATGATATAGCTGATAGCTATATATATGACAGCATCATAGATATGATCATTTCCATGACAAGATTTTAGCGATATGTTGTAGATGGTGTGAAGAGTTGTTGTAAGAAAACAACGAAATAGCAAACAAGCAGATACGTTTGTATTCACAAGCACCACAGTTTATATACAGCTAGCACAAACAGTTTATAGAAGGAGAGATAGCACAGGAATAGTAGAGGAAGAAAGATCGAAGCAACGATACAAACAGAAGTTAAAATGCGTAAAACATATACGAAACAAAGACGCGATAGTGCGCGGTAGTACAGCGAGCGACGCGGGCTTCGCGTGGCTCTGATAATTTGCGACTGGCGCAGAGGGGGGACAGTCCTTCAGAAAGGGAAATATAAAAAGAAAGAGGCGCCATCTGTTAGTTAAAGTAAAAGCCAGTTTCTTTCTCTAGTCAACAGATGCCTCTGTACAGAAATTTAAATAATTATTTTAAGATTGTGGTGTTGTAAAGAAGCGCGGATATATTTATTTACATATAATTATGAACAATAAATATTTCCAGGGGGGCCGAGGTGGTTTAAAATCGTGGTTTGGGCAAAAGGCAGTATATATTTTTTCATATGGTAACCCCAAAATACACTTTATTATTTTTGCTGGCAACAATATCCTGACACTTGAAAATAATCACAAGTCACACACAGTAATGAGCTATTTTGTGTTGTTTTTGGTTGCAACAATGTGATTATTATGTTAATTGTGCAACAAAATAACACAAAATAACTATACTACGCGACCATTACAATTAGGCGCACCTTGCAGTACTATACGTACTGCAAGGTGCGCCTAATTGTAATGGTCGCGTAGTACTGGAAAATACCTAGGTAGGTAACGAGATATGGATACATACCTATCTATACGTATGGATATATAAAATCGTTTTTACTTTAAAAACGAGATGGCGCTTCAACCTTGTCATGCATAAAAGTCCCGGGAGAGGGCACTCTATTTCATATTACTACTTATATTGCTCTGTGGACTGGCGGCGGGCGTCGCCGGTCGGCCGATCGAGGACTCGGCACTCGAGCGCAGCGTGTACATCTAGCTATGTAAGTATACAGGCGCTGCGAGTTGTGAAACATACGGCCCGCCGCTTACTACGGATATCGCCCGGCTTTGCTTGTGAATTATGAAATATTATGTGTGTATGTAGTTTTGTGTGTCATAAATAAATGTGTGTATTTATATATTTATATGTAAGTTACCTACATCACTCCCCTCGAGAGACCGTGTCTACGGGCGATAGTAGTCAGGAAAATGTACTTTCCTTCCTGAACGAGTTGTTCGTATGACGGGAGTGTCGGGGACGTCAGGGATGTTAGGCGGATCCCGTGACTGTGACTGTTGAGTGTATGTTGAAATGATATCAGGATTTGATGGGGATACGTCATCAGACAGTATGTAGGCTGGTTTAAGGCGGTCTACGCTTACTGTATTGTCTTTCCCTTTTAGGCGTATAGTAAAATATTTGGCACCTCGTTTTAACACTTCGTGTGGCCCTGTGTATGCAGGCTGAAGTGAGCCACGTAGCATGTCTTCCCGTAGGAATACGTGGCTACATGTGGCGAGATCTTTGTAAACGAAGGTTTTGTGTGCCGAGTGATGCTGTGTTGGTACTGGACGTACGGTTTCTGCGAAAGACTTCAAGCGGGCTGAAAAATCCGTTATATCTGTTGTGTACCAAGAAAAATTGTCGCCGAAAAATTCGCCGGGTAGGCGAAGTGGCTCGCCATAGACGAGCTCGGCCGACGAAGTTTGAAGGTCTTCTTTAATGGCACTCCTGATACCGAGGAGTACTAATGGCAACGTCTCGGTCCATTTCGCGTCTGCGTGACAGGTTATGGCTGCCTTCAGCTGCCGATGGAAACGCTCCACTAAGCCGTTACATTGCGGGTGATACGCCGTTGTCTTCCGATGATCGAACCCAATCGATCTGGACAGCTGCTGAAATAGCGCTGAATTGAACTGTCGTCCGCGGTCGGTTACGACCTCTATGGGACAACCATAGCGAGACACCCAGCAAGAAATGAAAGCTTTGGCCACTGTTTCAGCAGTGATATCGGTGATTGGTACCACTTCTGGCCATCGCGTGAAGCGATCGACAAGTGTAAGACAGTACCGATATTCACCATCTGGAGGTAATGGTCCGATGAGGTCTAGGTGTACATGTTTGAAACGCGCTGAAGGCAAATTTAGGGTACCAATAGGTGATGTTACGTGTCTATTTACCTTCGAGCGCTGGCACGCCAAACATGCCTTAGACCATTCGCGACAGTTTTTACGCATCAGTGGCCAAGCGAAGCGTTGTGCGACGAGCTTGGCTGTTGCGTTAGCTCCTGGATGGCTGAGTGAGTGAAGGCAGTTAAATACCTGCCGACGCAGTTCCATGGGGACGAAAGGTCTGGGGGTTGATGTACTGACATCACAGTACATTTCGGTACTACTCCCAGGTACCAACATCTTTGTAAGACGGAGTGCACTATCGCCTTGGAGATGCTCAGCTAGATCAGGATCAGTGGCTTGTAGCTTGGCCATGATTTCTAAATCGACTGGTTTCTGCAGTTCACAAATACGGGAAAGCGTATCGGCAACGACATTGTCTTTTCCCGAAATGTGACGCACGTCCGTTGTAAACTGCGAAATAAAATCTAAGTGCCTGTACTGACGAGGTGAGCAGTTACTTTTGCGCTCGTGAAAAGCGTAACAAAGTGGCTTGTGGTCAGTAAAGATAGTGAAATCAGTGGCCTCAAGCATATGGCGAAAATATTTTATGCTCTCGTATATGGCAAGGAGCTCACGATCGTACGGAGAGTATTTCGATTGCGACGGGCTCAACTTTCGTGAGAAAAACGCTAATGGTTGCCAATGTCCGTTTTTTTGTTGCTGGAGGACCCCACCTATCGCCGTGTCAGAGGCGTCAGTGACAAGTCCTAACTTAGCATGCGTATCAGGATGTGACAAAAGAGCTGCGTCGCAAAGGTTTTTCTTGCAAGCTTCAAAAGCTTCGAGGGACTGTCCCGTGATGTTGACAGGATGAGAGGCTTTTACTGATCCAGTCAGTAAGGCATTTAGAGGCGCTTGTATCTGGGCAGCATTGGGCATAAATCGCCTGTAAAAATTTACCATGCCCAGAAATCTTCTAAGCTCTCTGACTGTTTTGGGCAAAGGGAATTTGGAGATAGCTTCTACTTTGCTCTCTAAAGGTTTTGTGCCAGCTTCTGATATTTGGTAACCGAGAAATGTGACCTCGGAGACTCCGAAGACACACTTTTTTGTGTTGACGAGTACGCCATAATTTCTCATACGAGTAAATAGTTGACGCAAGTGATCTTCGTGCTCGGCCTGGGTTTTACTAAATATCAGAAAGTCGTCCAAGTATGGGTAGCAAAATTCGAAGCCTCGGGTCATCTCGTCGACAAATCGTTGGAATGTTGCTCCCGCGTTTCGTAACCCGAAAGTCATATAGGGAAATTCGAATAAACCGAATGGGGTGGTTATTGCGGTCTTTGGGATATCGTCATTTGCCACTGGGATGAAATGATAGGCTTTCACCAAATCTACCACAGAAAAGTACTTACATCCTGCAAGGGAGTGTAAAAAATCGTGTATATGGCGAATCGGATATTGGTCTGGTATTGTCCTAGCGTTTAATAACCTATAGTCACCGCAAGGGCGCCACCCGTTGTCCCTTTTCGCTGCAAGGTGTAGGGGTGATGCCCACTGACTGTCTGACGGACGTGCTATGCCGTTAGCTAGCATAGCGTCAAACTCGTGTTTGGCTATTTTAAGTTTGTCGGGAGCTAAACGGCGAGGTGAGCATGATACTGGATGACCTGGTGTTGTTCGTATGTGTTGTGTAGTATTGTGTTTGACGATATCCGGAATACCAGCGGGTCGTGTTATTTCCGGAAAATCAGATAAAATTTCATGATACCTACTATTGCCACCAGTCGAAATTTTCACGCTAGATACAAGACAATCAGGTGTGGCTACAGTAGTAATTGCACTGACATTGGTTAGGCTATCGACGAGTTTTTGATTGCCTACGTCAACGATAAGTTGGTAAAATGACAAAAAATCTACGCCAATGATCGGTTTCGTGACGTCGGCAACCACAAATCGCCAAGGATAATTACGGCGTAAACCTAAGTTCAAATTTAACTGAGTATAGCCATATGTGTCGATAGCCGAACCATTGGCGGCGCTAAGTTGATAATCGGTTCTATTTCTAAGTTCATTGAGCGCGGCAACAGGATATACACAAACATCACTTCCGGTGTCTATTAGAAAGTTTCTTTTTGTTGCACGATCCATGACGAAGAGGCGGCCGGTGGAGTTCTGGCAGTCATCGGTCGCCATCACTGACTGCCTGGATTGTTTCCCGACTTGGAGTTGAAGTCACAGGGTTTCACGCAGTTACTCGCTTTTGCCACGTGTTTGTGATGATACCAGCATACTGGGAAACGCCGATAGTTTGATTGCGATCGGGTGCGCGACGATGACTGGCTACGTGACCGATGCCTTTGGTGTCGCTCACGATGACGGGACTGCCTTGCGTTAACTTGGGTTGAGAGAGCGCTTACTTGTTTCGCCAATTCGGTCATTTGGCGCGTCAGTTGGTCGATCGCTGATGACGGCGGTGATACGGCGGCTACTTGCTGTGACGGCGTCGCAATATCATTTATACGATCGGCAAGTTCGGCGAGGTCATCCAATGACAACGATGGTTGCGACGCGACGATAGGCTGCATTCCCGCGGGCAAACGGCTCGTCCATATCGTCCGCAAGAAGTCCTCAGGAATGGCTGGTCCGGCGAGGTGTTGCAGGTGCCGCAAAAATTGCGATGGTTTCCTGTTTCCTAACTGTTCATGCATGATCAATTGTTTCACCTTGTTTTCGCGTGAGACAGATAATCGCTTGATAAGTTCTGACTTGAGGCGGACGTAGTCAGCCGGACCGGTCAGTATGTCCTCCACCTCTGCTGCATATTGTCTGTCGAGTGTCGCCAGTACATGATAAAATTTTGTTGCATCTTCGGTAATCCGCATTATTGCAAACTGTCCCTCCACCTGAGCGAACCAAATTGCTGGTTTTTCCGGCCAGAATGGAGGTATTCGCATATGCACGGGCGGTGTAGGCGTTGGCGCTATGGGCGCGGTCGCTGCGTCCACAAATTCGGAGTCGACCATTTTATCGGGCTTTTTTGTACGTACGGTTACATTTGCTTTCGTGTCTGACATTCCTGCCTTCGTTTTGTGTTCGTCGGGGTCACCAGTTTAGCGATATGTTGTAGATGGTGTGAAGAGTTGTTGTAAGAAAACAACGAAATAGCAAACAAGCAGATACGTTTGTATTCACAAGCACCACAGTTTATATACAGCTAGCACAAGCAGTTTATAGAAGGAGAGATAGCACAGGAATAGTAGAAGAAATGCGTAAAACATATACGAAACAAAGACGCGATAGTGCGCGGTAGTACAGCGAGCGACGCGGGCTTCGCGTGGCTCTGATAATTTGCGACTGGCGGCGGGCGTCGCCGGTCGGCCGATCGAGGACTCGGCACTCGAGCGCAGCGTGTACATCTAGCTATGTAAGTATACAGGCGCTGCGAGTTGTGAAACATACGGCCCGCCGCATACTACGGATATCGCCCGGCTTTGCTTGTGAATTATGAAATATTATGTGTGTATGTAGTTTTGTGTGTCATAAATAAATGTGTGTATTTATATATTTATATGTAAGTTACCTACAAGATGTAAAATGCCCCTTAGAGATTACGGCACCATACTGTCTCGGTCCTTCTTGTAGGATTATTATTCAGATTCAGATTCAGATTCGTTTATTTGCATATTATTGTGGTATAACATACAAGTTCTTAATTTAATATAATTTGTTAATTTATCTACACACGTATCATAAACCCTCTTTACTGCGTACAAAAAACGCACGTTACCATCAGCATAATGTTAAACTACTTGGTAAAAACTCATTTCTTATCTGAAAAATTACACATTATGACCATAATGTGTATTTTTTTTACATATTATGACGTTCAAATTTCGAACGCCGACGCCCGCCTGCGTGCCGCTCCTAGTTTGTCTGTAAAGTTGGTACTGACATTCAAATTTAAAACGCCGACGCCCGCCTGCGTGAAGTTAGTACTACAGAACAAGCTAAACAACTGCAGGGCCACAATGCCGGTCAAACATGCGGTTCCTGAACACATCAAAGAGAGCTTATGATATGTGTGTAGATAAAATAGTGTATGTAACTGTACATAATTAGGCATTATTTAGCAGTCACATAAACTACTATTATTCCTTAATGAACTTATATATTATATAGCATGCAACTATTTTATTGTAGTAGTACATATCTAAGGTCTGCGATATTACTTTTTAATTCTTAGTGAGAAAGAACTTTAAGTGTATAAAAAATATGCTGCAGCAGCCATGAGAACAGCTTGTTTTTGAAAAGATTTAGTGGGAGATGTTTTAATTCATTAGGCACTTTAATATATATTTTTACACATATTACGTAACCAATTATTTTGGTACCTTGCTGTCCGTGGCACATGATCTAGCACTAGTCTGATTTATTGTATTTATAGGGAACCTTTGTTTTGCAGTAACAAGTTAAGGTGTTGGTGTACAAAGTTGGCGACCTCAAATATATATATGTAACGGCAGTATATGTAGTTTTTTGAATAGTAGCTCACACGAAACTAGCGGTGCAGCGCGCGGCGCCAACCAAAGCCCGTAAGCTTTTCTTTTGCTTATTGCAGGCTCGGCTAAATTCCGTACCATTTCCCCATAGGATTATACCGTACCTAAACACTGATTCGACATAACCGTGGTATGCAGCCAGTGTTGTTTGTCGTGTCGTGGTTTTTCTCAACTTGGAGAGTACATATACGAACCGATTAATTTTACTGCATACCTGTTCAATGTGCGGTTTCCAATTTAAATATTTGTCAATTGTTATAACTAGAAATTTTATGCTTTCTTCACATTTAATAATTTTATTGTTGTAATTTATGTCCATACCATTTATATTATTGAAATTCATTAGATTTGTCTAATAATCAATTATTTGTAGGTCATTTTTATTTAACCAGTCTACTACTTGCACTATAGTTGTATGAATTTCAGATTTATGAATGTCAATTAAATATTTATTATAATTAGAATTAGGATGATTGTTAACATTAAGATTATTATTATATTATGTGGTTATTTCTATGAGTTACAATTATAGACATGTCATCCACAAATATAATGGATTAGTGCCACGTCACATCAGGAATGTCATTTATATAGAAAAATTAATAAGAGCGGCGCCAGTACACCTCCTTGAGGTACGTCATAAATTTTTATTTTGTATTCTCACTCATATGTCTGTTCTATATCGTTCTCGTCTAGCCTATGAATGCGTAATCTTTGATTTCTATTTTGTACATATGTTTGGATCCATTGCAATGCTGGTCCTCTTATACCATATTGCTCTAGTTTGATTAACAATAACTCAAGGGATACAAAATCAAACGCCTTTGTCATGTCAAAGAACAGAACCGTGGTATTATATTTCAAGTCATAGCCTTTTAATACCCTTGACACTAAATTGAAAGCTGCTAGGGTTGTGGACTTATTTTTTTGGAAACTATGTTGTTCGAATCTTATCAAACCTTGTTTGAAAAAATCGTCGTCGAGTCTCTTCACCATTTATGCCTCGAAAATATTGGTTTGAGTGTTATTAGTTTCAGCCTGCCTTCCCAACATCTGCTAAAGCCCTTTATTCCCCTCCTCCACTCATTTATTTCTTAAAAACGTAGTCCATTAATGCCCCCATCGAGGGGCACAAGCCATTACCCGCCATACTCCACCATGCTGGCTCAGTGCGGCGGGTTGATGGAGGGGTTCGACCACTAACAAGTAGCTAGAGATAGTAGCCGGGACCTTCAGCTTAACGTGTCCGAAACACCGAATGTCCGATAATGCACTTAAGATAAATAAATTATCTCATTGGTACATGGTCAGGGCTCGAACCTGCATCTCCTGTGTGATAAGCAAGCGTGATACCCATTAGACCACGGAGCTCTTATGCTTATTTTAATATATATTTATATATGGTCATATTTATTTCTTATCTAACCTAAATAAGCAATTGGGTTGTATCTTATGGGACTAGATTATTGGCACAGCTGTGACTCTGCCACCCTGTATGGGAAAAAGCGTAACGCTATGGATACCATGCATAGTTTCTTTGGGGAAATATTAGACCGCAAATCAAAAATACTGATTTGCACATCAAATATTAGGGCGAAGTGGTGGGACCTGACGTAGGTGAAGAGAATGAGGGAAGCGAAGCCCCCTTTATATTTCGTGTTAGGTTTACATGCAAGAGCAAAAGAAACTTAACATTTTAGTACACATAAAATATTTAAAATATAAAAAGTGTTTTTGTTGAACTTTTTTGCTCTGCTTTTTGATGTACGATTAAATACTACCCGTTTCTTTGGGTAGTTTATAAACGTGTCCAAGTACCTCCATGGGAAAGTGGATATAAAAACATAGTTTTTGCATTGATTATATACTCGTAAACTTCTCACTCTTAGTTGGTGTCTTACTCGTACTTGCAGGGGTATCATGCGAAAATTTAACCGCATTGAAAGGAAAGCGAATGAGGGCAATAAACGTAGACTACTTTTAGTTGACAAACAAAAGTGGGGTAAACAAAAAGAGGCTAGGCGAGTCATTTCAGAAATTTAATTTCTTTGCGGCTTACGGACAAAATTTACAGTAAAGCCTTATATTTACCGGTCTTATTTCCAGCGAGCACTCAATTTACTTAGAAGCATAGAATAATAAAACAAGGACCGGGTGACTTAAAAATATGGAGTGTGTAGGTACAAAAAAAAGATTGCTGGAAGAAATCTCTTGTTAGACATAAGCTGGCCTTTGTAAATATTTTTTTTTATTAAGTGTTACCTGTATGTCAGTTTTGTGAGTACAACAAAGACATTACGAATTATAAGAAAATACACCATATGTACATTTTTACGTAGATCTGGAGACGAGAGACTTTGCAATATCACTCGCTGTTTTAGTCATAAATCAATCAATCATACCCACTTATACATTACTCATTCCCAGTCTTACGAAGCAGTCTTGACAATACGATAATTTTACGTGAAAATGGCATGGCAATGATGATCAGGAAGATTCAGTACAGCCTAATCGCTCAAGTCATCGTCATACCTAATTTTCAACGACCTTGCTTTGAAGGGAGACAGCGTCCCTTGCGTTGTGCAAAACGGGAAATGACACTTAGTAAAACGACTTTCGTTCGCTAAAGAAAATGTCCTCGTCTACGTTTAAATGTAAATTTCACGTCTCTATGCCTAAGTAGTATGAATAAAAACGCGTAATCAGAACATCACAGAAGTCCTTTTCCTCCGTAATGATGACAGGCGTGACGTGCGCTGCTTAAGTTTAAAGTGAGACTTGTGTTTATGATACTACAGCAGAAATTACATTATTAACTTTTCAAGATAATCTTCGGGAGTTTCTTCTTCGAGAGATCTTTAGTCCGTTTTCGTACCTGCATTCGTGTTTTCGTTTTGTCTCACCCTCCCACCCTGTGGTACCTGGTGCTTGCGTTTTTTGTTCGAACTGTTTCAAAATATTAAGTGAGTAACTCTACTAACCCCCGCGGGAACCGCATGATTCATATAGACCCTACTGCAGACCAGCCGCAATATGAATTCACAGGGCTTGTCTAGACGAGGCTTTGTACAGTCGCGACCATGATACAATATACTAGATAGTGGCAATTTAGTCCCAACGACGCATGAAACAAGAATGTTACAAAGCGGACAAGGCGTAGCATAGAAAACGTGGCTGTACCAGTTGCAGTGAAAAATGCACACTATTAACTCGAGAGCGCGAGGGGCCTTTAATTAAAAGTCAACGCGTCGGCTGTCCCTTGCCCGGACTATAAAAGCATATTTACAACATCCGTATGTTCGTTTCAACCCAGTGTTTAAGTTCATTGTGAGGGTTTCTTACTTAATAAAGGACTAGGTTTTTAAGAGCGTTTTAAGTCATGGCGTTCAATTTTCAAAGAATATTTTAGCGTTAATTAAAACTTCTTTTAATCTGTGTGTCGGAAAATTGGACTGTGATATTGAATTTGTGGAGCTACGAGAAAGAGGCCAACTCTTATTGGACTAATGTTTGTCTACTCGTTGATTCAGCATAGGCGCCCAAATAAACCTTTTTAAAACAAGAACTCACTTGATTCTTAGAATTTCTTGCGTAGTTTTTTTTTCTTAATTAATTTCCGAACTTTGAAATTCCACAAAGCGAAAAGTTTCGGAGGGAGCGCCTCCCGGTATTCTAATAATGCAAATGTTTTGTTTGACTTCCAATGCTAACCGCTTTGACAATAAATCACTGGTGGTGTGAAAACCGAATATAATTAACTGATTAAGAAATACGGCTTTTGTTAGCGTGGCGACGCGCCAACTATAAAGGCAATCGTGCCGCGTGAACTCAGAATAGTTAGAACTGGAAGCGCCGTCCGAATGAAATTCCATACGCAATGAGTCAGTCATGTCATGTCTATCTGTTTGAAGAAACACTAAACACAAACTAATTCTTGTCGCAACTAACAAAATATTAGACAAGGGACACAACAATACTTTAATGACAACGTGAGGAAAAGGTGGCTTAAAAAACTTGTTTTACAATAAGCAAATAACCAGAGGAGCTTGGAGTGTCCTTTCTAAAACATCTTTGAGCGTGAAACGGTAGATATTCCCCCATGATTCACATCAGGGGGCCCAATCCCAACACAAATGTGGAGGGGACTTCCCCGTGTCTGTATGAGATCAAGTATGTTTACGCGCCCTTGAATTTCCGAAAATAAAAATAAATTAAATTTCATGTTTTCAGAAAGATTTTCAGCGGAAGACTAAAGGTTACGGCGCAGTCAGGATATGGATAACTTAAACTTATTCTAACTTATAGTTGGGTTAAAGGTTAACAGAAACTTCTTGACAGCTGTTGACCGTGATTTGCTAAAGAATTATATAAATTTCCAAACAAGTCAACTTGCAACTAATTAAACTTTAACTTCACAAAATTAAAACAATATAAGCGTCACACTATAGAGGCTTGCCGACGGGTTATTAAATACAGCTTAAACCTCAAATACTCCTTTTTAAGTTCCTTGAATTTTGCTAAATGTGGCTGTAATTGACCAAGCGATGCTTTCATATGTCCGGATGTGTGTACCCGGATGTTATCCTATGAATTTCTCAACTGATTCACTTGCATTTTTATCAGCAGGTTCGATAGTTAAATAGTATTTTTTGGTCGATTCAGTTTTGTATGTGGGGGTTTTAAAATTTCAAAAAACTCTACAGTCCAAATAGCTTGACGCATTTTAACAAATGAGGTGTTGTTGGATTTGTGTAGACCGTGGGAGCAACATGCTATATAATTTTAGTGAAAAGTCAATTGGTTGGGTTTAAGATCGCAAAATGTAGTTTACAAAGTGATTGGTGCGGTTACTTTCATACTCCATGTACGTAACCAGGTGCATTCATAAGTTTGTTTGTGTTATTAAAAGAAAGTATCACTCGCGAAGTTTACAACTCACAGAGCCACAAGTTTTGGAATAGTGCAACTCATGAGAACAGTACCTAAAATGTGCCACATGTGGACCAACGTTCAATGCCAAGATTGCCACACCTGGGCACACCAGCGACGCCAGCTGTAGGCTGATGCAGTCATCATCCGATCGGCTTGAAAAACACCATCACTCGGTAAACCGTTACTTAATTTTGCTAGAGCAAGAACTTTTTCCTGCGGTCTCATTGTAATCACACTAGAATGACAGACAAAATGCAATTTACACCTCGGCGGATTTAAAAAAGTGGCAAACTTTTTTTTTTACTTTCCGCAGCCCGACATCGCTCGCGCTAAGTAAATTGAAACGGCAAGAAGCGGGCAAAGTTTCATTTGTAAAGTCGGACACGATCTCGCTGACACAGACGAATTTTAGGCGGCAGAGAATGTGTTAAATCCTGTTACTAATTAAGGACTTTACATTTTCACAGCAAGGGTCATCAAATGGGAAAGAGGTGACCATTCTTTAAATTTTATTACGTCATTATCGTCTACATTTCGATTTTAGAATCGCTGCCAAAGAAGTTTTACTTAAAAGATAACCGAATTAAATAAACCGTGATTAAACCAGGCACCTATCATAATCCCACTTAAACCAGCTTACCGACTTTCAGCAAAAGTCGATTATCTCCACAAATCAATGCACGCCCAACTAACGGTCTGATTTAAAACGACTATAAACAAGGAACCATTAACCAACTGTCTGCAGGGGGACCCTAATATATTCCTAGCGGATAGTAATTTGTCCAACCCGGCCAATATTGGGTCGGGCTAACTAATGCTGCTGCTGCAGATAAACACGAAATATTGGTTTTAAAATCACGGTTTGATCCAAATAGGTTGAATGTATGCGACGAAGGAGTTTCTGGAGTGATGTTAAATCTATGCTTTGGTCTGGACTTCGGTCCTTAGAAACTTGTTTAAAGGCATTCGAGTTAAGTGTTAGGTGGATTAAACTTTAAAGATATGTTTCTAAAATAATACTGTCTAAACTTGAGTGTAAGTCTGGCGGCGTGCTCCGAAAAATACTGAAATTTAATCTACATAATCAAACGAAGAGCGTAACAAAAATCCCATTGCTTCACGTCATTTCCCACACGATGTGGTATAGGCACAGTTGCACCCACAATAAGCCAGCTATTAAATAGGCTTGCTTGCTGTATATTTTAACCCCTCGGCCGGTATAGGCTTGCAGATTTTTCATTGGCTTTGGACTTTAATACCAAACCAACGTTTAGCCAACGCTTATTGGCTAAATTTATATTCGATAAATATTAGAGGACAACCTTACACAAATCGAACAAGGCCCATAGTAAGGTCAAAAGGCTTGTGTTATGGGTGCTAGACGATGATATATTTAATAGAGATAAATAATTATGTAAATACATAGAAAACGTACAAGACTAAGAAACAAATATTTAGGCTCATCACACAACTATTTGCTCTCACCGGGATTCAAACCCAGGACCGTCAGATTCCTAGGCAGGGTCACTACCCGCTAGGCTAAAACGGTCGTCAAGTTTTACTTGGAGAGATAAAGGGTTGGGCGATACGAAGCCCCTTTTATCCTTCGTGTTAGATTGAACATGTAGGACATCAAAATCCAACGCTCGTTTTGTATTTTATGTTACTCCAATTAACATCTCAAAAACCGAGGGTAGTTGGGGCGGGTCGGGATTTTCAACCATATGCCATGGTAATAAAATTTAAAACCTATAACGGAAAAGTGGCGTTAGCTAACTAGCGCCGGTGGTATTCAAGAGGTTAAGGTTTTCAAGTTGCTGTTTTTCAGATTTGTTGTCCAGCAATTCAGTTATGTTGTCAGACCCAGTGTTTCCAGTCGCGCTCAGTTTTTCGCGCATTTCGATAATTTTGTCGAACAAAAACTGGCTAAAACTGGCTAGTTTAAAGTAGGCTTAATGAAATGAACAGGAGTGTAAAAAATACCCGTTGATTCAGAGCAACAGCATCAGAGGCAGCTGGAGTCGGCCACGCGCAACAAATTGAATGGGTTTAGCGAAGAGGTGCAAAGCTTTTGCTGAAGTTTACGCGTTAATTGTTTTTCCGTGGAATGGAGCGGTGTTGCATTTGTAGGCCGGTAGCCGCTGCAATGACTCTTACCTCGCCTCGTGCCTACTGACGGCATTCCGTTCACCCTGAGCTAAATGAGATACTTTGATGAATCTTGATGGAAATGAAATCAGCCCTCATCGGCCTGAAATAATATAAAACATAAACATTTACATACAGGCACATACATTGCTTCTGGCCCCACACTAGGTTTTTTTTTAACTTTGTTTATTCAATAAATAAATAAATTACATTAGTTTACACAGTAACCATGCGCTGAAATCACTAGATTTAAGTGCGACATGGTGAGATCGCTTAACTACTCGACGGTAAGTACTTTGGATACAATAGAAACAATGTCTACATAATATCTACATATCTACATATCTATGACTATAGCTATCTATGTATACATTGCTACAATTGCACTTTATTTTAAACATAACGGGAAAAGTAATATGATTTTAAGATCAATTTTCTGTTGAATATATTATTTAGTAAACTGTCTATAGTTATTTTAGCCTAAGACCTATACCCTATGACGTGGGAACCAGAAGCGACATCACACACATATAAACATCCAAGAGCGGGGGTTTTATTTCTCTACCCCAGCCGGGGATCGAACCCGGGACCTCTCGCATGGTGGGCAGAGCCACAACCGCTGCGGCACAGAGGTCGTCGTGCCTTATACTTGTGGCGGCTTATTTATGAATTAATATATCAGGCCTATTTTATAATAGTAATACGTGTAGGCATGAACCTTTATTAATATAATAAGGCTAGTATTTAATATCACATCAAAAATACTGATTCGCACAGCAAAAAAAGATCAGCAAAACACTTTTTTTAATTTATGTGTACTCAAGTTTATATTTTAAGTTTTTTTTGTTGTTCTTACATGTTGAAACTAACACGAAGGATAGAACGGGCTTGGCTTCGCTCACCCCCTTTTAACCCTTCACCTAAGCTACCGCAGCATTTTGCCCTGGTATTTTCTGTCCAAATCAGTATTTTTGATGTGCAGTTTAATATTTCCCAGTGCAGAAGTTTGGCTTATCCGTAGAGGTACCTAGTAGTCGGCTTCCGTGCGCAGCTTACCTATATTAAATAAATGATTTATCACGCCTATATTATGTGTTTCTTAATAACACAATCCCATGCGCATGCCTTCAAATATTTCTCCTGTCAATTATAGTCAATTAAGTCGTAATTAGAAGTAAGTGAAACTGTTTGCAAATGATGTAATTTATGTGGACAGTTGTTAGTATACTCTATCCCTTGTTAAACTAAATGGGGTCCACTTAGAATCAGCGAACATATTATTACGGGAAGTTAACTTTGAGGAAAATTACGGTAGTTTGATATACGAATATATTAATGCTTGAACTTAACTTATTCGTGAAACCCTACATTAGGAATGTGGTGAACCGCTAACCGGTATTAATTCGCGGTTACAATTATTTTAATACTAGCTGACCTAACAGAAGAAGCAATATTGGATTGCGGCAGTCCGCTCCAACATCATCCCTTGACAGCAGCCAATCACGAACAGGACCAAAGGTTTATCGATTTATCGGCTGCCAATTTTCTCTCCATAAGAACCTTAATAAGACTTCAACAGAGAGTTTTAAGAAAAAGGTCATTCAAAATGGTCCAGGTGTTTGCGAGTATTGTATTAATTACTAGCTGACCCGGTCTCGCTTCGCTGCGGGTAGCTCTACCCCTACTTTACTATTACCTATCCCTACCCTAACCTACCCCTACCCCTAACCAACCCCTACCCAACCCCTACCCTACCCTACCCCTACCCAACCACTACCCTACCCTTCCTCTACCCTACCCTACCCCTACCCTACTCCTGCCCTACCCTACCCTACCCTACCCCTACCCTACCCCTACCCTACCCCTACCCTACCCCTACCCTACCCCTACCCTTACCCCTACCCTACCCTACCCTACACCTGCCCTACCCCTACCCTACCCCTACCCTACCCCTACCCAACCCCTACCCTACCCCTACCCTACCCCTACCATACCCCTACCCTACCCCTACCCTACTCCTACCCTACCCTACCCATACCCTATCCTACCCTACTTTTAAACCTTCCCTGGTCTACAACAAACATTTCAAAACCAATATCAGCTAAATCGGCCCAGCCGTTCTCGAGTTTTAGCGAGACTAACGAACAGCGATTCATTTTTATATATACATAGTCAGGTCATAAGTTCTGTCACATGTGCAATATGAAATAATTTAGACAAGTTTATTATTTATGTAAACATTTATATAGCAAAATGAACTTAATAAAACATAGATTCTTATGGTAATAAAGTTTATTCAAAATGACCCCCGCGATTTTGAATACAGGGCCTTTATTCTGCGCGGCCAGTCGTCTATCGCAGCACGAACGAGGTCCATGTCAATATCGGCGGCTGCCTTAATCAAGGATGCCTTGAGTGACTCCAAATCAGGATGAGGCTTTGAGCAGGCCTTTTCCTCCAAGTATTGCCATATCTTGTAATCTAACGGACTCAAATTTGGACTGGAGGAGGGCCAGTCTTCGTGCCGGATGAAGTCGATTTCACTCGCCGCCAGCCAGTCTTGTGTGCTTTTCGCTCTATGAGCTGGCGCAGAATCTTGTTGGAATACCCAGTGCCTGTTATTAAACATGGTATGAGAAACAGGTTCCACAAGGTTCTTGAGAATTGTATTTTGGTACACAACTGCATTCGTTTTTACGCCTTTCTCACAAAAATGTACCTCAGTTAAGCCCCAATAAGAGACTCCCAACCAAACCATGAGCGAGGATGGAAAATGACCTCGTTGGACACGCGGAATACGGTTGCTCGCTTCTTCACTGCTGTGTGCGTACACCTTATCATTTTGTTTGTTGTAGTTCTCTTCCACGGTGAAAATTTTTTCATCCGAAAAAAGAATTTCCCGATGCTTTTTTCCCGCGTACCGCTTCAACAAAGCGCGGTATCTCTTCAGTCTCAGGTCCATTAAACGAGCGTCCAAACGATGTCCTGTTTTTCTTCGATATGCCCTAAGCCCTAAGTCTTCATTTAACACCCTTTTCACCGTGGTCCTGCTCAACCCCATCTGAAGGGCCAACAGTTTCTGCTTACGTATGGGATTTCTTTGAATTTGCGCCTTTACAGCTTTTATCACTGCTGGAGTCCTAACAGAGCGAGGGCGACCACTTCTTGACCTGTCATCTACACTAGAGTCTTCATTGTATCGTTTTATGGTACGATAAACGAATCTTTTGGTTATATTCAAATTTTTCAGTAAGTCGAAAATCTGAATTGGCGCGTAACCGCAACGATGCAACGCAATAACTGCGACACGGTCTTCTTTAAGTGTCCACTCCATATTTAAAAATGAGGAAAATTCTAAAAAGTACACATTTTCATTTTCATGAAAAATTCGAAATTCGAATTCAATAAACTTTTTTGTGGCCAGCGTTCTAAATTCAAAAGTTTTTATTGTGTGACAGAACTTATGACCTGACTATGTATATAGATTATTAATTTGACGACCCGAATGGCCGAGTCGGCAGTAACCCTGCCTTCGAAGCCAAGGGTCCCGGGTTCGAGTCCCGGCGGGAGCAAATAGTCATGGTTGTTTATCTATCTAAGTAAAGTATTTATCTATATAAGTATGTGTATCGTTGTCTAGTACCCAAGATACAGGGAATCCTAGTTTGGGGCTAGATCAATGTGTGTAAATAGTGTCCAAGGTATTATAATTATATATATATATATATAAATATATATAGATGAATAATAACTATAATTATACCCGAGAGATAAACGAGTTAGCACTAAGTTCGAGTTTACTTTCATATAAAACTATGGGATGCTAAAGTGACCCTAGATTAGTGTTAAACCCGTGGCTAGCATATATAGGCTTGTAGAAATTTAATGGTTTATTATTTTTAATAGAAGAAGGTGGCATTTTGCTGTCTTTGGGGCCAAGTGTAATAAAGAAGATACGTTCTTCTCATGTGGTCCCGGAATTGATCCAATCGGATACCGATTTATTTATACAATTTGGACTTATGTAGATTTGTATCAGTATCAGTGTACTAGTAGCATGCAGCTGGATACTCAGCCGCCAGCTGCAGGCGTCACAGGCTCGCACGACTACTGGACAGTGAAATCCCGAATGATCGGGCCTCTACAATGAGACTGCCGCTTTTAGCTAATTAAACATGAACAGGACAGCCACAGACGGGGACAGCCAGTTTTATAGTAATGGAAGTTCAACAGAAAACAAGCAATGATTTTATTTTCACGAGCGTCATGTCGGATAAACCACGAGCATAATAAAACAATCGGTCAAGTGCGGGTCAGACTCCCACACGGAGGGTTTAAAAAAAAAAAACACTAAATCCTAAACAATAAAACCAAAAGAAAAAGAAAAAATATATGTGTTCTCTGGGAATCGAACCCGGAATTTCAAGATTGCGAAACCGACTGAGCCATCTCAAAGTTATTAAGAGCAGCGTTTATGGTGACGTTGAATCATGATGTTATGAGGTATTTTGCAGGGGCAGGGAGTTAAAAAAACAGGCGCTTGGATGGGGACCCCTTTAATTTTCAAAATTGCGTGTATTTCATTATTTGTTGCTGTTGCCGCAACAGAAATGCACATTCTGTGAAAATTTCAGCTCTCTTACTATTTTGGTTGATACGATAGAGCCCGGTGGCCGACGGACGGACAGATAGACAGACGGACAGCGGAGGCTTAGTAAAAGGGTCCCGTTTGGCACCCTTTGGGTACGGAACCCCAACAATTGAATACTTATAATTTTAGTTCCAAAATCAAGGGTTTGGCATAGGGTTTAGTTCCAAATTCAAACTGGCAGTGGACAGTATGGCGCAAAAACGGACCTACAGCGGAAGTGACATTACATTACTTTCGTTGAAAATCAAAACCATGACACTTCTGTGTAAAGGGCTGAGCTATGCGTCGATCTCCTTCTCCTTCTTTCATTTGAAAAGGGTGGGGAGGGAGAGTGACGGCTGATGGGGTGTTTAAAAACACGTTCTGTTTGTTGGAAATCAATACTAAATAAAACATACACGTGCAAAAGAAGGGCTTTTTATGTTTTTAGGTCTCAAAATATTATTAAATGCGATAAATATCTTCACTGAAGCTTCTCTATTGGTCTGTACATTTAAATAAAAGTTTGATATATCTAACCATTCGCAAAAAACTTTTATTTTAATATACAGACTATTGCCGTGTAAATTGGGCGCAAGAGTGTCGCTGCCACTCCGTATGGGAAAAGGCGTGATGCTATGTGTTTTGTTTTGACATGTCACCGATGCTTGCTAAAGGCCAAAAGGCCTGTTGGCGGAAAAATACTTAAAAATTTACTACAAACATATGTTTATCTTTTAGTTAAGTTACATCTTGAAACGTAATGTATCTCTTTTTAAAGATAAGCTCGCCTTTGAGCATATGTTTTCTTTTATCAGCCCTCATATCTTAGACCCTCTATAATGCGTTCAAAAACCACGGATTACTATAATAGAATTAGGTATTATGTAAAAGCCACATAAACTACTAATATGTAACAGTTTCAATACCAATATTGTGCAATAAAGAATTATGGGCTATGGATCATAAATGTGGATAACATCGAATTTAATATAATAATATATAGGATCGAATTTAGTTTAATCTTGACATTATTAATTGTATTTGACGGATAACTTGTAATAATTTATTTTATATTGCTTTTTATCCTCAGTATTTTTCCCGTATGTGTACAATGACTTGGAGTCATTTCCGTTATGTTGTACTTACATTTAAAATTTGATAATAAATAAATATCCAAATAACTGAAGTATGCTGAAAGGATTGAAGGTCCCAAATCATATAGACAGGTAGATCTCTTTCTTTATCTTTCTTTATACTTTATTGCACAAAAACAGAAGATACAGATACATCAAAATGGAAACTAGGTGTACAAAGGCGAGCTTATCTCTAAAAAGAGATTTCTTCCAGCAAACCTAATATGGACAGAATACATGAAATAACAGGTAGACCTATGTGCACAACGTTAAAAATATTAAAATAATAAACTAATTACTAATATGTACATAAATACATAATATCAATACAAATAGACAAAATTATACTACATATATATCAAAGCAATAAACCTACATAAATCTGGTATGGAAGAGAAAGATAGTGTTCTTTTAAGCGAGTTTTAAAAATAGAAAGTGACGGGCTGTCTCTGATGGCGCGAGGAAGTTTGTTCCAGAGCCTGATAGGTCGTAGTCTGAACCCATGTTCATATGCGGCTGTATTGTGTTGCGGAGTTATAAGCAGTGATCGAGCGTGAGATCTCCGAGGCCTATCCGAGGACAAAAATTCAAAACGATCTCGTGAGAAGACAGGATAGCGAGGATTAAATAAGATGTTATAGAGGCAGATGAGGATATGAGAATCCCGACGAAGACGGATAGGGAGCCACTTTAACTCCCTGCGATACTCCGAGACGTGGTCATACTTGCGCAGGCCGAAGACAAACCGAATCCCGAGGTTTTGAAGTCGCTCGAGTTTGTTCAGTTGCTCTTCATTCGCGCTCACCCAGCATACGTCAGCGTAATCGATCAGGGGAAGGAGAAGAGACTGGGCAAGCGTTATTTTTGTCTGACGAGGCAGGAAGTATTGTAGTCGTTTGAGGGAGTGAAAAGTGGCAAAGACTCGCCTACTGACCTCGCTGACATGCGCTGACCAGGAAAATTGGTTATCGAAGAAAACTCCTAGATTTTTGGCCTTAGTACCATATGAGATTATAGTTCCATCATAGGTTATAGGGGCAATGGACAGATTCTGTAACAAGTTAAGGGAAAACCTGGAACCAATAATCAAAGCCTGGGACTTACTAGGGTTGACAAGTAGTCCAAAAGAAGTGGCCCAGTCCCTGATTCGCTCGAGATCGGCATTTAACATTCCCACAGCAGACACCATATCACAGGGAGAAAAATGACGATAAATCTGGAGATCGTCTGCGTAAAGATGGTATGATGACGAGAGAGTATCCGAGACGGAATTTATGAAGACGGAGAAAAGAAGAGGAGAGAGAATACCACCCTGAGGGACCCCCGCAACGAGGTCACACCACTCCGTTGAAGTCACCTCCGACCTAATACGTTGCTGGCGACCTCTCAGATAAGATTCGAACCAGCAAGCAGAGACGGAGGACACATTCAAGGACTTCAGGGTCTCAACGAGGATATCGAAATCAACGCAGTTAAAGGCGCTGCTGAAGTCCAGCAGTGCAAGCACAGTGAGCTGTTTCTCGTCCATCGCATGCTGAATGTCATCGGTGACTTTAAGCAAGGCCGTGACAGTGCTATGACCGGGCCTAAAACCGGATTGCAGTTGATTCAGCATGTTGTTTGAGCATAAGTACGAGGATAACTGAGAATGGACAATGAATTCAAGGACTTTGGATATCTCAACACGTTATTCACGTGATTTGTTTAATATTCAAGTTCAAGGATCAAAAGAGTGTTCCTGAATTATGATTTAAAAAAATAGGTAGTCCGCACGAAAAAAAAAGACGAATGATTTTAACAAATTCCCCAGATTACCCGCCCGTATTGTTGGACTTGATAATAAGTTCAAAATACTAAAGTTAAACTGTTAGCTGACTGAACGTTTTGTGGGATAATTATACTGTTGCGAAATCATAGATTTCCCTGCGGAACCCGGGTGATAATAGTAACAGTGTAATTGCAATATTAATAGTCGGTCAGTGACAAAAGCGACAAAGCTAACGCAATTCCTAGAACAATATTCCAACCGCAAACCGGCTATGTAGTCGGGGAATTCTAATTGAAAGTTTTTATGCTCGGCGATCCATTTAAAAGGAATTGCCGTTGGATGCGCAAATTAAAACATTTAACAACGTTAATTTGTGATTAAAATTTAAAATAATTTTAACGCGGTCCCAACGAACACTTCGGCGGAACGTTCTGCGTTCTGAATTTTTAATATCCAATGGTTTAATTTTACAATTGTAATTAAGGCTGCTATTTGATTGCCTGCGGTTGATGTATAGGTAGAGTCAGTAGGGAATTGTTTGCTTTTTTGTGCAGGTAATTGGAAACTGAAATCACAGAAAATATAGAAAAAAGATTACGAAAATTAGTTTATGGGTGTTCCACCTTCACTCTCTGTTTACTGTCATTGACTATAACCTATTTATTTTCAGGTATTTCACGACTTCACTGAGAGTCAAGAAGTGAAATTCTGCGAAGTTAGGATGTGAGTACCAAACCTTTCACTCCAATTTTCTAGAAACAACTTACAACATGTGACTGCTATGAGCGTTCCCCCGTACGGCACTCGAATCACAAATGCCCTTAAGGCGATGATGGAATAAAAATGCGCTGTCGAGTGGAAGTGAGATGCAATAATTACTCGCGAATAAGAAAAAGCGGGATGCCAATAATGCACTCGCGACTAATCTGAAACAACGTAAGCGCCAAAACGTAAAAAAAAATCATAAAAAATAAACTATTTCAGGGAATTAACTTTCAAATTGAAAATCGTTAGAAATAACAATTGTTCATACATTGCAATTATCACACAGTCATATTCACTTACTACTGCGGTGTAATAGGATAAAACCATAAAAAAAGGGTTGACTTTGTATTTATTTTCTATCGAGAAAATTTTATCCAAACATGTTTTCCAGTTAAGATTCTCTAGATTATATAGTCAAATTACATATACCAGAAATTAATTACGATTTGCCCAGTATTTCCTGAAAAACACATGAAAACAGCACCCCATATTTATTTAATCAGCGTCTTAACTTGGTTATGACTTGCGGAGTACCGAAGTGCTATATCAACTTGACTTTGTGACTGTGATGTCATACTGCCACCAGGTATTGTGTTGTTAGACCGTGACGTGTCAGCTAGACATGCTCCAACGTGTAAAATTAAGGCAACAAATGTAATGACCACCAAAATATTTTTTTCCTACCCTAAATGGCTAAATGACCACCAAAAGTTGCAGAAAATATCAGGGCAAAATACTGCGGTAGCTTAGGTGAAGGGTAAAGGGGGTAAGCGAAGCGAAGCTTCCTTTATCCTTCGTGTTAGGTTGAACATGTAAGAATAACATAAAATACTTAAAACATAAACATAAGTACAGTCATTTCGAATTTGTTGGTAGTAAATTTTCGAATTTTTTGGTAATCGTTTAAACACAAGCCTAAAATTAATCAAAATTTACATGAATAAATGTTGCGTACCGTTGTCTCGTCCGTTAAAGTTGGAATGACAATAAGTAGCATTAACTTTAAATAGGTACCGAAATATCACACGAAAAGTAAAAAAGTAAGGACCTACAAAAGAATATAAATGAAGGTAATAATGCGGCTGCTAAAAATTGTCACGAACGAAATAACGATTACAATTAGAAGGTATTCGAAATTAAAATGTCTTATTGCTTGTTCAAATAAAAATGAAATGAAATAGGAACAAAGAGAGGCAGAAAGTTTTTTAAACGTGGACAGCTCTCGACCTGTCTTTACTGTCTTCACAAAACCGTTCAGTCATTTAATTTCCTCTTGTTTTTTGTAGGACCAGTTGCTACATTACAATTTAATTATGAAATACTATTTCGCGATTGCGCCCCGCCGATTTTTAGGGTTCCGTACCCGAAGGGTGCCAAAAGTAGGGTCCCTTTTGAAATGAAATAGGAACAAAGAGAGGCAGAAAGTTTTTTAAACGTGGACAGCTCTCGACCTGTCTTTACTGTCTTCACAAAACCGTTCAGTCATTTAATTTCCTCTTGTTTTTTGTAGGACCAGTTGCTACATTACAATTTAATTATGAAATACTATTTCGCGATTGCGCCGCGCCGATTTTTAGGGTTCCGTACCCGAAGGGTGCCAAAAGGGACCCTAGTACTAAGCCTCCGCCGTCCGTCCGTCCGTCCGTACGTCTGCCCGTGTGTGAACGGGCTCTACCGGATGGACCGAAATAGGTAGAGAGATGAAATTTTCACAGAATTGTCGTTATAACAAAAATTATAAAACATGCGGGTTTTTAAGAATTTAAAGTAGTACCCATACAAGAGATTATTTGTGAGGCCATTTCTTAGCCATTTTGTTTTCTTAGTTTATCGGTGAACCTGGACTCTCCCGATATTATCGGAAAACATCTTTAATTGCGGGTATTGTCATTATAAGATTAATATTACTCATTTGAATTAATAAATAATATTAAGTTTTGTATCATATTTAATTTTATTTCTGTAAATAAGTTACGTACTCAATTTCTATCCACTTCCGGTTTCAATGAGCAAAGAGTTTCGTTCACCCGAGCAAATAGTTCAATACTTACATACCCTAAACTCTTTTTAAATGTTTCGACGTACGGCCTTGAATCTAGTCCTACCTAGAATTTACATAGCGTCACGCCTTTTTCCCATACGGAGTGGCAGAGGCACAATTATGCCCACTTTGAGCCAGTTATTCAATATTGCGTGCCATTTTGCGTGACGTGCGTAGCCCATCGCTGCAGCTATGAGGTTTCCTCATGACTTAAGATAAATTAATTATCTCATTGGTACATGTTCAGGAATCGAACCTGCATCTTCTGTGTGAGAAGCCAGCGTGAAACCCATCGATTAATTAAGCAACCTAGTATATCATATTGTCTAATTAAGAATTAAAAAGGTATACTCGTACAAAATTCTGTCGTTTTACGTTTATCCGTGTGCAATGGCACTTTCCTGTCCGAGGTCCTGCTCGCACTAGACCGGTTTTATTAAGTTTATTTTGTCTTAAAAGAGTTTTTTTTTTATTTAAAAATTAAAAGGTAATTACGCTCACTGCCTCGCTCACTCGCAGCGGCGACACGTCGTGCAGTTGCTGCTGGCTACCCTAGTAGCATTTATTGATGGCATTTGACAACGGTCAATTGTGGCCGTATGTTTTGCTGATGGGCCAATAAGCAAGGGCATATATGTAAATAAATACAAAGGGCCACTAAGTGTATTTATAGTAGGCATTCGGTTGGGCCAAATATATGAAAATATACGACCTTGGTTGGGCAACAACTAGTTTTGACCGCCTGTTTTGCTGACGGGCCAATAACCAAGGGCATAAATTTACTATGGAGGGCCGCTAAATGTGTTTATGTGTAGGGAATCGAATCGAATCATACAAATATCTAACGTGGGTAACTGGTCGAGGACCTACTAGAAGGGCCCATATAAACTTTTCTACAGAAGGGCACTAAGTGTATTTATGCGTAGGGCCCTTCCTACATGAATCATACAATTATCAAACGGTGGGTAACTGATTGGGTGCCTACAAATTTCAATATAATTTCAGCAGTCATCTGAAGGATACGGTTTAAGTAGGCCAGCTATACCGCAAACTGGTTTTCTGCGTAGAGAGGGACCGCATGTTTTTTTTTTTTTTGTTTTCGAGGGGAAAAAAATGGAATTACCCATGCCCAGGAGTCAGACCTCCCTGCTATGTCCGGGTCCAACATATTGAGCGGGCATCAGCTCGTGTGGTATACGGACTAAAAACAACCCCTTTATGTTTGCAGTTCTGTATAAGACTTTACTGTGAGCCATGGCCTCGGTATATGCTGAAGGCTTTCTACCTGCAATTTGCCCTTTTGGGCGATATATATGTGTATATGATATATATGGGAGAGGACCCCTCGGTGCGCAAAAAACTTCTATACCGCAATGTAGGATATTTCTAAATAGAGCCAATTCGGGCATTTTTTTGGTAAAAAGTTGGGTTGAGCTTGTTGTTACGACGTTTTTAATAGTAATGAATTAACTTTTGACTACAAAAATCGGATATGATGGTTTTAACAAGAGATAGTTTAGCAACTGATTGGGTGGGTTGTTGGCCCTACGTATATAAATGTGGAAACACCAACAGCATAAACCCAACGGTAGCGTTCCTTGCAGATGGTCCATTGTTGGTAATTGATTGTTGGCGCTACGTTATTTAAAATGTGGAAACAACGACATTATTTATCCAACGGTAGGGCTAGTAGCAGCTGGTCCATTACTGGCAATGGGTTGATGGCCATACGTATAAAAAATGTGGAAATACCAACAGTATTAACCCAACGGTAGCGTTTCTTGCAGGTGGTCATTGCTGGTAATTGATTGTTGGCTCTACGTTACTTAAAATGTGGAAACAACAACATTGTCGGTAGGGCTGGTAGCAGCTGGCTCATTACAGGCAACGGATTGTTGGCTCTACGTTATTTAAAATGTGCAAATGCCAACACTATTTATCCAACGGTTGGACTAGTTGCAGTCGGCCCATTGTTGGTAATTTGAGGGCCGAAATCATATATGAATGAATGAATGAATGAATGGTGCTTCTCCAGCCAGGGTTCTAAACCTGTTCCGGTCTTTCGGCCGGCATACCAGAGGGCACAAGTTTTGAGGGGGGGCGGAATGACCTGCTCTTTAGGAAGGGAAGGATAGTGAATTCAATCGACCGACTCTTCAGCCTGAAGCCAATATAGGATATGTGGAATGGGGAGGATGTGGGATTTGGAGAGCAGCTGTTGTTTTCTTCAAGTTCTTGTTTTCCTTCTATTTTCAGTTATTGTTAATAGTTGAGTTTCCTGAGTCGTGTTCGTTTGGGTTATCCGGTAAGTTCCCAGTTTCGCTTTTGCTGTCTGTTTCTGGGATACGGTATATTTGCCTCTAGGCCATCCTGACATCGTCCCTGTTGTGTGATGATTCTGTCCAGTAACTGTGTTTGATGTTTGATGTCATGCTTATGGAAATCTTTCCAGGTGTATATAAGTCAGCCGGCTTTCTTCTTCCTTGCTTCGTATTTGAATGGAGCGTGTAGTAAGTGCTGTTGTGGGCGTCGCAGAATATGTATAGTAACATATCCGGTGGTTTTTGATTCGTTTGGATATCGTTTTGTCCTGTAGTCAGTCATGAATTTTGTGGTATCTTGGATAGCTTCTGGCGTTCTCAAACATGTCTCTGAGGATCAGGCGTTCATATACTGACTGTCAACTGTTTGCTTTAGTGAGGGTTGGCGCTTTTTGTCCGTATTTTATAAACAGTGCAGTGACCATTTTGTAAATCAGGCGCACTATATTTCAGTCTATGTTGGATTTCTTTATAAAATGCATTAGGGCCTTGGAATTGCATATGGCTTGCCGGCACCTCTTTTTTATTGGGTCCTATGTCCTGCCGTAATATATGTGCCGAGATATTTGATTTCGTTTACGGTTCGTATTGGAACTACGTCCAATTCACTGGTTGTTTATGGGGTCTCTTATAAGAATTTTCGTCTTTCTACTTTTAAGTTTGCCATGAGCAGTTCTCCGATGATATTTAATTATTCACTTTTAGCTACTCCGCGGCATAGCAGCGCTGCGTATAAACGCTCCTTCAGGCTGCGGGCGGTCCGACTCTGGAACGCACCTCTTTGCACTATAAGAGACAGTCCGACTCTTTTTTCTTTTAAGAAACATATTAAAGAGCTCTACATGTCTCTTTCGTAAAAGTTATTGTATTTATTTTATTATATGTAAGGTTTATGTATATATCGGTAATTATTTCGTATTTGCTATCTGTATTTTACAGATATTTTAATTTATTCCTAGGCATTTTAGTTATAGTAATTATCGTGCACTGCCTACCATTTTATGATAGCAATTCCTGTAATGCCTTGTTTTGCTGGAAGAAATCTCTTTTCAGAGACAAGCTCGCCCTTGTACATGCATTTTCTTTTGATGTAACTTTTAAAATATTTGTGTGCAATATTGTGAAGGAGGTTTGTTCCTATAATTCCCTTTTTCCTGTATTTCTTTATAGCGTCTTGTCCGATGCGAGCATACAGATACCAGAGATAGTGTTTTGACATATGTATCATGTTTGTTTCCTGTATATAGGCTATGTGTATGTTTTTGTTAGTCAATTCCGCGTCAATGTTGAGTCTTTTAGTTATTTCGGCGCATCCTCTAACCTTCCAAGTAGCAATGCGCATACGCTCGCATGTGACTTGTGGTTTAAATATGGGGCTGTTTCGTATCATCGTATATCCGGTGTTGTCTGGGATGTCCTCTGTTGATGTTATGGTTGACCCTGAGGAGGTCATGGGTGTTGCATTAAGTATCGGCGAAAGTATGGTGTTATCAGTTTGGTTATCGGTTGCTTGATCCGTGGGTAAATTTGGCGATTCAAGCAAGTAAACGCTGTCGTAGTGGTGTCCTGTGACGTTGAGGTTGATAGATTTCACTGCATCCGCTGGATTCTTGGGCGTGAATGTGAGCGATGGTGTATTTTGCTAGTGGATTGTTGCGTTAAGTAGAAAGTATTCGGCAGCTGGTATTATAATCTCCTCTCCAGCCCAAGTACCGTAATTGCGTAGATTTTCAGTGATGAGTTGTTAAGGATTTCAGGCTCAGTGATTGCGAGCTTTGTTCTGTTCAGCGCCGTTTTCTTCTACATATTTAACTAGGTCCTTACGAATGTGAGTGTGGTTGCATGTTAATTGACATAGGTGATTAATTTAGTCAGCAATTGCGGTGAATAGGCAGTTACCATCTCAGCGTTGGTAAGGCTTCCATTAGGTTATGTTCTTGGGATGTTGTTGAAAGAAAGAACTATAATAATAATAATACCTTGGACACCTTTTTTACACACATTGATCTAGCCCCAAACTAGGATTCCCTGTATCTTGGGTACTAGACAACGATATATATACTTATATAGAGAAATATTATACTTAGATAGATAAACAACCATGACTAGGGTACAAACATCCGTTCTCATCAAACAAACATTTGCGCCCACCGGGACTCGAACCCGGGACCCTTGGTTTCGTAGGCAGCGTCACTATCGACTCGGCCATTCGGGTCGTCTCGTTGCGATTGTCAAAGTTTGTGCGTATCTTCGTGCGCCCTTATTCTCGGTAGAGAGCCGCTTAGGACAAAAAGTCTCCGATTTTATTGTTGTTATTGTTCATCAGTGGAAGTCTTTTGTTAATTGCCTGTTTTCTGGAAGATGGTGAAATGATCCTTTTATGATGTGCAATTGTTTGCTGTTTCTCGCTATTTCTCAGAATATGCAGTTATGTAGTAGACGGGCTTGCATTATTGTTTTATTTTTGTGGGCTTGTCGGACCGGATAAAGTTAGAAATGGTTATGTTTTGTTTTACTATTATTGGGTAGGTTCCTGCTTAGTTTTGTATTTAGGTATGATGGATCGCTACACTTATTACGTAGAACTCCGCGGCTGCTATGATAATTTCTTCACCGCCCCACGTGCCCTGTATGTGGAGATTTTTTATGTACTCAGTGAAAGCTTCTGCGTTTGGTGCATCGATCGCATGTTTGATGCGTGGATAATTGCTGTTAGCTTCCACGTATCTAGCTAAGTCGCTTCTGATGTGGGTATGGTTGAATGTCGCTCCAAACAGATGGTTGATTTTGTCTGCAATTGCATGGAACAGGCAGTTTCCATCTCTGGGCATTGGTAGAGTTTAGATTGTGAGATATTACTACAGGAGAAAGCCTCGTGGTATTTTAGCTGATATGAATGTGTGTGTGTGGGTTGTTTCTAAGAGGTGTACGGCCGGTATGATGAGAGACGCTGTTTGGCTTTTTACGATCTATTTTTATTCTTATGTTTCCCGGTATTTCCAAGATGGGCTGACACCATAGAATGGGTGCCAGATGTGTGAGGGAACGTTGTGAGCCTTTTGTGCTTCGAAGCTTTTTCAATTGTTCCTAAATAGCAGTCAATTGTTTTGTCTAGTTTCTGGGAGTTTGGTGAGATGGCATTTTTATGGCCTGCACTTGTTTAGTTTTTGTTTATTGACGGGTTTAGTATATTTGCAGTTTAGCTACATAAAAATAATTCTAGGATTGTTAAGTTTTGGGTTGGCTTATTCACTGAGTTTCAGGGTTTAGTGGAAGGTTATTGTTAATGACTGTTTTGAATGGTCTTTCGAAGATGAGGAGAAAATAAATCTCGAGGAGAATTATCTCGAATTTATTTTCAGGCAAAGCAATATAAGTATATGTAGCTATAATAATGTTTTATTAGTTGATTTTGATATTGCGTAGGTAGGGAATTGTTATATCCTGCCTATGACGCACCTATAAATGTGATTATGCCTTAGTCAATAGGGGCGACCGCGGCCGCGGTAAGTGGTGTTTTATTATTGTCAGGCGGCGAGTGGTGCTGAGAGAAATAAAGTTAGAGGTAGGTAATCACTATCAATGATGTCCTAATCGGAATGATCTCACCAGGTTGGTGTGTTTAGCGGCGGTGGTGGTGGAGGCAGTAGCGTTGAGGGTGTGTTGCGTAGGCGTCGCTCGCTGCCGGCCTGTCGCTGCGTGGCTCAGACGTGCACCTGGCCTAGAATAAATTCTAGGGCTTGCACAGATGGGATGCCTAAGAGTATCGCGCAGTTCTCTGGGCATTCATTACACTTGACCGCACTAGTATCATCACAATCACTGAAATGCGTGGTATTGCACAGATGGGGTGCCTAGATGGATCACGCACATTCCCCAGGTAAACCTTACAGTAACACGCGGTATAAGCCAGGCTCGTTTTCGGGCCTCCGGAGGCAGAACAAAAGGCGCGCGCCGGGGATGAAAACTATTGTTTGTTTAAATGCGTTTGGGAGATCTCGGGGGGACACGTCCGTTCGGTCCGGCAACACAAACGCCACTCCTCTAATTTGAGGGCCGAAATCATATAATATATTTATTTTGGCCTAACGTCAGTTTTAGGTGGGCAAACTATATCCCAACCGTTGGCTAATGAATTCCAACGGAAAATGATACTAGGGTACGAACTGGCACATTTAAGCCGATAAGATTATCTATAAAGTTAATTCCATTTTAAAATGAAAAATGTTTCTTGCTTAAAACTGGATTGAACCTATTTTTAATATTTAAAACATCATATAACATCTTAGTTAAAGTACGATCCACAATAAATCTATAAATCTAAGTTGTACTACGATATACAATGATCTGATTCCTGGCATCATCATTTACGCAAAGAGTTTAAGAAGGGAATTCAGGTAAAAAAATACACTCTCTAAGGAGCAGAAATGTTCTAGAATTTGTTTATTTATTTATCGGGTCTATATTTTAATTAATAAATTGCCCTTGAAAACATAATTACCTGATTGGCTTTTGTTTACAACATCTCTTAAGAGTCAGACATTTTACAATATTTGGTAAAATATAATCAAAATGGTGCGATTTGGTAAAGCTAATTAGAAAACAGGATTGGATTACTCCTTATTACATTAATTAAATTAGATTCCCCTTATCGTCGAACTTTATTAAATGTTTTAAATGGAGAAAATGGCCGACCACTTCCATTGAAACGAGAATTAATTTGAAATATTCAGTGCAGATTCAATTAATCGTATTCAAATTATTCGGGCTTATGGGGATCTTGGTATAATTTTATTTCCAAGAAGTAAGTAGTTGTATTGAGAATAGATGAAAACCTTGAATTTATAATAAGCAACGTTTACACCACAGGGTTTACACCCTACCTAACATTTTATTTTTAAAAAGAAACATTTGCTGACTCATACAGATCGATGTTATTAAAATAATAGCTTCTACCCTCTTTCTAGTGATTCCTGAAGTAGATAAAAAATGCACAACAAATTCGTAACAAATAAATAGGGAGCCAAAACCTTCAGGACTAGTTTACATACAACACAATAAAGCTTTATCAACGCAAAATGGCCTATACAAATCAAGTGCTGATGCATACGTCACTGGTAATGTACGACATACATGCATATATTAGCTCCTGTCTGCTGACCCGTCCGCGTAAACTTCGATACTGTAGCTAGTATTTTTAAGCTAGTTATTTTATAGAAGAAAGAGAAACATACGTGCTTTACAAATACTAGTGATATTCATCTAATTAACATACCTGCATACGTATAGAAAGTAAAAGCTATTGGTGGAACGTATAGTGTCATTAATGTAGAAGTAGCCTTCGTGAATGAACAAAAAATTTGTCGTGTGTAAAGTCGGTTTACGGACGATAATTTTAGTAATAACGTCATAAGAAACCCTTAGGCCGATCGTGCCTCTCTATCGCTTGTTCCGCGCTCTCGCTTGCACGCTCGGCTTAGGCGGAACGTGACAACGGAACGTGACACTTTTTCGTTCGTGCATCCAGCTGTTCATCATTTCAAAAGACGTTATCACTTCAAAAACATCCATCATAGCATCATTTTTGCTCTTAACGAATAATAATGGCAAATAAATGAGTGCGTTGGGTTTGATTCATTCCATTTGGGAAACGCAAAGGGCCCGGAGAGACTCGCAATAACGTTCAGGTCAAGTAACCCCTATATACCCTATATACAATAGTAGTCTCTGTGGCGCGCGAAATAAGAACTACAAAGTCCAAAAAGGTATAACTTAACGAGAACGCGACTGTGCATGAATTGTCAACTACTGTAGGTACATATTTTATCGATACCAATATCTGACAGTCGTTGGACAGGGTACAACAAACATTCGTTTTCATACTTTATTTTAATAAATACGCTTTTTACTGACGTTGGTATTTTTTTAATCAAGTTAAACAGGCCTAGATTAAAGAGAACACTAAACAAACGGTAATGTGTAGATTTTGAAATCCATATAATAATTATATATATTCTGTTTTTCCGTTGTATCCTTTTACTTTTGTCTTGGTACTTATATTAAGTAAGTTTACATTAGATTAAATCATTAAAAATTAGTTTTGTTTACTGATTAATTACAAGAACTGACTAAGTGTGGAATACCTGTACCAGGAAGCTCCGCTCCTTCCTGGTACAGGTATTTCTATACTTAAAAGGAAGTTCTAGCCATATATAGCTACTGAATACCTTTAAAAGTAAATAAACTATTATTATTATTATTATTCCACAATTAGGAATATTTAATAAAAGGTTAAACTTAAGTACCGTATCATCATCATACCTTCAATCAAAAACTCCCCTAGTTAAGCGAGTTACGTTCACGATACGTTATTTTACAACCCCTTTGCCAGCCAACAGTTTACAACACGCGAAAGCTTTTCCCGCTTTATTTTTCAGTGGGAATTAATGCTAAACATTACAGTTTTAAATGGAAACGAAATGGCTTGTTAGTGCAGGTACGCGGGCGTGAACTGTGCAATATCCGTATTGTAACGGGTCGATCGTCGACGCTTATTACTACCCACAACTAAATAGATGATAATTCGGGATTCAGATACTCATACTTAGTACTGTCCAACTCAAGTTGGGATGCCACTATTTTAGTGATCTAGTCGATTTCGATAGTTACTAAAAGGAAAACGAATTGAAAGAAGGAAGAAAGAAATAATTTTATTGCACACAAACAAATAAACACACCTTACATATATAAAAAAGACAAAAATAAAACACAATACGTTATTTCACTGCTAGTCAAAATAGATAATTTTAGGAACTGTCAAAACGGTAATTAATTAATGAGTTCTATGAAATACTAGGATGTGACGTCATAGTCAAATGCTGCCTTTTTAATAAAAAAAATAACTTATAAAATACCACCGGTGGAACTGTACAATTCTGATACTGTCAAACGTGTTTGTTGAAATAGGTTCAGCTTGAGACATGTTTCTAGATTTAATGGATTACCTTGTCAAATATCAACACAGGCGGTAGGGTCACGGTGTGTCTTGGTGTGCAAAAGACTCAGCATTATACTGAGGGTGGGGCCCTCAGCGCTGATTTTCAGTTAGTGTCATTTGATCACCTTTTCATTAAACTAATATTTTATTTATTACGATCAAGTCAAGTGAACCTATGCTATCATCGCTAGAAATACTTAAGGAATTCTTCATCACTGACTTCTCCGACTTAAATCTCTTTTCTAATCTGATATCCTTCACCCAGTTTCGTAGTCATTTACTAGTTTCTAAAAAAATAAAAAACCTTTTGTATGTCACAATTTTGCGTAACTTTTCTGGCGAGTTCTCCTGCTTGAGAATGGACCATTGGTTTTTCTATTCCATACATAAAGTCCACCAGCAAGTACATGCTTCAACGTGATTAAGATCGAACTTGATATACGGTGTCGATGCGGACATAATAAGTTGTTCAACGTTTTACCAGCGATGTAAGTACCATTGCCTTGGTGTATATAGACACATCTCTACATAGGTGTCTGCATCCAACATCTTCGTCTCGAATCTCTCCATTGACTGACAGACTGTGTGCTTCAAATATGGTTATAGCGTTATGGTCAAGATAATCTTGTAGCGCCCTCTATCACACTCAATCCTGGATGGTAGTCTATTTAATCAAGCGTCAAGCGCTCGACCCTAGTTATTGCGACTATGTAAATTTGCTCCTACATGGTTTTGCCCTTTTCAAAGGGTTTGGCGACTCTGCAGTCATTCCGACTACACATTTCCGTGAAACCTTCGGTGTATGGTTCAAAGAATGGAAGATTACTTTACGGTTAGATTATTTTGATAATATTTTTTTTACTTATATTCCCATAGATTGGCAGAGACACAGTTATGGCCACGTTCAGCCAGTAGTGCAATAGGTACTTAATTTTGCGTCAAAATGGGTTGTATTTTCTGTATCTATGGAGACCTAAAGAACGTCCGTCATAATTCGTTCATTGACAGAAGCATCTGTAAAAGTACTAGGTTTTAATAAGGCTGATACATAAACAAACCCCGTGTAATAAGAATGAAAAATAAATGAACAGTTTCGTCTGAAAATATCTTCAGTAAGTAGTACATTCGCTTCATCCTCAGCTTACACCACAAACTATATTAGAGTTTCAGTCAAATCGGGAGCAGGAAGGATATTGCTCCCTCGTCCAACACCTGTATATGACACCACAAAGGACATCCTTCGTCAATATTGCTCATTGTAGACATGAGTACGAAGTCACTTCAATTTCGTTACATGTAAGTGAGACTGGAATTTCCTTTAGCAGTGGTTTGCTGAGGTTTTTGGTCGAACAAGCTAACTTTGGTCTCTACCACTCTCTAGTGGGATTTGAGTATTGAAGATTTTCCCATCGGTGTCACACTGCTGTTCGGCGCAGGCCTTCCCTCCTCAGGCGATATTTTTGATATCCATGAAGAACTTATTCATAAATTCATCTCGCCTTATCCGCGAAGGCCTGCCTTTCTGTCTGATCAATTGTAGTGAGTCCCCATAATACAAAAAAAACTAATTCGAATTCTTTATTTACTGTGAATATTAATATATGTTTAGGAAACAATATATTATGCCTCTTACATTGGACCACTGTGGAAGAGAAGGGTGATGAAACAAACACCCACAGATTGATTTGTAGATCTCTTTTAACTATATGTTATTTGTTTAAGTTGTACAAATATTACATAATATAAAAAATATGCAGCACTAAATAATTACAAATATTACTAAGCGAGCTCAATGTTGAGTTAACACCATGCTCTCTTGTCATATATGTAATCTTGAATAATGTAATATCCCTTTTATGTTTTTATGTGGTTGTCTAATTGTCATATGGCAATTTCAAAATATCCAGAGGTATCCTGTTACAGTAGAGAATGCAATGACCCTTGAAATAATTGCTAACTTCCAAAGGGCTAAATTGTAGCAAGTTAATTTATTTTCGAAAATAAATTGACTTGCTACAGTTAGTTTGTCAAATTGCTTTAAAAAGTTCTCCTAGGGAGTCTGTGCGTCTTAAATTATAAATAGCTCTTTTCTGTACCTATATAGTGAAAATAGTTCAAATATCCGCTGCTTTCCCCCACAACAAGATACCATAGGACATGACACTATAGTAGACTATACACTAAAGTAGCTAAATAGACTAATCTCGCACATCCGTGTTTTGTCTGATGTTCCTAACAGCGTAAGCCGCAGAACTTTTTTTTTCTCCACTTAACATCTATCTTTACAGGGTAAACCTAATGCGATTATGGATTTTGGTAATCATTAACTTATAAATATACACTCGAATTTAGTTTAATTAATTTCCGTAATGTTGTACATTTTAAATTTGATAATAAATAAATAATAAATGTTATTAGCGAAGAGTTGGATAAAAGCAGAGCATGTGTAGGCGTCTTCGTGGATCTACCAATAGCATTTCATACAGTTTCACCGCAGATACTTCTCGTAAAACTAGAAACACTTGGCATTCGTGGCACGGCTCTGGATTAGTTTGTTGTATAGATACCAGTGTCTCAACAGAGAAGATAAAGTTAGTTCCCACGAGCCGATAAATTTTAGTGTACCCTAGGGTAGTATCCTCGGCCCAACCCTCTTCATCATCTAAATTAAGGACATTTGGCAGGCAACGTACAGCTATAACGATGTAAAGGTGTTCTGTCAATACTGACGATACGGCCTTGGTGATGAGCCAAGATTAATGGGACCAAACGAAAGCTCAGGCTGAGTCATGCATGTCATTGGTTGGCTTGATAATAATAATTTAACAGTCAATGTGGAAAAGACGAAATTCATTGCTTTCATAAGACAAGGGCGTCTCAGCCACCTACTAACTTTAGAGACCTAAAAATTCAGACCTGCCAACAGAGAAACGATGCATGCGACTGTCCCGTGGTTGCCAAAACCAATAACATAAAATATCTTGGTATCACACTCGATGACTAACTTACGGTTCGACCTCATATCAACATCATGGCAGGTCGTAACAGAAGGCTCATACCTATTATATAACTTCTGCGACAGGGCGGATAAAAAGAAAGAGGTAACAAAAGCTGTTTATATCTCCCTTGGCCAGACTAGTGGTCCGACAAATCTATATCTTGAGAGTAGTTTAACAGAAACAAAGAATAACCATAAATTATAAAGAGCACAACTCAGTACTAACCAGAAGAGTGTATAGGTGCCAAACCCACTGTCCGCACTGGGTCCCTTTCCCCTTCGTCTATAACGTTGTATCTAGGAATACCAACATCAAAAACTCCAGAATCCCCGATGCCGAGACTAAATTAAAGAAATGGCTATCGACACTAGACTATGAAAAAACTGAGGCTCTCCTATTATTTTTTCTGTCTCCAAAACTTGTATTTTTATCATAACAAACCAGGTCATGGTTAGCAACTAACTCTAATTTGTAAACTTAAAATTTGCCAGGACTCCACGGGACAAGTTATATCTGGTGTGGAGTCTGGAAGCAACTATATATGCAACTATAAATGCAACTATATATATGTTTAACATAATTTGTTAAATAAATTTGTATTTGTATTTATAGGATCACTTCGTTTTCGTCTGTCTGTTTGAATCCGAAGTTCGAATTTGAAAGCATAGATTGTCTTCTTTCTACTTGTCGTAAGATCACTTTTTAAGAAATTGTTATAAACTTCGACGGGGGGACAATTCTACAAAGTTATTACAAATTGCGTGTCATCTTTTCCGGCTTACAGCTCCCCTAGAGTTGATTATAAAAGTCGGGTCACAAAAAGGAGAAGTTGCTTATTTTCCACTAATTACAAGCTTACGACGATATAAATTTAAGGCGAAATGCTACGATTACGGACTGATATAGGCAGGCTCAGTTTATCGGCAGAGAGCTTTCTGAATCCTAATCAGCTTTCTTTGAATGGTTCCGATGGTATAATATAATCTTTGGTTTTATTAATATCGAATATTATAATTTGAGGCAGTATTCTTTAAATAAATAATGAGTCTGAAAAAACACTACATACTACTCGTATATAAGTTTTAAAAAAAAGCTAGATGTGTATGGTTTTTCTGTTCTGATTATTCGTAAGTATTAACTTTTTTCACGTCAGTATCTTTCATAGCAAGATTTTAAATGCTCAAAAAATCCAATTTCACGATCATTGAATATTTTTGTATCGCCGCTTTTTTTTCGATGATCATTCCGCTTTTAATAACCATCTTAGTATAAGGATCACGCTTAATTGCCTCTAATTAGAGACGAACTAAACGTCTGGAAGATTTTTAATTTCTAACATATTTTAAAAGTCACAATCTTATCTTCTTCTTTAGCGTTATCAGCCATCGTCCCTTTGCAAAGCGTAGTCTAATTTTTTCATAAATGATGATGGCTGTCTTCGCAAGACGCTTCAAAGAAGAGGTAAACGTGATGGTCGTTTCTTTTCGGTGTTTAATTTACCTTCGCTTTGTTCCCTTCCCCTTTGTTTGTGTTGTATTCACCGGCCGAGCCGGAGCTCAGTTGGGTGTAAATCGGTGTAATACAGAGATAAGTCTGAAAGAAATGCCTCCTTTAATCTTATTGTTGTGCAAATACTCTAAAATTGCGTCCCTGCCAAATCGCCGCGTGACAATTATTAGCGAAGTTCGGTGGACGAAGCAAATTACTTTTCACCTCAAAAAAGTAATTTTAGGTATGATAATGGAAGACCGTAGACAAGTAGCAGACTTTTCTGAAGTTAATTTGGAAGTTGTATGTCTGAATATGCCGTATTACGACTATTTGCTCATGTTTTTATGGCAGTTCTTTGATAAAGTGTAATTACTTATTTCAATTTTTATTACTGCAGTTCGGGACTCAGGTTTTTGTCATACTCGTGACCAGAGTAGAGCAAGGTGCATCTTAAAATTTTCTTATCAGCTTTGAGTAATATCAGCTTTTACAATTCTATGAAATTTTAATGAACTTTGCTTTCAAATTATAAAGAGGAAATATCTAGAGAAAAGGAGTGCTGTTCATGCATGACTTCGGATTTTGTGACAAAGTATGAGAAATAGTGATATACGGCCAGTTTACGCTGTAGCACCAAGCACCTTTTCAGCCACCTTTACACCAAGCTGTTATTATTGTACAAAGAGAAGGCAATAAAGGTTTCAAAGATAAGACTGTGGCGGCATATAGGATATACAGGGTGACATATAATTAGACGACCATATTTTGGGGAATGATATTACCCATTATTATGAACAACTTCCCCAAAAAACATATGGTCGAAACTGGAAAAAAAAATTGGGTCTCCCATAGACTTGTAATCAGCTGATCGGGTCAATGTACTGAGGGACGAAAAATATTTATCATTTGCGGCCACATGTTTCTTTGGGAAAGTTGTCCTTAATGATTGGTGCTATGATTACCCAAAATATGGTCAACTAATTAAATGTCACCTTATATAGGTACAGTTCAAAGATAAAGTTGCAAAACTAGCCAGCACAATCATGTTTTAAATAGCAGCTATCTTATATAACCTGCTTAATAACTGTAATAAATTATCCTCTTAGGAACCGAAAGAAACTGCATTCAAACCCAAAAAACCATTACCAGAGGCTTTTGTCTCCAGAGAGTGCGATCCAAAATTTCGCTGCAATGAACAGTTCGTTCTCTGCTCGGACTGGAGGGGTCGTTCCGAATTGCGTTTCTATCGAGCTGGCACGCTCACACGGCATGCTCTATGATAATATATGATTTCCTACGTTTGCCGGTATTGCCTATTGGGGCCGACACTTTAAACGTTATGTGCCAAGTTTTAGCAATAAATTCATCTCGCATCGCGTTTGTATTTCACGCTTCACGCCGCATGAAAACGTACTCGTGACATATTTTCGAATAGGTAATTTGGCAAGAAGGCATTGAAATATTAAACGAAATATCAGTCGACAGTCATATCCTTGCTTTCAGTAATATTGAGTATATTAAGTGTTGGAATATGTATCGCGCATAATAATGCGTGTTTTGTTGTTTGCAAGGCCCTGGTAAGGAAATAGTCCATTATGCTGGCTTCTAAGAGAGAGAGTAACGTGTATTGTATAGCCGGCACATTTTGCGCTTCTATAGTCTGCGGGCGCTCCGCTGAGCGGGCAAGCGGTTCCGCATCCGATTCCCTTAATTGGTAGAATCTTAGCTGACACAGCTCTTTACAATTAGAGCAGCCCATACGCAAACGAACATATCTGCTAGTTTCATCGAACATTGAGAGTCATTCCAGGATACGAGGTCGCTCTTACATTACGGCTACCAAGCCAAATCACAACATGTTGACCTCAATCTTCGGCTGATAATTAAAGTCTCTTTTTACATAAACAAATAGGAAAAGTTTAGTTATCTTCTATCTTCTACAAGGGGGTTGTAGTGCCTGCACCTGGCCCACTTGAGCGGGGCCTTTGTGCATGTCCCCTTCGCCTGCACATCTACTTCAGCCATCCTAACTCCTGCACCAGCTGGAGAAGGAGGCCTGGGTGTTCTAGGAGCTCGTGGGTGTTTGTTGTGTCTCCTAGGATAGCCATCCTGGTTTCTGTTGTGGATGGACATGCCAGTAGCATATGCTCTACTGTTTCATCCACTTCCATGCACCCCCTGCACAGGGGGCTGTCCGTTGCACCTGTAATTGTCAAGTGTTTGTTTAGTGTACAATGGCCTGTAATAAGGCTTGTTAGTATTTTTATTTTACTGCGTGGCAGTCTCATTAAGTAATTCGTAAATTTATGGTTATACTTGTCTATAAAAAGTTTTGCAGTCTTCTTTGCTAGACCATAATAGGTTTTGTTGCTGTACTGTGGCTTCTCTGAGCCTTTTTCGTAGAGCTTCCGCTGATAAGGGCGAGAATGGTGGAGGGCCGATTGCTGGCCTTTCTGCCCCTAATTTTGCTAGCTTGTCTGCCTCCCAGTTGCCTTGGTCACCCTGGTGACCTTTTACCCACTGGACTGTGACCTTGTTTTTCTCACCTAGCCTGTTGAGTGCCTTGTGGCATTCTAGTATGAGTTTTGATTTTGTCAACGGTCTTTTTAGTGAGCTTAGTAGGGCTGCGCAGTCCGTTTTAAAGGTTACGTCATTCCCCTCTGCATCATGTATCAAGTGCATTGCCCCGTGTAGGAGACTCAGTGTTTCAGCTTGAAACACTGTCGTCTCCTTTCCGAAGCTTAGGGAAAGTTTATTGTCAAGCTCCGGCGAGAAAATACCTCCGCCTGTGTTCTTGCTTTTCTTTGAGCCATCACTGTATAATGTTATGCTTTTGTGATTTGGTATTGTTGGTGTTTCCAAGCCCTTGGCTGTGATTTCATATTTCCTACCCAATAGGTACTCTGTTTTTATGCGATCAATTCCAATAATGGCTTCCGGTACTTCCCCGAATGCTTTTTCTAGAATTGTGCAGTGTCCTTTATCTGCTATTTGTCCTTTCCATTGTCCAGTACTGTATAGCCTTATGGCCGCCGATTTGGCCTCCTGCTGCACGAATAGGTCCAATGGTGGTATGCCTAGCATGATTTCCAGTGCCGCTGATGGCGTTGACCTCATGCAGCCTGTCATGGCCACACATGCCATTCTCTGGAACTGCTGTAGTTGTGTTGTAGTTGTGCATAGTGTTGTTCGTTGCCACCATACCAGGGAGCCGTATATGATGATGGGTCTCACCACAGCCATATACATCCATCGACATATTTTGAGCTGGAGTCCCCATCCGTTCCCTACCATCTTCCTACACTGTAAGAACGATATGGTGGCTTTTTTAAGTGTTGCTTCCATGTGCTTGCTCCAACTTAATTTGTGGTCAAGCCATACACCTAAATATTTCACTTCTTTTGATAGTGTTAGTGTTTTATTAAAGAGTTTGGGCACCCTGTAACTGCCGTGGTTTTTTTTTTGTTGTAAATAGTACCATCTCAGTTTTGGCGGGGTTTACTGAGAGTTCGTTATTTTTGCACCATGTTTCTATGTACCGTAGTGCTAGTTGCATGCGGTCAAATATCGTGTTCATAAAAAGGCCGTTCACGAGTATTGTCACGTCATCGGCGTATGCTATTGAGTAGAATCCTCTTGTGTTGAGTTGTGTCACCAGGTCGTTGGCTACTAGTACCCACAGTAGTGGTGATAGCACACCCCCCTGTGGACAGCCTTTGGCCACTTTGCATTTGATTTTATCGCTGATTTCCAGAGAGATTATTCTTGATTCCAGCATTTTTGTTATCCAGGTTATCATGTATGGTGCCTAGTTTCTCCAATCCAGTTCTGATGCTACTGAAGTTTGTTTTATCAAAAGCTCCTTCGATGTCTATAAATACCGCCAGGCACGACTGTTGGCTTAGTATTGAGCTTTCTATTCTTCTGACCACTGCGCGTAAGGCGGTCTCTGTAGATTTTCCCGCTTGGTACGCATGTTGGTTTAAGTGTATAGGGTTGGTCCTCATGGGACCGTCCCTTATAAATCTATCACACACTCTTTCTAACGTTTTCAGAATAAATGATGTGAGACTTATAGGTCTGAAGGATTTAGGTTCAGTATAGTCGTCCTTGCCTGGTTTCGGCAGAAAGACTACTTTCACTTCTCTCCAGATCCTGGGCATGTAGCCGAGTGCTAGACATGCCTTAAATTTTTTTACAAGTCTAGGTACAATGAGCTTTTCTCCCCATTGCAGTAGGGCTGGTATTACGCCGTCTGGTCCTGGTGATTTATACGGAAGGAAGGAGCTGATCGCCCATCTCACCTTCTTATCATCTATCAGGTTTTTTACTTCCACCCATGCTTCCGGCGGGGATGTTAATGTTTGCGAGGAGCTTGGTGTTTCCGCCGGTGTCTCTACCTCTTTTGCGGGTAGGTACACCCCGGGAAATGCGTTTGTAGCAATACACTACAGAGCTCTTCTTCGCTCTTGGTGTATTCACCATTCGGTTTCTTTATCGAACCAGGTTGGTGTTGTGGGTCTTTCCCTATTAGCTTTTTGATTCGTGAGGCCTGCGACTCGCTGTTTATCGCTGCAGAAATTTCTCCACGATTCTCTGAAATTGCAACTAGTTTGTTTTTTAAACTGGTTACGTGCTTTTTGAAAAGCTTTCCAGTCGTCCTCTGCCTTCGTGTTGATGGTATGATTGAAAAGCTTTCTCATGTTAACCCGCATTCTCTCCAGTTTGTCGCACCACCAGCTGTCTTTAGATGGCTTCGCTGTCATTAGAGGGCAGGATTTGTTGTAGCTCTCATTTATCGCTCCGTTGAGTTGAATGACCGCTAATTCTATTTCTTCTGTTGTCTCCAGTTTGATGTTGTACTCAGTTCTAGATGAGTCCGTCTCTAGGTGCTGATAATACTCACTTATGTTGGTTTTTCTAGGGTTACGAAATTGCCTAGGTTGGTAAGGTGATCCATCGGTGATCCAAATACGATGCTTCTGATGAGACTCTCCATCCCGATATTAGGTCTAGAGCCAAAAAGTTGGCAATCGTTATGTCTGGTATTGTTTGTGCCTTTCTTGTGACAAATGTGGGCTCTGATCCTCTATTTAGTTTCGACAGTTCGTATTTTGAGAGAAATTCCATGAGATCCTTACCTCTTTTGTTTATGTCCTTTCCGCCCCATACGGTGCTGTGCGCGTTGGCATCGCATCCTATTACGAGGGGTATGTCATTTTCTTCACACTCTCTGACTAGCACCTCCAGTTCCTCCGTAGGTATCTCCCCTTCGCCTGGCTGGTATGCCGAGGCGAGGTATAACGAGAGACCCCCTTGCCCCGTGTCAATGTTCACCACGGTTAGATCTGGGGAGCAGAGGTGTGTTATTAAGGTGGCTTTGTAGTGATTCGGGACATATATGGCCGCCCTCACTTTTGTGTTTGAATAGTAGGTATATATATTTCCAAATAAGTTATTGAAACCACATACCCTGCTTTTATAAATTGCTGGCTCTTGTATAAGTGTCTTCGGGTACTCTTCGAGAGTTCTCCTAAGGGCCGCTGCACCGGAGGAGCTATGTTGGATGTTGGCTTGTATGATATATGTGTTAGCGCCTTTTCTTATTGTTATTATATGTAGTGTGAATGTTGTTTTTTTTTTTTTTAATACATGTATACATATATTATATATATATAAGTTATTTTATTATGTGTGCAAAGCGTGTTGTGAAAGGACACATAATTATTATTACTCCCCTTCTGCTGGAGCTGATCTTTCGTCCTCGGAGCCGAGAAGCACCTCGACCTCGTCGGACATCGGTGAGCCAATCGCTAGGTTTCGGATACCTAGCGCTTCCCCCACGCTGCCCGCCGAGGCCCTGCGTGTTGGCAGAGTGTTGCCGCTACCTTCAGCGTCACTCGGTGCGGGCTGCACCTCACTCGGCTGGCCGGCTGGAGCGGGTCTGGACCCAGTTCCGCCAGCCCTCCGCTTGAGCTCCACCGAGCCACACTTGTAGCAGACCTTCATCTGCCTTTTCTCCAGCTCCGGGATATCTGATTCGGGGATTCCGAATACCATGATGGCACCCTGAAGCTCCGAGTCGGTGTTTTTTAGCTCCCCCTTTAGAAGGCGCCAGCGACTCATGTCGATGCCGCGCTGACGGTTTGCCCTTATCAGTCGGAGCCTCAGCCCCTCGATGTCAGTTCCCTGAACATCGGGAAGCCAGACCACCCCTTTGATAAGTTTTGGCAACTCCGTCATGCCGACCGCCATGAACTGGCAGCCTCCTTCCCACAGGGGGGGGGGGAGGTTTGCTGTCGTCACCTTAAGCCACGCCACGGTTTCTTGGTTGAGGCAGTTGAATTTAAATCCGCCTTGCGTCAGGTCATCTACCGCATCTTCTTGTTTCTTCTCCATCTCTAGACGGAGAAGTACGCCTTGTTCGGCCGTCATTTTTCGACCGTCAATGGGGACGATCACCATGATCAGGTGCGAGTTAGCAGCCTGGGCATAGGATAGTCCAGGTTGGACTCGCTTGGCCCTTACATTTGGGCCTGAATTACAGGGTCTTTTGAACGGTCAACTCCCCGTTTGGCGACACCTGGTCATCAGACCTCATTCTTTTTGTTTGGGGTCTGCTTGTCCCGGCCACAGAGCTTGCCCCATGTGCTTGCTCTGATGACCCCCCCAATCTGCCCTTCCCCACCCCTTTGCCCTTACGGCGTCGAGGCGGTGGATGGGCAGACGGGGGAGGGCCCGAGATTGCGCTTTCCCCAGTTAATTTTTATTTTCCCGCAGGCACCTGCCCCTCCCCTTGGGCTGGTTGCTGCGAGAATGTATTTCGCCGTGATGCGGCTTGATTTAGGGGATGGTGCTGTCCCGCACGCTTTCCCGAATGGGGAGCGGTGAGCCTGCACCACGGTTTCGTTGGTGCTGTGGTGGTGCTGTCCCGCACGCGATCCCATATTGGGATCGGTGTGAGCCTGCGCCACAGTTCCGTATGTTAAGTGTTGGTGCTGTCCCGCACGCGGTCCCATGTTGGGATCGTTGTGAGTCGGCACCTCCACTTCCGGTTGACATTAGAGGCGTCCGTGGCCCTACGACGTATGGCCGCGACTATAGCAAGCTCCTCTGCGAGGCGCTGCTTCCTCTTCTTTGTCTTTGAGGCACCACTTCTATCGTGCCTCTTATTTTCTGACTCGTTTATCCTCCGAGGCGAGCGCGTGTCACCACGCGAGCAAATAGGTTGGTGGCCCCCAGAAAATGACCCACCGAGAACCTGCGGGGGGGGGGGGGGTCCAGTTCATTGAGTGAACTGGTTCCTCCCGCAGGGAGGGATTCCCCTGTACTGGTAGTACAGGAACCCTCCTGGGGTATTAGATGTTCCATATTTGACTCCATGGTTTTCACCCTTTCGGGCCCCATCTTTCAAGTTTGCAGTACGTTAGCCGCCCGCAACGATATGTGTACCGTTGCCGACGACTAGGCGTTGTCCGGCCGGTAAACCGGCACGGTACTGCGGACGCTGCGCACCTACCGCCCGCAGGTCGTGATTTTTTAGAGTGCGCACGTACCATACACTTTATTTCACCGCCAATCTTTGTCCCTCTGAAGGAGGCCGGATGGGCTGCCTTACGCCCTTACTTAGAGTGTTCGCGCCGGAGAACACTAAAACGCCGATCTTCATACCTAGAGGAGGTCAGATGGGCTCCCCTTGTCCGCGGCTACCTGCTCATGGAACAGGCAGCTGACCCTCCGATTGGGGGCCCATTCGCCATCCGCAACCTGCGACGCGCTTGGTCCCATGGGGAATGGGTCCTTCTAGATCACCATGTCGGTCACCCGGAGGCATTCCGGGAGATGTTGACATGTGTGGGTCCGTCAGGCAAGAAGTTTAGTTATCTTGGAAGGCGGTTGAAATTAAATACAGTGTGAACTCCATGTCAAATCACTCGATTTAACGACAAACTTCCTAAATCGTCGACATCACTTTGGTTGATTTAGCTTGTTTCCCATATAATGATACACTCTATATAGCATTACATCCACTTTAAATAACGACAGCAATTTAATAATAAAAAGTACTTTTTAAGTTGCCAAAATTAGTAAAAAACTGCGCCGTGTACGTTCTTTTGTCGCTTTATTATCCTAGCCCGTAATAAACTCGACTGTTGGCATTATACATACCGAACTTTCTAAGAAATCCTTTCTTTTGTTTACAATTTAGGATTGCTTGCACGTGTTGACTGTTGTCTGTAGGAGTCATGGATTATCTTTACGTTATAATATTCTTAGTTGCTTACAAACTTTCAAACTGTAAAACTAACACTAGTCTGAAATAAACTTTTTCTTTTTCTGATACAGATTTTTCTTCTCCCCATTTAACGACAACTCTCTATAACGTCAAAATATGCACAGTTCCTTGATAGTCGTTATATAGAGTTTACACTGTATATTCTACAGTACGAGTACCCACTATCATAGACAAGCAACTATCCACGTGATTTATATATAGAGTTAACCAAAAACAAAGTCAAAGTCAAAATTTCTTTATTAGTAGATATGTATATGTTACGGCTAAAACTAGGTGTGAAACTAAACGTAAGTTTAGCCGGTTAGTCTTAAAATTAATTTCGAGCCTCGGCTAATGTCCGAAGTCATGTTCGTTTGTGATAACGGATGTCATCTTTAATAAGCTAGACTGCACATTAGCCGATGCGTTTCGGTTAATGTTGGACATTAGTTAGCTAATGTTGAAAACGAAGTATTCGTGCGACTGCGGGGAGTGGGGCGGGGTAATTTTATTCAGATGAGAAAGCTATTTCTAATGTCAGGGCAAAACACTGCGGTAGCTTTGGTTAAGGGTAAAGGGGATGAGCGAAGCGAAGCCCCCTTTATCCTTCGTGTTAGGTTGAACATGTAAGAACAACAAAAACTATAATAAGACGAGTATAAGTATTTATTATTATTCTTACATGTTCAACCTAACACGAAGGATAAAGAGGGCTTAGCTTCGCTCACCCCCTTTATCCTTCACCTAAGCTACCGCAGTGTTTACGGCTACCGAATCATTATCATCACTTATGCCAGATTATGTAATTTTTCAACATTAGCCTAGGTATGCTGAAAAATAAACTTAAGTTTAGTCGGCTAATGTCAACCATATTTTCTCACCCATCTTTAGCCTCAATAGCGTCGAGGCTAAACTGTAGTTAAGCCGACTAATGTTGAAATCATTTATCGCAATGAACATGATTTCGGACATAAGCGGAGGCTCGAAATTAATCTTAACTCTAGCCGGCTAAACTTAAGTTTAGTTTCACACCTAGCTTTAGCCGTAACATATATACTTAGTGAACGTCATTGTTTTGTCTCTTCTCTACATTGAAACAGTGTGGGAAAGAACAACATCAACACAAAAAAAAAACATGCAGCAATTAAATTATTTAAAACAATAATATGTACGTTAATATATGAGGAGTGTCTGTTCAAAAGGTCCTATGTCACTTTGGCAAGATTATATTATTATTTTTTTCCGAAACTGTAACCTAAATCTCATCCATATCTGTTAAAATTTTGATCGAAACGCACGTGTTTCCAACAGAAAAAAAATCTTATACTTTGGAGTTTCTGAACAAAACGGGCTTATTTCGTAGTATAAAACAAATTTCGATCAAATAGTCTTATTTCTCCATGCAAATTTATGTTTTAAAAACAAGTTTTGATCAAAAGGTAATTAAATCTTGCTTTACATTGTTGCCTGCCGGAAATCGAGTTTGATCGATTCATAAAACCGATTATTTGGCTGTATATGTACTCTAAAGAGTCATTGCTTGAATTGAAGCCCGTCTATAATGTGAAAAAAGTGAAATTTAGAGATTTATTGGTCTGTACTGTACATGGAACATTTAAGAAGGCGTGCACTTGCGAATCTGAGACAATCTGCGTAGTGATTTTCTTGATTTCATTTTGAGTGAGTTCTTTGAAAATACCGGAAAATACAATGATGAATGAAGGTGATGGTACTGTTGAGACTTTAAATGTGGGAACCAGAAAAAATCAGCGTAAAGACCGTTCTGTATAACGTGATAAATCGTAAGTTATGTCAGATGTTTTTCTTTTCCCAGTAAAGTTCTTGTATGATTTCTATTGCTCAAAATAATACGTTTAATACCTATTAATTTTTGTCTTTTCAGGTCCTACAGTGACAAAGATCCACAATGTGTAAAGTTTAAATTTCAAAAGTGACCAATCATAAGGTCTTATTTCTAAAGTAGTCTGATCAAAAAGGCCCATTTCTAAAAGGTCTGATCATAAGGTCCTATTTCCAAATTAAAATAATAAATAAAAAAACAATGCAGTACTAAACAAAAAAATAATTATACATGTATATCAATACAACTAATCTGCGTTTAATTCATACATACATACATACAACAATAATTATCATATTTCAATATGATAATTATTGTTATATGTACAATTTTATTAGTTTTTTTTATCGTTTCCTGTAAAATTCCTTTATCATGTAAATAGGACCTTTTGAACAGACACTCCTCATATAGTCGTTTGTGAAAATATATTACAAAGTACTTGGAGCATTTATTCTCGATTAGAGGAGAGAACTGACTCATCGCCGCTCTGACATAATCGTTACTCTGCGAGCCCACCTTGAGTCGTGCAGTGTATGAATCAAGTTAGGCGAGCGAGGTTCTATGCAGCCACAAGTTGAGTGAGCGGGTTTTAATGCGTGGCAGAGCTATCAGGACTGGATCCGCCATCCATTGGCATATTCCTCTTCCGAAATATAGGTATTTTTATCTACACACGTATCATAAACCCTTGTTACTGTGTCCAAAAACCGCACGTTACGATCAGCACATTGTTAAACTACTTTGTAAAAACTCATTTATTATCTGAATATTGAACATTATGACCATAATGTGTAAATTTTCTACATATTATGACATTCAAATTTCGAACGCCGACGCCCGCCTGCGTGCCGCCCCTACTTTGTCTGTGATGTTGGTCCTGCAGAACAAGCTAAACAACTCAATTCCACAATGCCGGTCAAACATGCGGTTCCTGAACACATCAAAGAGAGCTTATGATATGTGAGTAGATAAACTAGTGTATGTAACTTTACATAATTAGGCATTATGTATCAGTCACATAAACTACTATAAGCATGCATTCACTTGTGTGTTTCCGTAAAAGCATTATTGATAAGTAAGTTTAGACAAGATAAGTTTGCGTCTGTAATTGTGAAGGTAAGATATAATTTTATGTAGGGGATTTCATTCAGAACGTCCAGTGCAAATTGTTCTTGACCGCATAATTCCGGACTGGGTACCGCTAGTCGAAGCAATTAAAATGGTATTGTCATTATTATTATGAGCGAACGTAGACAATGGCTAATGGGAAAAAATTAGGAACGATAATGCTTTTAAGGCATGTTTTTAAAATACCTACAGAAATCACGTCAAATGAGTGCGCTCTACTTTTAAGTTTGAACGACTCAGTCCTAGATATCGCGACGTGGTTTTCTAAAGATGAGCATAGTTTTATGCCAATGTATAGGTAACCAGTAACATGCTCGCTTCGTTCGATCGTTCGCTTATTTTTGTCTGAATAGGCTAGCTCATCGCCGCTCTGGAGAAAAACACAAACGAAAGAAGAAAACTCGAACATTTTTATGTTAGCTTCAAATCGAGTAGGAGTTTCTTTCCAAAAAATACTTTCGCGGTTTACTTTTGGTATTTGCAAGAAGTTTCCAGAAGGTCTCTAACTCGTTAGCAGATCAGCTGATTGTGACCTGAACTGGCGGAATTTGGCTATTGATCTTCCGGGATTGAATTCGGAACATTCAGGTCACGTGCCTAACTTGCATCCTCACCACCGATAGCTTCCACGTCTCCCAATACATAACAATTATCCCAAGCGCGGAATCAATTACGGACACGTGCTTGTTTACCTTTCACAGTGTTAGATGGGGCTGTGGCTTTTGTATTTAAGTATACATATGTTGTAAACATAGTGAGGAAACCTTCGCATCGACATAGCTGCGGCGATGGGCTACGCAAATGGGAAAACATGTGACGCCATGCATTTATCTATTTATCTTCTTTTAATCTAGTAAAATAAATCTCCATAAAATGATAAAACGAGGCCGTATGTTATGGCTGAGGGAGACTGGTAAATATAAACCAATAACTTCCCCCAAGAAGTTCATAACATAAATCGGGAGATTAGTTTTCTCTGGGTCTTCTTTCTCAAGTAATGTTTTTGCTAATTAATTACTTTCTGAGACTCAGGTACCTTTTTAATTAAACCTGAGTTAGTTGATTAAATTTATATCGTTTCAAAGAAATTATGTAAAAGGTTTGCTAGAATCGGCTTTTTGGCATAAATTTAATTTTCCCTTAGCCGTTGAAGACTGGGACGTCTTCAAGTCTAAAGAACAATTTTCTTCTTTATAATACTTCTGTACCAAAAAGTTGAATGGGCAAATACGAGTTAAGTTAACCATAAATTTACCGTAAATAGGCCTTCGAATAAGTTATCATCGGCAGTTACGAACGCGGGAGTAAGTATTTTATCTGTCGAATATAAGATAAGGCCGCCGTTTCGTGTAAGCCCATTTTCCTTGTAAATATAAATATACAAAATTTCATTATTGAGTTTTCTGCTTAGAAGGTTCGTTCGTTCAAGTGTGAGTAAGAGGCAAATAATACCTTTCATCGGTAATGAGTTTTGTTTATTGGAATTGATGATTTTTTGATTATCAGTATTCTTTCTTTCTGAAATTGAATTGGAAATAATTGTTTCAATTTCTAAAGTTGCAAGTTTTCGGCTAATTTAATTATTACAAATAAAAGTGAAAAATTGCTATCTAGCCATAAGAATGTTCAGAGTTTTTTGCACGGTCGTACGAAATCCTTTGTGTGCAAGCCTGTCTTGCACGTCGCCTGTTAAATATCTTAACAAATAAACATAAAAAAAAACTAAGTACAAACATATACATACATAGCTTCCGGCCGGGTTGTGTCGGTACCTGGGATACCGGATACAGCGGCGTCACCCATATAAAAACATCTAAGACCTGGGATTTTTGAATGAAACACAAATAAATACGCCGCATCAGAGTAGCAAGATTAGTGTAACTACTTAGAGAGTTCGTAAATTAAGTAGGTATTTAAACTCGTGCGACATAACGCGTGAAAAGTGATACTCTTACACAACAAAGAACGTGTGGTAAACTAAACTTAAACAAGCAAAATGTTTCCCATACGTATCTGTTACAAACACGAAACGCTACACTATCGACGACGTGTGGGAAATATGCAACTTTTATTTATTTCTGGAAATAATATATCGCCATTGTTTTACATAAATTGGATTGGGTGCGTGGCGCGTGGCTTATATTTTCCGTGTCAGGCGGTCCCGCGTTGGTGTTTGTCGCGATTACGCAAAAAGATCAGACGAGAAAAAAGGTTGGGTTAGTTTCCGTTAAGTGTTCACATTAGAATTTTCTCAAAATAAAAGACAATTAATACCTAGTTTCTTATTTATAGTTCCCTTCTTAACCCATCAGTTACCACTACGCCACTTTTCCGTTATAGGTTTTAAATGTTATTACCATGGCATAGGGTACAAAATCGCGATCCGTCCCAACTACCCTCAATTTTTGAGCAGTTAACTATGTCCTCATTGCTCAGCAGCGGCCGCTTTTCTGCTTCCATGTCAATTTTAAACAGTAGGTATACGGAGTTCCTAACGGTGACAGTAAACAACGTAAGGAAACCTTCAATCTCCATGGCTGCGGCGATGGGCTAGCCCCCAGTCTCGCATAATGAAGTTTAATTGTGCCTCTGCCATCCTGTATGGGAAAAGGCGTGACGCTAAGTTATTTTATGAATTTTCTATTTTTATTTCTTTCCATTTTTAATGTAGCAGTCAGTCGGCACGCTGATTGCCAGCCGTAGTGAGAACAAAGCCTAAACGACTTGGCCGCTTGGTCCTAGGGTTATACAACTTAGGGCCGGCCACACGAAATAGGGCGAGACAGGGTGTTGGAGGAGGAGTTACGCTCATTCAATTCTTACTGTCGCAGCGTCACCGCACCGCATCGTGTGGCGAGGCTTAGGCCTTTTCCTGTCAAGCCCACATCTTCCCACTGTTCATCTAACCGGTTTCGTTGAACAATCGATGCTTACTCGTACTTTCACTCGATCAGTACTCACTCGATACTGTTGCGGTATCGAGCCAGCGGTCTGTGTACACGATTTACTCATTAACATGCTTTTGTGCGGTTGGATACCTGTCTCCGAATAGTTGCTAGCTAGAGATGTGCTTAGTTGTAGTTGAATTAACGACTAATCCTAGTATTCCTCGCACATACTTGCTTTTAAGGACCCCAGATTAATTGATTTTGCGTTCAAAACGAACTAGACTATTACGAAAACTGGTAATTAATGGAGAAACCTTGATAGGATTATTTCTTACCTATGACATTAAAACTGGTGGGGGACCGCTCAAGACCGCCAGGAGTGGAAGAAAGGTAGAGAGGCCTTTGCCGAGCCGTGGCACATAAACGGCTTGTAATAATAATAATAATGCCAATAAAAATGCAGGGAAATTATATAACGTGTGCAGAAACAGTAGAATTTCTCGTAATGTCACGAAGGATTGCGAAAGTAAGTAAGTTAAGCCTTTGTGTTACAAATGTGAGTCAATCTCTAAATAGCACTTATCTGGTAGATTGCATTGACGTAACATAAACTGGCTTAGTTAAGACTTTTCAATAACTAGATGACTAACTTTGAGGATCTCAATGCAGTCAAACTACACTAATCATGTCATTGCCCAGGACAGTTGGGAGCAGTCGTTACAAAGCACTGACTGTGGCACATTTCTCATCTACTGCGGGATGGGCTTGTATGAACAATGAAACGAGATATCTATCCGTTTCCTTGAAGTTCCATCTAACTGATTGATTTGCTAGTTCAAACCAGTTCTGAGACTGTGCTCTATTTCTCTATTCTGTCTGCGAGTCTTTGTCCGGATAATTGAATCCGACTACTTGTACTCTTAGCTACACTTATCCACTTTTTGAATCTATAAAATTCTTGAAGAACTTTTGAATACCTGGCTAAATATGGCGCAACTGTGATAATGCCACCCCGTATGGGAAAGGGCGTGATGATATATTGGTGCATACATAGAAGGAAACCATATCGATAGCATATAAGAACGAATATCTTTTTCACCTTTCACGTCCCGGAGCTAAGTATAAACATCCTCGCTATCTCTTCTATTCTCGTCGCAAGCAACGTACTTACGTAGAAAGTAACCGAGTGGGAATATCAACGAAATCACCATACACAAGAGCGTCGAGTTTGCAAGAAACTGATTAGACGAAGCGATCAGATACCGGGAATGATTACGTAAGCCGTATAGATAATGGAATCACTGGTAGGTAGGATTATTATGGATAATCAATGCGTCTTCCGTTTCTGGCCACATTGAAAGGGTTAAATAAAATTCCGCAAGAAATACAAAACTTAACTGAAGCTCGATTCAAAAAAAGTATAAAGCATACTTTGTGCACAAAGGCCTACTACAAAGTTAAAGACTATTTACAAGACACCGACATCTGGCATTAAACCATTTCATTGCACCTATATATTATGTACTAATAATTAGGCACCTACTTAGTGTTTTATTATGCTTGCTTGATTATGTTATAACGTTTATCTACACACGTATCATAAACCCTCTTTACTGCGTACAAAAACTGCACGTTACGATCAGCATTGGTAAAAACTAATTTCTTATCTGAAAAATTACACATTATGACCATAATGTGTAATTTTTCTACATATTATGACATTCAAATTTCGAACGCCGACGCCCGCCTGCGTGCCGCCCCTAGTTTGTCTGTGAAGTTGGTACTACAGAACAAGCTAAACAACTGCAGAGCCACAATGCCGGTCAAACATGCGGTTCCTGAACACATCAAAGAGAGCTTATGATATGTATGTAGATAAACTAGTGTATGTAACTGTACTTAGGCATTAAAACTCTCGAGTGATATCATAAACCTATTCTCGAGTATTAACCCATATCATCCTAGTGTTCCATTTTTAAAACGGTTATTTTTTATTTTTTTACTCGAATTTTGAACGCGTCTTTAAGGAGTGGCGTTTGTGTTGCCGGACCGAACGGACGTGTCCCCCCGAGATCTCCCAAACGCATTTAAACAAACAATAGTTTTCATCCCCGGCGCGCGCCTTTTGTTCTGCCTCCGGAGGCCCGAAAACGAGCCTGGCTTATACCGCGTGTTACTGTAAGGGTTACCTGGGGAATGTGCGTGATCCATCTCGGCACCCCATCTGTGCAATACCACGCATTTCAGTGATTGTGATGATACTAGTGCGGTCAAGTGTAATGAATGCCCAGAGAACTGCGCGATACTCTTAGGCATCCCATCTGTGCAAGCCCTAGAATTTATTCTAGGCCAGGTGCACGTCTGAGCCACGCAGCGACAGGCCGGCAGCGAGCGACGCCTACGCAACACACCCTCAGCGATACTGCCTCCACCACCACCGCCGCTAAACACACCAACCTGGTGAGATCATTCCGATTAGGACATCATTGATAGTGATTACCTACCTGTAACTTTATTTCTCTCAGCACCACTCGCCGCCTGACAATAATAAACCACCACTTACCGCGGCCGCGGTCGCCCCTATTGACTAAGGCATAATCACATTTATAGGTGCGTCATAGGCAGGATATAACAATTCCCTACCTACGCAATATCAAAATCAACTAATAAAACATTATTATAGCTACATATACTTATATTGCTTTGCCTGAAAATAAATTCGAGATAATTCTCCTCGAGATTTATTTTCTCCTCATCTTCGAAAGACCATTCAAAACAGTCATTAACAATAACCATCCACTAAACCCTGAAACTCAGTGAATAAGCCAACCCAAAACTTAACAATCCTAGAATTATTTTTATGTAGCTAAACTGCAAATATACTAAACCCGACAATAAACAAAAACTAAACAAGTGCAGGCCATAAAATTTAGGAACAATTGAAAAAGCTTCGAAGCACAAAAGGCTCACAACGTTCCCTCACACATCTGGCACCCATTCTATGGTGTCAGCCCATCTTGGAAACACCGGGAAACATAAGAATAAAAATAGATCGTAAAAAGCCAAACAGCGTCTCTCATCATACCGGCCGTACACCTCTTAGAAACAACCCACACACACACATTCATATTAGCTAAAATACAACGAGGCTTTCTCCTGTAGTAATATCTCACAATCTAAACTCTACCAATGCCCAGAGATGGAAACTGCCTGTTCCATGCAATTGCAGACCAAATCAACCATCTGTTTGGAGCGACATTCAACCATACCCACATCAGAAGCGACTTAGCTAGATACGTGGAAGCTAACAGCAATTATCCACGCATCAAACATGCGATCGACGCACCAAACGCAGAAGCTTTCACTGAGTACATAAAAAATCTCCACATACAGGGCACGTGGGGCGGTGAAGAAATTATCATAGCAGCCGCGGAGTTCTACGTAATAAGTGTAGCGATCCATCATACCTAAATACAAAACTAAGCAGGAACCTACCCAATAATAGTAAAACAAAACATAACCATTTCTAACTTTATCCGGTCCGACAAGCCCACAAAAATAAAACAATAATGCAAGCCCGTCTACTACATAACTGCATATTCTGAGAAATAACGAGAAACAGCAAACAATTGCACATCATAAAAGGATCATTTCACCATCTTCCAGAAAACAGGCAATTAACAAAAGACTTCCACTGATGAACAATAACAACAATAAAATCGGAGACTTTTTGTCCTAAGCGGCTCTCTACCGAGAATAAGGGCGCACGAAGATACGCACAAACTTTGACAATCGCAACCTGTACGATCTGTTAATCGTAGACAAAGGTAGTTCAAATAAATCACGCTATATCTAAGTTCTTTCTTTCAACAACATCCCAAGAACATAACCTAATGGAAGCCTTACCAACGCTGAGATGGTAACTGCCTATTCACCACAATTTCTGACTAAATTAATCACCTATGTCAATTAACATGCAACCACACTCACATTCGTAAGGACCTAGTTAAATATGTAGAAGAAAACGGCGATGAACAGAACAAAGCTCGCAATCACTGAGCCTGAAATCCTTAACAACTCACCACTGAAAATCTACGCAATTACGGTACTTGGGCTGGAGAGGAGATTATAATACCAGATGCCGAATACTTTCTACTTAACGCAACAATCCACCAGCAAAATACACCATCGCTCACATTCACGCCCAAGAATCCAGCGGATGCAGTGAAATCTATCAACCTCAACGTCACAGGACACCACTACGACAGCGTTTACTTGCTTGAATCGCCAAATTTACCCACGGATCAAGCAACCGATAACCAAACTGATAACACCATACTTTCGCCGATACTTAATGCAACACCCATGACCTCCTCAGGGTCAACCATAACATCAACAGAAGACATCCCAGACAACACCGGATATACGATGATACGAAACAGCATATTTAAACCACAAGTCACATGCGAGCGTATGCGCATTGCTACTTGGAAGGTTAGAGGATGCGCCGAAATAACTAAAAGACTCAACATTGACGCGGAATTGACTAACAAAAACATACACATAGCCTATATACAGGAAACAATCATGATACATATGTCAAAACACTATCTCTGGTATCTGTATACTCGCATCGGACAAGACGCTATAAAGAACCTGTATTTCTTTTAAAAGGGAATTATAGGAACAAACCTCCTTCACAATATTGCAAACAAATATTTTAAAAGTTACATCAAAAGAAAATGCATGTACAAGGGCGAGCTTGTCTCTGAAAAGAGATTTCTTCCAGCAAAACAAGGCATTACAGGAATTGCTATCATAAAAGGGTAGACAGTGCACGATAATTACTATAACTAAAATGCCTAGGAATAAATTAAAATATCTGTAAAATACATATAGCAAATACGAAATAATTACCGATATATACATAAACCTTACTTATAATAAAATAAATACAATAACTTTTACGAAAGAGACATGTAGAGCTCTTTAATATGTTTCTTAAAAGAAAAAAGAGTCGGACTGTCTCTTATAGTGCAAAGAGGTGCGTTCCAGAGTCGGACCGCCCGCAGCCTGAAGGAGCGTTTATACGCAGCGCTGCTATGCCGCGGAGTAGCTAAAAGTGAATAATTAAATATCATCGGAGAATGGCAAACTTAAAAGTAGAAAGACGAAAATTCTTATAAGTCTCTTAGAAGAATTTCGTCCCATAAACAACCAGTGAATTGGTCGTAGTTCCAATACGAACCGTAAACGATATCAAATATCTCGGCACATATATTACGGCAGGACATAGGACCCAATAAAAAAGAGGTGCCGGCAAGCCATATGCAATTCCAAGGCCCTAATGCATTTTATAAAGAAATCCAACATAGACTGAAATATAGTGCGCCTGATTTACAAAATGGTCACTGCACTGTTTATAAAATACGGACAAAAAGCGGCAACCCTCACTAAAGCAAACAGTTGACAGTCAGTATATGAACGCCTGATCCTCAGAGACATGTTTGAGAACGCCAGAAGCTATCCAAGATACCACAAAATTCATGACTGACTACAGGACAAAACGATATCCAAACGAATCAAAAACCACCGGATATGTTACTATACATATTCTGCGACGCCCACAACAGCACTTACTACACGCTCCATTCAAATACGAAGCAAGGAAGAAGAAAGCCGGCCGACTTATATACACCTGGAAAGATTTCCTTAAGCATGACATCAAACATCAAACACAGTTACTGGACAGAAGCATCACACAACAGGGACGATGTCAGGATGGCCTAGAGGCAAATATACCGTATCCCAGAAACAGACAGCAAAAGCGAAACTGGGAACTTACCGGATAACCCAAACGAACACGACTCAGGAAACTCAACTATTAACAATAACTGAAAATAGAAGGAAAACAAGAACTTGAAGAAAACAACAGCTGCTCTCCAAATCCCACATCCTCCCCATTCCACATATCCTATATTGGCTTCAGGCTGAAGAGTCGGTCGATTGAATTCACTATCCTTCCCTTCCTACAGAGCAGGTCATTCCGCCCCCCCTCAAAACTTGTGCCCTCTGGTATGCCGGCCGAAAGACCGGAACAGGTTTAGAACCCTGGCTGGAGAAGCACCATTCATTCATTCATTCATTCATTCGAATTTTGAACGCGTCTTTAAAGTAAAGTTTTTATGTTGGTATTACTGACATTTCTAGCTGTCAGATGAACACATGCCATTTCACATCGCGTGGTTTTGTTGATCTAGAAAACATAATTGTGTTTGTAAGTTTTGGGTGAAAAATATGGCGAACAGGAAAATGTAAGTAATCATGATGTTTACATTATACTACTGACAATTTAGGGTTTATAAACATGTTATAGTATTGTTCTATCATGTCGTCATACGTATTTAGAAATAAAAAGGCAAATTTTAGGGTAGCTGTAAGTTTTATGTACCGTTCCATTATTTGAGCAGTAGGTACATAAGCACATGTAATTTTTGTACATTAGTAACTTTATTTTATCTGTATTGCCTCGTAATTATGATATTATTTTATTGCAGATTGAATGTGTATCAGATAATCTCTCAGTTGGAAGAAGATGACGACTTATTTGCGGCTGATATTTTCATCACACCTCCTGAAAATTGGCAAAATAGCGACGAAGATAGCGGTGACGAAGAGTTTGCAAGTATAAATAATTTGTCTAGACATCAGTTACTATCAGAAGCTGAACTCCGAGTCACTAGATCGTCTCGAGCTGAATCTAGGATAGTGCATGAGGTCGTTGGAGATGAACAAGAAGTTGAACCAACACTTCCACATCGTCAGTGGCGAAGCCTTCACAGCCCATATCCTCGTCGACGGCAACACTGCCACCGCCAAAAAGAAAACGTGTTAAAGTCAAAAGAAAGTGGTGGTTTGTAGATATTCCAGAAAAGGCTGAGAAAGAATACTGTGAACGAGATTTCCTGGAAAACCTGGAAAATTTGGAAAAAACAGTTCAGGTTTTTTAACTATTTTTTTATGAGGACGTGTTCGAATTACTGCGCTCTGAAACTGAAAAAAATGCGATTCAGAAGGGTAAACATGCATTCCGTGTTACTACAACGGATATGAAACACTTTATAGCCATTCTCTTATTGTCGGGATATAACAGTGTATCGAGATACAGAATGTATTGGGAATAAAGAGTTGACTGCAGTTTTCCAACAGTGGTAGCTATTATTATGTCAAGAAATCAATTTGAAGATTTGCTGCGTTATTTCCATGTTGCCGACAATAATAATCTTGGTCCTAATGATAATTTTGCTAAAGTGCGCCCTCTATGGAATCTGCTCAATGCACGATGGGTAAAGTATTACCCTGGAGATAGAAATTTGAGCATTGACGAATCTATGATTCGATATTTTGGGGAACATAGTACTAAGCAGCATATCCATGGAAAGCCAATCAGATTTGGATATAAAAATTGGTCTATTTGTACGCGACTTGGATCAATAACACACGCAATTGTATTTTTAAGTAATAATTATAAGATTTAAAACTTCGTACAATAAATAAAAAGTGAATACAATCGTTTTATTTCCCAACGAAATCCATAGCCACTGACAGTATCTTACATGTATGTTTAATCCTAGTGTTATATATATATATATATTATAGGTATGAATAAAAATCTTTGATCTTGAATTTTGAATATTTTTTCAGGGTTAAATGTTTCGTCACAGAAAGGAATACGAGGAAGTTGTTGTTTAGCACATTTTTTATATCGTCATTGTTTGCTTAATTTGTCAACGATGTTCGACGTGCGTGAAATTTTACTGCTTAATTCTGTAAAAAAAAACAACAGCTGTTTATTTATAATATCTGGGGACCCAGCCCTGCTAGGAGTTTGTTGCTGCAGTTGGTCGCACATACTGCACATCACTCATTAGACCGTTATACGTTGTATCTACATATTAGCTAAATGATTAAATACCTGTGAGAATGTGACCAAAAAAGGGTACTTGTTGAAGCAAGGGGGATGTGTGTGTGGATTCGACCTCATTTGAACGAAACTTTCTGGTTAGGCTTCTCCCTCCTCCGACCCATTAAATACTGTCACGTGATGTTAGGGCGGGAATCTCACGGGAATGATGATGTAATTTTTTGATTTTCATTTGAATTTCTGCCTATTTTTATTGAAATAACCAAAACTTGGAATGAAGTTCTTTTTTTGTCATTATAATTTCTGCCTTATTTTCATAGACATGAAGTCGAATTACCGATTACATTGTGCGCAAAAGATAATGATAATGAGACCTACATAGTTAGATCGATTTTTCGACCGGAAAAACCCCTAAACCAAATTTCATCGAAAACTTTAGCGGCGTTTTCGCGAACTCAAAACATATACATATATGTAGGCATACGCAGATAGCAAAAGACAGGCAGAAGTGGCATAATAGTGAGAAGGCCTTTCTTTACCCAAGTATCGGTGCCCAGTAAAAAAATAAATAATAGAATCAATCTAATAAATAATTGAATATAATAGTATTATAATTGAAAAAGGTAATTCATTATAGAAATAAATTAATACGATCTCAAAATTACACATAAATGCATGCAATATTACAATAGGTGTTATTGAATGAAGATTTTTAAAAATACAAGGTTCGTCTTCAAAATTGAGTAATTTTTCACTGAATTAATAGGTCAGCAATAAATTTTGAGCGCCTTATAAATAATTTTCAATGCATGCAATATTATAATGGGTGTTATTTAATGCACGTTTTTAAAAATACCGATCTTGTCTTCAAAATTGATTATTGAATAGGTCTACTGAATTAATAGGTCAGCAGTACATTTTAAACGCCTTATGAATTATTTTATCGACACACGTATCATAAACTCTTTTTACTGCGTCCAAAAACCGCACGTTACGACCAGCATAATGATATACTATGTGGTAAAAACTCATGTCTTATATGAATATTGATAAATTATGTATCAATATTTCGAAATATTATGACATTCAAATTTCGAACGCCGACGCCTGCCTGCGTGCCGCCCCTAGTTTGTCTGTGAAGTTGGTACTACCGGACAAGCTAAACAAGTGCAGAGCAATGATCAATGCCACAATGCCGGTCGAACATGCGGTTCCTGAACACATCAAAGAGATATGATATGTGTGTAGATAAACTAGTATATCTAACTGTACATAATTAGGCATTATATATCAGTCACATAAACTACTATGAAAGCAAATACTATATTACAAGCTACGGTTGACACATGTATCCTAATGGTCATGATAATTCTATTGCAACTATATTGTAATAAGATTACATATCGCCAGATTTTAATAAGTGTATCAACTGCATCTTTAAAATAATTTCGACGACTTCTAATTTCATATTTCACCAGTCACCAGTATTTTTATTCATTAGCTTTAGAAATTGATTATCTTCTATACTAGATTCGCATTATTATTTGGAAATCGGCCTAGTTCCGGCTACTATGGCTCGTAAAGAGTCTTACATCACATGAATGTCTAGAAAGGGCCGCCTAGGAAGTGGCGCCGTGATTCGGATTTTCTATTCTATTCGAACTACAATCGTCGAAAATACTGGAAAATCAGGCAAATTTTCATGAAAAAATAATATGATTTATTAATTTAGTTGTTGAATAAATACATTCAATGAATAATGATTAATTTTGAGGCTATAATTTGATTTTATAACCAGACAGATGTTGGATCAGAGTGCCACTTACAAAAATTACCGCTGAGTTATCAATTTGGATGAAATATTTATCCGTAGCGCTGAGTTGTATGAAATGTTGTTTGTGAATTACCGCTAGATGTTTCATATTCTGTTGCGGTAGTAAAGATGATGAATTAATGTAATAGAAGCTGTGCTATTAACTCATTGCTTTCATACAAAAATAGACGCTAGGTTGCAGGTGCTGAAGAAAACTTTTGATAACCCTATAATAATTATTTCAGTTTAAATTATAAAAAAACTTACATCGTAAATATTCAAATTCTGATGATGGGAATAAATGGCTTTTTATTTATTTATTTATTAACTGAATGTTTACTTTATTTAGTTATAAATAAGTACATTGTTTTTTTCATTTACGACAACCCGAATGGCCGAGTCGGCAGTGACCCTGCCTACGGAGCCAAGGGTCCCGGGTTCGAGTACCGGTGGGGGAAAATATTTGTTTGGTAATAATTAATGTTTGTACCCTAGTCATGGTTGTTTATCTATCTAAGTATAATATTTATCTATATAAGTACGTGTATTGTTGTCTAGTACCCAAGATACGGGGAATCCTAGTTTGGGGCTAGATCAATGTATGTAAATAGTGTCCAAGGTATTATTATTATTATTATTATTTACTACGATTATCTGCCAATTCAACACTACTAACTAATCGTTGTTTGTTGAAAGAAAGTAGCGATGTTTAGAAAGAGTTTTTTCTACATCAGAACAACTTATTGAATCGAACAAGTTCCCTACTTTACACATTATGTTGTGAGAACCTCGGTGTTCCATACTCGTGAGTACGTTAGCACTTACCATTTCACCTTTAGAGAGGAGACCGCTCTAATGATGATAAATGTCTAGGAAAGTTGAAACGTTTTCTATTTGATGTCGTGTCATGAGTTCCTAGAATTTCCTATAGATACATGACAGGTGAAATGTCGGAGATTTTATACCTTAAGGTATATGCATAGATCTGTTGATCTGACGATATTATTGTTTACTGCAGGTGAAAATTCACGTAACAAGCTTATGGAAAAGACATTTACAAAGGCAAGCTTATCTCTAACAAGAGATTTCTTCCTGCAAATCTAAGATGGAATTGATAAATTTAATAGCAGTTTTCTTATGTTCCTTGAACTATAATTTGATTAGCATTTATATAAAAAAAAGTCCTAAAATACTTTCTCTGCCGGGACTCACTTTCAAGCGAACTTTACTTGTACTAACCAAATTGGGTCTTATTAATTACTATATGTAGAGATACTATAATACTGTCTAACACATGCCTTTACTATAACAGACATATAACCTGTTCCAAGGTTTTTAAGTTAGGTTTAGTACAATATTTCGCCGTGTATAGGGCTGACAGCACGTGCGAGCAGGGCGAGTCAACTTATATCTGACTCTTTTTTTTTTGTGGGTCTTATTAATTACTATATGTAGAGATACTATAATACTGTCTAACACATGCCTTTACTATAACAGACATATAACCTGTTCCAAGGTTTTTAAGTTAGGTTTAGTACAATATTTCGCCGTGTATAGGGCTGACAGCACGTGCGAGCAGGGCGAGTCAACTTATATCTGACTCTTTTTTTTTTGTGGGTCTTATTAATTACTATATGTAGAGATACTATAATACTGTCTAACACATGCCTTTACTATAACAGACATATAACCTGTTCCAAGGTTTTTAAGTTAGGTTTAGTACAATATTTCGCCGTGTATAGGGCTGACAGCACGTGCGAGCAGGGCGAGTCAACTTATATCTAACTCTTTTTTTTTTGTGGGGAAAAAAATGGTATTACCCATGCCCGGGAGTCAGACCTCCCTGCTATGTCCGGGTCCCTGCACATTGAGCGGGCATCAGCTCGTGTAGTATGCGGACTAAAAAATAACCCCAGTGTTTGTGTACAGTTATCGATAATCGATTTAACTATGTCCCATGGACTGTGGCGCCATGTGCGTGTGTGTGGCCATGGAGATTATCTTACTCAATAATTTTGACAACTCTATATTTTATATTGAGTTCCCAAAGTAATTCACTGAAATAGATGACCCGATAGACGTCGTACTGTCAAATAATGTCAATACCAACCAATGCCATCTATTGACAGAAGCATAAACTGAACCAAATATATATACATTTATCGGCTGTTCCATTTGCGTTTTAAATATTTTCTCTTCAATAGGAAGTATAGGAACCTTCCTAAGACTTCAACGAATAGTTTTAAAAAAAAAGTTCGTAGCCTTTTCCGAGTTTCACGCTTACATCGATTAACTTTTATTTTTTATTTTTGTTTTATTTAATAAGGAACACCAACAGTACTTATACTCTTCATACATCCAAACACAAGAAAGAGAACACATAATAGTGCAAACCCAATTAAAGGTTAACACAACATATAAAAACCGGTCAAGTGCGAGTCTAAATCGCGCACGAAGGGTTCCGTACCACCGTTCAATGGAAGCGATGGTGTGGAGTGAATAGTTTGGATTTTACACAGCAAAATATTGTTTACAAAGTTATTGGTGCGGTTACTTTCACACTCCATGTACGTAACCAGGTGCATCCATAAGTTTGTATGTGGTATTGAAAGAATTGTTGTATGGGAGCCCCCTTAAATATTTCTTTTATCCTGTTTTTTAGTATTTGTTGTTATAGCGGCAACATAAATACATCATCTGTGAAAATTTCAACTGTCTAACTATCACGGTTCGTGAGATACAGCCTGGTGACAGACGGACGGACGGACAGCGGAGTCTTAGTAATAGGGTCCCGTTTGGAACCCTTCGGGTACGGAACCCTAAAAACATGCTTTGGTAACGCCTAAAAACTACCGAAACAAATCTAAGTACTAAATTTAAAGAAAAGCGAAAAAAAAGCACTCATTTGGTAAATTAAAAATAACACGAACAAAGGATATTAAAGAAACATTTTTAAATTAAATTAAATTACTTGGCTACAGGCTGCTGCAACAACACTTTTAAATTAATTAAGTCTTAAATATATCCATTTCCTGTGAGCGTGATGACTATAACTTATTGTAATGTCTAAAAACTCTATTGTGTATACTATTGAAACCGACATTGGCCCTAGATGGCCGTACGTTTTATTTATATAAGTACACATGATCCTTGTTTCTAGTCTAGGGTAATCTCCACCTACCTACCTCCACCTACTTTAGCTGATAAAACAAGTTTTTTTTATCACTTTGTATGCCCAGTTTCTTAATTTTTTCTTTTTACGAAATTGTTGTTATTTAATTCAAAATTGTCTATGTCTAAGCTATTTTACTGAATCATTAATTTGCAAGTTTACAAACGACAGTTGAAAAGTTACATAAAAAGTATTTGTTTTTTCAGAAAAAAAAAGTTGAAAACCTAAATTACTCGAAAGCCATTAAAGGGGTTAAATTTGTTAGAAATTGTTTTTTATTTTACCCCTCGTAATATGAGAATCGAATTACCGGACACCTGTAGATAGATCGCGGTGATTTTCGTTCGAAGTAGTAGGGCGTAACGGACACCGAGCTGTTCCGGTTTACCTCCACGGTACACTAAAAAGAAATGTCCGTTGTAATTCCATTGTTATTTTCTCGGCAGCTAAAAGGCAAACTGCCTGATATCCTGACTCCCTGCCTACCCTCTGCACAGGACAATGACTGGCCGGTCTATTTGCTGACATAATAAAATAGACCCTTGCCTTCAATACCACTGTGTTCCCGTAGGATCCCAAAATGATGACCCCTTACTTTCAAAAAATGTGACAAAAAATCATCTGCCATCTGTCATCATTTTCTTTCATAAATTTCAATGTATTATTGCTATTTTTCATTCGATTACGCTTCAACTTAAGTACCTATACATACAACAATTTTGGATGAGCTTCTACAAGAGAACAGTCGTTGAATGTTTTTTTTGATAAAATCTAAATAGTATACTATAATTATTAGGTATATGAATATTATAGTTTAGCTGTTACTATAGATCTAACTATAAAGTCATGATGCAAAAATAGTAGGTACATTTTGATAATAATTAACCACACAACGAAAATGTAATCAATTATTTATGGAAAATGACGCGCTGGATTTGTTTTTTCCGTGCGCAGGAGTAATTATAGGTAACTACTAAACAGCCTTTTAATATTTTTTTTGAATTAGCAACTTAAGGTGTAGTGAAAAAAATATATGTACTTTGATAAAATAACGATAAGAATTGGATGATTGAAAAAAGTTTACATATCACAAATATAAGTACTGTTTGCAGCCATAAAACTCTTAGAGGAAATAAAAAATATATAAAGTAAAAAGCAATAACGCGGTCATGGAAAGTAATAAACGGTCAAGTACGAGTCGGACTCTCGCAAGAAAGGTTCTGTGCTACCGCGCAATGGTATTCAAGTTTCTTGCATGGGGATTAGGCATCATCGTCTTTCCTCTGTGTTAAGATAGCAAAATATTGTTTATATTTATATGTTGTTTATATTGTTTATACTAATGCTCCAAGTATTTAACCAGGTGCATTTATAAGTTTGTATGTGGTATTGAATAAAATTGTGCACCCTATTGAAACTAGGTTTCAGAACCGGGAAATCCCGGTCTCGAAAGTACCGGGAATTCCCGGTTCTTTTGTCAGTAAAATGGAACCGGGAAACCAAATTTGATTCCCGGTTCTTTCGGTACTTTCGGGAATTTTATTTTTATTAAGCGATTCACACTACTATTTACTTATTTACTCTTACTTTAATTTTCCACACTTTCTACTATTCAAACATTCAAAACTAACGTGAATAATTCAGCGTTAAAATAAATAACGCGCGAAATTAATGGTGCGCTCGATATTACCAATAACTACCTACACTCGCTCGCTGTTGCTAGGAAGGAAAGTAAGTATATAGTAAGTGAAGCTTCCCCGCGCCTGCCGCGCATGCCCCGCTCGCGCGCCACGATCTTTCGTTCACTCACTCAGTTTTCGGATTGCATTGCGCGCGTGTGTGATTTTGATGATAACCTCAAAGGCTTTTAGTAGATTTTGTTGTTAATTTCTGACAAAACGAGGTGAAATATTTATGAGGTATGTATTTTTGTATGTATTATTACGTAAACATCATAATTTTAGTTAATGTTTGCGCTTTTAGTAAAATTTGTGCGGCTAAAGTTATCATTCACATTGTGTTTTATTTGGATTATACTTACTGGATTTAATGCTTTGTTTATTTTATACTAGCTCATGCCCGCGATTTCTTTCGTCGTTCGTTGGCATACAAATAAGAAAATCTTATTCAATAGCTTTGTAGTAATTTTGATGAAATAAGAAGCGTGTTACGCAAAGCTTTGTTTTATTTACATAGGTAACCTACCTTACCTACCTACTTAATTATTGCTTTGATTATTTGTAGTAGAGCCCTATTGTAGTCACTCTAGTGTCCGTCTGTCTGTCTGTCCGTCTGTCAGACAGGTTTTACATCCAAATGGTTAGAGCTATAGTCTTAAAGTGTTTAAATTACATATTATGTATCTTAAATGTAAATGGAACTGTTTCGCATTTATGCATTTTGTTTTATTATAGGCGATGAATTTTGAAGAACTTTCTACCAAGGCTGGTGATAAGTCGTCTGTATGGCATTACTTTCTTCGGGATTAGGATAAGATATCAGCTAAATGTAAGAAATGTCAGAAAATATTAAAATGTGCTGGTGGCAGTACAAGTGGACTCCAAAAGCATTTAAAAAATGTTCATCATACCAGCTTGTCAGCTGAAATGGAAAACCTCGCTAACCCAACTAGTAGCGGTGGAAACACAACGACTGCGATTCCTTCTACAAGTACAGAAGATGTGCCCAAAAAAAAGACCAAATTAACAGATTATTATGAATGTGATTCAAATCCTAGTATGGAGGTGATGATTTCCCGCATGACTGCTTTAAGAGGATACCCTTTCCGCCAATTTGTAGAATGTGAGGATTTAAAAAGGCTTTTTAAAAAATCAGGTCACACATTGCCGAAATCTGTCGATACAATCCAAAGTATTGTTGTTAGAGTGGCCATTCAAAAGAAAATCCAACTGACTAACGAGATTAAAGCACTACTTAAAGCGGGCCATAAATTTTCTATGTCATTTGACGAGTGGACATCGGTTAGAAACCGTAGATATCTGAGCTTGAATTTACACTCATGTCATTTTTCTGGAGGCAAAAACTTTAAAAATTTGGGGCTCATCAGAATCTACGGCTCCTTACCAGCTAAAAAATGCGTCGAAGAAATATGCAGCAAATTAAATGAGTTCGGAGTGTCACTGGAAAATGACATTATCGCTGAGACAACAGACGGATGCAGTATGATGAAGAAAGTCGGCAAATTTTTGTCATCCTATCACCAACTTTGTATTGCCCATGCACTCCAACTTGCAATTGCAAATGTTTTTTACAAAAAAATGACGAATGAGACAGAAGAAGCCGAAGAAGAAACTCAGTTCGCAATAGAAGACGACGATGACGATATTCCTTTGGCAGCACTAAGTAGACAGAGACTTCAAGTGAACATGGAATCTTTAGATGAGAATTCGGATTCGGACTCAGACAGCGAAGCCGATGGCGCCGAGTTCTTGTCTCAAAATACGTCACCAGTTTCAGAACGTCAATTTGATGACAGAGATTTACTCCTAAAAGTCAAAAAAGTAGTTAGACTTTTCCGCAAATCTCCAACTAAAAACGATGACGTTCTGCAAAAGTACTTCATCGCTGATTTTCATAAAGAATATTCACTAACATGTGACTCAATAAAACGTTGGAGTAGCCTCGCTTTTACGCTTGAACGATTCTTGAAGCTGCGAACTTGCATTGTGAAAGCATTAATTGATTTAAAATCCACAATAAAATTTTCAGAAGCAGATTGGGAACTAATTGGGAAGTTACACGAAGTTCTTGACATAATCAAAACCGTATTAGAAGCTTTATGTCGTAGCGATTCTACATTATTGACAGCAGATGTTGCTATCAAATTCGCATTAAAAAAAGTTGCGAATATCGAAAATAACTATGTAGCCGAAAAAATGATCATGATGTTAAAAAAACGATACACAGAACGGCGTCTCAATGTTGCAGCTGCGACTCTGAATTACTTGCAAAATCCAGAAAGTTATTTCCTCCAACAAAATGATGAAGATTCATTAGTTTTTTCGCGGCCAAGCAGCGATGAAATGTGCAACGCAATAGTGTCATTGCTAAGTCGCACCAAATCCTCAACAACTCCGGTATCTCAAGCTGAACCCCTACAAACCTCACAAGGTGAACAGGCGAATGAACGTGAATTTGACTCTGATGTGCTTGAAGTTCAAAACATTGCTTTGACAAAAGGCGATGAGTTAAATGCTGAGCTTGCAAAGGCTGTTAGTGAAAAACGCGTTAGATCTTCTGCTCATGAAGATCTCTTTACGAATGTTAGGATTGAAATGGCTCTCTTTGAGAATGGAGGAGATCGTGGGCGTTACTTGTCTCAGGCATATGACCATCTATTAACGATTCCGCCAACCAGTGTTGAGCCAGAAAGAGTTTTCTCTTCGGCAGGTTTGTTATGCAACAAAATAAGATCTCGTTTGAGTGACAAAAATCTAGATGCACTGTTGTTTTTAAGGTCCTATTATAGAGAAGAGAGCTAAAAGCTCTTAAAAAGCTAAACTTTGGTTACGCCATATTTTATGAATAGGTAGGTACTCGGAAAGAGATATTATTCTTAAATATTTTTTGGTAAAAAAAATTAATTTTGTTTTCTTTGAAAAATGTTTAAGATATTTATAAATATTTAAGGAATCTCAGGTGACTGGCTAATTTTTACCATTTTATTGACAGTTAACACTTACTTAAGAACCTAACAAAAACACTGTGATTGATTATAGTCTGATTTATATATAATAACTTACTACTAGGTATGAGAATAGAAAATAGTTTAATTTTGTTGCTTTTGAAAAATGTTTAAGATAATTCTAAATGTTTAAGGTATTTAAAATGACTACCTAATTTTGACCATTTTATTGACAGTAAATACTTAAGATCCTAAGAATAACACTGTGATTGACAATAGTCTGATTTATATATAATTACTTACTACTAGGTATGAGAATAGAAAATAGTTTAATTTTGTTTTCTTTAAAAATGTTTAAGATAATTCTAAATGTTAAGGAATCTAAGATGACTGCCTTATTTTTACTCTTTAATTGACAGTAAATACTTACTTTAGTACCTAACAATAACATAACACTATGATTAATTATAGTCTGATTTATATATAACTACCTACTACTAGGTATGAGAACAGAAAATAGAAGAAAAAATTTCGAATTAAAGTTACTTGAATACAGAATTTTAGTTTACTTTTGAAGCATAACCCTTGTTTGTTTTCTATGACAAAAACTAGCAAGAACCGAAAATACCGAAAAAACCGGGAAATCCCGGTTCCGTAATACAAAAGTACCGAAATTCCCGGTTCTCAAAAATAATACCGGTTCCGAAAACACTAATTGAAACCATACATTTCTCATAATTTTTTCTGTAATATTTAAGAAATTACTGTCAGTACTTTCGCAGATAAATTCTTAAATATTTATTAACGAAAAAAATATATTTGAGAGCCCCATAATAATCAATTAAACTTGACACACGATACCTACGGTTTGGAATACTTTGTTTTATATCCCATTATTTTTCTTATAGTATTTATTTAGGGTTTAAAAAAAGGTACTTAAGGATAAATATTTTTATAACTTAACATTTCAGGCTTATAAAAAAAATTGAGATCCTCGCAACTAGCCTATTCATCAGACACGTCACACAACATAGTACGAAAAACTTTAATTTTAATATAATTTTTGCCCGCTAATTGCCCCTTTAAACTACCTTTCTCATATTTTTTTTAACTAAGCATTTTAGGATTATGAAAACCCTTTCAACGAGCCCATTCTTAAGACATGCCACACGAGACAGTTTGAAAAACTTATATTTTTTATTTCCTGCTCTACCCCCCAAAATTGCGCCCCGAATTCAAAATATATTTGCTTACGTAACGCGTGGGTGTTGGGCTCACAAAAATACATAACTCAATCGCTTCAGAATTCAGTCATTTAATATTAGTTTTACACACCTAGGACAGCCACACAGTGATCCTATAATGGTTTCGTTTTTCCTTTTTAAAGGTACGGACCTCTAAAAAGCACTAGTATTACTAGGCTCAATTATGAACCCAAATGCGTTGCCATAAAGATGAGATTGAGAGGAGACCTGTAGAGGAGAACAACCGGAAATCCGGACAGAAATCCGGACTGATATATGAAAGGATTTTGGCCCAAGCTGAATGGAGACTCTTCGCCCGCTTGGTTAATACACATCGTTAACATTTACATCGACTTCAGATTCCATAAAGGTGACGTTATTATTAGCAATACTTAGATTATATATGTCACCGTTAGATTTTCAAAACTGTTAGTTTATAATCTAACGTTTTTTCACTCGTTAGTTCACCTATCGATAAATTGTAAACTGTACCGTACTGCTTACGATATGACGCGTTAGTTTATAACAAAACCGTTAAATGGTGAACTGGTTTAAACTTGAATCGCAAAAGAAATACCAGGGCAAACATCACTGCGGTAGCTTAGGTGAAGACGTAAAAATAGTCTTCATGTTAGGTTGACAATTTGACATGTAAGAACAAGGAATTGTAAATTCTAAACCCCCTCTCGTGTATATGTCACCGTAAGATTGTCAAAACCATAAGTTTACAAACTAACGTGCTTAAGTTTTAGTTAGTTTACAAACATATGGTTTTGACAATCCATATGACATGTGACATATACATGCTTCGTGAATTATGTGAGTATCACCAGGTCTATCTGTTAGTAGAATCTAATCATTGCATTTCTAACGATCGTCAACACACCTCAACATGAACTCAAACTAGTGGTGGCCCTGTGAGCTGTAGCCCTAGCAAGCGACTGAGGAAATTTGCGTTTTTATTTCTTTTCTATTTTCTATCCCCGCACACCCCCGACCCCTTGAAGTTCATCGGATGAACAAGTAGAGTTATTATAAAAACAAACAACCCGACTGCATTTTCTTTCAATACCAGACACAAACCTATGATTGCACTTGGTTTCGTACATGGATTATGAAAGTATCGACAAAAATAAACCTTATAATTATCGACCCTGCTCACGAAAATTCACAGGAATCGGTTGAGAAATGCGATCTGTGGAAGAGAACAGCTGGAAAACCGGAAATCCGGAGATACGACAGCATTTTTTCCCAAGCTGAAAGGATATGCTTCGCTCGCTCGTCAATCATGTCAATGCTCAGGCCTATAGTAATTGATTCTACATAAATGGTACCCTGTAAAAATTACGCGCAATATACACAACAGCAACAGAACAAAGGGTAACGCCGTTTTCCAAACGGGGTGGTAGAGGCACGCTGTTATGTTACTTTTACCCGACTAAATATTTGTCTCATATGTTGTTAAAAAGGTTTTATTAAACGCTCCAAAAAGAAGAAAATAAACTTTAATGAAATCAAACCTATAAATTAATTACATCACACAATTTATCATGATATAAAAGCTTGCTACGAGATTTTCATCTTCTGTCAATTCAATATCACTGGAATCTTCTGTCAATTCAATAACACAGTCTGTAAAATAGATAGGTAACTACATCTACATAAGTAAATCACGCAGCAAGCTTTTAAATCCTTATAAATTGTGTGATGTAATTAATTGAAAGGTTTAATTCAATTTAAAGTTTATTTTCTTTTTTTTTGGAGCGTTTAATAAAACCTTTTTTTAATGTTTTTTTACTTTAAGTTTATTTTCTTTTTTTTGTTGTTGCTGAGTTATTGTATCTATGCCTGTTCATTTAGACAGTATAGTTCTTCAATAAGGAGACCTTCTAGTGATTTGACTCGTAAAACATTAGAATGGGGCTATGAAGAGCATCTGTTAGAGATATCACATAATTAAATCCGGTATTAATTAAGAAAATTGGTATGCCTTGCCACCACAACGCTGTGAGGGATTAGGGAAACTATGAAGACGTAACTAAAAAAACAACTAGAACCATAGTACCTACTTGTCACGACGTATCAAATGAGCTCAAACTCGATAGGGTTGCGTCGTTTTGTTGCAGAGTTCCCATGGCCACCTTCTGGCTCCATTATCAGATCAGCAGCCTTATGGCGTAAGTCGTCTGAGCTATGAACTTCATATAGACTTTTACGTTTGACACCTTGCACCAGCTTCATCTGTCAAATTGGTATCACGCAAGTAGCACCATAATGGAGGCCATACCCAAGATCATTGAATGAAGCCTAGAAGCCTCCGGTGATACCCCGCAATCGATGAAATTGTATGAGCATGAGATGAACCATAGACACACGCTATGAACTTCAGAGAGTTACGCCATAAGGCTGCAGCTCTATGTTATCTAAATATTGTATTGTCATCCAATTTACATATGCATGCAAAATTTCAGCTCAATCGGAAATCAGGAAGTGGGTCAAATTTGACCCGAAAGATTCCACCCGGACAAACATAACTATAAATATATTTAAAAATGAGAATCAAGAAACTTAACTGACATTATTAATAATAACAATTTGACATTTCATAATATTGAAACTATTCACTCCACACCATCCCTACCATTGTAGAGTGGTACGGAACCTTTCGTGCGAAAGTTTGACTCGCTCTTGACAGTTTTTATATAACAAGAGTCGATAAAACTTTTTTTCTGTACCCAATATTGTTGTTGTCGCCCTCCCATTGATTTATCTGCACCATACATTCGCTGCTGGATTAATCAGGGTAAAGACTAGTTTACACGGCGCCAGCTAGCGTACTAGCTGACGTGGTTGATTACTATCATGCACTGTAGGTAAGCATCATACCGAGATACCATCATATGAAACCTTAAGATATATATATATATATATATATATATATGAAGATGTAGAGACAAACTGGAAACCTACTTACATCGCTTGTGTTGAGTTTATTAAGTAATCTGTTTTGTAATGGTTGCATATATAAAATAAATACAAATTTTAAGTTTAGATATCATTCATTCGTAACACAAACTTTACGTATATACCTATGTTCAGTAAATCTCATCAAGCACTAAATATTACAATTCAAAAACTACTTTACCGTAATGCCATCGGCATATGTCAACATTATCAAACGATGACATTTCGTTTGTCATACTCTGTTCTCACCTCGCGATACGTGTACGTCACTCATTGCATTCTAGAAGGGTAGTCCTAAAGCGTAGATTAACAACATCGCGTTATGACTAGACATATGTCGAAGTAGTGATCTAGCTAGTTAGACCTAACGCGATTTAGGTCAGAAGAGAGGAAGACAAAGAGATTGATAGAAAGGTTGATCTTTTGTCACATAGATAATAGCGAGTAAAGAGTTCATATTTGTTTTGTGAGGTAAGATCTTTTATAAACAACCTATTTATGATGAATGATGAACGTGGTTACTTACTCTGTGGTTGTATGCTAACCGAAATATATCAAATGCTTATCTTATGAGGCCTTGGGATCCTACTACCTTTTGAGAAATTTCTGCATTATATCTTTTTCTGAAATGTATTCAAGCTATGGACCTGCTAGTACCTACATTCAGCAGAATTAAAAAGAAGAATAAATAGGTTGTTTATAAAAGATCTTTTATAAACAAACTATTTATGATGAATGATGAACGCGGGTACTTACTCTGTGGTTGTATGCTAACCAAAATATATCAGATGTTTATCTTCTGAGGCTATGTGATCCTACTACCTTTTGAGAAATTTCAGCATTATATATTTTTCTGAAATTTACTCAAGCTACAGTACCTACATTCAGCAGAATTAAGAATCTACCGAGTGCAGAATGTGCTCTAAATGCGGACATACCGCACTAAATAAAAGTGAAGATCAATCATTATTTATGTTGTCCTTAGTTTAGGCATAGCCGTCTTTTAGTAAATTTTAAGTTCCTTTATTATTTTTGACAAAAGGAACATCATCGAAGTCCATACCAATAAAATACAATGCAATGCAGATTGACTGTATTTTTTATTTAGATGGATGATACCCACAAGTTTATTTAATACAAGTAATTTATATCATAGAGCACTCCAGATCAAGTGTCAATAAGTTATCACAAATAAGTTTGCAAATGTAGGTTTAAATTTAAATGTAGATTAAAATTTAGCTTTAATACGAATTGAAAGACGTACTGAGGAATAGGCCAATACGATCATTGATGTTTAGGCATAACACGACTTAGTCTCTTTACGGATCAGGTACACTCTCCTAGAACCACTCAACCTAGAGACCAGCTCAACTCCAGCTTAACTGTGCTATTGAACCAGCTTCCTGGGAATCGGGGATCCCCCAGGCGATACCACGGAATATATCTGGTAAGTGTAAATCTATCGCATTACTACTACGCATTTTCTACGTACAGTAAGAAACGGAAATAGAAGGGCCTGTCGGCATACTAATAAAGTAGGTGCGATCAGTTTAGCTCGTGAACCGTGTGACCAGTGTACACCACCAGTTAGTCAGTCGAGCCACTGTCATACGGGTATCTGATATAGCTACTGTCTAGCAATGCAGCCGGCACAGTGTAACCACGCCTTAATTCAGTTGAACCGACAATATGCCGACAATGCTGCAGTCGTAAACAAACGCGAAGAATTATCAAAGACTTTCCATCCCTCGGTTAACTTGAAAAATTTAAAGAAAACGAAGGTAGTTACAAAAAGCTTGAGCAATTGGGTTTGTTGCCTTTAAACTTTTTTTACTTTTCGACTTATTTATATCAACAATCGAGGTTTTTTTTTGTAAAATTAGGGACCTCTTTCCGTAAAACTATTTTAATTTGATTCTTACCCTAAAAATTATAAAGAAATAATCATTTTAGACGTTAATTTTACTGGACGTGGCTTCAAAGTTGTAAGGCTATTCCGCAAATCGCTTTGCTTTTGACAGGTCCAAATCCAATTTTTTTACATTTGCAATAAAAATATTGCTGATATAGTGAAGGGGTATAGATAACTATTTATTAGCTAAACGAAGTTTAGTGATTGATAATGGATCAATTCAAATATGGTTGTAAGTCAAAACAATAATAATTTATGCGAATTAACTAACAAATACTTATTAAAATAAAAAGGCTGATAAATAATAACCTGATAATAACACAGTTACTCACCGAAACCAATGCTACTATCATCATTAGAAACCAAATACCCTTACCCTTTACACTGACTCACCTATAACTCAATGTTAGTACCTATAAAGGTGAATAATAACCGCATATACGGCAGGGCCATCCCTTATTGTCGATCACAGCGATATGAGAGACAATTACTTATAATTTATAAGGGAAGCTTCATTGGATAAAATATTCTAGGTATCGTAAGTGGGCTGTAACATGGAGAATAGATTAGCTAACATCTTGTCACTGATTGTACTACTCTATCTTCTTATACCTGGGATTATCCCTCTTTGGGAATACAGTCATGGATATGTGTTTGTGTACCTCTAAGACTAATAAACAAATATTCATGCTCATCACACAAATACACTAACGAGCAATGAAAAAGTTCCACCCACAAAATGCTGACAAACACCTTAATATCTCCTAAGACATAGAACCAATATTACGTTTACAATATTTACGTTTTTAATTGGTAATATTCTGATGCGATGTTAAATGTACTTCAATATTGCAGGCGGCGTCATTAAGCTAGCCTTTCCCGTTTAGGAGTAATTTGGTGCTATGTCACTGGAATTTTTTCATTGCTCGTCAGTGTATTTGCTCTTACCAGGATTCGAACCCAGGACCGTTATAATCCAACTATTATTATAAATTTGAAAGTAGTGATGTTTGGATGTTTGTCGATTGTTGTCTTAAGTGGATTGATATTCACTGGACAAGAAATGGGTCCATTTAGTAGATAGCAGTAGATATCACTCTACCTTTATTTCTTACCCACTTGAAATAGAGTTCACAATAATGACTCTCGCACGAAGTGAATGAGGAATGAGTGTTCGCCAATGAAAGCCAACTTTTACTAACAAACACGACGATAAAAGTTCGCAATGAAAATCCGACAAAAGCTCTTTATTTTCATTAAAAGTTCAACTCAAAGCTTGCATTTAATGCAGGTATGTGTACGTATGTATATTCGAGATGAAAGAGGAATTAAAATTCTAATTTCTGGAATATGGTTTGCAAGTCGGGAGTCATACTGCGAGTTGTAGGCACCTGAATATTGGAGCTGATTGCCAATGATAACCTCCAATAGTAGAGAGGCAAGAAGGAAAATCTATCTATCTCAGTTCTTACTTGGTTCGCTGGAAGATATCTCTTGTTAGAGATAAGCTTGCCCTTGTTTACTATTTATGTTATATCACTTATATATGCGTTGTTTGTGGGCAATAAAGAATTTATGAATAAACATTTATATACAGACACTTGTATTGTTTCTGGCCCCACACCAGCGTAGCCTGTGTCATGGGAACCAGAAACAGTGACGTCACTGATATGCAAACATCCAAGACCTGGGGATTTCTTTTTCTTTCTCCCCAGCCGGGATTCTAACCCGGGACCTCACGTTTGGGAAGCACAGCCTCGACCGAATCATGATGAAATACTTTCGGTGCAATGCAGTATGCATTTACTTTGGGAACACCTGTGTTTCTGCCACCCCGTGTGTCATGGTGTGACGCTGTTTTGTATTTATACACATATCCAAGTCTTCTTCCAAAACAAAATGTCTCAATTTTTAAGTGTTATCCCCTATTGCGTTAGCTGTTGTACTGTCGCAGTCCACACAGGTACGGGTAATTTGTATTACAATAGGCTCCGGCCTCAGATGAGGCGGCCGGAATTCTAAATGCTTTAGTGATGTACTATATGGACTAGTTTTCGAATGTGGTTTTTCCCTAGAAAGTTATTTGTTTCACAAAGTAATCTACGAGAATATCGTATCGGGTTGATCCAGGCGCATAAACCATATGCTTAATAGCCAGATGTTCCGATCAACGACTGGGAGAGGGAACTCCTCTCGGTCTACGCACGTTTCTTGGTCACAATTCCATCACAGCCTTAGTCCATCTTTAACACGGTTATGTTGCAAATTATTTTACGGAACATGAGTGCGGCTTTTTTTTAAGAGACATTATTACTTAAAAGCTGTGCGATGTTAATAAATGTTTTTCATGTAAAATGTATGCTAAGAGTGCTAAGGTAATTTATGCGACAAAGTGGACTTTAAACACGTACCACGTGGCCTCGTTAGTCACAGTAAAGCTGGTAGTGAGGCCAGGCAGCTCGTTCGTTAAGACTCCATGCTCCAGGTGATCATTATCTCAAAGGGATATTGATTTTTTAATTTCAGCAAAGCTCCTATCAAATTTAAAAAATGCTGCAAATGTGCGGGGTGTTCATTTTTGATACGCTATAACTATATGACCGACGTATATTAAGTAGGTCCGTTTTTACAAAATGTTGTTTTTGTATATAGGCTACATATTTAGCACATCATTTAATCTTTATAACGAACTCATATACTCACACGCATTGCTTAACTGAAGTTTTGCTTCTTGTCTCTCTCATCAATACATGCATTCCCTGTCGCATATTGTTAGTTCATTTATTATGCAGCTCTCCGAGAAGGATTCCTCATTCAGTCCAGAAATGTAATCCGGCCAAATGAAAAATACTTTCCAGTAATAACGTCCTATTATCATCTCATCCCTACACCTCTCACGTGTACCCTGTCACGTCTATCGGTGAACCAGCAGGAAATTACAGAATGAAGACCTAACCCTTTGTAATAGAGTCGGTTTCAGGTGTTCAGGTGAGCACCAGCTGTAAACCGATTACGTCCCAACCTCGCTAATGCGCCGCAGACAAGATCATTGCGAAATCTCGTGAAACCTACAGGCTGCCGGTCATATGTGTGGAAATATAGTAGGGGTGCTATGTACACCCTTTAAATTACCGACAGGGAGGGTTATTTTCACCCATTTTCAGTTAAATTATAGTGCATAAGGTAACCTTCATGAAAAACTTCATAAACTTTAATATTTCGGGCAATTGCTTTCGTTGATTTGTTTTCATCCGGATAAATGTTGGCACAGCTGTGCCTCTGCCAGCCCACAAGGAAAAAGGTGTAAAGCTTTGTTTGTTGTTTTATTTACAGCGAAATTCCTTTAATTATTCAATATTTCCAAATTAATAGACTTCCCTGGTGCACTGATAACAGGATTAAAGCAGAACGCTTTGTCAGTAAGGATCAGGTTCGCATTGTTGGTCATGCTCGTATAATAATCGTATTACATATTAATTATGTTATGCACAGTATGACAAAATGTGTCTCACTCAGTACATGTAGTGGACTTTGCAGTAGTGACACAGAACTTCAGATAGTAGGGTTTTCGAGGTAATTACAAGTGTTTTTGTCAATAACCCAAGCCAAATATTAAAAAGTAATAAATATATACAAACCTCTAATATGATTAAATATCTATAAATTGCGAAAATCGCATTAAAAATGGGCAAATAGTTTCTGAGAAGTCCTCAAGCGTCGACCATCTGGCTGCTACAGCGCCACCTGGTGGTCTACAACCGTAAAACACATCTAAGTACCTGCTCTGGAATTTGTAGTTTAATGCAAAAACCGATTCAGTAGTTTTCCAGGAAAATGGTACATACACACACACACACACACACACACCCTCAAACACTCACAAATAACCTCTTACCCCAAACGCATTCCGCCCCAAGCGCACAAAATGGTGGACCGACTATAGATTATTACTTTATATTAAAAATACCAACCAAATCACTAATATGTGTAAATGCCTGGATCCCGGTCGATATATTTTAAGTAATTAAGGAGTCTGATCCGAATAACGAAGCTATTTCGATATGAATGATTAAACGGTTTTAATTTTGCTGCTCTGCTGTTATATAAATGAAACACATATTTGATTTCAGTTTTTTGATTTCATCATGAACATTCCATTACACATTATTTCCGTCCGAAAGTATTCTAATTAAAAGGACCAACAAAACTTCGATATTGCATAGTTCCCATTATTCAAAGGATTAATCTAAAAGCACTCTACCAATTGAGACCTATACCATTAGTTACGAGCTGATGTCAGAGCAATATTTTTTGCGGTCAATTATGCGCAAAATTGGATCACCATAGATTTTCTGCGCCAAGGGCGGGTGGAGTGTTGGGTGAGCGGGCTGAAATGCAACGCATACCGGCGTCAACCCTGCGTAGTATATTAAGCAAGATTAACTAGACTTAATGCTACCACACTGGCATTGTTATTAATCATCATCATAACATAATTGTCATCCAATGGACGTATCACTCGACACGAGGGACGACAGATTTTGACGAAAGTTAACATTAACGTTAGTAATAAATTTATGTGAAATTGTGCCACAAATTTTGAGATTTTTCAGTGTTGCATTAGGGGTGTACATTTCGCTAAATGTACGATACAGGGATTAACGGAAAGGTGTGGTCATCTTTTAAGGGGTTGTTATGGACTTAATTTCGAACAACTTTCACTAGGAAATCGATCAGAATAACTTTCTTTTTTACATCTCCATACAAATCAGCTGATCGCCTGATTCAAAATGTTGGGAGAGGGAAAAATGAAGTTGCCAACCCCCTAAAATATGACTACACCATTCTGTTACACCCTGTATGATCTAAAAATCCTTACGCATTCTAGGAAAAAATCCAAAATCAGTTTAAATCATACTTAAGTTTAACCGCAACACCAACGCCATAAAGAAGCATTTGGATCAGCAAATACTCTTATCAAAGAGCCTGCAATAAATTTTACTCTTATTCGTCCGCTACTTCTATTTACTGATGGGAGGTTTTATTTCCGTTCCGTTTGTAGAGGCAAAATGTCCATAGAAAAATACGAAATAAATTGCGCTTGCTGCAAAACTTCTTAGTTCTGATAAAAGCTGAAATGCCTTAAATATTTACTTCAATTGCCAGTATTCGAAACAGATACAGGTTCCTGGATTCTAAACTGCTTTCTTGAAATTTAGAGGCGTCTATCATACATTACCGAACTATGATCATTATTCAAATGTACAATGGATTTTCAACAATTCAAACAAACAAGTTGTAACTTAAACAGTTAGTTTTAGCTTCCTTCACTTTCATAAATTACACATAAATATTTGACGAAGTTTACAGCTATAAAAAAGAAAAATACGTACGCCAAAAAAATACTTATTCGTTTTGCAGTCATAAGACAGTCCGACTACTCTACGGAACTGAGAAGAATTTTATACGATGAAAACGTTTCGTTCATAGGTACAATAGTGACAGGTAAATAAGACAAATATTTCTCTTGTTGCGAGCACATCGCTGGAACATTAAGTAGCATTCAAGTTTGAGAGATGTTTGAACTTAAGCGGTTTACCAGTAGGTGTTGAAAGCAGACAGGTGGGGGTTCAGAGGGGGATGGCTCTGCTGGGTATTTTGTGAGGGCAAAATGTTACAATATAATATTTTTATTAGTCACTTTTATGAGGTTCCTTACTTAGCCCGGGAAATTTTATTGGGATTGTAAATCTTGATTTTGCGTAAGGTCCTCCGTACGCAAAATCATACACATTCTGTTTGAGTACATGAGTGAAACCTATTATTAAGTACTCTATTTTTTCAACTTATAAAAAACAAAATAGTTAGCCTACATGGTGTCGCACTGCTGGGCAAAAGCCTCACCGGTTAAGTTACTGTTATATTTTTTCCCTCACCTCTCCCTCAAATTGTACCTCAAATCTATTTATCTGCACTTCTTTCCACACCTCCAAATAACCAAAAAACTACCATAAAATAAGCCCAAAATAACCTATAAACGATAAAGCCTACAGAACAGCCACTAATGCGCCCCTATCATCACCTCGTGGACCTGCAGCCCTAACATAAGATTACCACACGATTACGCAGTCGTATGTAAATCTACAACTTTGTGTTAACATCACTAAACCGCATACATGAAACAAAGTGACTTTACATCGATTCTGCTGCTGTTGCAGCTTATGATTTGTTCTCGGTAGATTCAAATATGAACCATCATGTAGTTCTACAATTTACAGCCTTTTACAATGTTAACTGACCGCAAAGACTTAAAAACTTGCAAAGTCACACTCGACGTACTGCGATAAATGAAGGTGGTACCGCGTAAAACCTACTATAAACACTGGTTAGGGGTGGGTCGTGCTGCCTGGTTTTTGCCGCCAGTTATCCTCTTATGATTTATACCCTGCCTGCCCGGAATATGATTACCAGATGTTTAGTGGAGGTCCGGTAAGTAACCTCGAACTGGTGGGCGGAGGACGGAAGCACACCGGGGCTTAGTCATTGGTATTCCGATATTACAGTGTCAGCTTCAAGAGTAGTTAAGTCTTTGAGCTGTGAACTGTACAATACGTATAAGTAAGTTGTAAGCTAAATGTTGGATGTCTCTCTTGCAGACAACTGATCGCGTACGCCGTGTGATCGTGTACATTCTCTACATAGCCGACCAGTATCGTATCGGAAGTGCCCTTAATGGATATAAACGTCGTATTTAACTGGTCAGTAAACAGTCTACGTGTTTTTGAGCTCTTCGTTTATTACTGGTTCCGATAGAAGGGATCGTCGACCCAAAATGGTTATCGACGTTTGAATGGGTAAATGATTCGCTGAGTGTTCATGCTGAGGGCTGACATAAGGTTGAAGAAGCAATTTCTACTGATTTTTTCGATTTAATAACAAATATAGAAGGATTTAAATAAACTAATTTTGTAGCATACTTCTAATTATACATAGTCAGGTCATAAGATCTGTCACATGTACAATATGAAATAATTTAGACATGTTTATTATTTATGTAAACATTTATATAGCAAAATGAACTTAATAAAACATAGATTCTTATGGTAATAAAGTTTATTCAAAATGACCCCCGCGATTTTGAATACAGCCCTTTATTCTGCGCGGCCAGTCGTCTATCGCAGCACGAACAAGGTCCATGTCAATATCGGCGGCTGCCTTAATGAAGGATGCCTTGAGTATCTCCAAATCAGGATGAGGCTTTGAGCAGGCATTTTCCTCCAAGTGTTGCCATATCTTGTAATCTAACGGACTCAAATCTGGACTGGAGGAGGGCCAGTCTTCGTGCCGGATGAAGTCGATTTCACGCGCCGCCAGCCAGTCCTGTGTGCTTTTCGCTCTATGAGCTGGCGCAGAATCTTGTTGGAATACCCAGTGCCTGTTATTAAACATGGTATGAGAAACAGGTTCCACAAGGTTCTTGAGGACTGTATTTTGATACACAACTGCATTCGTTTTTACGCCTTTTTCACAAAAATGTACCTCAGTTAAGCCCCAATAAGAGACTCCCAACCAAACCATGAGCGAGGATGGAAAATGACCTCGTTGGACACGCGGAATACGGTTGCTCGCTTCTTCACTGCTGTGTGCGTACACCTTATCATTTTGTTTGTTGTAGCTCTCTTCCACGGTGAAATTTTTTTCATCCGAAAAAAGAATTTCCCGATGCTTTTTTCCCGCGTACCGCTTCAACAAAGCGCGGCATCTCTTCAGACTCAGGTCCATTAAACGAGCGTTTAAACGATGTCCTGTTTTTCTTCGATATGCCCTAAGCCCTAAGTCTTCATTTAACACCCTTTTCACCGTGGTCCTGCTTAACCCCATCTGAAGGGCCAACAGTTTCTGCTTACGTATGGGATTTCTTTGAATTCGCGCCTTCACAGCTTTTATCACTGCTGGAGTCCTAACAGAGCGAGGGCAACCACTTCTTGACCTGTCATCTACACTAGAGTCTTCATTGTATCGTTTTATGTTACGATAAACGAATCTTTTGGTTAATTTCAAATTTTTCAGTAAGTCGAAAATCTGAATTGGCGCGTAACCGCAACGATGCAACGCAATGACTGCGACACGGTCTTCTTTAAGTGTCCACTCCATATTTAAAAATGAGGGAAATTCTAAAAAGTACACATTTTTATTTTCATGAAAAATTCGAAATTCGAATTCAATAAACTTTTTTGTGGCCAGCGTTCTAAATTCAAAAGTTTTTATGGTGTGACAGAACTTATGACCTGACTATGTATTTATAGACTTAGAAATTGCGAGGTTATCACAATTATAAAGTCTTTCTGTAAAAGTAGGATGTAATTGTGCGATTTTAAAAGGAGATTATAGCTGATTTGTGTATGCTAATTTGTGGACTGTACACTCACTCATTCTGACACACAGAATGCTATCTTAGAACCTTCTTGGTGCGGTTGAGGCTCAGCACAACAGTACGGCACTGAGTATCTACACTTTTTCGCAAGGTCTGCTGTGTCGTGACGAGGGCGAGAGTGTCCGGAAGGTACTACCAGCTCTGGGGGACCGGCAGGATGCAGGTGCAAGCAGGTTTTAGCTCATCAGTGCGCGTTGATTGACGCGAGACGAAAGACAAGGAAATTGAGGTTAAAACGTAACGTATATAAGATACCCTGTCGAGTCAGATAATAAAATCTAAAGTAAATACAAAACAGTAATTATTTACCCAATTATGTACGTACATAAAACATCAGTCAAGAAGAGATTGATCTTATAAACCAAATAACAGGAAAAGTTTGGTTTGCAGCGTTTGTTAAACGTCAAATTACTTTTCCAATTTGAGTTTCGCGTCCCACGGAGTCGTAAGTGCGCGGAATGAGGGTAGGACATTATCCATAACTCTGAAACAAAACTGTGTTACGTTACGACACGATGTTCCTTTCTTGGAATTACTCACATTTTCTTACCCCTCTCTTCTGCCTGATATTATGCTGTTAAAACATATGCTTGGAGGCTTTAAAAATCATGAGACGTTGTTTGAATGGAAATTCTGATACACGCACAGTTATAAGATAAGCCAGGCAGCGTTAAAATGTAGAACTGCCATTTATGCTAGCGAGCGCCCTTTGGGTACGATTAGTGGGGTAAAATTCAATATAGAAGTTACAATTACAACGGCAAAAGCCGTCTAGGACACCTAGGATGAGATATCCGTGTAACTTATAAACTTCGCACTACCGTACTGCTAAACATTTTGATATATTCCATACACATTTGTCACGATCAGCATGTCTAAGTCAAAACTGAAATGAATACCCAATATTGAACATGAATCGGTAAGTATGTACAAAGAATGACATGGATAAACAAGAATGCACTGTAATTTTGACACTCTTATACCATTAGGGGAATCAGCCATCATTTGAACAACTTTCCCTGGGGATCCAAGAGAACCGATGCTTATAGACGTCCTCTGAGACGCTCCGTTGTGGCTCTTTCCTACCATGCGAGATGCCCCGAGTTCGATCCCCTGGTAGGGATACAGAAAAAAAGGAAACCTGGTCTTGGATGATTATATGTGTGTAACGTCGCTATTTCTGGTTCCCACGACACAGGGTATCCTAGTGTGGGACCAGAAGCAATGTATCTGCCTGTATGTATATGTAAATGTTATATATTTTGTTTTACTGAGATACGTTTGTACAAATATCTGTGTAGCATTCAATAAACGTGTTTCCCAATCATACATTCTTGACACCGCAATACATTTTATAACATCACACAAGTATCGAAAGGTCTCTCTTTGCGTCTCGCAGCCTTTTTCCCCACGAATGTGTCGTCAGCTATAAGCATTAGTAGCCCTTTTTCATCTCAATGGAAAAGTATACCTTATCAAGACACGATAAGATTGTTTTTCGAGTTGGAAAAAACGGTCTACGTCGGATCCTTGTATCCTCAAATAAGCAAACAGAAGAGACAACCGAATAAATAAATACAGGGACCAACATAAAACTGCAAATGTTAGGTAGGTAGGCGTAAAACACTTAAGTAATACACGTGAGGCTGCTAACTGGACTATGTCTTTTGTGACAAAATATCACAGACCATTTACTCGTATTTTGTGCCCACAGTTCATTCAATTAAGGTATGAGTATGCAATAGCTTATTTATATCATGTATTTCTAGAGCCGACTAGAATTACACTTACCAGCCAAACTTGCTTAGATATATAGATTAGAACGTTTTTTGTGACCTGCATTCACAAGTAAAAATGTTATTAACTGCTTACTGCTTTCTTTAGGTAGTACATAGGTATGTATTTTGTCATAGTAAACGACAGTTGTGTGTGTGATTTTAAGATCGATGAAAGAGATCATTGTAAAATTACTGCAACCGAATAAAATAGTAAGAATGCGGCTGACGACTTATTGTGATGATAAGTGTGTGTAATAGTGACCTTGGACACTATTTACACACACTGATCTAGCCTCAAACTAGGATTTCCTCTATCTTGGGTACTAGACAACGAGACACATACTTAAATAGATAAATATTATATATTGTTAGATAAACAACCTTGACTACAAGTGTACATGAGTACAAACATCCGTTCTCACCAAACAAATATTTGGCCCCACCGGGACTCGAACCCGGGTCCCTTGGCTTCGTAGGCAGGGTCACTGCCAACTCGGCAATTCGGGTCGTCAAATGTGTGAACTTATGTATGTGTGTGTGGAGTGTACATACATGTGTTGTATATAGCTGTCCGTGTTCAGAAGCGCCAAGCGGTATTGGCACATCGGAAAACGGTCGTGCGGGTAGTAACATCTGGCCGAGACGGTTACTGGATGGGTGTCCGTTTCCATGTTGCATTTGTTTTGGTCGCTTCCGTGTTTCGGATGACACGTTAAGCTGTAGGGTCCGGCTTCTATCGCTACTCGGTGTTAGTAGTCCTAAAGCTGTGTCAGAGGCTCTAATAGGGCAGCTTGATAACTTCTGACAGTCACCCTAGATCGATACGCGCACTGAAACAGCATGGTGGAGTATGACTCAATCTTACTCGTAACCTTTACCCGGTCACGAGTAAGCCCGTGCCCCCCGGTGGGGACAAGAATGGGCTACAATTATTTACACTGTTACAACAAGAACTGTCACGCTGTAATGGGAAAAGTCCCAGACGGGGTGGCAGAGACAAAGTAGCGCTCATGTTTAGCCAATTATTCAATACTCTTTTTTTTGCGTGACCAGGGGCTAGCCATTCACCGCGCTATGGAGATAAGGAGGTTCCCTCACGATGTTTTTTGATCACCGTTAGAACCTGCGCATAATGTATTTTATCTACACACGTATCATAAACCCTCTTTACTGCGTACAAAAACCGCACGTTACGATCAGCATAATGTTAAACTACTTGGTAAAAACTCATTTCTTATCTGAAAAATTACACATTATGACCATAATGTGTAGTTTTTCTACATATTATGACATTCAAATTTCGAACGCCGACGCCCGCCTGCATGAAGTTGGTACTAAAGAACAAGCTAAACAACTGCAGAGCCACAATGCCGGTCAAACATGCGGTTCCTGAACACATCAAAGAGAGCTTATGATATGTGTGTAGATAAACTAGTGTATGTAAGTGTGCATAATTAGGCATTATATAGCTGTCACATAAACTACTATAAGATATATGCAGTTATAACAATGTTTATTTACGAGTTGTTATCACACGATAAAAGTAATAGGTACATTCGATACGTACATTCCAAAAACAAACATTATTAAATTTATTTACATTGATCCAACGAGCGCCATACACAGAGACGCTGACAAATTAGGTAACAGTATTTGTACGCGCAAAAATCTCTCAATTTGCCAATTTACGACACATATTTTACGTGGACCAGGTAACGGATAAATTGGTCGAATCGCCGCAGGTCATCATGTACCAAACGACTCACGCACCGGTTCACTCCGATGTGATTAACTGGCACCGTTTCATACCGGACATGATGGATCTTTGCCCGGCACTACCTAAACGACAACATGGGAAAAGTCCGGCTTGTTTATTAAGGGCTAGTATTTAATCGCACATCAAAAATACTGATTTGCACAGCAAAAAAGGATCAGCAAAACACTTTTTATGTTTTGAACATTTTATGTGTACTCAAGTTTATGTTTCAAGTATTTTTGTTGTTCTTGCTTGTTCAACCTAACACGAAGGATAAACCAGCACCTATTAATCTTTGGGGCCCATAAGTTTTAATAATGACATACCATTTAATCGATCATTATTATCTAATCAAACAATCAAAAAATCACCTGAATGCAAACATAATAACAACAAAGAACGATCAATCAGATTTTGAATTATATTTTTTTGCAATTGTAATACAAAAAAACAAAATGTAATCGGGTAGTTTTTAATCGCACATCAATAATGTCCTATTTTTCCTATCAACAAAAACACTTATATTTCTTAAGTTCTTACATGTTCAAAAATTTTATGTTTCTTTTGCTCTTACATGTTCAACCTAACATGTAGGAAAAAGGGGGCTTCGCTTCGCTCACCTAAGCTACCATTTTGCCCTGATATTTGCTGTGCAAATCAGTATTTTTGATTTGCATTTTAATATTTCCCTTTGTTAAGTAAGCAGCAAGATATTCGTGAATTTGTTGGTCAATTTTGTTTTAATCAACTTATATGAGTGGGTGTATTATAGTGACTCATGTGTTGTGTGGACTGCAATGGTTGTGTGGCTAGTTTGATGACTTGCTTTGTTGTCCGATACGACAAAATGTAGATTTTTTATCCATCATGTTATTACTATGTTTTTTTTTTAAATAAAATTTTCAGCCAAGTAAAGTATCAATCAATAGGAAAGCCATTTGTTTGTTTATATGGTAAATATGGAAGGAAACTTTTCCCGCCATATTGTTTAACAGCGTTGTAAACAAGCGCTAGCACAGCTGCATCCTCGGGCATAAAATTTTACCGTTCAGCAATTTACATGCGTGTCACAAAAAGTTACTCGTGTAAGTGAACCCTTAAGGCGAACATTGTAGGTTTGGTTCTTTTGAAAACAGGGCAAGTTCTTACAAGGTACCTATTTTTTGGCATTATTATACAGTGTGCGATGAATACTGAATGTTTCTTTAATACATTTTCTTTTGAATAGAATTTTATTTGATAAATCGACAAATGTTATGAGAGTTTGGTCAATAAATAGGTATTTTTGATAATATAAGCCGTAATAGTTTTGCCACTCTTAACAGTTCATGTGCATATTGGTTGAATAAATATCTTATACAAATAAATAAAACTGTCGTTTTTTTTGGTAAAAAAAATTGGTTGTTTGTAAAGTAGGTTTACGATCGAGATGTTTACGTGATAAGAGTGAGAGAGACGGAAGATCGGTCCACTCACTCGAACGCTATGCCAGCCTCCGCTCGTGAGGATTCCGCGTGACAAGTTTCACGGAATGACTGGCAGCGCTCGAGATGAGACGGGAGATCGGTCCGTCTCTCTCTCGTTATACCTGCGATCGCGCTCGTGAGGTTTTGGTGTGACACAAGTTTCTGAACATGTCACCCGACTAAAACGATTTTAAAGACGTTATCACGTCAAAATTAGTAAAATCGCTGTTGTCCATAGACGTAATACCTACTGTACTTGCGCTTTTCATAAAATATAGTTATTAATTTTATTTTTTTCCTTCCGATCAGTTCAATCAAAGTAAACGTGCAAATTGTTAGAATTTTGTTTTAATCCTTCGCCAAACCACAAGAATCCCTTTTATCAGTTAGTGTCTAAACACACTATGCCGAAGATACGCGACCGAAGTCCGGCATGATTTCGCCTGCAATGCTATTTGAATGACTGACGACACATACTCCCGAAATTACGTTGCGTTATAGCGTACAGCAAACTTCGGTCGGGCGTACGTTCAGCGTTCGCTTCGATTTTCGGCAAGTGAATAGCTAGTAATTGAGATAGCATTCGTAATTAGGACAAACTTCAGTCTAATAATTTCAGCATAGTGTTTTTTGGCACTAAAAAAGCGAAACCGAAAAAAACAATTATCTTGAAAATTTGAGCTTTCATTGTTATCTGTTAGATTATGTGACAAAGAAAAATATAGTCATGTTTGCTAAAACTGTCGTAATTTTCCTTCACAAGAACATTTTTTTTTTATTGTAAAAATACAAATATACTGACGGTTCTGGGTTCGAATCCCGGTAAGAGTCAACATTTGTGTGATGACAATGAATATTTGTCCTTAGTCTTGAATGTTTTCCATGTATTCACTTAAGTATTTATCTCTATTAAATAACTATGGTCCTAGTTCGATTTGTGTAAGATTGTCCTCTAATATTTTAATATTTAAATAGTAATACATAAAAAAAAGTTTTCTCAGTGAATCAATTTCCAACATTCTCACCTAAAAGAAGTTCTTACAAGAAGCAACCAAGCTACCTTTATATTATGAGGAAATAGTTGTATATTTTCGTGCGCGCTAACAAGGAGATCCTACATGACCGGAATATTTTGTCACCAATTTCCTCAACGAACGATTTAGTAACTTACTTATAGACGTAAAAGGGGTTATTATAGTACAGTCGACGGAATGTAATTTCCGACCCACCCAAGGTTGAATATCGTACAGCAAAGTGGAACACGTATGTTGCTATGAGAACGTAGCGTGCATTATTTGTAAGTAACTAGGCAACCGATTCATTACGTCTGTGATCGACGGAACTCTTTCTTTTACTGATAACTTTTCGTAAAGAGGTTAGAAAGGTATTTATTTATTCATTTATTTAGGTCGCCAACAGTCATTAATCCTTAAACTTACATATGACACTATTGTTACTAGCTAAATGCTACTCCAATTACAGGCAACAACGGCATGCAATTGTAAAAACTTACAAAATTAAAATATTTTGGATTGTGACAAAATTATTAAGTTCTTAAACAAAATTATGCTGTTAAAAGCTATTTTAATTTAGTTATACTAATATTATACAATTTTATTTAATTATTTGCTTCTTCATAGTCCGAGTTGGAGAAACAGATACGTTCTTATTTATTTACAAAGGAGAGCAAACATTTATTTTATCTATTTGTTCCTCTTCCTCTCGGCTTACTCAGAGGAAAAAGAAGAATCACATAAAGATTTGTTTTTGCTAGGAAGTTGAATGTTTTGATCAAAGAATTATTTACCAAACAAAGAGTTTCGTTTATCTAAATAAATTCATTTATAATTGATATTTATTAACATTTCAGTTACTGACATTTTTAATCTTAACTGCCACGATCAGCTAGAGCTGACATTTTCCCGTTACAGGTTTTGCATTTTATTATGATTTTTACCATTGCATGAGATTCAAAACCGCGATGCCTCATAACGGGATCCGGTAAAGGTGCAGTTAATGCATTTTGTGTGTCTAATTAGTTGCTTAGCGGAATTAATTACCGAGTCTGTACTTAAATTGAGAAACCTGGTAGTAACGAGACATTGTCACAATCAGGTAAAAAGTAATATAAATCTAACAATTAATGCAGAGACATAAATGTGAATTTATACCATAATATCACAGGAGTGCGGAAAAGAAACGAGAAACAGTGACAAGAGGTACTTGTCCATTTAAAGAAGGTACCTGGGGTTTTCCCTGTCAAGATAACGTATACTTTATGTGTATTTTAGGGACTCCTTGCGCAGTGTGTCTGTCCCACAGATGTGGGGCGTGATCAGGGTATTATTGACGGTGTATCTTTTGATAAGAAATTCCTCCCTACTTACAGACTTTGTTTTCATTGCGTGAAGTTTAACATTAGGTGTACCTATAATAGCAGAGCGGTGTGGACCTGGTGTTTTCGTGACGTACGTATGGCGCAGACTTCAGTGGGGAGTCGGTATAGCACACATACCATATAAAATAGGTTAAGTGCTCTGTGGTATAGCATGTAATGTCTAATATCATCTCACCATTTGACGACCTCTCTGGCGCTGCGGTTGTGGCTCTGCCTACCATGCGAGAGGTCCCGGGTTCGATCCCCGGGTGGGGATAATGAAAAAAAAAAACAGATCTTGGATGTTTATATGTGTGTGATGTCGTTGTTTCTGGTTCCCACGACACAGGGTATCCTAATGTATTGTATGTAGATAAATGTGTTTGTATATGTTTACCCCTCGCTCAGCGATCCACTATAAGGATCTTATAATAATAATAATAATACCTTGGACACATTTATACACATTGATCTAGCCCCAAACTAGGCTTCCCGGTATCTTGGGTACTAGACAACGATACATATACTTCTATAGATAAATATTATGCTTAGATAGATAAACAACCATGACTAGAGTACAAATATCCGTTTTCATCACACAAATATTTGCCCCCACCGGGCCTCGTACCCGGGACCCTTGGCTTCGTAGGCAGGGTCACTGACGACTCGGCCATTCGGGTCGTCTACTCAACTTTGCGCTACGGGTGCGATGTAGACACTTCAAACAGCTAAGCTGATAACTTGTTTCTTATTCGTGTGAGATTTTTTTTTTACTTTTCCTTATGTGTCTGCTTACTTCGGCTGCGTTGAGTTCCAGGAGGATCTCAAACTGAAGCGTTGGCTTCCCAAATTTGACTAACCATATTTCGGTGGTTGGTACATAAACAAGGCAGGCCAAGGCGCTTTCGAAAGGCCTCTAGGCTTCGTATATCACTTAAAGCGACAGGGCATAAATTCAAAGGGGGTCTGTCGGCTGGTTATTTGTAGTCGCCACGTGAAACCGTTTCGGGTGAATATTAACGATATCGCCAATTTTCCACGAGCTTAGTTCCGACGCAATTTCCCGCCAATTGAGCAATCGCATCAAATCGCAGTGAAGGGAGCGCCAGGAAAAGTATTAACCCCCTCGCTCGCCGACTGAAAAAAGTTTACAACGACCATCGTAGCGTCGCAGGGCTACTCGCGCCAAGGTGATGTTAACGGGGGAGACGAAATCGGCTGATATTTAAAAAATCCTATCTCTACTCTGAAGATCACGATGGCTTAATCTCCCAACGATACTACCAATTGGTTAAATAATTCATATGTCTTTAGAGATTTTACTGATATTTTAAAGGCTAGTATTTAATATAAAATACTTATTTTCACAGCGAAAAGGATCAGCAAAAACACTTTTTATGTTTAAGTATTTTTGTCGTTCTTACATGTTCAACCTAATACGAAGGATAAAGGGGGCTTCGCAGTATTTTGCCCCGATATTTGCTGTGAAATTCAGTATATTTGCTGAGCAAATAAGTATTATTGATGTGCAGTTTAATATTTCCCTATTTTAAATATCGAGCTCTCATACCTATTCAATGTAATAAAAGCAAACAAAAACAAAATGCTTATATTTAAATAAAAAATAAAAAAATAAAAAAAACAACCATTAACCCGATTCTAAATTTTAATCTAAATACAAAATCTATCACTAAATTATCCGTAATGAATCATTAAACAACTCTGGGTATGGCGGGTGTACAAATTGCAGTTATATAAAACATATTTTGTTGGCAATAGAAAAATCTCTGTTTCCATGAACAAAAAATACCCCGTCAACTTGGTGCAACCGGCTCTGAAACATGTGTTTCTGCCCTATTTAAAGTCCCTGACGGCACGGACACGTGAAACACGCAGCGGGCACTAAATCGAACACTGTTTCGAACGGTCGTCGGCGCGGAATTTTCATCCTACATACAGCGAGTTAAATGCCTGCTGTGATTTGTGAAGAATTTAATTAACTAGTACTTAACATTTTTGTACGTTTTATTCAGCATGTTTACGTGAAAGGAGAATTCTGTACTGAGCTAGTGAACATTAAAGTGCAGGCAGGCATGTAATGTAATAAGCAACATAGCTGGACACGAGAAATAATAATACCTTGGACACCATTTACACACATTGATCTAGCCCCAAACTAGGATTCCCTGTATCTTGGGTACTAGACTTTGATATACATACTTATATAGAGAAATATTATACTTAGATAGATAAACAACCATGACTAGCGTACAAACATCCGTTCTCATCAAACAAACATTTGCCCCCACCGGGACTCGAACCCGGGACCCTTGGTTTCGTAGGCAGCGTCACTGCCGACTCGGCCATTCGTCTAATCTTGCCAAATACGTTCACGTTATTGAACTGGAAGTGACGTCAGATCACGTTGCCAACGTAGCTTTCAGATCTCTTCGGTCGATTTCCTTCGGATTGGTAAAATATACTCGTGTTTCTTGACAAGATTCTTTGACGATCGATCTAGAGATAAAATAAAACTAAACAAAGCCAAAGCTAAAATCTATCTAAGGGAAAATTTCACAGCATATTATAGGTGCAAGATTAATTTCACCTCCGTCCGTACGATGCAGCTTGCGCGTTTCTCGAATGAGAAATTAATGTAATGACTTCGTAATTGTAATTTCATAGTGCAGTATGATGCATCGATATATATTCCTGCAGTCACTGTCTGGTCTCGAAGGCAACAGAGACAAATCACTTGTCAACGTCAAAATTATACTAACTGGAATAGACGAGCAGCTCATGTGGTTAAGATGTATGGTCGATATATATCTGGTATACCATATGGTGTACACGACGTACCACCAAGTTGTATGGAGTAAGGACATCATCAAGTTTTATGTGGGTATTATTTAATCGATCACCTAATAAATGCTTTTTATCACCTAATCAATCCATGTTGGTTCCTAAAATAGCAGATCTGTCATATAAATTGGATCATGCACTAAGGGGCGATTGTTCCATGTTAAGCACTCTTAAATTATGAAAAATTCCTCCGATAAACAGGCAGATAAACTTTACCTTAGGATAGAATAATCGGACGTAAATAATATCAAATTAGTCACCTGAAATTAATTTAACAATGAGACATAATCATTTCTCAGTGATTTTAAATTAATTTTAGGTCATTCATCATCACTTTAATTCATTAGTCTCTTATATAGTAAATCTGTCACGTGAGTAGGTTTTTTTTAGCTAGCTTTAGCTTTCACATACCCTAACCCGCCACTTTTCCCTGATATTCCATATGCATTTCAGCAGGTTTGATTCATTATTCGGTAACAGATTTATCATTTTGATAATCTCTATTTCTTTGATACTCTTTACAATAATTTGGTGATCTATATTTAGCGACTATTTTGATTAACTTCATGACCAACATATTTTTTAGGAATAGATATAATTATTGCTGTATATGCACAGTATAGACAAATCTAGATTTAGGTGACAGAAAATATTGTTGTATGTCTGTCTTCCGAAAGAGGTTTTTTTTTATCCATATAACCAATATTGTTGAATCGTCCTCAATTTTCATTTAGGCTTCATAAGTAAGTATTTTTCAAGATTAAAAGAATGAATAGTTTATATATATAGTAGAAAAACTCTAACAAAACTTCTTTGACATAAAAGATTCCGAAATGTTCTTTTCTCTTACCCCAGCTATTCGATCCAAGAAAATCTCTAAAACTGTTAGAGAGGAAAGCCTTCTATTGAACTTTTCTCTTCTTTTTGAAGTAAAATTGTATTGAAATACGGCGGGGGCTTGGGGTTTCTGCACAATACCAGCATTCTTCGGGGGCGAGACGGAACTCATTGTTGTCACACTCATAATAGCCATGAAGAATTCACTTAGATTTCCTCTAAAGTAGCTAATGATACAATGGTACCTCCGCCCTGCTTCTCGTAGTATGCACATTGCGCCAACATAATGCGCACGTATGTTCGAGCGAACTCTCTAAAGATTATTATTTGAATACAAGCAGGTCTACTGCGCTGTTCCCTGAAACTTGCCTCTGTTTACTTTCTGTGCAAGTTTGGCATCAGCTTTACGTAAGTGTCTGGATTATTCTAGGTTCTATTGACTGTACAACCAGGTAGTTATAGCGCTTTGGAGGTTGTTTTGATAGAAGTATACCTTTGAATAGACTTTTTCTACATAGTTAACGAATAAAATTAAGTTTTTTATTACTTTATATACCCACTAACAGTCAGGCGAAACATCGATAGTGCTCATATCACAGACCCAAAATATATATACAGGCAGTTAAATACTTGTCACAGAGCAATGACCAACGTAATAAATAAACACTACGTAAAGCTATAAAAGTAATGCCACACGTGTGTAACAAACAACTCACGCTCTAGTGAACGTTACTGAAATAACGTCAGAATGTATTTACTAAATAAAAACTTTTCAAACACAACACTGTCGACCGGAACGGGTCAATATGAGCTTTATGCAGACTAAAAGCTGAGGTCTCTGTGATGTATCAAAGTGGAAATGTACGAGTAATAGAATGAAACACGATCCGATGTTGACAATATAGAGTCACGCCTTTTCCCACATGGGTTGGCATAGGCACAATGGCGCCTACGTCAAGCTTGTTATTGAATACTCCTTTTTTCGTAATAGGAGGCTAGCTCGTCGGGATGCGATGTTAGCAAGGAGCTGCATATGCCTTAAAAGTATATAATATACCTCTATTGGATCAATCCTTCAAACCATTTTAAAAGACTACAAAACTTGTACTGCACCGAAAACATCTTTCGCTCTCGCATCAAGTCAGACAGCTGATTGAGATTCGTATCGTCATTGACAGCTTGTATCCGCATAGGTAGCTTTCTTTTTTGTCGTTCCAAGTATCCGGTAGTCTTTAATTCTAGTTCTAGCGGCCCTGTAGCCAAACATATTTTAGTAAGTTTAGTAAGACATGGTTATTACGTACATACGTTTCATAAGCCTGATGTATGAACAGAATGCTGTTCAAATGTAAAGTGCCGCTTAAATGTCATATTAGCGCTGACATTTCCCGACTGAGGGACATGTCAGCAGAGAAGTTACAGCATTACTTTGAAGCTCCATCAAAATTTGACTTGTCGTTAGTGCTCCTTAGCCTGACCCTGAGTGTCATTTTTTAAAAGAGTTTTTGTACTGTCACTTGTGCGCCATGTTATCGTAGTCTATCGCTACTGATGGCTCTTCTACAGAGGTACCTACCCTGCGCCGCTTGTATCATTGACAGAGAACGTGACGTCATCCATCCTGCTTCACGAGCATGTCACGGGAAATTTCCCTGGAGTAATTGGAAATCTCATTACCAGTAAGTCCACATATGCGAGTGACAGATGAACGATCGCGAACGCGGCAGCCTGCCCTCAAATCTGCCATTCGAACTCATTGCTTTTTGCGCAGCGCGACTCGAAACAGTTAAGTGATTGGTGTGATTAATGTAGGGATATTTATATTTACCTAGGTCGTGGTGCTCACAAGGTAGAGAGTTAGTTAATCTGTGGTTTAAAGTTGTGTTCATTTGTATGTACTTTTGCATTCAACTTTATTTAACAGGATTTAGAAAACCGTGTTCCTGCAAAAAGCACCCTGCTACACAACTTATCTTTCGAATGCTCGGAGGTCAGGCTGTATACATAGGAAATTAGGAAGTATAAAAAAACTAATCAGAAAAATATCTGGGGGCACGGCCGTGCCCCCGCCAAGTCGATTAATTAGTATACTAAATTAATAATGAAATACAATGTAACCTGCTCGCATAAATAGGGCAAAATATGATACTAAACCTAATCTAGAAACCTTGGAACAGGTTAATGCATCATGGCTACTGTAACGTCAAAGTAATGAACTCCGCCATCACTGAATCATTAAGCCCAATGATTCTTGCAATTTGCACCCCTAGTCCCCACTAGTTTAACTCCCCCCCCCCCCCCCCTTCTACCCCACACACGGGTCCCCCAGCGAGTGTTTATGACAAGTTACAAAATTGGGTAGCGGTTGCAAATATGCATGCCTACCTTTCGTGTTTGTGTGGTTTGGTTAGGAGTCGACTATGTGTGCGGTTTTTAGTTTGTCACGGGCGGTCACGACTGCGCATAATATACTTATATTGCTATAGCTAAGTATGACTAAGCTACTCCGCTAAGGTACCTACTTCACCGATGGAAATAGCAATCACGACTTTAGACCCGATGACGCATTGATATAGCTTGATGCAAAGACTAAAAGGGGGGAGTAGATAACCTTAAGATACCTTGTCTACCATCATGACAATATAAGCTACTCACCTTTGGATACTTTTGCTTAGAGGTAACTACTTTCGAAAAATATTAGCCTCCTTTCTGGACAGCCGGATAAATAACGTATCGATATATCTATGTCTTTGTAGCCTTTTTCTAAGCAAATATATATTTTTTTTAACTTTGGCAGTAAAACACTGCGGTGTTGTCTAATTCTTGTTTATTCCAGAATACACGATAGACTCCTTAACTGATCTTATATTCCTTATATACCTAAATATTCCTACCTGCATTGAAACTAAGACACTCCTCAACACAGAATAGCGATACCCATCTTACCATAAGCAAGCAAACGTCGGATCCTATAGCAAGCTAACGCTCCGAACGACGATCTCGCCTCAAATATTAACCTCTCGATGCAGATATTGCTATGAAACCGGCTCATACGTAAGCAGAAACTTAGACAATATGAATATGAATATTCAGCTGCAGACTGGTGGCTCGAGATAACAAGGTTCGTCAGCGGTTCTGTAGTCTGATCGAGGCATGTGCAGTTTGCTTTCAAGACGGAAAAATATAGTTGATCGAAAGTTTCCTTATATTTTTTGTTGCAGATGGTATAAAATATAAAATACAATGGTTTTTAGCTTATTAATCAAACTTGGAACATGATTGCCATTCCATAAAGGTAACAATGCGTGATTATATTTTCTGAATAAAACTTAATTATTTCATGGCTATACATAATAAAGGTATTACGTACTTATCATGCATACTAATGGTTTTACTATTAGGTATCGCCCATAGGAGTGATCAGGTAAAAGTGGTTAGGCAGGTAGCCATTAGATTAACATAAACATAGTAAACCAATAAAGTTAAGATTATACAAGCAGTGAGCGACCAATAGAGCGCTGATTTATGTTGTAGTAGAGTCGTTAGTAGATAGTATGCTAAGAGGTTATGAAGTTTACATCTAAGTGTTAAGGGCCATCAAAATATGAAAGTTGAGAATTATCGATGAACCGATACAACAGCCAAACTTCGTAATGCTTGTACTGACAACAAACTGAACTCTGAGCCGGAACGTAATACTTTGACTTCGGCAATCACCTATGCCTCCCTCTTCGGAAACTTTGGTAAGTGCTACCCGAACAACCAAATCCTTCTCCAACAACTTGAATCCCGCTAAACAAGATGCAAGTGAATAACCAACTCTCGCACACTTGTTTCGCTCGCCTCGAAAAACCCGGGAAACAAAAGAATTGAGGGAAAAGCGAGCTCAGCTTTTCTCGTATCGCTGCATATGTAGTGGCGATGCGAAATCTCTCTTACTCAAAACGAAGTTATGAATCCGTTCAGAAATTGTTTTATATTTTTACGCCGCACGATGAGAGAAAAACTTCCCGTTCTGACCCTTTTCCGACAGGGCTTCGCGGGGCGGTCTGTTCATATAGAAATGACAAAATAAAACTTATTTCTCCCGACATGCGTGAGGGTCTGCTCTGGAGTTTTCTATTTATTGCTGTAGCATAACAAATGACGTTGTCTAGTGCAAAGCGGCTCGAAAGTACCACTTTATTGGAAGGTAGGCCGTAGGCGGGCCGGTTGAGAGGTCCTATTGTATTCGTATTATCCAGGCGTAGGTAACACCTGCCACGCGAATTGCATGTTGCGCTGCCGATTGCGTTTCGACATTGATAAGTCTTTCGTAATAAATTCCATCATATTCTTGCTCACGAAATTAGTATCTGCAACTGTGCGGCCCGCGGCACTTATCTGCATCAGTTATTGTGATACATTATGACGCTAAATTTATAAAATAGACACTCTGTCATTCATTATCTGACATTTTATTTATTATAATTGATGCCGTGATTATATAACAAACAAGTGGGCGCTGGAGAATTCTGTCGAGCTTCATTATACACAAAGTATTTGTTTTGAAGCTTCGTAACCATTTCAGACAATTCGAGACGTTAATATTACACAATAAGGGCGATAAACGACAAATGACATGACAAAAACCACTGTCTTTGAAATCAATTTGAATTTAAATTACCTACTAAGAAAATACCTACAAGGTTATTCTTGAACTAATACATTATGTAAATTCAGAAAGTGCTTGGCTTGATATTTCAATAGATTATGCCTACCTACGCAGATATCACATTGCAACAAACACAAGAACACAAGTAAATAATGGCTCGTCGCTGAACACACTCGAAGTCATTTGGAATACCATAGAATATTTGATAAGAATCGAAGTCGCTTCAGGTTCGTTGACCGACAATTCTAATAACCACACGTGTTTGTGGATCTTCGCCTCTTAGTAGTTTAGACATCAACGAGCTGTGTGTGTAAGGGACGATCTGTGACTGGGTGGACGCGCGGGCGATAGGTGGTATTTCTAAATTGACAAGATTGCTTGGAGAGTGCCGGCTGAGCCTCGCGCGGCTATCGGCGACCGAGCGAGACACGACTCGAGTCGCTCCCTCCGTCGCGGGCGCACGCCTTGCAACTACGCCCGATCACGTCACGTTACGCAAACCCACAGGTGCATGACCAGTGACCACATCTCGGCTGATATCCCCGCTCCGAGAGAAATTCCCGATCCAACTTATAGTTTCTTTACTTTGTTTCAGATGCCGTCGAAAGTGAATCTGTTTGCTTGAGTGCTCTGACTGTCGAGTGTTCCGAGAGTAAACACAGTGTTACCGTGTATTGATATGTGAATCTCTGAATGGTGGTGTTAGAGCAACTTTCTTGTGCCAACTTCTCTTCCCGATGAAGTTTCACGTGTAACAGTGGACTGTTTTACAATTGATTCTCCTTGAAAATCGTTCACAATGGAGACCGAAGAGCTTACGAAACTTGTGGACGGAATATACAAGGTGAGTTCGACTAAGTGCATTACTTATTTGAGACCTCTTGAAGTGATGTAGTTAAGTATTTAGGGAATACTCATTTGTAAGCAACCACGTATTGTGAAACGGAGAATGAATTCTAGGCGGAAAATCTCTTAGAACTCTTAATAAGTTTTGTTATGGTAGAGCATGGAGCAGGGCGGAGCGAATCTATTCTGTTGCGCAAAATTACTTTGCGGTTTGCTCCGTTCTTTCGACGCAAAAAACTTTTAGCATTTATTTACCCTTACTGCGTGGGATCTCAAGAAGTAATCATTACTCTAAATATACAAAAATATAATTCGAAAGTTACGTTAGCCAATTAATTTCATCATTTTGTTTGAGCTATAATAAATTGACTAGGTACAGAAAATTCCAGCGATCATGTTTTATTACAACCAAATTCCTCTTCGAGTCAAGGTTGCCCTGGAAAAACAAATGAAATTGATTGGCAATTTGCTTGATGGAAATGATAATACCCTTGTTATTACATATGTGCGACATTTCGAGCAAAACATACTCTCGCAGTGAGACGCGCTTTCAGTTTGTCATGTCACAATGTATTTTCCTAAGACATTTTATGTCCCTGTTATGTCGGAATTGTCATCTTATACCTGAGAGAATGGAGCTTATTTATGACTGAACATAATACTACGACTTTTGAACTATGTCATTTCAATTATCATATTATGTAGAGCAATAATAAGGAAAAAATGATATGATCATGAGTAGACTAAAATATTCGTTATTTCAATAAGAATAGAAGAAGAATATCTGTGAAGAAAAATGAAATCTCGAGGTCCATATCATCAACATTATTGGAAGAAAGCGGATACAGCTGGTAGGTTATTAAAAGAAGCGGGTTATCTTTCAAGCAATTTTTTAAAATTGTTTTTTAAACGGTGAAATTACATGAATATTTTATCGTATAAAATTACCGCAAGTTGCCTCCAGGGTCCGCCTGCACACCTGCCTTCAAATGTCAAGGTCAACAGACCCCACGATCATTTATATAACAACAACTAAAATTCCACTCTGCTCGACAACCGATTTCTCAACCTGGTTATTCGATGAAGAATTTTATTTCACTACATTCCATACATGGGTAGATCATGCTTCATCGCTCATTAGCGGTTTTTAATCCTTGATAAAAGAAAGGGGTGTTATGAGTTTGAAGCGTCTGTCTGTCTTTCTGTGTGCGTGTGTGTCTGTCCGTGGCACCCTGCGCTCAAACTGGTGGACGCATTTAAATGCAATCATTTATTATTGATATTAGACTTCACTGCAATGGTTCTTAGCCATACCTTTAGTTGTCTTATCAATCAGCTAAACAAGGAAATAAGTGAATCCGATTTTAGACTTTGAAGGTTTCAGTTATTGTTTCGGAGTGTTATAATTGTTTCTCCATTGTCCTCAACAAAGTTTATTGGACTAACGTCTACAAAATATGAATTGAATGATACAGTTTTTTTCCAAGTCCATTGAGGATAGCAAAAAAGTGGAAATTCGAATACGTCATTTAATTTCAAAATTATTTTACAATATTTTAGTGGTAGCACAACAAAAGTAAACATTTAAATAAAATATGGTGGTCTGACTGAGTTGGTCCATTGGTCCTAATCTACTTTAATGGGCCAGGTAAAAAATTAAAAGTTACTAAACTGAGAAAATAATTTCGAGATAATTGTGTTCCTAACTAAGTGCCGTTATTCCCATCAAAGAATATTACAGGATTACTGAAATATCCGTAAAAAACATAATGTACAATCGAACCAACTGAATCATGACCCACTTGCCTGATAATTCGTTTGAAACTTTCAAACTTGTAAGATCTATCGTAATGTCAGTGTCTAATCAAATGATATCAAGTTCGTTACCAAGGAAATAAACCTTCAAGCGAATTTCGACCTACTTGCATTTAAGGGTTTTAGCAAAATAAGCTTATGGTGGGTCATGATTCAGATGGTTCGATAGTACTTCATTTGGCCTCTACGGCGTAGTTTGTTCCAATTCATGTCTGTTCTGTAAAACTGTCCAGTAGGTAACAAAAGTTTTCCTGTCAGTCGATAATGCAGATGTCGGTGGGAACGTAATTGATATTATAGTTTTATAATCGGAATCAACCAGCTTCAAGTACAAGCGTTCCAAAACTGTTAGAATGTGACGTCACGAGAGGTGTTATTTAAAAAAATATAAAAATAAATAAATAAGACATCCATTAACGGAAATATTCCAATTTGTTTCTTAAAATTGCCTAAAATTTCACTAAATTAAATAAATAGTAGTACGTATTTTTTTAGTATGGCCCATTATTTTTTTCTTCAGAATCAATGGATTTCATAATTTCATAATTAATTTATGGCAAACAAATTACATATAGTACAACAAACCCTGATTACAACTCAATAAACTAAACCAACAAATACATCCTAAATATAAATAAAATGAAATTTATATATACTAATAAATCCATACATACTACCTATATTTCTAAAGAGATAGGAAATGCTTCTTCACAAGACTTTCAAATACCTATATATTGAGAGTAGGATTATCCCTGATGGTTGATGGTGCAGGGGAGTGCACAGCTGTTAAATGAAACTAATCTCGTGTTATCTTGTGGGCGTATCGTATTATACATGAATATGGTCGACGACTTTTGTTGACCACTTTTAAATACTCCACGCTTCAACAGTGAAAGTTTCTGTAACCATTTTGAATATTTTAAAGTTTAATAACGGGTGGAGTCAAAGCACCATAAATTTGATATTAGAAAGTTCACTCTGTTTAACTCACGGCCATATTACTTAAAACATAATAATATCGTTGCATTTGATGTAAATAATTGGTCTTTCACATAAATAGAAAATAATTTACTGTTCAATGATAAACATTTATTTTGGTTTTGTTTGTTTAATCATCATTTAAAAGGTATATATTAATATGAACATTAACATTAATATTTATATACTTGTCAAATACATTGCTTCTGACCCCTCAATAGGATACCCTTTGTTGTGAGAACCAGAAACAGCGATATCACACACTTATAAACATCCAAGACCTGGGATTTATTTTTCGTGATCCTCAGCCGGGGATCGACCCGGGACCACTCGCATGGTAGGCAGAGCCACAGCCCCAGCACCACAGAGGTCGTCACTATATCTATAATTATTGTTTTAAATTAAATTACGCTATGAAGCTAAAAATATGGGATAATAAACTCGAGGTGTTTGCAGAAATCTGTCTTTGAGGAGTTCAACGATATCCAACATAATCAAGAGAATATATTTCTCTTGATTATGTTGGTCCGTCTTTGATGTATTAATAATAATAATAATGGTACCTTGGACACTATGTACACAAATGATCTAGCCTCAAACTAGGATTCCCTGTATCTTGGGTACTAGACAACGATACACATACTTATAGAGATAAATATTATACTAAGATAGATAAACAACCATTACTAGGGTACAAACATCCATTCTCATCAAACAAATATTTGCCCCCAACGGGACTCAAATCCGGTATTGACTTAAATCCAAAAATATTTGTTTAAATACTTAACTTCCATAACATGCTCAACTTCAACTTCATAACAGGCACTTCTAAATTAACCTCAGAAAAGCACCGCAAAACGGCGTGCCAAGGATGAAATTGAAAATGAAAAATGACACCGACGTGAGATTTGGTGACAAAAAGCCCAGCTGAAAAAAATGCAAGCCCCGAACACGATTTAATTTTAAATTATGATAACAGGCTACGTGACGCCCGTAAATTCTTCATTGTTTCTCCTCTGCCACTGTTAATGGGAAACCGAGGGCCGCGGTATCGCGAGACACCGAGATTTTGAGCCACTCGGGAATTTAATAATATTAGGTATTCATTGGACCACTTTATTTAACAAAATGACATGGTACGATAAAGGCAAGAAGCTACTGAATATTCGTTTTAGGGGCATCATTGCGGGGAACCATTATAGCGGTTTTTATTCCTATCTCAAGGCAGAGATTATGTAATAAGTGACTGTTCACAGAGTTAGTAGTGTTACAGCAAGTGATGTGATTGCAATGGGCTCGCAATCGCTCGGGTTTTTTTGTTTTTCCGAGACGAAAAAAATACTGTATTTCGAAGTTTTTCATTAATTTTCCACCCGATCTGCACAAATGAGGGTCGCTTTTTGAAATAATGCAACGTACAATTATTTGACCAAAAATCCTGTACAATATTATTAAATAGTTAGCAAGTGTAAAATATTTAAAACATAAAAAGTGTTTTTGTTGATCTTTTTTTGCTGTGCAAATCAGTATTTTTGATGTGCGATTAAATACTAGCCATTCTAAATTCTAATCCACTTTTCGATTTCCAAATCACGGCTAAAGAAGTTATTCACTACAAAAGTTTGTCGATGTGGCTCCAGAGACAATCTCATAATGCATAGGTGTTTATAGATTTTTATGTTTAGATTCTGTATCTAAAGCGAGAGTTTTTATAGTACTTGTTTATGTCTTGTATTGCACTACCTACGCTTAACCATAGTTACAAATACAAGACAACGTCCGAAGATTAAGTCAACTTTCTCGGCTAGAAAGCTCAGTTCGCTTGCTAACTTTGTGTTTCATTTTCGTATTATCAAACCTAAGAGAAAATTGCTACATGTGTTTCTCGAAATTAGCTGAGTTTGCAGAGAGCGTCATTTTGAAATTGAACAAGCATACCTATTGGGTGATTCAAATATTCATAGGATTGCCAAAGAAGCTGGGCCTCAATTCTTTTATAGGAAACGCATATCCTCCGAAGGGCGCAAAATGCCGTATTTGGCAGTCAGTCTCCAAACAAAATAGGCACCGCCGGCAAACCAAATACAGCATTTTGCGCCCTTGGGAGGAATCGATATGCTGTGGCTATGCGTTTTCCATAACATAATAAGGCCCCTGATATGCATTATATATACATATTTTACTGGTATGAGTCACGTCAAGCTGTTAAAGAATTATTAAAAATTCAGAAGGCTGAAGCTCTTTGTGCCAAGTCTTTAGAATTTGGTATGGTCTAAAGAATTTAAAAAAAAACACCGCAAACACATACCGCGTTCGTGACCTCTTGTGGACTGTTTGCTATAAATCTGCCATCTGTGGTATTTTTGGTTGTGTATGAAAATTCTAGGTTGCTAGGTTTGGAGCCATATTTGGCCATTTTTCAACCGAGATGCCAGATAACGACATATCACACATGAAGCTCTCTGTCATATAGATAATTAATTAATTACGATTTATCAAATAAAAGCTGATCTTCGATATGTCAGAAATTTTATTATGTCGAGTGGTAAGAAAATGTTTTGTGCGTTAGCTTTTGGAGCCGGATTCGGCCAATTTTACAACCAAGATGCCAGATAACGACATAACAGACATGACGCTCCGTGTCATAAAGATCATTATTCAACCACGATGTGTCAAAGAATAGTCGTTCTTCGATATGTCAGAAATTTAAAACTCGAGTAGGAAGAACATTTATTTTGCTGACTTTTGCAGCCGAATTCGGCCACCTTCCAACTGAGATGTCAGATAATGACATATGAGACATGATGCTTCGTGTAATAAAAATAATTAATTAACTGCGACATATTAAAGAATGGCTAGTATTTAATCGCACATCAAAAATACTGATTTGCACAGCAAAAAAGGATGAGCAAAAACACTTCTTATGCTTTAAATATTTTATGTGTACTCGTTTATGTTTAAAGTATTTTTGTTGTTCTTGCATGTTCAATCTTACCCGAAGGATAAAGGGGGCTTCGCTTCGTTCACCCCCTTTACCCTTCACCAGAGCTACCACAGCATTTTGCCTTGATATTTGCTGTGCAAATCAGTATTTTTGATGTGCAGTTTAATATTTCCCTTAAAGAATTGCCGTTCTTCGATATGTAGTAAGAAAAAAATAGGTAATATAAAAATATTATGACCTTGAAATTGATTTTGAAACACAAATAAGACCTTCGAAATGAATACCCCGCATCACAGAACCTATAAAAAGCGGTATTAATCGAAATATGTGCGAATATCAAACTTCGCACAAAGCACACGATTCTTATGAACTCCCCCTCAGCGAATTGTTTTCTATTGGAATTAAGAAGGCTCCTTCAGCAGACCATTTGATATTATAATTGCATAGTAAATGTACATCATCATTATCTTTATTTAATAGCCAGTTTGCCTCGATGAATCGCTTGTTCACTTTAATTTGGTGATGTTGTTATGTTCCAAGAATAGAACATAATATAGATTCAAACCCCCTTTTAGTAAATAAAGTTAAGGTAACCTATCATTCGACTAACTAATAAGACTCTCTATTATGATGCCAAGTCATCGAAGCAATCGTTTTGTTGGACAATAGCAAAACGTTCTTCACACTAAATTGCAGGCCACCCGTGGTGATACTGTCTCATTAGTTTCAGACGGTTCGGAGAGAGATGACGAACCGTGTTGTCATTTTTTTAAAAGAGGGGTGTTATAAATTTAAAGCGCGTTTGAGCGTAGAGTACCACAGACAGACTCACAGATAGACAGAAGTCTGTCTGTTTATCTGTCTGTGGCATTCTAATGCTCAAACGGGTGTACAGAATGTTATCCCTCCGATAGTTCTTACCCAAGTTTTATTAAAATCTGTTCAGTGGTTTGAAAGTTATCAGCTTAACAAGAAAACAAGTCAGCCAAATTTTGGATTTAAGGTCTAATTAATAATTAATTTATAGTAATTGTATTTTATACGATAGATATATAGCGTCACGCCTTTTCCCATACGGGGTGGCAGAGGCATAGTTGTGTCCACATAGATCCAGTGAGACCTACCCTACGACGACCGTTTCAAAGGTTTTGAACTTGGTAATACCCGAGCAATGTTGATCAATTAGTGACGGGGCTCTAATCTACTTTTACGTACTCTCGTTTCATTATCTGTTCATAATTCTGACAAGTACACCAATAATTGTAACTCTTCGTCAATTTTGGGCAAGGTATAATATGACTGGGTCACATAATGTCTCTTACTGCCAAGTAACATTTGTCTAAAGATACAAACTTACATTCGCCTCGGGCGTATTTCACAACAGTTTGCGCTAGCTACGGTTGCCTGAGGATGACGAAATATTCATATTTTACGTTTTATTATCAGTGGCACTTGTGTTATTTCAATTTACGACCAAGTTGCGAACTAGCCGCTTAGTTATATTGACAGACATTAATCTGCACTGCAGTATTTGTAGCAACTTCATAGGTTTTGTTGAAATTCGTAATGAGTAGAATTAATATTAATGGCTTAAGCCGTGAAGTGTGGCGTAAGACTCTACAAGTACATAGTATCTACTGTAAATATAAAAATTACCAAACGTTGGGATATATTTTCACTTCATGTTAAAACAGCAATTGAAAAAGCATGGGTTGAGATCGCTGAAACAAGATGAGGAGATGTGGTGTTGAATGTCAACTTACCACTGCCAAACTTATGTTTGGCATATCCATCACGCTACCAAACTATACTAGAAAAAAATATATTTTTAGTTAGAAATCAATGTAAGTTGAATCACTTTTGGATCCACTGTATATTGATCTTTAATTGTTTGTGATGTTTATGTATCTACCTAAATTCTTTGATTCTCACTGGCTGGTATGACATTCTTGTATTTCCGGTATGATGAATAAATAATCCGGGAAATAATTTATCTGTCCGACTTGGCTTGTCCGACTAGGATTCAAAGACAAACTCAATAGCATGTCGCTTCTATAAACGGTGCAACCCAGAAATTGAGGATTTTGCGACAACAGCTCGAGTAAGTTTAAGCGTTCGGAAATAACGAGGAAGGCGGCCGTCGCGTTGATTACGTCTTGGAATCCTTGTCGGGAATTAGATCTCGTAGCTACCGAGGTTCTTGGAAAAACGCGCAAAATAGATCTTATATATAATGTAGGGAATGACAGAAAGATGTAGTAAAATATCGGCAGGTTTAGGGTGATGATGATAGACTTTGACTATGAAACTGTTTTATTACATGACGTATAAAAGGATATCTCAAAATTGTGATATAAAATCTATGTCTTACTACCATGCTAAGAATGTAATAAAAAATTGGCTGTCTTCATTGTCATACTGCAGAAAAGCTGCTTGTACGAAACTGCTAATCAAACCAAATGCAATAATTTATCAACTATTAATATTTTATTTAACTTTTTGATATTTATGATTTATTTTTATAATCTATTTTTATTGTACGCCTAATCCATTACTGATATTCAATGTATGAGTGACAGTCTCTCCTCTGTAAGATTCCCACGATACAGGCGTGCCTAGTGGGGGATCACAGCAAGTACTGGGTTTATTTAATTTTAATTATGCACTTTAAATCCTCACATAACATGTAATTATATTCATTGTGTAATTTGTACTTTTTAGTGAAATAAATATCATTTTCATTTCATTTTCATTTTCATTACAGTTGCAAAAATATAAAACAAACTTATTTGCGCTTTATTTTATAATGGGAAATTCAAAGTACAAAATTATATAAATATCAGACCTGGTTCCGGTCGTAATTTCCTGCGGATGCTCCACTAGAATTCAATAATTGTAATGTACAAATCATTAATAATATATATCGGACGAGTGGAAGCTACCGGGAGGTATCAATTAATTAATGTATTCCCAGCTCAATCTGCCAACTTAACCCTTTGATACCAAGCGTTAGTTGGAAACAATCGTGATTGTCATTTGTCCCGGAGCTGGCTGTATCGCGCACGCATCGTCCCCCTCCCGCCCCTCCCGCCCCTCTTGCCACTTACACACCAAAGCAAGCCTTGCGTAGGGAAAATGAAATTTCGAGATCAACAGGATACGTTTAGCTGGCTTCCTTCTCAGAATGAGATTGCTCCGCGACATTAAACCCGCTCTGATGTAAATTTTCGTCGTTACGCTCTGCCTGTTTGTCCGCGGTTGGTGTATTGCGTTATTTCCTTCGGTCAATGAGACGGATTACTGCGACCGCCGGCTAAGGGTTTGTCCTCCAGACACTCTAATATTATTACTCCAGCGATATCGTCCATTAGTCTCAATTATTTTAGCAGGGGATTAAATAACATTCCAAGCTTGTATCAACTTTGGAGAGTTCGAAATTCGTAAACATATCGATTTTAATGGTAATTTTATTCTAAATAACTCTCTAAACGTAACGGCCAAGGGTCAAGGCAGGTTGAAAATTTTAAATGTGTTCAAGAATTAAACTGATCGGTTCCGGTTTAAACTAGAAACTTTCAAACACTGACATCTTAAAGAATGTATTTCACATAACAAGTTGGAGATTTATATTCTACGGCACGGTCACCAAAATACTATCTCGACTGTTCATTCCCTCGAGTGAATCACAGGCCGTCGCTCACTTCACCTATTTGAATAAGAATGGTCGAGTTTGCCGGCGAACGTCCTTCGGGGATTTCGTGCAGCGGGTAAGTTCACCTGCGCACTTGACATGTCCACTATGTAATTTACTCGGAAATTTAGTGCATTACGCTGCTCTTAGTGTAAAATCATGTAGGGACTTCATAAAGCTGCTTTAAGCGTGGAATATGATATTCATGAGTGTGTAATCTGAAAGGGTGGAATATGGTGGATGAAAAATCTGAAAGTTTTCTAAAAGGTTGAGAGATTCCAATTTTACTTAGCGATATCGGGTTGTAATCTGAAATGAGAGGGTAGATGTGAAACCTAAAAGTTCTTAAAAGATTGAGGAATTCCAGTTTTACTTAGCGATTTTTGGGTATTTGTAACTCAGCCATCTGCCACTTGCCTTGTAGAAAGGTGTAAAAAATGGTTTATCTTATTCATATTTGCAGAAAATAGTAATGATGACAAAAATATGTATAGTCATCATAAGTTACGATTATACCTACTGACCACTTAGCACTTAAACACAAATAATCAAACCTCGAAGTTACACTTAAAAAGTAAAAACGACGATCAAAACAAATGCTGTCTGCCAGAAAGCTTTGAAAATACCTCACTTAAGTAAAGCCTGAAGACCTTGTGACGTCACGACAGATTTGATAGGTTATCGGATGCGAGGATAGTCAAATGTCACCCATCAGCAGGGTCGGCCTCGTTACCGATAACAAATCGAGTCACTCGACGCCGAAGACTAAACTCATTCTTCACATAGAACTATTTGAGACGACACTGGAAGATGTGTAGGTAATAAAATAAAGTTTCGCCGAAGCCATTACCGGTGATGAGTCTTCGTTTTTTGTTTAACAATTGTTGTGATGCCGTAATTGATGATTTGAGTGGCCAAAGCATGTAGCGGTTCTGAATGATTAGTAGGATCTAAGATGAGTACAGCTCAATTTAACAGTGTCGTAATCATGTCGTAATTTTCACCTTTGATACCACAACATAGGTCTATTTTAAGCAAGGTGTCGTAATAACCACTATTAATAAACTTACACCTACTCATAGAAGGTTCACTGACTTTAACACGGCTAAAATTCATGTTTCAAGGCTCAATATGGTGGCATTCCATTTCTTTACGATCTGTTAGCCGAATCAGCGTAAGATGCTGGTGAAACCTGGCTTAGGAACTTTAGTAGGTACAGCAGCAGGTCTCTAACCGAGTTGTTATTTATCTCGAAAGTCCATGATTTCAAGATCTCCAAATTACAAAGCTTGATCTGATGCTGAATGTACTTAGATATCTGTGTCGGCTGAGTATGTTTTAACAATCATATAAAACAGATTCCCATGCCCCTTTAGTTAGTGGGTTCTTTGAGTGCTCTGAGGCTCGGATTCTTAAGTTACGTCCTTTCTTGAATTGTTTGCTTGCAGCACTATAAAATAACTGCCATCGACAAGGATTTCCTATGCGATTTTATATGATTATTTCTTTGTGTATATTTCAGCCTCTTATTGTATAACTAGTCAGGCGTGGTTTAAAAAAATTACGAATGCTAGCAATTGCAATAGCACTCTGAATTGCACAATTTTGCTTATTTTGTAAGTAGTAGGTGAATCTGGGTTAAGACTATGCTATTTGACGACCTCTTTGGCGCTGTTGGGCTCATCCTACCATACGAGAGGTCCCGGGTTCGATGCCCGGCTGGGGATAAAGAAAAAAACCCCCCAGGTGATGAGCTGTTGCTGGTTCCCATGACACAGGGTTAGGATACCCTGTGTCATGGGAACCAGGGTGCGGGGCCAGAAGCAAGTATGTGCCTGGTGTAAATGATTAAGTTTTTATGTTTTGTTAAGACTGAAAATTAGTAGTTATGAGTTTTACTACTTAGATAATACGAATAAAATATATGGCCTTCATTTGGCTGTTTACTTTAATCTGTTGGTGGAAAGCTGAACCACTAACATACAAACTTATGAATGCATCTGGTTACGTACATGGAGTATGAAAGTAGCCGCACAAATAAATTGAAAAGTACATTTTGCGATCTACAATCCAACCTATTAACTATTTTCTAATTTCAAAGTCTCCACAAATCCAACGATACCTAATTACCTATAAAGCCGTTTCGGGTATATCTTTTTTTAAACATTTTCTACCCCATATCTCCGCCATTTTGAAAAATCCAAAAACTGGATTGACAAAATAACTAAATTGAATTATCGAACCGTCGAATAATTTCACGACAATCGGTTTAGAAATGCGACCAGTATGCTTAGCATGCCAAGGCCGAGAAAAGGCCTTATCTATGCAAAAATTTCAATTTCTGTAGCGAGCCCGAGATGATTCGACGCTAGCATGTCGACCGCGACCGAGGCTTGTCTACAATCGGTAGCATGGCGACATTGCTGAGATGATTTCGGCCGAGTTACTCACTAATTTTGATATATACGACCGACACATGTCTGGTACCCATGGAGGTGCAGACAAGGCTTTGAGAGCATAGATTCTAGAGGAAAATACACATTTTGTTGTTTCTTGACTTCTTGCTATCCTCGGTGGGCAGTTAGGAGTACTTTCCATGTCTATAAAGCGCTAGAATGGCAGGCGGGACTCGAGATGGCCGATAGAATTCGTGGGTGCCAAGCATACTGTAGAGGAGAACAGCCGGACATAATTCCAAACGGACAGACGGACTGAGAACGGAGGCGCTTCGGTCGCTTCGCTCGCTCGGTCAATAATATATTTACACATAAGTAGTCTCAGCTTGCAAAAATCATCAAAAATAAGTCGTTGCAGTCATTTTCGGTGCAATTAGTCTGTGCGACAGTGATCAAAATTAGTTATTTATTCGTTTGAGCTCGGTTGCTCTCAGTCTTTCTGCAATAGTTTTTTACCAGAATTTAATAGACTAGAAATATCAATTAGGATTGTAAAACACATAGCTTGGCACATAGATTGCTCAAACTTACAGTTTAATGGTGAAATTATGAAACATGACGTAGACGCACTTCGGTGCTTAGCTTTGCTGCAATAAAGACTGTAATAAAAGGTTTAATGTCGACATTACATAAAACCGATAAATCTTTACTTTAAACTAATGCTACATTCCTGAATAAACTATAAATCAACATTCTCACTTGGTGAGGAATAAGTTTATGATTAGAAAATTGAGCAAAAAATAAGTATCACTTCTAATTGACGCTGACGACATTTAGAAATAAAGGAAATGACAAAATAAATACTGAACTCAACACAGATGCTGATACGAACCACAATTAACATATGCATATCAATTTTGTCGCGGCTATTCCGTAAAATGTTTTAGGCTCATAACGCGAGTTTTTATGTGAGCCGACAGAAACGGGGACATAAGCAATTCAATATACAGACCCGTCATAAAACAGAAAAATGCGTTTTATTTACCACACCGCGGGGACAATATTTTTTGCTCGGGTTTCGAGCAAATCTTGCAAAACTTTCCTTGATGTCATTTCCTCTACTATCGAGTATTCGAATCACTGGCAACACAGTGATGAGCCAGGACATATGCTGGGATGCAGGCGACGACGCAGGCCACGCAGAAAAATTGTGCAAGGCAGGGCAGGCAACGTCTTTTCTTTGACGTGCCTAGCATAATATTGTCTGCATCGTCTGCATCGTCTACGTCCCGAAGTTATTGGACGCGCTCAAATAGCCTCTATAATACTTGCATACTCTTTTATTGACTTCCATCACTCTAAGTGATGAGACAGATACCGCAGGGGTCAATAACATCGAAACTGGGTTGCCTGAGTATCAAAACTGAAATGAAATTCGGATATCCGAAGAGGCCACACGAGTATTTGAAAAAAATAAAGGACAGCAACTCCCGCAAACATATAGGAAATGAGCACGATATTTCCTTACTTGGCAACTATTTGAGTAATAGGAAAACAAAGTGACGCCCGAGGCCGAAGATCTTATAACCGAGGAAGTAACTTTCCTCTGTAACGCGATGTTTGTTTACACCAGGGCCAATCTTATGCCGAAAAGAGTATATTTAGTTCGTGACTCCCTCAAACACAATTTTAGCAAGGAAATTGCCTCGCGGCGCGAACCCGTACAAAATGGAAGATATGATATTAAAATCTGGATGACAGTTATTAGTACTGGGGAGTGCGGCACACTCCAACGAAAAAAAAAAAAACAAAATGAAACGAGATATCGTGACGACTGCTGAAAAAACGAGATAGAACCACGTGCTCGAAAAAATTAGGCAATTTGCAGTAATCACTCGCGGTTTTTTCACCTTTCACATTCTCTCTTGTGCACACGCTAAGCTCGCTTTGAATACTAACTCCAAAGTTTCGCTTCTTGTTTGGCATGAAACAGGTGTTGCGAAACACTCTTAAATCTTTTGAGCTTACGTCAAGAAACAAACAATCTGCTTATGACCACTCATCCTCCGCATATCAAGCATCTCTTTTAAAAAATAAATTCGTTGAATAAACATTGTTACATCTTCCCTTTTGTAAGCGTTTTTTTCGCTATGCGCGATTGTGGCTCTGTAAACGAACGTAAATTTCTCTAAATCCGCTTAGCGCTTGTCTCAGCGCATTTTGATCTTGTTAAAAACATTGCCAGCAAATAATTCGGCAATTATATAGAGATTAGGGGATGAAAATACATGCTATTTATGAATGAGATTAAAAATTATGGTTATGACACGTAGCAAAGTAATTAGAATAAGGGGTAAGCGTTAATTTGGATGCCGTGTTCTGAATGTTTCTGCAAATAGACCATCAAAAATAATGTCTTAATGGAACGCATCGGTGCGGTTCCTTCTGTTTTCACTCAAGCGTGCGTTAAACTAATAAGGAACTGTATTTGGGAATTTCCATTGTTCCTCAAGCTACATTAATGCTCATTGTTTCTTTAAGGAAAAGAGGAATCCTTCACTCCTGTCCTGCATGATGAAAAATTATGACAACAGTAACATTCCCGCCTCTTCTCATTCACTTCTCTACTTTGCAATATGGACGCTGCATATCCGCAAAATTTCATGAGCAGACTTTCCCTCAGACGTCTTTGTACGTTGATTGTCATTTATGAAATTACCAGCATTCTGTACCATCACGCCTGCTAGACGTTAAAGGGCTTGTCTGTACAAATTAGGCACTGCGCACGTAATGTTTTCTAATTACATTGTAAGCAACCTCGGTGCAGAACCTTTGTCTTCGATCTTGGGATGTGTGTTGTTGTGATGTTGCTCTTTCAATATTTCAAACAAATATGAGGAAGCAATACAAATTAAACCGAATTCATACTTGATAATATTAATATAATACCTACCAACCATACCCGGAAATATGAAAATAATACAATATGAACTTCCATATACCGGCAATAATATATTATGAAATCAAGCATCTTATACATAAGACGTGTGATGATGTACTTTTATGTAAATTAACGCCATTAAAAGGAACACTGCCCATTAAAAAAGACAGACATTTGCTTCAGTAGAGCGACATTTTACAGATGTGTTACTTCTTACTCCACTGTCCCATTGTCTCCTTCGACTTTCTAAGTGGATAACCGCGTAGCAATTACTGCGAAATCAAAACCACCACTTAAACTATACATGTACTTACATGTCTCGATAATAAACTACGGTTAGCCTTAGGGCTTGGAAATTGGTACGTAGGTCTCATAAATCTGGTATTGATAAGTAATTGCGGAAAGTTGGTAAAAGTAAGCCAACCAGTAATAGAAGTAGGCACGCGTCTAGTCTGAATTAGCGGTACAGTATATAATTCTAGGTATACAGGCAAGAAGGCGAGACCTGAAAATTGCGATTGTGTGCGTGCAGAGGGCCTGCCAATGGGCTACTTAACAAGAGTATACTACAGTGACGAAACTTACATACACGCGTCTCACCGTCGTCCTTATACGGATGGAAGCTCTCACGCAAACGCATTACTCAGGTCTCTCCTTCTAGACTGCTTTTGTTTCAAGAAATACAAGATGGTCTTTAGGATTCTTGATAAATGTAGATATACAAACATGGAAATTCCACAAACAATTGAAAAATACAAACGTGACACAATACGTATCTAATCAAATTAACTTCTTAGCGCCACCAGTACGAAGACGAGTCAACACTTTTCTCTGAATACCTTTGGCAACTTCATATAATTTTGAATGTACTGGGGGCACTGAGCGCTTACTCAAATCAAAAGGTTTTTACGACGTCCCTCTTGATGTATTCCAGTCAACGATTTCAGTCATTTAATGTATTTACGGCGGCGCTTAGGTAATTATTAGGCTCATGTACATTAAGTCTACAATAGAATCTGATTACGATGCGAGGCGTTTTACACGTGAAGCCGACGTGGGCTTATATTTGCCGGACAGTCGGACGTGCACAGAACAGTTAAATCAGTATAGACATGGTTGTTTCCATGCCGTTGTCCCCTGTTGTTTAATTCATTTGTACCCAAAATCAACATGCGCAATCAAACACGGCTAGTTGACGTGAAATCTATTAGCATCAATAAGTATTTAAACACCGATTTGTTTTTATTGTTAGAGACATTAAGCATAATCATCTAGGTATTTTCCAGTTTTTAAAAGATTGTTATTACTTTGAAAATAATCCGTAATTGGAAAAATATAGTTTCGGACCAAATGGCTCTAATACCACGAGTGTGCTAGGGTAGGAGCCTTCGTACCTCCTCTAAATAAAACCGCAGACGAAATTACATGAATTTTAATCCTCATGGGAAGAGGGTGATATTTGAAGAATTTCATTATGTTTAAACTCTTCCTAGAGCTGGCGTTTGAATTCATTCCGTTTGAAGCGTCTCACTGTAAACCGACATCGAATTATAGTGAAGTTGTTTTTTTATGGAAACTTGCATTATTGTTTCTCATTTTGGAATGCAAAGAAGAAAGTTGTATAGAAAGATGCCTGTCTTTTGTTATTCTTAACGTGGCCGAGTCTGACGGAATGTGGTTTTGATTCTTGCTCTTTATGTTTAATACCATAAAATAAAATTGTTCAAACTAATATCTCAACAAAAGAGCCTATTGAAATTACGAAATGAAGGGGAATCAAGCATAATTTGATATCGCAATATCCAACTGTCGATCAAGAATGTGAATATGCAAACCACGGAAGACCCTTGACAACCGGTTGTCACGACAACCATCACGCGCTAGTAAACAGCAGTCTATAGATTGTCATTTACCAATGACAATCGATAGATGTCGGAAACTTACTGTTTGTTCTATTCTCTTTTCAAAACTGTTCTTTGTTTGCCTCGCAAACCGCATTCTCCAACTAGCATTTGAAATAAGAACGCTATTTTTTCCTCTACTTGCAAAGAGGATAGATGCCAGAAGGCATGTTTGCGGCTACCGACACCTTGCGTATTGGCGGCAGGCACGCCCGGAATGCGGCTGCGATCGTTCGTGACAGAGGTTCAGTGAGATTAGACTGCCAGACTGCGTAATACTTGGCTGGTGCTGGCGTTATCTGCAAGTTGCCGTTGCTTTGCTTTAAAATTTCGAACTTTCTAGCGTTCTATTTTCAAAATATTCGGTGTCTTTTGTTTCTTAATTTATGGAAAAAGGTTGAAATATTCGAACTTAGTTCGAAACTACATATTAGAAACAAAAATAAAAAATTGTACATAAAAATAAGATTTTTCGTTATACTTTTTCGCTGGTTGTTGATTCACTAAGTATTCTGAAACCTTTTTGATGTTACACGAGTAGGTGCATACAATATTTCATACGATAGGTATCGGACGGTGAAAAATGCTGGCGTAATTGCTAGGATTTCCCTATGCATCGCATCATCATATTCGAGTGGTATCGGCGTGGTTCGACACATTGTTCTCCATTTTCAAAATGGACGCATGACTGGAATTTCAGGTACTTGGTTGAAAACCTATGAGTTTGTTTGAAAACCTTTTTATTTTTATTTTAATACAAAAGCTGCCCAATTATTTTTACTTACATTCAAAAAAGTTATAGTAATTGTGAATAATTTTGAGCAACTCGCTAACCTCACCGAATAGTTACGAGTACAGTAAAATTCTCTCAATGGGCAAAGTATCAGGAAATAGTTCACGAGGGCAACCATAATAATGTTCTTGAACAATTTCATAAAAAAATACTATCAAGCTTCCTCATAGGCTATACGAACGGAATGCGGCAGACATACCCAATGTTAATAATGCAAATGGCTTGAGCCGTAAATCTCAGTATTTATTTTTAATGTGCATTAATTACATTGCGTCATGCAGCTAGTTGAATTGTTGTATTCGTGCATAGGCGGATCCGGGCGAGGCGGGTTGTGTGGTTCTCCTTGATAAAGGACAACGGCGAAGGTGTGAATACTGTATGTATTTCATTTCTGTGTTATTTATTACTATCACTTTTTGTACCATACTAGCAAACTTAGGCGTTAAGGCTATTTATATTAAGCACATTCCATAAAGGAACTATTTGTTCGGACTATTTGTTGGAATGGCAGAAAAGTTGTAATTCTATGAGTTATAGCATTTTTTCGGACTATACTAAGAAGATTAGGAGTCTCTACGGTTTCTATTAAGAACATTTTATAAGTCTTTCCGTCTCTATTTGTTGGAATGGCAGAAGAGTTTTAATTCTATAAGTTATACCATTTTTTCGGACTATAATAATAATATTAGGAGTCTGTGCGGTTTCTATGAAGCACATTTCATAAAGTAATACTTAGTGTTTCCGACTCTATTTGTTGTAATGATAGAAGAGTTGTCATTCCCTAAGTAATACCATTTATTCGGGCTATACTACTTAGCTTAGGAGTCTAGGCGATTGCATAAAGAAATAGCCTTTTCGTTTATATTTGTTGAAATAGCAGAAGAGCTGAAATTTCCCAAGTTAACATCAGAATTCAAAAAAATACAAACTGACTTCTGGACTTGATAAAACTGGTGCATTGCTTCACTGAGAAATATGGAAACAGACAATGAGACGACAGAGATGACTCTATTTCCTCTTTATGCATTATACATGAATAACATAACATGTCATTAGGTATAATAGATGCCTGCTCCCCAGTCTCCCATAAGCAAGGCGGTACCGTCACATCCTTAAGGAGGTAAAGTTGGACACCCATAGATATGCCCCCCCCCCCCCTCTCTCTTTCTCTCTCCCTCTCTCACTCACTCGGGAAATAACAATTTATTTTGAGCTGCAATGTGTGTAGTGATAAGTCTGGTAAAAATAAAACAAAAAGTAAATTTTATTTAAAAAATATCATTTTTAACGTAGTTTTCTTCTAACTCCATATCATCCATAAAATACGACTTAGGCAACTCGTCTAAATAGGCATTGGTTTCGTGCATGATCTCTTCGTTGGAGGTTTTTTTTCCCACCCAGCCATTTTTTTCATTCGAGAACAAGCAATAGTCGCAAGGGGCTAAATCTGGCAAATATGGTGGATGAGAAAGCAACTCATATCACATCTTATGGAATATGGCCATGGCAATCGCGCAGGTGTGTACTCGTGCGTTGTCCTGGCAGAAGAAGATTTTCTTCGTCGTTTGTCAGATTGAATTTTGTTGAATTGGTTCAATAAATTGGCATTATATTCATCATTCGAGCACTGGGCCTTTGGGTTGGAGCACCTTTGGAGCACTTTGAGTTGATCGCTGATACGTTGCCCCATTACAACCAAAATATTAACAATGCCCAATAAACACCTACTAGTATCGTGCAAGTATTCATTTAATAGAACTATAATTAGACACTCTCTAGGCCTCATTGGACAGATCCTTGCAGTATTGATTAGATTGATTGCTTTCATTCTCTCCATCGGTGCAATGTTGACAAGAGATACGTGGATATCCTCCGGAAGCTTTACCGATATGCAACTCTCCAAGTAAGGATGCATAGGCTCTCCGACTTCGTGCTGATCCAGCAAGGTGTGCGCCGAGGGGTCACATCTCACCAAAATTATTTACTGATGTGCTTGGAGATCTGCTGAAGACACTCGACTGGGAGGATAAATGTATTAATATATACGGCCGATGTTTATCCCATCTTCGCTTTGCTGACGACCTTATACTTCTAGCCGAGAAGGTTGCGGATCTTCAGATAATGCTCGAAAACCTGTATAAAGCTTCACTTGGTGTCGGCCTGGGGATAAACGTTTCCAAAACCAAGATTATGACCAATCTTAAGGGTCCTCAACCTAACATCATCGTAGGAAACTGCCGTCTACAAGTCAGTGGACGAACACATCTACCTTGTGCACAGTTTATCCTTTGGCCGAAATTATCAAGTGAAGGGGATCTCCAGGTGCATACAGCTGAGTTGGGCCATCATTGTATGTCAACGCCTGTTTAGTTTAATCAATGTGTCCTGCCTATACTCACATATGGATCCGAGACATGGCTGCTCACAAAGCATAAAATCCGAGTTGCGCAAAGGGCAAAGGAGTATGCTATGCTTGGAATATCCCTTCGCGATCACATACCCAACGTCGAGATACGACGACGCACCAAGGACGTAGATGTGGGTATCCACATCCACGTCGTCGTATACGTGAATCGCAAGGTTAAAATGAAGATGGGCGGGACACTTGGCTAGGAGGGATGACGGTAGATGGACCAAGGTGGTGACGGAATGGTGGCCAAGGGACGCGCGTAGACTGAGAGGCAGACCACCCGCCCGATGGACGGATGACATCTCCAAAACTGCTGGGCCGCAGTGGATCAAGTGGCCCAGGACCGCAATAAATGACGTAACGAAGAAGAGGCCGTTACTCAACAGTGGGTGCAGGAGGCTGGATATATAGATAGATATTCACCATTAATCGTTTTACCCTTCTCTAGGTAGACAATATGGATTACCCCACGTGCATCCAAAAAAACTGTAGCCATACATTTATTGGCTGATAAAACTGCCTGTTCACCTGGTTCACCTGTAGCAATCCACTGTTTCGGTTGTTGCCATGTTTCTGGTGTATGGTGGTGGATCCATGTTTCGTCTACTGTTACGACCAAAAATTCAGTTTTATTCCGTTGAAACAACGCCAAACCTGCCTCCGAAGTGGTCATATGCATGCATTTGATCAACAATCAGTAAACGCGCGGAGAGCTTCTTCATATCTAAATGTTGTTGTAAAAGTTGAACGTGTGAGCAATAGCTCACACGTTCAACTTAGGTGCCTCTCAACTGTCTCGCTCGCTTTTACTCTTCGGTCGTTCAGCGCTATGTCATGGATTTTAGTGATCATCCCTGGATAAGTGACCTCAATTTAGCATCCAGGGGACCAATTTTGTACTGGTGATTGCATCGCAATCGGATCGCGACCGCTCCAAAGGCCGCAAAATGCCGAATCTGGCTAGTCGGCGGCGCCTATTTTTTTGAAGACTGACGGTCATCTGCTGAGAGCGGTTTGTTATTACGGGCCTTAGTAACGGGTGGGTCAAATGGTCAAATAATTCTTCTTCATAATCTTCTCACGCACCCCTTCTGGGGCGTGGGGAGTCGGGGTCAGGTCGACGGACCTCTTCCCGAAGAATCGCCTCTGTCCACTCCTGTGGACAGGTCATCGGATGGCCCCTGCGGGCGGTGGTCTTAATGTGGCGCTGGTATACAGTGGGTGATCGCCGGCTAGGCAACCAGGTCGCGTGGCAGGCGGCGGCGGTCGGGCGGGCACGCGTGGTGCGGCGCCAGTTCGGCGATGTGCGGAAGATGTGATGCATCCGCACGCGCGAACATGCCCTTCGCCAGCCTCCGGACAAACTGGTCCACGGTTCCCCATCTTAGGTCCCTCTGGATTGTCGCGTTCCTCACGTAGCGGGGGGCGCCGACGATGGTACGCAGAGAGAGGTTCTCTTGGGCTCGGAGTCTCCGTTTGTTCGTCTCCGAGCACAGGGCGTACCATGCCGGAGCAGCGTAGGTGAGGCGGGATCTCACATATTTTTTTGAAGACTGACGGTCATCTGCTAGAGCGGTTTGTTATTACGGGCCTTAGTAACGGGTGGGTCAAATGGTCAAATACACACACTGTTGCTCAATATAAAGTTCTGCTTAAATGTCATACAGCAAGGCGCTGTTATTTTCCTAGCGAGAGAGAGAGAGTGAGTGACAGCATGAATGTGGGTGTGGATCGATCTTTGAGTAATCGGTTGTTCATCTGGGCCTAAGGCCGTCTTGCGGCAGACTTTTGAAAGCCGCTAAATGGAGTTTAAATACAATTTAAGTACAACACGGTCAAGTTACGTAGTCAATAGTATGTGTCATCTCTCGATGAATATAATTACATCAGCAAGCTTAAAGAATATCGTCTACTACAGCCAGTATACATCTAAATGTTTTATTTGTAGACCAAATATACTCGTAAAAGATACTTCTGGGTACTTTGATTATAGACTTAAAAAAATCTAAATTGACATAAAATTCTTACTTTCAACAATCTTACTTATAAGTAAGTTAGTAGCCATTCAATGCCGGAGTTCGAAGTTGTTCGTTTCAGAGTCTTTGAACCGAAAACGGCCCAGAAAAGTGTATGAATATTACACGATATTAATTTTGGAATCGATTGAGCTGATTCGAAGCGCAATCAAAAGCTTGGCCGTCACGCTGATTTGGATTGATTTTGGACTGATGAAATTGGACTGCCGACAATCGGATGAAGCCAAAAAGATTTCTCCACTCACTGGCGTCAAACTGGCTTTCATTTCTCCATCGGCGTCAGTTGACAATATGGATTCGGATTCTTCTGAGGAAATTCAACTTATGCGGTGGCTGTTTGTTGCAATCTTAACAACAGAAAACTCAAAAAATGGACGAAAGAATGGTTAAAAAAATTATCATGCCGTTTGGGCTGTAGCACGTGCTAACGAAATGGTCACACATATATACAAACATAGATACGTATAAACATTCAAAAAACATTGCTCTCCTTGTGCAGTCGGGTAAAAAGAGACATCACTTATCTCATATTAATTTGTTAAATAAGTTGTCGCAGTGACTATTTGAGAATGAATAGAATAGTAAGAACATTTATTCAACTGTAACTCAATGGATGAACTTATCTCATAGTTACTTCACGTTCAGCCGCCATCGCTTCGAAGCTCCGACTGATGTAAATGGACTGATGCACGCGCACTTACGATCAGTTTTGGTCTAATGCAAAGAAAACTTGTGTATTGTCATCAACAGTTAAAATTTCACAGTTACGGACCATTCACTCACATTCCATTTGAAAACTGACCATGAATGGATACGACTGAGATTGAGTCTAGTGGGACTCGCACTCGCTGGCTCAGCTCGGGTTGATGTAGGTTTTTTTAATTGCTGAAAGTATTCAAATATTGCTTCAAGCTTTCAGTAGGTGATAGCAAAATCAGGACAAGTACATTTAACATTACGTTAAAGGTACCAAAAGTTAAACTATCAATTTCAAGTTACATAAAATAGGACCAAAATGAAAAATAAAACCATTACCACCTATTCCTTTCAAACCTATTCCTGTTTTCAATTTTCATTAACACTTTCGCGTGGTTTCCTTGCTCCATGAAAGTTTCCAGAGCAACTATCCTAACTCGTAAGTCCACAAACGACACTTAAATCTAACGTCAAACTTGAACACAACTTGTAGTGTGACAAGTTAAACACTTCTTAATTAGCTATAGCCCTGACTTGGTGCCACCAACTCAAGGTAAAACTGGCATAACTACAGGCTTCCACCAGTTGTTTGATAGAACTGGTAATATTTTTTAGACATCGGAAACGATCGTTCGGGTTACAACATCTGGCCGAGACAGGCACTGGATAGGTGTCCGTTCTGGCATTTGTTTCTGACCCTTCCGTGATTCGGATGACACGTTGAGCTGTAGGTCCCGGCTACTATCGCTACTCAGTGGTAGTAGTCGTCAATTTGTGTCAGAGGCCCTAATAAGGCAGCTTAATAAATTCTGATAGTCGGGTCACAAAATAAATAGGTACAGAATTGACTTCTGTACCTATTTATTGTATGTATGTACTTCACTTTTCATAGCTACGCTCGGCGATCGCTCTAGGGTTGTCAACTACGCCTTATGCACGAAAAACTATCGTTGGCGCTCCTATCTAGTTGCATGATTTATTAAGAAGAATGAAAATATTATTACAAATTTGTCTCATAAAATATCTTGCGCGATTTTGACATTGGCGAAATGCAGGATTATTATATTTTAAAGTGTAATAAATTCGCATTCTCATGTACAATTTTTTACAGTAAGTTAGTGGAAAACAGTTGCAAGGCATTGAGAAAATTAAAGTCTGTACCTCATTTAAGAGACTTTTTAGGATTTCACAGTTCAAGAAGTTCCTCTTGAAAAAGTTGCAGAATCGTTCCTTCATTGATCTAACAAATTCCACAAAACTGTCTGGTGGTATTGATAATAAAGTTTTGGTGCCATCTTTGCAATAATCTTTATAACGGGTGAATGTTGCACCCTGTAAACAGTTTTTTGCAGTGTCTTATCTGAGTCTGTCTTCTTGTTGTTGTCTGTCGAAGTGGTTTTTGGATTACCATCCTCATTGGCTAAGGGAGCATATCATTTCTCACCATCTAGTAAACATTTTGTTAATTCTTCTTTGCAATTTCCACTTCTAGGTGACTTAAAATATTTATGAAAAATATTTTCCTGAATGCTGAAACCAGCTGCCAGGATGTTGGTTCCGTGGAATTTCCGTTCTTTGTCCTAATCTGACCAAAAAAGTTTTCTAAACAGTCCTGATTTAATCGTCTGGTCATTATATGAGAGAATCCTTAAATTCTTAAATCCTCAAACAACATTAATAAAGATTTTAAGGTTATTTGGAAACCTTCAATGAACTCTTGATTTAAAATTTCGGTCGTTATTTGGGTGAATTAATTTCAATGACGCAAAGAAATTCAACATGCTATTAATATAAGCAATCTGGTATTCTTCCCCACAATATGCGTTTTGATATTGTTTTCTTCCATAGCGAGATGATGTATTCAAAAAATCAAACAAATCGTTCATAATTTGAATCATTTTAATAGTGCCTTCTGCAGAATTTTCTATTATTGCAAAGTCTCTGTATGTATTTAAGCCGGCTGCAACGGTAGCACTAAGAACTTGCACAGCGTACTTTACCTTCATCTTCTCAAAATTTGAGTCCATGAGTTTTAATTTTGGTCCATGAGTTTTAATTTTGGTATGTTGTTTTACAATACGCGCAAAGGTTGGGGTCAAGAATTTGTCACATAACTTAAAAACATGTTAGCTTCAGACTGTGTAATATTGTTTGCTATTTTTAGTATTTTTCGACATGTTTTTAGTTCACTTGAAAATTTTATTTTTCGAGGAGTATCATTTGAAAGGTGTAATGGAGTATGAACTTGGACATTCGTTTGTAAATCATAATTACACTGTACATTTGCATCGGTTGTTTCAATAACTGCTTGAATTCCTTTATCTGCAAATTTATTCGGTAATGGTAGGCGGAGTTGTGGAATTGAATTTCTTTTTAACAACTTTCGATTTGAATTTATTATAATGTTCAGTGGACAACCGTCCACTGAACATTTATAATAAACAATTTGAAAATAGTAATTGTTGAACTCACGAGAATCCAGCCCTCCATTCGAAGTTGTCCATGAGAGTCCAGGCCATGTATCCGAGTACAAGAACTCCGTCCTCGTAGATCTCGTTCAGGATTTCAGTCAGGTAGTCCTGGATATAACGTTTTTTTTTCCGTTGCTCCATTGTTGCATTATTTGCATTAACAGACGCGCGTGTCAAGCGGATGGCACTCACTCTCGCACGGTCCGAACTGGTACTAGATAATTAAGTGAACACTTTGTCTAATATTCTATTTTAAGTCTAGATGTATGTTACAAGTGTATCATTTGTTGGTCTTCTAAATAACCTATGCTTCTATGTGTGCGTTGCTCGAGCGCGCTTGTATGTAGATTGATTTCTGTACCTATTTATTTTGTGGTCGGGTTGACCACAAGCCTGAAACCCCTCCATCCACCCGCACTGAGCCAGCATGGTGGAATATGGCTCAATCTTACTCGTATCCGGGTAAAGACACATACCCCTCGGTATGAACTTCTTGAAAGTTCCGCGCGGATGGTCGGCGTCCGTCGGGGAAGGCAGCATATCCAAAAAAACTTGAGCAGAAGAAAACTTTAAGAAACTATCAGGGCAACCGACTAAACTTTTTTCCATTGTTCGGAGAAAAAATTAATGAAAAATAACAATAAAAAAAACAAAAAAATGCGTGCTTGTCGCCAGTACTTAAGACGTAGCAAAGATGTTGGTTGTATTTGGTCTACAACCTCAAATTAAAAAACGTTTACTGTTGTGAAAATTGTGTTTGGCTCAGCCTGTGCCTTTAACTATAAGTCGTGCTACGAATTAAGAGCGCTAGGCGACGTTGGCGGGAATTACTGCGCATATGTAAAGGTATTGAAAAGTGACTACTGCGCATTCAAGGCCACCACCGCTCCTAACGTGTGGCGCGACGTATACAAGAGTGAGTGTGCTTCTAAATACTGATGCATTTAACTGTTTTTGTTGTAATAACGTAACTTAATTTTACTGTAAGTATTTCTGTTACTTGAATTAAATTAATAATCAAGTATTTTGAGCCAGTATGTGTCCCAAAGTATAATTATTTATTATTTCGCCCATCCACCCGCACCGAGCCAGCTTGATGAGGTATGGCTCAATCTTACGCTTATCCATAAAAGGACTGTACCTCTCAGTGGGGACATTTATGTGTGCAACATGTATTTATTTATTTACTACCTTATGACTTCACGGTATATCACTAATCGCTAGGTCTTATGATTAAGCTTAGCTCCGAAAAGTGAAAATAGGTATCATGTAATGATTTTTAGAAATAAAGTTCATTATTTAATAACATAATTTTGGTATCGTCTGAATGCTAACAAAATGAAAAATAATATTCCGTAATAAAATTATTCCATTTGGGAACCAAATTTTGTGGATATCTGCAGTTACTAAAAAAAATCTTGAAAAAACCACTATTATTTCATAAGGAAAGCATTATTTTAGTTTACAGTTGCAACTTTTTCTGCCACTTTTTATTACTGGCAGTACTGTTTGTCACGAATTAGTCAATTTCACTACGAAAACTCTTCCATTCCGAAGTTAAATTATTTTTCTTCAGTTCGTATCCAGATAGCGTTATAGCGTAGCCAGTAGATTAAAATGGCTATAAAAAAAATTGGGAGGCATGTTTTTTTTTAATCGATGAATTTCGATGTTCTTCAGCCCAGATCGTTATGCGCACACATATGAAGATTCACATCGTATATATATATCTACATTGTGCGAGAAAGTTAAGGTAGGTACAAACAACAATAAATTTATAACTCATGGAAATATGCTTGAATTCTATGTATTTACTGCTTTGGTGTAAAAGACAACAATTCATTGATTGTGCACTATATAAAGATATGTAAAGATATGAAACCCCATTTCAATAGTTCACTTGTTCGACTACAATCGTAGAGCAGCCATAAAAAAATTGAGCCAAGCCCTTCTTATAGTCACCATGAATTGACAGAAATGCTGAACAATATGTTCTTCAGCCCAGATCGTAATGCGCACACATATGAAGATTCACATCGTATGTATATATCTACATTGTGCGAGAAAGTTAAGGTAGGTACAAACAACAATAAATTTATAACTCATGGAAATATGCTTGAATTCTATGTATTTACTGCTTTGGTGTAAAAGACAACAATTCATTGATTGTGCACTATATAAAGATATGTAAAGATATGAAACCCCATTTCAATAGTTCACTTGTTCGACTACAATCGTAGAGCAGCCATAAAAAAATTGAGCCAAGCCCTTCTTATAGTCACCATGAATTGACAGAAATGCTGAACAATAGCACAAGATGCCACCCAGCGTCAACTCTACTCTACATAAATATGTGTAAGACGTATTTCCAAGTTGACCTTGTTCTTGATTCTGTGTCAGGTCACTTAGCACTTGTTAACATTTAATCCTAGGCTATAACTAGAGTTATTTATTCTGTGTTTTGAAGCTGGAATAGCACAATCAAATGTTAGGAAATCAACTGAGAGAGGCAATAATAGAAAAAGCCGTCCTCCTTTCCTTTCCGTGCTGAAAGAAAATACGAACTATCGATTTCTGTTAAAAAATTAAGCTGGTTAAATCGGAGTGGGCAACTGCAATCTCTCTTCGAGGACTCGAGAGGCGATTCTCCTTCGTTCATTTGAATTACGCCTCCGCCCGCCTTTTGTAGTCAACTTCGTTTATAAAACTTGGGGAGAGCCGGTGTTGGCTGGGCAAAGAACTTAAAAGATGCATTGTTGAATCCGTAACAAATTGCACGGCATGATTACGTTAAGAACTTCGGCGGCGAATGAAGGTGGACCAAGTTAGATTGGAATTTAACAGTTCCCTTTTCGATTGAAATAAAAACATGAATTGCGCTCATGAAAAGGCTTTGGTCGGGGCTTTCTGAATCTTGGGCAGCCATTGTTTGGATGTTATTGTTTTGTGTTAATTTGGAGGTACTCGAGGAAAACTTATTAACATTGTCTCCTTTCATAAAATGTTCACTTCCTTAAAAATCCTCCAAATTATGATAATAAAATTCAAGAAATATGACTGGGGTCTAATTCCGGTAGACAGTGACCGCTTAGTGACAATGACGCGACGACGACGGTCAACTTTAGTTATATTTTATCTGACCTTTTTTGTAATCCCTATCTCTTTAGTTTATAAGTAATTGACCGAGCGAGCGAAGCGTGTGAAGCATCTCCTTTTCAGGATGGAGCTAAATGCTTTCGTATGTCCGGATGAGTGTCCGGATGTTATCTTCTACAGTCCACATTTCTCAATAGATTCTCGCGAATTTTTGTGAGCAAGTTCGATAGTTAAATACATAGTTTTTGTCGATTCAGTTTTTGGCATTTTTCAAATGGCTTAGATGTGGGCGTTTAAAATTAAAAAAAAACAGTCCACAACTTGACGGATTTTAACAAATGAGGTGTCGTTGGATTTGTAGAGACCGTGAGAGTAACAGGCTTTATAATTTTAGTGAAAAGTCAATAGGTTGGGTGCAAATGTAGTTTACAAAGTTATTCGTGTGGCTACTTTCATACTCCAAATGCATCACCAGGCGCATTCATAAGTTTGTATGTGTTATCAAAATAAAGTTCCTCTCGCGAGATCAGCTCAAAGAGCCACTAGTTTATATGATAATATATATATATATATATATATGTAATATATATATATATAATTAATTTATTTATTGGTTTTAGGAATACTAACAGCTGTAATAGAAAAGACAGTTAGAATTAACAGATAGCTAAAGAGCTACATAAAACTAATAAGCAATAACCTCCATTTCTGCCACTAATAAACTAAAAAATTATTCACCAAACGCCAAATAATGAAGAATTGGGCCTCTGATCGTCCTTTCCTAAAATTAAAACACATGCATACATATGCGAACCTAACCAATGTACACAGGAGTAAACTATAGGTAATCTCGCATACTCAGATATACTCAATATCTCTTATGTTTGCATGTGTAAATGTTACGGTGAAATGGAATAATGGTCGATTATTAATAATCACCAGTCAATATGAATAACGACCAAGGTGAATGTGAAAAAATCTCATTTTAATCGGTTTATATAATAACCACTGGCGTTTGGCGAAAGTGTTTACAAAATATAGTGAGTGAAATGGAATTACACATTAAACAGATTGATAAACCAATTAGAATGAGTATAAAAAAAGCATTCGTAATTGAAGCTATAGGAAATATAAAAAAAAAACTGACAGAAAAGACTCACGGGGGTTTCACTAACGCTCAGATCCCGCAGTATTTACTGGAGAATTATTTAGTCTTTCTACCGTAGTGCAGGGCTTTTAGGGACCATCGTTTTATAAAAAACCGGCCAAGTGCATGTCAAACTTCGCAAATTCAGGGTACCGTATTAAATGTAGAATATAAGCAAAAAAAATAAGGAAGTTACACACTTCACTTGGTGTATCAAGTGTATACACCAATCCAACATGTCACTATCATTCTTCACCAGCAAATCATTACTTCTTGTTCATAGTGTTTGTATATTGTCATTTAATGTTATGTTTGTTGGCTTTTAATAAATGTTTTTTTTTATATCTTAAAAACTTTGGTCAAACCAATTTCCGTTTAAAGTGTTTATTGCGTTAGACAACATATATATTTTTTATATTGTTCACTCTATTAATTCAAAAGTTAGGGGGGGGGGCACAATTTTTTATGGAAGGGTTTTTAACGATTTACTTTGAGGAAAAATGGTTTCAGAAACCTCAACGACATTTTAAAGACCTAACCAGTTCAAAGAATACATCTACATACCAAGTTTCAACTGTTTAGTCCTGATAGTTTCGGAATAAAGTTGCTGTGACATACGGACGGACGGACGGACAGACAGACAGACTTGACCAAACTATAAGGGTTACTTGTTTCTCTACGGAACCCGAAAAAGTAGAGGAGGCTTAGAATGATCGTGCATTATTGTAACTTCTTGCTTAAACCAAATCGTACTGGATATTATACATAAATGACCAGTTAATGTGAGAAATTCTGTTTCTCACTTTGACCAAATAAGGCGGTTATAGTGAATAATCGCCGGTCATTTTAAATAATGACCGCATTATTCAATTTGACCGTGACATAAACACATGCACGTGTGTGTGTACTAAATTCCCTAGTAACGAGCTCTAGACTATTCTCCTCGTTTTCTACGAGGGCAGTTTCCCACAATAGGCGCAAGTCTTTTGCAGGCAACAGCTATTATAGCTCGCAGTGCAGCCGTCTGCGAGTTCCTACCGTTTTGTTTCCAGCGCGCATACTCCAAGTGTCGAGTGGCCGGCACCCGACAACTAAACGTTCGGGAAATCTGCGAAAAAATTGCAGCAACGTGAACGTAGCAGAGCGCTTTAGAATTCCGTGCCTTTGCTTGGAGAGGTTTTGAGTTGCATAAGGTTGCCAGCGGTTTGCGGTTATGGCGGTTACGAGAATTACGAGTGAAGCATCGCGCTATTTTTGTGAGACCTATCGCTTGATACCTTTCGCATGCAGGCAGTCGCTTAACTATTATGAGGATTATGTTCCAGAAACAAGGTCTATTATAAAATTAAAGTTCATTTAGAAATATGTCTAAAGTCAAAGTCAAAGTACTTTATTACTGTAGATATTTACATATACTTAGCAAACGTCATTTTTTGCCTCTTCTCTACATTTGACCACTGTGGGAGAAGAAGGGCGTAGAAACTCCCACAGATTGATTTTTAGATCTCTTTTAAAAATAGCTTGTGCTTAACTAATACAAATATGAAAAATTTAATTGTTATGATTAATAAGCAGTGTTGAGTCAGATTAACATACAGTCCTGTCATTTAAGTAATCTTGAACATTGTAATATCCCTTTTTCGACAAAGTCGCTTTAACATGCTTATGTCTATTACTTATATAAAAACTGTCATCGTAAAGATGATGAAAGAGGATTTGGGATAAAAGAGGGTATTACATCAGGAATTGGTAGGTTAGGTGACGTATGTATTCATGAAAGGCGTCGATAAGTTTCATTTAGTTTTATTGGAAAAGGATTGACAGGTTATGGTTACATATATATATTTATGATTTTTTATTACATTTATCCACTTAAACGCTAGAGCGTGCTTTTCAACAAAATATAATATCTTACCCTTAATCTATGGGATAAGAACCAGTAAGTCATCAAATAATGGATTTCCAATTTCAGACACAAATCCTACTTATTAATTTATGTCTGTGACAATTTTCCTCCTCACCTGATTTTACTACACTGACTGTCGCGTTTTCAAATTAAATTAATATAAATTACAATCATTATTCATCAATTATTATCATTTATCACGTCAATTATGGCAAGTTTAATATCCTTTCCCCCAATGATAGAGAAATCCGCGTCAGCTGCCTCTCCCGTTCGGTGCGATATAGCAATATCAGTAATGTACCCTAACTGCGTATAAACAGAGGCCAGCTGAGACAAACAGGTGTTTACGGAGGTAATTTGAGACTGGGGACTACGTCGGGGGAATTTATCATGCAGAAAGTAGCCGAGTCTTTCCTGTCTGGACCTGCTGAATGGGTGAGGTGGGAATGTTGATGACCGGTTTCTTGTACCCGGGTTTTATTAACCTGAAAATTTATCACATGTTTTGCAGACGTGTGTGGAGTTGATTTCAATTAATTGTAGGTAAGGTAGGTAATGAGAGCAGAGTTATGTTTATTAACTACACAGGCAAAAGCCGCGCAGTTCACCTTTTTTTATTTATCCGCGCGAGTACAAAGTACTAGGTTTCTTCAATATCTTACTGAAATTAAGATTTGGCGTATTCGGTTGATTTCCCTGGCACTTTTGGTAACTGTATATTTTTAGATTATTTCTGAACAAATAAATCGTATAGGCATCACTTTTACTCTATTCGTTTAAAAGATAGTGCACACTGAATATTTTGTTGGCACGAACATTTTGATAAAGTGATTAAAAATATAATCCCTAAACTTACCTGATGGTAGACGACACTAAAACAAACAAAAAAAAGTCCTGTAGTAAATTGTCCTAGAGTGAAATATTTGTGAAATTTTTAGCCAAGAAGTTAGGAAGTGGGACAAGTTCGTTATTTTACTAATTATGTCGTATATACTTTCTATGAATTTCTAATGATATGAAATAGTAATCTACTCTAAATATATTAGTCCAAGAAGTTACACCAGAAGAAGAAAATTTAAAGACCCAGACAAACAAGCTAGGAGAATCAAACGAAAAATCATAACCAATCTAACTCGAAATACTATGTTTTTTGGGCCTGGCCCGTGAGGGCTTAATCTCAAATTACCGTCCTTTTATAACTCCCGAAACTCATATTGTCTAAGTCCCAAAATTCCTGAAATTTAGAATGCCTTAATTTCCATACGTCTGATAAATAAAATGACAATCGATTTACAGTCGTATACGAAAATACTTCTTATGTACCAAATTTCATCCTACAAGATCCTACCTGAATGTTGGAGAAAAACATACTTAACTTTAACTTCTGTTAATAAAAATAGGTAGGTATATAAATCTTAATTCAATTGAAGATGAGGTACGTAAATATAAGAAAACGTTTCTACTTAACATCTATACATCTCCGAATAGAGTTGCCATTTTTATTGTAATTCCCAAAGTTATATTTACATACTAAATAAGACAGGCTGAGGCGCAAATTACCCTCACTATGTTTGAAGGGCAACCAAAGCTCGTGAGACAACGCGGACTCTTAAAACATTCCATAAGAGATTTGTGTGGCCCTTTTGATGCGTCAGGGTAATCAAATGATAGTCCAGTACAACTCTTTGTCTCCGATTTTCTTGAAAAATAAATTTTAAACATGCATACGGATAATGTCATTTAATTATTAACTAATCTGCTATCGTGGAAACAAATTCATTCATCTGAATTCCTCCTATTAGTTGATTATTTATTAGAAGATTGGTCGAAAAAAGTCGTGCGGACGCGGCAGGGGCATAATTTTTTTGGTATTTTTTTACAACTATTTAAGAAAAAAATAAAAACAAACATTATAGTGCGCAAAAAATATTATATACTTATAGATAATTATTCAAAAAAACCGGCCAAATGCGAGTCGGAATCGCACACGAAGGCTTCTGTACTATCTATAAAAACGGCAAAAAATGACGTTTGTCGTATGGGAGCCCCCCTTAACTATTAATTTTATTATTTATTTTTAAAGTGATTATATAACTTAATATTCTGTAAATATTTCGAGCGTCTACCTATTGCCGTTATCAATATCGAGCAAAACGAGCAAAAAAATCACGTTTGTTGTATGGGAGCCCCCTTAAATATTAATTTTATTCTGTTTTTTAGTATTTGCTGAGTGGCAACTGAAATACATTATCTGTGAAAATTTAAACTGTCTAACTAACACGGTTCATGAGATACAGCCTGGTGATAGACAGACAGAAAGACGGACGGACAGCGGAGTCTTAGTAATAGGGTCCCGTTTTACCCTTTGTTTACGGAACCCTAAAAATGGTTTAAGTTGTTATTTCGTTTCTACGAGTACTTTTTGCTCCCGAACATCGACCATTATGCCCTTCAAGACTCACCGATTAATGGTAATCCAAGCACGACCCTAACTGAAAACGTCGCGTTAAACGCCAATAAACCATTAATTCAGAAGGTCCAATATCTACATTACTTACCGCCTCCCCCGATTTCGATGTCTACTTAATTTTTGTAAGTGCGCATCTATTTTTCACCCTTGGTCGTGCTCCCTGTACACGCTCCCCAAGATTTACGCGCTCGACGCGAGCAATAAGCGAGCGGCATACGACACAGGGTCTTCGCTATTTTAAAATGTACGTCTGAATCCGGTGAAAAATTGCCCACCATCCGCTCCGCGCGCGAAGCCGTATATTTAACTCATCGCCGTGTATTGACTGAGCAAAAAATGGAGACGGGCGCAGACAACTTATTTGCGTTTTTCTGAAGTACGCACTAAGTGTTTATTCGAGGGGTAGCGCCTCATGAATGGCAATAAGCGAGCAGCCTTGCTTGAAAATTGAAGGCAACTGAATTTTCAGTGTAAAAATTATGTAATTGAATCCAACTTCGAACTTAATTTAAAAAGAAAAGAAATAAACGTTTATTATATTAATGTAAAAATTAATTATTCGTCGTTCGCGTGAGACGTGCTTCCGTCACACAAAAGAGAGTTATGTGTGCGTATGCTGTGCTTCTTTCGCACCATATAAGAAATATTAATTGCTAAGTAAATGTACATATGTAGTCGTACATATGGACTTTAGTAGCTATTCATTTCACTGTAATGCACATTAGAGCTCTGTTCCAACAAATATGTGAGGGAAATTTTTGAATCGTGGAGCTCATAAAACATGTTAGCACGTACTCCGCCCTCTCACGCGCGCCGCAGAAAGGTAGTCTGATATTGGGGTAAAAGGGAGAATGCATTAGCTTTTTGTAATGTGCCCATAACCTGGGGATTATGATCGCATACTTCGCCCGCTGTCCTTAGTGCGATATTCTCGAAGAATAAAGAGGGATATCTCCGCGAAAATTCAGAATAAGGTATTCAAGACTGGGAGGGTTCCTGCGTCGATCGTAAATAATGTAAGTAGGTAAGCAAGTGGATCTCAAGGCGAACCGACTGCACATTCATTTGAGTAGCAAGCAGCGTATCTTATAGTGAGCTTCAAGCTATGTTTACTTGGAATGCAGTTGTATCTGCCTCGATGGCTTGTGGCGGCGGCGCCCAAGCCACACCTCATCGAACGAGGCCAAGCAGCATCCTTGAAAGGCCACATTCCTCTACTCGCACTGGCACAACGCTATTTACGGCCTAAGCCGCCATCATGAGCAATTGCGAAAAACGCAAATCAACATTCAATGAGGTCCGCGTCTTTAAAAAGTAATTGGATATTTCTCAACATGTGTAGCGGATTTCATATAGTTTACCAACAATGCATCGTCTTTCATCGATGTTTACTGCTTCCTCTGTATAGCTATCGCCTGATTGATGGTTCACACCTGACTGGGCAATTTGAAAATGTATTTTTCTCTTTCGTTGCAGAATATTCTGGACAAATTCAATCCGGGAGCGCGTCATATGATCACGGCTGGCAAGGCGTATCTAAAGGCTTTACATGGTAAGTTACTGGGCGTACGTGATTCATTGAATGTGGATATTAAGGAGGGTAAGGGATCGTATTACTTTGACGTCACTCTTCGTTCATGCTCATGATGATAAAGAAAATAGAGTTACAGGATGCTTGAAGAAACGACGCTTTATATTCTCATAAACTAGTCTTAGCTACATTGCATGATTATTAATCGAAGTATTCAGAGAAATGATTGCACTTGATAAAAGATCTAAAATAACCAAACAGGCTACCTATTCCCAAAACAACTAGAATTTATAGTTATGTGGGTAATCCACCTTACAAGTATCCTTGCAATAAAACCCACAGCAAAGTGCCATAGAATTTCAAATTTTAGAATCCAAGAGCTAAGTTTAAACCTTCTTGGGCCATTGCAATAAACAAGCATATCAAACCCAACGGAGAGTACTCGCAGTAACGGTAGAACCCAAAACTAAACAACCATTGACACACATCCAGTACATTTACCAATGGCAATTAATTGTCTGCGAATGCCAAGCTTGCACATATAGGCGCACTTATTATGTAAAATCTCAATGTAGCCCAAATCACGGCGTACCGAGCACAATTACTATGACAATAATAATGGCGCGAGATACTGTCGAGATCATTTCTGAAACTCATATCTCGTTCAACTGTACATAAATATCTTATAAATAAGTATTGTGAGCACTTGGTCTGAAGTGTGATTAATGATTTTGAAATTGCCATTTGTTCAATTTAAAAGCCATGTAAAGGGATATAACAATTTTAAAGATTGTCGTCATTTAGATGACACTGTATGGGGATAACTGAATGTAATTATTATAAATAATTTTATGAAAATTATTTATAATAATTCATATTGTAATAATTGTATTACGTAATCAATTTTTAAAAGAGATCTAAAAATCTATCTGTGGGAGTTTCATTGCCCTTCTTCTCTCACAGTGGTCCAATGCTGAGAAGAGGCAAAAAATGACGTTTGCTAAGTATATGTAAATATCTACAGTAATAAAGAAATTATGGTTTTGATTTGATGATGAGATGTAGGAAAAATTAAAAAGTGCAACATAAAATTTTATCGTTGCACCTATGCATTTCGAGGTTTAACGTGACTTAAATGATAGATATCATATTCTTAAATATGATCACAACAAGACGCGTCCAGCCGATCAGTTTTTTTTATTTATTTTAACTGGTGATTCATGACATCTATGTCTATTCTTAGATTTGCTCAATTTAATTATGCAATGCATAATATATTCTTATCTCTATATAGAGATAAACCACCGATTCAAATGCTCGAGTAATTGTGCTAGGGACTCAGCTTGTACTGGCTCAGTGTGGCACGGTGACGGTGCCAAATAGGCTCTGCTCCGCTGGCTTATCTTATGGCTTTGCTTGGCTCCTACGGCAATAATATACACGCTTACTCTAGCTTAGATTTGTATGTGGCTGGAATAGTGCACTTTAATGTGACGGGATAGAAATTGGTGTGTTTATTGTTGGGTTATATCTCCGTGAGGATTTCTTTGTGTTTCTAGGAAACCTGTGTTCTAAATAGGTTTTTGAGGGCAGTTCATATTAAGATCACATCACATAGCGTCACGCCATACGGGGTGGCAGAGGCACGATTGTGCCCACTTTCAGCCAGTCATTCAATACTCCATTTTGCGTGACAGGGGGCTTGCCCATCGCCGCAGCTATGGAGTAATGATGGTTTCCTCACGATGTTTTCCATCACCGTAAGAACGTCCGTATAATGTACTGAAGATAAATTAATTATCTCATTGGTACATGGTCAGGAATCGAACCTGCATCTTCTGTGTGAGAAGCAAGTGTGAAACCCATTAGACTATGGATTAAGATAACATAAATATATACCTTATATCTTTCAGAGCTGACCAACACTTTTAGATAGAACATAAGTAACACACATCAAAGATTTAAGTTTAACAAAAATACGACTTTCCTTCTCCTTTCACTTGGAGTTTAGCTTTATTTGTTCCCTATTATATGGGAAAAGTACACACAGAAACTTATAAAGGATCCAAACTCCTGCTTTCATCTTTTGTCCGCCGAAATGCGAAAAAAAGCCTTCCTTTCGGAATCTCCCGTTAAGATCAATAATGAAGCGGTCGAGTGCGAGAACCCCTTAATTAATGATTTATGGCAGAAAGTTGAAAAAGTTCCCGTGGTGGGTGTCTCCACTGTCGTCGTCAGTTTTTAAACTTTTTTTAATGCGCCTAAAAGAAAATAAAAGCGTTTGTAATCATGTCCGAACTGGGGGAACCATTGTAGGCCTGGCGATTGTAATCCTCGACGCTAACGAAATCAATGTTAATAATAGTCACAACTAAGGTATATTGGGTACCCACATATAATGTAATACGATCCTGAAACTTTATCCCTAGCATGCAGCGGAACCTCGATTAACATTGTTATCTTATTTAAAACAAAAAATAAAACATAAAATAATTTGTATGGACTGCAATCTAATGTACAGTATTGCGGTGTTTTTGCGATAAGGAATCTCGCAGCGCTACTAATGAGTATAGAACCACAGGCTATACAGAATAGTGCTTTTAAAAATGTGTTTGTGTGAGTGACACCTGTCAGCGATACATGTGAGTGAGAGCTCCGCGCTTTAAGCACAGAGAAGCAAAAATTTTCGTTTATCTGAAGCACAGAGCTTTAAGCCACGAAGTTCTCGCTCACTGGCAACATTTACACGTGTTACTCAATAATTGAAGTCCATGGACAAGTTCTCAAGAGACAACACCCTCCATTCGCTCGCCCTTACAAAGCTGCACTTTCTGCTAGTATCATTAGTCGAGCCTATCACTAGGTAACAATCCAGAAATTATGCGAATTTTAGCCGTAAATGATAACGCCTTTCACAATTCGGGGTTGCAGAGGGACAGATGCGCCCACGCAGTTATGAGTGTATGGTATAATAAACTTTTTTTTTAACAGGTGCTGCTGCAGCATCCCGGTTGTATGTAGATGCAGTGGGGAAGCTGGGAAGACAAGCCCAGCAGGGCACGTGGGGAGGATGTGCCGATATTGGTAATTATTACAACCTCAGGTCTGGCTCCTAATCGGGCTGTATAGTCATGCGCGCAGATCTTTGCTTCATCTGCTTAAATCATCTGATTCATGCGCTATAGACCTTACTTACGTTGATGATAATAATGAGGCGCAAATATACATAGTCATTATTAGTTCTAGTTCTAGAGTCAGGTCATAAGTTCTGTCACATGTGCGATAGGAAATAATTTAGACATGTTTACTATTTATGTAAACATTTATATAGCAAAATGAACTTAATAAAACATAGATTCTTATGGTAATAAAGTATATTCAAAATGACCCCCGCGATTTTGAATACAGGCCTTTATTCTGCGCGGCCAGTCGTCTATCGCAGCACGAACGAGGTCCATGTCAATATCGGCGGCTGCCTTAATCAAGGATGCCTTGAGTGACTCCAAATCAGGATGAGGCTTTGAGCAGGCCTTTTCCTCCAAGTGTTGCCATATCTTGTAATCTAACGGACTCAAATCTGGACTGGAGGAGGGCCAGTCTTCGTGACGGATGAAGTCGATTTCACGCGCCGCCAGCCAGTCTTGTGTGCTTTTCGCTCTATGAGCTGGCGCAGAATCTTGTTGGAATACCCAGTGCCTGTAATTAAACATGGTATGAGAAACAGGTTCCACAAGGTTCTTGAGGACTGTATTTTGATACACAACTGCATTCGTTTTTACGCCTTTCTCACAAAAATGTACCTCAGTTAAGCCCCAATAAGAGACTCCCAACCAAACCATGAGCGAGGATGGAAAATGACCTCGTTGGACACGCGGAATACGGTTGCTCGCTTCTTCACTGCTGTGTGCGTACACCTTATCATTTTGTTTGTTGTAGCTCTCTTCCACGGTGAAAATTTTTTCATCCGAAAAAAGAATTTCCCGATGCTTTTTTCCCGCGTACCGCTTCAACAAAGCGCGGCATCTCTTCAGTCTCAGGTCCATTAAACGAGCGTCCAAACGATGTCCTGTTTTTCTTCGATATGCCCTAAGCCCTAAGTCTTCATTTAACACCCTTTTCACCGTGGTCCTGCTTAACCCCATCTGAAGGGCCACCAGTTTCTGCCTACGTATGGGATTTCTTTGAATTCGCGCCTTCACAGCTTTTATCACTGCTGGAGTCCTAACAGAGCGAGGGCGACCACTTCTTGACCTGTCATCTACACTAGAGTCTTCATTTTATCGTTTTATGGTACGATAAACGAATCTTTTGGTTATATTCAAATTTTTCAGTAAGTCGAAAATCTGAATTGGCGCGTAACCGCAACGATGCAACGCAATAACTGCGACACGGTCTTCTTTAAGTGTCCACTCCATATTTAAAAATGAGGAAAATTCTAAAAAGTACACATTTTTATTTTCATGGAAAATTCGAAATTCGAATTCAATAAACTTTTTTGTGGCCAGAGTTCTAAATTCAAAAGTTTTTATTGTGTGACAGAACTTATGACCTGACTGTGTATAGCCAACAACTCAAAGTATGACGGTTACTCAAAGCAGTTCGTACATTACCTGTTATTTGTTAAAATGTTTAAGCGCATACTATACAGCTTATTATATATTCTCACATTTCATGTCTAAAACCAGCGCTAAAACAATAAAATACCTATGTGTTGAAGTAAAATTTATGATTAAACAAATGAATGATATAGAATAGAATCGCATGAAATAAAAATCGTTGTTTTATACTAATAATACAATCCAAAATATATATTTTCAGGCACTGCTCTAATGAAAGTCGTGGAGGTATACCGGGAGATTCAGGACCAACAGATGAATATCGTAAGTACATCACTCGGCACATCAATAAACACACAAGACACAACCACCGATCCTTTGATAAGTTAGATAACCCCGAATTTCTTTTTCAGCTAAAAGCTTTTTATGTCGACTTACTCGTCCCCTTGGAAACCAATCTGGAGAAAGATACAAAAGTGGTTCAGGTAAATAAGATTTTTTTGTATCTCTTTTGGAGTTTAAGCTGTGCTTTAGGGGTAATATAGGCATGCAAAAGTTGGTAGTAGTATTTCTGCTTACTATACTTGGTATGCCTGCTTACTCCAAAACCAGGGCCCTTATTTAGCTAACCAGAAATAGTTAGGTATCTTTAAAAGTCTGTATATATAATATTTTCTAGAGATAATGAATTACTTTTTCCAACAAGTTACTATTATCTTGCTGATGCTATGATCGTTCTGTTCCCATAAATTACTGTGCAAAGACAGTCTAAATTGTAAAGTAACATTTAAAGAAGTCTCTAAATACTATTGAGGAACTTGTTTTCGGGAAAATTCGAATAAACTAAAGTCACTAACTTAGCTCCATGACTCGGCAATAAGAATTTCCATTTAAAAGTTTTATCAAAAGCGAACGACCGGAAAAGAAACGGCTTTGTTCGATCTGTATTTTTGTCCAATTTGTTTGCCAGTTTATTTGTGTTTCCTCGACTATTTATAGCAGTTTGGGCAACTGAGGTAAATAGGGTACCTTATCTATATCTGCAATTGTTGCTGTTTCGTATGGCACATTCCTGCAAGAATCTACTTAGCTACAGATACGAACAAGTCGACCCCAATGTACGATACAAAGTCTAGAAGGTGTAACTGGCATTCACTAGACCAAAATGCCATTGTGCATACTCGACACATCATTTAGTTTGTAGACACACGTCTAACATGACACAATGACTCTTGATTTGCAAGTTAACATCATCTTGCTTGAGGCAATGAGTCTACTCAGGACACTCCGACTTTTAGGGTGATTTATACCAAGGTCTTTAGCACTTAACCTGATTAAACAAGATGTTCTCTGAATCCCTAATTGCCTTTTCCAGGGCATTAAGGACGTACAATTTGTGCCTTGAAGCTTTAAACTGCGTTGGCTGGCCTGGCGAATATACAGCCTATATGTCAGAGAACACCCTACTAAATCTTTGATACGTAGAGCCCACCAAAATGCGGTGGGCACTAACAAATGTCTTTGGCAAGTCAGTTAGATGTCTGCCTCAGTTTGGGTGAATCTGACTGGACAACATACCTTTTTGTTAACGTCGAAAATGTCCACTACAACATAAGTCTACTAAGTAATTATACTAACTAATTCTTCTGTTTTTTTATTTCTATTAAAGCTATATCCAAAGCATTTTTTATCAATAGTTCTAGAAGCATCTCTAATAATGGCCTTTAAATAAAAATATGACTTTTTAATAATCAGTTTATAATATCCTTACAGTCGGAACAAAAAAGGTTCTTGCAGCAACACAAACTACGTTCGGAGAGCTATAGCAAGGCCGCTGCCACCATAAAAAAGCAACGCAAGAAGAAAACCAATGTCGCCAAAGCTGGATCAGCTATGGACAAGGAAATGAAGGTTAGAAAATCAGAAACGCAGAGTGATAGTCTAGGAATTAATCCAGATTTAAATATCTTACTATAAAGGGGAAGTGATCACATCGAAACCATGACATTTTATTTAATTATCAGGATCAGGGTTACTCGGGATTTCCGGTAGCATGAAAGTGGATCCTATAAACTATTTTGTTTGCATAATAAATGCTTGCATAATAAAGTTATCATAACTTCAAAATATGTTGGTTCTACAGAATAATGTTGATAAAAGGAAAACCCAAATCATAATTACACGCATTCTAAAGAATTCCAATTAAAATTAATTTGGTTCGTCGTTAGGTTTAAACAGGGAAACCTGCAAACCGCTGTAAGAAGGTTATTCAATTAACAAATATTGTCACGGAGTTCCACGTGTATGCCTAACATATTTGTTTTATACACATAAATATGTTTTTTCCAGAACATGCAGATTTTAGAGGAAGAGAAAACAAAGTTGGACGCATTTTGCGAGCAAAGCCTAAAGAACGTAAGGATCTATTTTATACTGCTTCTTTCCTATATTTTTCTTAAGTTTTTTAGTTACCAGTTAGTTAAGCGGTGAGGTGACTTTGCCACTCTGTATGGAAAGAGGCGGTGGTATTATACATGTACGAGAATGAAGCACTGTAACCAATTTAAGTATTTTTTTGGTAAAATAGCAATACGGGCTATTTTACTACAAAGTAAAATGAATGCACGCTACTCGCTAATAACCGACAATCCGTTGACCTTTTATATAAAAAAGAAACTTCACTTCACTGCACATACACTATTACAGGGTTGCCGACGATTGATATCGAATTCTTAATTGTGTATGTGTGAAATTTTCCGAATTCTTAAAAAGACTTTCTACTATCTGTTAATTGGTATTTTTACCTATCCTCATTTTTACAAATTCTAGATAGTCCATATTCTGATTCTTCCTGACAAGTATGTGACATGTAAAGTCTTGAGGATGACTAAGAAAAGACCTAGATATTAATTACATGAGAGTTCAGTTCTGATAACAATGCATTCTAATTTTTCCTGAGAAGTATGTGGAAGTGAGTTTGACAGGAAATTTTATCGTGCAAAAGCTGTTGGTCGTCGAACGATTCCTTCGTCACTCCGAATTCTACCCCGAGGGCGGTAGCCATATCATACTCATTATCTTAGGCTGAGACAATTAAATGCGTAGGTATAACATACTCATGTCTGTTCTGCGGAATGGTGCAGTGCTTAAACCATGAGTGCAGCAACTATTGCGTTGTTTAAAGCTTAAAACCAGCACACAAAGTAAAATGTGGAAACACAAGTTTAAATTTTTAAATTACCTGGACTAATCTGGAGACAATGGTGGATGTCGATTCAGTGCATACTCATCATAAAAATGCATTTTTATCGGAACTGAACCAATATCAACGTGTTATATCTTGTTCGTTTCTTAATCATTTATAAGACTGTACATGTCACATAGTTTTCATGAAGAATCAGATTGCGGACTATCTATAATTCGGAAAATGAGAATTGGTAAAAATAAGAATTAACATTTTTTTTTAAGAATTCGGAAAATAGCACTCAAGGAAAATAAAAATATCGGAATGAATTGTCGGCATAACTACAACTACATGTACGGTAAAGGCATGATTTGTACATGCTGACTTGTAAATATTTAACTCATGAAATGATCTTGGCATTCCTTTAAAACTTAGGTAACACAATAATAACTATAATTTTACGTTCAACATTTAATCCGTTTTTAGCTCATCCTATTTGAGACGGAAATTTTCTATTGCGTAATGATCGCAATAGAAAATTTCCGTATTCCTTAGAAATAATATTCATAGACATTTGAATTCCCAAAACACCATTACCATTACCCATTAATTAGCCAAAAAATAGTCAAGAGCATCGTGAGGAAACCTTCATATCCACGTGTTCCATTAAAATTGAGTATTGAATATGTAGCCAAACGGGGGAGAAACTTTGCCAGTTCCAGCGCGTGAGCTAAAAGGCAAAAAAGGCAATGTTTTCATATCGTTTTGTTTAGTTAGGTTTATGAAAATTGCTAACAACACAGGGGGCTCATCCTATACAGATTAGAATCCCTTCGTTATCCAGAGATGGCGCTGGGAGTAACGATTGTAATGTAAACGCCTTGACTTCAGTCAAAATACCTGTACATGGCGCTAGGCGATTCTAAGAATATAAAAATAAAAATGTTCTTATATTGAAAATAGGTTTGATTTTATTAAATCTTTTTAATCGTTATAATCTATTGAATGCAAATAAATCGGTTGTTTTTCTCTTGAAATTCAATCTCCTAGCGCCATCTCGTGGCATTTGCATTATGTGCTGCACCAAACGATATACATAGGCCTCGAACTAAAGATGCTTTCGTAGCATCTCTGATTACACCGGTGTCTATCTATATTAGTATATCATTGTATTATATGTGCTAACAGTAATAATAACTCCAGGCCATGACCCAAGAACGTCGTCGCTACGGCTTTGTCTTGGAGCGGCAATGCTCACTCGCCAAGCACTGGCTGGCTTACCACAGCGGAGGAGCAGCCTCGTACAACTCCGGTCTCGAGGAGTGGCTGGAGGTATCCAGGACCAGGGAGTACCTGCCGCCAAATGTCGAAGCCATGTTTGTTAGCAGGATGAGGGTGAGTTACTCTGAGATCTTAGAGTTATAGTAAATTTAGACAAGACCAAGCTCATGAAATTTTACAGTTTCTTCATCCAAAAGATTATAAGATTACAATATTTTTTACTAGATTTTGAACAAATGTGAATAAAATTCTTTTAAGAGACCTGAAAAAATATTTCTTGCTTGCAGCAAGTGTCATTCTGGACCGACGAGCAAGTTTACGCCAGTCCTCGCTTAGGAGACGACGACGACCGAGCCTCCATCGGCTCAGCTCTACGAAAGACCAGATCAGTGGACGCTTCCTGCCTAGACATAAGATCTATCGGAGACCTTGGATCACCATCCCAGGGACTCTCGCGGGCCAAATCCGATTTCAATCTGCAAGCTTCTTTGCATGGTGAAGATGGTGAGATTATTGTTATTCCATCACCAATGTCACCTTTTTACTCTACTGCAGCGAATCAAAAAAGAGGAGGGATGTGTGTTTGACTTATATGTATGAATGTATTTTCCTGTGTCCCCTCGTAACTATTTAACGGCTCAGCTGATTTTAATAAATGATACATCATTAGATTCGTCTCGAGGGCACGTAATTATTGAAATTCAAGAAAAATATTAAATTAAATTTAAATGCAGGCGGGACAAATTAGATATAATACTACTAAAATCATCTTATCGAATCTCAATAATTACGTTAAGTCTTATCTTCTTGTTTTATGCTTTATAGTGTACCGCATTTGCTTTTTTAGGGTTCCGTACCCAACGGGTAAGAACGGAACCCTATTACTAAGACTTCGCTGTCCGTCCGTCCGTCCGACCGTCCGTCCGTCCGTCCGTCCGTCCGTCCGTCTGTCACCAGGCTGTATCTCAAGAACCTAGCTAGGTAGGTTCAACTCTCTAGCTAGCTAGCTAGAGAGTTGAAATTTTCACAGATTATGTATTTCTGTTGCCGCTATAACAGCAAATACTAGAAAACAGGATAAAAGAAATATTTAAGGGGGCTCCCATACAACAATTCTTTCAATACCACATACAAACTTATGGATGCACCTGGTTACGTACATGGAGTGTGAAAGTAACCGCACCAATAACTTTGTAACAATATTTTGCTGTGTAAAATCCAAACTCACTCCACACCATCGCTTCCATTGAACGGTGGTACGGAACCCTTCGTGCGCGATTTAGACTCGCACTTGACCGGTTTTTTAGTTTTTTAATTACGTCATTTCTTACTGATTGATTACGACCATTATTCAAAATACTTCATTTTCCTGCAGCGTAGAATTGAAATTCGATAACTGAAGCCATTTGTCATTGAAAACTCGCCGCGGAAGTTGTAGAACTCCTAATCTTGTTAGCAAGTGGGGCATTATTACTGTCACATGATGCATTTAAGCTGTTCTATGCGGTAATATTCTGACCCATTTGGACGGAATGTCCGGAGCTGCTACAATTAGGGCATGTTTGGATCTATGATGGTGCTTAGTTTTAGTTGATTGTAATTTCTAGATAGCCATGCTGCTTCCATCATCGATTTGGATGATGAGAGACAATTTTGATGCATAAGACCCATCTCTTGATATTACATAATCTAATTATACTAATGGCGAGTACTTTTACTTTTTTTAGGACCTGTATTAACACACTTTTGTAAAAGGGTAATTATTATTACTACACTCACGATTTAAGAGATCTATGAATAAAGTATAAGATTATTTCCAGAAGGAGACTCTCGCATAGCGACTCGCCCATCATCCCTCGCCCCGCCAACCAGCACTTCTCGTGAGCCGCCCCTAGCACGAGCACTCTACGCGTACGCCGCAGCTGGCGACAACCAGCTCAGCTTCCAACAGGGGGACATGCTGGCCCTGCTGGGGGAACGGACTAAAGGGTGGCAGTATGGAGAGAACCTGCGCTCGCATCAGGCCGGATGGTTTCCACTGGCTTATACTGAACCTGTAGCTAGCGAGGATACTGCGTGAGTAGCCAAAATTATTCAATAAGCTACCATTTCACAAGTTAAGTCTGACAACATCAGTATAGTAGTATTAGAATACCGATATACGCTTGTACCAGAGTTTGTCCGTTTATGAATTTTTGATTTGATTTGTTTGATGAATTGATAAAATACCTATCAGCCGCAGAATTGCAGTAAATAGAGTTTCGTAAGATCAAGTATTAGTAGTATTAAAAGTGAAGTTAAAGTGCTGGGACGTAATTCCTGCTAAAACCTGCTCCGTACCACAAGCAGCTCTCATGTCAACTGCATACTCAATAAAGAACGCAGTGAATCAATTATTCAGTCTACATTTTTTCACATGTGTTCTGAGTATAACGCATTTATATCTCTTCATTTCATACGGGTGCGTGAAGGCAGTCTCCCTTACATTAATACAATCGATTCATAAGGATGCGAAAGATGAGAGGAGATGAAGTTTCGAATCTGGTGCTGACCATGTAGCCCTGAAATAAGTAATTAACCTATACTAAGCACATAACATAACATTGACATAAAGGCAAATACATTGCTTCTAACCGTACACTAGGATACCCTGAGTCGTGGGAACCAGAAACAGCGACGTGACAAACATGCAAACATCCAAACCCTGGGGATTTTCTTCATCCGGGATTTGAATCCGGGGCCTCTCGCTTGGGGGGTATAGTCTCGACGGCAACACCACTCACCATCGGACCTTCCGTGTTTCGGGTGACACGTTAAGCTGCTGACCCCGGCTACTATCGCTACTTGACAGGTTTCGCCACTAGCCCGACACGCCTCCACCAACCCGCACTGTGCTAGTGTGGTGGAATATGGCTCAATCGTACTCGTATCCGGTCAAAGGCATGTGCCCCTCGGTGAAGACATTAATGGGCTACATTTATATATTTTATAAGTACGCGTAAAGGCCGAGCTTTCTTACCTTCCATTTTGTCCCCAGGGGCTCATCACCAGCTCGCTGGGGCGTCGCACAGACCCCTAGCGACGGGCCTCCACCAGCACCGGTCACCCACGCTCAGCACTCATCAGGTGCCACAGCTCATGCTCACGCGCCGACCAGGATGTTTGGCGATACAGTCACCGCTCATCATGTTTCTAAGGTACTTTAATAGCAATATTGGCTTGCAGGAATTAGCAGATACAAATAAGTAAGGATTATTATCTGGAACTTTCACAATTTATTAAATTCCAATTTGATTGGTACAGTTGTGGTATTTCGGGCTAACTTTTATTTGACAATTTGATCAAATTCTTACACTTATTACAATTTGTCAATCAATTGAAGATTTACTCTATGGAATCAAAAAATAAAGGTGCAATTCCGAAATTATGACGTCTGCGCGAGTGAGCGTGACAGTGAGCCTAGTAAGTAGAAACTCGCTTCGTCACCACGTCGTCTGCAATTATGATCGGAATTTCACCTTAGAGCGAAGGTTATTGTCAAATGCCCATATATAAAGCACTATTACTCCCAAATCCCAAAAAAATCTATGTTATAAAGATTTCAAAAAAGAAGGGGCTCTCAATTCGGTTGCTTTTTATTTTATTTTTAGTGTAAGTTAACTCAAAACTGGTACTATTTATGAATACCAACAAAATTTTACTTTATTAAATTAACTCTACATAAATTGAAGGAGACAGTCTCAGGTCTAGTACCTATAACATGAACATAACCCTTTATGAATTGATTTCAAATTTCAGTTTGGTCCCATTTTTCTAAAAATCAGTCCAGTAGTTTCGTTTCTAAATCAAAAAGACTTATGAAATGAAAAGGAATTATGATATCATCTAGGTAAACGAAATTTCGTAGCCTTGTTTTCGCGTATTTTGACGACATTCGCATCCTCACCGGGGGGAAGAAATAGGGCTTGGTTTTTTATGTTTTTAACTTCATGAATTTATTAGTGGTGTTTACATTCTTTATCATGAAATGAGAAGCAATCTGGCATTTTTTCACTTATGTGCCGTATATTAATTTCATAATTTCATAATTTCTTTATTGCACACAACTAATATATGGACAACAAGACTTACTTAAAAATAGTGTACAAAGGCGAGCTTGTCTCTAATAAGAGATCTCTTCCAGCAAACCAAATAAGGATGGGAAAGGTCGGTTGCTGAGCAGGGGTGACAATGTGCACAACAATATAATTTAGTACATATCTAAATAACTAACATATGTTTAGATATATGTTAAATCTAAATAACTAATATAAAACAATATTAACTAAATATACGAGGGCTTACATAAATATTATAAAATATACTCGTACATGCTAAACATAAATACTATATAAATATATATGTATTTAAAAAATATATATACTAATAAATACGTACATACTACCTATATTTCTAAAGAGAAAGGTAATGCTTCTTCACGCGACTTTTATAGTAGTTTATGAGACTGCTGCATAATGGAGGGCATTAAAACTCGAGAGTGGGTTTATGAAACGAGCCGAAGGCGAGTTTCATAATAATATCACTCGAGAGTTTTAATGCCTAATTATGTACAGTTACATACACTAGTTTATCTACATACATATCATAAGCTCTCTTTGATGTGTTCAGGAACCGCATGTTTGACCGGCATTGTGGCTCTGCAATTGTTTAACTTGTTCTGTAGTACCAACTTCTCGAAGGCGGGCGTCGGCGTTCGAAATTTGAATGTCAGCACCAACTTCACAAACAAACTAGGGACGGCACGCGGGTGGGTGTCGGCGTTCGAAATTTGAATGTCATTATATGTAGAAAAACTACACATAATGACCATAATGTGTAGTTTTCCAGATACGAAACGAGTTTTTACCAAGTAGTTTAACATAATGCTGATCCTAACGTGCGGTTTTTGAACGCAGTAAAGAGGGTTTATGATACGTGTGTAGATAAAATATATTAAGACAAGGACTTATTATATTATATTATTGTATTAAGTAGACAGGTTTCTTTGTATCGTTTTCGTCTGTATGTATAGACGACATTCGCATCCAGACCGGGGGGGGGGGGGGAAGATAAATGAATTGATGTCGGTTTTTTTAAGTTTTTGACTTGGCGAATTATCTTTAATGTGTGTGGTTGAAAAAAATGTGAACTATACGAAAAAATACGAAATAGATGTTTTTCACCTAAAATTTGCTATTTCTTGGGATATTAAAATTAATATTCATATGGATTCTGGTTTAAAATATAGGTTTTTAAAATATCTTAAATGAATTATTCTTCATTTTATCCTCAATCCCACTGGAAAGAATTTAGAAAGACGGCCGTTTCAAATGCTTTAGGTGTTTTTTTCTATGCTTTATTAGTGGATTTAAAGATGATTTCAAAATACGCGAACCGTCGGAAATAATTAGTTTTCGAGTTACAATTCGTTGAAAATCGCCATTTCAAGCATTCGGGACGAAGCAGTGCGCGGTCGCTTGCGACCCTCCGTGCCTCCGGCTCATAAAACACTCTTTAGACTAGCCACAAGACTGCCTAGGATTCGGATTTTTTATTCCGAAACGGCAAAACTGAGAATTTTCTGCGAAATATATACGAAAAGTCAAGGTCAAGGAAATTACCTCGAGGTCAATAAACTTAGAACGACATCGAACGTAAAAAATGGCAAAACTGAGATTTTTTTGCGAAATATACACCAAAGGTCAAGTTCAAGGTCAAGGTCAATGGCTACGAGGTCAAAGAACGTTGAATGATATCTCACGTTAACGTTCGTCGTTTCCCCATTAATGCTCCCACATCCCCACGTATGCGAATCCGAATGCTTGAAATGGCTATTTAAAAATATATATAACTCGAAAACTAATTATTTCAGACGTTTCGCGTATTTTGAAATCATTTATAAATCCACTAATGAAGCATATAAAAAATCATCAAAAGCATCTGACAAGGCCCTCTTGCTAAAGGCTGGCCAAACCACATAATACTATTTTTTAATTTCTTATTTGAAATTAAGAAATAATCAGTGTTTTTTCGAAGAAATAAGTAAAAACTTTTTAAGAAAAAAAATTAAGCCGCCGAAAAAACTGAAGAGCAAAAAATAATAAACCTTTTTTATTTAACCTTAATAACTAAGTTCGTAAACTAATGTTAGTATACCTAAGTAGGTATATATTATTATTTTTATTATTTTGAGTTTTAAAATTACTTTGATAACTAAGTTCTTAAACTTATATGAGTATACCTAAGTAATTATTTATGGGGAATAAAAAATGATCGAATAAAAAACGAATTAAGCGAATGATCACTGAGCGAATAGCCATGAACAGCCGAAATACTCGAAATGAGTGAAAAAAACACTAAATTGCGCATTTTTTTCTGATAATAATAAAATTCAGAACGAGCTTTCAAAAAGTGGGCATTTCAGATATTAAAATTCTATCTGTGCCACCAAATTACTTAGTGAGCGACTAGAAATACAGAGAGGGCAACTTCAATAATGGAACAGAGAAAGCCAATATTGGCTAGAGTAGGTAATTGTGGCTAAATTTAAATTGGATTATAGGTTAGGTTAGAACTTAGAAGAGGCAACCCCGGAGCTGAGCGTATTCAAAGAAATAATAAAATTGGCTAGAGTAGGTTATTGTGGCTAAATTTCAATTGGGTTATATGTTAGGTTGTGACTTAGAAGAAGCAACCCCGGACAAGAGCGGAGCGTATGCAAAGAAAAGCTTCTCATTTTGTATTTTAAGTAACTCAAATTAATGTTTTTTAAGTTGCTGTTCTGTTTATTTCTCATCACCCGCAGTTAGTCGCTCACTTAGTAATACAATACCTAAATTAATTATTTTTATCACTTCAAACTTTAATTTACAGTCACTCGTTTAAATACTACCCATTTTTAATCGAGGCTAAATAAAAAATAATTATCAAAATCGGACTACTCTCTAAAAAAAGTTATGCGTGGTAAAACATTACAATCAGTGGGTGAAAAATCAAACATCCCCTGTTTTGCTTCCCTTAGGGTTGATTTTTTCCAAATTTATATGGTACAAACTTCGGGGTATCCCTTTCCAATTTTTTTTTCATGAAAATCGGACTACTCTGTAAAAAGTAATGCGTGGTCATACATAAAAAATAAATATACGCGTCGACTTGAAAACCCCCTCAGTTTTCTCGTCCCTTAAAAATCACAACATTCTCGCAATATATTGCTAGAGCGACTGACATAACAGCCATGTTGTAGTCTGAGCTGTTAAGAACTCTATATTAATATGGTTGTGTCCTAAATTCCAACCACCACAAATCGAGTAGCTAATTTTACCGATAAAAGGGCCTTAACCAAATTTTCACATCTCGTAGTGACCCCTAATAGCCCATTTATTAAAGCTATGATAGACAAAGAGGAAGAATTTTTTTCCAATGTATTTTATCTTATAACTAATCTACCCACTACCCACAGGGCCGCCTCGGTAACAGCTCTCCTGGCCTGCCGCCAACCCTGCCAGCTCCCTCCCCCGGGCTGCTGAGCTCATCAGCCAGCGCTACCTTCCACTCTTCGACCCCAGCACCAGTGGTACCCAGCGCTATCAAGAACTCCACTTCAGCAGCAAATTTCACAACCCACGCGGTAATTGAGACGAGGAGCTTCGGTCCACAAACCTTGCCTTTGCGGTCGCAGGTCAGTGGATTGAAGGTATGGACCAGTTTGCTTATTTATAAGTTACTAAAGAACATTATGACCATAATTTAAGTTACATAGTCTAAAGCATTTTAAGGCAGTCCATAGCTGCATGAAATTTATAATCGTACCGGGTACCGAATTTGGGTAGTTGAAGAACAGGTCTCCAATGTATTGCTGCGAATTTCTTAAATAATCTAGGTCCTCACAAGCGGGAATCTTGCAGTATTTACCTAGTTTATTTATTTGGCTGACTCTATTAATTTAATAAGGTACATAACAGCAGCAGCTTCCATTATGCAAGCCTAATTTTATTATTCACAGGCTGCAGCAAACAAGGCAGGCCCAGCTAAAACAGTAGTATCAGCTGCGGGTGCTGTTGGCAACGTGTCACTTCACAGCTCCAACGATTCCGGATTCTCCAACGAACCGCCACCGCAGCCTGATGTGGACTACAGCGATGAAGAAGCTCAGAGACTCCGTGTGCCTATCAGGTAATATAACTTTTATCGTTGTTACCATTTTGTAGTTGTCTACTGTTGTTTTTGCTTTGTTGTTTTGTATTTGTTCTTATTAGTAGAAGCGCTATATTTATGTTATTTTTTGTTCCGTAGTAAATCTGCTCAACACGCTAAAGATCATAGGGCTTATTTACTCAAGACCCAAAGCTTGAAGCGTGGCCCGAAGCAGAATGCTAATACCAATGGATATCTTACTGACGATCAGCAAGTAATGCTCAGATCTATGCTGGACATGGACAAAGATTCACAAAAAGTGAAGCGGACCAAATCTTTCTGGAAGTTTGGGCGCACTACTCAAGAGGAAATATTAGAAGGCATGTCATTATGGGAACATAGGGATATCGTTGATACTGTACCAGAATATAAAAAAAGATTGTTGATAAAAATGACAAAAGAGCTGCGACCAGCTCCTGAAGTGCCAGAAGCAAGAAAAGTATCTTCTCCAGAAAAATCCCCAATACCACCAATAGACGGTAACGTCTCACCAGAAAATGTTCAAATAAGGCCTAAAGAGACCATTGATAGAAAGGACATAAGAATGAATAACGGTATTCGCCAAGCCAAAAGTTTGGGGTCTATCCAGAACGAGGAGCTCGAAGAGAAAGAGAGGAAACGAAGTGAAACATATCAACAGCAGCAACAGATAAAGAAAAAGAGCACCTCTGAAAAGTTTATTGCAGAAGAAAAACACCAAGAGTTTACTCCGCGAAACGAGTCAAGACATTCTGACATGACCAACACAAGCACAATAAAGACGAACTTTGAGAATAGTTTCTATAACGACGAAACTGGAGAAGGTTTTGTTATGAAGACCGTCAAGAGGCGAGAAATCTTGCAAAGGTATGACAATGATAGTAGCTCGGAGGTAAACTCTGTTGCTTCGAGCACGGATCCTTACGATTGTATCATAGTTGATGATCACATGACCCCAAGGAAGAAACAACACGAAATGGATAGACGCCGAAACACACAAGTGGAGCAAGATATTAATACGCGCAAAGAAAACGCATATATGCCAGAGTTCGAAGAAATTGAAATAAATCCAATAAAACCACATGTGCGAGCCACAATGAACTCTGACAAAACTAAAAAGAATTCTCACGAACGCTCTCCTCCAAAAATGGAATTCAAAACATTTAAAGACAGCGGCAACGATATAAAAACATTCTCAGCCTCGTCGGAAACTCTTAAGTACAAAGATAACGAGCCACAAACTGATCGTTATGGAATACCTACAGAGAGAAACAACAATGACATGCGAAACAACGATCACTACAACGGACATGATGATGGCACGCTCAAATATAAGAAACGATCGAGCAAAGAGGAAAAAAAGAGACCGCACCAGAACTTTGAAAACGGTAAGGATTACACAACGAGTGAACCCTATCCTCAACCTGAGACGAGAACATTGAAGAGAGATGGAAGATCTTCTGAAAATAGAGAGCCAAGGATCGACTATTCCTTAGAAAGGCGCCACATGAAAAAGGATTACAACTCGGACACGAAAGGCCGTGACCCAAAGAGAAAAGAAAGAAGCAACCGCAGTTACGATGACAGTACACTGCCACACAATGGGCGTCGAGACGAACGCTACTACGAATCCAACATTTCTTACTTCAGCGACCAAGAGATACGAGTCTCACGGTATGAGTTCGACACTGATTCAAAGAAGGCCGAAAAGTCAAAGCGGCAGGAGGATGCCAGACTCGAATCAAGAAGGTATCAGGACCGAGGCAGGAGCGAGGGGCCATACAGCGAGTCTGATGACCAGAAGTTTAATGAAGCGTTGAAGCAGCAGAGACCGCAGCTGCTGCCACGTACCAAGCTGATGAAGAGAACAGGAGATGGGCAGGAGGTACCTGACGAGGGACACACTTACGGTCCCTGGTACGACTTGTGGGGACGAGAGCAGGCCGTCTACAAATAAGTTAAAAGGTTTTGTTATGTTTTTTTTTAGTTAAAAAGCTTTCTTTTTCTTCTCCGTGCCATTATTAAGAACTCTTGCCAACGATGGAAACTGGGTACACTCATGTTTGAATGCCATTTATTGGGATAAGATGCCTATAAATACGCAATAGTGGGCTTTCTGACAAAAAATATAACGATTTAAGTAATTGATGAAATTATCTTTACTAATTCTTACTGAATGAACGCCATTGAGGTAAATTTATCGCCTAAGGTCTACCCTGTTTCATGACCGCCACACACATTGCAGGAGATATATTTGCCTGTAATGTAAATCCCATTACTGTAGCTTCCTTCTCATTGCTATAATAGCTAAAGGAAGTAAAGTACATTAAATGGACAATCTAACGGTGATGTTTTCATCAAGTCAAAGTCTGAACGTGGACGCAACAGTGCCTCTATCACCCAGTGCGGGAAGAGGCGCGAACACATTGGCAGGAAATGCTTGAAAAGTGATGGAAACATAAGTGACATATTAGCGGACTAATGCGTGTTGTAATAGACAAACCAAATATTTAATTCTAAAAATCACGCAGTTTTCTGCAAATCTTGCCATCATTTATTTTCTCGCATTTCCTGCCAAGCTATGTTTGTTTAGTTAGTTAAGGAATTGAACAGGAAACTTCTGATTCACAGGGCACAGCAATTCGCAACGGTGAAACTCCGAAAAACACTAACCAACGACCGTTCGTCGCCTGCCGTCGAATAATAATATCTTAAACAATTCTTATTATTTTGTTAATAATATTATGTGTAAATTAGAAACACCATGTATTTTGTACAGTTAAATATTCATAGTTTAACAAAGATTATATCACATTTTTACAATGGTCGTTTTATATTTTGACGAACTCTGGGCGCTGCGGTTGGGGCTCTGCCTACCGTTCGAGAGGTTCCGGGTTCGAGCTCCGGCTGGGGATAAAAAGAAAAAAAAAACAGGTCTGGGATGATTAAATGTGTGTGATATGTGATGTCGCTGTTTCTGGTTCCAACGACACAGGGTAGGTATCCTGGTGTGGCGTCAGAAGCAATGTATGTGCCTGTATATAAATGGTTAACTTTTTATTTTTATTTCTATTTAGAATCCTCCCAGAGCCCACTAAAAAACCGAAAATATAGAAAACCAATAAAGAAAACTCTTTCGTGGAAACTTTACCACTTGTTTTTCCCTCGGGTGGTAACCCGACCAATGGTCTTAATCTTGCCCCTGTCAAAAGTTTGTCAAAAGTTTTTCGAGATGGAAGCGATAACTAAATCGGTTGTTCCGGTGATACATACTTGAAACCACCCCAGAATCGACGAAGTGGAATAATAACAAGGAGTTTCAGCAAAATAAAATGATTTCCGATAGAGGTTCAGATCGGACACTAATTTCATTGCTACGAGTATCTTACCTGACCTTTTTTCATTGAATAACATATACAACGCACTTAGTTTCTTGGGATAGGTATACAAATACGCAACATAGTTTTAAACCTATAATAATAATAATAATAATAATAATACCTTGGACACCTTTTACACTCATTGATCTAGCCCCAAACTAGGATTCCCTGTATCTTGGGTACTAGACAACGATATATATACTTATATAGAGAAATATTATACTTAGATAGATAAACAACCATGACTAGGGCACAAACATTCGTTCTCATCAAACAAACATTTGCCCCCACCGGGACTCGAACCCGGGACCCTTGGTTTCGTAGGCAGCGTCACTACCGACTCGGCCATTCGGGTCGTCTTATATATCGTACATATGTAATGAGCATTATATTTACTGATCTAAAGGGAAACGTTATTTATAACCGTGTTGTAGATGTAACTCAAACGAGTATTATAATGATAGTTTGACTAACCCGTTCCATACCCAATTTCTCAAAGACCCAGCAACATATTTGTAAATACCTCTTGTATCGGGACGTGGACGTGAGTGAATAAAGAAGAATCAACGTCGATTGGGCGCAAGCGACAACGGACGATGATTTATTACATTTCCGCTTCCGGTCGGGGTCACGCCTACGCCGGATGTGACGATCTAACGTGCTCTCTGCCCGGAGAGAAATACTCCCAAGATTATTTATTTTGTTGAACTATAGTGCCTTATTTATATAATAAAGGTCGGTTGGCATAGGACCATTGACCTGAGTGAGGATAAGCGATATCGAGACGAGGCTGGTGTCCAGTGTTAACGTTATCCTCACAAATTAAGATAACTACGCGATTCCAAGATACATCGAAATCATTGACCTGAAATTGAAATGAGTAAATCCTAACCTAAAACTTTTCTGAGAGACATCACACACTAAAACTTAATTTAACAGCAAAATGTCTCTTCACTGGGGTCTTCATCAAGCTAATTCCGTACCTGAGGTTTTAAAGCAAACGTGTCGTGACCGCCAGTATCGCAAACACTGCCTCACTACGCTGCAGTCCTGATTCCCGGAGGGAACCAAGCTGAAGTGAGTAACCCTTTGACTTTACTGCAATCTAATTAGCAGGCTACCCATCTACGGGAAAACAGAAAATCTCGTTCGGAAGCGTAATCAGCAATGTGAAGGGGAAAAGCAAATGCCCATTATTATTATGTGTTACTGTCTTGAGATTAGGTCGAAAAGCCTACCGTAGGCTTCAACATAAGGTATTCTTATTTTAATATGAATGGAAACTGAACTTCTATATCAGCCTAGGCCCAGCAGTGTGTCGATGTGGACTGAGTATATTGATTATGATGATTGAAACTGAAGAATCTCAGATAGAGGCAATTTGCAATCTGCTGAAACGTGGTGCTAATGCCGAATATTGTACTTATCTGTTTTCTTTCTAGTCTACGTTACTCTATGCTCCTAGTATGTAATAGACTTTTATTTAAATGAAAAATACCTACGTAACAGAATGTTGCAGTGAAACTAGCCGAAACACAATGTCCGCTTCATAAAAGTTGACGATAAGAAAAGAAATCCCGACAGTGAGCCGGCTGTAAAACCTGCGGCACCAAATAAAAGCTAACCCAGTTTATCACACCGCTCTAGTTGGCTTCCAGTTCAGAAAAATTAGCAATGGAAGCGACTCCAGAATAAAATAACATTGTGTATCTGTCGTTGTGCTCCTAGTCATAAGTAGGTAATATGAGCACCACGACAACTAATTCTTGTCCTTCATACGAGATATAACAAAACATAATGACGACGAGATGTTTGTGACGTCGCTGCTTTCTGGTTCCCATGACACAATGTATCCTAATGAGGGGCTAGAAGCATTGTTTGTGACTGTATGACAATTTTAAATATTATTAAATTAAATATTAAATTTAAATATATATATATATAAATATACAGTGGTGGTCAGCTAATTAGAAATACAGTTCCATATTCCCATGATGTTTCAGAATAAGCTACTGAATTAAATACAAAACAAATATCATATGATTTATCAACAAGAAATATTTATTCCATTACCTCAACTAGTCGTCCTTTTGGCTTACTAGCAGTTGGAAAACTAATTAGAAACAAAATGAAAACCTTTGTAAAATAAAAAATAATGTAATTAAAAACAAGAAATATTTATGAAAGTACATATATTATAATTTAAAAATGTATTTAGTTGGATAGCCGTGATTATCAATTACAGCTTCACAACGACGCGGCATTGACTCTATGAGTTTTTCGCATGTTTCCAGAGGGACGTTGCTTCATGCCTCCACAAATCCGTCATAAAGCGCCTGCGCATTTCTATACTTGGTATCCGAGACTTGTTTCTTTACAATGCACCACAATTTTTCTATCGGATTGCAATCTGTTTACGGGTCAATCTAATACCGTCAGAGATTGTTCCCTGATGAATACCTGTTAGCAGTGTGTTTCAGATCGTTATCCTGTTGGAATATCCATCTAACGGGAAGATTATCGTCATCAAAAGGAACCATGGTTTCATCTTACATATTTTTGTACTGGTACTGATCCAGTGTCCCTTTTATATTCCTCATGGGACTAATACCCTAACCAGAAAAGCAACCCCGTACTTTGAAATTTCCCCCACCGTGCTTTACTGTTTTCTTCGTACACTCAGCATCCAAAGCTTGGTTAGTAGGGCGACGAACATATTGTTTTCGATCGAAATTTATCATATAGATCTTCTTTTCATCCGAAAACAGAACTTTGTTTCCATTGATCAACAGTCCAGGCGGAATACTTTTTGGCAAAAGCCAATCGAGCTTCCCTATGCCGCTTGGTAAGAAGTGGGACTTTTATGGAAACTCTTCCGAATATATATTTTTCGACTAATCGCCTGCGGACTAGTTTTGCGGATACATTCCGATGATAATTTTGGGTGCACACTTCTTTTCTTATGTCATTTGTAATCTATGTAGACTAACCATACTTTTTCTGGTAGAGGGTTGCAGCTCTACCCATTTTTATCCAGAAACAAGCACAATTCAACTTAATATGCAATGAAATAATATTTGATAATGGCGCCAAATACACATTATCATAGATACAATGCCATATACTTTTTAAAATTACAAATTTTGAAGTCAGCACATGTCATGAACAGCTACAAGCAGGGCGAAATAATGGATGGTTTATGTAATGTTAGAAAAAAAACTATGTTGTAACTGGTGTGAATTATCGTTCGCACTTATTCGATACATTATTAGTGTGACTACATAAATACCTATACATTACCATATTCCTTTCATGTCATAAAAAAAAACTTAAAGCAGTTTATACTAAATATCATGGGTGCATGGTACTGTGTTTCTAATTAGCTAACCACCACTGTATAGAGAAGGTGACATTTATTTCGCAGACCATATTTTAAGCAATGATAGTACCCATCATTATTAACAACTGTCCTCAAGAAATGTAGTCGCAAAAAACATTTACCCAAACAGCTTATTACAAGTTACTTATAGGGGGACCCAATTTTTTTTAATCGTTTCCGACAATATGTTTTTGGGGAAAGTTGTTAACAATGATGGTTACTATCATCCCCTAAAGTATTGTCAGCTGATAAAATGTGTGTATATATTAACACTATTGAATAACATAGAGGTAAGTAAACCCGGCAAAGGGGTAAACAGTCGGAGTGCCCCTCCAATCGCAATTGTTCTCAGGGCTCCAAGCTCGATGCACTCCGCATGTATTTTTTCCACGAATTTGTGGATATTTCCACGCGAGGGAGCGCACAACGGCCCGATGACTCGGAAAGCATCGGTCTCCCCGCTCGATTTACACAGCAAATTGATTTTTATGATCGTCGAGCGAACTCTCCGGTGATGCCTCCAGTCATCGCTCGCATTGTCGGAGATAAGTTTTCGCATTGCATCGCATTGTTGTTGGGGCCACTGGGAATGTTGTACTAGGAGCATTCTGTATTCGGTTTTTATACGAATAGTTGCTATGATGAGATGGAATTCTCAACGGCAGAGATGTTGATTACGCCACGATCTACTGCTGTTGTTTTTTTTCTTGTACAAGTCTTGTTGTTTGTTTCGACACTTCATGTGTTCTTGCAAAAGAATTTGGAGTCGAGTATGACATGTTCTACCTAAGCGCAAAGGCCTACCAAACCTATCTTTCTAGACTACCATGGTTATTATGAATTCTGTAATTTCGCCAAACCCGGCCAGAGTAATTATAAAACCAACCCAGGCCGATTCGTTAAAAGTTGTAGCAATGATAAGCGAGCTACAGCGATTTGGCAACCCCGCTCTATTGAGCTTGCTGCCAGCCCGCAAGCCCAGGCTACCCGGCCAATGTTTACATTCGCAGTTTAATATTCATATTAATACAATGACGTGCTAATGAACCTGCTGTGTGCTATTTGGTCTGGGTCTCGATTCGTAGGTATGTCTAGCGGCATGACATTCCGTTGTTAATTTTAGTATTGCTTAAGTTTCTTGGGTTTCTGTTTACTTTTGATTTTTTGTCCAATGTAAGTACAACTCAATCCTAAATGAAAAAGTATAATATAATAATAATAATAATATTATTTTAGCCCATTAATGTCCCCACCGAGGGGCACGGGCCTTTACCCGAGTACGAGTAAGATTGAGCCATTCTCGACCAAGCTGGCTCAGTGCGGGTGGAAGCTTTAGGACTACTATCACCGAGTAGCGATAGTACCCGGGGTCATCCGAAACACGGAAGCGCCAGAAATAAATGATATAGAAACGTACACCCATCCAATGCCCGCCTCGGCCAGATGTTGCTACCCGCACAATCACTTGGCGACCCGAATGGCCGAGTCGGCAGCGACCCTGCCTACGAAGCCAAGGGTCCCGGGTTCGAATCCCGGTGGGGGCAAATATTTATTTGATGAGAACGGATGTTTGTACCCTAGTCATGGTTGTTTATATATCTAAGTATAATATTTATCTATATAAGTATGTATATCGTTGTCTAGTTCCCAAGATACAGGGAATCCTAGTTTGGGGCTAGATCAATGTGTGTAAATAGTGTCAATGTGTGTAAATAGTGTCCAAGGTTTATTTCGGATGTGCGAATACCGCTAAGCCACGGACGGCCAATAGAAAACGTATAGACAAATATGTAATTTTCTTAAGGAACAGGAAATAGGATACCCTGTGTCGTGGGAACTATAACAGCGACGTCAGACACATATAAACATTCAGGAACTGGGTTTTGTTTCTTCCTCCCCATCCGGGATACGAACCCGGGACCTCTTGCTTAGGAGGCAGAGCCTCGAACCACAACGGCAACGCCGCAAAGCTCGTGTGTATGTGTCGGCGGCCGATTGTATTTTATTTATTTATAACGTTTATTTATGAATAAAGCACTTAATTATACAATTTTAAGTCTGCCAAACTGCTAAGCAGTTTGTCGGCAGGTTGGTTTGGCTCTTAATTATTATAACAGTACTTTATTTTTAATACTAAACCTATTCCCCTTTCCTTTTTTATGGATATTTATAGGTTTCAATATAATAATGTTTCAACATACCATTAAACTATCTATTTGCAACTCATCTGACATATTATTTAGTATCTTAGGCAGCACCCTACAAGCAGTTCTAGACCCATAATAGTTTATATGTCTTGGAATAACGTATTTGATCTTAGTACTGTTAGTGCTACGAGTAGGGTATGACTGTCAACTGGTATGATTTTACAAATTTTATCTACAATGTAGATAAAGAGGGTTTATGATACGTGTGTAGAATCTATTGCGTACAAAAACCGCACCTTACGATCAGCATAATGTTAAACTACTTGGTAAAAACTAATTTCTTATCTGAAAAATTACACATTATGACCATAATGTGTAGTTTTTCTACATATTATGACATTCAAATTTCGAACGCCGACGCCCGCCAACGTGCCGCCCCTAGTTTGTCTATGAAGTTGGTACTACAGAACAAGCTAAACAACTGCAGAGCCACAATTCCGGTCAAACATGCGGTTCCTGAACACATGAAAGAGAGCTTATGATATGTGTATAGATAAACTTTTGTATGTAACTGTACATAATTAGGCATTACGTAGCAGTCACATAAGCTACTATTATATAATTTCTCGTATTTTTTGTTACATTGTTCTTTAGCCCTTTTGCCAACTAAACATTTCCAAAATCTTGTCTGTATTTTTTTAATTTCATTGAGATATGTTGGAAAGGTGCGACCATAGCTACTCAAACCGTATCCTATCCGTGATTCGACCAAGGCGTGATATATGCTGTATAATACTGATAGTTTTAAATAATATTTTAAACTTTGAAGCTTAGCTAATAGTGTTCTTAATTTATTACATAGGTTTTTTATGTTACCCTTCCAGTTCATGTCTTTGTCTTTGTCTAGAATTGGGCACGTCATGATGTGCCGCGCCATATTAAGATATGGCAGCGTTTCTTGAAATATGCCGTTGTCTATGCGGCACTTCATGATGTGGCCAAACCAAAATCGGGCAGATCAATGAGATCCAAACGTTTGTCGATATTCCCAGAAACCGTTCATGATATGGCCAAAGGATAAAACGTCACATCGTAAAATAGTTCAAATTTTACGAATAAACAAATCTATTTCATTTTTACAACGATTTTTTGTTGTTACACGTATGCTGGATGACTATTTATGGATACTTTTAGAAATAAATATACATAAATATATTTTAGGTTATAAACCAAATAAAAAAAAAAAACGGTCAAGTGCGAGTCTAAATCGCGCACGAAGGGTTCCGTACCACCGTTCAATGGAAGCGATGGTGTGGAGTGAATAGTTTGGATTTTACACAGCAAAATATTGTTTACAAAGTTATTGGTGCGGTTACTTTTACACTCCATGTACGTAACCAGGTGCATCCATAAGTTTGTATGTGGTATTGTTGTATGGGAGCCCCTTAAATATTTATTTTATCCTGTTTTTTAGTATTTGTTGTTATAGCGGCAATAGAAATACATAATCTGTGAAAATTTCAACTCTCTAGCTAGCTAGCTAGCTAGGTTCTTGAGATACAGCCTGGTGACAGACGGACGGACGGACAGCGAAGTCTTAGTAATAGGGTTCCGTTCTTACCCGTTGGGTACGGAACCCTAAAAAGGATCACCATCACACGGGAGACGGTGGACTAAAATGGGGTATCCAAGTGATATGATGATATTATAGAGACTTTTATCGTCCTCATTATTAAATGATGTTTTTTTTTGCAAACACTTCGCTCCGCTCCGCATCACTACGCTCCGGTTTTGCTTCTTCTAAGTTCCAGCCTAACCCATAACTCAACTGTAATTTAGCCACAATAACCTACTCTAGCCAAGTTTGAATTTTCATTGCTTTCAGTCGCAAGCTCGCTCCGCTGGTTACACATACACTACACGTTCTATCATAACCCAACCTACCGAGTCAAATCTTTTGCCACCCTGTTTTTCGATATGCCGAGTTATAGGCTAGCTTGTAACGATATGGCGGGTTTAACATGGCAGATCAAGAAATGCCGCCACATCATGATATGCCGAGACACATCATGATGTGCCGAATTTGACGATAGGCCGCCGACATGTAGATGGATATGTCGTAGCCATATCATAGAATTGATCATTTCATAATCTGGCCGGCAATTTCATAAAATGGTTAGAAAGGGTAGAAGTTGATAAAACATAATTATGTGTGCATGTGGTAGTCCTGTGTTTCGAAGGTGCGGCTGAAAACCAGCGCTGAGCTGAGACCCGTCTCAGCTCAGCATTGCTGAGCTGGGTCCTATTAGCACTATGACCCTGTAATAATCTATTGTCTGTTCTGTATAATGTGTGTTAATAAAATCATTTCTATTCTATTCTATTTTAAACATGTCTTTTTAAAAGCATTTTTATTCAGTACTATTTCATGGTTTTTGTGATAGACATATCGAACTAACACGAATACTATTAGGGGCTTCGCTGCGCTCGTCCCCTTTAGTCTTCACCTAACCTACCTCAGTGTTTTTCCCCAAAATATTTATTCGATCAATGAAAGTTCTAATTATACCAAGGTTGGTTTCATGAAATGGACAATTCTACGATATGGTTACGACAGATACATAGATTTGCACATAAACAGTGATAGGTACACAGAAAAGCGGCAGAAGTTTGTGGTATAATTCCCTGGGACATGAAAGATAGTGATAGCATAGTTATTATGTTATCAAACTAAGGGATCCAATCCGAAGCTTCCCAAGTCGTCGCAGAGTGTGACATCGGTCGCCTTCAGTTTGTAACAAATTGTGCGTGAGGATAGTTATTGTTGCGATATATTATGAGATCGGGGAAAGGTAGCCTCAATAATCTTTAACAAGTTGCTCTTTTGAAGAGTTTGAATAGAAGATTCAGTAGCTATGAAAATATAATGGTATTTTACTCCCAACAATAAATACAAAACGTATAGGTAACCCATGTATTTTTTAAAAAGCTACAAATATATCTACCTACAAGGTAGAAATTTTTTCTCTAGAGATTTAAAAAAAAGCAAAGCCTTACCGAAAAGTTTTTGTTTCGGTAAGGCTTTGTTTTTTTAAAAATCTCTAGAGAAAAAATTTCTTCCTTGTAGATAATATTTGTAGCTTTTTAAAAAATACATGGTGTTCATGCTGCCTGAAAATAGAAGACAAATGGATCTGGCAGCAATTAGTCGGTGTCCAAAAATATTGTCATTGACATAGTCCTTTCTCACATGACATGAAGTACATTATTTTTTTACTCTTCGAGGTAACATATTAAACGCCCTGGTAGCCTAATTAAATATTTCTGATACTAAACGCAATATTATTAAAATTCGAAATAGACCAATCATATCGCTAAAAAATACCGCTCGTTTAAAATCGCGGCATCGCGATTGATATCAGAAATATAACAAGGCTACTGTTTTGTGATGAATTCGAAAAATATATACCTTTACATCCTGTATTGAAAACAATTTTCACAAAAACTTTTTGCAACCAACGAATACCACAAGCATTTCAAGAACTTAACTTTTAAGTAGGTACATTGCATAAAATTCTCCATCAGTCACTGCTGGAGCATTTTCTTTCAGAATTTTCGCAGACAGTTTATTTCTGCGTAGAATTATTTAAGTGGGGTGGCTCTTTCAGTTGGTGACTTTTTGCTCCTATGTAGTACTTACAGCCTTGACTTCATGTTGAACGACTTACTTTAAACTTACGTTTCAGACTAAGAGGGATTTAAAAGTTTTTTTTTACAAGTTTCAGGTTTATGAAGTTTTGCATATCTATACTACATATCTATTTTAAGGCCCTTCTGTGTCGAAGGGCTCACATAAACACACACGTGAGTAATGTTGATATTTCGTTGTGCTGCACCACTTCCACATATTAACATCGAAACTAAAATAAGGAATCAAGGGAAGGAAAATCACTTAAGGTGGGGCACCCTGACAGCGTGTCTTGGAAATTCCTCTTCAGCGGATTTAGAGAAATAGGAATTCAAATGTTAATAATTTAAATAAAAAGTAAAACTTTAGAAAACCGACTTCAATTAAACCCTATTTTTTACAAAGCATACCCATACGCGTCTTCATTGATTAAAGGGCTCCCTTTATTGCCTAATTATCCCTTCATCACGTCCTGACCGATTGTTGAGAAGCTCTCCTGGTAATGTGATTATTATTTCTTTACCGCTCGACACTTCTCGGCTTTTATACCATTTGCTAGAACAGTCAATAAATCAGGGCAATAATCAGAAAACCTTCAGAGTTTAAATCTCATCATCGTCAGCCAACACACATCCAGGGCCGTCAATACATCCAGTTTTTCTTCTTCAGTTAAAAATTCTTCCTTATCTATATTTTTAACATATATTTTTAATTGTGCTCAAATATATTCTATGGGATTGAAATCCGGATGATACGGAGGCTAACGAATTGCAGTGTGACCATGCTCTCGCAAGACTGTCTGCATTCGGAATTTTTCGCTTCGTTTTATTTTTACGTCATATAGTTCCGGTTTTTGCCAGCAGCTGCAAAAGAAATATCGTGTATTTACAGCCATGTGCTCATATCTCCTTTTCAGCTATTTGAATAAGGTGGCTTCATCTTGTGATATAATAAGACGCGGTATCAATTACAATGACGATATCATGCGGTAAATTAGGTATCAGTTGTTTTCGCAACCAATTTTCATATTTCTCCGCGTTCATTCCCTTGTGATAATCTACGTCAGAGTCCATGGACTGGCCTAGAAAGAGAGCTCCTGGTACGAATCCCTTTTCGTTGCTGGTTGGTACAATTATAAATTGTTGCCCTTTGGAAATGGGTTGTTTTAAACTTTGTTGGCTGAATCTGTCCAAATTTTATTTTAAGTTTGTGTAGCGTGAGTATGATTCATCTGTATACACGATATTTTTACCAGTAGTTCTTAATTTCCGGATTTGTATATGGTATTTTATTCTTTTTAAACGGACGTCATGATTTTCCATTCATACTTTTCGATTATTCTCTTTGTTTCTAAATATGAATCCCATTCGTTGATTAATATTTCGAAGAGTTGCAACGGATCTTTTGATTCCAATGTCTTCTATAAGCCTTTTCTGTAATTACTTGAGAGTAGGGAGTTCTTTAAACCTCTTGTGAAAATCGTACAACATCCGCCGTATTACACAATAATCGAAATCCAGTTTCAGACGATGTTTCATGTTTGGCTTTACTTTACTTTAAATATCATCTCATAAACCATAGTTTAAATCTGTTACCATTTGTCTTGTTCATCTGTTGCCTACGAGTTTATTAATTATACGTTAAAAATAAAATCAGCGACTAAAACTGAGAAGCGGAAAAGAAAACTTTTTGTTTTTGTTAATATGGATAATCCATGGAATTGGGACTGATACTCCGGGATTTTAATGAATATAATTGTTTTTATCGATAAGTATAAAACATGGTTTATGTAAGGCCATAAGCACATGAGCGACATTGTAAATTTTATATCAGCAACACGTTGCCAAACTTTTTTCCTAACGTGCGACGTTACCGCTTTGTTAAAACTCGTCGTGATATCGCCGCATTATAGAAACAAACGAAAACAATAGCGGGGTGTTCCTCGAAACGAAACGAAAACAAGAGTGACGCACCTGTTTTTGTCTCTCTCTGCACCACTAGAATTCAATTGTTCACCAATAGTAACTTGTTGTCAAATGTTGTCTCACTCGATTACCTCGGGGGTTGTTTGCTTCTTATTGTGTTTTGTTGTGTGGTGAATTTCTTTTGACCCTGGCTTGTTTACTGGATTCTGGAACCTCCTTGCTACCACGACTTCGGCCAGCATTTACGGACTCCGATTTGACCTTATTGGATTTGGATCTTTGGAGTTGTTTTATTGGATACCTACTAATTTGGTAAGTCTATTTTTTTTTGTAAAAAGTAATAATAATAATAATGTACGCTCATGCCCGTAAATCCCCAAAGGGGTGGGCAGAGACACAAATTGTATAGAACACTCAAGCCTATATTACCCAGTGGGTTAGGCAGAGAACAGAGATACATTGTAAAAAGTAAAATTTTGATTAAAACTTATTTATTAATCTTATTCTACCTTGAAATAATAGTAAAATCAAATCTATAAGGACTTAGTAAAAACCTTGCCTTAGGCTCGGCTCTACTTCATAGACGGGACGCAAGTTTCTTTGGTCTAAAGAGGACCGCGCTATAGAAATGAGCGAGAAAAGGCGCGTTCTGTCTCGCTCATTTGTTTAGCGCCGTCCCCGACAGACCTAAGAGACATGCGACCCGACTATGCAGTGGAGCTAAGGCCTTAAATCAGACTAATAAATAACATTTTGAATACAAAAACTAGAGTACCAACAGTGATGTTATTCATGCAAAGTGCAAAGCCTTTTCTTGTTAGTTAACCTCAGTATTTTCTTCACTTTCAATATTATGTCACGCACGTGTTAATATTAACTTAAAAACTTTTTAATAGGCTGTATTAATTAGCTATCGATAAAATACAGTGGTCTTACACTGAGGTATTTGCAGTTCGTGCATATACGAACTATATTTGAACTGTAGTGAGTGTACTACTGCGTGCAATCACCGTACCCTCTCTTAGCGTAAATTCATAACTTTTAATTGCCTTTACATTTTCAAACTTTGCACTAGGAATACATATTTTTACTAGTTTTATATTTCGAACAAATCATTGTGTTTTTACCACTGTTGATGTGACTCTACTCACCATTTCTAATTTAACGATATTTTGATTCAGGTGAAGTACTACGTCGTGGCCTTAAGATCTGTCAACCCTGAAACAGTGAAAAAGTGGATACGTGACTATTTTTGACGCTGCTAGCTGTACCATTTACTGCACCAAGTGTGAAAGCCATTTATCAGTAAAAAAATGTAATATTAATCGACATATTAAAGGTGCCCAACATCGCGGATCATACAAACAGCCTCAAGAAGAATTTTATTTTGACCTCATCAAGTTTTTAATTCTTTGTAACATCCCCTGGCCGCAAATGTAAAATAATGCCTTCAAAGAATTTTTTCAAAAATACATGTGTGGTGTTTGCTGTTGTAATTGCAATAGCAAAAAAGTGCCTGACGAGTCACAATTACGAAAAGTATATTTGGACTAATTTTATAAAAATAAAATTGCCTCTCTCTATGAAAACCTTAAAGATGAGAGAGAAACTTTGGATATCGATTGATGAGACGACTAACTTTTTAGGTCGTTATATTGTGCATTTCTTAGTAAAGCCATTAAATGAAAACTTTTCTGGTCGACTTTATTTAACCGCCTGTAAAATTCTCGAGGAGGTCAATTATTAATAATATTTGGCAAGATAACTTTGAAAGAAAAGTTCATAATGTTTTAGTATTATGTACTGATAGTGTAGCAAACATGTTGCCTGCAGGCCGAAATTTGAAAACTGTTTTACCTCAATTAAAACACGTTTACCTGTTTGGCACACCCTCTTCATCGCGTATCAGAACAAATACGGTTAGAGTACCCCGCAGAAAAAAAATATTGAAAGATACGTATCCAAACTTACCTATTCCTCCACAACCAGTGATAACTAGATGGGGCACTTGGCTAGAAACTGCATCATATTATGCAAAATATTATGAAGAAATGATAAATGTTGTTTCTCGATTAAACAGCTCTGAACCAATGGCAATACGAAAAGCGAAAAATATTCTAGAAAAAGAAAATCTACGGAATCAATTATACATATATACAAAATCATTATACGATTATTTTATTTTCATTAAAAGAGTTGCAGAAACAATATTTAGCATTAAGCGACTCATTTTTGGCTTTTGAATTATTTTGGTTCATCAAGTCAGAGCTGCTTTAAATGAATGTGATTCTGATAGAATAAAAATAAAAATTGAAAAAGTTTTGGATAGGACTCCTGACATTGATATCCTCAGAGAATATGAAGAAAAATTGACGAAAAATGAAGAAAATGATGATGTCGAATGCTCCTTTTCCATATATAAATGGGTGTTAGATGTAAAAATAAATAGGCTCAAATAAGAAAATTTAGAAAAAATAATGGTAATTTATTTTAACTTAGGTCATACTTAGTTTTCTAGTGAAGCTGAAAACGAATCAGACCAAGAAATAGACCAATGACATTTTTGTTTAAATAAGTAAATTGTTGTTTAAACGTCATTCGTCACGTCATCAACAATCATTTAACAAAAATGTTAAATGATTGTTGTCTTGTATAAATACCCGTCGAAGGAATCGTTAAATAAAAAATAAATGTGGTTTAATGAATCAAGTTTCTATCTATTTATTTTACTATCCTTAAGCCCGTCCTTATACTTACCGGTCGGAGAGGAAGTGTATTCTTTTATTACTCCTTAAGGCAAAAATAGCTTTTTATTATTTTTCTATTTGAAAAGCAATTCCCGGGATTCGGGGAGTATCCATATTATTCTTACATATGGCAAGTAAATAAAATAGCTCTGCCTACCCCGATCACTGATTATTACCATACTTTTCTGACCAAACTTAACAGTTCTTGTGGCCATCTGTGGTCTTCATCATCAGTTCCACTTCACAAAATTATGCTTCCTGAGAGTAAATGTAATAGTTACTATGAAAAATGCAAAAATCGCTTTAGGTTTCCCTACAATATTTGAAGAGTTCCCTCGATCAGATTCTGACCTGATATCAAAGATACCAATCGGAAGGAAAACCCTTTCAAACAAAAATCTACTTTCCAAATCGGTTCATGCGTTTTGGAGAAATCGATTAAAATACGTAAATATATCTATATATATACGTAAATATATTTGTATATAACCCCGACGAATTGTAAGGTTCCCCCTTTTGTGAAGTCGGTTAAACAGTCGATGCAAAGAGAGCTACCAGGAAAACACGACTTTATATTCTTTATCTACACACGTATCCTAAACCCTCTTTACTGCGTACAAAAACCGTACGTTACGATCAGCATAATGTTAAACTACTTGGTAAAAACTCATTTCTTATTTGAAAAATTACACATCAGGACCATAATGTGTAATTTTTCTACATATTATGACATTCAAATTTCGAACGCCGAAGCCCGCCTGCGTGCTGCCCCTAATTTGTCTGTGAAGTTGGTACTACTAAACAAGTTAAACAAGTGTAAAGGAATTATCAATGCCACCATGCCGGTCGAACATGCGGTTCCTGAACACATTAAAGAGAGCTTATGATATGTGTGTAGATAAACTAGTATATGTAACTGTACATAATTAGGCATTAAAACTCTCAAGTGATATTATTATGAAACGAGCCGAACTCTCGAGTATTAATGCCCTCCATTATGTAGCAGTCACATAAACTACTATTAAAGCGATTACAAAATTGTGATAAACAGATTTTGTAATAATTTCGGGAGACTTTTCTATCAAGCAAAAATATTAAATTACGTTAATTCATCTTTGAATACAAGTTGACACTCATGATCAACTAGTATAAATAAAATAAACTGCTTTCATATATATATATTTTTTGCGTAATTTGAGATTTACAAAGGGCTGTTTTGGCCCAATGCGTCTCCTTAAGGTAATCTCGATTAAAATAAAATCGGAAGTTCCCTATTCCAAAGACCCGTATCTCTTATCATCCTCTATACCCTACTTGACCTGTACCCTATTCCAGTCTGCCAGCGCACAGGGTGTCATGTAATTGGATGCATATTGTAAGGGGTTAAAGTAGAGTCAAAAACCTAAATTACTTGAAACCAAGTGTGGTGTTTTGTAATGATACGCCCAACTTAGGGGTGGTTATTTACACATATATATACATGTATGAAAACAGTGAAAAATACCTAAAAATAATTAAATTATTGCCTTATTTTCGCGCATGCTACCGCGCTCATTATATCGGGGACTAGGAGAGCGGCAAGCGCGCCCTTCGCGCGTGTCCACGCGTTGTGGTTATTTCAGGACAAGTTGAACACGGCAATAAGTGAATCAAAATGATGCGAGAGATTATTTATTTATTTTTGATACAAGCCATACGCAAACTATCGTTCTAGAGACTGGCGTAACTTAAGAAAACGACATCCTGTATATCATCTGATGGTCGTTATAAAATATAATACAATAGGCTCTATTATACGCTTAGACTCGACTGGTGAAAACCCGTCTAAGAGTTGGAATTGACGGCCCAGTTTTATAGATCCCCGTTTGTTATTGTCCCACTTGTAACGGAGCCAAGTGCGGAGAAGCCAAATTTTAGATTGGAGCTGAATAGGTGATGCCTGGGTCAGAGGACGACCGACTTGTTTTCTGATCCGTACTAAGTGCAGATTCATTCAATGACGCGGCGGATATGCTAGTTCCATGCAAAAATATACTGGTTTTTTCCTGCTGTTGGTTTTTCATTTTGGCAATGCGCGCCAGATTTTTGTGTCAAAGCTGTTGTTGTTCTGCATTAGCAAATTCAACGAATCGAGGCGAATAGTTATGTGAATAGTGAGCAGTTTTTGTTGGCCGTGTGGGGTTTGTTGAACGCTCCTTCAGGACTACTACTCGAGAACTCATACATATTGCATTAGCCTCAGTCGGGCGGCTGTAATCCTCCACACATTGTTTTCAGCTCCTGAAAATCTTCGATGTTTTAAGAGGAAAGTTTCCCGGTGACACGTTCCCCGCTTACATGCTATGGGAAAATGTCAAAAGGTGTGCGAGGGTAAAATATTGAAAATTGCGGACGGGTGATTTTTCCCTTGTCTCAAAATAGGGGTCCCTTGTTGTCGACGTACTCGCAGACAGGAACTGTGACAGTGTTTGTTCTGGTAAAGTAAATGTCAATAGCGCACAAGCCGGCTCTCTGAATCTTGGAAGAGAGGAGGGATTTGTGCCGTTTTGCTCGTTTCGGAATAAGAATACTAACATAACATGAGTAACTGTATTAACCTCGCCTTTTTTGCTAGCCAAAGCTGTTCTCACTTACAATGCTTACGTAATACGTAATGCTGCACGTAGTCTCAAACAATATCTGGTGGTATCAAAGTATTTTTAGAGGTGAACTATTTGAAACTATCGATAAATTACTTGCTTTAAATTTGAAAGAGCTGTCAAACCGTCATTTAGTGGCACATACGGCAAAATATAAACCCTGAAGGAATCAAAATTTAACATTGCAATTTCATAATACCTACTCGTCGACGGCAGGCTCTAACGAGGCACAGTTAAACACACTCGCAGTCGTTTCAGGCTATTCAGCTGAGGGATATTCTTCAAGGCAATTAGCTACTTTAACTTTAAACTTACTTTAAGGAGACAACCGCTTTGTCTTCGCGACAATAAAAAAGGTGTTCCAAAGTGCTGTTTTATTTAAACGACGGGATGAGGGATTGAGATGATTTTTTTCTGGCAACTTTTAAAAGCATTTAAAAGGAATATTGCTATGAAAATTAAATTATTCTGGCGCGTTTTGTGTGGGTGCCGTGTTGCACGTTACAAATACTTCATTGAACTTTGAATGCTAGCCTTTTTATAACAGGTAGCTTTTATTCGAGCGTGAAAATCGGTTCATTGTAATAATAAACAAAAGAGTGTCACAGTGCTGATTACGCCGCTTTGCGAGTCAAAAAACTCGGTAGGGATATCTTCAAATTATATGAATAGGTTGAATCTAAAAAACAGAAAATGGTCATCATTCATGCTGATGAAAAAACGGTCAAGTGCGAGTCGGATTCGCGCACGAAGGGTACCGTACCAACGCACAATGCAAAATGTTGTTTACAAAGTTATTGATATTTTCATACTCCATGTGCATTTATATGGTATTGAAAGAAATGGTGTCCCCCTATTGCCACCATAAATTTTTTTATTATTTTTCTTAAGATGATTTTTATTTTACTTTAGGAATAGTAGTTTCGGAGATAAGCGGTGGAATGGTCTTTTTTGTCTTGTTTCTTAATTATTTCCCCCAATGCATCAAAATAGGGGACATAATAGGTTCAGAAGACGTGATCGACTTTGCCGTGCCCCAGGGCAGTATTCTCGGACCTACACTTTTCTTTATTTATATAAATGATATATGGAAATCACTCAGCCCACGGAATGATATAGAGTTATTTTGTTGTGTAGACGACTCAGCAATAGTAATTAGCCAAGACACCTGGGATCTCGCATTATCTCACACAAAACATGCATGTCGGCGATGGGCAAGTGGCTGGACGAAAATCTTCTTACCCTCAACGCGAGCAAATGTGCCATAAAACCGCTGCATAACCATCACCATCTGATTTTAGGGAGCTTCAAATTAATTGCTGCCAATCAATGTCACTGCCCCTTAATATCCACAGTTGACAAAATCAAATACCTGGGTTTGATGCTTGACGGCAAACTAACAACTTCCCGACATCACTTCTATAACTTGGCAGGCCGTGTTCGAAGGTTGATCCCAGTGATGAAGCTACTTCGCCAGGGTGCTGACTCAGCTACTCTGAATCTTGTTTAAATTTCCCTGTGTCAGTCTCTTCTATTGTACTGCATCACAGCATGGGGCAGTTCAGCTTAAACAATTTTGATCACATTAGAGCGGGCGCAACCTTCACTACTTTAGGGATGCACAGGAGGCCATTCCGCTACCCCACAAGGTCCTTCTAAAAGAAGACAACACACTATCTGTGCGATAACTTTATATACTGAGGGCCTCTCTTCACCACCACAAGATGGTACTGAACTCAGACGTCTACACTTCTCTGCTGAAGAGAAGAGTTTATAGATAGAGTTCCAACAGCCGCAGTCCAAACTTCATTCGCTCAACGTTTCAGCCCATTCCCATTCCCATTAATTTACAACACACAATGTAGTCATAATGATATAAAAACATGCACGGTCTGGGAAGCTAAGGCAATCATCAGAAAGTGGCTGTTAACTCTTGACTATGGCAGCACAGAAGCCCTTATGAAAATACACTTTTAGTTATCTACCATGACTGTCTTGGGAGTAAACTAATTGTCTATCACCATCACGTATATTACTATTTACATAGGAACTCGAATACTCTTCATTGTCTCATGTCAAACTTATAACCATCCTTATTTATTTAATCATTTACTTACACACACTCTCTCTATCTCACACACACTATGCAATAATTAACTAATACATAACAGTCCCTTTAACTACTGCAACCAGTGATTTCCATACAAAAATGTTCGAAGACATTGATTAAGTAGATACAGTGGTCACAACCTGTATTATATAGGACTCAGAATGAAATAAACATAAAACTATTTCACAATATTAATAATTATTTCCATACAACTAAATGAGATTTCTGCTTATTTCACTGTGCTTTATAGAGACTCCGAAATTAGGAATTTGCCTCCGCATGGACCATCGGCAATCCCTGTGGAGGACCACCTTAAGGGTAATTTTTCCATGCAGCCCAATAAAATGCGCCCCCTTTTAGCACGGGTTGCTCCACCAATAATATCCAAGCAGAGAATGACAAAATATTTTTTGTGCGTTGAAAATCCAAAACGACGTGCCTTGCTTGCTTGCGTATTAATCAAGGAATATTTGTATTTGTATTTGTTTTTATTTATTTCCAAAAACTGTGTATACAGTTTAGGTATAAGTGCTCTTAAACCACTGAGGTTTATCTGGGCACAAAATATATTCATAGTTGTATCAGAGTTGTACAGAAAATGTTAGGTAATTAGTTTGTAGTTAAAATAATTAAAATGACATCAATTTGGCTTAAGTATTCCATCACTGCATAGCACAAAATTGGTTTATAAATCATTAATTATTTGTTGTCATACTTGGCTATGTGTTGCGTTTTCGAGGTTTGTTTTCGTACTTGCCTATGTGTTGCGTTTTCGAGGTGTAATCCCGATAAAAAAACGGGTGCAAAAATAGGGAAAGAGTATGATGATGACTTTCCGAGACTATACTATATTGTTTAGCAAAGATATTAGTCGTAATCAGATGTGCAAGTGAAGCAGAAGCCTCATATTATTAGTATAAAATTATAGTATCTATAATATAATACCTTGGACACCATTTACACACATTGATCTAGCCCCAAACTAGGATTCCCTGTATCTTGGGTACTAGACAATGATACATTTATCATATAATATGTATAATATTTATCTATATAAGTATATTATACTTATATAGATAAATATTATACTTAGATAGATAAACAACCATGACTAGGGTACAAACATCCGTTCTCGTCAAACAAATATTTGCCCCCACCGGGACTCGAACCCGGGACCCTAGGTTTCGTAGGCAGCGTCACTGCCGACTCGGCCATTCGGGTCGTCATTTATGCTTGTATGAATATTTTATTCATATAAGGCTTCTGCTTCTCTTGCTCATATATATATATATATATGTCACCGGAAAATAATACGATCCGCAAGTTTATAAATTTCCTAGGAAATTTATAAACTTCCTTCTAGATTATATTAGGCTAGGTTAGGTTAGGTTAGGTTATGTTAGTATATTTATAAACTTGCGGAAAAAAAATTAGGAAATTTATAAACTTGCGGATCGTATTATTTTCCGGTGACATATATTTATATATATATATATATATATATATATATATATATATATATATGGCCTGGCTTAGCAACCAGCTCAAAATCCTTCAGGTAATTTTTTTTTGTAAATTGTTGCATTCATTGATTAGAAAACAAACATAAACAATAACAGCAATAAAATGCAAAGAGTCACCGCGAGGCGTCGTCGTGGGCATCCGTAAAAGGCGTCCCCCTGCGCGTCCCAAATCAGTTGGAGGAGATATTCGATTTCCTTGTTTGTTCTCTTCAATAACAGAATTTACTTTTTGCCCAATTTACGACCCTCGCGAACATTGTTTCGCTTTCTGTTAAAAGGAAACGTTTTGTATGCGAGTGTTCGCCGCTATCCTTTTTTACATCTGTGGTAAAGTTTTAATGGTTAGTTCGGAATAAAATCACTAACTCCAAAGATTCGGTAAACTTTATTGCTATACGTATATGTCATCGTTAGATAGTCAAAACCGTTATACTAACGCATTAGTTCATCAACCATCGACAGATAGTTAACCAGACCGACAGGGTTTCGAATTTACGTTTCTTTTGTTCTTACATGTAGACCTAACATGAAGACTAGAGGGGGCTTCGATGAGCTCGCCCCCTCTGTCTTCACCTAAGCTACCGTAGTGTTTACCCTGGTATTTCGTTTGCAATTCAAGTTTAAACCAGTTTACTATTTAACGGTTTTAACCGTTAGTTTATCATCTAACTACCGCATAATATAGTAATCAGTACGCTACAGCTTACTATCTATCGATAGTTGACCAACTAACGTTAAAAAAAATGTTAGTTTATCAACTAACGGTTTTGACTATCTTACGGTGACATATTCGAGGTTTTATTTATATTTTTAGAGGATAGTATCAAAACAAAAATAAATATCTTTCATTCTATTTACGGTAACACTCTTTGAAATCATTATTTCTATGAAACCCCCAAAATATCTCGACAATACCATCAAATGCCTCCAAAAGCCGAATTTCATTAATTCCGCCATTCGCGCATTCGAGTGGCGACATAAATCATCGTCAGGCGCACCTGTCGGCAGGACAGGATGAAAAATATAAAACGCTCACCCTGTACATCAACAAGTTCGCACTTATTGAGGTGAAGTCTGCTGAGGCATTTTCTGAGAACTTTAATGGCAGATTTTTAGTGTTTCTCAGAAGTTTTATTGCAAACTCTGTAGAATTTAATAGAAGCATACATGTACAAAACTCACGCAAACCAGAGCAAATAAATATCAAGCTAGATTCTGCCGGTCTGCCTGAATACTAGTATACCTATTCAACTTTAGCCTATTAGCGATTTTATGCTACGCATCCACAACAGCTCCCACACGGTCGCAGCTAACTCCTTTATAAACTACTTTTATAAAAGGTTTTCATTTATAGCATAGCTCATTGCCAAAGGCGATTCTCTTCTCGGTTTTGCATGTTTCCGAGTAAACTAACAAGGAGTTATATGAGTTTACGAAATAGCGAGAGATCTCGATACATATCTCGATACGAAGACATCGTCATAAAAGTGATACTTAGTTAAAGTAGGGTATTTAACCCTTCATCAAAATACGTAACTTGTAACGTAGGCAGACACTTATTATTTCAAAGTTAGAATTTCCTTTCATTTTTAGGGTTCCGTACCTCAAAAAGGAAAAACTGAACAGTTATAGAATCAGTCCTAGGTTAAACGAACGAATTCCGAACTGATTGGGTTGAAATTTGGTACCCCTGTGTATTTATACGATCTAAACTCGAACGTGCTACGTAAACAAAATTATCTTTAATTTAGGGGACACTTTTGAGGAGCAACTCAGTAAATTCAATATATTTTTTTAATTAATGTATCGTGTGACACGTTCAATGAAAAGGCTAGTTGTGAGGATTTCAAAGATATATTTTTTATAATTCTGAAACACGTACTTAAAAAAATATTCAAGACATAAGACAAAAAATACCATGCTCCCACCCCCGTTCTTTCCAAAACTACTTAGCCTAAAATTTAAAAAAAGTGCGTGATAAAGGTCTTTACATAAATATTACAGGAACAAAATAAATATTTTATTTTTTATTTTTTTTCTGTTTTGCCTCCCAATCAGAAAAATAAAATTAAACTTTTTCAATCTGTATCGTGTGATATGTCAAATGAAAGGAAGGATCTCAAATATATTTATTTCATAATTTAAAAACAATTGGTTAAAAAGTTATTTAAGAATATACAAGGGGAGCACAGTTAATTACAATATCACAAACAAACTTATAAAAGCACCTGGTTGGCTAGATGGAGTATGACAGTAGCACCAATAAATTTGTAAACAACATTTTGCATTGTGCGGTGGTGCGGAACCCTTCGTGCGCGAGCCCGGCTAGTACTTGACCGTTTATTTTATCAATTAAAATACATATTAATTGTAATAACGACAAAAGAAGTCAATTTTGGGATTCACTTTGACAAATAAAATATTCTAAATATAATTAACAATTTTGTGCGATGTTTGAAGTCCGTAAAGATTTAATCGTTTTAAACTGGTGTAAGCACTATGAACCTAAGATAGACTTATCTCAAATATTATCTGTTTCATTGACCCTACTTTAGCTGAGACAGTTTCTCTACAGATACCTAGGTATTATGAAAACTGACAAACGTCATACGCAGTTAATTACGAAACTTTCTGAAACCTAGGTATTATACGAGCACTAGCTATACTTTTTGCAAATCAAGAGGGCGACTGGGCCTTGGAGTGGTAACTGACCATATCATCAGAAAATACAATGCACCGAATAAAATTGCAGTGGAATCTGCTCAGGATATCCGTAGATACAATTGACTGTGATTGGGTCCCAGAAAATCTGATCATATGATCGGTTGATAAGAAGCTTTGACGGACATTGGCTGTCGCTGTGTCGATTGTAGTCTTTTTGGCGGTGTCTCGCTCGGGAACTGACAGCGCCGGCATCACGTTAATGGGCATTTTATTTGAGCAAAAGTATGTTGAACATTATGAAACATAATGAGATGAAACATGCTTTCATGAACGACAAAAACTGCACTGTATCCCACGTCTTGAACACAAATCCGTGTCACGGGCTTTGCTCGCATCGTGCCTTGCTTGGCAAAGGATATCCTTGAGGTTATGTTTAGTTGCATGCTTATATTTAGATGTAAAAGTTGCAGAAAATACGGGGGCTTTTTTCACGCGGTCTGAAAATCCAGTTTGTATAAATTGCAAAATATCGCGAGCTTTTGTTAAGATTGTGTTACAGAATTGAGAGATTTAATTACGGTTGTATAGTAAGGAAGACTTGTACCAGACATTCAACATATATACTTTGCAAAGAAGATACACCCGACTATACTTGCTTGCTTGCACAGCTAACTAAACATTGCACATGCAGAACTATAAACACAGACATTGAATTAACTAGATACCGTTAATTTACCAATTATGCGGTCAATATAATGATAACAATGACAGGTGTAGCCTATACTCGTAATACACGTAATACTCGGGAGTACCTGTAGGTTCAAGAGCAAGTTTGGCTTTGCAAGTCACATCAGAGCATATGCCAGGAACTGGCACGGGGTCGCCCTTGACTGACACGTCGTGGAGGAGATCATCATCATCATCAAACATGAGCCGCTTTACCACATACTAACCCATATATGGATTCATAGGTTTTGATCTTAATTTAAATATATAGGTTGAAAATCGCGATCCATTTCGGTTAAGGCCAAGCAAAAGTTGAATAACACAACTTTTGAATAATAATTTCAATCTTGCCGCTACTCGCGCGTTGCTCGCAGAACGCAGAATGCCGTCCGTCATCTGGTTTTCTGAGGTTCTCCGGCATCCAGCGATTTCGACGCGGATAGGTGTGCGAGGTTTCATAGGATTTCATGTAAAGAATTCTAAAATCCGATCCGTCCGGTGCGTCACCAATAATTTGTGGTATCCAATTCAATATTATGTCTGTGATTGGCAAATCACACCGCCCTAGATTCTGCTGGCAAAATGTTAATTCGTTAGCTAATTACAGTGATGACTAGTGCCGGGCGGGAGACGCGAGATGCACGGACGAACATTCAATGCAGAAACAAATTAGCACATACCAGCAGTTGGAACAGGAAAAATAAAGTTATATTTTTTTAAAGAGCTCTGTGGTCTCATGGGTTTCAAGCTTGCTTCTCACACAAGAGATGCAGGTTCGAATCCTGACCATGTACCAATAAGATAATTAATTTATCTTAAGTACAGTATCGGACGTTCAGTGTTTCGGATAACAAGTTAAGCTGTAGGTCCCGGCTACCATCGCCACGTGCGGTAGTGGTCGTAAAACCCCTTCACCAACCCGCACTGACAGCATGATGGAGTAGGGCTTACTCTTACTCGTATCCGGGTAAAGGCCTGTGCCCCTCGGTGGGGACATTAATGGGCTACTATAATACATTAATTTATTTTACATGGTTCCTTACCCGAAGGGTGCCAAACGGGAGTGTATCATTCATGTCATTGGGCTGCATCTCATCAACCGTACTAGGTAAAGAGTTGTTTTTTTACAGAATGTGTATTTCTGTTGCCGCTACAGTAATAAATAATTAACTACACTAGATTTCATTAATTAAAAGGGATCCCCATACAAGAGACGTCTTTTAAAATTCCTGTCCCTGCGAATTAACAAAAAATATTATATAACACGCAAATTTCGCCACCACATCCATTATCTTCGGTGGCGCAATTGTAGTGACTGGTTTCGGAACCAAGTTCGGCATTTTTTTGTTTTGTTTTAGTCTTTAAGTTTTCTTGTATGATGGTACGGAACCCTTCGTGTGAGAGTGGGAATAGCACTTGGCCATATATTTTTTTATAAATCTAAGTTTCAGTTTTCCGTGCCTTACAACGCTGGGTATTGTCATATGCCCATCTTTAATCCCTGTTGTCTGTCCTTCCATCCGTCCGTAAGTCAATACCCTTTTTAAGGAACGATAAGATTAACTCCAGATATAACTTTTGAATGTATGGGTAAAATATACTTAGTTGATATGCTCGATCGTGTATAAAAGCCAGTCTAAAGGTGATACAACAAATAGACTAATGAAGCTGCATTCAGAGTATGTAACTCGTATATGGATGTTGCATGATTCTCTCCAGCCTGAATGATTTTCTTGGAAGTGCTTTTCTCTTAAATCAAGACTGTTCTACCTAAAGACTAATTGTTTTTTCAGAAATTCCTTTAATGGGTGCCTTTTAGTTACAAGGCTCATTTAAATTTGGTGCATCATGTAATTATGATGGATTTGGTGCACATTACTTGGTAACTAGCTAAGCATAGATAGATGATAATTGTATATTGTAAAACAACAGGATATTGATAAGTTTAATAAAAGTTTATTTTTGTAATAACTTCATGTACTAAAAGAAGAATTTATGCAACAAAATAGGAAGGAAGCAAACGCATCAACCCTCTGTATTTGACGTCCTTTGTGTGGACTCTTTTCATGGGCGGGCTAGGGCGGGCTTGGGCGGTCTGAGGTTAGGAAACATTCTCCTTTACCTGCTAAACTTTGTGAGATATTTTTATACATATTTATTTATCCAAACTGATAAACAAACAAAGACAGTCTAAGATACCCTGTGTCGTGGTAAATAAATATTGCGCCGTCATAAACCTATCCATGAACTTGGGATTTCTTTTAGCAACCTTTTAAGGTGATATATCGACAAAATCGACACTTTTTGAAGTTTTTTCTCTGCTGTTCAAAAGAAGTCCCAAGTTTAATAAATTAATAAAACAATTTTGGGACTTTTTTCTAGATTCTGTAATAACAAAAAAGCGTTTGGAGGAATTTCGCTCGATAGAAATAATTATTGAAATGAGGAATTTACACTTTTTTTGAATTTCTGACAAATAAGAATAGCGCAAAGAATTCAAAAATATTTATTTAGATGGGTTTTGACAATACCTAAATTACCTAATAAAATAAAAATCATAGCTATTTTGGTTGATTTTGTATTAATTTAAAACCAACTTTTTGTAATATTTACCCGATTCCGTCCATCTTACACTGCGGGTCATTCCGCCTGGAGTAATGGGACGAGATATTCCCTTAAGGAAAAAAGGAACCCTTACTGGATCACTAGGTTGTCCGTCTGTCCATCTGTCGCAACATTTTTTTTCTCAGAAACGCTTGCAGGTATCAAATTGAAATTTATATCAATTACTCAAATCTGTGGACCCTTGGAGCTATGAAAAACTCAAACTTCTTGGTCCACGCAATCAAAAAATACGGCCCTTTAAGTCTCCAATTTGGTGAACTTGCTGAATTTGCTTGATACTTGCAAGGGAATCCAAACCTATAGGGTACTTACGGTTGACCTAGGATCATGAAATTTGGAAAAACCAAATTTTACAGCACAGGTAAAGGAGAAATCCGAAAACTCCAAAGTTATATCTGTCTGCCTGTACGTCTACCCCTTTTTTCGGGAACGCGTGGAGGTATCAAGTTGAAACTAATAAATTAATAATTACTTATATATAATAAAACTAAGTCGATAAAATGTGCGTGCCGATAAAACTTAAAAAGGAGTTCCGGCACGATAAAGGGACGTATATAGTGTGATGGCCCTTTATCCCCCCTCGCACAAGGAAGTTCCCGTTTTAACATAAAGGACGTGTTGTCGAGTATTTGAACTTCATTCAGAACGATTATTTGGGTTGCATTTCGAAAGGCGCTGCGAGCAATTGCAGCATGTAATGTAATGTAATGTGCAATGTAATGTGCAATGTAATCTAGTGTAATGGCGCGAAATTTAAAATGCCAATTTCAATAAAGTCTTAAATAACATTTGTTCCTATAATAAAGTAATTAAATTTTGTGTGTTTATACAGCAGTAGCTAACTTATATTTTGGAGTTAAAGCGACATAATTTTTGTTATTCAAATTAGTTCTGAAAACATTTTAAAATTTCGCGCCTTTACTACGTATGCTACAGCTGCAGAACCAATTGTTACGGCGGACGATAATGTCGAGAACATTCTAGAAGGTGTGAGAAAGAAAATATTCTCAAACTTTCTCGAATATCCTAGAGCCCAGCTCTCTGATGTGAATATTTTTAATAGTGTGTTTAATTAATTCTAATGTTTTTTTTTTCATTCTTGTAATTATAATTTTCTTAACCTTCAAGCAGTCGCGCGACGTTGAATCGATGCCTTCTATACACTTTTGGCCGTAAACAAAATATCGCGCAACCGCTTGAAGGTTAAATAATTTGTTTTCATTGTTTCAACGTATCCCACGTTTACGTAACAATAAATTTGTCTATAAAATATTTATTTAATTTATATTTTACAGAATACAATGTCTAGACGTATAAGACGAGGAGATCTTGCCAGTTCTGCAGCGAAACGGCGGAAACAAAAAGAATATTGAAGAAATGAAACGGAAGAAGAGCACGAAGCACGTTTACAAAATCAACGAATCAGAATGAGCACCCTGAGAAGCAGAAAAATCGAAGAAAGAAAAGAAAAGAAAAGTATAGAAGAATCAAGAATTTTAAAAGATAATCTAACAAAGGAAACATTCCACTACGAACCGTCAAAAAAATATAACAATCATAAATATGTTGTAACCGGAAAATTGAATAACATTTGCCAATTTTGCCACGCGAAAAAATTCTGTAAAGAAACACCAGGTCTCTGTTGCATGAATGGAAAAATCGATTACCACCACTGGAAGCACCTCCGCAGGAATTTCTACATTACATGACCGGGGAAACACTAGAATCAAAACACTTTCTTCAAAATATAAGATAATAATAATAATAATACCTTGGACACTATTTACACACATTGATCTAGCCCCAAACCAGGATTCCCTGTATCTTGGGTACTAGACAACGATACACATACTTATATAGATAAATATTATACTTAGATAGATAAACAACTATGACTAGGTTACAAACATCCGTTCTCATCAAACAAATATTTGCCCCTACCGGGACTCGAACCCGGGACCCTTGGCTTCATAGGCTCATATCACTGCCGACTCGGCCATTCGGGTCGTCTATCATACAACTCCTGCTTTCAAATGACTTCTTTCGGTGTTACTTCGACTAACACTAATAGAAATGAATTTGAATATGTATTTTCAACAACATGTAACCCATCAAACCCAAAACAGCTATGGGACTCTTTCAAAAGGATGATGATGATGATATATTGTACCAAATCCGACAAAATAACCCAGAACTGGCTATAGAATTCAATGAGGACATCTTCAATAAAACAATCATTCGCTTAGAAGATAAAAGCAATAAATAACCAGGCCTTAGTAGAACTTGGAATGCCAGCACCACAAAGAAATGCTTTCAGTGTGCTAAACTACGAAATTACAAAGGAAAAAAGCTACAACATCAATGAACTACTTGAATACATTGCTCACAATAAACCACTCCTCAATGCCATTAAAAAAAAGTTTACAACGTTATAATGAACCGGTTAAATAACAACACTGGTGGAATGATTTACTTGGACGCACCAGGAGGCACCGTTAAAACGTTTCTAATTAAATCGAATACTGGCGGAAATACGTGCTAAAATACACATCGCACTGGCCCTAGCATCATCCGGCATTGCAGCCACACTTATGGAAGGAGGACGAACTGCCCATTCTGCCTAACAACTACCGTTGAATATAGCCGAACAACAATTCCCGGTATGTAAAATCTCAGGAAAATCTGGACGGGGTGAACATCTATAACAAGCTAAAATTATCTTCTGGGATGAATGCGCCATGGCCCATAAAAATCACTAGAAGCCATGGACAGAACATTACAAGAATTGCGAAAAAACTCTGAAATAATGGGAGGAGCTCTACTCATACTCTCAGGAGATTTTCGACAATCACTTCCAGTTATTCCCAAGAGTTGAATTATCAAAAGATGAAACAACAGCACATTTTGCTAAAATACTTTTACAAATAGGCGAAGGAATCCTACTGACGAAACGACCGGCCTCATTGAACTCAATAGTGATTTCCGCAACATAGCCACTACTGAAAACGAACTAATCGAAAAAATTTATCCAAATTTTATTCAGAACTATACCAACGTAGAGTGGTTATTTCAAAGAGCAATTTTGGCCACTAAAAATAATATTGTTGACGATATCAATTTTAATATTCTAAAGAAAATACCTGGTGAAGAGAAAATATATAAATCGATCGATCTCCATTGAAGAAAGTGTCAACTACTGAATTTCTAAACTCTTTACAAGTACCAGAAGTGGCCATTATACTGCATTCGTCTGAAAATTGGATCTCCATTCATACTACTCAGAAATCTCAACTCCCAAAAACTATGTAATGGACAATGGATTCAAGGACTTTGGAGAGGATAGGTAGGATTGAAATAAGACGATAATCTTTAAAAGAGGCGGAACTGGAAGTTCTAGGTAAAGGGATGACTAATGCTTTTTTCCACATGGTTGGGAAGATACCATTGGATATGGAAAAAAAAATAAGTGTCTAATAACTGGCAGTAGTTCATCTGGATTGTTAAAAGCATATAAAAGGCAGATTTTATCGCCACCTTTCGACTGCTAGACACCTGACTGCTAGTAACGCCTTCTTGACCACATAGATTCCAACATCGCTCAAGTTGAATGTTGTGATGTCGGGTAAGAACTTATAGCGCAGCCTCTGAAGAGTGGCTTGTTTAACCGTGGGATCCATCACAACAGGCGGGGCAGAAAGGACCTGGTTGAGACCGTTGAGATCTACATTACCAGCATTTAGGTACGACCAAGTGTTTTTAGTAACTTACATACCTGGGCTGGTATGTAATTTTCAACACTCTCGTGGATATGCCGACGCTTGGCATCCCGACAGAGACGGTTGCATCGGTTACGAAGACATTTCTAAGATATGAAATTGTCCTCTGTCGGATTCTCACGGTATTTACACTTGGCTCTGTTCCTCTTGGCCATTAGACGCTTAATAGTATATGTTAGCCAAGGGGTGGGTAGGTGTTTTACTCTTACTTTTTTATAGGTGCATGCTTGTCGTGGAGATTTAGGACTATGATATTGAAATTGACGATTTTCTCGTCTCACTGGATATTACAGGGGACCAGTCAATTGACAAGGCATCCAAACTAAGAGACTCTAGGTCAACGTCCCTAAAGTTGCGAATATTAAGAAATTTTGCTCTGCTCTTGAGAGGCCTGATCTTATACGAAAGATAGAAACGAGAAAGAGAATTGAGTTGACTGGGTATGGCAATCTTATCCAAGTTATAGATGATCATGATATCGAGAAGAGAGGGAGACCAGCGGGATTGCAAATGTGTGGCATCAAGAAGCAGAATCCATGTTCTACCTCTTGATGCCATAGATTGAAGGAGTTAACTATGGACTTGAGTTTGGTAGAACGGGAATTGTTTTTGAGGAGACAGGTGTTGAAATCTTCGAGAATAAGGTTATCGTTGTAAAGAGAAGAGAGTTCATTGAGTCGATGCGAGAGGGGGGGCTATAAACAACACCGAGAAGGACTTTACTATGGTGAAAAGTTATTTCGAGAAAGAGCTGTTGAGCAGACTCGGAGTACTGGCTACATACATACAAAATAGCTCTCTACAAGTTTGTATGGAACCCTTGGTCGCCGAGTCCGACTCGTACTTGACCGTTAATTTTCTTTAGCGTCTTTTCTGTTCCCCGCCATGGAACTGCAGCGTTTCGTGGCAGTTTTATCTCCGCTTCGAAAATCAAATTCACAAAAGCTTATTGGAGCACACCTGTTGGAAAAACAAAAGCAAGATACGTGAAACTGCGGCGACGCTATGTACCGCGACTGCCTCTGACATTTAATTATTATTTGGTCTGACATTCCTTCATTAAAGAATCGTGTGATTTAAATCAAACTTCTTTTTGTGGGTGATCCCGTGATTTGATATATATTTTATTTATAACTTACGCTACAACATTATTCCTTATTATTATTACATATCCTTACCATATATACTATTTATTCAAGCAAGTAATTTAATATACACCAAAAATTTACTTTGCACGGACCACCTGCAAAATATTGATTCGAACTTTGTTGTCTTGGGTTTAGGCAGAATACCAGCGTCACAGGGTTTGATGTGCCATTATGCTGAATCTGGACCCTTTTGCTGTCGCGCACACGGCCGCAATGCCACATTTGACCTGGCGCACACTTTGTTACTATTACCACTAAATTTATTGTGTGAGTGTGTGCTGATACGGCGAATAAACGTACGTTATATTCTATTCTATTCATTTTTTTTCCTCCCCGGCCGGAATTACAACCTGGAACCTACTTGTGAGGCAAACCCTCGACCAGTACGCCACGGTCGAGTTAACTCCTATTGGTTTTAGCCAGTTTATCAGACTTTATAATTTAGCAAGATTAAAAATTAAAAAATAACCTCTTAAGCATTTCTTCCTCCTCGGTCGGGATGCGCATGTCGTTTATACATATATGTCACCGTAAGGTTGGGAACACCGTTAGTTTATAAACTCACGAAATGTATCTCGCGAGATTGTAAACTCCCGATAAATGTAAACTATACCGTAATGAATGTAAACTGCTTACAATATAACGTATTAATTAATTTTCGTTAGTTTATATAATCAAACCGTGAAATTGTGAACTTGTTGGAACTTGAATTACAAGCAAAATACCAGGGCGAATGGTTCAGGGTAGGTGAAGGATAAAAGCGATTGACGGTCGTTGGTCGATCTCATTCATAATTTATCGATAGCTTATAATCTCACGTGATAGTTTATAAACTAAAGATTTTACAATCTTACGGTGACGTAAAAATTAAAATGACGCTACGAAACCTGTCTTCTGACAGTCAAGCCCACGCATATTACACAACCTAAACGTAAACGTAATGTACTTATAGCCACAATTCATCTCTAGTCATTGGCTGCAAACACCATTAAAAAATCACGCGAAAGCAATAATACTGGGCAATTCCGTGTACATGGATGACATCATTATTCCAGTTTTTTTATTTAGAAACCAAACTAATAAACGATTTCTAATTTTCAATATAATAAAAATACATCTTTTCTGGCATGATTATAGAATAAAAATAAAAGATTAACAAAAATACAGTAACAAATATGGGAAAAAGATAAACGGAATTGACGGAATTTTTGGGAATTCGCCTATTTAAATTGTGGACAGTCACAGAAATTCAGTAGCTTCACCTACAACATAGATACAGGGGGGTCGAAAATACCCCGAAGCGCTTCCCCCACCTCTTTTTGGATTTTTTTGCAGTATCTTGAGTAGAACGAAGTCCTCAGTGTGCTTCTCAAACTTGACTGAAATCCGTCGATAAATAACGCCACTTTTCCACTCTATTTTCCCCCTAATCCAAAATCGCGATCGACTTAAATAATTAAACAAATCAAGGAACTTGTGTGCCAATTTTCGTCAAAATTGGATGAAAACTACAGGCGAGAACAGATAGACGGATAAAGGCATTTATGGCCAATCTCGATACTGGACGCTTTGCTCGCTCGGTCAATAATGTGTAAAGTGAGTAAATATAAATAATCCGAAACGTCTAGCGAAAAAATTAAATTAAATAATTGAGAATGAAAATAGGTAGATATAATTTAGGACGGTATGAGGATAAGAAATAAGATACTTTACAAGGAAATAATGTAATAAGGGTATGGAAAGAGGCCAGGGCAAAAGCTGTCATTGAAATGTGAAGCGTTAACTTGTCTTCTGCAAATTTGATAGGCATAGATAGCATTGTTTCTTGATTTTTTTTAGATAAATATCTGTATCACAATAACAAAATACCTCTAAAATACGTAAAAAAACGTCTTTACAATCAAGCTCAAGCTTCAATCTCTAAAATTACGAATGTATACAACTTTTGGGGTTTTCGAGGTTTGAAGATCCATTCTGAACTGCTTGGAGACACAGAGAGAGTGAAATTGATTTGGTCATTATTAGAAGACATCTCTGGGCAGTTACAATATACCTATACTATCGTCGCAAGAAACGCGGAATGTTCCATCTCTTTTTCTTCCTATATTATTTGATACTGGATATTAATTTTTTGACGACCCGAATGGCCGAGTCGGCAGTGACCCTGCCTACGAAACCAAGGGTCCCGGGTTCGAGTCCCGGTGGGGGCAAATATTTGTTTGATGATAACGGATACTTGTACCCTAGTCATGGTTGTTTATCTATCTAAGTATAATATTTATCTATATAAGTATGTGTATCGTTGTCTAGCACCCAAGATACAGGGAATCCTAGTTTGGGGCTAGATCAATGTGTGTAAATAGTGTCCAAGGTATTATTATTATTATTATATTTTCTAGGTTTTGAACATGTTTTTCAAAATATTTTTTCCGTTTAAAGTAAAAAAAAAACACTACTTTCCTAGCTTGTTCTGTGTATTATTGGATTTTACTTTATCATATATACGACGAGGCCACCGATGCCATTTTACAGAAGTACAAGTGCAAGCTTCAACATTAGCAAGATCAAAATCGATAAACTGGGTTGATGCGGACTTGCACTGCTCAAAAAAAGGGCCTTTATGGGTGTGCGGGACGTCTCACCCCCTCCGTCCTTATAACTACATTGTACCGATGAACCTTTAGATTTTACGTATTCTGTTGATTCCTCTGACCCTTTTAAGTTAGGTATTAGGTATATATTTATTGCACATAAAAAATCACATTACCAGCTTATATAAAAAACATTTACAAAGGCAAGCTAATTCTCTAACAAGATATTCCTTCCAGAAAACTAAAGATGGAAAGGATACATTTAAAAGCAGTGATAGGGCTATGTGCAGAAATACAAGTAAATAATATGAATAAGTATTTTACTTCTTGCTGTGATGATATTGATGATTTAATATGAATTTTACATTGTGTCTAAACAAATAAATATAATAGGCATCACTTTTACTCTATTCGTATGAAAGCTGCACATAGTTTTTTTTTCTGTTGGCAGGGGAATCAAAAAGATTTTAAGGGATTGAATTAAAATACAATCCATAAAATGAGCCAACGATAGAAGGCTCTAAAACAATCAAAACAAATCCAGTAGTAAATTGACCTAAAGTGACGAGAGATGAGGAAGATGACGTTTGCGAGATTTTTGGCGGAAAAGTTAATTATTTTACGGATCATGTCTACGAATGTTTAATTATGTATGTGAAATAGATTAAAGCTTAGTAGTATTTAAATAATGCATTATTTAAAGAAGGTAGACTTAAGACCCTGACAAAAAATGACAAGGAAATCATCCACAATCATATTTTTTTTCGAATATAACTAAAACTACTATGTTTTTTTTGTAATCTGATTGAATTTGTAATAAGACATCCTCTATATAGTTACCCACATTAAGTTTATAAACCTTAAAATAATAAATAATCACTATGTTTGAAAGGCGACCAATGCTCAAGCGATAATGTAGATATTAAGTGCTACAACATTCCATCAGGAATTAATGTGGCCTTTTTTATGTGCCGGTGGAATCACTTGGCAGCCCAGGATAATTCTTTTCTCCGATTAAAAAAAGCTTATTAAAACAGCTATCGTATATACTTTTTAATCCATGAACCAATCAGCTATCGTGAAAACTAATGCATTGATCTGAATACCTGCAATAAGTTGTTGTTTTATAGGAAGATTGTCAAAAAAATGTCAACTGCAAAATGTAATGATAGACACAAAAACTATCGTGCGCAAGTAAGCATTGTAAATAAGTAAAAAAAATGGTTTGAGTTCTCATTTCATTGCTAGAGTAATTGTTTGTCGGACACCGAAAATGTTGCCTGTCAAGATTTACCTATATCTCTTGTGTCACGATTCTTCACTCGTTGTTATTGTCATCGAAGTCATCGGTTTTCGAAGACAGAGGAAAATGTAGCCCAAGTGAACGGTACATTTATTATTCTAGGAGACCTCAATTTGAACAGTGCTTCAGTTGCAACACTTAACTATTATTGTTATTTTCTAAGTGTATGTGGTATGTATGAAACTAATGAAGTGAAGAATGATCATGGTGGCGTGCTTGATGTGGTGTTACTGCCGGAGAGTGTGCGTGACGTAACTGTGCGCGCTTCCGTGTCAGGAAGCCTGGTGCCACGTACTGACTCCTACCACCCGCCTCTTGACGTCATTGTGCCCGTGTTGTATGCACAGAGAGCTGGCCAGCGATCCGGCCGCTTGGATCCCAGCAACATTGGAGGTCGCAATGACTGGAACTTTCCCAAGGGCAATCACGCAGTCCTGTACGAACTCATGTGTAGCATATCTTGGGACAGTATTCTCGAAGCTACTGATGTAGAGACGGCAGTCAGTCGCTTCTACGATTCCATTTACGGAGTCTTCAACAACTGTATCCCGAAGAAGACCAGACCAACCCAGCCTACAAGGAGATACCCGGTGTGGTTCACTGGTGATATAATAAGGGACTTGGCCACGAAGGCCATCGTAAATGGAAAACGAGGAGGAGGCCGGCTGACTACGTCTCATTCAGCGAGCTAAGAGCCAACCTCAAGTGTCGCGTAGATACAGCCTATACGCCAACCACATGAGTAGTATAGAAAGCAATATTAAACATAACCCGCGCGCATTTTGGAAATATGTAAGTGGCCTACGATCGAAGGGTGGTTTCGAACCTCGGTTCACGCATCGGGGCCGGGAACACGATGGTGAGGAAGCAGCAGCCGCATTTGCAAACAACTTCTCAGACGTTTTCCTCCCTGATGAGCCAGCGCTCGATCCAGATCTGGTAAACATTTCTGACGACTCGTGCACTGCTAATCACATACAAGTTTCACATATTTCCAGTAGGGACATAAAGGAAGGGCTGAAGCAGCTAAGGCCAAGGAGCGCAATTGGACCGGACAACGTCCCTCCGTACTTTTTGAAGGCCTACAGCGATCAGCTGGTTTTACCTTTGGGTCGGATATTCAAACTTGTTCTTGAACAAGGTAAGTTTCCCACCAGCTGGAAGCTTTCTCGAGTCAGTCCTTTCCCCAAGACAAGTGTCACTGCCTCCGTTGATCAATATCGACCTATTGCGATCCTGAGTTCATTATACAAATACAAAATACAAAAAGCTTTATTCAGTAACAAACTTAATTTTAGAACACAATTTGATTGGAGCTTCCTTTTAAGTAAGAAATACCTGTGCCAGGAAGCCCCGCTCTTCCATATCTGGGTAAAATTATATTAAGTATGTGGATAGCAATCCATACATCTTTTGATTTTGAGTAGATAAAGTTAAAGTTAAAGTTCATTGGCAACACTGTTCGAGTCGATCATAAAAGACAAAATCAGTTCGCAGATTGCGCCTTTTCTGAGCGACTCGCAACACGGATTCAGGAGTCGCCGCTCAGTTAACACCAACTTGCTGACTTTAGTCGAGATTGTGTCGAAGTGCATGGACAAGGGATGTCAGGTGGACGTCGCCTATATGGACTTCCGTAAGGCGTTCGACAGAGTCGATAATGACGTCCTAATGAAGAAGTTATGTGCCATTGGATTTGCCCCACGGCTGTTGGTTTTCTTCGCTGACTACCTCAAGAACCGCCAGCAATATGTGCGACACGGCTGTTTTGAGTCCCAGCCGTACCATACACGGTCGGGCGTTAGCCAAGGGTCTATTCTCGGTCCGTTGTTATTTATCATTATGATAAATGACCTGGAATTAGAGCTTAAACATGCCAATTGCCTTCTGTATGCGGACGATCTGAAACTGATACATCCCGTGAGTTCAGAGGATGATTGTAGTTGGCTGCAGGAAGATCTAGACGCGGTTCATAGGTGGAGTGTGAACAATAAACTCCTCTTCAATACTGCCAAGTGCTATGTAATGTCCTTTACGCGCTCCTCTCGTCCTATAAGCGCGATATATACACTCGGTACGGAGTCTTTGACTCGAGTGTATTCGATTAGGGACCTCGGAGTGACGTTCGACCCTAAACTTACATTTCATGAGCACATTGGCCAAGGAATGATTCAAAAGATTGGGGTTTATAATACGGAATAGTAAGGGATTCCATAACCTGGGTGTGGTCCAGCTTCTCTAAATGGCCCTAGTGATAACCAAACTTGAATCTAGCTCGGTGGTTTGGAATCCGCACGAAAGCTCCTACATACTTTTGCTCGAGAAGGTACACAAAGCTTTCCTACGATACCTATATAAGCGGAAATTTGGATACTACCCTTAACTTTATCCATCCGCTTTTATATTGGGTATGCTCGGATACAACTCACTAGAGGTCAGACGTAACACCGAGCAGCTTCTGACTGTGTGCCAATTGTTGCGAGGCGACAGTGACTGCGCCGTGCTTGTCGGTACGGTATGCGCGCTATACGTGCCCGACAGATATCTCCGCGCGCGTAGGCACCAGCTGTTAGCGGACGGCACGTACCGCACGGTGGCGCGCCAGCAGTCTCCACTGGTGAGGGCGCGGGATAGCCTCAATGCTCTGCTGGCTGCAGCACCACTGACTGATCTGTTTGGTTATGAGTGGAGGCATGTTGTGCGAGAATGTGGCAGTTTCTGCGAGATGGAGTGAAAGTGTTATCTTAGATTTTTTTTTTTTTCGCATTGACATTTTATTTCAGTACCTTTGACATACCTAATAATGTTTAATACTATTTGAATTTGACCTAAATTTAATGTTTAATGTGATTTGATATGTAGTATTTTCTACGAATTTGTACCCTTGGTTCCCTACCTGTGAAATCGACTTATCTAAATTGATACTGACATTGTATAACTATTAGACATTGTACAGCGCGTTGGGTGTATACCTGTAATGTTGTATATCGTACTTGTATATTAAATAAATAAATCGAAATATTGTCAAGTTACCGGAAATAGCTTTAAGGACGGAACGCAATGGCGGCGGGGCGGCGCGGCGCGACTTGAATCCACAAGGAAATTGCATTCTGACGAGATTATCTAGCTAATTTCCACAACCAAATGGAAAACATTGCTGACGTCTGAAAGTCTAACGTAAAAATGCAACAACATTTTAACGTGGAATTACCGATTTATTAGAGGTAGTAGGTATTTATCTTACACACCAGCAAGACTGTCAGATAAGTTACTAAAACATTTTTATCTACACACGTATCATAAACCCTGTTTACTGCGTCCAAAAACCACACGTTACGACCAGCATAATGATAAACTTCTTGGTAAAAACTCATTTCTTATCTGAATATTGATACATTACGACCATAATATACCAAAATTTGTCAAATTATGACATTCAAATTTCGAACGCCGACGCCCACCTGCGTGCCGCCCCTAGTTTGTCTGTGAAGTTGGTACTACAGAACAAGCTAAACAACTGCAGAGCAATGATCAAAGCCACAATGCCGGTCGAACATGCGGTTCCTGAACACATCAAAGATAGCTTATGATATGTGTGTAGATAAACTAGTGTATGTAACTGTACATAATTAGGCATTAAAACTCTCGAGTGATATTATTATAAAACTCGCCTTCGGCTCGTTTCCTGAACCCACTCTCGAGTATTAGTGCCCTCCATTATGTAGCAGTCACATCAACTACTATTATGGAACTAGAATTAAGTCGTCTTTCTCAGTTTACTGATTATTTTCTAAGAGTACTATACTCTTACTGTTACAAAATCCGCTGTAGAAAATCGGAATAGGCACCTATGTTGGGAATTTCATTTCCTATGTCTTCGTGGCGCCATTTACCTTCTATTTGCCTCCAGCAGTGCGTGTTTTCGCAAACATCACAGGAATTCCTGGTGGTGCAAGGAAAATTTAGTAAACCCTCCAATAGTTTTCTTCCTCTGTCATATGTAAATACAAAGGTATATCTACTAAAATGTTTCACCTAGTTACGGTACACCCAATACTTTGACGAATTTACGGCGACGGCGTATACGGCATAATAATTATGTTTAGTACAAGGTAGATATAGATGTAGTGGTTTATAGGTACATGGCGAAGTTTTCACAAAGCCCTGTAGTTGATTAAGGTTATTTCCATAAACGTTTGGAAACGAGTTTCTAAAGATTTATTTAACGTATTTTTAACTCTTATGAATAGACCCTAATGATGTCCAAATCACTGGGGAAATTACAGATGGTACGTCAGCTAAGACCACGCCGACTATCTTTAGATTGTATTGAAACGGAGATTGAAGAATATTAGGAATTAACAGCCAGTTACAAAAACAATCTTTAAATTTTAAAGCCCCTCAACACGCTAATGGCGATAGCGTGTCAACTCCATTTAATGTTGTTTTTAGGGTTCCTTACCTTATATAGAAAAAGTAATCCACATATATTCTCTTTGACCGTCTGTCTGTCCGTCTGTCTGTCTGCCGAGACCCTTCCAGTAAATATATCAATTTGAAATAAATATCTATTACTCAAGTCAGTGGTTTATGGAAGTGGTGAAAAAAACAAACATATAAGTCAGCGCAATCAAAAGATACCGTCACATAAAGATAATAAATAAAGATGTTACAATTTGCTGATATTGCTTAATATTTACAAGTAAAGGGAAAAATGCGAAAACTGTAAATGCTTATAGCATAAGTAAAGGAAAACATCTGAAAACCGTAAAGTTGTAGTTCCTTCACAAAAAAAAAACTATTTGTGTGGAACCCTCGGTGCGCGAGCCCCACTCATACGGTTTGATAAAACGTAGCTCTTATCTCTGCGTACATAAGGTTCATGACTGTTCACATTCCTTGATGCTACACCCATTTGAGTTTTGCTGGGCCTTAAATTTTAAAGATCGTATCTGCACCTCAGTGTTAGTCTTCTTAGTCAATGTCAGTCTTGGAATTCGAATGCTCATTTGTAAGAAAGAGAACATCTTTCTTGAAATCAATTCAATGTATTTCAAAGGAACTTTTTAATCGACAGTCAAGTAATTAAGAGCAACCATTTCCGCTTTTAAAAGTTTCTATTCAAAGGAAAAGGCAACGAACTTTTTTTCACTTAGTGTCTAGGCTACTTGCATCTGTGTACTGTGCAAGGGTAGGTTAATAGTACTTATTTTAGTTAGTCTGACTTACCTTTTATACTCTCCCAACTCCCTTTATAGTTCATCTCTTTCTCCCAGAGAAGCAAAGACAAGGATGTAAAGCTAGTACGAGACATTATAGGAGGGAACGATTTGAGAGAGCCCCGGCTGTAGTATTTTCCCTGGAGATTAAAGTCGCCGTCCGACACGAGAAGTCAATCTCCTCGTTATGCTCCGTGCATTCATTCTCAACGTCGGCTCGTAAACGATCCTAGACCAACTCCAAAAATTATTATCCTTTCATGAAATGCAAGAGGGACCTGTTCTACAACGTGGCACAGGAAGGATTCACTAATCAGCATGAACTTATCAAAGCCTTTTGTTCTCATTATCTCTAGCCGCAACAAGGATGAGCTGGGACATTTTAATGTCACCGGGAAGTAATGCAAACAATATAGCCAGCCTTAACAATGCCTTACAACTCACCAAGCTCAGTTATTTTCGGAATGTCTACGCTGTTAGTCCTCTTCCAGTCTACCTGGTGAAATTAGTAATAGTCTGGGAGTTATTAAGGGAACTATGGCAACAGCCAGCGAAGGTATTCGGGAATGTATTGAAACTATTCGAGTGCAGCAAACTGCGGGTGAATGACGGTAGCAGATGGACAGGGAGAGCTAACTTTCAGAGTTCGCAGCTGGTGCGACAACTTTGACGTGGTCCCTTTGACAAACGAAAATATACAAATGTCCGGCGGAAAACTCAGCGGTCGAAAACAATATGTCAGCGAGCGCTCAACGACGGCTGTTCCCCGATATTTACATTCCAGAAAAAGTTCAACAAACTTCCATTTCCCTCTTCGAATATAAAAAGGAATAGGTATCGGAACGCTGTCCATGACTATCAGGCTGTCCCATGATTCTTTGTTTTCCAATAAATTGTGCCCAACAATTTAATCGAGCATTCTGTGAAGGGGATTTCCATGATATGCCACCGAAATGAGGGCGCGTCGTAAGGCGTTGTTTTATTACTCGGGTCGAAGGCATAAATCTTGGGAGGACTTCTTGCGGAGGCCTCGGAGACCCTCGAACACATTTCCGAAGCACCAACCGCTGGGACCGACGGCTGGACAAGGAAAAATACTATCGGGATGTAACACTCAGAGCCGAAGTGAGGAAATAGTTCAAGCGGCTTCCTTTGCATCGTGTTCTAGGAAAAATTAAGTACATGAGTCGAGAACGGATAAGTAATTCAGCACGATTGAAACTTATTTCGTTATCGTTGATGAATCAAATCACGGTTAGCGGAATTGTGGCGTTAACAATTTTAACCCAATATAGCTTCAAAAGGGGTAGCAAGAACCTGGTAATTACTGCCGCGAATGTGTCAATTTAGCACATAAATAAAGTCACTTCAGCTTCTCCGGTCCATATCATACCGACTAAAGGACATTATGAGCTTTGATCTAGCAACACGACACTGACACTTCTACATTTTCAAATTGCGTCGTGGGCCAAGCAAGCCTATTTGTATTAACCATAAGAATGTTCGTGCAACCCGCTACGTTACACACTTAGCAACTAATCCATCCATCTCAAACTTAACCCCCACTCTACGCTAGTGGCAACATTTTGATTGCGGGCCACCGCGGGCACCCCTCGTAAACTCCAAACTTTCTGGGCAAGATGACTTGGAATGGAAACGCAATTCTTATGGTTTGTGGTTGAAGTTTGTCTCAATATAATTCAAATCTCAAATCAAAAGAAATCAATCAGGAAATTTAAAAAAGCCGGTCTAGTGCTAGGTGGCGAATCCGTACTATCGCCCTGCAAGATAAAACGTGTCTCTTGTATAGGGACCACTTAAAAAAAATTAAAAAGCTTCTGATTCGTTATTGTTTGTTATAGCGGCAATAGAAATATTCATCAGTTAAAGCCCGCTGACAGAGACGGACGGACAGCGGAGGCTTTTATTATTTTGTTACCTTTTGGTTACGGAACCCAGAAACAATACGAGCGAATGATTAAATCTGTATCATTAAGTAGTAGTAAAAGTATTATTAGTTTCGAGGTCTAATGGGTTTCAAGCTTGCTTCTCACACAGGAGATGCAGGTTCGATTCCTGACCATGTACCAATGAGATAATTAATTTATCTTAAGTGCAGTATCAGAAGTCCAGGTTTTGGATGACACGTTAAGCTGTAGGTCCCGAGTACTATCGCTACATGGTAGTTGTCGTGAAACCCCTCCATCAACCCGAACTGAGCCAGGGTGGTGGAGTATCTTACTCGTATCCGTAAAGGCCTGTGCCCCTCGGTGCGTACATTAATGGACTACATTTATTTTATTATTTATATTTTTTTTACTGTGTTGCCCAGTTTTGTATTAGTGCATTTTTGATAACTATAATTATTATTGTTGGGTTCCTTTTTCGGCACCACTTCCTCCGCTACAAAGGACAGTGTTTTTATCTAGGGGTTTCATTTGGAAGGCGCTTCCTGTATTAATTATACTGAGTTTCTGGATAACGGCTCTGTGTAATTAAGAGCGTATCTTTCTCGAGTAATGGTGGGTCAGTCGGCGGGTTCTGACGGCGAATAATAATAAAAACAAAGTGTGGCAAACTTTAACTAGAATGAGTTGTTATTCGAGTCAGGTAAAGTAAACAGAGTGTTAAAGGTGTAGTCTAATTGTACATATACGGGATCAAGAGGGACATCATTTTCGGCAACTACCACTGTGAAATAGTTTTGATCACAGCGAATTTTCTGCTGTTTGGCACTTTGACGGTCGGCCCAAAACCAATGGAGAAGTGAAAAAATAAATTATTCAGATAAATCGGTTTCCTAGTAATTGTAGTTAAAAATTCTGCACCTTTCAGCTACATCCACCATACAAGATCACATTTAATTAGCTGACCATATTTTGTGGAACGATAGTACCCCTCGTTACGAAGAACTTTCCCCAATTAACATACGCTCCCATTGTAACTTGTCATCAGCTGGTCGGATAAATGTATTGAGGGACGAAAAATGCCCATATTTTCTTGGGGAATGTTGTTCATAATGATAGGGAAACTATCATTCCCCAAAATATGCTCCAGCTAATTAAATGTTACCCTATATACCAGCATGTTAAACCAAAATATCTGTAGAACAAAGATTGTATTGGTATCGCCACGAGTTGCATATTTATTATTCAAGATTTGCTAATATCACTGCCAAGTGAGAACGGGGAACCCTACCTACGGTGTTATGTTTACAAGCGTATACTTTTTAGTATTCCATGGGTGAGGTGGATTATTCGTACATCTAGGATGTTCTTAACCCCTCGGTACCTGGAAACGTATATATACGCTAGCTCAACGTTATATGTTTTGAATTTTATTACCATGGCATGAGGTTCAAAATCTTGATGCCTCATAACCAGGTCCAGGTGTTGACCGGTTAGTTTCATAACCAGGTCCAGGTGTTGACCGGTTAGTTTCATAACCAGGTCCAGGTGTTGACCGGTTAGTTTCAACTTGCACGTTCTAAGCGAGTTTCAACCGTCAATCAGACAGATATCAAATGAATTAAAACATCGAGTTTGTAAATCTATGGCAACTGAACAAGAGCTCTCGGATTTCAAGCTGTCTTTTTAGTTCGTTAGTTACCTTGTGATTTTTGACGCCTTGAGATAAAAACCCTCCAGTAAAAATAAAATTTTGTTTGTAAAGTCGGTTTACGGACGACAATTTTACGCTATAACGTCATAAGAAACGCTTAAACGGATCGTGCCTCTCTATCGCTTGTTCCGCGCTCTCGCTTGCACGCTCGGCTCAGGCGAAACTCGCGTTCACGTTCCATTGTCGCTAATGGAACGTGAAACTTCTTAGTGCATGCAGCCGGCGTTCATCGATTTATAAGACTTTATCACGTCAAAACAAACATATAACATGAATACGAACATACCCGACAACACACATAACTTCAATTAAAACTATAGAAAAACTGTGATCGAGTGTCTTTTCTCTGTTTAAACGAAATCAAAAAACCAACGCGCCTTCGTGACCGAATCTGCCGACAGCGACTTCCGCCCGCCCTACCGTCACGATATCCGCCCCACGGTGTCCGTTTGCCCCATCCAGCCAGCCTGAGTGCAAGCGCAAATAACAGCGCCGTTAGGGACGCATAATGTTTTATTAGAGCCGCTTCATAACCGCGAAAGAAAATGATCTCGGTTACTTTGCTTGGGTAGGTGAAGTGTGTTTATTGTTTGAGGAAAACAAATATAAAGACGATGGAATTTTTTAATCAGCAAATGAGAGTGGCAAAGTTTTTAGGGTTCACAGGGGCCAGGTTCGAATTTGAAAAATTGGTCAAGTGCGGGTCGGGCTCACACGCGAACGGCATTCGTTGTCCGTCTGTCTGTCCGACCGTTTTTCTCATAAACGCGTAAATATGATATATATTGCAATGGAAGTAAATATCGACAACTCAGCTCTGCAGTCAACGTAATCAATAGATACCGCCGTTTATGTCAAAATTTTGCTGATTTTGCTTGATACTCTCAACAAAATCTACAAAAAAGTATCAAGTAAGTTCTTTTAGCATAACTAAAAGAAAAAGCCGCAAATTTGTAGTTGCTTCACAAAAAAATGCGATTTGTGCGGAACCCTCGGTGCTCGTGTCCAACTCGCACTTAACCGGTTTTTCATTGGATACAGCCGGCTGACGGACATACACACAGACGGACGGACGGCGAGCGGAGGCTAAGTAATAGGGTCCCGTTTGGCACCCTCAGGGTTTGGATCTCTAAAAATCTCGAGTCTTGGATATATCAATTTCTTTGTGATTTCACAGTCGTATAAGGATATCTTGTCGATCTTAATGTACTCTGTTATGTACTTACTCATTTATTTTTATTTTAATCTAAGGAGAGCCTAAGAAAATAATTCCCAACCGCGGCCTGATGCCGTAGATGACCACAGCTCTACCTCTTTAGTTATCTGATAGAGACGTTAATTAATTAGTGAGAAAAGCTAGAAACAACGAAAAATAATTTGTAAATGAAATGCGAATTTGACCTGCCCGTAGTCTAGCCATTCAACCGAGGCTATAGTCTTATTTCCTGCAGTTGTGCTGAAACTGAAAGCTGAAAGTTCTTCAGACCTCTCGTAGTTGCAAACTCTTCATCTCCGGTGAGCTGAGCTTGTCAAAAGGGTATTGTTACACGTAACGATTGTGACAAGAAGGCTTTCTCCCGAAAAGGGCAAAAGACAGACTCGAGGAGCGAAAGGAAAGCGCACGAAATACTTACTTTAGAGGGACAACGTTTGTCTTGTATTACTGAGTAACACTCATACTCGTGTACTCACAGCTATATTTGTTACAGCTACCACTGCAGGAACGTAGTTATTGATAAAGAATTTTCTTTTTCTTTGAAGTTTTAAAAGAAATTTCTTATTTACATATAGAACATATGAACATGCGCTGCTTTGCTAAACAAAGCTCTTTCATCTACCAGCAAGAGGTTGAGAAGATAATGTTATTTAGATAACATAATCTTCTCAAATGTTGCTGGACGTATGTAGATGAAATAGCTTTGGTTAGCGAAGCAGCGAATGTTCATATGTTCTATATGAACCGCTATATGGCGGAGACTGTGCCTCTGTCGGTTTTTGCGGGAAAAATATGAAAATATGTTAGTGAAATTGAATATTTTCATATTTTTTTCATCCCGAAATGCGCAACATATTCCTGACATCGCTGATGCCTGTACTCGTATTAGCTAAAGGCAGAATATATTCAACTCATAGAAAAATATGCGCATAAAAGGATCCAATTTGATTTCAATTAAAGGTCCTTTTTTCTTTATATTTGGGATAAAGAACACTTGTTTAGGCAAGCGACGTCACTGAAAAGCTATTATTAAAAATCGAGTTAAATATTCACGTTACTTACCCCTTTCAACTTTCAACAACATGCATCCAACGTAAATAAAGAGACAGCGTAAAAGAGTAAAGGGGACATATTTGCCAAAGGATATTAGGTAGACATAGGTAATTGAAAGAACGAACAATAAAGAATTTCACATTTGCAATAAATTTAAGACGCCTGTGTATTTTTTTTTATGGAAATGCAACATTTTGCGCGGACTGTCAGATGTAATGAGATATGAGATACTATATTTCGATAATAGCTTTATATATATATATATATACTACTCAAAAGAAACTAATTAATAAGTGACTAATTAATGATGTCCGGCCTCCTTCAGTATCCAACCTCTTTAATGCTGGTGTTTAAGTCTTACAGCTGGCCAGAAATTGAAGCAAATAAAAAAACGAATTTCAGGTCAAATTCCTTTCAGATGGAATCACAATTTTATTCTGTTAAAAAACTATTTCTGTCCATCTTTTGCTTCTTTTAACATCTTTTGTTAATAATGCCACGTCAACGAAGGCATATGGATACCATTACTGCCACCAGAGCCGTTACATTGATTGCTGTAGGTCATTCACAGCGGTCTGTAGCTATTTCGTTGGGTTTCTCTCGCCGAGCCATCCAAAATGTGTGGGATCGGTTCCAAGAGACTGGCAGTGTTGCAAGAAGGCCTGGATCGGGCAGGGTGCGAGCGACTACGGCACAAGAGGATCGCTACATCCGATTGAGTGCCCGTCGAGAGCGCTCTGTGACGGCACGTAAGTTACAAAATCGCCTACGGTTGACAACGGGGACTCGTGTTAGTGACCAAACGATACGTAATCGACTGCATGAAGACCAGCAAAGGTCCAGACGCCGAGTAGTACGAATTCCTTTATCTAGGGTTCAACGTGGAAAAAGTTTTTGCCGCGAACATTCAGATTGGAGCATGAATCAATGGGGTATGGTGCTCTTCACAGATGAGTGTAAAGTGAAGCTTTGTAGTGATGATCGGCGGATTAGAGTATGGAGACGACAGGGTGAGAGATTTTCCGATGTCTGCATCAAGGAAATTGACCGCTTTGGAGGTCCTAGTGTGATGGTTTGGGCTGGGATTAGCTTACAAGGCAAAACTGAGCTGGTTTTCTTAAATCAAGGCACAGTAACTGCACAACGGTACATCGATGAAGTCATCAGGCCTCATGTGATTCCATTCTCACAGAGAGTGGGGCCAGGGTTCTGGTTAATGCATGACAATGCCCGCCCACACACAGCTCGGGCCACTCAGACTGTACTGGATGACTCCCATATTCGTGTCCTACCATGGCCAGCGTATAGTCCGGATTTAAATCCAATAGAGCATATGTGGGGCCAATTAAAACGAAGGGTTAGGGAGCATGAGCAAGAGGTTCACAACCAGCAACAGCTTATGGATGCTCTGAAACGTGCGTGGGAAGAGATACCTGATGAAAACATCAGATACTTAATCGAGAGTATGCATTCAAGGCTCCAGGAGTGTGAAAACAGGAGAGGAGGACACACCCGTTACTAAACCATTAAAAAAACAGCTTGTGTCAGTTTTTGTTTTGTTTTGCAAAGAGTTTCTGTTTAGTTTTTGCTGTTGACAATGGACTAATTTCATGTTAATTTAAATAAGTGAAACAATTGACTACACAATTAAATGGTTATTAGCATAAGTTAAAACAAAAGCCTTGTTACATGTTATTTTAATAAATATACATTACTGTTTACTATATTTTTCACGTAGCAATCAAAATACTTAGTGGCCCCTATTTTCTTTTGAGTAGTACTAAATATTATGCCTTCTGACGACCAAAGCAACACAGTCGCGTAAGCATATAAGCATATGTCACCTAAATAAAGAATGCATCCTCATGGCAATTACCGTATGTTACATGTGAGTAAACTAAGCAGATCATTGTCCAGCAGATCTAGAATAAATGTGAGTTATTTTCGCAAGCAGCTGAGCTCTACAGTTCCTGATAGTTTTAGGAATAGTTCTTACGTTTTAACCTTAAAAAATGTCCATTTACAAAATGATCTGCCAACTTCCCGTAGAAGATCAAAAATAAACTTGAGTTCTTTTCTCATGCAGCTACAACTGCGAATTCATTCAAAGAACCATGGGAGGTAACTGCAACGACAAGCAGCTCGACTTGGTTTTAGTCGGCGCGGGAGTGAGTGGATCGGTGGATGTGCGCGCGGGGGACGAGGGAAAGCCAGTAAACTCTCGGTACTGTTACCCAGAGAGGTATACGGCCGAAATCATTCGAGACATTAATCTAAAATACAAACTTCATTAAAAATATAATGCAAGCAAATTTAGCAAGGATTATGAATGCAGCATTTAGCAAATGTAGGTGCAGGTTGAGACCTATATAATACCTTGGACACTATTTACACACATTGATCTAGCCTCTTGATAGAAGGTACAAGTCAATTTTGTTTACACGTAATGTTGTATCTATTGATACTACCTATGTTATATCTGTTGTAAATCTCAATGTCAATAAAAAATAAGTCATGGCAAGGTTATTTTTATTTTACATACTAATTTGCTTAAAATAGAATTCCTTTGTATACCCTTAACGAGAAACATAAAACGATCACGGAAGGTGCCTGCAGGCGTTTTATAATATTTCATAACGTGTCCCTATCAGTAAACTTGCAGCTTGTAATTTATTGTAATGAGGGCTATCGTTTTTTGTTTCATCAGATGGCGCCACTGTAGCGTGAGGTCCTAAACTACGGCTGTCAAAGTTCGTATTACGAGCGCCAAAACTTGTATCTTCATTAGATGATTATATTAGATCATACTTAATACCCTAGAACTAAAATGTAAACGTATTGGCCATGCCACAGTGTTGCGCAGTTCCGTTTTGCTCGGAAAAGAAAGGCGGACATAAGTTTCCGAAAGATAAAAGTATCTCAAAGCAGTGGTTAATAGCGATTCGCAGGGTCAACTACGTCCCTTCTAAACATTCACGTGTTTGTAAAAAACATTTCAACTTTGGCGATTATATATTACCTAAAGAATCAAATACAGAAAATCGTAAGTACCTAATGATTTTTCTTATTCCTAAATATCACCATTTGATGTTCCCGAACCTTGAAACTGAGAAGTTTTTAAGAAAATACCTACTTTGATTTTTTGTTAAAACATTTCAGCTACTCCTAAACTGAAACCAAATGCGGTGCCTAGTCTGTTTTCCTGGAATCATGAAATCGTCATTTTTTATTCCATCTGTTATGTTTCCAACAAAATCATTATTTTTTATCATAGTCTTGAAGCCTGTAAAAAGAAAAACACAGCTGTAATCTGGATAAACAAGCCAACTTTAGACAAGAAATTGTTTGTAAATATAAAAAAACTAACCTCTGAATTAGCTGTTATTTCAGACCGTTTAATTTTGCACCTCTTTTTCTTAACTCCACTTTTAAAGCACTGACATTCATAGATCCGTAATCTGTATTTGACATAATTAATCTAAAGTATTGTTAATACTCGCAATATTCATTTAATTAGAAATATAAAAGCGCGCGCGTAGCCAACTCGTAAACAAACAGTGACATTTGACGTTTCGAAGACCTCACGCTACACAAGCGCCTCTAGCGGCGATTTCATACGCGATAGCCCTCATTAAATTCGACGCAGTAAAAAATTGACTTGCACCCACTAACTTATAAAGAATGTTCAACGGCCAAGTAACACAACATTAACAATAATAATAAAGAAATCGCAGTAAGGAACCTTAGACTTGGCACGACTCTGTCTAGATTTCATTACTTTTTAGAGATATACAATAAGCTTCATCGAGACTTGACCAGTTTTTTACAGAATGTTTTTGGTGGGATTTCACTTTTTTTTTGTAGAAACGTGGGCATATTGATTTATTTTATTGGATTTTCGGGAGATATCCGGGAGATATGAAAACGGTGTATACCGAATCTATACCAAGAGAAAACCAAGCTCTTGTGTTTTCTAATCAGGGTCACCAGGTACTCCAGATCTTCTATTTTCCTAGTTTTTATAGTTTTCCCTTTATGTTGCCATTAAACCCTAACTCTGTACCAAATTTCATCTCTCTGAGTTTATGGGAAGTACTAGTTCTATTATGATGATCATGAGTGAGTGAGTGTCATAAATGCGAAACTTTGCTTTCGCTTAACTTCGGAACGAAATGACCTACAGACTTGAAATTTTGGATTTTAAGTACGAGATTATAGTTTACTGGATGATGAAAATTTCTGCGTTCTGGTCATATCCAGAGGTTCTCAAATAGGGGCCTGAAAATGCGGCGAAATGGTTCCAGTAAAGGATGGTACGGCAGTGTTTGCTTCGCGCTCGACTTGGCGGGGGCACTGCCGTGCCCCCCGATATGAGAAAATCATGCATGTAAGAAAAAACATAGCTTTATTTGAAATTGTAGATGATAGCCATACAATTAACACTAGAAATAGAAATATCTACCATTATTTAGATTAAGTAAAGTAGGCACATCATTCATGGGGCACTGTATTCGCTTCTACAATAAAATACCACAGGAATCATTGATCCTTTCTGAAAAGAGGTTCAAAAACTATGTTAAAAATGAGCTGATAAGAAAGTCCTATTATAGTATTAAGGAATACTTAGATGACAAAACTGCATGGTCCATACCATCTCAGCGCACAGAAATTCGACGAGGGGCGATGGATCAAGTCTATCACTCGCCGGCGAATTTCCTTAGACCGAAACCAGTACCTGTTGTAGTCACTTTTTTTTAAAAAAGGTATGGGGGAGTTTCTTGCCGTTTCTTCTTAACCCCGAGGCCCACCTTCCGAAACGGTGTAGTCTTTTTTATATAAAAAAATTTTTACTTGTAGTTATAAGTAAGTATAATTTTGACGTTGAATAAGATAATTTATTTATTTAAATTAAATAAAAAAATGACTCTGACTCTGACTCTGCGGGATTGATGTCAGAAGGATTCTTCCTTGTGACGCCAATGACCGAAGAGGCAAGAGATTGGCTTCTTGGGGTCAATTTAGGTGATCCAGACGGTGTGAACATCACAGTAGCAAAGAAGCTACATAAGTCTCGGGTAGCAGTGTGTTTTACAGGAAAACAAGAGGATAATAATCCTTTATTGCACAGAAAACACAGTGGAAATTATAACAGAAACAGTATGCAAAGGTGAGCTTATTTCTAAAAAGAAATTTCTTACAGCTAACCTGTGAAGAAAAGAGAAAAATAAAATACAGAGAGGTAGTCCTAGTGTACAATTAAGAGTTAAAAGAAATAAATAAAATAAATATACTATCAAATAAATCACAATACACCCTACGTAATTACTATTAAATAAATAAATAGAATACAATAAATAAATAGATATACATAAATACTATGAGATACCCACTATTCGGAAGAGAGGAGATGCTGTTTCAATTTTTTCTTGAAAGTGACCAAGGATTTGCAATCCCTTATAGCGCAAGGAAGTGCATTCCACAAACGTATTGCCCTTAACCTAAACGAGTGCTCGTAAGCAACAGCGTTGTGCTGAGGAATTGACAAAAGTGACACCGTGTGAGATCTCCGAAGTCTATCTCCTGAGAAAAGATACTCAAAACGTTCACGAATATGCAGGGTAGCACGGATTTCTCAAAATATTGAAGAGGAAGGAGAGAATGTGCATATCAAGACGAAGTCGGATCGGGAGCCAGCCTAATTCCCTACGATATTGGGACACGTGGTCGTACTTACGAAGTCCGAAAATAAACCGAATCCCGAGATTTTGGAGTCGCTCGAGTTTGTTCAGTAGATCTTCGTTCGCACTGGCCCAGCAAACATCGGCGTAGTCTATTAAAGGCAGAAGAAGGGTCTGAGCTAGCATGATTTTAGTCTACCTAGGCAGGAAGAACTGCAAACGCCGAAGAGAATGAAAGGATGCAAAGACTCGTCTGCTGACCTCACAAACATGGGGCGACCAGGATAATAGATTGTCAAAAACAACGCCAAGATTTTTGGCTTTCTCGCTATACTTGACAATGGTACCGTCAAATAGAACGGGATCAACGGACTTATTCTGCAACAAATCAAGTAAGTGCCGTGTACCTAGTATCATCACCTGAGACTTGTCCGGGTTGACTAATAGCCCATACGAAAGAGACCATTTCCTGATGTTGTCGAGGTCAGCATTCAAAGCCTCAACAGTCGAAGTCAGATCACACAGGGGAAAATGCCGATAAATGCCGAAAAAAGATGATACGAGGAAGACAATACATCCGAGATGGAATGGATGAAAACTGAGAAGAGAAGAGGGGAAAGGATGCCACCCTGCGGAACACCTGTAGAGAGCTTGCACCATTCTGTAGTGACCTCTTCAGACTTGATGCGCTGCTGGCGGTCTCTCAAGTAAGAGTCAAACCAGCGAGCCGAGTGTGAAGAGACGTTAAGCGATTTTAAGATTTCAACAAGAGGATCAAGCTGATAAAATATCAGAACACGGATTGGGTTGACCTGGGCATAGAGGACTGGACGCTCATCAGCAGGCAGAACATGCCTTTGGGTATCCGTCTGCTGATGTGTATGCCGCCTGAGTATGCCAAATCATGGAGCACAAATATATTTTGGTTGTGCTTCCAGATGATGCAAGTCCAGGCCAGCCTTATCCGTGACCAGTCGGCGACTAAGGCTGAACCACTAAAGCCTGCCTCTTTGGTAAACACATATTGTGTGTGTGGATTGCAGAGGGAGGCTCTCATTAGAGGGGAGGAAGAGAAGGATCGAAGCGAGAAGGGGCCGGGTGAGGTCAGTGTGATGTCGACACAGGGCACTCAGACTGACTTCGACCTAACCCTGGAACACGAGCCTTCTAATTCACACCAAAACAAGACATAGAAAACTACACAAAACACAATTTTTTTAAAATGACAGACACACATATCACACAAACAAACACACAAATTAGAATCTGTCAATTGAACCTACACCATTGCAAAGATGCAATGGTTGAAATATGCCAAATCATAGTGGGCGACAAGATAGACATAGCCACTATAGAGCTTAATACTTAATACTTAATAGGTACCATAGAACTTAATCTGATGAAAGCTGGCGGGGGAAGCAAGAAGGTGGCGCTCATATCTAGCTACATGTCGAGCGAGGCAGACTTCGTGCCGCCCCCGGTAAAAATAGGTTAGTACTACCATTATTTAGTCTAAGTAAAGTAGGCACATCATTCATGGGGCACTGTATTCGCTTCTACAATAAAATACCACAGGAATCATTGATCCTTCCTGAAAAGAGGTTCAAAAACTATGTTAAAAATGAGCTCATAAGAAAGTCCTATTATAGTATTAAGGAATACTTAGATGACAAAACTGCATGGTCCATACTATCTCAGCGCACAGAAATTCGACGAGGGGCGATGGATCAAGGCTATCACTCACCGGCGAATTTCCTTAGACCGAAACCAGTTGTAAAGTCACTTTTTTAAAGGTATGGGGAAGTTTCTTGCCATTTCTTCTTAAACCCGAGGCCCACCTTTCGAAACGGTGTAGTCTTTTTTTTATAATATAAAAAAAAATACTTTTAGTTAAAAATAAATATAATTTTGACGTTGAATAAGATATTCAATAAAAAAATTGAGTCTGAGTCTGAGTCTAATTGTATGGCGTATATCCTTTCCATCCGCTGATGTACCCCACGTTGTTCGTATAAGGTATGGTTGGCTACAGTCTGATGGAGGTGAGAAGAGAGTCTGCTTTAGCCACTTACCTTTTTAAGTTGTTGCGTGGTATGCTGTGCAACCCAGGGATGTTGCAAATGGTTGGGCTGTGCATGCCGAACGGCTCCGTTGGACAACGCCGTCGAGTGCCGCTGCTGGCTGTGCCGCGCGTGCGCACGTGCCTGCTGGAGAACGCGCCCTTTACGCGCACCCTAAGGGCGCATCTTAATCGGGTGGCAGAGAGTACAGACTTGTTTGCCTGTTCTCTGAATGAATTTACGAAAGCCACTTTCTTTGTTTTATATTATAGTACCTAAATATCTGTAGCCATTATGTGTAGGTTTCCTGTCATAGTGTTATATTGCTGTAATTTACTATTGTGTGTCGTGTTATATTGTTTTATTTTAATTTTCTATATTGCTCTCGTATTAGGGACACATGTAATGGTTGCATTGTAAATAAATAAATAAATATCATAAAAACTTTTCAGAAATTATTCTGACCTCACATTCAAGTGTCAGCAGATCATATCAGAAAGTTTATTTCGTATTTTTTATTTATTTCACGTCGTATTTTTTTATTTGCATTATTTTAAATCATTTCTTAGGGCTTCTCGCCCGTTTCGAACTCTTTCGTTTTTCTCAGATCCATAGCAGAACTGTAACTTTAAAATGGATCGAGTCCAGAACTCACGTTCAAGTGCCAGCTAAAAGTGGAAAAAAAATGTATTTTCATCATATTAAACCACTGTTTTGGGCAAGAACTCTTTCGTTTTTCACAGATCCGTATCAGAAACCTTAAAGATTCTAGTCCAGAACTAACGTTCAAGGGCCCGGAGATCATACCAGAATGTTTATTAGAAAGTTTGTATTTTATACGTCGTATTTTCGTAAAAAATACAAAGTCGTATTTTTTATTTGCATCATTTTAAAACATTTCGTAGGGCAAGAACTCTTTCGTTTTTCTCAGTTATTCGTACAAAAACTATTACCTTAAACTGGATTCGATTCCAGAACTCAGGTACAAGTGCCGCACATCATATACGAATATTTATCAGCAAGATTGAAAAGTCGGAAAACATTACTTTTATCGTTTTAAATAATTTCGAAGGGCAAGACAGAGACAGACTCTTCCTTTTTTACAGATCCGATCAGAACTGTATTTTTAAACTTGATTCGAGCCCAGAACTCGAAAAAGGAGAAAAAACTATTTTCGTAATTTTAAATATTTTTGTAGTGCAAGGAATCTTTCGTTTTTCATTGAACCGTTTTAGAACTAAAACCTCAATTAGAGTCCAGAACTCACGTCGAAGAGCCAGAAAATGATGTCAGAAAGTTTGAAAAGTAGAAAAATATTATTTTGATCGCTTCAAATAATTTTGTAGGGCGAGAACTCTTCGTCTCTTTAAAAAATGTGAATTTCCCTGTTCCTTCAATCACATATATAACACAACATAATCTACATACACGCACATATATTGCTTCTTTTTGCAGTGTTACGTTGAAGCGACATGTTGAGAAACATTTTTTTCCCTAGTCTATCCAAGCCTTCATTGTAAGTTCATTCTGGACTGATTTTCATGTATTATACACGAAAGTATACTCTTTAATTTTCAAGTTGAATGTTGTTAAGAGTAATTTTTGCAAAAATACTATTGTCAAGAAATTATCATAATAAATGATGAATAGAACCTAAACTACATACAGCCAAAGGAAAGACCAGCTGGTATGAGAATCTTATCTTACTGCTAGACATATAAGCTCCCTAGATATAATAATGTAATTAGTGCGAACTAATAAAATATTGTCAAATAGATAAAGATAGTCTCTATAAAATAAAAATTTTCATTGGTTTAAACTCAATTCATTACCAAGCCAGAAGTTTGCTGGCCAATTTTTGACGCCAAGGAGCGGCCGGGCTAAATAAATAAAAAATTAATATATATACATATAACTATTATGTTATGATCTACAAGTTCAATCTCAGGACATTCTAGTATATTTGGTATGTTGAATCTCTTGATCTAGATCTCTTGATTTGTGTATAATTCCATACCAATATACCTACAGGATCCACCCTTTCTGCTCATACGTGAATAAAATTGTAGTGATTTCAAGACGAGATATCAATACCGTATTTGAACCTATCTATGTATTTGAGTATCGGTCAACTTTAAGAAATATTTCAAATATAATGTTATTAAATTTCCATATTTTATAAGCATTACAAATCTACAATAACGTACTAATGCACCAAAATGTTCGCACGACATGCATTTTAATTTATAACTTTAATAGAGTCACAACAATAATTGTTTTTTGTGAGGTATTGAGGTCACGCGTTGACATCTCTAGCTGACACGGACGTCGGAGGCAATGCACATTATAATAATACTACAGTTGGAAAACTGTCTAAGGCATTTACTTTTCGTTTCGAAATGTATGATTTGGAATCCTCATAAAATTAAAGTCTAAATAAAAGGTCTTTAAGTTTGGTATTGAATAAAACAAATCGAATCTAAAACAAATAAACTACACAACAAATAAACTTCACTTAACATACATTATTATGTAATAATCACAGTCAATTATATATAAAATTATAAAAGTATCTAAAGCAAATTTACTACTAACACAAAAATCAACAATTTAAACAACAAAATATTGAAAAAGAATAGACAATGTTTCTAATTTAACATACTTATATCAGGAAAAAGGGTATATAATTCTTCATTATAGTACATTGAACGAATAAACCTATATGTTCGATTCCAAATCGATATTCGATCGATGGTTTCTGAACGGTCATCTTAATTTGACGTTAGCTGTCAATCTGGCAGTTTTGACGACTGACAGACGAAAGCCCTCGCAATGTAAACGCGTTTTGATCAGGGTGTTGAAATTAAATCGCAGGGCATCTGGAATGTATTCGGGATTCCCTTAGGATTGTTAATATAGCTGAGTGTGCCGTTGTCTCTCGAACCAGATAAAGTTCGGATTTTCGTGCCCGATTTGTATTTACCAGTAGAAACATAACCTGTGTTGGACACTGTGCTCATCACGTTGGCCCGCCAGTCATACCTGGTTGGCTGAAGAACCTGTCTACCAAGAAGAGCCTAGGGTGCACCCGGGCCTTGCAGAGAGACAGGAGGTTGACGGGACCGAAGCACAGACCAGGTTAGATCTACCCCACATAACTTCAGCTCGGTGAATCGCCGACGTTCATCACTTCTTGGCACCTGATCGTTACGCTACCTCGTAGCTGATGGGCCCCTACGAGGTCATTAGGTGCTGAGAAGCCTGAACATTTGGTAGCTAGAGCGTGGCTTCCTGAGATTTGCAGCCGTCAAGGGCTCCAGGAAGGCACGATTTGGGACTATCAATCTGTAGGTATAGGCGGTTAGGTAACTTGGTTGTTGTTCCTATATCCACATAGATTGGTAGTATTGTAAGCTATAGGTCTATTGCTGGTAGTAGACAGACAGATATTGAATTGAAATTTGCATTGAATTACCAGTTAGTCACCAATGTTTTGGTTAACATAGGTAGTTACATCTATTGATAGCAGGCTATTACATTGTTTTCAGTTTATAGCAATTTATAACTTGAACTAATATTGACTATCTGTGTGTGTTATAATGATAAAGGGAAACTAAATTGTTATTTACAGAATTTATATAGATATAAAACTCGGTTCCTATTGTTTAAGGAAAACAACATTGTTTAAGTTATAGTTTAGGGTTCCCTCGTTTGGGTTATAAACTGGAGGGTCCAATAAAATTGAGTTACTGCAAATTGTGAGTAAGTATCGTTCCGATCATGTCGTTATCTGAAATCCAGAAGGGTGTTTCTAAGGAACTCAGATGGTTTTCCTCCGCACACGGTCTGATAGACCATTTAGATAGGCATGATGTGGTATTGGAGCGGTCTATGAACGTTAAGGAACGTTACAATAGGGTGCTCGAATTGTCCGCGCAGGCGGAATCAGTTGATGGTTGTGCACCTGACAGGCTGTCACGGTTGATAGAGGATGTCGACCAATGTATGGAGATGGCAGCTGCTATCCCGCAGAAGGCTGCGGACATACGTAGACAGCGCGAGTCCAGCCATGATGGTGACATTGAAGCACCTCTGCCGCATCAGGGATCGGGGTCCAGGTTACCTGCCATAACTATGCCTACCTTTGACGGCGTGTCCGGTGAATGGATGAGCTTCATCAATCTGTTCGACAGTTTGGTGCACATCCGATCGGACATTACCAAGTCTGTCAAGATGGCTCAGCTGGTGTCAGCATTGAGGGGTGAGCCTAGGGAGCTGGTCGCTCATTTGACAGTTACGGAGGGTAACTATGAGACGGCCAGGCAATTGTTGGTCAGACGTTACCACAACAAACGGAGGTTGGCCGATGCCCAACTGAACCGTTTGTTTAGCATCCCGGTTGTGAACAAGGTCGGGGCCATACAGACGGAGGTTTTGAACCCATTGTTGTCCGTCACCAAGGCTCTAGAGAATCTTGGACTTCCGGTTGGTGAATGGTCGTACCTACTGTTGTACATTGTACTTTCCCGCCTACCCGCTGACGTGCAGACTCGTTTCGAACAGTCTCACGGGAGGTCGGCCGAGGACCTGCCCACCTTCTCCGACTTGGTCGGATTTTTGGAAGAGGAGGCTCGACGGGCAGAGAATTTGGGGTTGACGGTCACCCATCCTTCGGAGCCACAGAGAGCTGCCGGGAGCGCTGTGAGTAGGGGCCCTGCGACGAGGAAGGACCGCACCAACCGGCAGTCGTATGGGACTGTGAGTGAATTGACCCCACATGGTGAGACCTGCCCATGTTGTAGGCAGATTGGCCATGCTGTGGCCAATTGCAATAAGTTCGGGGAACTTAGGGTTCAGGGACGGCGCCGGATGGCCAAGCAGCGGAGCTGGAGTTTCCTGTGCCTCGGGCCACACATGGCTAGGGACTGCACGCGCACACAAATGTGCGGATATTGTGGTGGGCCCCACAACAATCTGTTGTGCATGAACCGGTCCGGCCAACAGCCACCACAGGGCCGTACCCAGGGTGACACGGCATGGGGCCCTGAGAATTCATTTGCGACTCGGAGCGCAACTCAGGGGCCAACGTCCCCACGTGCACAGGGCATTACTAGGGTGCAGGGCCGCACTCAGGATCATTACATGGGGGGCCCTGAGTTTTCGGTTGCGACTCAGCATCCGACTCAGCGGGACATTGGGTGTGTTGAGCAGGCCGTAACGGGCGGGTGGCATGGGACACCTTCGAGCTATGCGGGTGCGGTTCGGACGCCGCCTCAGTTGTCGCCCCGCTCGTCGCCTCGTCCTCGTCGGTCACATGTGATGTCCCCCCCGCTCATGGAGCGGCCACGGATGAATTCACGCCCACCCCCCTTTACGGGGAATCGTAGGGTGGCAATGGAACCGGCGCGTGGGCCATTTGTACAATGGGACCCTCTGGCGTATAGCTGCATACCTGATCGGTTACAGGCAGAGTGGGGCCCCGGGGGCCCTCGCTAGGAATTTACGGCCCAACAATTTGTTGCCCCCCAACTTGAGACGGTGGTGTTACCGATCGCCTCTGTGCTTGTTTGGGATTTGGCGGGCAACCCAACATACGTTCGCGCCCTATTAGATTCTGGAGCTCAGGGCTGCATTGTATCGAATGATTTAGCAAAATGGTTGGGCCTCAAGGTAAATGGGTATAATAAATCAATACGGGGCGTGGGGAATGTTACGGTTACGAATGTAGTTGGTCAATCGGTGATCACGTTCTCTCCACGCTATGACATTTTGACAAAAACATCCGTGCAAGCTTTAGTAATGACGCATGTCATGGGCAGACACCCCTTGGTGAAGTTGAATCCGGCCGTTCGATTCCTGACATCAGGACTCAAGTTGGCGGATCCCGATTTTGACACTCCAGCCCCGATCGACCTGCTACTGGGAGCAGACGTTCTGGGTAGGTTTCTGTTGTCGGATTGGCGAGTTCTTCAGCCGGACGGGTTGATTACTGTGGATACTAAGTTTGGTCACGTGATTATGGGTCCGGCATTGCCAATGGTTAGGCCTGCCGAGTCAGATGGCATACTTATTGGCTCAGCGTTGTCAGACGCTATCCAACGTTTCTGGGAGATAGAGGAACCTCCCACCGTTCGTCGAGTCGACGCAGACGAAGAAGAGTGCGAGTTGTTTTACCAGAATAGTACTGGTCGCCTTCGTTCTGGTCGTTTTGTAACTCGACTGCCTTTCAGGGCCGATCGACCGCCACTAGGAGAATCTAGGAAGATGGCTGAGACGAGATTGATATCGATGGAGCGTAGGATGTCAAGGGACGCCGTATTTAAACAAAAATACGTCGATTTCATGAGGGAGTATGAGTCGTTAGGACACATGTCGGTATCGGGTGTGGACTGGAGATCTGAGGATCATTGTTTCCTTCCACACCATGCCGTCCTGCGAACCCCTACCGGCAAGATTCGAGTTGTTTTTGATGGGTCAGCACCTACCTCGAACGGGATGTCCCTGAATCAGTGTCTACATTCGGGATCCAAGTTGAGTCGTGATATTTCGGATATTCTCACGAGCTTTCGGAGACACCAGATTGTATTTGTCGCAGACATTCGGATGATGTTTAGGCAAACGGTAATTCATCCGGCTGACAGAAGGTATCAGTTGATACTTTGGCGTGAGTCCACGGCCGAGCCAGTCAAGGTCTATGAGTTCAACACGAACACGTATGGGTTACGGTCTAGCCCGTATTTGGCGATGCGTACCCTGCGGGAGTTGGCGTTGCGTGACCGTGTGAGCTATCCTAGAGCCGCCGCTATCCTGGAGCAAGATTTCTACGTCGATGACGTCTGCACAGGGGCAGCCAGTGTAGAGGAAGCTCTGGACCGACGTGACGAGCTCATTCGATTGCTGGAACGAGGCGGCTATGAACTACGCAAGTGGATGTCCAACTCCCCTGAGTTGATGGCTGGTCTCCCAGATGAGTTTCAACAAGACCCGCACGTTTTTGAGAATCCTGACAACCCTAACATGTTGTCAGTGCTTGGAATTCAGTACCGGCCCGTCCATGATGAGTTTACCTATCGGGTGGTTTTAGAAACACCGAAGGCCTGGACGAAGCGGTCAGTACTGTCAACGATTGCGAGAACGTTCGACCCGAATGGATGGATTTCTCCAGTCACCTTTGCTCTCAAATGTTTTATGCAAAGGCTATGGGCTGCTCAGTTGACCTGGGACACCCACCTCTCAGGTGATTTGTTGACTGATTGGACGCGAATGTTCACCTCGCTATCGGACATAAATAATGTATCGCTGCCGAGGAAATTGGGCCCTGCTGGGGATTACAGGGCAACCCTTCACGGGTTTTGTGATGCCTCTGAACGAGGGTTTGCGGCAGCGGTTTATTTGCGAACCGTCACCTCCACCGGGGAGGTCGACGTGCGTTTGGTTTTGGCAAAAAGCAAGGTAGCGCCTATTTGGACAAGGATGACGATTCCAAAACTGGAACTGTCCGGGGCTGCTCTTTTGACCAAACTTTTGAATCACACTCTAACAGTGTTGCGTGGGTCAGTGGTTTTGGAGGATACGGTGTACGCTTGGACGGACAGCCAGATTGTTTTGTGCTGGCTGAAGGCTTCGGTCCATAACTTAGAGGTTTTTGTTGCGAACCGTGTCTCCCGGATTGTGTCATCTGAGGTCCCACTGACCTGGAGACATGTACCAGGAGAATTGAATCCGTCTGATTGTGCATCCAGGGGATGTCAGGCTCCTGAACTCGTTAGACACCATTTGTGGTGGGGACCACCCTGGCTTGCCAAGAGAGAATCGGACTGGCCCCACAGCCATGTAGTAGTATCTTCGGATCATGGCCCCAGAGCGGCCGTGCATGTTACCCAGAAGGCTGAGGACCCTGACGCCGGGTTTCTGCTGGACCGGTATAGCTCACTTGACAAGTTGATAAACGTGTCCACTTGGATTAGGAGATTCGCTCGAAATTGTCGTACTCCTCGCGATCAGCGAACGTTGAACCCTATTCTGACTCCGGCAGAGCGAAACGAGTCGCTGTTGAATTTGGTCCGGTTGGTACAGTCCTCGAAGTTTGGGGCAGAATTGGACATTAACGAAGTGGACGTTCGAAATTGAAGGGAGCCGTCGCGCGTCTCAACCCCTTTGTTGATTCGACCGGGTTACTTCGGGTAGGAGGAAGATTGCGCAATGCGAATCTGTCGTATTCGGCTCGTCATCCACTTCTGCTCCCCAAGGGGGGACAGTTAGTTGAATTGCTGGTGACTGATCGTCATATTAAAAACGCGCATGCCGGCTGTAACGCGTTGTTGGCCACGCTCCAGCGGGAGTTTTGGATCTTATCTGCCCGCCGTGCCAAACGGAACATCGTGTTTCGGTGCATGCCTTGCTATCGACTTAAGGCTGCCACGATGCAACCTCTCATGGGGGACTTGCCCCCTGATCGTGTGAATGAGGTCAGACCGTTTTCAGGTGTTGGTACGGATTTTGCAGGACCGTTTATGGTGAAGAGTTCACGATTGCGTACCGCTAAGCAATACAAGGCGTACCTATGTGTGTTTGTTTGTTTATCCACCAAGGCGGTACATCTCGAGCTCGTTGCTGATCTCTCGACAGAGGCTTTCATTGCTTGTTTGGATAGGTTTGTTTCTCGAAGGGGACTTCCAACTTTGATCCGCTCTGATAACGGCACTAACTACATAGGTGCGGAACAATACTTACGAGAGATAGTCAACTTTTTGAATGTAAATAAAGTGGATATTGGAACGGCCCTCTCCCGTCGGGGTATACAGTGGACCTTCAGCCCACCGATTTGCCCCCACTGGGGTGGGATTTTTGAGGCCGTAGTTATGTCAGCTAAGACGCACTTAGGGCGTATAGTAGGTCAGACCGCGCTGACTTTTGAGGAGCTCGCGACATTGTTTTGTAAGATCGAGGCCGTTCTCAATTCGCGACCGTTGTGTCCGCTCAGCTCGGATCCAAATGACCTGGAGGCTCTGACCCCAGGCCATTTCTTGATAGGACAGCCACTTAACGCGTTGCCCGAGCACCCCTTCGAGGGAGTGAAATTTTATCGGTTGTCAAGGTATCAGATGTTGCAGCAGTTTACTCAGAATTTCTGGAAGCGTTGGTCGCTCGAGTATCTGCATATCTTACAATAGCGCCTTAAGTGAACTGACAAAACTAGCCCCCCTAGTGTTGGTGACCTCGTTCTGGTTAAGGATGCTAACCTACCGCCACTACGTTGGCGCAGGGGGCGCATTGTTAACTTGTTCCCTGGCAAGGACGGGACCCCCCGGTCTGCAGAGGTTCTAGTAGGAGGCTCGGTTCTAAAACGAGCGGTAGCAACGTTGTCTCGGCTGCCCGTAGATTAGGGGACAGGTGGGTGCCTGTCCGGGCGGGTGATTGTTCGATTCCAAATCGATATTCGATCGATGGTTTCTGAACGGTCATCTTAATTTGACGTTAGCTGTCAATCTGGCAGTTTTGACGACTGACAAACGAAAGCCCTCGCAATGTAAACGCGTTTTGATCAGGGTGTTGAAATTAAATCGCAGGGCATCTGGAATGTATTCGGGATTCCCTCAGGATTGTTAATATAGCTGAGTGTGCCGTTGTCTCTCGAACCAGATAAAGTTCGGATTTTCGTGCCCGATTTGTATTTACCAGTAGAAACATAACCTGTGTTGGACACTGTGCTCATCACGTTGGCCCGCCAGTCATACCTGGTTGGCTGAAGAACCTGTCTACCAAGAAGAGCCTAGGGTGCACCCGGGCCTTGCAGAGAGACAGGAGGTTGACGGGACCGAAGCACAGACCAAGTTAGATCTACCCCACATAGCTTCAGCTCGGTGAATCGCCGACGTTCATCACTTCTTGGCACCTGATCGTTACGCTACCTCGTAGCTGCTGGGCCCCTACGAGGTCATTAGGTGCTGAGAAGCCTGAACACTATATAATTTTCATTTTTATGTTAATCGTTTTGCTTTTATACTTTAAGTTTTAATAAAGAAGTAGTCATTTTTTAATGCATTCAACATGAGTTTTGTAAGTTCTCTCATAAAATCCCCAAATAAAATATAAATATAATTTGAAATATTTGAATCACTTCTTTAATCATTAGTATTGCATTCTGCAGTAGTACGCATACAGAAATTAATATATTATAATATATATAATGTATGTAATATCAAGGCGATTCCGACAAACGATATTAAATTTCAATTTAAAAATATCAATCAATGAACTGACAAGGTTGTATAGTGGTACTTGCCTTGACAATGTCACCGTAAGTTAGTCAAAACCATTAGTTGATAAACTAACTTTTATTTGTCATTAGTTGGTCAACTATCGACAGACTATATGACGGGTTAGTTGATAAACTAACGGTTAAAACAGTTAAATAGTAAACTGGTTTAAACTTGAATTGCAAACGAAATAGCAGGGCAAACACTGCGGTAGCTTAGGTGAAGACTAGAGGGAGCAAGCGCAGCGAAGCCGTTAGGTTGTTAGGTAAGAACAAAATAAACGTTAATTCTAAACTCTGTCGGTCTGGTTTACTATCTGTCGATAGTTGATCAACTAACGGTTTTGACTATCTTACGGTGACGACATAGAAGGCCTTATTTATTAGATCATATAAGTCTTCAACGGGGAACAGAAGGGGGATGGTTCCCTAGTAGCACAGTATGATGTTATCCCTGTTCTACTGTTTGCTCGCCTAGACGACAAACTTCTGAAATCCCCACAATGTCCTACTTGACGTCATGTTAAGGCGTTTACAAGTTCGAGCAGGCGCTCTATTTTTGAATCACTTGCCTCGGAAGCGAGCGCTCTCCAAGCGACACGATTGGTGGAGCTTAGTTACGTCGAGTGATATGAACCAATCGTTGCGCTTTGCGAGCGCTCGCCACGACGCGAGTGATTCAAAAATAGAGCTCCAGACGCTCGTCTAAAATCAGAGTGCGGGCATTGAAGGTGATAATGTTAAGATTGTCGGGGTCCATGTATCGCGCATGGTCGTCTGACGGGGGCATCTCTCCCGGAGATTCTCCGCAGCCCAAGCTCCAGGGCTAGTCCAGTTACCGTCGTCGCCGGCGTTGCCACTGGAGGCTCCGGACACTAGAGGCCTTGGTAAAGGGTGTCTGTCCATAGGTGGTTTGGAACGTGAGCCCACCACACTAGTCCATTGCGGGTTGGTGGGTTTTTCGCCAGAGACTCGTCCGTTGATCAGCAGAGTGTATCGCGGGCAGGTGAGGTTGACTTGGGATCAGAGAGTTGGTATTTGGGTCCCCTTCCACTCCTATACTCGAATTTGTGTTTTTATTGTAAAGTTATAAATTATAAAATAATAATTTATAATAATATTCCCTATCATTTTCAAGGCAAGAGGCCAGTGGCGTGAATTGTTAATTTAGATTTTCGATTGTTTCCAAATCACAAACAAAACAAACGTAGTTTACTTCAATATCAAATTGAATTCGACTAGATTTCCTCACACCATTAATGTAATCAAATACAGAGTAATCGTTCTTCGTTCACAAAATCAAGTTAATGTTGTTCCATAGGTTGGCTTGTTCAGAGGGTGACACCCCTACCATGGGAACTAAGAACGTTGATGGATGTGTAGACACGCTCTATGGGGTTGCACATGATTTATAGCGAATATTGCCTTTAAGTTATACAATTTACATGTTTGTTTTTATGTTGTTACTTTGAATTTGTTTAGGACGTCATTTGCCTGTTTATCGAAATATGGGAATAGAAAATATATAATAGTTGCACACAAAAGTCTTCCGCGCTCATCAATCTACTTCTCCTGTTAACCCTTTATAGGGCAATTCAATATTTTTGGCCTTGTGCAATCAAAGTGACAACTTTGATTTTTGGATATGTTGCTCTGTTGGGTTAAACCAATAAAGTAATTTCTTAAAATTTATGTCACACTCCGAAAAAGCTAAAAAACAGGTGGACAACCATATGACCAATGACCATCTGGAACCAAAATGACCACCAACCATTTGTCTACCATTTGACCAGTAAGTATTAAATACATACTGTATGTAGTGTATCATTTGACCAGTGAGCTTTCTGTTCAATTTAGAATATATCTGTTATTTTAGGTAATTATTAAATAAAATAAGGCAAATCAATATTTTTTCATTTATTTTCGAGATTGTTGAGGTCTGACGTGCAGGTTCTTTTTTGAATGCATCTGAAAATTTTAGGTGAAAATGTCAAAAAAAATTACAAAATTCTAACCTATATTTTGAAAATAGTTTTGTATAAATATCTTAGCAGAAACTTGCAATGAATATTTCTTGATGTGACATCATAATACAATTATGTGCCTGCCCCCTCATAAAATTTCAGTACAATATCTAAAGACAAAATACGACAATTTACAAAAACATTGCATAACTGAAATGAGGAATGAATACGTGGAGTATGGTATAAAAACTGCTTTGTTGTTTATAATTTTAAATAAATACTGATTGAACTAATTAATGATAAATATCAATAATGTAGCTGATTACATACCTTTTAATGCATATTTATCACGAAAAAATTGAGAAATCTTATCGTGAAAACCGGCGAGATGTCATAACTTTTTTTTATGGACAAGCTCATATCACCCGCGATTTGGATGCGTTCAAAAAATACTTTAATTGAGTTCTGTGATGCTAAGTCATTTTCAAGACCTTTGCTCATTCACCAACTACTCGAAAATTCATAAGGTTCAAAATTTACATAATTATTATGTGAATAAGAGTGACTTTGGTGAGTATGGGTCGAAATATCGAAATATCGACCGATGTTGGCCTATGCCCTATAAAGGGACCATCGTTTGCTGGTAGACTTTTATTTATATGTTATTTTTTGTTGTAAGCAAGAAGGGCCAACAAAGAGTTACAAACAAGAAGTTGTATTGTTCGCCACATGCTATAAAAGTTTTAATACGTAAGTAAACGTCTTAAAATCAATAAGTATGTAAGGTACGTATTCAAACCAATAAAAAGATGTATTAAGCACAATTGCCGTCTATTGATTCATTAAATCCTCCACAATATTTAGGGGCCACTCGAACGTAGTCTCAAGGGGCCCTCTCCATAACAACCCATTTGATTAAAGTGGTCTTTGGCGAATCAAACAAAAGTTGAGTTTTATGAAACAAGAGGATAATTTTATCTAGATACTTTTATTTTATGTTAAGTTATGCTGATTAAGCAATAAATGAGTAAGAAATAAAATATCAACTTTAAATGTTAAATCTGCTTACAGGCACCCACGCACGACGCAGGCTGAGCCTAGTGTGGGAGCCTTTGAGATTGCGCTGTATGGAAATTAAATAATTTTGAATTTTTATGTTTTCCTTCGCCGTTTGAATGATAGTAATTAAATTTTTATTTAATATCGATCTAATATAGGTAGCTCAACAATCTATACAAAATGCTCCGAAGAGATCTCACAATTGAGACGTATTGTTTTGTAAATAAAATTTTATTTTATTTTTAATAGCAGTGTTTATTATCTGCGCATGTTGTTTTTTACTACCAACCTCATTAGCTCTGTTGAATTAGAGTTAAAACTCCTCGCGCTTGAGTTTGGTCGTTTGGACGCACTCCAGGACAAGCAGAATGTTTTAAAAGTAAATTAAATTAACTGTAGGTCTCGATTAAACAACGGTAACGAGGGTCCTCTCAAAGCTGCACATTTAAGCCCCGGCCCTGCTGCAATGCCCTGCTCTGGAGTGATAAAATGTCTGTAAGTTTGGATGTGACAGCCAGTTGAGGTAAATAAACATAACTTCATTGCTTCTGGCCCCACATTAGGATACCATGTGTCGTGGGAACCAGAAATAACTTCGTCATGCTCTTCCATCCATATTCAAGACGTGGGGTTTATTTTTCTTCCTTCGCAGCCGTGAGATGAACCTCTCTCTTGGGAGGCAAAGATTCGAACCGCAACTCCACAGAGGTCGGGAAGAGACAATGCGAGTAATTCTAGGTGCCAACTTTTTATATTACTGGGTAGTCAAAACAAACACGTGCGTAGGGACATCTTTACGTCTTCAGAGCTGTGGCGAAAGGCTGGCCCACTGTCACGTAAAACTCAATATCGACAAACTGGCTAATCGTTTAGGAATAGATTGTGACTGTGAGACTATTTGTTTTGCTTTGCACCCAATTCGTTTTCCTACCGTACTCATAACAATTGTGTTTCAACTGGGTACACTCATCCAAATCCAAATGCTTGATCTTTCTACGTCATTGTCCAAAACGGATGTTTCCCTGCTAATTGAATTTTGGACCGAACGCAGACGAGCGCGTGAGTTGGTTGCAGCCTCGATGCGTTCGACAGACCAATTATACAGATTTTCTATTGCATCCGTTCTCATGTTTTATTTATTCAGGCCTCTGTCGTCCTCAGCCTTTTACTATGAAGTGCCGGACTGGATTGATGCTTGAAAAGGGAAATTTCTCTATTTTTCTGCTGGCAGAGCTTAATTTCAATTAGGTTTGAAAAACCATATAACAGAACGATGTAGATGAGGTCAGTAAAAGAGAAAAATCGGGGATCCGATTAAATCGGTGTTACAGTGAAAAATAGCAAAACCGACAGACGTCATTCCTAGAAAGAAGGATCCTTCGGCTGTTCCTTTCGCGTTTTTCAAATTTTCTTCTTGAAACTTACTGAGACTTCAAAGAATAGTTTAAAAACCGGTAATCCAAACCCCATTTGCAAATTTCGCGCTTACCAATGACTTCAGCAATTCATTTTTATATAGATAGTATATATTATTTTCTATGAGATACCTGTGTGCATCAATTCATTTCTTCCCAGGGTCTTAAAGAACCTGCGCCTAATCCACATGAGCGGACCTTTCATATCTCCTGCACCAGATGCACAAAGGCCTGGTGCAAGAGTGCTTCTATTCCATTCCAACTCCTGCACCAGCACTTATTATACCTTTCTGATATACCTGGACTCCACTCCGCTAACGAAATGGTTATAAGTGGCGGTGTCGTGCTGCTTTGTATGTCTTGTAAATACGCAATCGACCAGTTTCGAATCCGCCAACGCAAATTAATTTCAATTCAAATGAGTTTTGTTATACGGACCAGAAGAGGTAAGCCAAATAAGCAAAGACACGGAAATGAGATCCACAGCATTGTATGTACAGCAAAATATGAGAAACTAGATGTTAAAAGCAAGAATGATCAATCAGTGACCAGTTGCTAGCTGGTCTTTTAGAATTGCTAGCCTTTTTGTAAAGTTGGCGAGACGTATTCCAACATGTAACTCGTACTACCAAAAAGGTATTATTTACACGTAAACTTATTTCGTTTTCGAAAACTACGATTTGAAATAACTCATACTACCAATTTTAGTTCATGATAGTTTCCGCTAGAGGCGCTGCTTGTAAATGTATGGAAGAAAACTGAAACTATAAAAGTATTCGAAAACTATCAAAACTTAAACTAGAGGCACTGACGACGACATCATATAAAAGTTTTCAAAATAAAGGTAAATATAAGAAGAGCATTGCACCTAACAATGCCATTAGGGATAAAAAAGAGGCTTTGCCCTATAAAAGGTGGAGTAGAGGATGTTATATATAGCCCATATGACCACCCGGTCGTGAAAAATATAATTTTTGATATTATTTTTTTTGGCTTGTATTTAATCGCACTTCAAAAATACTGATTTCCACAGCAAAAAAGGATCAACAAAAACACTTTTTATGATTTAAATATTTTATGTTTACTAAAGTTTATGTTTTAAGCATTTTTTTTTGTTGTAACACGAAGGTAAAAGGGGCTTCGCTTCGCTCACCCCCTTTTGCCCTTCACCTAAGCTACCTTTTTTGCCCTGATATATGCTGTGCAAATCAGTATTTTTGATGTGCAGTTCAATATTTCCCTTTTTTCATGTTGCTTAAACAGCTCATTTTACGATAATAAACTAAAGAAAATTTTCTATAATTCTTCTCAACCTCTTTAAGTGAAGAATAGTTTTAGCATATTAGCGCCACAAAGTCTACTTCAATATTCATTTCGCCGTTAAATAAAAGGGGTCACAAAGAGAAAAATTCATTGTGGAGGTCACACAAAAATATTGCCATTGCAACAAAAAAACTTTGATGCTGGACAGCCGTCAAAGGTGCGTAGTTATGAGGGCAACGTTTTTATTGTTACTAAGTAAATTTACCAATTTTGATGTAATAGCAATAAAACATTGTTGAAATTACAATGCTAAAATTGTTCGTGTCACTATATGATTTCTTGTCCTTTTGTTCCCATGACAAATGCCTTTTTCTATCATATCAAAGGTATATTGTCCCGATGACAAGGGGTTTTGCTAAAAAGACAAAGGTTTACTGTCCGTGGATCTAATTTTGTTTTGTTAAATTAGCTATCTTCCTTTGTGCTTTTATCAATTCACCGTTGCTTCTCCGACAAAGTTACTTTTCTCGTATATATTTTGCTGCTCTAGCAAAGTAACATGGCTGATCTTATCCCTGCACTTTGTTAATGGTACACCATGAAAAAATATTATATACTCCCCGAAGCTTCTGACTATTATTCCAGGAGTATGCGTACCCTGAACTATGTTTAATGTACACCATACATCTGTATGGTGCATACACAGAGCACTCCGGTCAAGGTACTTATACCCGTAACAATATATAGGAAGAAGCTTCGAGGAATATAGATTTTTTTCAGTGTACCATTTACAAAGTGAAGGGATTGAAATCTACAACATAGTACATTGCTTGGGTAGCACAAGATACGATAAGAGGATAGAGGTATTTGAGAATCCTAAAAGAAAATAAGAAAATATTTATATCAAAAGTATGTAATAATCTCTACTTTACTTATTTATTCCTATGGCATTAGTAAACAGTTCATACCAAATTACAAGTTAATATTAAGGGATTTAAGCCACTCGGTGGCTTCGTCAGTAAGCTTGATCAGGTCCTCGGGAGTTCCCCGGTATATCACGTTTCTGGGCATTCAGAGATAATATGTTGGATGTCTTGTACTTCAATTCCGCAGGTACAAGCAGGGGAGTCTATCCAGCCGCAGCGATGTTTATATTGGGCACAGCGTCCATGCGTAGTCCCGTGCGTAGTCTGTTGAAGTTACACCAGTCGCGCCTTGGAAGCTGGGACCCCTTTAGTTTGGAGCCTGGAACAAGATCTGAGCTCAATTTGCCGGCCATTGTTGAGTTCCATTGTTGCGACCATCGTTGCATGAGGTTGGAGTCTTCTTGCAGCAGATCTATCGCGATTTTGTTTTGTGGGTTTCTGGATTCAAGACGGTGAACGACAACGACAACGGGTCAACGACATGAACCTCATAATTGTATTAGGGCACTGTTACTTACCAAGCATGACTGCAGCAGATGCCGCAGTTTATTTTCTGTTAAAAAAGTCTCCAATGCCATATTTCATATCACTCTTGAGCACAAACACTACTTCTCTGCACGACATCCACGTTGAAACTGGCAGAATAGGAGAAACAGTTTGCGCTTGCGAGAACAAGTATAAGACGTCACTTTGTAATTTTATCTAAGAATACTTTGTTAAAACATCTACTTCGTATCTTGTTAGTATATAACGTTGCCGTATCAACAACATCATTTAGCCGTAGTAACAACTGTTATTTTGATAGATTAAACTTTGCTGTAACATCACTTCATAACGTTGCCTTGTCAACAACACCATTTAGCCATAGTAACAACGCCTATTTTGATAGATTAAACTTTGCTACAATATCACTTCATAACGTTGATAAGTTGACAACGTGCCGTTGTTATCCCGTTTAAACATTTTTAACATAGTTACCGTATCTACGTGTCTTTAGCTATAATAACAAAAATAATTTCAACAATAAAAAAGTTGCCACAGCAACTATGGGCCTATAGCTGCAGCGACGATGCACTTACGTGCGGTAACAATAAAATTCTAACAAAGCTTTTATTGTCGCTTTGTTAGCCGATTTTTCTCTGAGTGCTGTACTAACTTTCTCGCATGATGCTTTCGGTGTTGTTATTTAAATAATAGTTTGTGGATATTCGTGTGCAGGCATTTAGGAGACGTTTAAGAAGTTCTAAGATAAAGTATACAGGGTCTAACAGAAAGGGAGTTACAAGCCGAAAAGTGGTTCTTAGGGACATCATTCTGAACAACTTTTACTATGGAACCGACGTGATCAGTGCAACTTTATTTTTCTATCTCAGTACATTTCGGGCCTAGCGCTAACGAAGTTAGTTAGCTAACAAGTTATATGGTGGAGTTGAAAATAAAGTTGCTCTCATCAAGTCGGCCCCATACTAAAAGTTGTTCAGAATGATGTCCCTAACAACCACTCCACCATACAAAACAACTCCTTTCTACTTTAGCCATGCCCCGCACTATGAGCTTATTCCGCCCGTCGTCGCCTAATGTACGGGATATATGGCACTGTGTGCATATTGTATGGGAGTTACAATTTTTAGAGTTTTGCGGTACCTAATGACCGAGTATGCCATGTTATAGATGATATTAAGAGATACTATGACGAGAAGTTTGAAAAAAATCGTTCGTCCCGTTTTTGAATAAACTCAATAAATGTGTTCGATTTGTATTACAGGTACCTTAAATAATCAAGTTATCCAAAAACAAGAAAATAATCCTAGATATTTAGAAAATAACCCCCAATACAAAATTTCATCCAATTCGGTTCAGTGCTTTTGGCTCTAGAGCTGACAACGGAAAACAGCCATCCATACACAGATACATAGACTTGCACACATACACATATACATACACATTTGTTTTTTTTTTTCACTTTTTCGGACTAATTTAACGATAAAGAACCTTTCCCCATCAAAATCTCAACCCCCTTTTTTTACGATTACAATACTCCCTTAATTTTCACTTCGTTCAACTCGAAAGTAAAAAACCTTATAGGATCACTTCGTTGGCCCTCTGGCGCACGAACCGACACAGCTCTGCCTATGTCGGTTCGTGCGCCAGTTTTTTCTTTTTCTCTCTTAGAACCTTTTTCTCATGGACACTTGAAGGTATGTATCAAATTGAAATGAATATCAATTTTATATTATAATGTTTATTAAACCTAACTCCTCAGTCAACGCTATTCCAAAGATGATAGACAGATGGTAGAATGGACAGACTATCGGAATGACGGACGGACATAAGGACGGACGGACAGCGTAGGCTTAGTATTAGGATCCCATTAGGCACCTTTTAGCTATGGAAGCTTGAAAAAAGCGCTACTTACTCCTACCGACTGGCAGCTTGAGAATGTATGTTTGGCCAAAATGTATGTTGAAATAGACCCGTACGCTAAAAATACTGATTTCACAATAAGAGGCTCAGACATGAGTTAAAGGTAATTTTATATAGTTTATTTCGTTGATATTGATTAATTGATTGATAATGAGCCGGAAAGGAGATATTTCCAAAAACAGTTTTGACTAAATCTGTGCGACTAAAAGTGTGCCTGGAGGTCTTAAAACTTAAATTTTTCATGACTAGCCTATGCTTAAGCAAAAAAACAAATTAAAATATTTACTACATCACCAAACATACTGGGCTATAATAATACCCGTATTTAGTAGTTGATTAGGATTCCGTTCTGGACGACATTCACTGTTAATTACTGATTGATTGTCAACAAACTTCCCTATAAAGTAAGTACGTACTGCCGTTTGCTAACGACATTTAATTACTGGTAAATACCCACATCTATTCAACATTTCAATAACATAATTCCATTCATCAATCTGCTATTAGACAGACATCTGGTCGGTCAATTAAATAAACATCTTTTTTTCTGTAAACTTGGAAAATAACAGAACATATTTTGTGATTTTATAACAAAGGTTTTACAAAATGCTTTGGTGGTTGATTGTTAGCGTTGCTATAATATTAAGCCCTCAAATATTTGGGCGTGCCGCGAGACAAGGTAAGAAATAACTGAACTGCCTAACAACGGCGAAAATTATTAAAAAATAAACGATTTAAATTCAAAGACAATGCGCCATTTTCACATTTCGCTTTGGGCAGATATCTGTCCCTGAACATGTTAATAATCAATAACTTATAAAAAAAAATATCTTTATTATTTCAAATTTGTATGTATGGGCTACATAGATATAGGTATATGTATATTATGCTTGTAAATCTACACCTGATCTTTTTGATCTCCAAACATTTTGTCTTCTCCTACGAGTATAAGGTTTAAATTATAGGTACTTTGTATTTTCATATTTACATAATCAACGGTGGGGCTTTGTAAACTTTCCAGACCGGTATTTGGTTGCAATTATGGGTCTGCATTATAAAGGCTCTTAGATATCTAGTCGAGTATATTCCACAACAACAAAGAGATTGCCAATTTATGCTCACTTAGAACCTTAGAACTTTTGCAAATTGTTTTAATTTTGGGACGATGAACACTTCATGACGCTCCATGCATTATCTCCCGATCGACTGACCGATCTGAGGATGCAGACAAATGGACGTCTCTGAACCTCTGGACCCATTGATTTTATTGTTTTGTCAGTTTTGAAGTCTACACACATTTATATGTTGACTTCAGCTCCATGCGAATGCGTTCCCTCAACCGACTGCAGCAGCCTCTCTTCCATGTCCTCGAGTGAACAAAGAAGATGGATTCGAGACAATACATGTAACGGTTCCGTCGGAAGCGATGCTGAGGACACTGAACAGCTATTCGGGACTCCACCACCCTTCGGTGGAGATTACGTATGTATAATATATTTATTTAGCTTATTGTTTCACATTGATGGGCAAAGGCCTGTCTACCCCACTTTGATACGCCTTTCTAAGGCTATTGTATCCCTTTCATTTAAAAATAAATTAAAATATGAGCTTCCTCCTTGTACCATTTATATAATATTGAAACGTTTCAAGAAAATATATCGCGAGACACGGTGGGTGCTTTGCCTTTACCGTTGATATCAAAATCATCTTGCCCAGCAGACTAATGTAGGTATCTATAAATGTAAGGCCCCTATGTACATATATTATAAATCTGTCCATCTCATCTCATTGACGACATAGCAACATCATGTGTCGTACAGTTAACTATACGTATCGCAACATAACATTACCCGTCATAATGAAAAGGCAATCACCGAATCTCCAACCATGCTATTAATCATTGGCACAAAACGAACTTGCCATTTGTAGCTCGCGGTACGAACCTACCGCAGAAAACTACCGTTTAATTATACCTTGATATAACCTTTTAACTGTATTACGTACATAGTTAATTATGGGTGGATTGATATGTTTGTTTTTTGCGCCGACTATGCTCGTTATATGTACATATCTGAATACTAAACAATTGCAATATCACCTGGATTCGTGATGTCACTACGGTGCTTCTTAGCTCAACTTAGTAATTGCATTCCAGTAAGTTCACAGATGACCGTTTTGTATCTGAATACATTTACAATATTTCCTGTGCTAGACACAACTCCCTATCTGCTAGACTTTCCTGGTTTCTCCTACTGCGTTTACTAAGACTATAATACCTTTCAGGTTTGCTGTCCGAAGTCAACTGTAAGTGATAGTGGGATTACCACTGACCAAGTTCGACCTGACTGGAATAAACAACAACGTGGACAAATTGCAAATAACAGAAGCCAAGACCAAGAGCAGAGCAGCGCTGTTGATGCCTCATTTACCAGTCTTTACCCGAGGCCTGACTATCAGGGCCAACAGAGACCAAACGAGGATAATCAAAGACCAGGCAACAAAGGCCAGCAATGGCCCAACAGTGGAGAACAAAATCAAAGGACAGCAAACCGTGGTCAACAATGGCCAAACAGGAGAGAACAAAATCGAAGGCCCGGTAACCAAAGGCCTAACACCAGAGGGCAAAATCAAAGACCGTCTGGTTTTCAAGGTCCTCATTTTTCGGGGCAAACTCAGAACCAGAACTCCTTCATGGGAGGAAACGGAGGTCAGTGTTCGCGACTAACAAGCTTCCCTCCAAATCCTGAAACTGAATGTTGTGGACGAGACCCTTCCGTCTCGGATCGGATTATTGGTGAGTTTATTCACTTAGCTTATGAGAAAGAGAATGCAGACATGCGAGGTTTTCACGTCTTATTATTTCTACGTATAGTACGTTTCGGCTAGCCCCTTGACACGCAGAATGAAGTATGGAATAAATGGCTTAACCTGCCGTAAACCCTGTATCGTATGGGATAAGAACGATTTTTGTCAATTACGGCACGCGTAACGCGACTTATCTGAAATAAGAACAACTTCTTTCGAGCGACTGTACATAATATGCACATGGATCCCGAAATGTGAATTCACTTCCATAATTTTCAGGAAACTGTACCAACTTTTCAAATATCAACCTACCCACTGGGTAAATATCCCGAAGTTTGAAGGCCCTCTCCTGCAAACGGTACCTACTTGTAATATGAGTGAGCCAGTCAAAATGGACCATTCATTCGGTTATACCAACTTGACAATTACCGCTTCTGCTATTCATGTTTGCAGTTTCTCTTCGGGAAATTCAATTTTATGCTTTTATTAGAGCCATTTGGTGCTTCAACGTGATTTAATTAAAGGTAGAAAACTCTGTTATTGGAGAATGGAAATAAGAGCTGCTGTTGAATATATTAATGTTTTTTTGGATGGAAATAGAATTCGTATTTCTTGACGTAAAAGGGATGAACAATTTATTTACCGCATTTAACGTCAAAGGAAGGAGTTGACTCTATAAAAATACTAATATTTCGACCTAAAATTAACGTCCAAGTGGCTTAAAAACAAGTGTAAGCCTTTTTCTCAAGATTTTTTCCTTTCATGGAGCTCTTATTATACCACATTACAACATATCTTGTTGCTTTTTACTACACAGCATGACAAAGGGCACAGTTGGTCCCACGTGATAGGAGATGGTATCAGAATAAATAACAAAAAATTCGAAACGAACAAAATGTGTATCACAAACAATAACAATATTTTAAAATTAAGGAAATAGACAACCGACGTTATTACCCGCTAATTCGCGCGGTATCGAAGTTATAGCCTGTCAAAGTTTGAATGAAATGTCAGTAAACCTTGACATTTAAACCTGCCAGTTATTGAGCTTTTTTATTACCGTTATTTCATAGTGTCACGCGTAATTCGCGATTTTTTTTGTCGATGCTTGTGAAAAGTTTTGCATTATTTTGATTTTTACTCTCATTGGTTTGCACTAATGAGAGTAAAAATCCAATAACAATCCAATTGATGCATTTGTTTCCGTATGAAATTCTTTATCACTTTTAGTTAGGGTTTGCTGCGGTCAAAATACACGTACGAAACAAGACACTTACCTTGAAGAATATTCTTGTTGTCCCCGAAGGTTGACTGATATTTCATCCAAATTTGGCAGGCTATATCTTTGACACCTCATGTCATGGGTTAGCAGCTTTCATCTTCGGTTGGGTTATTTCCTTCATTGTAGGGATTTTTTTGTAAACATTTTATTCGTATTGATTTTTCACTATGGATTTTGTATCTTCTCTTTTGTACGGCTAATAATGATAGGAAAACAAGCGGTTAATCGGCAAAGTTTGAAAAATGTATTTCACCCTCTGCATATATGTAGGTTTCACCGAATGCTTCATGTGCGAACAACTTAATTGTGTGTGGATAAATAAATAAAGGGTAGTATTTAAATGACTGCATTACTAAGTGAGCGAGTGACTTACTAAGTGAGCGACTGACTGCGGGTGACGAGAAATCAACAGAACAGCAACTTATAAACATTAATTTGAGTTACTTAAAATATAAAATGAGAAGCTATAGATAAAGCATAATATTTGAGTGACCTAATATTTGTTTGAGTGTCAACCCCGATTAAAAAGTAGCCACAATAACCTACCCTAGCCAGTCGTTTTTGTTTGCGTACGCTTCGCTCCGCTCCGCTTTAGCTTCTTGAACGTTCTAACCTAACCTATAACCCGATTGAAAAGTAGCCACAAAAACCTACTCTAGCCAGTTCAATATTGTAGTTGCCCTGTCTGCATTACTAGTCGCTCACTTAGTAATTTGGTCGCACAGCTAGAATTTTCCGCCGCTTATCTTATTAAAGCAGTATCTCATCACCAGTCGCTAAGTTAATTTTTTATTCGATCGTTTTATAATTCCCCATAAATAAATGCCAACTTCTTGCTTCCTCACAGGTGGTCAAGTGACGGAGATCGATCAGTTTCCCTGGACGGTGCTTCTGGAGACGACCTTCGACTACGGGAACCGGCGGGGCGCCTTCAACTGTGGCGGGTCGCTGATCAGTGCCAGATACGTGCTGACTGCCGCCCATTGCGTACATGAAAACGAGGCCAGGGTCGCTGGGTGAGTAACTACTCAGATACTTGTGCCGTGGGTGAGGGGTGAGTTTTCAATAAAATTTACATTATTATCGCGTTGCACGTCGCTCTTTGCTATATAAAACGCCAGTTTTCTTTCTTTTAGCAAAGTCACATGACTAACTAGTTTGCGACTCACTGGTCACGTGACTTTCCTAAATAACTATGATACGATTGCAGACTACTAGATATATAAGCTAACTATCTATCTAGCTGATCTAGTTAGTTATATATCAAACAAAAAAGAGAAAATAAAACAACGTTTTTTGCATAATCTATCATAGTAAAATAACACAGCTTCTATGAAAATATTGCACAGTTAAGTTAAGATAAAGAATCAATTACCTATTAAGTAATAAGTATTAAAGTAATAACTTGTTTTTTATCTGGAAAAGTCTCTATTTAGTTTTTGTTCGGGCAAACTCCAGAATTATGACATCTAGAATGACATAGTCTCGAGCTCTTCTAACAAAGGCATATTCTAGTAGTACACTGTACTTTTGATGCTTAACAGGAACATTTCAAATAACCTTAACTTCTAAAACCTGATAATTTTTGGCGCAGCGACAACTCATTATCTGTAAACATTACGCAGTACTTTCTTTAGTCCAAAAGTCCGCGATATAATTTTGGTATCCCCGCACCTCGCACCTCGGTACGACAATCATTTCACTAGATTACTTTAGTAATATGATTATATCAATAAATTATGTCAAGGCTATAGTTATATCCCTAGGGATATTATATAACAACCATTATTATCTTACTGCGGCATTTGCATAGTTTTGATAGAGATTCACTCGTTACACCCGACTTAAATAAAATGTGGAACATTAGAACCGAGGAAATATGTAAACAAAATAAAAGACATCATGCAAAGTTGCATTTGTTTGACCCATATCACAAACTTTAACACAGGTTGTCTCCGTCGGGAATTGACGGTGAAACGTGTAACCCGCATTTAACCCTCCGCGCGATAAATATAAAGAATTTACTTAAACTATAAACAAAATAACTGAACCTTAAGGTTTCAGTTATTGTATCAAAAATTTGCTTGACTTATTTCCTTGTTAAGCTGATAACTTTCGACCCACTGATCCGATTTTAATAAAAAATAAGTACCTAATAGCCATCGCATGTCTACTACCATTTACGAAAATCGCATGAAAATCCGTCCACCCTTTGAGCGTAGGGTGCCACAGACAGATACACAAAAAGGCAGACAGACGCTTTTTTCGTCGAGGGTTAAAAAATAAAATAATTTCTAGGATTTGGACTTGATCTATATTAGAGTCAACTACATCAGGTCTTGTCACTTTCACTCATTGTTTCGTGTATTATTACTGAACGTAGCTTTGATGATAATATACCGTGTATTTGTATGCCACATGTCCTAGTCTGAGGCAGAGGCATTTTATTGCGCCTGTATATCTAAATGATTATGCGTATTTCAGAGTGGAAGTAACGCTAGCAGAGTACGACAAGCGGACATTCCCGACCGACTGTGTCGAGTCAGACGAGGGCCGGCGATGCGTGGAGAACATTGTGACGAGGGCAGAAGACGTCATCCCACACCCTCAGTACGACGACCAGAAATTAGAGAATGATATCGCTTTGTTGAGACTGCAGATCAGAGCCCCGTACACTGGTGAGATTGAACTTCTAGAAATGCGATAGTTGACATGTGCGTGTGGTTTAAGTTCTTGGCGGCCCTGTCGAGACCATCACACAAGCGGGGGTCAGCCGGGGATGAAAAACAATCGCCGGGCTTCGATGTTTATAATGTTTGTTACATCGCTGTTTCCGGTTCCTGCGATGCAGGTTATCCTAGTGTGGGGCCAGAGGAAATTTAATTTAATAGTTATGTTTATTATTCTTTTCTATTCTGTATCGATCCTTGAGAATGACATTCGCATTCCTTCGGCTTCATATTGTAGGCGCCGTATACAATTATACAATTTACATTTATATTTTAAAAAGGCTATTACCGTCGCATAATCGGATACAACGATAATACAGTTGAACCAACAAACCGTCAGATTCATTGTGCAATTCATCGGCTCCTCGAAAAGAAAAAATATAAATTCAGTTTAGTCGCGTGAAGAAGCATTACCTCTCTCTATTCAGAATTATAGATATAGTATGCATGTAAGTATGTATCTATTTTGTGTGAGCATGTAAATTTTGTTCAGCTCTTCGGAGACCTAATCTTATAGGAGAGGCAAATGAGATCGTGAAAACAGAAATGAGAGTTAAGTTGACCGTGAGGCAACCTTACCCAAGTTGGATAAGGTGGCCTCACGGACGGATTATGTCTAGAAGAGAGTGAGAACAATGCGGCTGGACATGAGTGGCAAGATGTGGAGATTGAATGAAAATGTCGTCGTAAAGTGGGGTCAAATAATTAAGAAGCGATTCAAAGCTGTCGAAGTGATCAACACGAAGAGAGGGGCTATAGAGCACACCAAGCATCACTTTATTGTGGTGAAGAACAATTTCAAGGAAAAGCTATTTTGCAGACTCGGAGAACTCGCTAGGGGATGCACTGATCACCTTACATGAAATTTACGCACAAGTCCACCAACCGATAGACGAGCTGTCTTTTGGTTTGTGGATTTGTTTTTAAATTCTCAGATGTCGTAATAACATACTAACCCCCAGTTTCTAAAAGAGTGGTCAAACGTAACAGGCATATGCAAAATAGCGGCTGAAATGAGTTTAACACGAGTTTCTTTGACTACCTGTTAACCTCTCAAAAAGCGAGGTTAGTTGGAACGAGTCGCGATTACGAACCTTATGTCATGGTAATAAAATTTAAAACCTGTAACGGAAAAGTGGCGTTATCTAACGGCGATGGTATTCAAGAGGTTAAGTAGTCACAGCAAATTTTCCTTTTGTAAACCAGGTTTGAGCCTACTGTTTTTATACGTTGAAGGGGCTATATAGATTCTGAAACCTGTCACTGATACATTTCCTTGTTTTTAATCTATATAATTATAGTTATTATTATAATAATACCAACGCAGTATTGTGTTTCGCCGCGCAACAGATGTATCGCTTTCTTTTCCATCTTTTTGACCGAGCGCGCGAAGCGTCTCCGTTTCAGGATTGGGCAAAAATGCTTTCGTATGTCCGGATGTTATCCTCTACAGGCCGTATTTCTGATTCTCGTGATTTTTTGTGAGTAGGTTCGATAATTAAATAGATTTTTTTGACGATTCAGTTTTTGGAATTTTTCCAAAATGGTGGAGATGTGGTGGTTTAAAAAAATTTAAAATCCGCTACATTTCAAATAGCTTGACGGATTTTAACAAATAAGGTGTCGTTGGATTTGTAGAGACCGTGAGAGTAACAGGCTTATAATATTGGTTACAAAATTATTGGTGCGGCCACTTTCCTACTCCGTGTACGTAACCAGGTGCATTCATAAGTTTGTATGTGTTATTAAAATAAAGTTTCACTCGCGAGGTCTACAGCTCACAGAGCCACTAGTTTTATTTACTTACCGATCCCTAGACCTAAAATAAACGTCTAAAATTAAGGAACTCAGCGTGGTTTACTAGAAAAGTCAAATTGACGTCATTGTAAATATTTTACCAATTTAACTAAGCACCTTGAGCATTTGACCAATTTGCTCGGTCAAGTTGCTCGGTCACGTATAACTTGACGGTCACATTACATATCTAATTAGGAACAATATTGACCCAGTTTTAATCAAAAAGCCACCGCCCGCCGCGCTGTAACACCCGAAGCGACAAACAATTTCGTTCCGTAATCCGGTTAATCTTTTCAGTGTAACATTACATTTAGTTTAACAAAAAAACACCCCGAATGTCCATTAAGTCTGTTACGGGTTTTCCCTTGGGTTTTCCGGCAAGGTGTACTTAATGTACTGAAATGGGAGTCGATGTGTTTGTTTTAGACTAAATGGCTGTTCTTGCGATCGGCAAAGCACTAAGGTGGGTCCAGACATGTTCTTTTGTACCGTACCAAACGGGGGTCCATAAAAGCGTTCTTGGATCGCGACGCTTATACGAAACGGAGGTACGTTACGGCCAAAAGAAAATGGGACGTCGTCGCACATACGGGTATTTAGGCAATGTAGCTGGTCAAATAATTTTTTTGATTTAGGTGTCTTTTGAAAAACTTCTATGTTACAAGGAATGGGCATGAAATCGTTGATTTTACTATTGAGCTAAGTCGTAAGCAAACAAATTTCACAAAATTCCCAATCCGAATCATGCAAAGTAGATTACCACAATAAGCTATAAACACTAATGTAATCATTAATTATCTGAAAATTTCTCTAAAGGACTCGTTTTAAATCCCATAAAAACCCAGGCCCGTCGCAAACAAAATGAATCTCAAAATAAAGAGTGTAATTTGAAATTCTAAAAAATAATAGGTGGTAAATTCGATGACTTAAGTGTATTTTTTTGCCTTGATTGATCGCGTTCATACAAACTATGAAGTTTTAGTGAATAAAATGTTAATAATTGTGACTATTTGTATTATCTTGTATTATTATTAATAATTATTGTTATTTCTCTGCTGTAGTGTAAAATCTTATGAAAAACTGTATTTTTTAAAAGGGGGTATCCTTTTAAAAAATACAGTTTTTTCATATAAACCGGCCGGCAATATATTTTTTAATATTTTACTATTTATTTAACTGTTGTATTAAAACCTAGTACAGCATTAAAATATGACCAATAATTAATAATCAAATTAATTACCAAAAAAGGACAATAATTAAGATTTTACTTAATTCAAATTCCAAATTTCAAATGTCTTTATTACTGTAGATATTTACATATACTTAGCAATCGTCATTTTTTGCCACTTCTCTGCATTGGACGACTGTGGGAGAAGAAGGGCGTAGAAACTCCCACAGATTGATTTTTAGATCTCTTTTTAAAAACTGCTTATGCTTAACTAATACAAAATATAATATTAAGTCATTATCATAATTAATAAGCAGGAATAAATAATTACAAAATTATTAACAGCAAGGTCTGTGTTGAGCCAGATTAACCCCATACAGTTCCATCATTTAAGTAATCTTGAACATTGTGATATCCCTTTTTCGACAAAGTCGCTTTAAAATGGTTTTTAAATTGCTCAAACGGCAATTTCAAGATCTCCAGAGGTATCTTGTTGTAGTAGAGAATGCATTGACCCTTGAAAGAATTGCTAACCTTCGCGAGTCTAAACTGGGGCGCAAGTAGTCTGTGATTATTTCTTAGGTTAACATTACAGCTATCGCTAAGTTTGGGAAATTTTGTAAGGTTCTTGCGTACATACATTATATTTTCGAAAATAAATTGATAGCTACAGTTAGTATGTCAATTACTTTAAAAAGCTCTCTTAAGGAGTCTGTGCGTTTTAAATTATAAATTGCTCGAATAGCTCTTTACCGTAAAATAAAAATAGTTGGAATATCCGCTGCTTTCCCCCACAACAAGATACCATAGGACATGACACTATGAAAGTAACTAAAATATACTAGCCTAGATGTAGCCGTATCCGTGTTTTGTCTGATATTCCTAATAGCGTAAGCCGCAGAACTTAATTTACCAGCCAATTTTTCTATGTGGGGTCCCCACTGCAATTTGTTATCAATGGTTATTCCAAGACGCTTCGTGTCATTTACTAATTCTAACGTATTGCTGTCCAACACTAAACTGGTCCCAACTTGCCTGACATTTGGAAGTGAGAATTTGGTACATTTGGTTTTACCAGCATTTAATAATAAATTGTTAACTGTGAACCAATTCAAAGTTAAAGATAATCATCAAAATCTTCTTTTTGTCTTTCAATTTTGAAGACCAGTGAAGTATCATCAGCAAACAACACTATGTTAGTCAATTTCCCCACCATAAAAGGCAGATCGTTAATATATACCAGGAATAAGAAAGGGCTTAATATGGAACCTTGTGGAACGCCAATTTTTACCGCCGATCCATCAGATTTAACGCCGTTGACTTCTGCCTTTTGAATTCTATTGCTTAGGTATGATCTTAGTAGATCCAGCGCTTTATTTATAACTCCGTAATGATTTAATTTCATTAGTAGCGTGTCATGATCAACACAATCAAATGCCTTCGACAGATCGCAAAAAACACCGATAGCATCCTGTGCGGCTTTCCATGCAGAATAAATATGAGATATAAGAGTAATACCTGCATCCGCAGTCGATTTACCCCTAGTGAAACCGTATTGCTTGGCGTGGAGTTGTTTTGTACGGTTGAAGTGTGAGAGCATTTGATTGAGTATAATCTTTTCAAAAATTTTACTTAGTGCTGGAAGAACCGATATTGGTCTGAAATTTGACGGATCACCCTTGTCTCCCCTTGTTTCACCCTTATTTCATGAGGTCTGGGAAAGCTCCATCATCAACACATTTATTTTATTTTAATTATATTTAAGCTAGGTGTGGGGCTATAACAAGTATTATTGAACCAATAAATTTGAATTCCAAATGTTGCCCCATCATTAAATTTAGATTTACCGTTGTTGGCACTGACTTTCTTTAATTTAAAAACTGTATTGAATTATGTTTGAATAATGTTGAAGAAGTCAGAGTAGATTTTCGGGTTCTGTTCATCAAAATCCGGTACTGGCAAACCCATATCTAAGTTTTTCATGTCTAGTCTATGGAATGTAATAGGCCTATAAAATGATGGATCAGTCTTATTTTCACGGGTTCTATTATCGAGCCCACCGAGTATCTGTTGTTTGTAAATGACATGTGTAACATTTTCTCCGAAGGGTCTGTTTACCAGTTTGCAGATGACACATGCCTGCTGGTGTCACATCAGAATGTTGTGGAAGCTCAATTAATAATGCAACGAAATTTTGACCTTCTATGTAAGTGGGCTCACGATGTCGGACTTACTATAAATGCACAAAAAACAAAACTTTTACACATTCATTCCCCTTACTTAAAAACCTTTACCATACCGAACATCGTTGCCCACGAACACCAATGTTTACATAACAACAATCACTATACTAGACATGTAACTGTGAGTGTCTAGAACTGGTCAAACAGCATAAGTACCTGGGTCTCATTATAGATAATAATTTAAACTGGGGTCCACATATTGAAAACCTCTGCAATAAGCTTCGAGCAATACTGGCAAGGTTTTGTATAATTAAATATAAATTAACACATAATGGATTAAGAATGATGTATCTATCTCTTGCTGATTCAATAATAGGATACAGATTTAGTAGCTATGGTCGTACCTATAAAACCTATATCGATAGCCTATATAGACTGCAAGTAAGAATATTAAAAGTCATTGTGCCTAGTCATATCAAAGTCAAATACCATGACAACGAAAACGGCTTATTTGACTATTGCAAAATCATAAATACCTACAGTAAAATAAAAATGGCTATCATTACTGAGGAATATGACAACGAGGTTAAACTTATTAAGAAAACCAGGCCTAAGAACTTACGAAACCCTAAATACCTACCTACTTATGAACTACCTACCTATAATAATACCTATGGTAAGCGAACATGGGAATACATGCTACCTGTATTATTAAATGAACTACCTACCGTTACACTGGATAGCATAAGCAATTCTAACAATATTAATAAGCGAAGAAGTGTCATAAAACATTACTTTCTGAAACATCAGCAGCCTATGGCTGTGTGATGTTAAGTAGTTACGTCATACCAATTACAATTATAAATCTTCGATTAGCATTAGTTTGCGAACTCGTCATTCAACGTATAAACCTTCTGGTTTCTGTCGGATGGTTATAACTATTATTTAAAAATAATGTAAATTTTGTCTTGAATAAATAAATTTAAAAAAAAACTAGTAATTTGGAATGAAACTGTTTGACCACTGTGATCGGATGGTAAACAGTGAATGCACAGTCACTAAAAACGTTATCTAAGCAAGTTTGGCTGGTAAGTGTAATTCTAGTCGGCTCTAGAAATACATGACATAAATTAAACGATTTGAACAGAGTTATTAATCATCGCTTCAGTGTTGTATCTACAAGCAGATCTACATTAAGATCGCCACAAATAATTAACTTTTTTCTGTTATTACAAAGTTTAATGAGGGTTTCCTCCATAATTTTCTCGAATATTTCAAAATTGCCATGGCCTTTTTCATCTCTTGGAGGTCTGTAGACACAAACAATAATATGACTATCCAACTCAACACAAAACGTGTTGTAAGAATATCTTTCCGTTGTTTCACCTTAATATTATTTTTTACTTAGATTAAAGAACCACCTCTATCAGCAGTCTTTCTATTGTAACAACTGACAATTTTGTAATTATTTATGTTAAAAGACATCATATTTTCCTTTAACCAATATTCTGTAATACAAATAACATCAGTGTCCGAATTATTAAGAAATAATTCTAATACAAGTTCTTTGCCAGGTAGCCCCTGCATGTTTTGATGGGTAATATTTAAGTGGGGCTTACCCTTTGTCTGAATATTATTTAATATTGGGACATTATTAGACTTTTTTGACTTATTTAATTCGGGCAAGATATTACACAATTTTGATCTCCTATGCTTGCTTGATATTGTATTGATATGCCTGTATTGTATTGATACTCCTTGGTGAAATACTATTTGTGTGTGGGGTGGGTATGACAGAATAAAGACAATTGCTTTCACGTGGTCAACATAGTGTTTTCTCTTGTATATCACATGTATGTAAATCACAATACTGGGGGACGATTTTTTTTATTATTTGCGACCATATGTTTCTTAGGAAAAGTTGTTCATATTGATGGGTATATATGGGTAATATCATTCCCCAATATATAGAGGCTGTCTAAAACCACAGCTTCTATGATATGGTAATGTATCGCGTCACGCTATTAAGGCCAGCTAGATGGCCCAAAGACTCAGTAGCAGAATACATCTTTCGCAAAATGTACCCTTTGGAATATCCATCGACTTTGCAAAATGCACCTTTCGCAATATGTACCCTGTGGAATATGTTTGCAAATTTAGCAAAACGTAACTTTCGCAAAAAGCACCTTTCGCAAAGTGCTTATTTAGCAAATTTACCTTTCTCAAAATGTATCTTTCTCATATTGAACCATTCGCAAAATGTACCTTCATAATCCTCTCTTAATAATAAACTTTTGAACATAAAGGTACCTAATAAGCGCGGTAATGCTGCCAGTGTGATGAGTACCTTTGGGTCGGGATTGTCCTGGGGCGGTTTATTTGTTTAGTATTGTGTTTTTTATTGTGTGTTCAGTTTTTGTGTCTGTATAGTTTTAAATTATTTGATAATCTTAAATACTTAGGTTATTTTAATTGACGATGCATTTTGAGGATTTTGATTTTATTTCATGTCATTTTGATTGAATTAATTACCTAATAAGTACTTTATACAGGTTCTTACAGTTATATCCATACAAAATCACTCAATATGAGCAGTTGATCAAAGAACTCTGTCTGTATATGGGTAACTGGTATTGTGGATGCTGAAACACTAGTGCAGATAAATAATATGATCTCTAGTGATTCTGACGTACTCGATATATACACGTGTCACTATCATTACCGGCAAATGTGTTCAGAGAGCATTCCACAACACATAAAGCAATGCCCTTAACGCGGAATGATCTAATAGGCGTGGGATCAAGCATAATACATTATTAAGGGTGTATTTTTGAGAAGGTTGCATTTTGAAGAAGATGCATTTTGAGAACGGTACATTTTAAGAAAGGACCAAATCCTTTTTAGGGTTCCGTACCCGAAGGGTTCCAAACGGGACCCTATTACTAAGACTTCGCTGTCCGTCCGTCCGTCCGTCCGTCCGTCTGTCACCAGGCTGTATCTCAAGAACCTGGATAGCTAGAGAGTTGAAATTTTCACAGATTATGTATTTCTGTTGCCGCTATAACAACAAATACTAAAAAACAGGATAAAAGAAATATTTAAGGGGGCTCCCATACAACAATTCTTTCAATACCACATACAAACTTATGGATGCACCTGGTTACGTACATGGAGTGTGAAAGTAACCGCACCAATAACTTTGTAAACAATATTTTGCTGTGTAAAATCCAAACTATTCACTCCACACCATCGCTTCCATTGAACGGTGGTACGGAACCCTTCGTGCGCGATTTAGACTCGCACTTGACCGGTTTTTTATAATTCGTTTGGCTATATATAAAGAGAAATAAAATTAAATAAGAGATAAAATCTTTCAATCTACTTTAAGCTGACCGAAAACAATTTAAGATTTAAACCTTTTCTGTCTATTGAAAAGTGAAAATTAATACCACCGTCTTTTAATTTATCAATGCAACCACGCAACATGATTTGGTTTCGGAATTGTGTAAACTGTGTTGGCTTTACTTTGATCAAGTTAAAAACAACTATGTCCTTTCCTTGTAACAAATAAGTTTGTCAAAACCCTCCTAAATCAAAAAATATTTTTGACCAGCTCGATTGTCCAAATACCCGTATGTGCGATATACGCAACCCATGCCGCACTGAGTGCATTGTCGAACGCGAGACCAGCCCTTAAGAGTTTGTCTCTCTCTCAGAATTTGTCTTTGCTTCATCAGCCATATTAACACGAATTTACCTAAATGTGCTATTATTTATTCATAATACCTAATTATTTATATATAGGTCGCATCTCAAGAGATGGTTATCTGAACTTGAATTTCGAATATAAGTATTACAATTCGGATAAGAAATAAAGAAAACCAATATACCTACTCATAAATATAACATCACAAAAATAAAGTTTTATAGGATCAGTCGTTTGTTCGTCTGTCTGTCTATGCGATGCAGCTGAAGAAAAATGAAGCGTCTAAAACAACGCAAAAATATAATGGGAAAAAGAAACGTTGGAGGTTTACATTTGATATACTAAGCTTCTTTTCGTTCCTTCCCAAAGGCAATCAACGTGAATGACAGTGTTGTGTTTCCTTCATTTGCAGACTTCATCCGCCCAATCTGCTTGACACCGTTCAACATCGATTCGCCCGACCTAGCCAACCTCCCCCTATCCGTCGCGGGATGGGGTCGCAACGGCAAACGCAATTCACCGGTCAAACAGGCCACTACCGTCAATCTGGTGCCTCAGAGGAACTGCAAGAGATACTACGGCGACTTGACCAGGCGTCACCTTTGCGCGGCAGGCTATAGAGGCGAAGACACCTGCCAAGGCGACTCTGGTGGCCCTCTCATGATTCTGTATGGAGGGAAGTACTTTGTATCGGGTATTGTGAGTGGGAAAAGATCCGACTCGCCATGCGGAACTTCTGTTCCGTCGTTGTATACAAATGTATATCAGTATTTGGAATGGATTAAGAGCAATATTAGGGAATGATGTCTTTGAACATTATTATGCATGGACTACTGTTTCCGTTGATAACATTATGATAAAATGTCTCAGTTTTTTTTCTTCATGTTAGTTATAATAATTCATGATTTCAAATAAGAGCGACAATACATATTCACCTACCTCAGGTTCAATGTGCTTATTGGTGTTTTATTTGTAGAGATCAGAAACACATTTTCGCGAATAGTGGTACTTAGAAAATATAAACAAGCTATTTGTGAGTATATATTTTTTCCATTACCGTCTCACAAAACTACGAATATTTAGAAACTTATATTTTCCCTAGCAAGCCTTCTATTTAGAAAAAGTTTTCATTTTCTCAGCTAACTCAGCTTCGTTTTTTGTTCAAACTATAATTGACAGAGCGCGCGAAGCATTTCCGTTTCAGGATTGGGCAAAAATTATTTCGTATGTCCGGTTTTGTGTCCGGATGTTATCCTCTACAGGCTACATTTCTCAACTGATTATCGCGATTTTTTGTGAGCAGGTTCGATATTAAAAAAATGACGATTCAGTTTTTATTTTTTTTCCAAAATTGTGGAGATGTGGGGGTTTTAAATTTTCAAAAAACCGCTACAGTCCAAACAGCTTGTCGGATTTTAACATATGAGTTGTCGTTGGTTTTGTAGAGACTGTGAAAGTAACAGGCTATATGATTTTAGTGAAAAGTCAGTAGGTTGGTTTTAAGACCGCAAAATGTAGTTTACAAACTTATTGGTGCGGCTACTTTCATACTCCATGTACGTAAACAGGTGCATTGATAAGTTTGTATGTTTTATTAAAAGAAAGTGTCACTCGCGAGGTCTACAGCTCACAGAGCCACTAGCAGTTATTAATTAACTACCACATTCAGGCCCGTGATTAAATTAATCTAACGTAATAATAAAACAGCCTAGAACGCAGAGGGGTACGATAAAGAGAACAAGATACTAGGCCCTTACTTAAGTATGTATTAAGGACCGGCTAGGTTAGCACCAAAAAAGTAGAAGGTTTATAACCAGCAGTGGGCGGAATCTAGCTGCCGATGATGGTGGAGTATGGTACAACGTCTGAATAAAACTTGACCATCGTGCCTGAAAATAACATAGCGTCAAGCCTTTTTTCCATTCTTTTTTTTCCATGGGGTGGCAGAAGCACAATTGTGCCCACTTTGAGCCAGTTATTCAATACTCCATTTTGTGTGACAGGGGGATAGCTCATCGCCGCAGCTATGGAGTAATGAAGGTTTTCTCACGGTGTTTTCAATGACCGCTAGAACGTCCGTATAATGTACTCAAGATAAATTAAGTATCTCATTGGTACATGGTCAGAAATCTAAGCTGCATCTCCTGTGTGAAAAGCAAGCGTGAAACCCCTTAGACCACAGAGCTCTGTCTCATCATTCCTGAATAAGTAGAATGTTTTTTAATAATAAGCCAAATTTGCAAAAACAACAAGTAAATAGTCAACTGCAAAAGACTACCTACTAGGTTATTTGATAACCCCAAAGTCTGTTTTACGTTTATGTTTATGGCACCAATAAAACATGGATCCGCTTTTATGAGACAAATCCTGGTTGCCAAGCGAGGAATTAAGCGATTTTGCGGGGTGCCGCACGTTTGACGGATGATGACAAATGGTTGTGGAAGCGCAAATTCGCGCTCAAGGATTTTAACGAGAGTTCATTTCTTGAGAATTATTTTTTGGATTGAAAGTCAGGAAACCGCGAAGTGATTAAACTGAGCTTCCGCGGTGATTTGAACTGATGAAAATGGACTGATGAAATGGGGCTGACGACAATTGGATGAAACCAAAAAAAAAACACCACTCACTGGCGTCAAAATGGCTTTCATTTCTCGATCGACGCGGCCGCCCGCAGACGTGCGTTACTACAAATCGGGCTAGTAAATTTCTCGTCGCCTCAGTGGAAAAAAATGAATTCGTATTTTTATGAGAAAATTCTACTTACGGCTAACCCAAACCCCCCAAAAAAATGGACGAAATAATGGGAAAAAATGGCAACAAATATAATAATCAACTAATATTTTTTTTCCTACCCAAAATGAGTAAATGATCACCAAAAGTTGCAGAAAATATTAGGGCAAAATACTGCGGTAGCTTAGGTGAAGGGTAAAGGGGGTGAGCGAAGCGAAGCCCCCTTTATCCTTCGTGTTAGGTTGAACATGTAAGAACAACAAAACATACTTTAAACATAAACTTAAGTCCCCAAACATAAAAAGAAGTTTGGTGATCATTTATCCAAAAACAATTTGGTGGAATTCTAGCGGTCGTTTCCAATTTATTGGGAACAGGTGCGTTTTTGGTGATCTTTTAAATATAAGCCGAAAAAAGTGTCAAGCCGTATTTACACACATACGAACAAACACTCGAAAAGCATTTCACACCTACTGGTGCTGTCGAGTAATAAGCGATATAAATTATCAGATATTAATTTGTTAGGTATCGATGTAATTATTGTAACAGTAGGACAAAAAGCACCTTTATTCCAGTGTAACTCAATGGACCTAACTACATATTTCATAGTTACTACACGTCCAGCCGCCAACTATCGCGTCGAAGCTCCGACTGATGTAAACGGACTGATGCACGGTAAGTTTTGTTCTGATGCCAACGGACTGAAGCTGGCGGACTACGGTGCGACCGGAAAATCCGTGGGTTTGTCATCAGTTAAAATTTTCTATACAATAATTCTCACTCACAGTTAGTTTTACTGACTTAGTCCGATTTGATCAGTTCAATCTGACTTTCGCACTTTACGAATATAAAGAATGTTACCCTATCCACACTGCCCTAAATAAACTCACATAAATACAATACTAGCAACTCAACGGAATTCCCTTCCCTTTGTCTTCCCCACACTTCAGTACAAGGAAAACCGCGTCGAATGTTTCTGCAGTGAATAGTGGTCATTCAACCGCCACTTTTAAGGAGAAAGGACTCGAGGGAAATCTGCACACCCTCAGCCGTCCGTCCTGATAATAGTGTTTGCTCATTTGAGTGGTCTTTGGTATTGTGTAGCCGCTCTGTAATGGTGCTGGAGAACGAGGATTCACAAGGACTTGCCTTACCGAAGGGTAATGCCGTGAGGCCTGCATGAGAAATCTCAGCTTGGATATAACCCCCAGTTTCTGAAAGAGTTGTCAAATGTAACAAGCGATTTATCGATCATTAATTCAAAATAGCGGCATGTGATTGGCTGAAATGCGTTTAACAAGAGTCTAACAAGTTGTCACAGCTAATGTTCCTTTCAGAAACCGGGAGTGTCATCACTAACATTGCTATAAAACAGCTCTAGCATAACTTTTTTTCTGATTCCATTTACATAGCAAGAAGAACCTTATCTAGGTGCTGCGACATTTTCGAACGCGAGTTAACACTAAAATCGAGTAAACTCCATACTTTATTTTTTATGACCTCTCTTTCCCGCGTAGGGTAAGGTGAGAGAGGGGTGACAGTTCGCTCAGAGCCGAAGAAACTTAGTGCGAACTGTAAGTTTCTTGATATAAGTTGTTCATAATAGTTTATCGTTGCTGAAGTTGGTCAGATAAATAAAAGTAGACCTTTCTTTCCGCTAAGACCTACCTCATTGTGCCTTTCGCTTAATACAAGCTAGATAAATACCGATTCCTTCCTTGATTTGAATGAAATAGGAAGTGATATTGACAATAGACTTCAAATGTTGCTCTTTCATTTGTTTTACTAATGAAATCCAAACGTAGGAAGTAATTAAATCCTAGTTTAACGATGTACAGGGTATAACAGAAAGGTGTAGGCTTATTTTAAGGTCCTTGTATCGGAAAAAATAACAACTCGGTTTGTGGTAGTTGAAATGTTCGACACCAACCATAATAAAATAAATTTCGGAACAGGTTGTTGCGTTAATTGCTGAGGCAGAACAGTGCAAAAATTGTGTTTTTGATTTTTTTTTCAAAAAACACTGATTGTCCCTAATTTCAAACATCATACGGTATTAACATCAATCTTCTTTTTAGATCCCAAGGAATAGCTAGGTTTAGGTGGAAAATATATTTATTCGCTGTCCGTCCGTCCGTCCGTCCGTCTGTCACCAGGCTGTATCTCATGAACCGTGATAGTTAGACAGTTGAAGTTTTTCAACAATTTTCTGTTGCCGCTATAACAACAAATACTAAAAACAGAATAAAATAAATATTTAAGGGGGCTCCCATGCAACTTACGTATTTTTTTCTCGTATTTGCTCGATATTGATAACGGCAACAGGTAGACGCTTGAAATATTCACAGAATATTTAGTTATATATTTACCTTATAAATAAAATTTATAAATAAAAATAAAACAAATATTTAAGGGGGGCTCCCATACAACAAACCTTTTTTTTTTTGCTGTTTTAATAGATAATGGTACGGAACCCTTCGTGCGCGAGTTTGACTAGCAATTGGCCGGTTTTTTGTACCCATTGACGTTTTCAAACATACAGAGTGAAGGAAAAGGATGTAATGGGGCTTTAATGATGGGCATTTTGACAATACATATCCCTTATGGTGTCGTTAAGAACATCATTCTGAACAATTTTTACTATGCAACCGATCTAATCAGAGCAACTTTATGTTTAACTTCTCCATACAAATCAGCCGACCGCCTGCCCGGCCCAAAATGAATGGAATAGGCTAAAATGAAGTTGCTCCGATCAGAGATTGTTAATGGCAAATATAATGAACACAAAAATATTTTTTTCCTACCCAAAATGGCTAAATAACCACCAAAAGTTGCAGAAAATATCAGGGCAAAATACTGCGGTAGCTTAGGTGAAGGGTAAAGGGGGTAAGCGAAGCGAAGGCCCCTTTATCCTTCGTATTTGGTTCAACATGTAAGAACAAAAAAAATAAAACATAAACTTAAGTACACAAAACATAAAAAGAAGTTTGGTGATCATTTATCCAAACACAATTTGGTGGTCATCCTTCCATTTTGGCAGTCATTTCGAATTTATTGGTAGGTAGTAAATTTTCGAATTTTGTGGTAATCGTTTAAACACAAGCCATTGTTAATTGAAAAGTTTAGAATGATGTCCATATCAACCCCTTATAATGGGCTAGTATAATAATAATAATAATACCTTGGACACTATTTACACATATTGATCTAGCCCCAAACTAGGATTCCCTGTATCTTGGGTACTAGACAACGATACACATACTTATATAGATAAATATTATACTCAGATAGATAAACAACCATGATTAGATAAACAACCAAACATGATACAAACATCCGTTCTCGTCAAACAAATATTTGCCCCCACCGGGACTCGAACCCGGGACCCTTGGCTTCGTAGGCAGGGTCACTGCCGACTCGACCATTCGGGTCGTCAAGTATATAATCGCACATCAAAAATACTGATTTACACAGCAAAAAAGGATCAACAAAAACATTTTTTGTGTTTTAAATATGTTATGTGTACTTAAGTTTATGTTTTAAATATATTTTGTTGTTGTTACATCTTCAACCTAACACGAACGATAAAGGGGGATGAGCTAACATCTAAGCTACCGTCAGCATTTTGCCCTGATATTTGCTGTGCAAATCAGTATTTTTGATGTGCAGTTTACTATTTCCCCTTAAAATGTGACTATTTATCCAGTCCATAGTAATAATGATTTCTCTATTTAATATATTTTGCCTGTCTTCGAGTGTGATGAAAATGAGTTTTAATTATAAAATAAAAAGATTTACGAGACCACAGCAAGGACATAATTTACGGTCGCTTTCGTCACTGATCCCAAAGAAAAAATTGCAGGCGATGCCTCTATCGCTCGCTCGTTCCCAGTAGGGGCTAAAATTTATGTAAAATCAATGCGACGAATATAACAGTAGGCAAGTGCATTTTTTTTAAAACAGCATAGAGGGTTCCGAACTTTCTAAAAAAATCACCAATTACTGAGAAAATGTGAATTTAACAATTTTAGGGTACTATCTTGATAAGTAGGTTACATACATTAACTAGGTAGGTATACTAAATATATATAGTTATTTGTGTCCTATTAATATTATTTCACTTTATTAACATCATAAGCAGGCTAAATCAGCATTATAAGGAGAGTAATGTTTCAGTTAAATCCTAGTGTGGGGCCAGAAGCAATAGTGTCTTTATATACATGTTTATTATTGTTTGTTTGTTTATAATAAACGTTGCAAAATTGTGTATTTTCTGCTTAGATATCACGTTTTGGTTTTTATTTGAGTGACGGCTTTTGCAATATTTTTGTCACAGTGGTTTAATGTGGTACAAAGAACAAGGTTTATTGTCGTAGCTACCCCCTTCTTAAGTCACACAAACACAGCTCTTGTGTTGCAAGAGAGACAGCATGACAGCATTGGCTTTTTTATAACCGTTGTAACCCTTTCGGCAAGGAACCCTAAGGACAGCGCTGGCGTAAATATTGCCGGTCAATCACAATTAGTTGGTGTCCCGTCGGATTTTGCTGGATTTGCCAATCTGGTTTGTGTACCAAGCGTGTTCGACGCTTCTGAAGAATGGGAATCGATGTATGTTGGTACATTTGTCAACGCAACAGAAGTTTGTGGATAATTTAGTTAGTAAACATTTATACTACATACATTGCCTGTGGCCACACTCTTGGATACCCTGTGACGGGGGACAAACTATGTACGGACCAATTCATCCGAACAGAGGTTTGTTCCATTATCTTCGTCTTTTGTTAAAGTTAATCTCCATAGGCGTCCACGTAGGGAATACTGGATTATTATCAAAATGCAACAAATATATTGTTTACCAATATAACTTCGTATCATCGTACAGTTGATTAAAATAAATAAAGTAAATAAAAGTAAGGACTACCAATTACGATAAATGCTCACCAAATATCGTACCTACCGCCATGTATTTTCACAGAAATGTATTGGTTACTGTAGGTCTGTTTCTGTCCGAATAAATCAAGTTTACAATATAATTTGGAGCCGAAGAGAAAAATACAGTTTAGTACCTATAAAATAGGGTGTAAAATTTTGGTCAACATTTAGTAAATTGTGGATGAAAATATATTTGTAGATATAACGTTTTACTCAATTTGGTAAACAATCAAACATAAGCCAAAAATAGTGATTTTTATAGCATTGGCGATTCAAAAGCGTGCGAACATGGCATTTGCTGATCCCCGAGCAAGGGCGTAGCCCAAGACGGGAAGACAACGTACCTAAAAGTCATCTGAATTTATAATACCGTCCAACGGAGACCCAACACTTCAGCAATTCCAGAGGATCTACTGAATTAAGTAGGTACACAACAACGGCGATTTAAATTTTAATAATCCGAGCCGTTTTAACACGGTTCTCGGCAGGAAACAGCATTATGCCGGACGATAAACTGAAACATTATTCGGTGTTAAATATACATACAGCGAAACCCGAAGCCCCGTTACATATGTAACATGCACGCAACTAGATCTTGTTTATCAGAGATTAGTCAGTGATCTCCCGTCATTAGTGTGAGGCGGTCAAACATTTCCGCTTATATTTCTCAAGAGAGGGTATTCCGTGAATACCGTGAAGAATGTCGCTGAAGCGAGTCGTGGCAATAACAGGGTGTGATAGTGGCCTTGGCTGGGCCCTAGCTGCCAGAACTGCTAGGGAAGGCATCGTCACAGTAGCTGGAATGTACAATGGTACGGACAGTACAGCTGCTAATGCCTTAAAGGACCTCTGCGCATATCCTTGCGACCTTGATGTGACCAAGACTGAGAGTGTCGATGGGTTTAGGAGGTTTGTTGACAAGCTACTGAAGGATAACCCTGACTACCGTAAGTAGCGTTGTTTATATTTATAACGAAGTAAATAAGTTCAAAACTAAAACCCGGATACATACTAAAACGTCGCGCTACTTTGCGCTACCTACCACACGCCGTCAATATACGGTTCGAACGATTCGCAAAGAAAGTAATACATATGTAAATATAAGTCTGTGTTTGTATGTACCTATGTTTGTATATATTTGGAATGTGCTAATTAACTACTTTGATATCCAACACGGCCTTGTTTTAAAAAAAAAATTTGACATTTATGGACGATCAAGACGCTTCTAACGATACCTCATTTTTCAAAATTCTGATAAGTAGTTTAGATGTTCTGGTGCTGCAGATGAACATGCATACATACATTACATACCTACAGACATGCATGCATGCACGCTTACATACCTACATACATACATACATACATACTTACATACATACCTACATCCATTATGGTCATGTTTTTATTTGTAATTAATTGTATTTAGCATAGGTTTTCAATTTAAACAGAATACTTAATATTTTAGAATCATTCATTGTAAATGATTCTGGAAAGTAAACATATTATTATTATTATTATTAATACATACAGAGGTAGGTATAGGAAAAATACATAACTATTATTTGCCGTAGTCAAGTTTTGGGAACTGAAATTGTTGTTGAATGCGAATAAAAAATGCTACACCCAGAGATGGCCAATTGCCCTCGATAGCCCACTATTATTTACAAATGGCTGGTATTTAATCGCACATCAAAAATACTGATTTGCGCAGCAAAAAAGGATCAGCAAAAACACTTTTTATGTTTTAAATATTTGATAAGTACTTTAGTTTATGTTTTAAGTATTTGTTGTTGTTCTTACCTGTTGAACCTAACACAAATAATAAAGGGTGCTTAGCTTCGCTCACCCCCTTTATACTTCACCTAAGCTACCTCAGCAAATATAAAGGATATTTGCTGCGTAAAGCTTTGGTCTGGTGATCATGACGCACAACGCTGCGGTATGCGTCGCAACGCAGCGTCACGACGCAGCAGTTAGCGTCTCTGCGGAGAGGTGGTCAGTTGATTTTGCCGCAGCTACCAAGGTAGACGTGAACATGAACAATTTTTCTGTAATTTGTGCTTTGCTTGAAGAGGAGGAAGAAGAAGAATTGTTACTGCTTCTGAATAGACAATAAAGAAGGATAGTTGCGAACGAATTCTATTAAATTGTCTTCGAAAAATTCCATATTGTTGACCCGTGAAGCACACCGCACACCGCAGCGTTGAACCGAGAATGACGCCGCGCTGTGCGGCAGTACACCTCCCCACTTCACCGCGCTTGCCCCTCGCCGCTGACGCAGACTGCGACGGAACAAGAGAACATTCTCGACGTTTTTCATATGATTGAGTGTCCGGCAACGCATACCGCATATCGCAGCGTTGTGCGTCATGATCACCAGACCAAAGCTTAAATCAGTATTTTTGATATGCAGTTTAATTAATATTCCCTTTACCTATAAATGGTCTGTTTACTAAAACTGAAAAAAATCAGTCTTGCTGACTCAGTTATACCATGCCTTTAAATAGATACAGTTACGTTTTATTCCAGGACTGTACGCCATCGTGAACAACGCAGGAGTGATGACCATAGGAGATTTCGAGTGTCAAACGATGGAGATGATCGAAGAAACTATCAATATCAACTTGCTAGGCGCCATGAGGGTTATCAAGGCATTTGTGCCTGACCTCAAGAGGAGTGCTTTGGAGGTAACAGCCTTACAAATACAAATGTAGAGTACCTACATTCATAGCCATAGAGTTTGTAAGGGGATTTATATCCCAAAGGGAATTAAGGTCTTACCTTGCGTAACAATAGGTCGTTTTTTGACGGGCGGGGGTCGCGGGTTATGTTATGCTTTATACAATTAAGCAGACCACGGCTGGAAGTTCCACGTCAACCCCACCCCACCTTACCTTTGTTTTGATGCAGATGTCACTGGTAAAATAAAACAAACTTTTGTATTGAATATTTAATATTGGCTTTCTTTTTTTTCCAAATATCCGAACTATTAGGTATTAGATATATAAAAATAATTACATAAAAAAATACAAACGTTTTCCCGCCAAACCTGGTTAATATTTGAACGCAAGTTTGTTTTTACAGGTCTCCATATTGCCCAGGATAATCAATGTCGCCAGCCATTGCGGCCTGCAACCGTTGCCTGGTTTCGGGCCCTACAGCGCTAGCAAGGCTGGCTTACTTGGCTTGACGAAGGCGCTGCGACTGGAGTATTTGTATCAGGGGCTGATCGTAGTCGGATTTATTCCAGGTAAACTAACAGAAAGCGTAGCTTTGTAAAGCCGCGCGAAAGGTGATGTCTCTTGAGAACTTGTATAGGAATTGTAATTATTGTACTGTGGTACCTACAACACCTCCTAAGACAAAAACTCCGATTTTCAAATATTGCTGGCTTTATTTTATCTGTTATTTTTTAATTTTATTTAGAAAATAAGATTTCACTGATACCTATCGGCGGAAACTAAACATCACTATGTCAATGTCATAGCTATATTGTAGAATGCATTTCATGAAATAGCCAACCATGGATTGATAATTTCATAAAATGGCAATAATTTCATGATATAGTCAATTATTAAATTTTAAAAGCATTTTTATGGAGTGGTGTGTTTTGTGTAAAACTAACACGAAGACTATTCGGGGGCTTTGCTGCGCTCGCCCCCTTTAGTCTTCACCTAAAATGCAGAGTTTTGCCCTAAAATATTTCATAAGTTCTAATTCAACCATGGTTGGCTATTTCATGATATAGTCAATTCTACGATATCGTCACGTACGACATCAACACAACTCACAAGACACTATATATCAAAGCTCTAATTACACCTTGCATTAAGAGTAATGCAAGGTGTAATAGTTTCCCCAAAAAAAATACCAATGTAAGTGATAGGATCGCTTAGCGCGCCTAATTAAAGTTCTGTGTAGTACCTACATACTTAGCCATATAAGTTTTTTGTTCAATAGGCGTTTTTTATATTAGTACTTTAAAGGGCAAAGGCATCGGTGGGGACACTAATTAACTACATATATATTTTTTTTCGCTGTGCCCATCTTAACCACCCGCACCATAATATTTCAGGTGGTTTTGTCGGAGCCAGCAACCTGATGTCAGCACAGGTCAACAAAAGTAAAATAATGCTGGAAAATCTCAACGAAAAGCAGAAAGTTCTATATGAGAAGCGGATAAAATCACTGGCAACCTATCTGCAGCCTGTAGCCAGAAACATGAGCTATGATTGCCTGAAGGACCAAAATATAATCGAAACATTTATGAAAGCAATCAATGATGAAAAACCTAAGCCGGTTTACAAAGTGGAATCATGGCGATATACATTTTATTACAGTATCTTGAAACTACCTCTACCAGAAACTGTACGCTATTGGATAATAAAGAATTTTCTTAATTTTCCGGTTTAAGTACAGAATTGTGTTTTGGATAATAAAGAATTTTCTTAATTTTCCGGTTTAAGTACAGAATTGTGTTTCTTTTTATTTCTTAGGTAAGATACCAGCTAGTTAGTTAGATATAATATGTAGTAAATGGACCGTAGCGATATTTGTTTCTATATGTGGCTTCCACATAATGCCTAGCCAAACAAAATACGAACTCTTCAACTTCATTTTCACATGTAGGTATTTCAATTACGCTACATTTTTTTTTTTTTACTATTTTTGTGCTAACGTGCAATCAGTGCGTACACTTTAAGCAGTTCTGGTGCATGATTAAGTGGCGTGCTAGGCAATCCCTTCCACTGTCGGGTGCCTAATAAGTGTGGGTTAGATGGCGTCCCATACATGCTTCCTCTTCAGCCGTCTTATAGTAGGGGGAGCGCCCAGTGCCGAAGCAAGCTCGTTTTGGTGGCGGTTAATCCTTCCCTCATAGGTTTTGGTCAGGTGGTTAACTTCTTCTTTGACAGTAGGCATCCGTAGGTACTTGTGTACTTCATCGTTTCTGGTGAACCATGGTGCGTTGACGATGCTTTTGAGGACGTAGTTCTGATATCTTTGAAGTATTTCCACATTGGAGTGACTTGCTTTCCCCAACAGCTGTATTCCATAGGTCCAGACTGGCTTCAGTATCGATTTTTAAATAAGCAATTTATTGTTAACTGACAGCCGAGACTGCCTACTCATGAGCCACTGGAGGGACCGACTTCTGTGGTTCAGCTCGTCTCTTTTCTTCTGGATGTGCTCTCGCCAGGTTTGTCGCCTGTACAAGTGGAAACCTAGGTACTTTACAACTGTCTTATGTGGCAGAACATCTTCACCAAGTTTTACTGATGGGCAATCGCCTTTCCTCAATGTGAAGGTGAAGTGATTTGATTGCACTGGCTTTTATTCTCCACTTTTCCATCCAGCCATGCACTTTATCTAGATGCTTTTGCAGGGTTTTTGATGCTGTCTCTGGGTTTTTGCTAGAGGTCAACACAGCAGTGTCGTCTGCAAAAGTAGCTGTCATCACAGTTTTCGATTCTAGCACATCTGAGGTATAGATCAGGTACAAAGTAGGCCCCAGAACTGATCCTTGTGGTACTCCAGCTTTGATTTCCGAGAATGTTCCGAGAATGTGATTTTGACATAAAATATCCGACTTTCTATGTAGGACTTTAGAAGAAGATACATATTATGCGGTAGTAGGTTCTTCAGCTTGAATAGTAGTCCTTCATGCCAGACCTTAACAAACGCTTGCTGTACATCCAGAAATACTCCAGAACAGTATTCCTTTTCTTCCAGCGAAGTACGTATTTTTTCGCACACTCTGTGTACCTGCTCTATTGTCGAGTGGTGACTTCTGAAGCCGAACTGGTGATCTGGAATAATTTTGTTGCTTTTCATACAGTCGTTCAAACGGCGCGATATTATCTTCTCGAATACTTTGGACAGCAACGGCAGCAGGCTTATTGGTCTATAGGATGATACCATATGCTCTGGTTTTCCAGGTTTCGGAACCATTGTTATTTGGGAGACCTTCCATATTGCGGGATAGTGTGAAGTCCGTAGAATACCATTAAATAGTTGGTTAAGGAACATTATGCACTTTTTTGGTATTTGTCGCAAAACCTCAGCTGTAATCAAATCAAATCCCGGCGCCTTTTTAAGTTCTAGGTTCAGTATTGTCTGACGAACTTCCTTGGGAGAACAGCAGCGTAGTGGTGGGCTGAGTTGTAGGTCACTTTCGAGAATGGATCTAATTTCTTCGTCTATCCTGTCACTCTCTGCACTGGTGTTTGGTGTGAACACGTCGCTTAAAAAGACTCTGTACGCCTCGGCTCTCTCCTCGCCTGTTTTTGCCCATGTCCCATCATCTCTTTTTAGCGGGTACTGTGCTAGCTGTGGTTTATAACTGAACTTAATGGCTTTCCACAGGGAATGTTCGTTATTTGCTTTGGGGCTTAGCGACTCTAATTGTTGTTGCACTGTGCCGTTTTCGATTTCTGCTAGAAATAATTTCAGATCTGCAGCTGCTTTCTTGAAAGCCTTCTTGTCTAGCGGGTGTCGGGTAGAGTGCCATATTCTTCTAAGTTGCCTCTTTCCATTACTCTGCGTCTGACTTCCTGGGGGAGGTTGCGGTTGGTCTTACAAAATTTTCTATCCAGTGGTGTAATAAGCCAGGCTGCAGTTTTTAATAGGTTTGTGATGTAGACAGTGGCCGATTCGACATCATCTTCAGTTTTTAGGGGAACTTTCAGAGTAATGTTTTCCTCTAAGTAGGTACTGCCGAAATTTATCCCAGTCAGTATTTTTGTTGTATAGGAAGGGATTTGCTGGTCTATCAATCAATGTGGTGCTGATGGTGGCAATGACTGGTGTATGGTCTGAGGATGAATCAAGACAGCTTTCCACCTTCAAATAGTAAGACTGTATTCCCTTGTAGATGAAGAAATCCAGTAAATCAGGCAACTTGTTGGGATCTGTAGGCCAATAAGTCGGTTGACATGTGGTAAGGGCATCAAGATTGTTTTTGTCAACACTTTTCTTAAGGTTGCTTCCTCGAGTTACTGTCAATCGGGAGCCCCATACAGTGTTTTTCGCATTCCAATCACCTCCAGCGATGAATCTGTTTCCCAGGGTCTTGAAGTAAGCCGTAAAAACTTCATCATCAATTTCAGCTATTCTTTTCTTTTTTGGCGGGCAGTATATGGATGATAGGGTCAGAGAGCCATGTTTGTCATGGACCAAAATTGTTGTTGCCTGTATTTGTGCAGTCCGAAATGCAGGTAGTTGGTGGTGTTTCAGGTTATTCTTGATAAGGATCGCGCTTCCCGCGTGAGAGGTATTATCAGGGTGGTGAGTTGTATATGTGCAGTATCCTTTCAGCCTGAAGTCAACGTTGTCTGTGAGGTGGGTTTCTGTTACCAGTAATATGTCCAGGTTGTGTAGTTTTATTAGGCTGTTTACTTCGTGTTCAATTTAAATGATCACCAAAATATTTTAAAATAAAAATCGAAAATATCAGGGCAAAATACTGCGGTAGCTTAGGTGAGGGTGAGCGAAGCGAAGCCCCCTTTATCCTTAGTGTTAGGTTGAACATGTAAGAAGAACAAAAAATACTTAAAACATAAACTTAAGTACACAAAACATAAAAAGAAGTTTGGTGATTGTTTATCCAAACATAATTTGGTGATCATTTATCCATTCTGGCAGTAATTTTGAATTTATTGGTAGTAAATTTTAGAATTTTTTGGTAATTGTTTACACACAAGCCTTTAAATTATAATAATATATAGGAATAATATTGTCTGTCACCTAAATTTTGTAAATTATGACACTAAACTGCTATACCCTAGTCCGTAAGAAATAAATCAAAACGATAGATATTTTACCTAATAATGCATCAAAATGTCTTCCCTACTAAGGCTTGATGCGGTAAGCGAAGCGAAGGCCCCGTTAGCCTTTGCGTTAGGTTGACACATGTAAGAATAAAAACCCTCAATCGCTAACCAATTTGCAAAAGTTTGGCGATACACATTATGTGGCCTATCTACTATTTAGGTAATCAATTTAATAACTTGACCAAATTTTATTTCTTAGTGATTTTAAATTAATTTTAAATGACCAATTTTATATTATTTAGTGATGCAATTTAGGCGACAGATCAATTTTTTTTAGAAAACAATATGATTTATTAATCATCTTTTATTAAGAGCCTATTATGTCCTCCTTCTGACCTAAGGCCTCTCTTCCACTTTTCCACTCTATCCGATCCCATCCATCCAGTTCTTATCTGTAGTCTGTGGCTTTCTTGGCCCTACGATTCGGCTGTATTCAAGCAACGTGGTTGGCCCAGACCCACTTTAATTTTGCAGCCTTCTGAGCTACATCTATTATCTTTATCCTAGCTCTGTATTGAGGATCCGGTCTAAAAGCAGAACACCGAGCAAGCTGCTTTCCATGGTTCTCTAATAATATTATTTATTCCCTTCGAGCAAACTTGGGTACTACAGTACCCAAAATCCCGTTATAGGTTTTGAATATTATTGCAATGGCATAAGGTTCAAAATACCGACCCCTGATAAAATCAAAAATAATTTGAGGGGTTATCAAAAAGGCAAAAAGTTAGAATAAGTAACGCCATCTGTCTGTCTCATTCGAGTCAAGATTACTTTACCATTACGCCATCTTGTGGTGCAATATTGAACTTTTTCCTGTTTGAACCCATCGTGTCTATTTTGAAACGTAATTGAACCACGCTTCTATTTTAACCTGGTTAAAACAACGTTGTTTTTTTTGACCGTGTAAAGACATAAAACGCTGTACTAAACTACACCAGCGTGCGGCAACTGCTGGCTGCTTGATTGACTGACAGACACCTGAGTGACAGGGTGACAGGCAAGACTAAGACGACCGTATTGTTTTGAATTGAACACCAAACTGACCTAAAACATTGCGTTTGTGCGTTCTAGTGATTCTTTCTCGAGAGGAACAGTTTTGTAAAATAGTCCACAGTGTCGATAAGGGGGCGGAACATTATTTTATAAGTGGAGACCTAACATTTAGCCATGGAAGTACAATTTGGCCCTAACTCCGTAGACCAACCGGTAAGCATCGCAGCTATGTAACTTGTAGTAACCCTAAGCCTAAACCATTACTAGTTCCTTGATTTTACCTATTAATAAACTGATAAGTTAACTTTTACTATACATAATGCCCATGACCATAACTAAATCTTTATTAGGTTAGGTTATTAGGTTGGTGTTTTTACAAGGCAAACATTTCATTTTCCAGACATTACTTTATAAGCTGCAACGTAAGATCAAAGTGTTCAACACAAGCAATGCGTTGCCAAATCGTGGGTACAGCTTGGTGGCTGCTGCCAGTAAATATGGCATTGTTTTTGTAGCATCTCCTGATGGCACTCTTTCAGGTAAGAAAATACTTAAAATAATGATCAGAAACTATGTAGTGTAGGAATCTATCCCAGCATCAGATGCACAATATACATCTAGATTGTTGTTTATAATATAATGTAGGGTCATTGTGCGGTTGGAGTGTAGATAAGAGGGAGAAATATGTTTTTCTGTCTGTAAAAAAACGACTGTTTGACTTATAGATTTGCAATATCTCATTAATGATGATTAACAGGAAAAGGTGAAAAAATATTTTTTGTACATTATATTATGATTGCCAACTTAATGTTAAACTGTTTTTTGATTAAACATACCATTTACCAGAAAAATGCAAAAAAACAATGTTTTCACCTTTGGCTTTGAATATTTTTTTTACCAGTAGTGGGCTTGGTGAAGATTTTGATGAGTATTTTCAGCTCAATTCATGCAACCTCCAATGACTACTTTGACTGGAATATAGTAGTATAGAAATGATAAAAATTGATGTACGCAAAATCACTTAGAGATCAGTGATCACCTGTTTTCCATCCATTTTTGATAGGGCCGCAAACTGACCCCTTCTACTGACAACCAGTTAGATTGCGGCCACATGGACATTTTTCACAGCATTAAATAATATATGTGCGGCTGTAAACTAACAGTGCAGGAATATCAGATCCCCAAATGTTAATACAGGTCTACAATCATGAATCTTATACTCAAAGCAAAAATAAAGAAGAAAAATATATTTCATTCATCATGTCAGTTATTCGACCACCCGGCCGCAATCTAAAGTTATTGCGTTTTTATTTATCAGTTCGCGGGCACATATTGTTTCACTGTTTTCTTCACATTTTCAATTGTATTAATTATACCTCAAATACAAAATCAGCATGTATAATCATAATAAGTAAAGAGCACAAGAATATATTCACTTCTAAAGCAGCACATGCTCACTATTTTTTTCTCAGTTTTGCGAACATATCGACTCGGGCAGCACATGAGTCCAAATGAATGAAATCATCTGGTTACCTGATCAATCTTTTCCAGCCATATTGTCAATTGTAAGACGGGCTGGTTTCCGCAACTCGACGACTAAAGCGCCTATTTTGCGTGTGGGTGGGAATGCGACATCATTCGAGCCAACCCAACTCCTCCAGGAACGCCAGTAGGCCCTTTACGTTACCGACTATCCCTGGAAGGTCCCTCGATTGACCGAGGTGTTTAGCCCTGTAGTCCGCTACTCCTGTGCACTCCATGAGGACGTGAGCAGCCGTTTCTTCTGCCTCCAAGCAGGCTCTGCAAAGGGGGCTGTCAGTAACACCTAGGACATATAGATGTTTATTAAAGAAACCATGGCCAGTAAGTGCTGCAGTTACCAGTCGCATGCGCGGCCTACTAAGTCGAAGCAAGGTCTTAGCCAGCCTAGCGCTAGGGGACGGCAAGGCCAGCTTGGCCTGCCTGCACTCCTCATGGTTTTTCCAAAGAGTGGCATGATCATTCCTGGTCGACTCTCTCAGAAATGAGCGTACCATCTTGAAGGTAAGAGGGATGATGACCATACGCTGTCAAGCTGGATCCTTTACGCGCCAACTCATCCGCTGCATCGTTACCTCTTGATCCGCTGTGTCCTTTTATCCATTGAAGGATTACGCGGTTATGTTGACATACCTCCATTAGTCGTTTGTGACACTCGTAGATTAGCCCTGAGTTAGTGTTGCTATTTAGGGCTTGTAGGACGGCCATGCTATCCGAGAGGATTCGAATGGAGGAATCTCTTACCTTTAGAGATGATGCCCATGCATTCAGCTTGAAAGACAGTATTATGGGCACCCAGTGGAATGGCTATCTTGATGTTTAGGTCCTCCGAGAAGGTGCCTGAACCAGTGCCTGCTTCAGTTTTTGAACCATCGGTAAAAATTCTGAGCTCTTTAACGTCGAGCCCCTCAACCCGATGGTCTTCATGTAACTGTATATTGTATTTTTTGTCAAAAACAAATTGTTTAGGGATTCTGTCACTGCAAGCCATAGAGATGGGAATTTTTTTGTAAACTTCCCCTAGGATGGCGGTGTGTGAGGTCCTGTTTTTCCTCCAAAGTCCTAAGGTGTTGAGTCTCACCGCAGATGACGCGGCCTCCTGCTTAATATACAGCTGGAGTGGCGGAAGACACAGCATGGCCTCCATTGCTGCTGTTGGAGTAGTTCTCATACTACCTGTGATAGCCATGCAGGCCAGCCTTTGGAAGCTTTGGAGTTTGCTTACCATTGTGGTTAGTTTGGTCCTGGTCCACCACACCACAGCTCCGTAGCAGACAAGAGGACGGATCACCGTTACGTACAGCCAAAGAATGATGTTGGGAGAAAGTCCCCACTTTTTCCCCACCATTCTCCGACACTGCTAGAAAGCAATACTCGCCTTCTTTAGTTTGTTGTCGATGTGGCTACTCCAGTTGAGCTTGCTGTCCAAGGTTATGCCCAGGTACTTCACCTCAGTTGCTAGCTGGAGTTCCGTTCCAAAGAGCTTAGGTAGGGTATACCTACCAAGAGCCCTATTGTTAGTGAACATGACCATTTCTGTTTTTGTTGGGTTAACCGCCAGGTCATATTCTAAACACCAGCGCTCCACGATGCGAAGAGCTGTTTGTTTAAGGTTGCATACTGTGCTCGCGAATTTACCTGTGATGAGGATTACCAAATCGTCGGCGTATCCTACGGTGTAGTATCCATTAGCGTTAAGCTTGGTAATCAGGTCGTTAATGACCAGATTCCACAGAAGCGGGGAGAGCACTCCTCCCTGCGGGCATCCCCGCACTACCTCCGCCGACAGGGACTCTCCAGCTAGACGCACGATACGTTTGTTAAGCATGTTTGTGACCCAGTTGCTTACAGCTGTTGACACCCCATGCCTTGTTAGAGATGCACTTATACTGCTATGCTGCGTCTTGTCAAAGGCACCTTCTATATCAATAAAAGTTCCAAGACAGATGCATTTGTTTTGAATCGCCTCTTCAATTGTGGATACAACTGCATGGAGAGCTGATTCAGTAGACTTACCCAAACTATATGCATGCTGACTCTTGTGTAAGGGTATATGTTTTAACGCTCCATCTCTCAGGTGTCTCTCGCACAAACGTTCGAGAGTCTTAAGCAAGAACGAGGTGAGACTAATCGGCCTGAAAGATTTAGCGTTAGTGTAGTCGCTCCTTCCTGGCTTCGGTATGAAAATTACGTTTACTACTCTCCACCTTTTGGGAACGTATCCGAATCTAAGACATGCTTTCATGATTCGGACCATTATATTGATGACGGGTTCCCCACCCCACTGTAGAAGTGCTGGGAAGATTCCATCTGGTCCTGCTGATTTAAAAGGTTTAAAGCTATTAATGGCCCATCTCACCTTGTCAACAGTGATAATATTATTAGTTATGTCTAAGTGGTCGACAGCTTCATGGTGAACCTCTTCCGGCCACACAATCTCTTGAATAGTTCTACTTCCGGGAAAGTGAGTTTCCAACAAGAGACTGTGTGTTTCTGTGGTGGAAGAGGTATATGTTCCATCGGGTTTTTTAAGCGACCCTAGCCTGGAGTTGCCTTGTTGAGCTAGTATTTGCCTTACCCGATTTGCTTGATCAACGGTTTCAATGTCGCTGCAGAATTTCCTCCATGAGTTGCTGCTTTTGAACCGTAGTCGTTTCTTGTACTTGGATTTGGCATCTTTATAGTTGTCCCAATCCTCATCAGCACTGGTGTTCATCGCCCTGTTTAGCAGTCTTCTGATCTTAGCACGCATCCTATCTAAATCAGGACCCCACCAAGACTGCCCCTTGATGTTGGTAGGCGCTGGTGTGCTAAGCGGGCAAGTTGAGTGGTAGCAGTCTATTGAAGTATTTGTAAAATCTGTTACCTGTTGTTCGATTTGTTCGGGTCCCTCCGGATCTGGTAGAGTCTCAGCCCAAGCAAGTCTTTCACCTAGGATAGCTCTGTACCTGGTTCTGTCAGTCTTGCGTGGGTTTCTCTTAGGGACAGTTGGGGAGAACGCTGCGTTGATATCGAAGCGTATCCATCGATGATCAGAGCATGACGCGTCGTTGGACACATGCCAGCCCCCAACGTCGTCGGATATGTCCGCCGTTGCCAGGGTAATATCAACGATATTTCTGCTCCGCTTGGTAACAAAAGTTGGTTCAGAACCTATGTTAAGCACATTGAGGTTTGTAGTAAATAGGTATTCAACAAGTGTCTTACCTCTGCTGTTCATATCTGGCATGCCCCACAGTGGGTGATGCGCGTTCGAGTCGGCCCCAACGATGAGCTGGAGGCCCGACTTCTCGCAGTGGTCCACCAGCCGGCACAGGTCGTGTGGAGGCGGGTTGTCCTCCGCAGGCATGTAGGCGGAGGCCACCACGAGTTCGCGGCACCTAGCTGTGTCGGGCAGTTGCAGCCTTATGGCGCACAGGTCCCTGGAACAGAACTCTGTTAATGGCTGTGCTGGGATGTTGTTAGTAGTTATGATGCACGTTCTAGGGTTATCGTGATCAGTTGTACCGAAAAGCTTACCTCTCAAATTGGCAAGCCCTCGAATGCTACCGCGGTTGATCCACGGCTCCTGGATCAGAGCCACGGCAGTGCTGTTTGCCCCCAACCAGCGTCTTAACTGGGCCGTTGCAGTTTGGCTGTGTTGGAGGTTGGCTTGGAGGATTTTACAATCGCGGGAGAGGGACGCCATTTTTGGTCAACCCCTCCTCCACCTCCAAGACGAGTTCCTCCTCCAGCCGCATGGACAGCTCCTCGCCCTCAGAGGGCACCACTGCTGGTTCTGGCTCATCGCCTTCACCAAGCTGCATGGCCTCCCAGTGCGCGTGCTCGTCCTGCGGTTGAGCAGCAGAACTTTCCCCGACTGCATCGGGGCCTGTTTGCTGCCGCTCTGGAGTGGAACTCTAGGGCATAGCTGTTCTAGATAAAACCCCAGTGATGACCAGCTTAGAGCTGGTCTGCGCTACCACCGGTGGTTCCTTCACAAATTTCCCACCGGGTCCCTGAAATTTAAGGTAGACCGAACCACTACCAAAAAGGAGCTGTCTGCCCCTTCCCAGCAGGGTCGGCACCACATCTTCAGGGACGTCTGTGATGAGAAACAGGTTGTCCTGCTGCTCATCCACTTTCTGGAGGAGCCATCGGTCAACCTGTGCCCACTTGTTCATGAAGTGGAGGACTACGCCGACGTCGGGCGCAGACTTCCACTTGCCTCGTTCGTTGGGTATGAGCACCCCACATCGAACTCTGCGGACCATCTCCGATTGGCGTTTCACCACCAACTGTACGTTGGATGGTGTAGACACACCGGAGACACACTCCCTCAGCCAGTTCAGGGAGTACTCGTCCTCCACGAACAGTTTAAGGTGGCCGTCCTCGTAACGAGGCTTGCCACCGAATTTGGGGTTTTCCTTGCTCGGATCCGCCAACGCTTCCCTCAAGATTTTGTCATCAATCTCGTTGAGGATGAGCGTTGACAGATCCTGTGAAATATGACCAGTAGCGACGTCAGTTACGGCGATGTACTGGTCAGATTTCACCTTCTGAGCATAGGACCAGCTCTGCGCGCTTCCGTGCACTGCTTTTTAGGCTCCACTCGAGGAGAATTACTATCCTCTAGTCGAGCCCTCTTAGCAGCCGCGCGCTCGTTTTTGCCGGATCTCTTGGCAGATTTCAACTTCTTGTTAGAAGTTGGACCACCAGAGAACGCTACGGTAGGTTTAGCCCCGTTTGAGTCTAGGGTTGCCCCTTTGACACCACGGGAGCCGGTCACCTTACCCGCAGCTCCGGCTGTATTAACAGCGGGACCGCCATCGGTCGCCACCGTGGCAGATAGAACCCCATCTACGCCGGCAGCGGCCGATGTGGCAGCCAAACGCTGTTTTTTCTTCCACCGACGATTCGCCTTACGCCCTGGTCTGGTTTGCACCGTATTTGGACGTTTAGTCGATGGGCCCTTCCCTTGCAAAGATTGCTTGGGTGGTTTACCCTTTCGACCAACCGTCGTCCAGGCGCTGGCGAAATGCTCGGCGATGTTTGTCGAATGGCTCCGCGCACCGGGTTGCCCCGTGGCCCTGCCTCTCGACTCACTTTCGGGCTTTTTGCAGCTAACCTCCACAGTGGAATCACTACCGGTTTGCACCGGTAGGTCACTGATGGTGGCAGTGCGCCCAGTTGAGGCTTGAGTATCTGCCGAGGCAGATTCTCGCACCTGTTTGGAGACGCTTGCGGTTTTCACCGCTGGAAGCGTTCCAGATGGGTTTTTTGACCTGACACGATCCATAGTCAAATGTATAGAGATTCGTCTACTCGATTTCCCACCCTCCACGGAGCCCGCACAATTGGGAGCGCCTACTCGCTTGGAACAGCTTTCAGTCGCTAGGAGTACCGAGTAGATATAGGAGCATAGGGCTGGTACTTGGCGCGACATCGGGAGCTCGCTTCTGTGGACGATGGGAACCAAGGTGTCAGCGACATGGTCCCACCGCCGTAGTCACCGAAGCTTACCCCGTCAGCATGACCCATCCCACCGCTATGACTGACGCCTTAGCGGACCCTACACCCCTAGCCGTGGCCCTCTGACGGGACACTTGGCCGTTACCCCAACCCGCGGCTACGGGCGAGGCTACCGTTTTGCCTGAAATCCAGGCCAAAGAGGGCGTGTTGCCTTACGAAGCTAAATCCACAGCAACGTTCGGCTCAACCCCCCAGGACCCCTTCATCCTGGCCTACGGTGATCAACTGCGCAGACCACAAGACGCAGGTGAGTGTAGATAGTCTGCCAGGTACACCCACCTTAACCGACAGAACCGGAGGGACTTTTAGCCATCGCCTAGTAAGAGGTCCGGGGACCAGTCACTAGCCGCTGTTACCAGGGTGCACCAGGAGGAAGCAGAAGTTATGCAGTCGGACGTATCCTTCTGCATCACTTCAGCACCCCCACACTAGGAGGTAGTCGCTCAGAACACCCTTTCCAGCCATATTAAATTGTTCTGAATTCTAGCTCTCCAAAAAATCCGATGTTTATTGGGAAGATGACATGAGAATTCTTATTATGTTAATATTTCTGCAGTAGGTCCCTGAAATGGCCGCCAACTGGCATAATGACCCTACATCAAGAAAATAAATCCTTTCCAATTTATCAATTCACTATTCTGTCCATTCTATTCCAGCTTACTACCTCCAGAACTTGGTAGACAAGAACTGCGAGAATCCTCCTCACTTGATTGTGAAGCTACCTGAGAACCCGACTCATATCGCCACGAACTGTTACCAGGATTTACTCGGAGTGGTTGGCGGGGCTTCCCTACTGGTCTACAGTGTCCCTGGATTTCAGAATCAGGTAAGTTATATAGATTGCAGAAATGCCACTTTATTTTGTAAATGTTAATAGGCTTATAAATAAGACTACATTTTAATGAAACACAAGAGTTATTAATTGTCAAGCTATAACACAAAAAATCAATTGTAAAGCCCCAACTAGCGCTATTCTCGGATTGACTCCGGCTTAAGTAACTTGATATGATGCTGGTCATTCATCCTCTGTTGTGAAGTTTTCACCAGTTAAAAGTGACTTTGTGAGCTATTTGACTGAATTTGCTTGTTACCACCAAATTGCTGTTTCTGCATCCAAATTCTCTGTAAGTGATGTTCCACAGGTGAAGATATGTTATGTTTGATACGGAGTTAGTGCCTGTTAAGCTATCAATATTAAAAAGGATTAACCTCCTAAGATGAGTGAGAATGAGAGGTAAAATTGATATTTTGAAAGTGAAACCAAAATCAAAGAAACATATAAAACAGATTCTAAGTATAACTTTACATACTCGAAACTCCGGAACAGGTTTAAAACCCTCGCTGGAGGGGTACCATTCATTCATTCTTTCATTTCACAAATTTAGCTGCACCAATAACTTTGTAAATTACATTTGTGATCAAAAATCTAACTTATGACTTTTCACTACAGTCATATATTTTTGTCACTCTCACAGTCTCCATGAAACCAACGACACCTCATTTGTTAACTGTCAAGCCGTTTTTCTCTCTTTTTTTACATTTTCAGCCCCAAATCTCTGCCATTTAAAAAAAATCCCAAAACTGAACCAATAAAAAAATACCCTATAATTATCAAACCTGCTCACAGAAATTCAGAGAATCGGTTGTGAAATGCGACCTGTAGGGGAGAACAACCGGAGTGAAATACAGACATACGAAATCATTTTTGCCCAAGCTGCAAAGTAGATGCTTTGCTGGTCAAAAACAGTAGAACAGGTGTGTCTGATCATTGAAGAATAAAAGAAGGTCACTAAATAACAGCCATAGAACACAATCAGCAATTGTTTTAATTCATTTATGTCTGTCTGTTTGTCTGTGTGTCTGATTGTTCGAGGACAACGTCAAAACTAGTGAACCGATTTTCATGCGAATTTCACAGGTAAACAGGACATAATTAGGAACAAAGTTTAGGTACCCAGCGAATTTCACAGGTAAACAGGACATAATTAGGAACAAAGTTTAGGTACCCAGCCGTACCACACAAGGTCGGGTTAGTCATTCCCATTTTAAACCGTAATCTGTATGGAGCAACCTCTAATGGCTGCTGGAATAGACTTAAGATCTGATTGGTTCTCTTTTTGTTGGGATCTTCCAGGTCCCGCACCAATTTGTGTATGTATGTATTTAATTGAGATCCCGTCGACTTCATCTTTTTGTTCGATCAACGTCCGCCCTACGTGATCCGGTCTAGCCAATCATGTTGTAGCCAATTTGGGGTAACAACCCCTGTTCCATATTTTAACTCCTAAAGTCCAAGTTTGTCGAAGTTGCGTGCATCAGCTAGTATATATATAGTATATATATAGCTAGTATATATATTTATATAAATAAGCTTACTTATTTATTATGTCCTGAGAGGTCATTCACCAGTTCTCACCCCGAAGACCTACCCATCCTCCAACTCTTCCTGGATCGACCTCGCTTTATAATAACATTTTATCTGCAGAACGTCACCCCATCAGCGATTATAAATTTCGCCGTGAGCGCTTCAACGTTTGTGTCGGCTTTACAATGGAACCCTTGCATGGCGGACACGCTCGCTGTAGCATACCACGACGGGACCCTGTTGGTGGCACAAGTTAGCACTAAGCAGTTCAAGAAAGTGCAGTCTAAAGCGAGGTGATTAATATTTTTCTATATTATAAAAACTTATAAAAAAATGATTTAAAAATATACGACCGCCATCAGATTGCAGATGATGATGAGTATCTAGTTCAAATCTCTGGCTGGTATGAATATAAAATACGTTTTATTACAGATTAAATGTACAAAAAAAAAGTAGCCAACCCGAGTCACAAATCAGCGGCAAATATTTTATTTAAAAAACGCGCCGTAGTCCCCAAATGTTGAAATTATTTTATTAAATAAGAGATTAGCAATTAGGCAATTGTATTACTATAATGCACCGGGATAGAAGTATCGTATTTGTTTAATCTAGCTCAAAAACTACATATATACTTATAACTACATATATTTTATTCAGATTCGTTCGGCCGTTTTGCTTGATTAAGTAACAAACACCCATCAAACTCACAAACTTCCACATTTGCAATATTAGTGGGATATTACATAACTATATCACATTCCCAGATGCCTCTGCTGGAGTCCGAAGGGCAAACAGCTGGTGATCGGCAATAGCGATGGAACCCTCTGCCAATACAAACCGGATCTCTCGCCGATGAAGATGTTTCCCGCCCCGGACCTGTTCAGCGGATCCCCGGTGGAAGCCGTCGCTATTCACTGGCTCTCTACTTACCAGTTCGCGACCGTGTTCAGAAACGCTGCTGATAACAGTAGGCCTGGTATGCGCTATATTTGTACCTACATTGTAATTAGACGACATTCAAATCCCGATCGGGGAGAAAAAGAAATTGGCTTGATATCTGTTTTTTATGGTTTTAACTTGGTAAATTATGTATTACAGTGGTTACAATCGTGAACACGCCTAAAGCAGGCCAGACGAGCTGCATCAACTACGACGACATCTGCTATAGTATGGGGTCTAACCGGCCATGGTACTACTACCTCATCGGTGTAGCGCAGTGGTAAGCTTTAAAATAAATGTAGTCTATTAATGACTCCACAGAGTGGCACGGGCCATACGAGTAAGATTGAGTTATACTCCAGCACGCTGGCTCAGTGCGGTGTTGGGCTAGTGGCCAAACGGACTGTCAGAAGTTATCAAGCTGCCCTCTATTAGGGCCTAAAGCCTCTTTCAGTGTCTTGCGTATTTGTCACGCGGGACGCGGGGCGCGATACTTACAGCACCCGCGTGCTGGGCAATCCCATAGTATCCCGCTTGCGAGTTAAAACCCGCACGACACAAAAAGAGGTTTAAACAAGCAAACAATAACCATTCAAATTGGGGAAGCTTCAGTTATTTAATAATATTTTGAGACCTCTGAAAAAATAAAAGGCCCCACTTTTGCAAATTTTTATTGTAATTAATATTCATTTTCAAAAAATATATACTAATCTAAAGTAGTGTCAAACAGCACTTGTTTTAAAACACCCTACCAGAGGAAGTGACATAATAGTTCATGTTGTTGTCAGTAAGGGACAGAGCTAAGAGTCAGTTTTCCTTTACTTTTCTATGGGAAAAAAGGAGAAGGAGATTGACGCATAGCTCGGTCCCTTACTGACAATAGCGATACGTAGCTTCCGCTGTAGATCCGTTTTCCGGGAACCCGCGATTTTTGGCAATAAAATAAAGTATTTTAATGTTTTAATATGCTCGTGGTCCATTCGACTTGATGACGTGAAAATGACAGCAACAATAAAAGCAATTCATGTTTCATATTCAATATTCAACAGCCGTCAGAATAGACCGATTAATCATCATCGTCATTATCATATCAGCCCACATCGACCTGAACACTGGGCATAAGCCTCTTCTCTGTAACGCCAATCCTCAAGGGGGCCGTGTGACAATCGCATCCAGTGACCTACCATCGACTTGCATCCAGTGACCTACCATCGACTTGCATCCAGTGACCTACCATCGACTTGCATCCAGTGACCTACCATCGACTTGCATCCAGTGACCTACCATCGACTTGCATCCAGTGACCTACCATCGACTTGCATCCAGTGACCTACCATCGACTTGCATCCAGTGACCTACCATCGACTTGCTGATATCTAATTACATAATACTCATATACAATCTAATCTTGGATTGTAACATTGCAGGCGAAAGCCCTAGTTAGGGAGCTCCTTTAGAACAGCTATTTAAAATACCCACAGACCTTCTATCGACTGATAGTTTAGTCAGGCTTCGTATAAAGATGTATGCAAGTACACACATTACAACAATTCGGTATCGGCCGAGTTACGCTGGCAGCCCAACCCGCCGGCCGATCAAAAACTGTGTTCTGCGGGGAGTCAAATATTTGATTCACTATATTTCACAATCTCCTGCAGGAACATTGTGTTGGCGTCTTCATCAAACAGTATGGAGATAGCGACACTGGGCTCTGCGGATGGAGCTAGTTGGCTTCAATGGTGTCAGGTGAGGATCAACGAACGTTGTGAATCCACTTTTGCATCAGACAGCAAATTTTTATATAAAGTCTGTCTCAAAGTACGGTGCAAATGTGACTTGCAGTAATGAACCCTACAATTACTTTATCGGTCAGGCTGCGAAAAACAATCAGATATATAGTCCAAGTCAGGATTGATGGCCAGAGGGGAAAAGGAAATCGCGGAGCGGGTGACGTCCTCCCCAGCTTCCGCACACCCTCAAAGGCTCAGTTGTAGTGCTGCGTAAGTACGTACCGACCCTGTTTATCGATTTCTATCTTGCTCACGTTGAAGCTTGCACTTGTACCTCTTCGTCTTTATGAAAAGTAAAATCCAATAATATATTCTCAAGCACGAGAACTAGCTAGAAAATATCTACCGAAAAATTGTGAGATTCAACGGAAAAAATATTTCGAGAAACATATTCAGATACTATAAAATAAATACCCAGTATCAAATGCTATAGGAATAGAAAATGGGATGGAAGATTTTATCGTAGAAGTTAGAGCAACCAGTGACGAACGAAGATTACTTAGGCGTTTCTTGCGATGATAGTCAAATGTTCCTAAGATTTTTAATTGATAAAATATTGGTATAAATATACAATCTGTGGTATAATTAAAAATGTGATAATAATCGACTTTCTTTTGGTGTGAACCTTTTTGGTAACTTGACATCGACTACCTATCTAAAAATACGGTCAAGTGCGAGTCGGACTCGCGCACCAAGGGTTCCGTACACGTTGTCAGTACCCTATTATATTTTATGATGACGTCTTGGAAGGCCAAGACAAACATGACACCAAACGTTCAATTCGAATATGAAATTCAAATTAATCGCCTTTTTTTTTGTTGGAGGGGAAAAAATGGAATTACCCATGCCCAGGAGTCAGACCTCCCTGCTATGTCCGGGTCCAACATATTGAGCGGGCATCAGCTCGTGTGGTATACGGACTAAAAACAACCCCTTTATGTTTGCAGTTGTCTGTATAAGACTTAACTGTGAGCCACGGCCTCGGTATATGCTGAAGGCTTTCTACCTGCAATTTGCCCTTTTGGGCGATATATATGTGTATATGTATATAAGGAAGGAGTTCGCCTGCTTACCCGATTTTACGAGCGGACATCAGCTCATAGTCAGCGGGCATGATAGCGGCATGTTAGCCGCTACTAGGAGGTGGTTATATATAATTTTTAAAAAGTCTATCCTAATCCTAAACTACTCTATATTTGGGTCTTTAGGGGGGCTCTAACCTCAGTCCGGGAGGTTTAAAGGGGTAGGGGGAGACTGTGTGTCCGTCGAATCAAGACGACGATCTCTTTCAATCCAAATTTGGTATCTGAGACGCTGTAATGCTTCGGGAACACAGCCTACGCCAAGTTGAAGTGCCTGAGGGGCGGGGGGTGGTTGGGCTTTAGTATGGTTATGGATAAGATCGAACTAGTACGAACACAATTCGCCTTGATGCGTTCGTCCCATTTTGTCATCCTACCGATGTTTGTCGCCTGAAACAGTTTTTCTTCAATTACTCAAAAGGCTGACACCATTTGTAAACGGATAAATAGCTGAATATATTCATGATATCGTCCTTCGGTTCTAGGAGGACGTCTTTGGGGCGCCTTTTGAAAAGGTGTTTCTTATTTATATCTGGGGTCGGATCATAAAGGGATGCTTGTACGATAAGCGGGTTTGGGTGGCTAGATGCATTAATTAAGAAGCGTTCGGACGCTTCTTTCATGTATTGCTTTACTGTGGGGAGTCTAACGTCACTATGGAGGTCTACGTTGCGCATGTACCACGGGGCACCTACGGATTTTCGCATGAAGCGGTTTTGTAAACCCTGAAGGGGCTTAAGGGAGTGGGAGCAGTGTGCAAAGACTGGACTTGCATACGTGAAGACCAGACGGATGCAAGTTTCAAATGCAATGGGAGTTTGCTTTTACTTCTCATGAGCGGGTGAAGCCTACCCATGTAGAAGGCTGCTTTATCGCGGACCGTTTTAATGTGGGATTTGAAGTTTAGTCGGGAGTCTAATGTCACGCCTGAATACTTCACTTTATTCTCCCAGTGGATAGGGCGGTCAAAGAGGGTGATCTCGGGTAGTGAAGAGGACGCGCGGTCAGCTCGAGTCTTAGCCCTAGAGAAAAAAGCACAGCTGCGCTTTTCTCGGGGTTCATCTCTATTCTCCATTTGAGAGCCCATTCACCGAGGTCGGTTACTGCTTTCTGGAGTACGCCGCCGTATCGTCGGCGTAAAGAGCTAGCTCGACGTATGGCGTGCGGGGGACGTCTTGGACGTAAAGTGAAAAGAGGGTAGGGGAGCGAACTAAGCATTGCGGGACTCCGGCGGCTATGGGGTGGGGCCAAGAGCGCGATTTTTCTACTCGATAGCAAAAACTGCGCTCAGTGAGGTAGTCTTTGATAATGAGTACAAGCCTATCGGGGAGGATGAGTTGATAAAGTTTATAAATAAGACCATTGTGCCAAACTTTGTCAAAAGCTTTCGCTACGTCAAAGAATATGGCACCGGTATCTTTGGACTTTGCCGTTGTGTGGAACCCTTTCTAAATGTGCTCCATTATGGGGTGCACCTGTTGGACGCACGTGTGTTTGGGTCTAAAGCCAAACTGCTTGTTGGGTATGAGGTTTTTATTTATGCAAATGTCTTTGAGTCGGTTGAGAATAAGCCGTTCGTAGACTTTGCCTATGGAAGAGAGTAAGCTAATGGGGCGATAGCAAGTGGGGTCGGTCCGATCTTTCCGGGGTTTGTGAAAGCCAATAACGGCAGCTTCTTTCCATGCGGTTGGAAAGGCACAGAGACGGAGGGAAGCATTGAAAATTACCGTAAGGGTTGTGAGGAGTCTGAGAGGGAAGGATTCTATTGCCCATTTTCTTCAACGGCACCTTAAGCGCCGCTAACTTCATAAACTGAAACCCCCCCCCCCCCACCTAGGGCATTCATCCCAAGCCTACTTGACCTCCCCACATTATATCCCCCCATATTGCTTCCTTCAGGCGCACCCCTCTAACTTACGCTTTCGTCACCTCCCCACACTGCACACTGCTCCCACTCCCTTAAGCCCCTTCAGGGTTTACAAAACCGCTTCATGCGAAAATCCGTAGGTGCCCCGTGGTACATGCGCAACGTAGACCTCCATAGTGACGTTAGACTCCCCACAGTAAAGCAATACATGAAAGCAGCGTCCGAACGCTTCTTAATTAATGCATCTAGCCACCCAAACCCGCTTATCGTACAAGCATCCCTTTATGATCCGACCCCAGATATAAATAAGAAACACCTTTTCAAAAGGCGCCCCAAAGACGTCCTCCTAGAACCGGAGGACGATATAACGAATATATTCAGCTATTTATCCGTTTAGAAATGGCGTCAGCCTTTTGAGTAATTGAAGAAAAACTGTTTCAGGCGACAAACACCGGTAGGATGACAAAATGGGACGAACGCATCGAGGCGAATTGTGTTCGTGCTAGTTCGATCTTATCCATAACCATACTAAAGCCCAACCACACCCCACCCGTGGCCCGAAGCCCTAGCAGAGTATCTGCTTTGGGCATGACCGTACATTTGACAACTATAACACTGTGAAATGGTGTTGTTGGATTTTGGGCTTTCGACGCTGATGAATTAATGGCTTGGTGATCTTCTCACACCCCTTCCAGGGTGCGGGGTTGCGGTCCCGGGGCAATGGCCCCCTTCCGCGGAGTCTTCCGCTGGCCGTGACTACGGCCAGGTCATTGGGTGGCTGAGGTGTTCTTCGGGTTGTGTGGCCTCAATCCAGGGGTGCTGCCGGCTCGGCAACCAGGTCTCGGGGTAGGCGGCGACGGTCAGGCGGGCGCGCGTGGTATGGCGCCAGGTCTCGCACGAGCGGGTGTTGAGAGCCGTCCGCTCGTGCGAACATGTTCGTTGCCAGCCTCTGGACGAACTTGTCCAGTGTCTCCAATCCTAGGTCCCTTGCGATCGTTGCGTTTCTCACGTAGCGAGGCGCGCCGACGATGGTACGCAAGGAGAGGTTTTCTTGGGCCCGGAGTCTCTTCTTGTTGGACTCCGAGCAGAGGGCGTACCATGCCGGCGAGGTATACGTGAGGCGGGACCTGATGTACGTTTTATAGATCCCGAGCTTCGACCGCAGGGGGAGGCCGGAGTCCAGGAGTGGACGAAGTTTTGCCCGTGCAGCCCGGACCTGGTTTACGACGTTGTCGACGTGGGTCTTCATCGTGAGCCGGCGGTCTATGGTGACCCCCAGATACTTCACTTGGTGCAGCCACCTTCCCTTCCCTTCCAGTCCTTCCCTTGGAGTTGGAGTGGTGGTGGCAGGTTGCTCTGGCCGGTGATCATCGCCTGCGTCTTCCCGACGTTGACGGAGAGCCTCCATTTTGCCAGCCATTTAGGCAGGGTGTCCAGCGTGCGTTGCATTTTGACGGCGGCGTGGGGTGCTTTGTAGGACGACGCATAGTATGCTGCGCCGTCAGCGAAGAGGGCCAGCTGTACACCAGGGCCAACTGGGATGTCATCCGTGTATCGGGAGTAGCAGGCGGGTGAAAGACAGGAACCTTGTGGGACGCCGGCTTCGATGGGGCGGGCTTCTGACACGGCGTCTTCCACCACCACTCTGTAGTGGCGACTCCGTAGGAACGAGGCCACGACGCGGGTGATTCGTCGTGGAGCTGGGGACGTCGACAGCTTGTACAGCAACCCCTCGTGCCATACTCTGTCGAACGCCTTCTCCATGTCCAGGAGTACTGCGACGGTGTATTCTTTCTTATTCCGACAGACCGTCATGTCGTTCAGTACCCTGGTGAGCTGGAGCGTCGTCGAATGCTCTGGCCTGAAGCCGAACTGTTCCGGGCGAGCTTGGATGTGTGGCAGCAGTCTTCCTAGCAGCAGCTTCTCGAACACCTTTGACATGGTGCTCAGGAGGGTGATGGGCCGATAGCTCTCGGGCTTCTTGACATTCTTGCCCGGCTTGGGGAGCATTATGACCAGACCTTCCTTCCATGTAGTAGGGAAGTGTCCCGTGCGCATGATGCCGTTAAACAGGCGCGTCATAGCCGCCACAGTCGGTGGCGGCAAGTTGCGCAGCGCCATGTTGGTGATTCGGTCTGCGCCCGGGGCTTTCCTGGGCTTGGTGCGCCTGATCGTTCGCAGGACTTGGCCGGGCGAGAAGAAGATGGGGTCCTCTTCAGGAGCTATCGGCGTCGCGAAGTAGTGCCGCAGGTGTTCCTCCACTGCTGCTACGTGTTCGGTGTCGTCGGTGGGGTTCGGCTTGAACTGCCTCTCCAGGCATTCGGCGAAAATTTCAGCTCGGTCTTTTGCTCTGAATCTCGGGAAGCCGTCGCTGCCCAGCAGCGGTCGAATAGGAGCCGGGGTGGCCGACAGCTGCCGGCATAAGCGATGGACGGAGGGGACGTGATCGCCTACGGACTCGATGTGGCGTTCCCAAGATTCTTCGGCGTGATCGGCAAGGCATCTTTTGGTGGTGGCCGTCATGGCGTTGAGGCGGGACTTCAGAGTTGGGCACCGGGTTTGTTGCCATAGCTTCCGGAGACGGCGCTGTTCGCAGATGAGTGCCTGAATCTTCGCCGGGAGGGGTTGGGGTTTCCTCCGGCTAGAGACGGTGTGCGAGGATGTGTCGAGCGCGTCCTGGATCTTGCTAGTCAACTCTGAAGTCAGTGCTTCGACGTCTTCTGGCTGTGTGGCTGTCCGGGTGGTGGCCCAAGGCCCCTCATTATGAACAACTTTCCCATAGAAACATATGATCCCAAAAGTTTTTTTTTACTAATCCTCAATTTATTGACCCGATGAGCTTATTAACTATGATAGGAAAACCCATTTTTTTATTTGCGACTATCTATTTCTAGAAGGGAAGTCCATTACAAGGAAGGATCCGAAGAAGGCTAATTATTACTTAATATTAGTACAGATAAATTAGCAACTCTGGTAGGTGTGGCAGCAGGTCACAGAAAACTAAATAGTCATTAAATTATCATTGTTAAAGGTTGAACCAAATCCTTCATGCCCTTATTGTGGCTTGGAGGAATCTAGTCAGCTTCTCGGATGAAAGCGTTATGTATTCAAACATAAGATGACGAACACTAATGATGGATAACATTATGAAGGAAGTCCTTGCAAACCTTTAACTTAGCAACATACAAGAATTCATAAAAGAACAAGGAGATTTGGGGAGAGATATCGGCTGAACCAACAGTAACCAGCGCTCAAATACTGGGAATTGGGTGAAATTGTCACAATAGAGGACCGATCACCCGCGTGTGTTCAGCGGGCGCCCCACCTCATCTTCTAAATAGCTGTTTCTAGAGGAAAGTTGTTCATAATTATAAACCCAAATCATTCCCCAAAATTTAGACGGATGGAAGATAGATAAAGCCTTTATTATGTAGTCAAAAGAAAATATAACAAGTAGGCATAGAATAGAACAAAAAATTATAGAAAAAACAGTGTGATCAGACATACATATACAATTCTATTGTAGTGAGTTGTGTGTAGCGACGATGAAACGGTTCCGGCTCAACATGTGCTACAGGAAGACCTGTAGCGCTGGTATTCTTTTGGACCCACGGAATTTTGACAGCTAATTAAATGTCACCTTGAATGTGTGTGACCTCGCTGTTTATGGCTTACCTATCCTATAGCCCATGTATGTGCCGGCATGAAGATGTTTATGTTTGTTTAGTTTCTTGAAGGCATTACAATCGGGCTCCTGACTCTACTATTGAGCCGATGTATTATACGGTTGCATATTTTTCAGCCGGACGAAGCGCGTCCCGAATTGCCGCTAACAGATAAGAAGCAGGAGAATTATCCTGTCGGCGTGTGCGTTGATACCTGCGCCATACACCAGCTGCCTTGGGGTAAGACAATCACATAATCTTCGGGCCTTTTTCCCGTTATTAGTAGTAAAGGGTACAGGTTTCGTGTACAGAGGCCCCACGTTTCCCCAGTAATTTTATAGTGATTCAGTCTGATACTATTATCTCACTCAATCAGTAGTATTTTACCTACTCAGCCAATGTTAATCAGTCCGTGGGGCCGATAGTTGGCCACCCAGTCACTCATATTCAATCACTCATACATTAACAGTCACTGTATGTCATTAATTAATTCCCTCAATCAGTCAGTAATTTGGTTACTCTGGCAATATCAATTGGTCAGCGAGGTCGGCAGTCAGTTACCCAGCCTAGTAACACATATTCAATCACTCATTCACTAGCTGTTACAGTAAATCAGTAATTAATTTACTCGATCAGTCAGTAATTCTATTACTTTGTCAATATCAGTTAGTCAGTGAGGCCAACGGTCAGCTAACCAGCCACTAACATTCAATCACTCATTCACTTACAGTCACACACAGTAAGTTATTTATTCATTCACTCATGACTCCATGACTCAGCATTTCTGTTACTCAGTCAATACAATATCAATCAGTCAGTGAGGCCAACAGTCTGCCACCCATTCATTCACTCATTCACTGACAGTCATAGTAAGTCATTAATTCACTCACACAATCAGTCTATTATGTGAGTTAAAATGCATAATGTGATTATCGAGCGTGAGGAAACCTCCATAGCTACGGCAATGGGCTAGCCCCCAGTCACGCAAAATGCAGTTTTTATTAACTGGCTGAACTTGGACACAATTCTGCCTCTGCCACCCCATATGGGATGGCAGAGGCAGACATGAACATGCCCCGTATGTGAATTCAAAGTCAAAAGTAACGTCTATAAACATGTGCATATTGAATTGTTCTGCAGGCGAGAACGAGGTGCTCCCACACATGCCGCTACTGCACGTGGTGTCTCAGACCGGCCACCTGGCGATTTTCAACGTGATCCAGCTGGGCCAGCCGCCGCAGATATGCGCGCCGCACCAGCAACTTGCTTTACCCGCGCATTGTCTCACCACGTATGTAATCAATCAATAATTTTTTTAGGCTGGCCACCTGACATCGGGATTGAAATTTCACCTTCAGCTTACTTACAGGGGTATAGCAATACAAATACAATATAGAAGACTAACATCACAATATAACTTATTTTTTTTATAAAGATCCAACAAATAACAAGTTCATATATTCAAATCCGGTACGGATTGTAAGCAAATAATGTTATGAAAACAGTTTTTTTTTTGCAATAACTTTGGGAGACTTTCACATCGACAAAAACAATCAAGTTACTTTTACAATCATGATCAACAAGCTAACGAAAGCTTTACAAACAACTGCTTGATTTTGCTGATAACTTAAGATTTACAAAAGTATTTTTCGTAATCCCAACATTTACTGTCGTGAATACGAAAACGTTTTGTTTTTGCTGGAAACACCCAAACGCAACATTTTCAAGAGCGCTTTGTTTTGAGCGAAGTTGAGCGAAGACTATGTTTCTCCAAGGTCAAACGAAGAGATTGAGAGTATTTCCACACTTGCATCGTCAAGGAGCCCACGGATGTACGTTCGAAGGGCAACTCACGCCACGCCTCATATTAACGAAACTCTTTGCTTACTTACTTAAGGGTGATCCTTCAAATTTCAGACCAATATCTGTACTTCCAACACTAAGTAAAATATTTGAAAAGATTATACTCAATCAAATGCTCTCACACTTCAACCGTACAAACCAACTCCACGCCAAGCCACGCCACGTTTCACTAGGGGTAAATCGACTACGGATGCAGGTATTACCCTTATATCTCATATTTATTCTGCATGGGAGGCCGCACAGGATGCTATCGGAGTTTTTTGCGACCTGTCGAAGGCGTTTGATTGTGTTGATCATAATACGCTTATAATTTAATTAAATCATTACGGAGTTAGAAATATAGCGTTGGATCTACTAAGATCATACCTAAGCAATATAATTCAAAAGGCAGAAGTAAACGGCGTTAAATCTAATGGATCGGGTGTAAAAATTGGCGTTCCACAAGGTTCCATATTAGGCCCTTTCTTATTCCTGGTATATATTAACGATCTGCCTTTCATGGTGGAGAAATTAACTGACATAGTGTTGTTTGCTGATGATACTTCGATGGTGTTCAAAATTGATTAATGGTGTATTGTCTTTAACCTTGAATTGGTTCACAGTTAATAATTTACTGTTATACACTGGTAAAACCAAGTGTATCAAATTCTCACTTCCAAATGTCAGGCAAGTTGAGACCAGTTTAGTGTTAGACAACAGCACGTTAGAATTAGTAAATGATGCGAAGTTTCTTGGAATAACCATTGATAGCAAATTGCAGTGGGGACCCCACATAGATAAATTAGCTGGTAAATTAAGTTCTGCGGCTTACGCTGTTAGGAACATCAGACAAAATACGGATGTGGCTTCATCTAGGCTAGTATATTTTAGTTACTTTCATAGTGTCATGCCCTATAGTATCTTGTTGTGGGGGAAAGCAGCGGATATTCAAACTATATTTATTTTACAGAAAAGAGCTATTCGAGCAATTTATAATTTAAAACGAACGGACGCCTTAAGAGAGCTTTTTAAAGAAATTGACATACTAACTGTAGCTAGTCAATTTATTTTCGAAAATATAATGTATGTACGCAAGAACCTTACAACATTTACCAAACTTAGCGATAGCTGCAATGTTAACCTAAGAAATAATCACAGACTGTCTGCGCCCCGATTTAGACTCGCGAAGGTTAGCAATTCTTTCAAGGGTCAGTGCATTCTCTACTATAATAAGATACCTCTGGAGATTTTGAAATTGCCATTTGAGCAATTTAAAAAGCATGTTAAAGTGACTTTGTCAAAAAAGGGATGTTACATTGTTCGAGATTACTTAAATGACAGGACTGTATGGGGTTAATCTAGTTCAACACAGACCTCGCTGTTAATAATTTTGAAATTATTTATTATTGACTGCTTATTAAATATAAAAAATCATAATTGTATTAGTTAAGCACAACCTATTTTTAAAAGAGATCTAAAAATCAATCTGTGGGAGTTTCTACGCCCTGCTTCTCCCACAGTGGTCCAATGTAGAGAAGAGGCAAAAAATGACGTTTGCTAAGTATATGTAAATATAAGTAATAAAGTACTTTGACTTTGACTTTACTCTATGCATTGTGCAGCTGACTAAGATAAGAACCACTACCAACGCCATCTAATGATTAAAGGCTGAACATTCCATATTCGATCTATCGACTTGCTTTGCGTTTTTCCTTATTTTCTTTTTACCTAAACCTCCTCCAGAATGACGCAGTAGCGGCTTTGGCCCTCAATAACGACTGAGGCGCCGCCGATAAAAAAAAACCCCAAGTGCGAGTCATGCTCGCTGACTTAGTGTTCCGTACTATGGAAAGTTTATGAACAAACGTTGTATTTTCGCCTATCTTAGCATCTATGAACTTAATTGATGTATGTGTAAGTGGTGAATGTGTCTCAGTTGGTTGGTTAAATTAGACACTTAACTAACTCTCTAGATCGTTAATTAAATACCGACGTTTAACCATTTTGATTGAAATAAAGCATCGTCGAAAACGTTTAACAATCTATCTTACCGAATGCCGGCGTGTTGGAAAACAAGATGGCTTCACGACAACAGCTGATTTGCACAGGTTATATCAGGGCAAAACATTGCGGTAGCTAAGGTGAAGGGTAAATGGGGTGAGCGAAGCGAAGCCCCCTTTATCCTTCGTGTTAGGTTGAACATGTAATATAACAACAAAAAATATTTATAACATAAACGTAAGTACACTTTTCGTTTTCATCATTCATTGCTTAAATTAGAACCCCGTGGTCGCGAATGGAATCCTGGATGGAAATTTTTTTTCTCTAACATTTTGAGCGCTTTGAAGTTTTCGAAATATCCTTGTGATTCATGGTGCCCGCGATGTATTTTTCAAATCCGAATAGCCATTAAATGAAAATGTAGATTTATGACGTCTCAAACGAACACAACAGGGCCAGCAATACAATTTTTGCAAGTACATACACTGCATAGCCATTTGTAGTGATTATACCACGAGATTAAAAATGAGCGGATAAACATTTCCTAAATTCTGCTTTATGACATTTTTATACAAATTTAGGACAAGGGCGGAAACTTTTTTAATGATATCAGAATTTTCAGATTAATTGCGTAATGCAGACGGAGTTATTATTAATAAAGCTACAATATCAAATCTTTGATACCTACATCACATGAGTAGGGAATAGGAACAGAGACAAACCTTTGAAGGAGCGTGCACAATTCTTACCTATTTTAGTAGGGATAGCAAAAGAGAATAAAATTAATTGCTGAACGTGACTGTAGGATTGCTTATGTGATCCGGCAACTCTGGCTACCCCTTTATGGGAATAAAGCCATGAATATGTGCAAATGACTATTCGGAAACCAAGCAGCAAAGTATTTGTAGATTCACCAAATAGTTATGTAATAAAATACGAATAACAATTATCTACCTAACTAAATAGCGATAGGTATTATATGGTATTCATTTAATTACCTAGTAGACTCCTTGGGATAATTGAAGTATGAAATATCTTTTCTTTTCCTCGTATTGTTCATACCAACAGTACAGTAAAGAACCATTGTAGGTACTATTCCAAAACGTACACTACTTAACACTTTATTAATTATTTGCTGTTTATTGCACTTAAAAAAATACGATAAGGTAGGTGATTGAACAAAGAATACTTGATTTATGCAGTGCAGGCCCTCCTTTTGTCACGAGTATAAACCGGTTTTATCCGGTGGCGGCGCCTACGCGGCACAGCGGCTGATGACACGCCCACATACGCCGCATGTTTATAATAGGTTACCTACGACCGACGGCGTGGTTGTATGAATATTTGTCTCTGTTCCGTTTCTTTACTCATGACTCAAATTATGAACTATCGCGAGACTGATCTACATAAAAAAGATAAACTAGGACACTTCAAAAACTACTCGCGTCATGTGTCACAGACTCGACTGACTGACTGACCGAGTGGCGTAAGGGGGGTGGAGGGAGTCAGGCCAGCGCCTGCCACCCCCCACCCGCCACCCGCCACCCGCCACTCGCCACCGTAAACTTCGATTCGTGCGCTCGCGTGTGCATGCCGTCTCATTCTACCCAATAGAACGAATATGTTTGCTGCTTTACCGAGGCGCCGAATTGAAGGAGCTCCTCAGCTTCTCGTACCAAGATAATGATCAACCCAGACTCATCAAAAAGCGACTCTAATATTAGCTAATAGGATTCCCCTAATATGTCTTGTTAAATTTGTAAAAACTCTGTTGCTTACTGTTGAAGAGGCGCTAGACAATTTTTTTAAAAATTTGCCTCGCGGCGTGAGTTACAGCTGTGTGTGCGAAGCTAACCAAATAGGCAAAGCAAATTGTGTAAAATTAAAAGGGTTTTTCGGTGCAGCGATGGTCGCGGGAATCTCGGCGGAATGTCTAATTTTGGAGTAGTTTTTATTTTATAGATTAATAAATAGAAAATTATTATACCGTACACTAAGTAATATTATGATGATGTAAGTGGTTGTGTGCATAGTGAGAGTAGGGGTCTATACATTTTACTGTTTAACTTACCTACAGCTATTAAATTTTACAAGTATAGATTGTTTTTTTCAGTGAGATACCCGGCGTTTCCCCGCCTCCCGCGCCCGCCGCTGCCCCTGCCGCTGACCCAGTCGCCGCCGCTGCCCCAGCCGCCGCCGCCGCCGCCGTGGCGCCGCCCGCTGCCATGGCGCAGGCGGCGCCGCAACACAATATGCCGTTTAGCCAGAGTACGTTTCTAACATCACATAAAAACATAGCGTTACGCCTTTTTGTCATACGGGGTGGCAGAGGCACAATTGTGCCCACTTTGAGCTAGCTATTCAATACTCCATTTTGCGTGACAGAGAGCTAGCCCATCGACTGAGCTATGGAGTAATGAAGGTTTCCTCACGATGTTTTCCATCACCGTTACAACGTCCGTATAGATGTACTTAAGATAAATTAATTATCTCATTGGTACATGGTAAGGAATCGAACCTGCATCTCCTGTGTGAGAAGCAAGCGTGAAACCCACGGAGCAAGCACGGATTTCTACCATCAGTAATTAAATTTATCAGAATATCGTTTTTCATGTCAAAACAAACCGTGCGAAAAGTTGTTTAGAATCGGTATCGGTAGAGATTTTCGTGGGCATCAAACTAAGAAAACCATTTAGAGATAATTGGGTTCTTAAATAAACAGCGTTTTTCGCATCAAAAAATATTACGGAATGTCCTTCATAGCTTTCACCGTAGCTTGCTCAAATCTCTGATGAACGAAACTCTGTGGCTCAAACTTCATTCACTGTTAAGTTGGCTGTCCTGTGAAACTGGCAAATGTCAATAGCTTTCCCGTCTGTCAATAAATCAGTTGTCAGTCAGAACGTAAACAAATATTGTTATTATAGTTTCACCACTGTATATAGTATAGATGACTGATATTATAATAAAGTAAGATTAGAACGAGGCAATCATGCATAGTGTAATAAATGTGTTCAAGGTCCACTCAGGGGCAAGAATAAGCGCCGATTTCTGATTTGAGAAATGCACTAAGTTAATACTTAAGTATCGTTCTGTCACGTTCTTTTTTGTGACATCTGCAGGGACAGAGCGAAACTTAAGTATTTGATTAGTCATTCTGAAATCGGAGGTAAGCCACCTAAAACCTTTAACATTTTGGCAGCATTCTTCGTGAGTTTTCTATAGTTTTACTAATGATATTATTTGGGACCTGTAATAAATATACGTCAAAACTGAAAAAATGTAACTAGTCCATCATTTTATAGTGAATAGTTATTTTTGACCGTCTTGCTCAGTTATCTGAAAATGTTTGTGATATGTGAGTTGATGTGAGCGACCTTGATTTCTTCGTTCCGTAACGGTTCAAAATTTTTGATCAATCGATGTCACGAAGGGTTTTATTTAAAACATTGTTTTAAAAAAGATTTAAAGATATATTACTTGAAATATCAAAATAGTCAAAAAGAACAATGGGCAACTTTGTATGGACCGTGGGCCCAGAGTGTAGCACTTTGTATGGACTGTGGGCCCAGAATGTAGCACTTTTTAACTCAGCTTAAAATTAAGAACTGAATCTCAATATTTTATTGTGAGGCAGCAATACTATAATTAACCGAAATATCTTGATGATATGTTTGTCAATTTTAAAAGTTTAACATTATAAATAAAAATAAATAAAGATTTCATTTGCCTATAGCAACATGTCTGTGCCCAGATGTGGCAGAGGCATAGTATATCATGTCGCAATAACTTTTCGCAGATTTAACTTCACATAACCTTCCAACCTTCATGAAACTTTTTTCAGGTGTTAGTATTTTTGACAACTGTCATTATTTACCTTGATATCTTGATATTTACCAGGTATCTTGATGATCATCAATATACCTGGATTTTAGAAACTGCTAAAGGAACTATTTGCTTTGATAACTTAGAGTTCTTCAGTCCTTCATTTTAAACTGGGTTAGAAAATCCAACACTCTGAGCCCATTATGACCTTAGACCATCTTTCATGAAATAAAATAAAAAGTATAATAAATAGCTAGGTATATTTATTTAGCATCGCCCATTAAGCGTAGATACTGTTATTATTTAACGGTATACCGTCATATTACAAAAAAACTTAAACATTGTATAACCGCAAAACAAACGTCCAACGCACATTTTTGGGTATAAACAAGTCATAAACAGCATTCTCATTTTTAATAGCAAGACCGAGTGTCATAAAATGACCTTGTCTTTAATATCTGTTTTACTTTAGTTTTTTTTTAAACAAGTAACTATTAGCGACTGGCGTATCCTTTGAGAGTGAGAGTGTATAGATAAATTTTCCGAAATAATATTTTCCCTGTATTTTTTTATATTAGCGTTTTTCCCATGATTTACTTTTTCTATTTTTTTACTAGTATAATAATTTTCTACACGCTTTAATAATTTTCTACACGCTTTAATTTCTTCTGTCTTTTTGCCAGACATATATTTCCGGCTTTACCGATATATATAATATAATAATTTACCAGGTGCTTATTTCCTCATACATTTTATTCTGATTCAACTTACATCTATACATGTCACGCATTTTCCCATACGGGGTGGCAGATGCACAGATGTGCCCCCGTTTGGCCAGTTTAGACTACTGATTTTTACGTGACAGGGGCCTAGCCCATCGCCGCAACTAAGGGGATGTGTATGACACAAAAAATCACAGAGAAAATACAACACGTTAGGCATCGTAGAGTCGATTCGCCAGCCAGCCTACTTACTTTATTTAATTAATCGTTTGTATTATTCTAGTCCGATAGAACACTATGTGGTCGTTCTAACGCTGATTGAAAACATCGTGAGGAAACCTTCATATCTCCTTAGCTGCGGCGATGGGCTAGCCCCCTGTTACGCAAAATGGACCTGTATGGATGTAAGTTAAATCAAGCATAAAATGTATGAGGCAAGAAGCACAGGGAAAAATATAGCAATTTTACCTAAAAATAAAATTGTTATTATACATACTTACCTGGCTTTAAGCCTAATATTGAGAGTAGCACATTTGACTTCCTTTCCGGTGCGACGAAATAAGCCCCAAAAAGCTCACTTCCTGTTTAAAACTCCTAAAATACATGTCATATCCGTTTTGAACCTCAGCAACATTGCGCGCGTAAAGTTTCAGAAATGGCGGCAATTGAAGCCAGCGTTAATGCGCGCTCTCAATTTTCAGGTCATTATCAACTCAATAAAGAGCTTATCGTGTTTAAGTATGTGTCATGATCATGCAATGCACAGTAATGTGCACAGCAGGCAGCGGTTTACCTAGGCTTAAAGCCGGGTAAGTATGTATAATAACAATTTTATTTTTAGGTAAAATTGCTATATTATACCTGACATTACCTGGCTTTAAGCCTAATATTGAGTAGTGTTTGGTATCGACTGCTGAGTTAAAAAACGCCAATGTGATATGACTAGGAGTTCATTTATGGAAACCTTATAGAAATTATGAAACAGAATGTGTATGCATCATCGTGTACGTGATGCGAAGATAGGCTGCGCAAATGCAACTCAAAAATAAGGCCAATAGATGGAAACAAACACAAACTTAAGAAAGGTCTGATGAAGTCATCTTTTGAAGCCAGCCGAGTTTCGGGCTGGCTAGGTTAGACTTAGTTTCTGGCTATTAAAACTCATCTGATCTATATGAATCTAAGAATATGCAAATCTTTATTACCTCCAGTAGGTTTTCCCTTCAGTCAGCACTTACGTACAAGTTCACCGAGATTGGTGCTCGGTGGTTGGCTGCTAGCTCGCCATTAACCTCGACGACTACCAAGACTGCAGTTGTGAGGTCAGGATATCAGGTCGGTCGCCTGACCTACGAAACTCGGAGCTAGAGACGTCGGAATGCCCAATCGAATACATGTGAAAATGAGTTATTATAATTTGTACCTTGCACCGACAGGGCCAATCTGATTTTAACATAAAACATTGATGAAATTAGTGATTAGCAGTAGGTATAATCAAATTACAATTGCTGTATTTCGAATTGGGAGTGCGCCTCCTGGATGCACTACCATTGATTATGTGCTTCCACATATGACTGGTATTTGCAAAAGACTGGCGAACAAGTCTGTAATCTGACTTTAATAATAAACTTACTCAATTAATCTAAGTACTTTTTCGTATCACTTCTGAGAAGAATAGCTAGATGTGGCTGATTCTATAACAGGAGCTAGTGTGGCTATCTGACTCAACTGAAGATGCTTCTACAATGGGCAAGCATAGAGAAAAAGACAAGTTTACGCGTAATAAGCATATTTGTCTATAGTGATAAAGAAGTTTAGTATCCATCGTATTCAATTATCATTGATCAGATACCTAATTCAAGTATCTGAACGCGATTTCATTATTACCCGCAGCTGTGTAGATAACGTTACTGTAACCATGTTACCTAGGACTGAACCATAAAAGTCATACATATACATACTTCAGTGGAATAATTCGGCGTTCGACATTCATTAAAATAATAATGTAGGTAGATGGTTATAAAAGTTTTGAAATACTGTCATTAAGCTAGTTCACTGGTAGAAATACCAGGTTGGTGTCCTAACATAACATAGCGTCATGTCTTTTCCCATACGGGGCGGCAGAGGCACGATGGCGCCCACGCTCAATATACTAATGCACACTAATGTATATCATGCTCAGTCCGATATTCAATGCTCCATTGCTACTCACTTTATATGTAATTATTATTCCTCTACTATGTGGAGTAAATACTCCACGGAACAGCTGTAGAAATATTAAGGAACTCTGCTTGTGGGCTGTATGCCGTAACAGCCATATCCAAGACACATTACGCTTAAATTGCCTCTATTTCGTCGATTTGGTTAAAGCTGCCTCTGCTGTTCGCTTGGGATATGTCGAAGTAAAGCGACTATTGAGAAACAACCAAATAAATAGTGGAGACGTGAAAAAAAAATCACGATCTCAAATTTATATTAGTGTCCTGAGAGACTCGAGGACTGTCATTAGCTCCTTTTGGCTAATATACAGAAAAGTGAATTCTTACAGCCGCTTGCCTAGTGAATTATGAAGACCTGCGCGGTCCAGTGACACGTAGGTCATTTGTGAGAAGTAATGTAGATAGCTTCTCTATATGGCTCCGACAATATCCTGGTGGATGACTGTCTGAACAATATTAGCAGACTATATCTTTGGATATTAATTGTCTGAAGCAGTGAATCAGGTATATTTTAGACCATATCCTGCCGGATTGAGGAAAGTAGTCGGATTGAAAAACGGCGGCTCTGTTGTTAGATTGTAACGCGTTGTTATATTAGGGGTTGGAGGTAATCATATAGGTAGGTACTCAAAGTTCCTTAACAATGTGGTTTAACTTATTAAAGCTAAGTCCAACACCACAATAAGAGTAGTTTATGACTACTCTACTACCTTTGAGTATCGTATTATATAGATAGCCGGTCCTCCAGCCACATACCTAATGTTTAGAACTCCCTTTTAATCCCTTAAAAGTAGCAGTGCTGAAATGGAAATTATTGATTCCAAAGTAAAGAAATTTATTTATTTATTTATTTATTTACATAAAGTAATTTGTATAAATGGGATATAAAATAGTGTTGATTTTATATTTCTTCGTCACTGGCTTAAAAAGGGTTAATATATCACGTAAATGCGTAAAAAGTTACAATAAAACTGTAGGAAAATTGTTTGCCTCCACTTTGTCCGCCTCGTTCTACCCACGTCATGCGATGTTTCTGTATGAAAGTGTCGCTTTGAACCTTGTTCAGATGGAAACGTTGCAGAGACTGAGCTAGATCTCAAGTTTCGCCGGGATACTAGAAATACATGACAACCAGCCATCAGATATCTACATCTTTGCGCAAGATGTTTAATTGAACCGTCTCGCATAGACTGATTCATTTCATACTCACACGAGCGTTTAGTAGCGATGTCCCGTTACGCGCAGGCACTACCGGAGTAACCGCGAATGGCTGACGTAACTGCATGTCAATGTCCCCTTAAACCTTGCGCAGGTGGACTAAGTTGCAGAAACTGTATCAGCGGTATATTACCATCAAAGATTGATCAACTTCACGCGGGACTTGTAATTTCTTTGTAGCCAAGCCGCGCTGATTGATGTTCTAAGGCACTCAGACTGGGGTCCGGAACCAACACGTCGCTGCGGCTCGTAGTCGCCGTATCGTCATTCGCCTCCTGCCTCCCCTCCGCACACGCGCCAGCCTTGCGCAGGCTGGCGGCCCGGAGCGCTCGCCGTATGCCGGCTCCGGGCGGCGGGGGCGAGTCACCGCTGCGCGCGGGCGCGGGCTAAGTGTAGCGGGCAGCCAGCAGCGCAAGGGCTCACCTTCTCTACTCGCCTTGCTCTGGAGGTCGAACTCACGAAAATGCACGCAGACGCCGTGTCGTCGTTTGCCTCCTGCTTCCCCTCCGCGCGCGCGCCAGCCTTGCGCAGGCTGGCGGCGCGCGGGGCGCGTGACACCGCTGCGCGCGGGCGCGGGCTATCAGTTGCGGGGAGCCCTTTGCGCAAGGGCTTGCCCCCTCTATTTGCCTTGCTCTGGAGGTCAAACTCACGAAAAATCTCCAGGTTTCTCCTTCCTCGGACATAAAATCTGTAAAACTGGGATTAGTTATGGAATATCCACCGAGGGCGGAATCTTGCACGAGGTTACCATTACGCGACGGTCGTGAATGCATTGAGTATAGATTCCTGACGACGAGATCGACGAGGACGAGGTCCACTCGTGCAACGTCAATAGTTCGCAATTGATAAGAATCGATTTTATTATATTCCCCCTCGGAAGACATCTCGTTGATTGTATAACATACCTTATCCCTGTATTCGGAAACTGCTTGGTGCTCAACAAGCCGAGACATGACCGTCGAAAATATCCCTTTCTGCGCCTCCTTTTGCTTGATCAACCACGTTCCCGCCAAGTATGATTGCCATCGAAGGACTTGGCGCACTCGAGTTCAATGAGCCCCAGCACAGAACAATAAAATTTTGTAACTTATGCGAACGGCAAATACCTAACCTGATTGGATTGGATTTACTTATGATTTTCTCGGCATAAGATGAGTGCAATGTTTGTTTTTTCGAGGGTAGTTACATTTAGCTACTTATTAATATCACTCCTATATCAAAGGGCGTGATATTCCTGTCAAATTCAATGTCAGAATCAAACATATCATCATATTGCGAGATTGTGTGAGTTACTAAACATTGCATCATTCGATCTATTCACCATACGATAATGCATTGCCGAGATGTTACTAGCTGAATCTTGGAAAGATTTTTCCAGTTCACTTGTCCTTGAATTCTTTCTTACTCCCCCGATGTCTTCTCCTCCGGCTGCTCCTCCTCTCCGGAGACGTGGAAGCGGAACTGCTGTAGCGATCACTCCTCAATGATTCACTACGCGGGGCTATTTACCGCGATTTTTATTAAACGGATTATTTTTTGCTGTTACACTGAACAATTAACACTATAACCGTAACAAAATTCCAAGGATATTTCGAAAAATAACTAGGAATATTTTTAATTTTGTCAAACGCGTGCTCACGGAAAGAAATCCAAAACGCCAATGACCTGAAAATTGAGCGCGCGCATTAACGCTGGCTTCAATTGCCGCCATTTCTGAAACTTTACGCGCGCAATGTTGCTGAGGTTCAAAACGGATATGACATGTATTTTAGGAGTTTAAAACAGGAAGTGAGCTTTTTGGGGCTTATTTCGTCGCACCGGAAAGGAAGTCAAATGTGCTACTCTCAATATTAGGCTTAAAGCCAGGTAACGTCAGGTATAATGATTATATCAGTAAAACATATTTTAATTAAAAAAACCGCCAAGTGCGTGTCGGACTTCGCACATTTAGGGTTGCATAATAAATTAATAATATAAGCAAAAAATAATAATCTAGGAAGGTTCTCACTTCACATACACCTGATACACCTAGCCAAAATATCAGTATTCACCAGCAAATAATTACTTTGTTTTTCATAGTGTTTGTATGAATGACAAAGTTATATTTGCTGTTTTTAATAAATGTTTTATATCTTAAAAATTGCTTATTATTTTGCTAAAACCAATTCTCGTTCAAAGTGTTTATTGAGATGCACAACATATATATTTTTTAGATTTTTCACTCTCTTACCTTAAATGTTAGTGGGGGTACACAACTCCTTAACAATTTACTTGAGGATAAATGTTTTCAGGGACCTCAACGTCATTTTAAAGACCTATCTATAAACTCCCCACATTTAGGTTTGATAAAAAAAAAATATAAAAATAAAAAATCGTAAAGCGGTTCACAGAATACCATCTACATACCAAGTTTCAACGGTGTAGTCTTGATAGTTTCAGAATAAAGTTGCTGTGACATACGGACAGACGGACAGGCGGACAGACAGATATGAAGAAACTATAAGAGTTCAATCAATCAAATATCTTTAAACTGTAGATATTTACATTTACTTAGCAATCATCACTTTTTGCGTCTTCTCTACATGAGACCACTGTGTGAGAAGGAGGGCGTAAACATTCCCACAGATTGATTTTGAGATCTCTTAAAAATTGGTTGTGTTTAAGTTATACAATTCTTACAATAAGAATTACAATATTAATTAAGCAGGAATAAATAATTACAAAATTATTAACAGCAAGTTCTTTGTTGAGTTAGATTGGATTAAAACCATAGAGTCCCGTCATTTAAGTAATCTTGAACATTGTAATATCCCTTTTTTGACAAAGTTGCTTGGTTAAATTGCTCAAATGGCAATTGCAAAATCTCCAGAGGTATCTTATTGTAGTCGAGAATACACTGACACTTAAAGGAATTGCTAACCTTCGCGGGTCTAAACCGGGGCGCAACTAGTCTGTGATTATTTCTTAGGTTAATATTACAGTTATCGCTAAGTTTGGAAGATATTGTAGGGTTCTTGCGCACATACATTATATTTTCGAAAATAACTTGCCTAACTACAATTAGTATGTCAATTTCATTAAGCTCTCTTAACCTTTCAAAAACCGAGGGTAGTTGGGACGGGTCGCGATTTTGAACCTTATGCCATGGTAATAAAATTTAAAACCTATAACAGAAAAGAGGCAAGAGGTTAAGGAGTCAGTGCGTTTTAAATTAGAAATCGCTCAAATTGCTCTTTTCTGTAAAAAAAATAATAGTTTGAATGTGCGCTGCTTTTCCCCACAACAAGATACCATAGGATGTAGGTAGGAAAGTAACTAAAGTATACTAGCCTAGATGTAGGCACATCCGTGTTTTGTCTGAAGTTCTTGACAGCGTAAGCCGAACTTAATTTACCAGCTAATTTATCTATGTGGGGTCCCAACTGCAATTTGCTATCAATGGTTATTCCAAGAAACTTCGTAATATTTACTAATTCTAAAAATAACTGGTCTCAACTTGCCTGACATTTGGAAGGGATAATTTGAAACAGTGGGTTTTCCCAGCGTTTAAAAATAAATTATTAACTGTGAGGTTAAAGACAATACTCCATTAACATCGTTAAAATCTTCTTTTTGACTTTCAATTTTGAAGACCAGTGAAGTATCATCAACAAACAACACTATAGCAGTCAATTTCTCCACCATGAAAGGCAGAACGTTAATTTATATCAGGAATAAGAAAGGGCCTAATATGGAACCTTGTGGAACGCCAATGTTTACTCCCGATCCATGAGATTTAACGCCGTTGACTTCTTTTGAATTATATTGCTTAGGTATGATCTTAGTAGATCCAACGGTTATTTCTAACTCCGTAATAATTAAATTTCATTTGTAGCGTATCGTGATCAACCCAGTCAAATGCCTTCGACAGATCGCAAAGAACACCGGTAGCATCCTGTGCGGCCTCCCATGCAGAATAAATATGAGATATAAGGGTAACACCTGCATCCGTAGTCGATTTACCCCTAGTGAAACCGTATTGTTTGGCGTGGAGTTGTTTAGTACGGTTGAAGTGTGAGAGCAATCGATTGAGTATAATCTTTTCAAATATTTTACTCAGTGCTGTAAGAACTTAGAAAGCTCCATAGTCAACACATTTATTGAATATATAAGCTAGGTGTGGGGGCTATAACTAGTATTACTGAACCAATGACTTTGACTGATATACTCCACAGGTACCTTGTTTCTCTATGGGACCCTAAAAACGGATTGAGAAAATAAATGCATAGGATAATATAAGTCAGGCAAAAATAATCGGAAGAAATTAAAGCGTGTAGAAAATTATACAGCTAGTAAAAAAAACGTATGGAAAAAATTAATGGGAAAAAACGTGAATGGGAAAAAAATACAAAGGCAATATTATTTCGGAATATTTATGTTTACACTCGACAGTGACAAAAGAAAAATGTCGTTTAAAGAGTCACATCACAATACTATATTATTGTCATTTCAGTGTTTTCGCTGACACCCACTGAACCGAAGCAGCAGGCGGCGGTAAAGCCGGCTTCATCGTTGCCAGCTCAAATGGCTCCCGTGAGTAATTTTTAACTATATAAGTGATTCTAAAAGAATGTCTCATAATGCCGGTAAACATCTATTATTTGGGTACTGTTTCAATCATATTTCAGTATTCACATGTGGAAAATATGGAACTAGGAACTAATCGGCGACAAGGTCCTTTCCTTTTCTTTTCTTTTCAATTCGATTGTTCTTTACACTTGTAAACTTGTAAATTGTAAACTTGTACACATTAGAGTCCATTTCATTAAATTTGATGAATCAATACGGATTTTGATCTAGTGATGTGATGAGGCGTGTGGTTTTTAAAATTGTTAAAAAATAGTCACTATCTAGTACACGAAATATTGAAATTAGGTTCAATTGGCTAAAATTTCTTAAATAAAAAAAAAACAAACGGGTATCGTTTTTGGCATGACTAATTGGAGCTTTTGCTGAAATCGATAAAAGCCCGAACCCTCCATCCCGTCTGTAGGTCAGATTCTTGTATTGCACTGAGCTCATATTGAACCAATCCCAAATTCACCTTTCCCCAAAATGACTATATTTCTAAATGTCTTCATGTACAAATGTCCAGAATCCATAATGTTTGACAGATATGATACACTCAGAAAGAAAATCTATTTAATAATACTAGGTCAACTTTGGAAGACCTCACTAGCTTGGAGACATAAATAAATATATACATATTAGATAAACTATTTAATAAGGCCGTCTGGAAGAATGCAAACAAAGTTAAGGCCACAAACACAAAAGAACAAAGTGTAATAGTGAAGATGTGTGCCAATATATATTTACTTCCCCAAGAAAAAAATACATGCCTGGTCTTATTTACAAGGCCTGTTCCAAGAAACACAAGAAATTGCTACATTTCAGGAGTACTTCACTAACCAGTGAAAATCTTTATGTGCATCTATTTTTTACTAACTGCCCGTGGCGCGGTTTCGCAACGCGTTTTTCGTATTCTCATAGTTCCCATAATAAAACTATTCGTTTATCATTTTATCTACACACGTATCATAAACCCTCTTTACTACGTACAAAAACAGCACGTTACGATCAGCATAATGTTAAACTACTTGGTAAAAACTCATTTCTTATCTGAAAAATTACTCATTATGACCGTACATGTTTAACTTGTTCTGTAGTACCAACTTCTCGCAGGCGGGCGTCGGCGTTCGAAATTTGAATGTCATTATATCTAGAAAAACTACACATAATGACCATAATGTGTAGTTTTCCAGATACGAAACGAGTTTTTACCAAGTAGATTAACATAATGCTGATCCTAACGTGCGGTTTTTGAACGCAGTAAAGAGGGTTTATGATACGTGTGTAGATAAACTACTATTAGAGCCAAATTCATAGGTTTCTGAAATCCATATCGATATTACGTTGTTGGGCGTAATACGCATCAGACCTCAGATTAACGAAACTTTTTGCTTACAAACTTTATACATTGCACTGTCAAACATATGTTCCGCTACCAACAACGTAGGAGTGCTAGTCCTATGGCTACCAACGCCATCTAGGGAATGATGCTGAACTTTCCATATAAAATATTTTTCGTATTTTTGGCTGTTTCTTTGCGTTTTTCATAATTTCATTTTTATTTGACGACCTCTGTGGCGCAGTGGTTGTGGCTCTGCCTACCATGAGAGATGTCCCGGGGTCGATCCCCAGCTGGGGGTAGAGAAAGAAAAACCCCAGGTCTTACTTAACATACTTACTTAACATATTATTATTCTAGCGCACGAGAGCGCCTCTTAACAGATACTTTTGTCACTCAAGTAAAGCCCAGTAGACTTCGTGAGTTGAAATATCTATATCATGTGCCTCACCTCATTTTATTTTGATATCATTCCAAATACATATTTATTTGTATTGGATTTTGTAATATACAATTAAATAATTCAGCTATACAATTTTATTTCTATATTATGGTTTTTCACTCATTTAGATACTTTTTACAAGATGGGTAATAATAACCAATAAGAGCTGATCTTTATAGATTAAATTATGTTTCTTTGGAATGAAATGCGTTTATTCAGATAATACACAAAACAGAACTCAGCAGATACAACAATTAGGCATAGAATATAACATCATTACAGAAATATCCCTTTATTCCGCTTCCCTGCGCCATGAGGGACAGTCCATCTGTCTTTATCTTCAAGAATGGTATAAAGGAGCATTATCTTTCTCTTTCGTAAACTTTGCGATTCAATATGTAGCATTGTTTATTCATAACATGGTGTATATATGTCACCGTAAGATTTTAAAAACCGTTAGTTAATACTAACGTTTTTTTTCTCGTTAGTTGGTCAACTATCGACAGATAGTAAACTGTAGCGTACTGCTTACTATATTACGCGTTAGTTGATAAACGAACGGTTAAAACCGTTAAATAGTAAATTGGTTTAAACTTGAATTGCAAACGAAATACCAGGCAAACACTGCGGTAGCTTAGGTGAAGACTAGAGGGGGCGAGCGCAGCGAAGCCCCCGAATAGTCTTCGTGTTAGGTTGACCTGTAACAACAAAGAAAATAAATTCTAAAACCTGTCGGTCTGGTTTACTATCTGTCGATAGTTGATCAACTTACGGTTTTGACTATCTTACGGTGACATATACGTTATTAATGTTCTTCTAAATGTAGTATATTTACTAGTTCAGTAAAACAGTTTATTTACTTGTATTTCTGCACAAAGGTCTACCTGTAACTGCTATTAAATTTAACCTTTTCATATTGGATTTGCTGGAAGAAATCTCTTGTTAGAAATAAGCTTGCTTTTGTACATGTCTTTTCTTTATAGAACACTTGTAAAGTGAATTTTCATGTGCAATATAAATATACGATCTACGTGTATAAGCTGTCACCAAAGTATTCCTTCTCCATCTTCGCTTTGAAAGGCCCTGACATGCTTTTGCGTGCCTCTTACTCTGATGGAAACTGCTCTTACAACTGAGATTTGTATTTTCACCTTCAGCCAGTACACTATTTGAGAATACGCTTTTCCCCATTCCTCGTTAAGATTTGAAGCGTTTTTTTAATAGTAGTTTATGTGACTGCTAGATAATGCCTAATTATGTACAGTTACATACACTAGTTTATCTACACACATATCATAAGCTCTCTTTGATGTGTTCAGGAACCGCATGTTTGACCGGCATTGTGGCTCTGCAATTGTTTAACTTGTTCTGTAGTACCAACTTCTCGCAGGCGGGCGTCGGCGTTCGAAATTTGAATGTCAGTACCAACTTCACAAACAAACTAGGGACGGCACGCGGGTGGGCGTCGGCGTTCGAAATTTGAATGTCATTATATGTAGAAAAACTACACATAATGACCATAATGTGTAGTTTTCCAGATACGAAACGAGTTTTTATCTACACACGTATCATAAACCCTCTTTACTGCGTTCAAAAACCGCATGTTACGATCAGCATTATGTTAAACTACTTGGTAACTACTACGGTTTACTACTTAAGATGAATATTTTTTCGGAGTTTCGTCCTCCTGGTAGGTTGTTTGTGAGATCTCTGTTGCAAGGAGTGTGGTTAGTTGTCTGCCTCCTTTCCCTGTGGGATACTATATTGCTTAGGCAACAAATATAATGACCACTAAAATAATTTGTTCCTACCCAAAATGGGTAAATGATCACCAAAAGTAGCAGAAAATATCAGGGCAAAATACTGCGGCAGCTTAGGTAAAGTGTAAGGTGGGTGAGCGAAGCGAAGCCCCCTTTATCCTTAGTGTTAGGTTGAACATATAAGAACAACAAAAAATACTTAAAACATAAACTTAAGTACACAAAACATAAAAAGAAGTTTGGTGATCATTTATCCAAACACAATTTGGTGGTCGCTTACTAATTCTGGCGGTCGTTTCGAAGTTATTTGTAGTAAAATAGGTGCGTTTTTGGTAATCGTTTCAACATATGCCTATTGCTTACTAAGAAAATTTTAAAGTTTTTTCCAGAGTTCTCTCCAGATTGAGTGGCCACCTTCGCTTTTAAGTAATCTTGCATTGAATCCTTTTTGGAAAAAGTTTCGTTGGTTTCTGGTTTTTGTGATTAGTTGACGGTTTCAGGGATTGTTTCGTCTTGTATTTGCGCTTGGTTGAGGAGTTTGTTGGTTGTTTCAGTGGTTTGGCTCATATTTTGAGCAGGAGTTAGGTGGGTGGGTGGAAGTTATATGGGCACGACGCGAGGATATGTCTCTTTAGACCTCGTTTTTTGTAATCCTGTGAACAAACCGGGCATGATTATTTTATTGCTATTGATGGTTGTCGCATGGATAAAATGTGTGGCTGCGATGATGATATATCAGCATCGACTCCTCCGTCGGCGTCGTCGTCCTCCATTATTATTTCCTGGTATGTAACTTTGTATGAGTAATTCACTATTAATTTTGTGATGAAATACAAAATAAAACCAGGTAGAAAATAAAAATAAAAAATCTAATAATATTTTTTTAAGTGCTCCGTGGTCTATTAGTGTTCACGCTTGCTTCTCATACAGGAGATGCAGGTTCGAATCCTGACCATGTTCCAATGAGATAATTAATTTATCTTAAGAACAGTATCGGACGTTTAGTGTTCGCGGCTACTATCGCCACGTGCGGTAGTGGTCGTAAAACCCCTCCACCAACCCGCACTGCGCCAGCATGGTGGAGTATGGCTAAATCTTACTCGTATCCGGATAAAGGCCTGTGTCCCTCGGTGGGGACATTAATGGGCTACATTTATTATTATTATTAATATTTTTTGACGTGACCTCTTGTCAGTTCAAACCATAAACGTGTTGCTTTTGTTTCACATAGTTTTTTTTAAAAACCACTTATCTGTTGGTCGGGCTGCGGAGCTAGAGATGACGTCATGATAAGAGCCAGTTCACACTAGTTCAGATTTACCGTTATACCTGATCCGGCAAGTTGTCAGATGCATACAAATGTGTCGGAGCCGACAGTGTGACCTGGCTCTAACGTAACATCAACACGTGATCGTTTTTCTTAAGTTTATTTTATATTGTTGTTGGCACGCACATTGCGATACATGTCATAAGAATGGAATAATCTTAGAATGAAATTGTTTATCAAATCTGACCACAAACTCATTAAAAATAATGATTAAAGAATATGTATTTCAATAGGGTCTTTGTTGATTCAGTAATTTTATTTGTGAATTTCATAACTACATACCTATAACGTGCTGTAACCAATAATGTCTCAGTAATTTTGTATTGTATTTAGATTTAGGTACCTAGACCGAAATACTATAAATAATACATGCAGTTGTTGAGCGAAAAACCTTTTTAGAGTTTCTAGCCCGAAGGGTGCCAAAAGGGACTCTATTACTCTACTAAGTCCCGCTGTGAGATCAGTATGTCTGTCCTTGTGTCCGTCAGCCGGCTGTATCCCATGAACTTTAAAAGTAAAGAGTTGAAATTTTCACAGAATGTGTATTTCTGTTGCCGCTACAGCAACAAACAATGCAACAAATTCACTCAATAAAAAAAAATTAGGACTCACCAATAGAAGTGACATTTTGTTTGCGTTTTTTCTGGTACACACGACAAAGAAGATCGGTTTGCAGGGCACACAAACACCAGTCTTTGTGTGCGTAACGTTGCCAATAGCTACGATTAGCAATGCACACTAACACAGTATTCGTGTTAATGTCGCGTCTGTGTGCGTTTTTCTGATCCCATACATTCATTGATTATGACGCAAGTTTTCACAGCTTTATGCAAAGTAGTCGATAGCCTAGTGGATTAGGTGCTAGAATTACGATATGTAGATAAAGGTTCGATCCCTCAAAGGAAATTATTTTTTAGAAGCTACGAGTATTATTAAATTCACATAGCATCGAATATAAATTGATTACAATTGTTTAACCAAACTAGAGTTCGAAGAGTTGTAAACTTGCCCGGTAAAAAGGCCATAGTCTACCTTCTTTATTTAAAATGTAACAGCTACCCTCTTTAAAATTGTTTTGCGTCTGCGCGCTCTCAGCATTAGTTGTATTGCATTTCGTTCCTTGTAAATTGTGATTGAGATTTGTTATCTATCATGGAAAGTCATCTATCCACTTTTAAAAAGGCGGAAATCATTGTTTTGTATGAACAAAACATTTCAATTAGCGAGATAGCACGACGTTTAATGATATCGGTGAGTTATGCATATAAAAAATAAATTTGAAGGTTTTTTATAAATTATGATTATAATTATACCTTGTGTTACTACTTCATTGTATTTTTTTCTTATTTTACAGAGAAGAACAGTGCAACTGTGGGTTCATAGGTATGCAGATTCTGGACATGTTGAAAGTCGTCGACCAGGCCCACAGCCTGTAGCCTACACAGCTGCATCTGATCGCCATCGCGACATCATTGCAGCGCATAACAGCAATCCGTTTGCCAGCACCCGGTCTACGGCGACACTTCATAATGTAACACTACAAACAGTTCGCAATCACTTACGAGCTGATGGTTTAAGATGTCGGAGACCAGCGAAGAAGATTATGATGTCTAATGAGCATCGTGAAGACAGAGTGCGGTTTGCCCGTGAATATTTGGACTTTGATTGGTGTAATAATGTTGTTGTTTTTAGTGATGAAAAGACTTTTAGATCAGACAAGGATGGGCGTAAAATACTGTGGAGAAGAAATAATGAACGATATAGTTTAGCAAACATTCTACCGTGCAGGTGTAGTGGCCGTATTACTTTGGGATATTGGGGATGGATGTCGTCGATGGGCCCCGGTGAATTAGTGCAAGTGAGTGCTCGCAACACTGCTCAAGGATACTTGGATATTTTACAGAACGTCATGTTACCAACCGTACGAACTGTATATCCGGATGAGCATATATACTTTGTCCATGACAATTGCGCTGTGCATCGCGCCCATATTGTGCAAGAATGGTTTAACAAGCAAGAATCCTTGACAGTTATTGACTGGCCTTCTAAAAGCCCTGATTTAAACCCCATCGAAAATCTATGGGGACATATGGTGCTCAATTGGGATCCATCGAATGTGAGATCTAGGTCTAATTTAGATGAAGTTGTTACTTCAACCTGGGAGATAATGCGAGGCACTGACATGTGTTGGAATATGGTCACTGGCATGAGAAGTAGACTACAACAAATAATAGTAAGAGAAGGAGCTCCACTAAGATATTAAATAAAACATAACCATTAATATGTGAAAGCTTTGTGTTATCATAAGATAAGGTGATTTATATGTCTATGATGTTATTGCTACTTCAGGTTAGAAGTTATCACATAATTTCTAATTGCTTAGCATGTTGATTCATAGCTTATATATCATCAACTGCGACATCTGTCCTTGTCTGACTAAAACTAAAATAAGTAAATTAAGTGTAGTTTATTATAACAAACTAGTAATAAATTATTATTAGGACGAAATATAATTTTGTTTTATTATGAAAAAAATAAGGCTGGTTTCACCACATGCTGATAAAGCCTATCTGTCAAATAACGCCATACAAAAATCTAAGTTTAACTGGCAGATAGGCTTCATCAGCAGTGGTGAAACCGGCCCTTAATCTAGAATAAATATTTGGTCTGATCAATAATAATTAAAAAAAAGTATCTAAAAAAAAACATCACCATGCTTTTTCCCTCCTTGATAGAGGATCGAACTCAATACCTCAAAGTCATTAGTCTGGCATCTAACCCGTTGGGCTATCGTCCACTCTGTAGGAAGCGGTAAAAACTAGTCTTATATTCAACGAAGACACATAGTGATTGTATGCTCAGACAGTATTATAATATCTGTGACTGTGCTGTGACGACCAATGTAACGCACACACATTCAAGTCAGCGATTCGTGTCGCAACGTTACGCACACAAAGAGTGGCATTTGTGTGCCCTGCAAACCGAACTTCTTTGCCGATTGTACATAAGCCTTCGTGTGTGAGTCCGACTCGCTCTTGACCGATTTTTGTTAGAAGCAGTTTTATCATAACATAGTGTCACGCCTTTTCCTATACGGCGTGGCACATTGTGCCCACATTTAGCCATTTATTCAAAACCCCATTTTGGGTGACAGGGGGCTAGCCCATCGCCGAAGCTATGGAGGTTGAAGATTTCCTCCACCGTTAGCAAGTCCGTCTAATTATTGAAGATGAATTACTTATGTTATGATATACTTATCATTAGAAGAGAGCGTGAAACCACTAGACCAAGGACCTCTTGCAGTTATGATCCGAATTAATACTTGAGTTAAAAATGTTGTACCTGTGGCAATGGGCTACCCCCTATAACTAATATTGTGATGCAATTAAAACCTTCAGAGTGGCGTTTGTGTTGCCGGACCGAACGGACGTGTCTATAAACCTCCGACATCTTGCAAACGCATTAAAACAACCCGGTTTACAACCCGGCGCGCGCCTTTGTTCTGTCTCTGGTTTCTCGCGTTTCGGAGATTTTGTATCAGCGAGATGATATGAGAGTGTCTAATATAGCTACAAGTGTGAAAGTAGAGTGTGCGTAAAGTGTGAATTAGATAGGTTCTGAGCTGCGCCCTACCAGATAATAGGCTACGCCACGCTGCTGTGACAATACGTGTACAATATTGTGTACGACAATAGGTGCACATAGCTGAGACAACTCAACGAGTGTTGCCTGGTGAGCCCGTTCCTATTCAGTGTCCTAACGCATGCAACCAATATTTATCTCCACAGACGAATCTACTAGAAGAGACCCCGAGTTTACGTCTCACGCAATACATAACAGTACTCCCTACCGACACGCCGTTATCCTGGAGTATTAACCGGCAATAACCTAACCTTATCAATGAATTGCTTTCTCCGGACACACAAACGATTACATAGGACGTAGAATCTTCATTATTTAAGGTATTTCTTAAGTGAATCTAACCCATAAAATTAAGCTCTCTCAACAGCAACAACCTGGGAAACAGACTTATTTCATTTCATCACAGACATTCGTGGTGCTTGATACATCATCATAAATACTAAGTCAATAGAAACTAGAGTTGCGCAACGAGTCGTGGTGTTATCCCACGCCAAGAGGCAGGCCCTTTCATGCACTTCCTGCAGGCACGTGAATAAGGACACTAAAACCCAAACAATACCGGACAGAAACAGTTAAACAAAAGAGATAAATTACGACAGAAAACATTCCTCAAACTAACACAGCTGCAAAACGGCGAAGCAAATACGTTTTTTTTTGTGCAACAAGCCCCTTCTCTGGACAACGAGCTAAGAAAAAACGAATTCCAACGAGCAATAAACAATAGGGCCTTGTGCAGGGACTGAACCTCGACCCGTGTCACGGACCTCACTACTACGCACTAATGAAGTAAACTGAAGTAGGTGATGTCAGTGCAGAGAGTGTCACTAGCTGAGCAACAACCTGGTGAGATTGCTCCGATTAAGATAGCCCTATATCAGATAAAACAGCAAAACTAACTTTATATCTGGCAGGTAACATCCTTCGTAATGCTGGTTACCATTTCATAAACAGATACTGCTCTCGCTCCAAATTACTACGCCAACTCTAAACTATTCCATAGGCATAGTCCCGTACAAATAGGTAGGTGATAGGTATACAAAACTAGGCAGGAACCTACCCAAGCACAATAAAACAAAACTAACTATTTGCCACCATCCGGTCCAACCAGCCCATCTTGACCTGTTAAAATAAAATAAACAATAATGCAAGCCTACTGCATATTCTGAGAAATAGCGAGTAAAAGCCAACACTTGCACATCATAAAAGGATCATTTTACCATCTTGCAAAAAACAGGCAATTAACGAAAGGCAGCTGACGAACAATAACAAAATAAAATCAAAGAATCTTTGTCCTAAGCGGGTCTCTCTCACGCCTATTTTATAGCTTCCAGGCCCAGCCTTCAATTCTCTTAGAAAATACCGAGAATAAGTGCGCAAAGATACGCACAAACTTTGACAGCCACAACCCGTACCATTAACAATAGGTACGTAGGTAGTTCAAATTAATCAAATTAGCTCTAAGTTCTTTTTTTCAACAACATTCCAAAAAGATGAAAGCCTTATCAATGCCGAGAGATGGTAACTGCCTATTCCACGCAATTGCTGACCAAATTAAATAAATTAATAAATATGTAGAAGAAAACTGCGATGAACAGAACATAAAGTTTGCAATCGCCGAGCCTGAAGAAACCCTCAATGACTACATTAAAAATCTGCGCAATTACGGCACTTGGGCTGGAGAGGAGATTATAATAGCAGCCGCCGAATACTTTCTAATTAACGTAACAATCCACCAGCAAAATACACCATCGCTCACATACAGGCCCAAGAATCCCGCGGATGCAGTGGGATCTATCAACCTCAACTTCACAGGAAACCACTACGACAGCGTATACTTGCTTGAATCACAAAATTTACCCACGAATCTAGCAACCGACAGCCAAACTGATAACAACATACCTTCCCCGATACTTAATGCAACACCCATGACCTCCTCAGGGTCAACCAAAACATCAATAGATGACATCCCTGACAACACCGGATATACGATAATACGACACAGCCCCATATTTAAACCAAAAGTCACATGCGAGCGTATGCGCATTGCTACTTGGAACGTTAGAGGATGCGCCGAAATAGTTAAGAGACTCAACATTGATGCTGAATTGACAAACAGAAACATACATATAGCCTGTATACAGGAAACAAACATGACATCGGGGACATACATGTCAAAACACTATCTCTGGTATCTATCAGGCACAATCAGCATCGCACAATATAAATCACGACCTGGAAACCATGGCAGCAACAATAACATCGGCCACTAATACACTATATGTAATAAACGCACATATCCCCAGCTCTTCCACGAGAGCAACCGCAGCGTTTTCGCAACTTATAAAGATTATTCAAAAGAAACCAAACAAAGCCAAAATATTAATGCTAGGTGACTTTAACGCGCATATCGGACTAGGCGATACAAAGGAATACAGGAAAAAGGGAATTATAGGAACAAATCTCCTACACAAATCATCAAATATCATCGGAGAAATGCTAATGGATATTTGTTCCCGCGAAAACTTAAAAGTAGAAACCACCTGGGCTCGCAAGTCATGTCGGGCCACATGGTCTAACGGGAAAACAAAATCACAACTAGACCATATAATTATCTCGAATAATGCGCCACACACATTTAACTTCATCAAAGGACAATGGAGCTACCTGCATATTTCCGACCACAAGATAATCTGGGGTGAAATAGACCCACTAAACCTGCTTCCAAGAACTGGCGACACGCAAATGGAATCAACAAAGAGTACAACCCAAACTAAGTACAAAGCGATAACAGCTTTAAAGTTCAACTATATACAGTGTTCGTACACCGCCCTAGCACGAGATGAAATGAATGACACAAAAGTTAAATACCATAACGGGATTATGGAAGAACTTACGGCGAACAACTACAAATTTATAGAAAATGACGACGAATATACGCCCGACATTCCGTGGGAATCTATAACAGGGGTTATGAAGTCAGTAGCCCAAAAAACACTTTCCGTAAAACCCGCTAGATCGCGGGAACACCGAATTGCTCTGGCAAATTTACAAAAGGCCAAATTCCTTAAAAGACGTCGACCAACCGACCAAACAATCAATAAACAACTCAAAGAATGCCGACGACGTCTTGAGGAAATTATTGATAATGAAGAAAAACGAGAATGCAGAGCATTTGTTTTAAGGCCTAGGAAAAAAACACCCAAGCAAACGCATGCAAATCGTGTACCACTATTACAGACGACACCAGCTTCAATCGAGACGGTGGAAAAAAACAACGATTTCTCCCAATGTCACACTGGGAACAGGAATTAAGGAAATCAGAAGGCCCTAAAAATATGATTATCCCTAACGAAACTTCATTAAACCCTGACTATCTAGAAAATGGTCCAACAATAGCCGACATAAAAACAATAATCAGCCGCATGCGTAACGGAACAGCGCCGGGTACAGATCAGGTAGTCCCGGAACTGTACAAAGGAATACCGCCACAACTGTTAAAGGTTATTACCAAAACAATGCACAGAGCATGGACAGAAAATATAATACCGGAGTCCTGGAATTAAACGGTCCAAGTACCTATCCCCAAAATCAGAAACCCTCAAGACACCAAATGACTATCGCCGTATAACAATGTGTAATACAGGATATCGCATATACGCGACATACCTGCTCATCAAACTAGACGAGATAACAAAAGAACTCGGGAACTATCAAGCAGCATTTCTCCGCAATAGATCCACCGATGACCACATCTTCACACTACGCAGAGTATTAGACGAAGAATGGCGCGCGGGTAACAGAACATATGCGCTAGATATCGCCAAAGCATTTGATACTATAGACCTAAACGTGCTCAAGGATATTCTCCTTTCAAGGACCAATAAGATTTTAACCAATAGGATAATAAAAGCCTGCATGTATGAACGGACCTGCATCAAATGAGATAAATAAAGAAGAGATGCCGGCAAGCCATAGGCAATTCCAAGGCCCTAATGCATTTTATAAAGAAATCCAACATGGACTGGAAAATAGTACGCCTGATTTACAAAATGGTTATTGCACCGTGTATAACATACGGACTTAAAGCGGCAGCCCTCACCAAAGCAAACCGTTCTAGACTAAGAAAATATGAACGCCTGATCCTCAGAGACATGTTTGAGAACGCCAGAAGCTATCCAAGACACCACAAAATTCATGACTTACTACAGGGCAAAACAATAACCAAACAAATCAAAAACCATCGGATGTGTTACTATACACATATTCTACGACGCCCACAAAAACACCTACTCCTCGCTGCATTGGAATACGAAGCAAAGAAGAAGAAAGTTGGCCGACCCATTTACACCTGGAAAGATTCCCTTAAGCATGACATCAAATACTACGGTAAAGAACACAGTTACTGGACAGAATCAGCACACAACAGGGACGAAGTCAGAAAGGCATCGAGCCAAATATACCATGTTCCAGAACCAGACAGCGAAAGCGAAACGGAGACCTTACCGGATAACCCAAACGAACACGACAGGACAGGAAACTCAACCTATAACAATACCTGAAAATAGAAGGAAAACATGAACTTGAAGAAAACAACAGCTGCTCTCCAAATCCTATATCCTCCCCATTCCACATATCCTATATTGGCTTCAGGCTGAAGAGTCGGTCGATTGAATTCACGCTCCTTCCACTCCTATCGAGCAGGTCATTCCGCCCCCCCCTCAAAACTCGTGCTCTCTGGTATGCCGGCCGAAAGACCGGAACAGGTTTAGAACCCTGGCTGGAGAAGCACCATTCATTCATTCATTCATTCATGTGATGCAATTAAAACCTTCAAGATACAAGTGTGCAAAGGCGAGCTTATCTCTAACTAAAGATTTCTTCCAGCTAACCACAGCATCACAATCCTCCTCGTGAGGAAGTGAGGTTTTATGCAAGTGTGTGGACAGGGCTCTTACTTATTACCTTAGGCCTCCACGGTCTAGTGGGTTTCACGCTTGCTTCTCACTAGGTCTAGGACATTAAGAGAGTACATGTTTTTATCTATTACTTTATTACTTCAGGGTGTATCACTTATAATTATAGTCTTAGCTCCGAAAATTGAAAAGGGGTTTCATGTTCTTAATAAAAAAAAGTGTTTTTTTAGAATCATGATTTTAGTGCCATTCGAAAGCTAATGAGATGACAAATAATATTCCGTAATAAACTCATTCTGTTTGCGAACAGGATTTTGTGAAAAACTGCAATTATTTTAAAAAATTCTCGAAAAAGTTACTATTAGTAGTTTATGTGACTGATACATAATGGAGGGCATTAAAACTCGAGAGTTCGGCTCGTTTTCATAATAATATCACTCGAGAGTATGCAAATCGGATCCTCTCTCGAGTGATATTATTATGAAACGAGCCGAACTCTCGAGTTTTAATGCCTAATTTTGTACAGTTACATACACTAGTTTATCTACACGCATATCATAAGCTCTCTTTGATTGTGTTCAGGAACCGCATATTCAACGGGCATGGTGGCATTGATAATTGCTCTGCACTTGTTTAGCTTGTTCAGTAGTACCAACTTCACTAGGACTACAAACTAGCGGCGGCACGCAGGCTGGCGTCGGCGTTTGAAATTTGAATGTCATAATTTGTCGAAAATTGATACATTATGGTCATAATGTATCAATATTCAGATAAGAAATGAGTTTTACCAAGTAGTATAACATTGTGCTGGTCGTAACGTGCGGTAAACGTAGCTGCAAAGTCAAAATATCGTTGGTTATCACGCGCAGCTAGTGATGCGCGTGGTAACCAACGGGCTTGACGCTGTGTTTACAAACCGGTATTTTGGTTGGCAAGTGTAAATGCGGCATTAGTCAAACTCTACCATGAACATATTTGTCTGTGGTCTTTCGTTGAAAAAAATATTCAGACTGGAAAAAACAAAATCACTTTTTCTCGCGCGCGATTTTTCGACTGATCTTTTCTGAGCTTTTATGGTGAATATTGAATTGTTTCTATAAGAACACACTAATGTTTTTATTGTTTTGAAAAGGTTATCTTGTGTAGATTACATAGGTATCAAACAACTTGTATATTTGTTGATGTTTTTCTCATGTCGGCTAGATTTGTGTCGAGAGGGAACATTTTCATAGAAGTCGGTGATTCTCATGTCGGTACAAAAATAAACTAAGGTCACAGTGACATTTCGCATAAACTAAGAGAAGGTTTCATTAGCTACTCAGATCTACAATTCGTATAGTTCTAAGAGTTACCATTCCAACAGAATCACTTATATACGTCAGTCAAGTGCCGCGCGCGGGTGGGCTCAAAATATGCCGCGGATCCTAGCTGTTTCGCGCCGGGGCGGCCCGGATTCGCGGAGGTTAAGTTTACAATTAACACTTTTTCGCCACTTTTTGTTACTGGAAGTACCGGCTGTCTTTCATCATCGCTGTCCAGTTATTTGACGACGACTACGACAAAACCTTCCATTCCGAAGTTATGCTGTTTTGTTTGCAATTGGTTCGCAGTAAACGAAAATATAGCAATTTTACCTGAAAATAAAATTATTATTATACATACTTACCTGGCTTTAAGCCTAATATTGAGAGTAGCATACTTGACTTCCTTTCCGGTGCGACGAAATAAGCCCCAAATAGCTCACTTCCTGTTTAAAACTCCTAAAATACATGTCATATCCGTTTTGAACCTCAGCAACATTGCGCGCGTAAAGTTTCAGAAATGGCGGCAATCGTAGCCAGCGTTTTTGTGCGCGCTCAATTTTCAGGTCATTGGCAACTCAATAAAGAGCTTATCTTGTCTAAGAATGTGTTACGATCATGCAATGCACAGTAATGTGCACAGCAGGCAGCGATTTACCTAGGCTTAAAGCCAGGTAAGTATGTAAGTATGTATGTATGTAGGTAATTTTCAGGTAAAATTGCTATATTATACCTGACGTTACCTGGCTTTAAGCCTAATATTGAGTAGTGTTTGGTATCGACTGCTGAGTTAAAAACGCCAATGTGATATGACTAGGAGTTCATTTATGGAAACCTTATAGAAATTATGATACTGAATGTGTATGCATCATCGTGTACGTGATGCAAAGATAGGCTGCGCAAATGCAACTCAAAAATAAGGCAAATAGATAGAAACAAACACAGACTTAAGAAAGGTCTGATGAAGTCATCTTTTGAGGCCAGCCGAGTTTTGGGCTGGCTAGGTTAGACTTGGTTAGTTAGTTTCTGGCTATTAAGACTCATCTGATCTATATGAATCTAAAAATATGCAAAGCTTTAAAGTAGGTTTTCCCTTCAGTCAGCACTTAAGTACAAGTTCACCGAGATTGGTGCTCGGTGGTTGGCTGCTAGGTCGCCATTCACCTCGACGACTACCAAGACTGCAGTTGTGAGGTCAGGATATCAGGTCGGTCACCTGACCTAGGAAACTCGGAGCTAGAGACGTAGGCGTGCCGAATCGAATACATGTGAAAATGAGTTATTATAATTTGTACCTTGCACCGACAGGGCCAATCTGATTTAAACACAAAACATTGATGAAATTAGTGATTAGCAGTAGGTGTAATCAAATTACAATTGCTGTATTTTGAATTGGGAGTGCGCCTCCTGGGTGCATTACCACTGATTATGTACTTCCACATATGATTGGACTTTGCAAACGACTGGCGAACAAGTCTGTAATCTGACTTTAATAATAAAGTTACTCAATTAATCTAAATACCTTTTCGTATCACTTCTGAGAAGAATAGCTAGATGTGGCTGATTCTATTACAGGAGCTAGTGTGGCTATCTGACTAAACTGAAGATGCTTCTACAGTGGGCAAGCATAGAGAAAAAGACAAGTTTACGTGTAATAAGCATATTTGTAAATGCCTGCAGTGATAAAGAAGTTTAGTATCTATCGTATTCAATTATCATTGATCAGATACCTAATACAAGTATCTGAACGCGTTTTCATTATTATACGCAGATGTGTAGACAACATTATGTGAAACCATGTTACCTAGGACTGAACCATAAAAGTACATACTTCACTGGGATAATCCGGCGTGGTCATAACATTCATTTAAATAATAATGTGTAATGGATTAAAGTTTTGAAAAACAGTTCACTGGTAGAAATACCAGGTTGGTGTCCTAACATAACATAGCGTCACGCCTTTTCCCACACGGGGCGGCAGAGGCACAATGGCGCCCACGCTCAATATGCTAATGTATATCATGCTCAGTCCGATATCCAATACTCCATTGCTACTCACTTTATAATTATTATTCCTTTACTATGTAGGTACTGTACGGAACAGCTGTAGAAATATTAAGGAACTCTGCTTGTGGGCTGTATGCCGCACCGGCCACATCCAAGACACATTATGGTTAGATTACCTCGATTTCGTCGACTTGCTTAAAGCTGCCTTTGCTGTTCGCTTGGGATATGTCGAAGTAGGCGACTATTGAGAAACAACCAAATAAATAGTGGAGATGTGAAAAAAAAATATCACGATATATAATCTCAAATTTATACTAATGTCCTGAGAGACTCGAGGACTGTCATCAGCTCCTTTTGGCTAATATACTGAAAAGTGAATTCTTACAGCCACTTACCTAGTGAATTATGAAGACCTGCGCGGTCCAGTGACACGTAGGTCATTTGTGAGAAGTAATGTAGATAACTTCTCTATATGGCTCCGACAATATCCTAGTGGATAACTGTCTGAATAATATTAGCAGACTATATCTTTGGATAGTGAATCTGAAAGGTGACTGCTACAATGATAACTATCTGAAGCAGTGAAGTAGGCATATTGCCGACCATATCCTGCCGGATTGATGAAAGTAGTCGGGTTGAAAAACGACGGCTCTGTTAGATTGTAACGCGTTGTTATATTAGGGGTTGGAGGAAATTAACCAGGTAGGTACTCAAAGTTCTTTAAAAATATGGTTTAACATATTAAAGGTAAGTCCAACACCACAATTAGAGCAGTTTATGATTACCCTTTTACCCTTTGAGTATTGTATTATATAGATAGCCGGTCCTCCAGCCACATACCTAATATTTAGAACTCCCTTTTAATCCATTAAAAGCAGCAGCGCTAAAATGGAAATTATTGATTTCGAAGCAAAGAAAGTTACATAAAGTAATTAGTATAAATGGAATATAAAATAGTGTTGATTTTATATTTCGTCGTCACTGGTTTAAAAAGGGTTAAATCTGTAAGAAAATTATTTGCCTCCACTCTGTCCGCCTCGTTCTACCAACATCAGGCGATGTTTCTGTATGAAAATGTCGCTTTGAACCTTGCACAGATGGAAACGTTGCAGAGACTGAGTTAGATCTCAAGTTTCGTCGGGATACTAGAAATGCACGACAACCAGCCATCAGATATCTACATCTTTGCGCAAGATGTTTAATTGAACCGTCTCGCATAGACTGAGTCATTTCATACTCACACGAGCGTTTAGTAGCGATGTCCCCTTACGCGCAGGCACTACCGGCATAACCGCTAACGGCTGACGTAACTGCATGTCAATGTCGCTTTAAACCTTGCACGTGGACTAAGTTGCAGAAACTGTATCAGCGGTATATTACCATCGAAGATTGATCAACAGGTCACTTCACGAGGGAATTTCAATTTCTCTGTAGCCAAGCTGCGCTGATTGGTGTACTTATGGCGCTCAGACTGGGCTGCGGCACCTAAATTTGGCTGCGGCTCGTAGTCGCCGCGTTGTCGTTCGCCTCCTGCCTCCCCTCCGCGCACGCACCAGCCTTGCGCAGGCTGGCGGCCCGGAGCGCTCGCCGTATGCCGGCTCCGGGCGGGGCGGGGGCGCGTCACCGCTGCGCGCGGGCGCGGGCTAAGTGTAGCGGGCAGCCAGCAGCGCAAGGGCTCACCTTCTCTACTCGCCTTGCTCTGGAGGTCGAACTCACAAAAATGCACGCAGTCGCCGTGTCGTCGTTTGCCTCCTGCTTCCCCTCCGCGCGCGCGCCAGCCTTGCGCAGGCTGGCGGCCCGGAGCGCTAGCCGGGCTCCGGGCGGCGGGGGCGCGACACCGCTGCGCGGGGGCGCGGGCAAACAGTTGCGGGGAGCCCTTTGCACAAGGGCTTGCCTCCTCTGTTTGCAAGCTCTGGAGGTCAAACTCACGAAACATCTCCAGGTTTCTCCTTCCTCGGACATAAAATCTGTAAAACTGGGATTAGTTATGGAATATCCACCGAGGGCAAAATCTTCCACGAGGTAACCATTACGCGATGGTCGTGAATGCATTGAATATAGATTGAGTAGAGATCCACTCGTCGAACGTCAATATTTTGCAATTGATAAAAATCGATTTTATTATATTCCCCCTCGGAAGACATCTCGTTGATTGTATCACATACCCTGTAGCCGGAATCTGCTTGGTGCTCAACAAGCCAAGACATGACCGTCGAAAATATCCCTTTTTGCGCCTCCTTCTGCTTGATCAAACCATGTGGTACTACTCGCCTTGCTCTGGAGGTCGAACTCTAACAGTTGCGGGGAGCCCTTTGCACAAGGGCTTGCCTCCTCTGTTTGCCTTGCTCTGGAGGTCAAACTCACGAAAAATCTCCAGGTTTCTCCTTCCTCGGACATAAAATCTGTAAAACTGGGATTAGTTATGGAATATCCTCCGAGGGCAAAATCTTGCACGAGGTTACCATTACGCGATGGTCGTGAATGCATTGAGTATAGATTGAGTAGATTGAGTATTGATCCACTCGTCCAACGTCAATATTTCGCAATTGATAAGAATCGATTTTATTATATTCCCCCTCGGAAGACATCTCGTTGATTGTATTACATACCTTATCCTTGTAGCCGGAATCTGCTTGGTGCTCAACAAGCCAAGACAGACCGTCGAAAATATCCCTTTTTGCGCCTCCTTCTGCTTGATCAAACCATGTGGTACTACCATGGGCGGTCACTACGTTCCCGCCAAGTATGATTGCCATCTAAGGACTTGGCGCACTCGAGTTCATTGAACTCCAGCACAGAACAATAAAAGTTTGTATCTCATGCGAACGGCAAATACCTAATCTGATTGGATTGGATTTACTTATGATTTTCTCGGCGTGAGATTCGGATGAATGCAATGTTTGTACTTTCGAGGGTAGTTACAAATAGCTACTTATAAATATCGCTCCTATATCAAAGGGAGTGATATTCCTAACAAATTAAATGTCAGAATTAAACATATCTTATTGCGAGATTGTGTGAGTTACTAAAATTGCATCACTCGATCTGTTTAGCATACGATCATGCATTGCCGAGATGTTACTAGCTGAAACTTGGAACGATTTTTCCAGATTACTTGTCCTTGAATTGTTTCTTACTCCCCCGATGTCTTCTCCTCCGGCTGCTCCTCCTCTCGGGAGACGTGGAAGTGGAACTGCTATAGCGATCACTCCTTGATGATTCACTACGCGGGGCTATCTACCGCGGTTTTTATTAAACGGATTATTTTTTGCTGTTACACTGAACAATTAACACTATAACCGTAACAAAATTCCAAGGATATTTCGAAAAGTAACTTGGAATATTTTCAATTTTGTTAAACGCGTGCGCACGGAAAAAAATCCAAAACGCCAATGACCTGAAAATTGAGCGCGCACTTATCGCTGGCTACAATTGCCGCCATTTCTGAAACTTTACGCGCGCAATGTTGCTGTGTTTCAAAACGGATATGACATGTATTTTAGGAGTTTTAAACAGGAAGTGAGCTATTTGGGGCTTATTTCGTCGCACCGGAAAGGAAGTCAAGTATGCTACTCTCAATATTAGGCTTAAAGCCAGGTAACGTCAGGTATAATATATATTAAAATGCCTAAAAAATTATAGGTGGGGATTTTAAAAATATTGTTTATTGATAAATTGTGGTTCTCTTCAACCCTGTTCGATATGTGTACTTTATAAAGACTCACACTGTATAGGTATGGGTAAATTATACAGAATACTACGTCCATGGTACATGCACAATAATATAATAGACGAAAGTCAAATCACTAATGGCCACTACAAATCCTTTTTGACTTTGACAGTCATATTATATTTTTCTTACTCACTAATGACATAACTTTGTTTACAAAATAATTATAAGAAAAGTAATTTGAGTCTAATCTTTTGAAAATTCCAGGCACAGCAACAACAGCAATCCCTGAACATACCGAAACCGACGCCACAACCTGCCAAGCCCCAGCCGACGGCCGCCGAAAAATCCGCCACCGAGCAACTCAATGCGAGCATCAAAGCCGAACAGGAGCGGGCAAACATGATCAAAGCTAACGAAGAGCTGAAGAATATGTTGATCAGGGAGGTCAACGACTTTCAGACGGAGCTGCATAAGTTCCGAGTGAAGACTTGCGATGCACAAGTCAAGGTAAGGTTATTATATTAGACTTAGAGTGCATTTGCAGTTACCAGTTACCTGAACTCAGACAACGTGTCGTGCGTAAATATACTTTTTTATTTAAAAGCGGCCAGACGAATTATTACTACTGGGGGGTTACCACAATGTCCTATGTCGATTCAGATAAGTATGGCCTATCCCACCTGTCCTGCTCTGCAGAAACTTTCAGAAAGTTTAAAGAAAATTAAAACATTTTAAACTAGCAGGTAATTTTACTAATAATTGACGACCTCTGTGGCGCTGCGGCTGTGGCTCTGCCTACCATGCGAGAGGTCCCGGGTTCGATCCCCGGCTGGGGATGCAGAAAAAGATATCCCCAGGTCTTGGATGTTAATATGTACGTGACGTCGCTGTTTCTGGTTTCCCACGACACAGGGGATATGGTGTGGGGCCAGACAGCTTAACCGCTGGAATCCCACCGAAACGAGATGGTGTCGGAATTTATTCATTGATAGGGTAGATTCTCCTCGAATGGGTCTACCAAACTGATTGGAGTAGGTATAATCTCAGACACGCAAATGCCGAACTCCCAAACTGGACGCTGCACGTGGCTCAGTCCTGTCCAAAGCCACGGATGATGACTGCAGCAGGAACGCAGGCTACGCTCTGATAAACTGAGAATTACATTTTGACGCGACCGCCCGTGACGATGATTTTATAGAACGAATGATTGCATGACGTTTTTTACATGAACCAATGTTTCAGAGACAGATAGCATAACGATGACAATTGATTGGTCGTTCCATGGTGTCGACCTTTATAAACTGAAATATCATGTTAATTTGGATTAACAGGTTTGGAATACCAAGCCATAAGGTTGAAAATATGTGGCCGATTTGCAAGCTAAGCTCAAAAGATTAACAGCTTATCGGATAGTATGCATGGTATAAATTTGTGATGTCGCTATTACTTCTTCGCACGACGCTATAACTTGGTTAGGGGTATGTGGAGGCAATGTATTTGTGTTATCATGTTATATTCTTTTTCAGGCAAACAAGGATATCAATTCGATCGGATCGGCTCTACTTGGCGCAACAGGTGAAGGTTAGTCGATTTACGCAAATTATAATAAAATTAAAATAATAAATACTTATTCCATAATTGTAAGCTAAATAATATTATGAAGGCGAGGTCGAAGACCTACCTTAGGAGCCAGAGAGTCCGTGTTCAAATCCGGGTCGGGGAAGTAGGAAAAAATCCTCGGGGCTTGGATGTGTATGACATCTCTGGTTCTGGTTCACACGAGACAGGGAATCCTATGTGGGGCCAGAAGTAATGTAGAGATAAACTTCGATAATATTGCGCGCCCCTCCACCTTACCACACACTGTCACGCTCACTCGCGTCGTAAGTACGCTCGCTCTCTCTCCGGCGAGAGTGGACTGGCGCTCCATGTTATCGTACAGTGGAGCCAAGATTATAGGTCGCGTTTGACATCTGTCAACTCTGTCTCTCACTTTCCCTCGTCGCCACGCCCCGCGGGGGTAAACATGCTACGGGTGCAGGAGAAGGAAACTGACGCAGAGCTCTGTCCCTACTGTTGACAGATGTCAAATGCTACTTCTGATAATAGCTCCACTTTAGTTTACTTGTGTATGTTTATGTGCCCTAGGTGACCTGCAGTCATGGAGTAGAGAGCAGCTACGCAAGGAATGCTCTATAGAAGAGTTGCGTGACGCCATCGTGCAGTTGAAACTGGAGTTGGTCCGCGCATGCGCCGTCGTCGCTGAGGCGAGGACGCATGAAGAGTGAGTATCATTATTATCATCAGGCCACAATCCAGCACAGCGTGTGGTCTATGAAGAATCTTTTATATGGTTGGCGCTATGACATAATTATTTAAGTTCATGTTTAGTTTCCACGAATATAATTGAAAACTTATTTTCCAAATAAAAAAAAAATACAATAAATTGATGGACCGCACTGGGTAAGATTACGCAAAAAAATTTGGTGGACTAGACACTGTATTTTTTTAACACATAGAGTATCATTCATCTGAGGTGTGTAGTATGTAACTTGATAGATCCTATCTAACGAAACATGAACCTGGAAAAACACGACAAATTCAAATAATCTTATGCAGGTAATACAGAGGATACTAATAATTTTTAATATATAGTATAATGTAGACGATTAATGTCCTCGCCGAGGGGCACAGGCCCGGATACGAGTAAGATCAAGCCATATTGTGCGGGTTGATGGAGGGGCTTTACGACCACTACCACGTAGCGATAGTAGCCGGAGCCTACAGCTTAACGTGCCATCCGAAACACTGAACGTCCGATAATGTACTAAAGATAAATTAATTATCACATTGGTTCATGGTCAGGAATCGAACCTGCATCTCCTGTGTGAGAAGCAAGCGTGAAACCCGTTAGACCACGGAGCTCTGGGTGAGCTTTTTGGGACTAGCATTCGAAAAATTTAAAAATCTTAATCTTCAGTTACTATGTTTAGTATATATTAGCCTTACATATGAAATTGGCGTTTTGTATGGAGAAATTGAAGTTAACTCAATTTTCAGTACAAACATTTTTGTATATTTTTTAGGAATGACAGATCCTAATTTTATGAACTTTGTGTGTATGAATGAGACAACATTTAGCTAACAGAAACTTTTATATAATTTTTGAAAAGTGTCAGCTGTAAAAAAATATTACGAATATTACCATGAAAATGGATGACATTTAGGAGGCACTGATTTTGAAGATAACATTTTAGTTATCAAACTAAAAATTAAAAGAAAATTTAATAAGTAGATGTGAAATATTGAAATTAATTTTAAAATAAATAAAAAAAAACTGGAAATAGCTATTGAATTACTCGAATTATGAACTCCTGAATCTGGAAGAAAAATTCGCCAATTTCATAGGTAAGCACCCAATATTATACTTATACATTATAGAATATAATTATTTTGATTCACATTCAAGTATATTCTTGTATAGAGTGACAAGAAAACCAAGAAAAAAACTAGAGCGCCACTGTCTTTCGCAAGTTAACATACCGTAGCCTTATCATGTAAGCCGTATTAAGGAATTTAGATTGCTTTTAAAAAAAGTACCAATCAGAAAATCGCATAAACAACTAAAATCGAAATAAAAGGCAGCTTGTGTGAGATTAGCGTGTTGTGATAAGTATTTTTTTTTTTCATTTTTCAAAACGTATTTAAAAGTGTGGCTCCTCCTGATATTTCTGTTTTAGATGACAACTATCCGTTAAAATAGGTTGAAAAAGCAAAATTTGACAGTATTAAGAAAATCTTTATTAATAATTAAACAAGCTGTTGTTAGATGTACAAGCTATCAGACGGAATCACGTCGGTATCTTCTTCTTCTCCCTCTCCCCTAGTTAGTCAGCTCATTATTTATTTTCCTTCTGATATTTCTTTATTCTGATATAGAAATATCAAAATGCTTACTATTTTAAGGTAAATGTGACCATACTTGTATTGTAATTCATCGGTAACTATGCGTAGAAATTAAAATATCTTTGAATACATACAATTCACGTTCACATCAGAGGCATCCAAATGTGATATTCCGTTACCAAGCAAATTCCGATGTGATAGCTTTAAGACTTGAATCTTAATACACTTTATTGCATAGTACAGTCCGAGTCATCAACTAGCCTTTTACTACGATGGTTTGTTGTGATACGAATTAGTTTCTGGGGGCAACTACACAGACTAACGCCATGATAACATTTTCGGCAGTATTGCCGCTCTAAAAATACTGGGTTCGTTGAAAGTTAGACAAACTATAAACATAGTCAACAGCAGCAAAGAGTTTCATTCATCAAAGGTTCTATGGATATCTGGGTGTCAACAACTCATTTTTCTGAATTACGAAACTCTGCATAAATTTGCTTTACTTACTTTTACTCTGATTTAGTTGTAAGTACCCTCAGATAAACGAAACTCTTTTCTTACTTACTCTGTGTTTAGCGCCCTCTACGTGGAACTAATTTGTCAGCTTGCTTCCCAACTATTGTACTGTAGCGCCTGCGAGACTCTAGTAGGCAAAAAAACACCGGTACAATAAGTGCAGGTCTCGGAAGTTATCTATCACCTTTCGCTAGGCGTTATAAAGCTACGCTTCTGCTTATATAGTTCAATTTTGTATCGAATCAAGTCAAATCAAAGCTTTATTTGTAAAACTCGATTTAGTTCCAACACAGTATGAATAGATAAATGGTGTATTGAATGAACGTGGGCACAGCTGCGCCCTGCGAACCCGTATATCGGATGAACGCTACATATGATGGCCAGTAGACAAACAAACAAACATAGCGTTGTTTGTTTGTCCACAGTCTACTGGTCATCTCGCGTAACGTTCCTCCAAGGCCAGTAGACTGTAGACAAACAAACAAACACAGCGTTGTTTGTTTGTCTACAGTCTACTGGTCATCTCGCGTAACGTTCCTCCAAGGCCAGTAGACTGTAGACAAACAAACAAACACAGCGTTGTTTGTTTGTCCACAGTCTACTGGTCATCTCGCGTAACGTTCCTCCAAGGCCAGTAGACTGTAGACAAACAAACAAACACAGCGTTGTTTGTTTGTCCACAGTCTACTGGTCATCTCGCGTAACGTTCCTCCAAGGCCAGTAGACTGTAGACAAACAAACAAACACAGCGTTGTTTGTTTGTCCACAGTCTACTGGTCATCTCGCGTAACGTTCCTCCAAGGCCAGTAGACTGTAGACAAACAAACAAACATAGCGTTGTTTGTTTGTCCACAGTCTACTGGTCATCTCGCGTAACGTTCCTCCAAGGCCAGTAGACTGTAGACAAACAAACAAACACAGCGTTGTTTGTTTGACTACAGTCTTACTTAGTGTTCCTCCGGTCCATAGTGCAAAGTTCAGTCCTCCGAAACATCATTACGACGACGACGGGTGAAAGACAAGTTGGTTTAAGGGCCTTTTTTGCGATCCGTCTAGAATGACTCAGTAAAAACGCTGTATCCGAATCGCTTAAACCAATAGCCGCCTGATCCGACGATTGATTTAACGGACCTATCTATTGAAATGAACCCTATTTTCAGGGCGAAAGAGCATCAATGGAGCCAACCGGACCCTTTGTCTCTAAAGCGGCAGGCCTCCGTGAAGCGACTCGCGTACTATGTACAGAGCCAACTGCAGCAGGCGCAGAATGCCGTCGGACAGGACCGCTGGGACGAGATCGGTGATAAAAAGTAAGTTTCAAAAATCTTGATCAAAATATGTTCAAACTTGGGTTTCCGTCCATTGCCTTCGTCTTACCAATATATCCGGTGCCAATCGGATCCAAGACTTCCGCGCTTAAAGCTGCAAATTTGGTATGCGGCTCCAGAAGACGTAGTTACCTATAGCGAGCGAGCGCGACAGCGGTAGTTACCTTTTCGCTCTCTGACTCGCTCACTCGCGTCGGCGACATTTCCGAAGTTGCAGTCAGCTAATGTTTTTTACCCATCTGGCTGCTGGAATCTGGACATTCCCCAAGGCAGAGGCAGACTTGGCTAAGGGTGGCAGTTTGCGTGACACGACTACCCCATCGCCTTAGCTATGAAAATATAAGGAAAGCCTTACGACGGGTCGACATAATGTTTGTAATGTAAGGGCGACTTGCACCAGACTTCTGACTAAATACAGGTTAAACACAACTTAAGGTCAAGGTACGTAGTCATGCACGGCAAGGTTATTGCCTGTCAACCAGGATCCCACTTAACTGGCAGTGTTGTACTTAAGTTCTGCCTTAAGATAAATGACTTATGTTTACGATCACAGGCCCGGCCGCCGCATGATACGCCCGGTCCTGGACACGGTCTACCAGCCGCTAGTCAGACAGCAGGAGATACTGGCGCGGCAGCAGGTGATGTTGCGGACACTGCGGGCTGCGGCCGAGCAGTGCGACGCGGCGGCCACTCCCGCGCAGCCGATACTGAGAAGCACGCCGTTTAGGAGCAAGTGGGTTCACCTTTTAGGTCAAGTCAGAATATACCAACAGATATAAACGCTCGTGTGACAGGAGGAGCTACTAGCGCGGCAGCAGGCGTTGTTGCGGCCACTCCCGCGCAGTCGATACTGAGAAGCACGCCGTTTAGGAACAAGGAGTTTACCTTTAAGGTCAAGTCAGAATATAGCACAAACATAAACTCGTTACATAGCAGGAGATCGATACTCCCAAACTCGTATGGATTACTACATCCCGGAGTTCCCACTCCCACCTTCGAGTTCCATCATCAGACCGACTCGATGGTATCTTAATGTTGTATTTTCATCTAAACTACATAAACATACCAAGTTTCGTGATAATAGAGGAACTATAAGTGCGCGTAATTTAGATTCTAATAATTTATTACATGGGGACAAAAATACTTTGTTTATTATTTATTTAGCGAGTACAGCTATTAAAACGCACCAATACCCCAAACACTTGATAATTCAATAAATCTACAGTGTTGTATCAATAAATGAGAAGTTTACGCATATTTATCGTAAATACGGAGCCCTTAAACCATCTCATGCACCGATTGAAGCTTGTTTCGCCTTATCCCCAGGGACCCGCTCTCCAAGCTCGCCAAGAACATCCTCAACATGTCAATCGACGCGCAATCAAACAAGTCGAAAGACAGTTCGCTGACCGGTCAAAAGCTCGACGCTTTGCGCGACTTGTTGACCAACCACAAGACTGTACGCATCAAGCCGGTGAATGTCGAGTTGCGGCAGCATATGGCGGCGATGAGGCTGAATGACGAGAGAAGGGAGAAATCGGCGGACAAGCAACAAGAGGTTGTGGCGAAGAATGTTCAGGAACTGAAGCAAGCGCCAAAACCGGTGCCGGTTAAAACTGGTACGTTTTTGGTTTCGTAAGTTACGGTCGCTTATATAGGGCGGAAGTTTTCTGTAGCGTTATTTATCGACGGATTTAAAAAAAAAATAGTCTTCATTGAAACACAAGATTTTGGGACAAAAAAAACAAGGGGGAGTGGAGGGATATGCACATCGGGGTATTTTCGACCCCACTTTAACTATTTTGTAGATAAAGCTAGACATCTGAATTTTGCCCATTTAAATTGTGACTGATAGGTTACAATTTAAATAGGCATATCCCCAAAACTCAGTCAATTTCAACCAATAGATTGAAAACGACAGCCGTCACTGACTGACTCATAGTCGATCATCAAAATTCTAATGTACATCTTGCAGACCTACAAGCTTCAAATTTTAAACAAGCTAGGTCTACTGTTCTCACAGAACCACTAGTAGTGTATGTGGCCATATTTACATTTTGTCACAAACTCATATCTTTTCCGTTTAATTGATTTGAGAGTGTGCTTCCCCATTTCAGCACCCAAACCCCAGGAGTCGTTCAAACCGCCTCAGCCCGCCCCAGCTGTCAAGCCGACGTTCCCAGTGCCTAGCTTCAGCCCCGTCACTAGCGCTCTGCCCATCGCCAATGTAGCTAGGACTCTGTTCACTGATGGTATGTTCAATTGTATTAATTTATTTATTTATTCTCAGCCTACGTCAACCCAAAGCTGGATTGGGCATAGGCCTCCTTTCTACAGAGTCCAGCCATTTGTAATTCAATAATAGTATCACAAAGAGATATTAATACCTTTTCTTCCCGTCTTCCTCCTATTTTCTCACCCTCTCTTGCACCTTCTTCTTTCTGACTTCTTTCTTTTTGACTTCTCTTTATCTTCCTTTACCTTCTCTACTAGTAATGTTTCTTAAACCACTCCCCCGACTTTTGAAGTCTGGACCCGAGGTTAAAATTAGGCTAACATTAAATTTTAACATTGCGTTAGAGCCAGTTCTCTCTACATCGGACCGATAGTTTTTCTGATCAGGCAAGGTGTCACATTCATACAAATGGATCTGAAAGTTTAATCGGGTCGCTTTATAGCTAAGAGCTATTGAAATCCGTAAGCCAATACGCAAATCGGATGCGGCATAACATAGTGTGAACTGGCATTTACTTGTTTCCCAGAGCCAGCATCGACTCCTAAGCCAGCCGCCAAGCCGCAGCCTCCACTACAAGTCCCCAAGCCGCAGCCAGCCTTCAGCTTCGCGGCGGGCACTGCTTCAGACACCACAAAAGCCACGCTGAAAGATCTCCTGCAAAGCAAGAGCAATGCTAACACGTTTATGGGACAGAGTATCTGCTCGCCTACCTCTTTCACTGGTATGAGCAGCATGCGCGTCGGCAGCAGTTGACGGCAGCCTTAAAACGGGTCGACGGCATCCGACAGCAACTACCGTCGGCAGCCGAAGGCAGTCCTAAAAATTGTCGACATGTCGAAGGCCGCTGCCGACTCGTCGATATCTGCTGTCGACACGTTTTAAGGCTGCTGTCGTCTGCTGTCGCCGGACTTTGGGATACTTAATGGTTTTGCCATCTTACGTGAATATAATATTATTATTTTTTGTTGGATGACGCCACAACCAAAAAAGCGTTTTTGCTATAAATTCTTCTGATGTTTCAGCATCAACACCTATTACAGCGGCACCACAGCCCAAGCCAGCACTCACGTCAAAGCCGATATCCGACATGGCTAGCATGTTAAACAAATACCAACCACAAGCACCCACGCTCGCAGCGAGGGAACCCCCGAAACAAATACAAATAAAAGTTCTACCCTCGACCGAAACCGCAGAGCCAGATAGCGCTAGTCCAGAAATTGTAACCATTCTCGCACAAAAGAACAAAGATACCAAACCATTGCCAGGTTTATTTGCTGCAAGTACTCCGCCGATTATTCCTGACGTTCTGAAATCAGACAAACAAGGATTCATCTTCGGGAAACTACCGATAGATGGCATCACTAAACTCGATGTTCAAAAGGATAAACCAAAAGAGAATGTGCCAGAAAAAGCAACCGTGAAAGTTGAAGATAAGAAGGAAAATGTGGGGAAACAGGTTGATGTTTCACCGCCCATTAGTAAACCAACAGTATTCGGGTCATCTCTGGGACAACAGTTAGGCACCGGCGTCAGCGTGGTCCGAGTGCCACCGGCAAGTAAGTATTGACAAAAAATATATAGTGCAATTTATGTTAGTACTAACCTATAGGTACCTGCATACACAAACGCAATATCTGAGAGCTATTATCATAGCAAGTCGAATTTCTAATTTAGACAATACCTGATGACTAATAGTAGTTCATACCTACTATTCGACATTATATCTCAATGCCGCAATGCCGGTCGTATCATGAGGTTCCTTAACACATCACAGAGCTTATAATATGTCTGTAGATAAAGGAGTGTATGTAGGCTCTATGATGTGTTCAGGAACCGCATGTTACGACCGGCATTGCGGCATTGACATTTAATTTCATATAGAACGTCATCTCGACTGCGATTAGAAATGAGGTCAAATCAAATCGCTTTGTTTTTCAGAGATGTTCGAAATTTTAATGTAACAAGAACATCTAATTCGATGTTATTATGAATCAATAATAACATTTTCAGAGATAAGAAATGTGTTTTGTCAAAACATTGCATCTTTAAGGTGGTCGTAATTTGCAGTTTTTGAACGCATTAAAGAAGGTTTATGATATGTGTGTCGATAAATAAAATTAAAGGCTTCGGTGCACCAAAAGCTGAACAGGAGCCGGTCGGTAGAAGGTTGGATGTCAAATACGAGGAACTATGAAGTATGTCACACTAAATTAAAAAGCGGGTTCACGCTGTTGTGTCGGTGTGAAGGCCTAGGCCTAGCCCTGATCCCGCTACCGCATGTATGTATGTGTCCTGCCTTTTAGTGGTGTACCGAAACGTTCAAAAACCTTTCTGAGTAATCTCCAAAAATATTCTCACTGTTCATTTCAGCCGAGAGACCTAAGCCAGCGGAAGCGAAGCCAGAATTAGCTAAGCCTGTTGATAAGCCGGAAGCAGAGAAGCTTGCTGACAAACCGGAAACGACCAAGTCTGCTGAGAAACCGGAAGCGAAGCCGACTGCGTTGGCTAGTGCACTGACGTTACCCACAGCTCTTTTCGCTTCCGCTAATGCAACAGCCACCACAGGTATTCAACGCATTAACATGTACTTGTTGTCGTGTTGATTATTCGCGCCGCAGTATATTAACCATCTAACATATTTCTAGATGCAACACCACAAGCCGTTTTCGGTTCATCCGCAACTCAACCAACGTCCGTCTTCGGCTCCCCACCAACAACAACAACAACCACCGCTTTCGGAGCAACCACAACAACACCTGCGTCCGTGTTCACCCAAACAACATCACTCTTTGCCAGTCCTACGACACAAACAGGCTCTATATTCAGTACCTCGCCAACAACGGCTGCTAGTCTGTTTGCATCGGCTGCAGCCTCCAGCCCTACTTCCACGCCTTCTAGTATCTTCGCTTCTGCAGCCGCATCTACTCCATCGTCAATCTTCGCGGCAGCCACAACCACAGCTAATATAGCTCAGTCCGTCTTCGGCGCAACGAAACCTTCAGTATTCAATACGACGCCAACATCACCGACCTCTGTATTCGGCGCCACAACCGCTCAACCCGTTTTCGGCGCAACACCAACAACCACCCAATCCGTTTTTGGTGCAACACCAACAACCTCCCAATCCGTTTTTGGTGCAACAACCACCCAATCAGTTTTTGGTGCAACAACCACAACCACCCAATCCGTTTTTGGTGCAACAACCACAACCAACCAATCCATTTTTGGCGCAACAGCCACAACCACCCAATCCGTTTTTGGCGCAACACCAACAACCACCCAATCTGTTTTTGGCGCCTCGACGACAACCACCCAATCCGTTTTTGGAGCAACAACAACCACCACCCAATCTGTATTCGGGGGCCCTGCAGCCCAATCCTCCGTGTTTGGGTCGCCGGCTACGAGTCAATTTTCTGGTGGTTCCGTCTTCGGTACTCCAAAGCCATCAGTGTTTGGGGCTGCGACTACACAAGCGTCCGTGTTCGGTTCGCCTCCAGCTAAGGAGCCGGCTTCCGACGGTGGGATGTTGTTTGGTGGGGAGGCGTCCAGTTTATTCGCGTCTGCGAGTATTTCTACTACTAGTGCCGGGACCAGCGGGGGTAGCATCTTCGGAGGAGCTAGTGGCGGGTGAGTGTGTTTCAACTTTATGAACGACCAAAAGGTTCGGTTTTGGCCAAAAAGGTTTCGGACAAGGTTTCGGTTTCGGCCAAAAACCGGCCCAAACATGCTGACATGCCTTCAGTATGCTGACGAGTCAAGACAAACGTTATTTTTTCACGTACCAAGTACTCGTAGAAAAACCTACATTATACTCGTGCTTCGTCCTCGGATTTGTACCTGAAATCTAAGTTTTTGTATATACACTGGACAGCAAATAAACCGAGCCACCCGCTACCTAGGCACTCTAATTCGATTTTCTCAAAAACTAAAAAACCTACAATTATCAAAGTTGTACCTACAGAAAGTGCGTTTCATGGTGATTAAAATGAAAGGAAACTCATTGGGTTTAATCAATATTTCAGTGTTTATTAAGGATTTTACAAAGAAGAGTCGTTTTCCAGTCGTGACAATCGTTAGTAATGATAAAGTGAAAAAAAAATTAAAGCCAAAAACAAAGATAAAATCAAAAAAAAGTTTTTGATCAATATTCCGTATTCCCTCCCCTTGCTCGGATAACTGCCAGCATCCTTGTATTCATCGACCTTACGAGCCTGACGATAAAATCTTGAGGAATTGTATTCCACTCCTCTTCAATTGCGATTCGCAGCTCTGGAAGCCTTGTTGGAGCAGGTACCCGGGCTCGAACCCGACGTTTCAGCTCATCCCATAAGTGTTCTATCGGATTCAAGTCCGGGCTTCGAGCTGGCCAGTCCATCGTACGAATGCTGACGTCGCGTAGATACTGGGTCACCACATGAGCAACATGAGGCCGTGCATTATCATGCATCAATTGCATATCCTGTCCGATATATCCTGCGTAAGGTACCACATGGTCTGCGAGGATTTCAGTAATGTAGCGATGAGAAGTCAGTCCACGTGTACGGCCCGTCGGTTCGATGAAAACTAACGCCGTATGTGCTGTTAACGAGATGCCGCCCCAGACCATTACAGATCCTCCTCCATAAGCAACAGTTTCCTCGATGCAACACTGAGAATAACGTTCTCCAGGGCGACGATATACTCTCTGACGTCGATCACTTCCATGTAGACTCACCCTGGTCTCATCAGTGAAGAGTACATTACTCCACTGCTCTAATGTCCAATCCCTATGCTCTCGAGCAAATTCAAGTCGTGCTCGACGGTGTGCTACCGTTAATGCTGGGCCTGTTGCAGCTCTTTTTGGGGTCAGGTTCCGTTCAGCAAGTCTCCTTCTGACGGTATCTGAACTTATGACCACTTGGCGTTCGTCACGCAGACTTTGTTGGACTTGAATTGCGTTGAGGTGGCGATTTCGCAGAACAGTAAGGTGGATATAACGATCATCTGCTGCTGATGTAGCCCTAGGTCTGCCCGTACCTGGACGGCGATCGAATGCTCCAGTCTCTAGGTATCGTCTGTAAACTCGTTGCACCGAAGATCTGCTGATTCGAAGCCTTCGAGCGACTTCACGTTGCGCAATGCCTGCTTGAAGTAATGCTACAGCTTGAGCTGCTTCCTGAGGTGTTGTATCCATTATTAATCGAAAAAAGTAGCAAAAACACACGCGTCTGAGCAAACGATGGGCAAAAACTAAAGAAATGATAAGAAATATCCGACTACCCTCATTGTAGAGAAAAAGAACGCTAATTTCAAACTCTGGTGAAAACAGAGCAAATCGTTAGCATTGTGTTTGTTGCTTGATTACAATGTGAGTTGACGGTACTTTCGAATTAATTTGTAGTCATTTTAATCACCATGAAACGCACTTTTTGTAGGTATAACTTTGATAGTTGTAAGTTTTATACTTTTTGAGAAAATCGAATCAGAGTTCCTAGGTAGCGGGTGGCTCGGTTTATTTGCTGACCAGTGTATATGTCACTATCGACAAATTGTAAATAAGACCGAGAGGGCTTAGAATTTACGTTTCTTTTGTTTTCACATGTCAACCTAACACAAAGACTTCGGGGGCTTCGCTGCGCTCGCCCCCTCCAGTCTTCACCTAAGCTGTCGCAGTGTTTGCCCTGGTATTTCCTCTGCAATTCAAATTTAAACCAGTTCACAATTTAACGGTTTTAATATAAACTAACGCGTCATATCTTAAGTAGTACGGTACAGTTTACTATTTATCGATTGTTTGTAAACTAACGAGAAAAAACGTTAGATTGTAAATTAAAGGTTTTGACAATCTTACGGTGACATATATACATTGTTGTAACACGCATGAGTGTCACCACTCTGCACTGTATTTAGGAGAGTTGTTGTAATATTTCCCGGCAACATTTTTTATCTATCAGTTGTCGCTCACAACTAATGACCGAATCAGTCAGATATATTTTGTACGCCTCAAGCGTCATGCATACAGAGACGGGAACAAATATACTTTCTTGAGGCCATTCATGGGTTTGGCAGGCAGCCAAAAGGCCAGGCGCGCTCTTTTAATTCATACCAATTGGTACATGAGATTTATCTTTAAACTTTTAAAACTTTAATATATAACCTTACCTCTTCGCAATTATGTTAAAATAATAAATAATAAATAAATAAATAAATTGGTCTTTATTCCGGCCGGAGCCATATACAAAATTCAAATTTACAAATTAATAAAATAAAATTACAAATTTACAAATTATTAAATTAATATTACAAATATAACATAATGATATTATAATACAATTATTCTTATTATGAAAACGTAAGATGTACTCGCGTCCACGTCTCCTGTATAGGTCCGCGGAGTGCCAGAGCTGCCTGCAACATGGTGTTACCGGATCTGGCATACCGCTCCTGCGTGGACGCTATCCGGTGCCTCATGAGACCGTGGAAGCCCGGGAGTCTCCTCTCCGTAAACATCTGCGACGCGCTGCAGTATCGTGGCAATCGACAGATGATCCTGAGCGCATTATTGTACTGCACTCTCATAGCGTTGTAGTCAGCTTTTCTGTACCTGCACCATAGTTCACTCGTGTACAGGCCAGTACAATACGCGAGAAAGAGAGTAGCTTTGACCGCTTCGCTACATCTGGTGAACCGACGCGCAATCATGTTGGAGCGCACACTGATGGCTCTTTGCTGTCGTTTGATGTCCCTGGCATCAGACATGTCGTCGGTAATAATATGTCCCAAGTACTTAAACTCTGCGACTGTCTCAACTTCTTTTCCGTCCAGGTATAGCGGAGGTACACACGTCGGTCCATTTTTTGCTCTGAAGATCATCATCTTGGTCTTACTGACGTTATAGACTAGCCCATGCGTCTGTGCGTATTGCTCGCACGTGCTTAAGAGACCACGAAGAGCCTTAATAGAGGGTGCCAAAAGGACCATATCGTCTGCGTATGCAATGTGGTTGACGCATGTACCGGCCAGGTGGCATCCGATGTTACTATCTTGCAGTTTCTTGCTCAAGTCATCCATATATACATTAAACAGCATCGGAGACATGGAACCGCCTTGACGGACGCCACATTGAAGTGGAGCAGGAGACGAGTATGAGCCACCCCATCGTACGACGTTCTGCTGCTCGCGATGCCAGGTCTTCAGCAACGAGATGATTGGGCTAGGTACTGCCCTCTCCTGCAACTTCGTCCAGAGCCTGTCATGTACGACTCGGTCAAATGCTTTGGACGGGTCAAAATAACAGGCGTATACGCTGGTGTCTCGTGTTACATACTGCCCGATGGTCTCTTTCAGCGTAAATATAGCCATGTCGGTTGAGCTTTGGGGCTTAAATCCAAACTGAGCGTCAGTCGTGTGCAGTTTCGTGAATATTTTATGCAGTATTAATCGCTCCATTATCCTAGCACATATCGTAGACAGCGATATTGGTCTGTAGCTAGCAGAAGACGATAAATCCAGCTGTCGGTTTTTCAATATCGGAACAACGACTGTTTTTGTGAAATCATGCGGTAAATGGTTTAAGTCGATCATGTTCTCAAATAGCTTTGCTAGAAGATCCGCTAGAATACTGCAGGCAAACTTTATATGTTCGGCCGAGAGCCCATCGTGCCCTGGTGATTTGCCGCTCGGTATTGACTTGATTGCTCGAATGACGTCATCTCTTGTTAAGTCTGTCGAAGTATGATCTTGATCGGCGACAAATGGCAACGAATTGTCATAACTTTCCGGTGCAAGCTCCAAGAATACTTTTCTGAAGTTTTCCGCAATATTGGTGTTTTCAGTGCAACCGTCGATGTGTGTAGGTATAGTAGGTCTTGTATTTATCATGGCACCAGTTTTTGACCAGAACGAGCCAAACTTCTTGTCGTTTAATTCCTCGGCGATTACGTCCATTTTAATCTGTTCCTCGGCGTCCATGCAATCTTTAAGATGCTGTTTAAATATCTGTCGAGACTGTTTTCGTTCCTCAAATAGCGTGCCATGGTTCGGTTTGCCAGCCGATATCCATCTCAGAAAAGCTGCTCGGGAGTTTTCATAATGTTCCTTTACTCTGTCGTTCCAGCCTGGTATGATCCGATGTTTCCTTTGTGAGTTGGCACGTCCAGAGAAAGAATTAGTTGCAGCTCTTCGTATCGCGCAAACAATGTCGCCGTAGAGTTTATCTATATCCCTTATGCACATTTTGGTTTGTGATAAATTATTGTACGTGTTTATAGTCTTATTGAGATACTGTTCGAGACTTTTGCGGTACTTAAGGATATCCCTACGCCCTTTCGGCTTCCAGGAGGCGGGGTCCCTTGGTCTTTTGTTGTCCATAGTGCATTTCACAAGGTCATTAGCTCTAAGTTGCACATAAAGGTCATTATGAAGCTTTTTGGAGCTACTTATATGTTTATAGATTGATACATAGATGCATTGGCATTTAGAAAAATCCCCCAATATTTTCTAAAATATTACATTCACTGAAATAATCAATGACTGCACACCAATGAAAATTTTGATACTAAAGCTAATTATGAACCTATTTATCATTTAGATTTAGTGGCTAGTTCAAACTTATTTACGCTATTTGAGACTTCTGAGACCTGAGCTTCTGAAAATGATCTTGTAAGCTTTTTTTCATATATAACAAATATTATTGTAAAAAGTTAAGGAATATTATTCTTTGTCATTTACTCAACTTTGACTCTCAATGTGTGTATACATAATAATTCTTAGGTTTCAGGTACTAATCCGAGGGAAAAGCACGAGTATAATTAATGATTGAATGAACTTACCTGTATGAGAAGTTCTATGATAATTATACCAAGTGCTTCATCCGAAGATATTAGTAGGTACCAACCAACCACCCGCCCAGGTTTCTCAGAATGTTGGGAAATGTAAAGTACTAATGTGGTTATGCTGTAAACTAAATGACAAGACAGAGCGGGATTGACAGAAGATAGAAAATAGTTATTTGTGTCACAAGGGAGCAAAATGATGTATTTACGGCGAGGGCGGTACATTGAATCCAGAGTGAAGATCCTGAGCGTAACGAAGGATTCAAGCGTTAACGTCCGTGACGAAAATAATTTTGCTCCTGAGTGACTCATACAACTTTTCACACCGACACTATGAGGAAAATTTAAATTGCTCTAAAAAAAAAATACTTTTACCACTTTTACAGTAATGGAACAACGTAAACTTTTTTTTATATAATGACGGATTGTGAAGGATTAGGGAAAGGTCACCACACATAAAATATTCCTGTGTACTTTTACTATTGTGTAAAAATAATCGAATCGAATATTACAATGGTTTCGGATATCAATATTCATTATATCACAATAACAGTCATCGATAGTTTTGATTTCAGTAAAACATATAATTTATTATGACATTTTTTTTAAATATTACGAAAAATTCATAAATTTTGATATAACGTTGTTAAAGTTAAAACTGAACCATGTTCGTTTTTAATCGGCTACGTCATCGTTGTCGATTGTATTGTAATGTAATTTCATAATTGCATTCTATTATTTTAATCTGTGTTCAATTGGCACATTGCGTAAATGCTGCATGCCAATGAATAAATTAAAAAAGTAGCTTGAACAGAAAAGTAGCATTTTGCTCCCTCTCTTCGTGGAGCAAAACTTACTTTTCCGGATGAAAGGTGAGAAAAAAATATTGCAGGGAAATATTAAAATTATCCTAACAAAAGTGCAGAGTGAGGTGAGTGCAGGTGACACTTACACGTGTACTACTTACAATGTGTATACATAATAATACTTAGATTTCAGGTACTAATATTTTCGGACATATGTAGTATTCTTTTAGTAATGATAGAACTTCTCGTACAGGTAAGTTCTTTTAATCATTAATTAGCAGAGGTAACCAAGAACTTTCAATGAGAGTAAATCATTGTAATTGTGAACATTTTCACAAGTCTCATAAGTAATAATCGGTCACGTCCGGAACTAGTATTGCTATACTGCTCCCGTAGGTTAGGATTCGGTTTCTGTTGAAAATACAGTTTCGGACGATCACTATAAATTTTGCAATGTCAGTGGGGAGAGTAGATCTACTGGCTAATCGGATCAGTGCTTCAGGAGTGATACAGACCTATCAACTTAAACTGATACTTGCATTTGTGTGAGTGATCGCCAAAAGTACAGTTAGTAAAACACATACAAATAAAATCAATGTTTTATTTAAACGAAGTCCATAAAACACAATGTTACCAACTGTCCAATTCTCGACCTCATAATGACTGAATCATATCCTCCTAAGGCCTGACGTACTTTCACAAGAACAAAATGGTATACTGGTTGCCGCCCAGACTCAAAATCGCTTTGAAGTCCTAGTGACATGGTGTCCTCACACAATCACATAATATTTGTGATTAAATATTTCAAAATTTGGCGCATCTGATGCATTGGTTTACTTTTATCTGATTAGTGGAGTTGTCTATGATATTATTTGTTCATCTTGGAGCGGAACCAATCAGAGTTTATCTGCCATTTTGACGTCCACTTGTCAAAAATGGGACGCACGCGTCGCCAAGGTAAGTTTAATCTATTTATATTTATGTAATCAAGGTGTTTTATGTGCAACTAACACGTAAATTTATATATTTAAATGATGTATTGTGTTTGTAAACAATTATTTCAATGAAACCGCTTTTAAAAACTACTTTTTTTTCAAGTTAAATAATATGTACTCATATGAGTGCAAAGGTTCCAAAAGTTACTAGCTAATGCATGTACTCAGGTGAGGTCATCGGGTTTAAATCCGGCAAATTGTCTTCTAATGTTATTTCATACCTATTATGTTTTAGTGCTGCAGTTCAAGGCTATAGAAGATTTATTGAACCAGTCTGATGTAGAAGATTTTACTCCGTCTGACGAAGACGTAGGTGACCCTCCTTTTGAAATCTTGTCAGTTACTGCAAACGGTACTTCAAGTTCTGACACTAACTCTGACGACGACGAAGAAACAATCCTGACAGGAAACTTGAATCGCGGAGTTCAGAGTAAGCAAACTTGCAATAATTGGCGCGGTCGTGGAACCCGTGCTGCTAGATCTCGTGGTCGTGGTGGCAGAGTCAGTCAACAAGTCCCTTCACCGGCTGTTCCATCCACAAGTGGAGCAACAAGCAGCTGGACACCTGGATATTTTCCTCCTAAAGAGCATCATGTTTCAGAACCTTGTTATATGGTTCTTGATACTACAGATTTTGATAAAATCTGTTATTTTCAACAATACATAGATGACAAGATTGTAAGATTGATTGTTGAGAAAACTAATCAAACAGCAGTTAAACTTACCGGTCGGAGTTTAAATCTCGATATTGATGAATGCTACACGTACATAGGTATAACAATGATAATGGGCAGTGTGAATTTTCCAAACTTACGCATGTATTGGGAGAAAAAGTGGAGGATTGATGTAATTGCCGATAAAATGTCGAGAAATCGATTTACTCAACTGAGAAATGCCCTCAAAGTAGTTTACGATGACGACGTCACAGCAGAGATGCGCCTGAAGGACAAGCTATGGAGGGTTCGGCCGATCATTGATAGGATGCAACAGGGGTGTCGTATTCAAGAAAAGCAAGAAAAACTTTGTATTGATGAAATGATGATACCATTTACAGGGAGTTGTGGTGTTAAACAATATTGTCCAGGCAAACCAAATCCGGAGGGGCTCAAAGCGTTCGTTTTGGCTAATCCTAATGGATTAGTCTGTGATTTTCATGTATACGAAGGTGGCACCACTTACCCTCAATATGAAGAAAGTCGTTTTGGTCTCGGAGAAAAGGCAGTGTTGACATTGGCTGATCTGCTGGTGCCAGGGCACGTGCTCTATTTCGATCGTTTCTTTACAAGTGAGAAATTGATTGACGAACTAAAGAAGAGAGGAATAGGGTGTACCGGTACTGTAATGAAAAATAGAATTCCAGCACAGTCTAGAGCAAGTCTAGTTGAAGATCGAGAGCTTAAAAAACGTGGTAGAGGTAGTACACAGGTCTTGGTCAGAGAAGATAAACAGATAGCATTGACCAAGTGGTTCGATAACAAACCAGTGGTAATGCTATCTTCAGTTTAGGCTAGTGAAGATACGGACATGTGTAAAAGATGGTGCAAGCGCGAAAAGCGATATATCTTTGTAGAAAGACCCAGAGTGATCAGAAATTACAATAACAACATGGGCGGCGTCGATTTGGCCGACAGAATATTGGCCGTGTGTCCGTATAGATACCGCACCAAGAAGTGGACGCAACGTTTCATTTCACACATGATAGACTTGGCGGTGTCTAATTCATGGATTCAATTCAGAAACGACCAATTGAAGAAAGGTGTGCCTTTAAAAAAGATAATCCAATTACGTGGTTTCAAAATGGAACTTGGAGAATACTTGCTTGAGACCCATTCTAAAACAGACAGTGATCAAGAACAAAATTCTGACTCCGAACCTACCTTGGCAATTAAACGTAAAAGAGGTAGACCAGTCGCTCCACTTCCATCAAAGAAACGACGAGTAAATAAGGCCAATCACATGCCTACTTTCAATGCAAAGCAGAGCAGATGCAGAAAGTGTCACTACAAAAAGTCACGCATTTCATGCAACACGTGTCACATTGCTCTATGTTTGACCTCTGATCGAAATTGTTATCTAGAATTTCACACCAAAAACTAAATTGTAAGTTAATTCAACTAATATAATTATGACAATGTTCCTATGACCTAGATCTCTCTTTTTTATAATATTAAGGTAACGACTGTTTGTTTGTGATAAAATGAATAATTGATTTCATTGTATTACCTACCTGAGTTTTTGTCTTTGTTTGATTATGTTTCTATTAGATCTCTATTTTTTTATATTTTGTTTACGACTGTTCGTTGACTTTCTTGTAGGTGATAAAATAAGTCATTGATTTAATTACTTAAGTATTACATACCTGTGTAAGTTTTTGAAACTTTATGTCTTTGTTATACATTACGAAACTTTTTGTCTTTATTATTATAGTTTTGGAATAAAAATGTACCAAATATTTCCTAAAGAAATAGACTGATACCTGTGGTCAGAATGTGTAACACTTGCAAATGAAGACTTTTCCTAATAAATACGATTTAATTTTAAATTGGCTTTTACTGTTCAAAAACCTAATGTACTTGACTGAGTACATAATAAAGGGACTTACTTTTGGAAGAAATGCCCAATGTTCTCCTACAAGAACAAAACATTTGGTGTTTTTGAAGATTGCAATCTACTCTTTTACATGTTTCTAATAACCCAAAAAAATATTTTTCATAATACATGTCTTTTAGACCATTTTTACGACATTTTATTTCTTGGGCTGCAAGGCATAAATAATTAAGTTCTTGTGTGAGGACAGTGGGCCGGATTCCGAAAGTAGACACAAATTGCACGGGCTTTAGGAGGTTATAACTCTTCTACTCCGCTCATTGCATCTTCATCTTCACTCTCGTCTGATGATTCATCAGAGTCAGAGCCTGTGTTAATAATTAATCGTTCCGTTATATCGTCGATTGTAGGAGCCATTAGCAGCAGTCAGGAGCAGTAGGAGCCATTTCACTAATATTTCAAACACAATCAATCACATAAAATTACACGTCTATCTGCTACCAGTACCGGAGGTGAAGTGAAGTATGTGAGCGGGCGGCAGGGAAGCGGACGTGCCGCGCTTCAGGCCGCTTGATTTAAACTAGTATAAACCAGTTTAAACCATGCGCGGGACGGGCCGCGCTTCAAGCCGATTGACACTCTACACTATCGGTGTGCACTCACACAAATGCAAGTATCAGCTTAAGTTGATAGGTCTGTACCCGCATATAGGTCTGACTCTTTATTTGGGCGAACGATCGATACAACCCGATAATGTAGAAGTATTATTATTACGAGCCCACCATGTCCCAATGTAGAAGTAGCGAGTTGAAATTACAGATTTATACGTAACTTTGTGATTAAAACCTAAACAAGAATGTGCGCAGCTACGAGGAAGCATTAAGCAGATGTTTGACACTCAGATTGTTTATTTTATTTGTGTCTTTACATCCAATTAACTAAAAAAAGCAGTGCTTTACATAAAGGATCACCAAATCGTGTTTGGGTAAATGATCACCAAACTTCTTTTTATGTTTTATGTACTTAAGTTTATGTTTTAAGTATTTTTTATTCTTCTTACATGTTCAACACAACACGAAGGATAAAGGGGGCTTCGCTCACCCCCTTTACCCTTCACCTAAGCTACCGCAGATTTTGTCCTGATATTTTCTGCAACTTTTGATGATCATTTACCCATTTTGGGTAAGAAAAATATTTTGGTGATTATTATATTTGTTGCCCTTTACAAACCCACTTCCTCCCCAGATCGCCGAGCAACGTGTTTGGTGGCTCCACTACCCCGGGGAACGTGTTCAGCGGCAAGTCCGTGTTCGGGTCCGGCCCGGCCGCCGCCGCGTCTATATTCGCCGGCGGTGCGGCCGCGACCACGCAGAACAATTTCTGGGGCGCCGGCACTACCAGCACCCCCGCGTTTGGAACGTCGGCCTTCGGTAATACGCGTATAATGGTTCTAGGTTTAACGTCTGTACTTATCATGTAGAAAGGGAAAGGAAAAACGGAGCCATTATAGGCTCACTCGTGTGTCCGCCTGACAGTATGTAAATAGTTATTTGTGTCAGAAGGGAGCAAAATGATGTATTTACGGCGAGGGCGGTACACTGAATCCTGAGCGTAACGTAGGATTGAAGCGTTACCGCCCATGACGAAAATAATTTTGAGTGACACATTTTCACACCGACTATAATGAAATAACTATTCTTTCAATTATACTTTTACCACTTTTACAGTAATCGAAGAACGAAAACAAAAGTTTTTTTCATAATGGCGGATTGTGAAGAATTAGGGAAAGCTCACCACAGATAAAATATTCCTGTGCAACTTTTACCAATGTGTAGAAATAATTTAATCGAATATTACAATGGTATCGGATATTAATATACATTATACCACATTAACATTCATCGATAGTTTACATTTCAGTAAAACATATAATTTATTGTGACATTTTTTTTTATATTACGAAAAATTCATAAATTTTCATATAACGTTGTTAAAGCTAAAACCTGAAACATGTTCGTTTTTATTTAAATACGATGAAATAACAATCAATTATTTTATTAAGATCTGTGTTCACTAGGCACATTGCGTAAATGCTACATGCCAATGAATAAATTTAAAATGTAGCTTGAACAGAAAAATAGCATTTTGCTCCCTCTCGTCGTGGAGCAAAACTTACTTTTCCGAATGAAAGGTGTGAAATAGTACATTGTTGCCCAGGTATAGAAAGTAAGCAATAGATGGACGGTTAGTTCGCGAAGATGCGAGTCCATCTATTGCACTTTCTACCGAGGCATTTACTATGTGCTTTTCACGCCTAATGTAAGGAAATAAAACTGGTTGAGTACACAGTTTAATTAAAAGTATATTGATATTCGCATTAGGGCAGTTGTGGAATGACAAGGAAATGTTTTTTCCCGGAACATTTATATTAGTATTTTGTGTCATTTCGGCCGGTATGGAGTGTGATGCCGACCGAAAATAATCTACCAATAGCAGAGTAGAAAGTAAAAAAGGCCGCTAAACACTACATTTTACTTTGAAAATCTACATTGTTTGACTGTTTTTTAATTGTACTACTAAGAACTACTCATTTCAATCCATCTTTGGCCATATTTCCGAGCAGTGGCGTGAAAAGTTTATTAAACGACCGATTTCTGGACCAGTTAAGTTGACATTTGAATTTGAGGGGTAATTTTAAAACAAAAAAAAAAATGCTGTATGATATATCAAATAAAAGAGCTTATTGCGAGGTTTTTTTTTCATGATTTTTAAATACTTATTTAAAAAATATTTAAGAAAATAAACAAAAAAAAAGTGCACGGCGGTGGGATCAAAGTATTACCTGCGGACGTGGCAACTGTCCCCCCGCAGGATACCTTATGGGGAAGATTATTTCCAAGATAGAGGATACCACTGAGTTTGTTATACTGTGAACTGTATTTGACGATTAGATTAAATATTAATAAATAGGGGTAAAATGTGTTGTAACTGTACTGTCTGAAATAAAGATAACCCATTTAAATAACAAAAATCTTTATAATACAAATGTTGAAGTCTTAAATGTACAATATTCTTGCATATAACTTTTGGATTAAGTAAACAAAAAAAAACAATAATTTCTTAACTGCCAAAAAGCAATTGAGTTCTACGAGGGCGGAGTGAAAAGTCTGGTAAAAATTAAATAATGAATATCATTTATTTAAAATATATTATTAATTTTTCAACGTAGTTCCCTTCTAACTCAATACACTTCATCCAGCGTTACTCTAGAGCTTTTCGATTCCTTCCATAAAATACGATTTAGGCAACCCTTCAAAATAGGCATTGGTTTCGTGTATGATCTCTTCGTTGGAGCTAAATCTTTTTCCACCGAGCCATTTTTTTAAATTTGCAAACAGAAAATAGTCGCAAGGGGCTAAATCTGGCGAATATGGTGGGTGAGAAAGCAACTCGTATCGCAACTCATGGAATTTGGCCATGGCAATAGCGCAGGTGTGCACTCGTGCGTTGTCTTGGTGGAAGAGGATTTTCTTCTTAGCCAAGTGCGGTCGCTTCTCAGGTAAAATTTTGTCAAATTGATCCAATAAATTGGCATAATATTCGCCATTTATCGTTTTACCCTTCTCTAGGTAGTCAATATGGATTATCCCACGTGCATCCCATAAAACTGTAGCCATCACTTTATTGGCCGATAAAACTGCTTTGGCCTTCTTCGGAGCTGGTTCGCCCGTAGCAATCCACTGTTTTGATTGCTGCTTGGTTTCTGGTGTATAGTGGTGGATCCATGTTTCGTCAACTGTTATGAAACGACGCAAAAATTCAGCTTTATCCTGTTGAAACAATGCTAAACCTGCCTCCGAAGTAGTCACACGCATGCGTTTTTGATCAACAGTCAGTAAACGCGGCACCCATCGCGCGGAGAGCTTCTTCATATGCAAATGTTGGTGTAAGATATTTCGCACCCGTTCGTCTGAGATTCCTACTGTCTCAACTATCTCGCTCACTTTCATTCTTCGGTCGTTCAACACTATGTCATGTATTTTAGCGATCATCTCTGGAGGACTTCAACAGGGCGTCCTGGACGTTCAGCATCACTTGTACTAGTATGTCCACAGCGAAAATCAGTAAACCACTTATGAATCATTTTAATCGACGGAGCGGAGTCCCCATAATATTTATCAAGTCTTTGTTTTGTTTCCGTAATCGTTTTTCTGCGCAAAAAATAATGTTTAATCAACACACGAAATTCACTTTTCTCCATCTTTGCGAAAATGCGTTCAGTTGGTTTTCTCTAGTCTGTAAAAAAATACTAACCGGTAGTACTGGCTGAAAATCTAAATTTAGTCCTCCAAAGGATTTGTGGAGAAGGAGGTTTCATACAATTCGCGATAATTTTATTCTAAAATTGATTTTTACCATACTTATCACTCCGCCCTGGTACCACCCTAACCACGCACGCAAAACTGGTAATGTAATCCCAAACAGCCTCCCAAAGCTTCTGTTTGAATTAATTTTCTTGATGGATATTTCCTCAATTTTTTCTTCATTTTCCACCATAAAGTTTCGGTCGGGGACAAGTCTGGGCTGCTATACTGTTTCTAGGGCAGGCGAAAAAACGGACAATGACATAAAGTATTATGTTGGCGTCGAAAGAAAACGATACATATCGCCCTCCATGCACTTCTGTGTCGTTTCCGCGTAGTACTGCGTTTCGTGGTACGGGGTGGGGTGACCGACGCTACCAGTCAGAGATAACAAACCTTTTTCGACGTGTTTAGAATGACGACGTCCGGTGTGAGGAGAACACTTGATAAAAAGACGGAGCTTCGGCGTCAGGCATTCCGCCCGCTTGCGTGTGTTTCGATATTTTCGGTTATTTGTTAATGTTTTAGTTTAGTTAGTATCAGTTTTCCGTTGTTAAGTTTTCTGTTAAAATTTTCCTTGTGTTATTGGACTTGTTTTTACCGTTTTTCAAGAGATATGGAGCCCGGTCCATCCACATCAAAACCATTTAAAGACTGTATAAAAACCATTTAAAGACTGTACCTGATCTGTGTAAGAAAGATAAGCTTGTTTAGATAGGATTTATGAGTAGAGTAGTCAGTTTTTTGGTATAAGGTAGGTTAATCAGTGAAGATAATTCATTTGCATGATTTTATTTTGAGTTACAGTTAAATAGACTCACGATAATAACAATGATTGTAGCGTGGATTACGTAAAATGTTGTAGAGGAAATTGAGGATGTGTGAATCCCGACGAAGACGAATCGGCAGCCACTTCAACTCCCTGCGCTGTTGTGACACATGGTCGTATTTGCGCAGCCCGAAGATAATCACCGAATCCCGAGATTTTAAAGTCGTTCGAGTTTGTTCAGTAGTTCTTCGTTAGCACTGACCCAGCAGACATCAGCGTAATCGATGAGGGGTAGAATGAGAGATTGAGCAAGAGTTATTTTGGTATGTCGAGGCAAAAAGTACTGAAGTCTCCTGAGAGAGTGAAAGGTAGAAAATACTCGGCGACTTACCTCATTGACATGCGATGACCAGGACAACTGGTTGTCGAAGATTAGACCCAGGTTTTTAACTTTATCGCTATATACGATTGTGGTACCATTAAAAGTGACAGATGGAATGGGATGTTGCTGCAACAAGTTAAGAGAATGTCTAGTACCTATTATCATGGCCTGGGACTTGCTCGGGTTGACCAGGAGTCCGAAGGATTGAAGCCCAACTTCTTATTCCCTCAAGATCAGCGTTGAGTGCCTCCACAGCAGAGTGTGCATCGTTTAGAGAGAAGTGGCGATAAATCTGGAGATCATCAGCGTAAAGATGATATGAGGAGGACAGGACGTCCGAGATGGTGTTGATAAAGATCGAGAATAGAAGAGGAGAAAGAATACCACCTTGAGGGACGCCTGTAGAGAGGTCACACCATTCAGTGGATATCTCTTCCGACCTGATACGCTGTTGCCGATCCCTCAAATAAGAGTCGAACCAGCTAGCAGAGAAGGAGGAGACGTTCAGAGATCTGAGAAGCTCAACGAGAATGTCAAAATCTACGCAGTTGAAGGCACTACTGAAGTCAAGTAAAGCAAGCACGGAAAGCTGTTTGCGGTCCATGGCTACCTGGATATCATCTGTGACTTTCATGAGAGCCGTGACGGTGCTATGATCCGGTCTGAATCCTGACTGGTACATGTTCAGCAGATTGTTTGAGAGAAGGTAAGAAGAGAGCTGGGTATGGACAATGGATTCAAGGACTTTGGAGAGGATGGGTAGGATTGAAATAGGTCGATACTCTTTAAAAGAGGTGGGACTGGAAGTTTTAGGGAGCGGGATGACTAATGCTTTTTTCCACATGGTGGGGAAGATGCCATTCGATAGGGAAAAATTTATAACATGTGTAATAGCTGGCAGTAGTTCATCCAGGATTGTTAAAAGCATTTTAAGGCAGATTTTATCATCACCTACGGCTTTCGAGCTCACTGCTAGTACCGCCTTCTTGACCGCATAGATTCCAACATTGCTCAAGTTGAATGGTGTGGTGTCGGGTAATGACTTAGAGCGCAGGCTCTGAAGAGTGGCTTGTTTGACAATGGGATCCATCACAACAGGTGGGGCAGAAAGGAACTGGTTGAGACCGTTGAGATCTACATTACCAGCATGAAAGTCCTGAGTCTTACCTATGCCAAGTGTTTTTAGAAACTTCCACACCTGAGCTGGTGTATAACTTTCAATACTCTCGTGGATGTGCCGACGTTTAGCATCACGACAGAGACGGTTGCAGCGGTTGCGAAGACATTTGTAATAAAGAAAATTGACATCTGTCGGATTCTTACGGTATTTACACTTGGCTCTGTTCCTCTTGGCCATTAGACGCTTAATAGTATCTGTTAGCCAAGGGGCGGGTAGGTGTTTCACTCTCACTTTTTTTATAGGTGCATGCTTGTCGTAGAGACCTAGGACTATGATATTGAACTTGTTGATTTTCTCGTCCATGGTCTCGCTGGATATTACAGGGGACCAGTCGATCGACAAGGCATCCGACCTAAGAGACTCTAGGTTAATATCCCTAAAGTTACGAATATTAAGAAATTTTGCCCTGCTCTTGAGAGGCCTGATCTTATACGAAAGATAGATAAGACACCGCTTACTATGAGGACGGGTTTAGAGCCCGGGCCATTCGGTTGTGGAATGCACTCCCCTGCACCATCAGGGACAGTCCTGATCTGAATATCTTTAAAAGTCGTGTGAAGAAACATTACCTCTCCCTTTAGAGTTATAGGTAGTATGCATGTAAGTATGTATTAGTATAGTGTATAAAATAGTATTTGTAGTATATAATAAGTATTTAGTATTTTATTATAGTTATTATTTAATTTATTTTATTTATTATTTTATATATTGTACACATAGGTCTACCCCTGCTCAACCATCAACTTTTCCCTTGTTTGCCTGGTTTGCTGGAAGAGATCTCTTATTAGAGATAAGCTCGCCTTTGTACACTTTTTTATGTAACTCTTGTTTTTTGTATGATTTGTGTGCAATAAAGAAATTATGATGGTATTACAATTTGTATTAGCATGTGACTTACGTAGCAAGGCAGAATATTACAAGTACTTGTAGATTTTTACCTATTGGTAAACTTTGGACAAATAAGGTTATAATTACATTTTACACTGATGGAATACCTCGGTACGAAGTAATAAAAAATCTAATGCACACCGGTCTTAACGGTACTGACTTGATGAACATCAAGATACCATACACTAACTTCATCTCACAACGAGTCACGCCAGTGTCCTACCAATTTCGTGCGTATTACGAGACCATACGAACTAATTTTGTATATAACAGTTGCTCACGTCCAAAACCATGTATACTTGTGTTATTAAACATCTTTTAGATATCAGCAAACAATGTTATTATAAATATCGTACATACATATAATAACTAAAAATTTTAATTATAATTTTATATATGCCCTACATTCATACGACTACGATTTATGAACCTCACCAAAAATGGTTGGTGATCACTGTGGTAGGCACAAAAGTCAAAGTCCGTTTTTTCGTCTGCCCTAGAAACAGAGTATAGGCGGCCAAATGATCGTAGGAACTTGCTTAGAATATGTTCTTCGTTGTCCTTGATGTGTGACTTGAAGCCCCCCATCTTGTTAAAAAAGCAACCCCACATCAATACTGATGTTGTAAACTTCACTTTTCGCTTGTTGCAGTCCTTATGATTTTATTTCTGTAAATAAGTTACCTACTCAATTTCTAACCAGTTCCGGTTTCAATGAGCAAAGAGTTTCGTTAACCTGAGAACATGGTTCAGTACTTACATACACAAAAATCTTTTTCAATGTTTCGATCTACGGCCTTGCATGTAGTCCTACCTAGTATTCAATATTGTATAATTAAGAAAATAGTAGTTTATGTGACTGCTACATAATGGAGGTTTTAATGCCTAATTATGTACAGTTACATACACTAGTTTATCTACACTCATATCATAAGCTCTCTTTGATGTGTTCAGGAACCGCATGTTTGACCGGCATTGTGGCTCTGCAGTTGTTTAGCTTGTCCTGTATCACCAACTTCGGGCGTCGGCGTTCGAAATTTGAACGTTAGTACCAACTTCACAGACAAACTAGGGGCGGCATGCAGGCGGGCGTCGGCGTTCGAAATTTGAATGTCATTATATATAGAAAAACTACACATAATGACCATAATGTGTAGTTTTCCAGATACGAAACGAGTTTTTACCAAGTAGTTTAATATAATGCTGATCGTAACCTGCGGTTTTTGAACGCTTTACTGCGTTCAAAAACCGCAGAGAGGGTTTATGATACGTGTGTAGATAAAAAGGTATAATCGTACAAAATACTGTCGTTTTACGTTTATCCGTGTACAATGGTATGGAACCCTTGGTGTGCGGGTCTGAAGTTCTACTCGCACTTGACCGTTTTTTTTTATTTCTTTTGCAGGGCAGTCAGTGAAGGCTTTTTTTTTGTAAAAACCTTACCCATTCTCTTGACTGAAACATATTTGTCTGTTAATGATTTGTGCTGTATATAATGCTGGATGATTGACTGGTTGGTAGACCTTGGTAGTAACAATTCTTTGTATTTTGGCAAGTTGACTCCCTTTATTACTATTAAAAATATGATTTTTTGGACCTCTTCAGAAATTGATTTACCTACTCATGGTTGTTGAATAGTGACCAGAAATCAGTTTATTCTTCTTGTTTATAGCACTTGTCAACGAAACTGATGACAGGTTTTATTCATTTGTTCAAATAATGAACAAAAATCCTTATTACGTCCAGTTTCTGACTTTAACTGAGGTTTACGTCCACATCGCCGACCTCTATCACATCGATTAGGACTATTTGAACTATTAAGAAATAGCAAGTTTTAGGTTTAAAAAAACTTGCGAGCTAATGAAAATCAGATGTTTATATCATATATTTTTCGGTATTTGAGAAGTATCTCCTTTAAACAGGAATAGCGCTTCAAATATAGGCATTTCATTTGACAATACCTAGCGTCTTAACTGTATCGATTACTCAAAGTGTTCCCTAATCTCGCAGGTCAACCTACAACGACGCAGGCGCCCTCTGTATTCTCCGGCGGTTTCTCAACTCAGGCCAACCAGAGTCCGTTCTCGTCCCCTCAGCAACAAGCAGGTATGTAACAGGTCCCATTCAACTCTTACTCTACTCGTTGTAAATAGATTTGGTTGAAAACATTCTCATGATCATAATGACTCAAACGTCTACCTAAATCAAGTAAATTTTCTTACGACAGACGTTGCAGCCTCTTGTAATTCGGCAGGCGTTAACGCGTCCATACAATCACTGTCACTAGATGAATCCATTGTAGATCGAACTCTGGTTTTGGTTTTGTGAATAACTTTTCATAAAAAAATTTCCCTTCAAAAACTCCACACAATACAATTTTCACACTCTCCCGCCTATTTTTACTTTTTTAAATTATTTTCGGGGCTCAGAACGAGGAGGCCTTTGCCCAGCAGTGTAACCATAAAATGGCCCAGGCATTCTGATTGGGTCATTTTATGTCATAAGCAGCACAAGTCGAGTTCAGATTGGTCGAAACAGTGAACAGCTGGCCAATGTGATTAGCTAACAATGTTTTTCCTGGCCTGTTCAAACAGTTGTCCTGGTTAAATACTAATTATTACAGATCATCTTTCCACACATTTCCGAGAGGTGGAGTGGAAAAAAACGTTTATCTACACACGTATCATAAACCCTCTTTACTGCGTCTAAAAACCGCACGTTAAGACCAGCATAATGTAAAACCATTTGGTAAAAACTCATTTCTTACCTGAGAATTTGCACATTATGACCATAATGTACAAAAATTTGTCAAATTCAAATTTCGAACGCCGACGCCCGCCTGCGTGCGCTCCTAGTTTGTCTGTGAAGTTGGTACTACAGAACAAGCTAAACAACTGCAAAGCAATTATCAATGCCACAATGCCGGTCAAACATGCGGTTCCTGAACACATCAAAGAGAGCTTATGATGTTTGTGTAGATAAAATAGTGTATGTAACTGTACATAATTAGGCATTAAAACTCTCGAGTGATACTCGCCTTCGACTCGTTTCATAAACACACTCTCGAGTATTAATGCCCTCTATTATGTAGCAGTCACATAAACTACTATTTTGTCAAGTTATTTCGTTCAATTACTAGAACTTTTCTCTCACTCTCCCCTTCCCTACTTTTGTCACTGTCTTTCAAGACGGAAATCGGTGTTTATGTCGCCGCCATTTTAATAAATCAGGCACTTAGTTAAAAGCCCGGGCCGTTATCTAAGGGCCGGCATTCAATTAAATGCTAATAACTGAACGTCACATTTAACGATTAGTCTTAACGTTCATAGGCAAATTATTAACGCAAGACAGTTCGGCCTTGCTCCGCTCCGCGTCACTCAGCTCCAGGCTGTACATAAGATTGTGACCTAACACAACCTAACATTATTATTCGGACAAAGTGAACTATATCAACCTATTCATATTTCGGTGAAGTTGTCTCGTAATGAAATCAGCTGTTGCGTCGACCCCGTCTTGCAAAAACGAGTTGGGCGGGTTCTCCATTCCTCTAAATTACAAGGCTGACTTTCGGTAACGCTGGTTGTTGAACATTTCAGAAGATGCTTTATGTTGGCTAGTATTTAATGGCACATCAAAAAGGCAACAAATATAATGATCACCAAAATATTTTTTTCCCACCCAAAATGGATAAATGAACACCAAAAGTTGCAAAAGATATCAGGGCAAAATACTGCGGGAGCTTAGGTGAAGGGTAAAGGGGGTGAGCGAAGCGAAGCCCCCTTTATCCTTCGTGTTAGGTTGAACATGTAAGAACAACAAAAAATACACAAAACATAAAAAGAAGTTTGGTGATCATTAATCCAAACACAATTTGGTGGACATTTATCCATTCTGGCAGTCATTTATTTCGAATTTATTGGTAGTAAAATAGGTGCGTTTTTAGTAATCGTTTAAACATATGCCCATCAAAATACTGATTTGCACAGCAAAAAAGGATCAACAAAAACACTTTTATGTTTTAAATATTTTATGTGTAGTTAGTTTATGTTTTAAGTATTTTTGTTGTTCTTAGATGTTCAACCTGTAACGATCCCAACATGCACTGTTTAACTAAATCATACAAAATTATCATAAAATCAAGAAAGGTAGTTCGTATCGGTTTGTTGGAGTTTTGGGAATAACTTAAGTAATAAAGTTATAAAATCTGACTGTAAGCAAATGTGCACCGATTAGTTTTGTTAGACATAAAAGAAACATTGACCAGAACCATTTAGCCAAAACTCGGATCTATGTATGGCTAGTTAGGAAGTAAGTAATTTGGTCTATCACAAGGTCACTCTTATGATCATTCGAGATAATAAAATAGGGGTCATTTATCTTCTGGCCAATTACTTGCATCATGGCAGGAAATACGAGGTTCTGGGTAAGCGGGTCATAACTTGTAATTGGTTATTTTTTACAATACTCTGTCCTGCAATAATTCAATGATGATGGTGTAAGGCGGCGAGTGCGGCGCGGATGTTTAATTGTTTTGAGACGTTGTTGTCTGAATAAAGCCAGGGATCGATGCCATTGTTGGCATCCCACTGAATGAATGCCGTATGACATCTTTGAAATTAATTAATAATAATAATAATACATTGGGCACTATTTGCACACATTGATCTGGCCCAAACTAGGATTCCCTGTATCTTGGTTACTAGACGGCGATACACATACTTATAAATATTATACTGATATAGATAAACGGCCGTCATTGGGGTGCAAGCATCCGTTTTCGTCAGACAAATGTTTGCCCCCACTGAGACTCGAACCTGGGACCCTTGGCTTCGTGGGTGTGGCACTGCCGACTCGGCCATTCGGGTCGTTGAAATTAATTGAGCTCTGATAGGTTAGATTAGGCTCATAATCATTCACTGAATCATTGTTTTTTGGTAACATACTAAAATGAGATCCTGATATATTTAATCTTGGTTGCTAATTATTTTATCACCCACTTTGGGCAAGTGTGTGACGTAAAGAACCAAATAAAGTATATAGCGAAAACCTAATATTAACAACATCTTATACGCGGTGGCAAAAAGTTTCATGTATCAGTATCGTCAGCATCATTCTATTTCTTGGGGTGGATCTAGGCATGGAAAGAACTAAATAGGCTAACTATTATGCTTGTTAAAATAATAATCCTGATAGCACCATGAGTACATGGGCCAATGAGATGACATAGGGGCGTAGTCTTGAATAGGATTTGGCGATGTGATTGGTCGAGACTGGTAGGGTATGCAGTAGAGTAGGTAGGCTGCGCTGCGCCTACGCCGAAAAGCCGGGAATTTGAGAGAGGGAGACCGGGTTTAGACACGGAACAGGGCAGTCGACAGGGAGGAGGACTTCATCAAGCGGAATAACAGGAAGTGCGGGAGTTTTTCTGGTGCGGGGCGCGAGAGGCGAGACTGCGGCGTCAGGGGGCCTTCGCCGAGTGGTGAGTAAAGGTACACGTGGTAGGCGTCGGCTGTCGAGTGAAGGATAGCACAAAGTGACATTTCCAGGGGCTGCGCTCGTGCTTGTTGGCTTAGCAACGCGCGGCTGTACCTGACCATCAGCCGGCTGATCGGGTGAGCGTTGACCTGCTTTCGCGCGGCATCTCAGCGCGCCGGGAACTCCTGTCTGGTTTGATGCACAGTTTACTTAACCTAATTTATTGATTGCTCTTCACTTTAAATACCGGTACCGTGTATTATCAATATTGTCGTTGCTTGTCCTTTTGAACTGTACACCACAAGGCAGTGTCAATATAGTAGAGGTTTCGGTCTTAGTAGGATATTGATATGTAGGTACAAAGCGTGTAATGATAATCCATAATGCGTAGCACTTTCGTTCGCCTATTTTAATAGCTGCGTCGACATGAGATGCGTGTTACTGGGTTTTCAAAACTGATTAAGGTAGATCTGTCGTCGGCTAGCCGCTTAGATAGGCATTCCCCATCCTTATATCCTGAACTAAAATTACATTTGAGTTCTTTGTCAGTTAGCTCATCCTGTAATAATCAAACTGACGGATTAGTTTATTTCCCTTCCTTTGTGTTCTAAATTTCTGTAAAATTAAGTTACACAGGTAACACTTAATAGTATTGCGTTAATCTACTTGGCACTTGTATTTATTAACGTTTTATAGAACTACTCTGGTTACATTTTTCTCCACCTTCCGTGAAGTTTTTTAACTATACCAAATTCTTACGAACGACAGAGCTTGCATTAGCGTTCTTGAAAACCTACATATACTTAATTTATTTAGCCTGCTTCAATTGAAGCTATTTTTGATTGTTATTTATTACAGATAAGAATTATGCTGTCGGTTTGGTGTTGATTAAAACTTCACTACCTGGTAGCCGGAGTGCCTGTTGGCTATTTGTATTGTATATTGAATTGTAATTTATCCTCTTGTGTGATGTGGTGGTTGTGTCATATTGCAAACTTGGGCGAATAATAGGGATCTGCCCCTTTGTAGGTGGTGTGATTGCCTGAAAAGTCTTACAGGGTAGGGGATGTACATATTGTCATGGCGAGTAGTAGTGGTGCCCGATGACAAGGGTGTAGGACACGCCACGCGTAAGAAAGGATGGGAATATGTCTTCCAAACCCCGCGAATTAAATTATTGCTGGCCGGTTCTCGCGGTTGTCTGAGTGAGACAGTTGACCGCGAATACTTCCGAGTCACGTGGCGTTGTCACAGTTTCATACTGCGGGAATGCTAACGAATTAACATGATTTGCATTCGGTCGAGGAATCACACCCGTAGGGAATATCAAAATAGCTCCAAGTTTGTCATTTGATATAAGTACATGCGTCACTTAGAGTCTGTTAGGCCCTATTGTAGCATCCTGTGCCAAGCTTAGGGAAATCCTTACTCCTCATTAAAGGGAATTCAACAGATCTCGCAACTAGATATTAATCTAAATGCGAGATCTTTCACTTAGCAATGCTGGTTGGAATTCACAGGTAGATGCGAGGTTTGGGGCATCTACCACTCCCCCCTTCCCCCATTTTTTTATGACAAAGGCGACAGAATTAAGATTTAGGGAACTGTAACTACCTTCTTTAAGTTTATAATTATTCGATGTTTGCCTCGTCCAAGGATCTTTCCAAGTCTTTCTAAACAAATTTTTATGACCAATTACATCACCTCCATCTCAAACTATTAATTTCTTTCTCATGGATTTTCTTTACCTATTTCATGGCTCTAAAAGAATCTGGGTTTGCTGAAACAAAAAATTATACAACGTAGCAAGTCCTACCACAGTAATACGATCACATTTGGCCATTACACTGAGAAATATTACTGTTGAATATTTCTGCAATTAACATATGCTTAAAAGCGTTTTGTTAAGTATAGGTTAAAATATAAAATATAAAACATTAAAGGGGGGGATCTTTACAAACCTAACACGAAGGATAAAGGGGGCTTTGCTTCGCTCAACCCCTTCACTCTTCACCTAAGCTACCGCAGCATTTTGCATTGATATTTGGTGTGCAAATCAGTATTTTTGATGTGCAGTTTAATATTTCCCCTTTATTTTTATCGAACCGTCCCGTCCCTAAGAAACGGCCCGGGCTATTAATTAAGTGCCTCATTTGACCAAATTCCGACGACATATTATGCATCACACGATAAGGTTTAAAGGACAACCTTTGCACTTTTTATGTAAGCAAGGGATCAATGCACTAGACTAGTTGGTTGTTATTCAATTACTCTAACATTGTTACAGCTCCAGCATTCGGTGGGTCATCTGGCTTTGGAACTAAAGCAGGCTTCGGCGCGTCTGCTAGGTAAGGACCTATATTTAGTAATTAGCTGTCCCCCCATCCCCCGTTGTAAGCATCAAAAAGCAATACTTAAATGTATATTTAGAACATAATATAACTCACTACTGACCCTCGTCTATCCCAACAGTTTCGGTCAACCCGCGGCTTTCGGCCAATCGGCGTTCGGTCAGCCAGCCTTCAACAAGAGCCCGGGCTTCGGGTCGCCGGCCACGTTCGGTGGGGGCGCCACTTTCGGCGGAGGCGCCACTTTTGGGTCCGCGTCACCGCCCAAGGCTGGACCGTTTGGCGCTGCAACTCCTAGTAAGCATTCCCCATATTAGTGCATTAAGATTTCTCCTACTTTTACACTGATTATAAAGACGAAGAATTTTATATTGATTGATTATACAGGTGACGGAAAATATCGTGGAGAAACTTAACAGCTGTTGAAGCTAAACTAATTTAAACGAGTTTTGTAAAACTCGACGATTCTATTGGTAGAAACCTCAAATGGACAAATCCGTTAGTTATTTAGTTGGGTTGATTCGTTATCAGTTTATTATTTGGGTACTTTTGAAACCAATACTTCCGGTTTCCGATAGAAAACAGCCAATCACGTGCCATGATTAATTTTGAATTAATTGGAATAGAATAGAATAATGATTTATTTGCGAGACAGTCACTTGCACTAATATATAATACCAAATTTCTGATACTAAATTTCTATATCAAGCTTGTTGTAATTACAGTAACTGTTAAATCCACGCCTCAACCGAAAGGGTGGAATCTTTGAAGGGTTGTTTTACAGTGGAATGTCACGAAGTAGTACTGACCTTGACGCTGTCGACTGGTATGCGAAAGTTCAAATTCGAGGCAGGAGTACGGGATGAGGAACACAAGGGTGGGGGGTGTTGGGAGTCGAATCTTACTCGTGTCGTAGCCCGCTGCTGGTGCTGTCGTGATGCTGCCGACTACAAGGGTCGCTATCCGAGCGCGACGAATTGATTACCGAATCACTTCAACCTTTCACAGCACGAAGCACTCACTACGATGACGTGAAATCTACTTATTTCTTGACGATTATTACGAGATTATTATAAATAACATTCAGCCAAAGCCCCGGTGCTTGACGCCGAAAATTTTACCATGTGCAAAGTGACAGCTAGCTAGTCATTTTTTTTCTATCCAAGTGACAGCTAGCTAGTGACGTTCCGTTCACTCGCGGTCGATCCGCGCAACAAAACCCGAGGTGCGTTCCGAAGCATAAATATTAAACAGTCACCCGCCCGGACAGGCCCGGACCTGTCCCTAATCAATAGGAAGGCGAGAAAGTGTTGCGACCGCTGTCTTGAGGACCGAGTCCCCCACCTTGACTTCTGCTGATCGAGGCGTGCCATCCCGACCCGTGTACAAATTGACGATCCGTCCTCGTCTCCATCTCAATGATGGCAGGTTCGCATCCTTAATCAGCACCAAATCACCGACTTGAGGGGGGCTCGTCCGCTCAGTCCACTTAAGGCGCTGCTGCAAGATGTGCAAGTACTCAAGGGACCACCGTTTCCAAAAATCTTGAGCCATCTGCTGCAACATCTGCCACCTAGTTAACCGACTTAACTTAACATCACCGAATGGGTATTCTGGCAGGGCGTTAAGGGGCTGACCTATCAGGAAGTGACCCGGCGTCAACGCTTCCAAATCATTTGGATCCGAACTGAGCGGGCACAACGGACGCGAGTTCAGTGTCATTTCAATTTTACAGAACAGCGTCGCAAGCTCTTCAAAGCGTAGAGAGGTCTCACCGATGATCCTCGTCAGGTGCGACTTAGCCGATTTAACCGCAGCCTCAAAAATTCCTCCCCAATGAGGACATCCCGGCGGACTGAAAACCCATTCAATCCCTCGTCGGGAGCAAGCCGTACCGATGGCGTCCTGGTTACCGTTCAGGAATTGAGAAACCTCCTGCAGATATCGCCTGGCTCCGACAAAATTTGTGCCGTTGTCCGAACGGATTAATGACGGGAGGCCCCTTCGTGAGACGAACCGATCCAGACATGCGATAAATGCCTCTGTAGTGAGGTCACTGACCACCTCCAAGTGGACTGCCTTCGTGGCCAAGCACACGAAGACGCACAGGTATGCCTTCACTAATCTGGCGTTCCGTAGCTGTGAAGACTTGACCATGAATGGTCCCGCGAAATCCGTTCCGACACCCGCAAAGGGCCGGATTTCGTTAACCCTATCCGAGGGCAAATCGCCCATCTGGGGCTGCATCGTAGCCGCCTTGGCCCGATAACAAGGCAGGCACCGAAATACGACGCTACGCACTAAGCGTCTTCCCGATAGAATCCAGAACTCGCGCTGGAGAAACGCCATCAAGGCGTGGCATCCGACATGCCCATTCCGAATGTGTCGATCCTGTATCAACAGTTCGACCAACTTCCCTTTCCTAGGGAGTAACAGCGGGTGGCGAGCCGCATAAGGCAGGTTGGCATTCCGCAGCCGACCTCCTACCCTCAGCAATCCTTGAGGGTCAATAAATGGGTTGAGCCGAGCCACAGCTCCCTTCAGTTGGACGCGTCCGCGTCTCAGAATGTCCAGTTCGGACTTAAAGTGCACCGTCTGCACGTTCCGTACCAATGCAAACAACGCATGGTTCCGTTCCCGTGGTAACAGGACCTGTGTCCGCACTGGTTGCGCCTCAGAATTGCGACAATTCCGCGCAAATCGGAAGATCCAGGCGGTCACATTGGCCAGCTTGTCGAGCGAGCTGTACCGTACCAGCAGGCTGAACTCCTCTTCCGGCTCTGGTTGCGTCGTACAGACACCGACTGTCAAGGCGCCGTTCGCCGAGGTAACGCGTGGACTCATTGGCCAATCCGATTCGCCTTGAGTCAACCATTTTGGACCCCACCACAAGGGATGTCCAACTAACTCCGGAGCGTGATACCCACGAGACGCACAGTCTGCTGGGTTCATTTCCCCTGGAACATGTCTCCAGATTAAGGGAACCTCCGAATTCAAAATCTGCGAAACCCGATTCGCCACAAAAATCTCCAGCTTGTGAACTGAAGCTTTCAGCCAGCATAACACGATCTGGCTGTCCGTCCAAGCGTAGACCGTATCTTCCCACGAAGAACCGTCATCGTGTGGTTGACCAGACGAGTCAGGAGAGCCGCTCCTGAAAGCTCTAATTTGGGAATGGTCAGGCGAGTGCGCAACGGCGCAACCTTGCTCTTGGCCATGACCAACCGCACATCAACCTCCCTCGAGGAGTCGACCGTACGCAGATACACCGCAGCTCCGTAGCCCTTCTCCGAGGCATCGCAAAACCCATGCAGGGTGGCGGTGTATCGTTTGGTGGGGACCAACCTCCGTGGCAGTGAAATCCGATTGATGCCAGGGAGGGTCGAAAAGAACGATTCCCACTCTGAGCTCAATGACCCGCCGATCGGGTCGTCCCATTTCAGCTCAGCAGACCACAATTGCTGCATAAAACACTTGAGCTGAAATGTTACCGGGGTGATCCACCCGTTTGGATCAAATGTCCTAGCCACCGTTGAAAGGACGTTCCGTTTCGTCCAGACCTTCGGGGAGACCAACTCGACCCGATACGAAAACATGTCTGACACCGGCTAATACCGACAACATATTCGGATTTTCCAAATTTCTATAAATCGTTCACAAAAATCTATACACTCTAAATCAATTATAGAATGCCACCATAAAGCACAATAAAAAATAACACACAAAAATGTATTATAAAAACAATAAAAAATATTAAATAAAATTTATTAAAAAAAATAAGTGGTGGGCTCCGAGACTATAAACCTAAACAATATAGCACCCTAAACCACACTGGATATCAAATCCAAGCTATTTTTAATATAATGTAGGTAGCCGTGAACCTTCTAGAAGTGGCCTTTCCGATATGACCTGCATTTCTACTGAGGTCAGCAAAATCAGCTTAATACCCCTTAAATAGCCTGACCCTGCTCTGTAAACCGAAATAACACTGAAGTACTATAGAACCCGACGTTCTACCACAAGTAATACAATATAGTTACTTCGCGGAATGACCTTTTAATCCTTATGCACACAACAGTAGTTTCCGACTACAAATTTATAATAATCGTTAACTAAATCGTTAATTATACGTTCACTAACCGAAAATGAACCTAAATTGTGGTATACCGACCACAAAATACTCACTCACAACAAAGATTGCCGACCAATCTGAGGTACCCTCTCCCACTACAAAAAAACAACCCTACAACCGTCCGTGAATCGATTTCCTACTAGGAAACCGCGCCTCTGCTACCAAAATTTTAAATCCACGCCTCAACCGAAAGGGTGGAATCTTTGAAGGGTTGTTTTACAGTGGAATGTCACGAAGTAGTACTGACCTTGACGCTGTCGACTGGTATGCGAAAGTTCAGATTCGAGGCAGGAGTACGGGATGAGGAACACAAGGGTGGGGGGTGTTGGGAGTCGAATCTTACTCGTGTCGTAGCCCGCTGCTTGTGCTGTCGTGATGCTGCCGACTACAAGGGTCGCTATCCGAGCGCGACGAATTCATTACCGAATCACTTCAACCTTTCACAGCACGAAGCACTCACTACGATGACGTGAAATCTACTTATTTCTTGACGATTATTACGAGATTATTATAAATAACATTCAGCCAAAGCCCGATGCTTGACGCCGAAAATTTTACCATGTGCAAAGTGACAGCTAGCTAGTCATTTTTTTTCTATCCAAGTGACAGCTAGCTAGTGATGTTCCGTTCACTCGCGGTCGATCCGCGCAACAAAACCCGAGGTGCGTTCCGAAGCATAAATATTAAACAGTAACATTTGAGCAAACTTTCGGTAACCGAGCATTAGAATCGTTGTCATTATGTACCACACATTCTGGCTACTTCGCGTTCATGAACTATACTCGTGTTAATATCCAACACTAGCAAACTGTCTTCCCCCTTAAGGTTTCGGCACCCCGTCGCAGCAGTCCAACGCCATGTTCGAGAGTCTCGCCACACAGAACACGATAGGTTTCGGCAACTTGGCGCAGCAGCAGCAAGCGCCGCCGCAGCAACCCGCCTTCAACACGTGAGAATATTGAACAAATCCGTTTTTTTTTTAAGTTATAGTACATGTTGACGACTTTTTTGATGTTAACGTCGAGTTTAGCCATCCCAAACGAGAGGTCCTGGGGGAAGAATGAAAAAAAAACCAGGTCTTCGATGTTTACATGTTTGTGGCGTCGCTGTCCCTGGTTTTCACGGCACAGCGTAACCTAGTGTGGGGCCAGAAGCAATGTAGGTTACTGTTGTGTTATGCTCTAGAGCCTCATAAAATAAAAACCCTTAGTTTCAGCCACCTAGATTAGCAGCAAGTGGGTACCCAGTTCTTGTTCCCTTCTAGTCTGCTGGATGAAATCCCTTTTAGAAGATATGTGCAATAAAAAGCATGTATGTTTCGTTTTCGTCTCGTCGTGAAGTCGTCAAAATACATTATTGCGTATAATCCGTAATAATTAGTGCAATTTGATCAAAATTTGTCCATTAATAATATAACGAACAACGCCCTGCCAGAGTACCCATTAACTTTTAATCAACTGATCGGGTCAATGTACTGAGGATCCGTATTATTATTATTTTCATTTGAGACTCAGTATATGTTGGTTTAGAAAAATTCTTCATAATGATGAGTTCATTGCCCAAAATTTGGTCAGCTAATTAAAAGTCACTCTGTATTGTCTTAGTACCTACTATGCCACAAGGTTAACTCGGCACCCGCGAGGAATGCATTACCCCTCCCTCTCTCGCTCGCTCTCGTCCTCGACACGTCAGTAGGACAGTGACGGACGCTACGACGTCATCAGAGCGAGGTGCCAAGTTAACTTTGGCATGTAGTATAGTCGAATAAACGAATAAATCTGAGTTGACCGAATTATTCACTTTATTTCTATTCTATTAGTTAGATTTTAGATAGTCTGTCTATCTGTCTATTTTATATTTTGTATACCCTTCACCTTTTGTCTTTTTTGTTACAGATCGCCCTCATTTACTGGCTGGCGTAGTTAATTAGGTTAAGAATGAAAATATGCCTAATCAAATAACATTTGCTTGTTAAGATCATTGTAATGATTTTGAATAAATATTAATTATTTTTCAAAAGCATTGTTTACTGTACTATGATTTTATTTATTTCAGATAGTAGCCTCTTCGGAATTATTGATATTTATTGTTTCTATTGAAAAGTTACGGCTATTATCCTGGTAAAGGCCTGTGCCCCTTGGTGGGGACTTTCATGGACTACAATTATTTATTTCATGGAAAACTTTTCTTCGAGATGACAATGAATAAGCTTATTTATTCTGAATCTTTAATATTGAAAGATAGAACTTTTAACTCTAAAGTAGTCCATATAAATTATCTATGAAATGCAAAGTCTACCCGAAATTAGTTCTAATTCTAATTCGACCCCAGGCCCCTATTATATTATCATATATCGTTGATCATATGAATGAATGATGTATCACTTTCTTTCACACATACTCGTTGTGGGTGAGAGAGAAATAACTATGATAGGGTCATATACAGGATGGAAAAAAAGAGCGCCAGATGGAGGGCGACTAACTTAAATATTGGAAATAGTCCATTTAATGTAAAGGGGACTCCTTAATTTAAAAAAAAACAATAAATACTGCATTTATGTTTTAATTTTAGTTTTAAGGAGTATGTGTTGTAAATGTACAGAAATTATCACCATGAACGACCTTTTCGATCTGCATGATACGCCATGTTATTTTTTGTCTCATTTGCCCGTTTCTAGTCCAGACTAAGACAAGCAATTTTTCAAAAATCCATAAATGCAGTATTTATTGTTTAAAAAAATTAAAGGAAAGTCTCCTTAACATAGAATGTGCTATTTCCAATATTTAAGGTATTTATCCCCCATGTGGCGTTCGTTTTTTCCATGCTGTACAAATACATATACACATATATTATGTTTATATTATATAGTGTAATAGAAGCCCTAGTCATTTTCCGCAAAACCCGACCCATTTACTCACATTCAAAGTTTCCGTCCAACAATAAAGTTTGGCCGGGACTCCCTCGATTTCCGATCATTCTATTAGTGAAGAATTCTTGCCCGCCCAAGTTCGTTCGTTCGTTAAGTCGCACACCGCACCCGGGCAGAAAGAAAACCATCTGTTTGTTACAAACTCACTGAATGTGGAATGCTTGGTTGAGGAAATATGGTTTGTTATTTGATCAACTTTATTTACTATTAAATTATCCCTTTGAATATGTTTTTTCTCCAAATTTGTTTACTTTAAAATTATCCATTTAAATGCTTGGTTGAGGAAATATCTTTTGTTATTTGATCAACTTTATTTACTATATAATTATCCATTTCAATGCTTGGATGAGAAAATATTGTTTTTGAATAGCTTTGTTTACTTTTAAATCATCCATTTAAATGCTTGGTTGAGGAAATATGGTATTCCGAATTCCGAGCTAAAAATAGCAACTTCGCCTGTTGATTTTGGGTTCTCAGGCGGAAAAATTCTATTCCTAACTAGTTCGACAAGGCCTTTGCGAACTCGTGGGAAATGTACTATTGTTATTTGATCAACTTTATTTAGTATTCAATTATCCATTTTAATGCATGAATGAGGAAATATGGTTTTTGAACTATTAAGTCATCTTTCTAATACATGGTTGAGCAAATATAATTTATTATTTGATCACCTTTATTCACTACTATTTTATCCATATTAATATTTATTACGTACATTCATAGATTAGTGTCTCTCTTTACAGTGCCATGTAATTACTAAGAGTTATTATATTATCTGTGGTATATTTTAAAACGCAATTCACTCTCTTGGCACAGAGTGCTATTTTATTATTTACTAGCTCTTGCCTGCGGCTTCGCCCACTTCTAGTGAAGTTATAGAGGCTTAATTGTCTGAATCACTCTGATGGTGATGAGTGATGAACGGAATAGCCCTTATTTCTCAACAACTGCGAAGAAAAACCTTGTGAGCGACAAATTCATTTTTTCATTAGCTGTGATCATCCATACCTACCGAGAAAAACCATATTTTCTTGTACCTTGGTGCAATCTTTAACGAGCGTCCGTTCAGAAACTTAGCACGTCTTCCGGATAACTTGGTTGGTGACTAATGAGGGGTAAGGCGCGAATAAATTGAATCTTGCGAGCGGATAATTAAAATTTTCATAAGATTCTAGTTCGTGAGGCGCTCACTTGGTAAAAATTTTGTAGTGTTAGGTATAAGTCGCGCAACGAATTAAGAGCGCTGGGTAACGTTGGCGGGAATTACTGCGCATATGTACAGGTTTGAAAAGTGACTATTGCGCATTCAAGGCCACCGCTCATAACGTGTGGCGCGACATATACAGTTAGGTGGGACTTTTATTCGTACTATCGGGATAGGCGTGGACTTGCCAACTTTCCCGCTTGTCCTAAGCATTGCTTCGCTGATACCTGCCTTTCCTAAGAGTGCTCTCCGCTAGCTAAAAGACCGTTAAGCCACAATAAGAAGCCATCATAAATAGTAAAAATATTCGCTACTGAGCTGTCTTCGGGTTTTGTAACGTTTTTAGTTTAGAATATCTCCTAACTACTATATGATCTACAGGTCTTTTAAAAAAGATGTTAACCTTTTGACCGCCATACATCACATATAAAATGGTCGCTCTTACGCCAAACATGTTTGCTAAACTATGCATAATACAACTTAATTTATACGAGATAAGGTCTCTTAATATAAAAATTGGGGCGGCTATAGCCGACGCGTCGGCTATAGGCCAGTGGCACGAGGCAGTCAAAAGGTTTAATACAATAAAATCTATGCACTGCTCAAACTATGTACTTCAACATCAGTACTTAGGTAAATGGCAACAAACGCCATCATAGTATCAAAATTATTTCACACTCAAAATCCACGTCATTTGATTTTACTATAGGTACCTACACTTTAAAGGCGTTAGAATACTTCCGCGGTATTCAAGTCGATTTACTTGAACACTACACTTTACGGACGTAAAATACCCTTATCAGCTTTATAGCGTAGGTTTGATTGAAATAAAATTGGATAATTTATTTTTCTCACAAGTCCTATCCGCCTTGAAATACTTTGAGAAATTATAATTTGCATCCGACTTCTAAGCTGCAAGGACGTTGAGGTACAATACTAAAAGCTAAACGTTACAATATGTTCTCTTGACGTGATCCTGGTGTCGCCTAGGCCGTTATTGTGAGTGGACGCGCGTTGCTAGGCAGGAGACAAGTTTATTTCCGAGGCTCCGGATCAATAATGGGACTCCCCGTAAAGGCCGAACCACCTAAACAGACACGGAAGCGCCAACACTGGATGAGCGACATAACTACAGGACTTGTTGAAAAAAGGAGAAGAATGAAGGCCCGGGATCTGAAGTGAGGACTGAACACCTGCAGCCTTATGGCGTGAGTCGTCTCAGCTATGAACTTCATATAGACTTTTACGTTTGACACCTTGCACCAGCTTCATCTGTCAAATTGGTATCACGCAAGTAGCATCATAATGGAGGCCAAACCCAAGCTCATTGAATGAAATCTAAAAGCCTTCTGTGATACCCCGCAATCGATGAAATTGTATGAGCATGAGATGAACCATAGACACACGCTATGAACTTCAGAGAGTTACGCCATAAGGCTGCAGGTCTGCTCAGATTCAAAAAGCGTGCTGGGAAGACCGAAACTCCCAGCTTCGGAATATATGATTTTGAAATACGCAGATAAACTCGAATCCAGAGCTTTCTATCAGTAGATTCATTCCACACTAAAACTCATATTTCTAAGACGTGGGCCATTGAAAACGCTCATAGTGAGACGATCACTGAAATATCTGAAACTTGGAAAGACTTGCTCGTCACTATTTCAGGATACACATTTTCAATGTTATGTCCAACACAGCCTAAGGACGAAGAGATAGAGCTATATATTCTTGAAACTGAAGTGAGAGCCGTGATTAAACATCTAAAAAATAGAAAAGCCACCGGCAGATATGCTATCCCGAGACTAAAAAATCATCACGTTAGCATAGTAGGTATCCATATATTCAAAACCCGACGGGGACATAGCCGAAAGAATAGGCTCACACTGTGTTTGTCCCTCTACACAAAAAAGGTTCTTCAAAAACGTATAGTAACTATGGCCTCATTGCCTTAATTTCACACGCATGCAAGTTTTACTATCTACACTTTCTCGATGAGCGTCTCAAGACTTATCCAAGGAGATCGCACCTGAACAAGTTGCCTTTTAAAGGGAGAAGGTACCCGTGAGCAAACATTGTGCCCGATTATAGAGAAAGCCAGAGAATTCAACAAACCTTCAAATGTTTATCTCCTTTGTTGACGACCTCTGTGGCGCAGCGGTTGTGGCTCTGCCTACCATGCGAGAGGTCCCGGGTTCGATCCCCGGCTGGGGGTAAAAAAAAAAACCCAGGTCTTGGATGTTTATATGTGTGTGACGTCGCTGTTTCTGGTTCCCATGACACAGGGTATCCCAGTGTGGGGGCCAGAAGCAATGTATGTGCCTGTATGTAAATGTTTATGTTTATGTTTATCTCAAATGCTCTTAAATTAATTATTGGAAATGGGTTAGGAAGTAGGTACCCATCTCCAAAAATGTCTTCAGAAGGTGTACAAGATGTGTGGGTACACCTTGTAGGTCTTCTTAAGCGTTTTTACGAGGGTGGAACTGCGTCAGGGACAGCAGACGAGATACTTTCCATTGCAGTCAATTCGATCCTGGCGCCGAAGTCGAGCCGGCCAAGTGCGAGTCGGGCTCGCGCACGAAGGGTTCCGTACCACCGTACAATGGTAGTCAAAGTAAGTATTTTATTACTGTAGATATTTACATATACTTAGCAAACGTCATTTTTTGCCCTTTCTCTACATTGGCCCACTGTGTGAGAAGGGCGTAGAAACTCCCACAGATTGATTTGGTGTGATCTTAGCAGATCCAACGCTTTATTTCTAACTACGTAATGATTTTATTTCATTAGTAGCGTATCATGATCAACACAACCTTTGACAGATCGCAAAAAACACCGATAGCATCCTGTGCGGCCTCCAATTGCTGCATCCGTAGTTGATTTAACCCTAGTGAAACCGTATTGTATGGCGTGGAGTTATTTTGTACAGTTGAAGTGTGAGAGCATTTGATTAAGTATATAATCTTTTCAAATATTTTACTTAGTGATGGAAGAACAGATATTGGTCTGAAATCTGAAGGATCACCCTTGCCTCCCGACTTGAACAGAGGTATCAATTTACTGTGTTTCATGAGGTCTGGGCAAGCTCCGTCGTCAACACATTTATTGAATATATAAGCTGATACCAATGTCTTTGATTGATATACTCCACAGGTCTTCAGTATTTTTTAAGTTAAGTAATCTAAACGTTTTGACCATGTCCTGGTGATATACATGATGAAATTTAAAATCTACATTACTGATTCTAGTGCTGTTTTTAACAAAGTCTCTGCTTCATATAGAGCTCTGCTGCTCTGTTGTGAGTAAGATTGGTGAAGAATATTAGGAAAGCTCGAGCTACCACAGCGTTGCATTTAACACCACTATCACCTATCTTTAAACAGAAATTATTGTCCGTTGGTATAACTTTGCCAGTTTCAAGGTTGTCAAAATGTTTTCATTTTATTATTTGAATTTTGTTTTTTTTTTCTATGTATGTGTAAAGTTTTTGCAGTTCTACAGACCAACTTCAAAATATTGGAATATTTATTAACATAATCATGAAATTTTTCATAAATTTTATAGGTTTTTTGTTTATAATATATATATTTATATATATTTATAATATATATACAAGATAGCTCTACTTTTACAAATTCCAAATGTTGCCCAGTCATTAAATTTAGATTTACCGTTGTTGTCACTGACTTTCTTTAATTTGAAAACTTTATTGAATTCTGTTTGAATAATATTTTGGTGCTGGTAAATTTATATCTAAGTTTTCTCTTATAGGTCTCTTGTCTATGGGATATAACAGGCCTATAAAATGATGGATCAGTCTTATATAATTACAATTTTACTTGTGAAGAGTCACAAAAAACGTTATCTAAGCAAGTTTGGCTGGTAAGTGTAATTCTAGTCGGCTCTAGGAATACATGACATGAATTAAATGATTGAAATAAAATTATTAACCGTTGTTTCATTGTTGTATCAACAAGTAAATCTAAATTGAGATCGTCACAAATCATTGACTTTTTTCTGTGATAACATAGTTTAGTGAGGGCTTCCTCCAAAATTTTCTCAAATATTTCAAAATTACCATGGCCTTTTTCATCCTACGGAGGTCTGTGTTTATTTTGGTTTGTTTCATACGTACTATAAAGCTGGCGCGTATCAAATTAATTTTAATTGGTTTTCTACGCTTGGGCCTTGTAAAACTGTGGGCCATATTACCCGGTTGTACCTTATATATTTTACCAACTACACACTTACCTCCAATATTAAGTATAAAGTAAGTCAAATGGCACTTGTCAGTATCCTGTACTTGAGAGTAGCCACTTCGCTTCGAGCATACATTGTGTTGAGATTTTTTTTAAAAATCAGGTCACATCTTGAATCCATAGAAAATTACGTTAAGTTCGTAAGCTTTATGTCTCTCGTAGTTTCCACGTGTTAATCAATATTCCATTAAATCGGGCTTTACAGACGGGAATCTGGAGTTGCTGTGACCATAAAACTCAACAACTCCAATAAATAGGATCTTTGGATTGCGTGATTCAATCAAAATTACCCTGAATTGCGGTTCTAATTACAGTAACAGGTTGACTTTTCCCAAAGCAGTGCGGTCAAAGAGCACGCACCAAATAAGTACGATGGAAAGTCCAGTGGGCCAAGACTGGTTCCATTCTCTAAATAACCGATAACGAAACCAGAGCCCAAAATATATGGAATTTTACATTAGCTTCATTGTTAGGTCTACAAAAAAATTAAAGTTCAAGTTGAAATTTTCTTTGGTGTCTGTAAATATTAACATATCTTTAGAAACGTCATTTTTCGCCCCTTCTCTACATTGCACCACTATGGGAGAAGCAGGGCGAAGAAACTCCCTCAGATTCACTTTTAGATCACTTTTAAAAATAGGTTGTGTTTAACTACTTAGTACAATTATTAGAGAGCAATTATTACGTAGCATTTTACCACGTTACATTTCAGTAAGAGTGGGTTGCGAATTTCGACATTTAAGACGCCATAAAGTGCGCGATAAACGCGAGTCGTACAGGGCATGCTACGGGGGCTGTTTTATATTATTTCCACTAACTTCTCATGTGTTATTACGGTATTCGGAGTGGCAGAGGCACCGTTAAGCCCACGCACACGTCGCTTTACCAATTATGAGAGAGGCCTTGAAGGCGCAGTAGTAATTTGTTAATACCTGTACAGATGCGCAGTAATCTCCGCCTGTTTTGCCCATAACTTAATAGTAAATTAGTGATTCCCGGTAGTTAGGCTTTAGATAATCCAGCTGCGAGTCCTCCTTGGACAGGATTTGGTTCCTTGATGTCGAATCCCGCCACTTCGAATAGCCTCGGCGTCGAATCTACAAACTCTCGCTTATAGTAATTTTAGTAAATGAGTAGACGGAGGGGCTATTCGACGTGGCAGGATAGGGGATAGGATCTAATTGTAAATTGATTACATTCCTTATAGCGAACTCCATCCTTTCTGATAAATTGGGTACATGCCTATTTGTGGGGCACAGGAATTTAAACTTCTATGATCTGTGAACCACTATGGTTTCCCCTGTCGTGTACGAGACTACTAATACCTACATACGACAATAAGTTCTTTATTCAAGGTGTAGCCAAATTTTTAAAATTTGTTAGGGGCATAATTCTGAGCAACTTCCACTGTGGATGGAAAGCGACTTGAGCAGAGCAACTTAACCTCCATAAAAATTAGCTGACCGACCGGTCAAAAATGTATGGAGATGTAAATAATAAAGTTGCTCTGATAACATTTTTCAGAATGACTTCAATTATAACTAATTATAACTCTCTACACCTTTCTGTTATACCTTGTACCTAGTACTTCTCCAACCAAAAGAAATAATCCCTCCACCAGCAGAAAGTAAGGACATTAGTCTTCGTAGCAATTAGAAAGGTGGGTGGGATACACCCTACTGAGATTAGGTGCTCTGTCTCTCGCAGTTAATTGTGTACTTTTTACGGCCGACAAGATTTACTTTATCGCACTGGATTTTGTAAATGCTTTGGGCTGTAAACAATGCAGAATTTTGTAGTAGAATAGGACGAACATGAATAAAAGGTACTTTTAATAAAAAGGGTGGTATTTAATCGAATATCAAAAAATTCTAACCTAACCTAACCAATAAATAGGTAACTCAGCGGAAAAATTACTTAAAACAATTACTATAGTCTTGTCTATAATGCCTTATTAAATAAAAATTATAATGTTTTTAGTGAGCGCAACACAATTCATTTAAGAAACATACGTAATAAACCTAACCTAATATTAGGTACCAATTCGTAAATGCGCACTTAAATAGCGTATTCTGTGTAACTATTAAAATATAAGTACAACTTGTTACGAACTTAAATTCCTCTAAGCACTACTATCACTAGAATTGTTAAAAGTGAAATAGGCTATGATATAAATGAATACTCCAATGATAAAGAATTAATTACTCCATAAACTTTCAAAAGTTACTGGGCTCGCCTTAGCTTTCTTGCCGTTTCTTTCCCGACATAAAAGCCAACAAACGGCTTTAGGAAACGGAGTAGATTTCCTAAAAATAGATTATCTACTTAAATTTTTAATAAATTACAATCAAGGTAAATTTTAAATCACATAAAATACATATACATATACATACAAGACAATAAAGTACTAACTTTCTTGTAAATATGTAAATAAATAACTAGTAATTAAGATGCGTAAATAAATCATTTGCATACCCTATTTAGGTCTATATCATCTTGTGAAACTTAAATTACATATTTATGACCAAAAGTAAACCATATAAACCATATATACGCAAATAATGTTTATTATTTCGACTAATTAAATTTGAGGCTAGGATTTATTATATTTGATGATGGGTTTATCATTGCCCATATTAACCACTTTGTAGGATAAGTTATATAGGTTTATTGGCGTTAACAGTGGGAAAATATGCTAAATTTAATCATAAACACCACTTGTTTATATTAAAGCAATTTAGCATGTTTTCTTTTTTCTATATTAACTTTCTACCTACTGCTAAATAGTCAGACTAAAGGAATTATCGTATCTACTATTACTTAGTCACGAATATAATAACTGCGTTCCAGTAGGCGACTGCTTAATTGTCTATAGAGATAATTACCTGCCGTAAAATACTCATAAAATAGCACGTGCACCACATACAAGGAAATAGTTATAGAGAGGCTCTTTGGCTATATCGCAGCTCTATAAAATAAAAATACTGGCGGGTAAAATAACTCAGTTCCCGCAATAATACAATTTCACAGGCGGATAGTGAGCAGTGAGCACACTTCTGATGTCGGATATTTTTTCGGTCCATTTAATTTCCCTTGCCTGAAAGCCACTCGACCACGTCAATGGGTCGCGTTGGTGTGTAGTGCACTTCATCACGACGTACTTCAATAGCATTGCAATCAACTGTATTTCCATACTTAAGGTAGGTATATGGAGCAGTTACTGTAATTTGTACCGGATTTGTTATTTTGGGAGACTAAGGGATGCTTTTAAGATCGTTGTTTAACTATGATTATTAACATCATGTAAGTTTTTAGGTATGAAAATACCTGAACCAAGTCTTATTATATCATAAAATTAAACAGTTCAAATTAGATTAAGTAAGACATTAAGGTTAAAATTTACTTTAACTTAACTTAAGATTTTCAAGCAACAATTCAAATTAATGAAACTAATAAAATTATAAATAGACATTAAACATTCAGCATGCAAGTTGTTAGAGTGTGTGTGTGTGTGTGTGTGTGTGTGTGTGAGTGTATGTGTGAGTGTTTGTTAGTGGTTGTGTGTGATTTCTACCAGTTTGGAACTATTTCTCAGGAACTACTTATATATCATTAATGTGTGTGACTTGAAATTATCGACTTATTTTAATTATCAAGTTCTCTGTTTCTTCGTATGATTTAGCATACATAGTTTCAGTCAAGGCTTCTTTACATTCTTGTTTGCTTTTCGGGTATAAGTCAAGGCTTTTATTTAATTGCTGACTGACAATTAAATAGCCTGCGAGCGAACATAGACTTGTAATTAGGCAAATTGATTATTACGTGTTTCCTTCTTTTATTTGCAAAGTTTGGGTCAAAGGTTGTTGTATTTTGAGTTTTTAGTACTGAGTTAATAATATATATTTTCCTTACAGATAGAAGTTTGCTTAAGCAGTATACATGCTCTGTTGGGAATTGAAATGGCTTAAAATAAATCACCATTATGAAAGCTCCCTGAGCCCTTTCTATTTCTACTTATAAATTTAGTTTTTGCAACTCCCCCCACACTGGAATATAGTAACTTATCTTATCACTGATTGCGCCATTGTTACGTATATTTTATTGCGTAGTAACGGTGTAGTAATGTGTCTTAAATGATTTGAAGATCCAAACTAAACGTCTCACTCTAGCGCTGACCATATCTTTGTGTAAGAGCCAAGTTTTCGGTTGCAGAAGGTTAATGGTTCATTTATGGGGAACTGTATAAACTTTTATAATAAGTTACCAGAGGGAATTGATCAATTGCCCATGCACAGGTTTAAAACATTTATTAAGGCTAATCTCATAAAGAAAGCCCATGAGACTATTAATGACTATGTTATAGACAAAACTGCATGGCCTCAATGACCCAAGCTCCATGATAATGATAATAATAATCAACCTTACTTGTACAAATGCAGTAATGTAATTTAGCCTCTCAAAAACCGAGGGGAGTTGGGACGGGTCACGATTTTGAACCTTATGCCATGGTTATAAAATTCAAAACCTCTAACGGAAAAGTGGCGTATTATTCAAGAGGTTAATAGTCTGGTAATATAATTAATTGAACAAAAGTGATATGTAGGGTGACTCATAATAATTTATTAGTTTTAACGTAAAATACAAGTATTTTACCAAGAAACCAGAGCTTATGGTCATACTCACTAAAACTCTTGCCCCTCAAATATGGCGAGAGGGGTGACGGCTGGTGCGCATGTCATACTCGTGAACGGGTGCTGCTTGGGGGGGAAAGCACTGGTAGAGTTCATGGAGTTTCATTTTTCCTGTGCGAGATTCAGCCATGAATCACCACTTGAAGGAGAAATTTTCTTTTTCAAACTCAAATCAGTTTAGTTTAGTTGATCATATTTGATTTATTTTTTCATTTAGTTTTCCAGGGGGGTTAATGTTTGGTGTTGGTCTCAGTGGAGTTGTATCTACGTTATAGGATACATCACCTAAAAAATGCCGAGCTAGAGCCGATTGCGAAGGTTGGTTTAGGTAAGGCCAGACTACCACACGTGCACCAACAAGTCCAATTAAACACGTCCTCGCTGCTGCTGGTCTGCCGCCGCAGGCTAGTAGCAGATCTGCATTGCGGATCGTACCTCCTGGGCAATGTTGCAATCACCCTTGAGCCTTCTAGATAACCCTCAAGATTGCAATAGCTAAGTTTAAAGGGCAAAAGCGAGTCTCCGGCGCTCTAACCGGATTTGACATAGTCTGCAAAACAGACTATGTCAACAGCGAACATTAAGAAAAAACTGATACAACAAGCTTTCCATCCTAGCTTGTTTATAACAAGACCTAGAAGTTACTCTATAGGTAGTAATCCAACAAATGAGTTTGTGCAATCAGAAGTCGACACCAATGATGAACAAATCCAATCACACGAAATGGCAAATGATGGCTTTATCACAGTTTGTCCACCTCCATGGCAAAGAATCCCAGGCCCAAGAAACCCGAAAAGGAAAAAGCTCAGCGATTCCCCTGAAGCCATAAATACTTCAAACACATTTGGAGATCTACCAGTCGATGAAATTGAAAAAGAAAATGCCACAAAAGAAAACAAACCCTCTAAACCACCGCCAATAATTCTTTATGGTATAGATGATGTCAACAAGCTGACGGAGCTAATAGAAACCGTTGTTACACAGAGGAGTCTATTTTCCTACAAAATTGTCAATAAAAACCAACTACGCATCAATTGCAGTGACTTAGACGCCTAAAAAAAAATCATTGCCAAGTTTCGGGAAAGTGGTTTAATAGGGCACACATTTAACAAAAAAGTCGAACGATGTTTTCGCATCGTAATAAGAAATTTGCACCACACTACACCTCACTCAAAAATTATAGAAGAAATAGAGAAGACAGGAAATAAAGTCTCCGGTGAAATCATAAATGCTGGAATTGGCAAAGATAAGCTTCCAACATCGACATTCTTCGTAAACCTTTTTCCAGGGCCTAAAAATAAAGATGCAAAAAATATTCAGTATATACCACCATGCAGTAACAATAGAATACCCTAGAAAAAAGAAGACTATTGTTCAATGTCAACGATGCCAACAATACGGCCACACAAAAAACTATTGCATGAGACCCTATCGTTGCTTTAAATGTACCCAGCCACACAAATCAGCAGACTGTCCAAAACGCGATCGAAATACACCTGCGCAATGTGCCCTCTGCGAAGGCCCACACCCTGCCAACTACAAAGGCTGTGCAGTATATAAAGAAATACTTGCAAGAAAAATCGCAAGAAATAACACCTATAGAACTGGTAGATCACACGTAACCTGGGAAAACCAATCACATGCCGTACCACAACATAGTTTTAATCATACACACAATGAAAAACCAAGATATCAAAACAATAAACATGCGTCATATGCAGACGCCTTAACCGCAAATCAGACAGCTTCTGATATACCCTTCCAAGATTTAACTAAAACGCCTTCGTCAATTGAAATCTTACTTATAACGCAAAATGAAAAGTTTGATCTTCTCGTACAACAAATGAGCACACTTAATGAGTCTCATGACAACCTTGGTCAACAAGATCAACAACTTAAGGCCTTGGCCTAAGATTAGCTACTTGGAGCATTATTGGACTAGCTCCAAATAAAGACGAATTAGAATTAATGATGATTTAACACAAACTTGACATTGTACTTATATCAGAAGCTCACTGCACAGATAGGACTAACATAAAAATAAAAGGATTTAAGATCTACTTAACTAACCATCCTGATGGAACGGGACATGCAGGGACAGCAGTTATAGTACGCGATAATATAATCCACCATCGGTTGCAAGAATATAAAACAGAACATATACAAGCCACGACAATAGCTTTAAAGGATAAGTGTGGATACTTTAATGTATCGTCCGTATATTGTCCACCTAAACATCGCATAGACAGTGCAATGTTCTCTGAATTCTTTCTAACCCTTGGAAGCCGTTTCATAGCGGGCGGCGATTGGAACTCCAAGCATGTCCATTGGGGTTCACGACTTACAACAACAAGAGGTAGACGACTAAAGACATGCATTGACGAAAACCATATGTGGACAATTTCGACAGCAGAACCGACAAGCTGGCCTGCCGACCCTAATAGAATTCCTGACCTACTGGATTTCTTTATATTGAAGGGGCTCTCAAGACACTATACAAAGGCAGAGTCATGTTTAGATGGATCGTCTGATCACACTCCTGTCGTGCTCACAGTAAGCTTAACGGTAATAGAAGTCGAACAAGATGAGAGACTCTGCAATAGACGCACTGATTGGCAAGCCTTTAACAATTACATCGATACTAATCTGGATTTAAATTTAAAATTTAAAGAAGCTGAAGATGTGGAGCTTGCTCTACTAAAATTTACCAACCTTATTCAAGTTGCTTGTTGGAAAAGCACACCTACTATAGAATGCAAGAGCTCCACTATTAATATCCCTATTGATATCAGGAACAAGATCCAAATTAAATGCAAACTACGTAAAATATGGCATACAAGCCGCCATCCTTCAGACAAGACTGCATTAAACAAGGCTATGAGAGAACTGAAAGACGCCATTAATACTGCAAACGACCTGACACTCCAAACACATCTTGAATAACTCACGGCAACCAAGCCAACAAACTACTCGCTTTGGAAATATGCTCAGAATTATGACAGACCGCAACTTGCGTAGTCTCTTCTGCGATCAGACTACAACACCTGGGCAAGGACTAGCCAAGACAAAGCTACGCTATTCGCAGAGCATCTTGCCTCAGTGTTTACACCAAATGACTCTGCAGATCTAGAAGCCGATAGGTCTGCTGATGCTGTCCTGCAACAAGACTTCCAGATGGACCTACCTCCAACTCCGGTGACTCCCGCTGAAGTTTGGAGGACGCTCAAAAGACTTGACACTAAAAAAGCACCAGGCTATGTCTTGCTAACAAAGGAAATACTAATGCAATTACCAAGAAGAGCTATAGTGTTCATAACAACCCTCTACAACGCTATACTACGAATAGGCTACTTCCCGCAGCTATGGAAAATCTCCGAAATAATTATGATTCATAAAGAAGGGAAACCTAGCACAGAAAAGACTTCTTATCGCTAATCAGTCTACTACCGTGCTTTTCAAAGCTGTTTGAAAAAATCCTCCTCTGCAGAGTCTCGCCTACACTACTTGAACGAAAAATAATACCAGACCATCAATTTGGCTTTAGGGTGCAACATGGAACTGTAGAGCAAGTCCACAGAGTGTGCAGTGCCATCCGAAGATCCGTGGAAGAAAAAAAATACTGCTCATCTGCATTTCTAGACATACAACAGGCCTTTGACAAAGTTTGGCACAGCGGTTTGCTTTGCAAAATCAAGCAAAGTCTACCTCATAGTATGTTCCCTCTATTTAAATCCTATCTCTCAGAACGTGGCTTTTACGTTAAAGAAGGTGAGACAAATTCCAACCTAAAGGCTATTAAAGCCGGAGTACCGCAGGGTTCTGTACTTGGACCAGTCCTATACATATTGTACATAGCAGATCTTCCCTCTATGCCAGGAATAACGACAGCAACCTTTGCTGATGACACTGCAATACTAGCCAGCGACAAAGACCCGAACATTGCTTCGTATCTCCTCCAATCAAGCTTAAACGCAGTCCACCTATGGTTGCAAAAATGGAAAATAAAAGCTAGTGCTACGAAGTCAGTGCAAGTAACGTTTAGCCTGAGAAAAGGAGACTGCCCACCTGTTAAACTAGGCGCTGATACCCCACAAAGACCACGTTAAATATCTAGGACTGCACCTTGATCGCCGACTGACTTGGAGACATCACAAATCCGCAAAAAAAGATGAACTATCCATAAAACATAGGAACCTGAACTGGATGCTGGGTGGAAATTCAAGATTGTCCATTGATGCCAGTATGGACGTATGGACTACCCTTGTGGGGCAGTGCTTGCGATTTGAACATCCAAATTATTCAAAGGCAGCAGAACAAGATCATAAGATCAATTGCAAATGTACCATGGTATGTGACAAATGATGAGATTCATGAGCACCTAAACATTCCTACAGTTAAAGAGGAAATACGTAGCCTGTCATCAAGATACAAAGAGCGGCTCAATCATCACCCGAACCAACTAGCGCGGCAACTGACTTTCCAACAATATGTCACGAGACTAAAAAGGCACAATATCCTGGAACTGGGCGACGGCGTCTAGTTCAACAAATGAGATGTTCTTCCGCTGGGAAGACACTCTACATGAGATTGAATCAAAGAACACATTTGCTAAAAGTCCCAGGACTGATCGCAAATTCGATAAGAAAAAAAACGTTTTCCATTTATAAGACGTGTTTGACTTGTAAAAGTGCATTATTTTGCCTACTTGCAATATTTTTATTAATAATGATTTGATTTGATTTGATGGGCCCAATAAACCTAATAGTAATCGTAGAAAGAGGAAAAAATCTAAGAATCACATAATTTGTAAGCATTGCAACAAAAAGCGCAGACGAAACCTACATCAGGGCAAGGTTTCCTGCTACTGTAAAACTGATTCTGACAGAAAAATATAAACAAATGGAAAAAAATAAGATTACGGAATCAGAGTCGCAGGAACAAATATCGGAAATCAGTAATAGTGATATACAACCTAACTCATCACCAGCAACAGACTCAGCCGCCCGGATCGGCAGGTCCCTGTACGAACCTTACCTGATTCATGTCCAGAGTGTTGATCCAAATAGTATACTTCATCCAGTCTCCTTTGGAAGATTCCTTAAAAAACATAGCTATAAAAATGTAATTTCGACAATAGAAATAAAAATAAACTGAATGTACCTAGATTTCGGTTGCAGAAAGTTAATGGTTCATTTATGGGGAACTGTATACGCTTTTATAATAAGTTACCAGAGTTTTATTGTATCTAGAGTTGCCAAAGTTGTTTCTGGAGTTACTTTTATTCCATTTTATTCTTAGATGATTTTGGCTGTTTGTCATGTCAAAAATAGATTTTTAGTGTAAAGCCCAACCAGGAACATGAAAAACCTGATTTGAGGGCGCTTAATAACTTAATTTATAGCAATACTAAGTATAGTATACCATGCAAATTGGGCGCTTCGCTAATTGCCGAACTTATTTTAAAATCGAACTTATTGGATGTTACATTTTAAATATAATTATAAATTAACAATCATAGAGAGCTTATGATACGTAGAGATAAAGCAGTGTATGTAACTGTACATAATGAGGTATTCAAATACTCGTGTCTTGTTATCATGAAACACTCGTATATTAAAGCCTCTCATTATGGAAGTCACATTAACTACTATTATTTTTTATTATTATGAAATAATCTTCCACTAAAATAAGTACCTATAGTCGGATTAAAATATAGAAAATAAAACCATTATGATTATGTATTTTTTTTTTTATTAGTCATCAAATTCAGAATCTAAATATTGAACAGATTCATATGACATTTCATGATCTTCATGATCAGATTGTACTGGTTCAATTCTAGACATATCAGACTCATTGTCAGTTGTAAGACTAACACTGCCGCCGCATTTATAATAAGTTGTTCAATTTCTCTATCAGTTACCAGTCCCCTGCATCCATATTCCTCTTCTAGTTTTTTTGTATGCTCACAGCAATTATTCCATGTATCAGCAGGTATATCCTCAAAACAGTTTTGTACAAGCTGCAGTAACGTGATATTATCTAAACCAACATTCTTTGTGGCAACCTTTCCTTTTACTAAGCGCCATATTATTTCTATCGGATTCAGGTCACAATGGGAGGACCCACGCAGTTTCCATGCTGACGACCCCACAACATAACATCGCATCCTACGAGCACGGGTTTAGACTCCGGGCCATTCGGTTGTGGAATGCACTCCCCTGCACCATCAGGGATAGTCCTACTCTCAATATCTTTAAAATACGCGTGAAGAAGCACTTCCTATCTCTTAAAATATAGGTAGTATTTATGTATATATATAGATTTTCCTCCTTTCGGCCATTGTTGATCAGGCTAAAATCCGCATCAATTGTTGATCAGTCTTTACCCGTCTATTACTTAGGAAGTTATGAGTATATCGTGCTATAATAGCCATATAATAATTCTCCTCCTTGCGACGCTGTGCCTAAGTATGCCGCAAAGCCTATCTCGTCACCGGCTGACACGGCCATTGTTGATCTTGTAACCGCCTTTTTCTTTACACTTAATGATACTTTGTTGATCTTTGAAAACATTTCCTGATCAACATTTACTGCAGAAACTAGTATTTTGAAACTGGCGCGGCGGAGCGGCAACGTCGCAAAAATGAAACAAAAGTATTAATAAAGTAAGTTCAGTCAGTCGCACTATCGCAGACGTCATAGTTAGTAGTAAATTGTCCTGCGGTGACTTGTGCTGCAGTGGAGGACGTGTTTTTAAAGTGTTTTTTTAATACGTGAATGAAAGTAGATGAACATTTCTCCTGCTGTTAACGTTTTGTAGGTAGATACGGTACATAGGTAGATCTGCATTGTAATTTTTGTGTGGGAAAATGACAGTTGATTTATCCTAACGCTCGTTCGAAAAGTTACATGCATAGTTAGTTACCCCATGAGAAACTTTAGGTAAATTCTATCTTAATTTCGGAGTTAAAAAATGTTTATTCCTTCTTAATATAATTAAATAGAGTCGGGAAAAATAAATTCATGTGGTGTGAATTGTATCGTTAAAACATAGATTTTGGGGAAAATGTCAAGTAGAGTGAATGTGGTGAGAAGATGAGAGGTGTAGTGAGTGTCTGAAAGTATGTAATGTACTAATATACAGACGTTAAATAACTTAAATATAAATCCTTTTTTATTATTATTTAACATGTTTTATTAGTATTTTTATGTTTATATTTATTCATAAATACGTTTACCTACATGTTACCGTTAGATTATGAACACCGCCCTTTTATAATCTTACTCGCGATATTATGAACTGTCAAAACCTTTCACAATTTAACGCATGATTTTTCGTTAGTTTATAATCCGTCAATGCAAAATTGTGAACTTAGATCAAATTGGCAAGATTGGGAACGCATCCTGTGCGCTTTGTAATATTTTGTAATACTTTATTGCACAAAACAGTGACAACAAAACAAATATCAAGGAAAGAACATGTACAAAGGCGAGCTTATCTCTAAAAAGAGCTTTCTTTCAGACCTAGAATGGAGAGGAAAAAAAGAAACTAAAGGTAGAACATAGTTCTACCTAGTACTCTACACAACAATAAAAAAAACAATATCTTCATAATACTAAAAATAATGCTATTTAAAAATATACCTACAACATATACACACATAGTAGATAAAAATAAATACTAATACTTATCATGGAAGAGATAGATAGTGTTCTTTCAAACGACTATTAAAAGTGTGAATTGACGGACTGTCTCTGATGGCTCTGGGGAGTTTATTCCAGAGACTGATAGGTCGCAGTCTGAACCCATTCTCAAAAGCGGCAGTTTTATGCTGCGGAGTTATAAGTAGTGACCGAGTGTGAGATCTCCGTGGTCTATGCGAAGACAGAAAAACGAAGTGATCCCGTAAGAAGCCAGGATAGCGAGAATTAAGAGGCAAATGAGGAAATGGGAATCCCGTCGAAGGCGTATCGAAAGCCATTTCAACTCCCTGCGATACTCTGAGACGTGGTCGAACTAGCGCAGACCGAAAACAAACCGAATCCCGAGGTTTTGAAGTTGCTCGAGTTTGTTCAGTTGCTCTTCGTTTGCGCTTTCCCAGCAGACAGCAGCGTAATCTATCAGGGGTAGAAGAAGAGACTGGGCAAGCGTGATTTTTGTCTGACGAGGCAGGAAGGTTTGAAGACGCCTGAGGAAGTGGAAAGTGGTAAGGACACGTCTACTAACCTCGCTGACATGCACTGACCAGGACAGCTGGTTATCAAACATAACTCCTAGATGTTTGGCCTTGGTGCTGTATAAGATCACGGTTCCATCATAGGTTACAGGAGTAATAGAAATATGATGTTACAAGTTAAGGGAGTAACTGGAACCAATAATAGCCTGTGACTTAGTAGGGTTGACAAGGAGACCATGAGATGAAGCCTAAACCCTGATTTTCTGGAGATCGGTATTTAATACTTCTACAGCTGGTGCCATATCACAGGGGGGGAAATGGCGGTATATAATTAGAGATCATTGGCGTAGAGATGGTATGATGAGGAGAGGACATCTGAGGTGGAATTAATGAAGATAGAGAAAAGAAGAGGGGAGAATATTCCACCCTGGGGAACTCCCGCAAAGAGATCACACCACTCCGTTGAAGTCGTCTCCGACTTTATACGCTGCTGGCGACCTCTCAGATAAGAGTCGAACCAGTTAGCAGAGACGGAGAATAAGTTCAAGGACTTCAGTATCTCAACGAGAATGTCAAAATCGACGCAGTTAATGGCGCTGCTGAAGTTGAGCAATGCTATTACAGTAAGTTGTTTCTCATCCATTGCTTGCTGAATTATTTCTGGGCGGTTTGCCCTTCGGGCAACTGAAGCAACCTAAATAACCACACCTAAAACTTTGAACCCCTTTTAACCCCCATAGGGGTAGAATTTTCTAAAACGCTAAAAGTATTTTTCATATTGTAATAAGTAATCTTTCTACAAAGTTTTAAGTCTTTAGCTCGAAAAAAGTGTTAACATATTTATTTTAAATTGATATTTAACAGTTTAAAATTCTAATAAGTTAAAAATCATTTATTCAACTAATGCAAAAGGTTGTACTGTACATATATCAAATAATAATCCAAAAAAGAAGTTTAGATCCGCAACGCATGCTTCGTCAGGCGGATACAAAAACAAATCAGCAAACGTCACATACAAACCAAAGACGTAATTTAAAGGTAGACAAAGGGACGCACCGAATCGTAGCTAGCTCAAACGTCCCCATCACACTGGCAGTGTTACCACGTTGAATGGCCAAAGAAATGAGTTGCACCAGGTACGATCCGGAACGAGGACCACATCCCATTTCGCTGAGACGTCGACTCAATTCCCTGATGAATTCCTTAGCCTCCGTACACCAAGGACCCGCAGACTCTACTGCAACTGGCACAAATTCGTACAGAGGGACGACGCCAATGTACGTATGTGTACACACGCAGCGCACATTCTAACTAGGTTGATTTTAATTGAAACTAGCTAGTATTAGTGCTTCTAGACACAATTGATAAAACACGTATGTGGGGGTTTTTCAAAATTCAACCCCTATCAATCATTCGATGTATATGTGGCAGGCAAATTGTAAGATTCCACATTTTACAAACGTCGTCGTCCGTTTACAAACGCGCGTGTAATATGCCGAAGGCAAATTGCAAATTGAAATTAAAATAGCAAATTCTCAGGGCAAAACGCTGCAGAAGCTTAGGTGAAGGGTAAAGGGGGTGAGCGAAGCGAAGCCCCCTTTACCCTTCGTGTTAGGTTGAACATGTAAGAACAACAATAAATGCTTAAAACATAAAGGAGTGTCAATTTGCCTTCGGCATATTACATAGCAGCGCGCGTTTGTAAACGGACGACGCGGTTTGTAAAATGCGGAATCAAAAAAATTGCCTGCGACATATATATTGCTTTATTAAAAATTGCTGATGCACACGTATACCTATATATTTTCCAAAATAAAGATTATCAAATTGCATTTTTTTTTATTTCAAACTTAAGCTAGATTTTATATAATGATTATAAAAAGTAGTACATGATAAAGGTACATACAAAAAATAAAAAAACTAACCTAACCTAGTGTGCCGCTGGCAGCGAAACGAGACTCAAACTACCGGTGTGGTTGGGGTCGCAGAGTGAGGAACCTCCTAACGATGCGTGCCGAGTCAAGGAATACCGCCTTCTGCATATGACCCAGCCATCCGAGCATCCGAGAGTCTCTTAAGGTGTTCGTTGAGACTCTTTTCGCTGAAACCACTATCGGGACAGTAATCCAACATGGCCGTAACCTCGTGAGCCATGTCAAGGTACTTGCTGAGTTTGTCCGTCTCCTTTCGTCGTGGTTTTGTGATAGGCAGTCTGACTTTATACCTACCTATATACTTTTAAAGTACACCTTTGTACAACCAGTTTGTTTTTATAACAGAAGTAAAAAGGCAACGTATTAAGAAGTTCAACTTTTAATTTACGGTTGTATATCCGACACAACTAATGCTTTTTTTAATTTCTTTTTTGTTTGTGACCACCGTTGCCGACAACATTAAGCCGTCCATAGTTTCACACGATACGTAATTTGAATGCGAAGTTTTTATGGCGACGATTCTAACAGTAAGAATCGTCGCTTCTTTAGACCGTAAGGAGTTGGATATTGAGTGTGAAGCAAAGTGGCAACAGCGCTCAATAGAATACAACCAACCAACCGTGGAGAAGGTCATCCCTGATTGGTCCATTTGAATCAGATCAACAATTGACGGAGTGGATTTGTATAAAAAATGCTATGAATAGTTCGTAATTTTGCCACCAGATGGACAGCAATTGTTGATCCGATCGGAGCCACATTTGTATGCAGAGTTATACATTAGATCAACAACTGTCAGAAAGTCTGCCCGTGAAACAACGTAAACAAGAAACGATAGTCGATTATAATTAATAAAGTGTTCAAAAAGTGCAACACCACGTCGGAAAACTGATGAAGTCACTACAACATAACCCCAACAAGTGAGTGATCAGAAAAACTTACCATATAAAAGCGCATATAAGCTGTAATTTGAAAGACAAAAACATTTAGAATATATATAACTACATCTATATGCCAATCCAAGCGGCGAAAAACGAACAACACATTTAAAAAATCCAGAAATCAACAATTCAAAACACTACAATCAACAGCTGATTGGACACTCATTTGACACTGACATCTCACGCACGCAAACAAGTGAAGCCGCCGCCGTACCAACTTAACACACCGAATGGATACGTTCAAGAAAGTATAATTGATTGATTTATGCGATACTGGCGACATCTGGTTGATAAGCGGAGGCTTATGTTAAACTAGCGACATCTGTCATCGCGGTCCGTGAATTATTAGCACATTCAACTTTTGATGCGTTACGAGCCCTGCGATGTCGTAGCAGCTACATCCTTTGCTACGAATTATCTGCTACGAGCCACGAACTGATTGACTTGCAAAGTGTCTTTTATCCACGTCTTATCATTTCCAAAATGAATTGCTCTGTGTGTCGTAAACAAATAGCGCTAAGTGATTTGTTAAAATGCGTAGCATGCAAAAAACACTTTCATTATCAATGCCTTAATATTACTTGTGCTAAATATTCGGCACTCTACCCAACGAAGAAACTGTGGAGGTGCGATTCATGCTCAAATGTCACTACAAGTCGCGGAAAGAATTCAATAAAGAATACCCAGGCAAGAGGAGCACCTGGTTGCGAAGATAAAGCTTCCTCTAGCATTGGGAAAACATCTGAAAGAAAAGAATCAACGGTGACGGGCCGGATTACTGAAGATAAAAAAGCATATATTTATTAAGTAATTCGATGGAGGATCTTTCTAGCCATGATTTGGATATGAGCTCGACCCTCCTTGATACAACTGCAAGAAGCCTGCCGAATGTGACACAAGTGAATGACTCGTTGGTACAGGGTCTAAATGAACAAATTTCTGCTTTGAGCACAGCACCTAAGCAGCGCACACGAGGAAATTATCACCTTAAATGAAGAAAATACCAAACTGAAACTAGAAGTTCAAGAGCTCAAAAAGAAAATTATATTCGTGACGAAACTTAGCTCTAGCATCACTTCCACACCAGTTTCAACGATTTCACTAAATTCAAGCTCTACGCAGAGGAAGTCAAAAAAGAAAATCGTCTTCGGAAAATTAGAGTCCACTCAAAAGTCCTGTCTAAATATTAACAGCCCTAAGACAATTGAAATAGACACTGCACAAATGCCTGACCAGAACATAAACATTGTCACGGTAGAGGAGATTAACAGTAACAACAAACTTTTACTAGAATCAAACGAACAAGACAAGTCCTATCTCAATGTGAACAGCCTTAAAGCAATTGAAAGGGACATCGTGGAAATGTCGGATCTAAACATAAACAAACCTTTACATCTATCAAATGACCCTGCCAAGTCCTCAGTAGAGAAGAACAAAATTAAATCTACACCTAAGATGGGCATACCTATGATCCATATTATAGGTGATGAAAGTGCAAATGGAATCGCTAGGCAACTAAGAAATATAAGATACAATAATTTTAATGATAACTATAGAATTTCTGCCTTTTTCAAACCACAGGCTTTGTATTCTGAAATTCTTAAGGACCTTAAGGAACTGATCACACGGCTTGCTAAAAATGACATTATAATCCTTACCTTAGGCTCAAACGAAAAAGCATCAAATTTGAAATCAGATGTAGAAATCGAAAATGTTGTATTTCTATGTGTAATACAAGCTAACAAATACTCAAACACAACCAAACTGCACAAGTCTCAAAAAGCTTTCAAATCAGTTATTTACAAATTCCACATAAAAAACGTCACAGAGATGCACAGTCTGTTGAATCTTGTACACAAACTTAACATAGAGATCGATTATCTTCATTACAAGGAAGAATTTATCACAAATTTTGGCAAACACGTTAGAGGCAAAACTGCACCACAAACTTGTGACATTCTAAAGGTTGGCACAATACCCTACTATTTCCACAAACAAAAATTAAAAATTGGACAAAAATTACTGGAAAACAACTCCAAGATCCCTAAAATAGGTACCATTCCCTATTATTTCAAACAAACAACAACCACCACTGAAACACAAAGAGAAGTTTTTTTTCGCAAACAAACAAACGCAAAGAAAAACTTAAATTGTCAAAGGCAGGCACAACAGTAGCACATATAAACATACAAAGTTTTAATGATAGGAAACAAGCACTACTTGAAAATTGGCTTCAATCAGAAGAAGGCCGTAGTGTAAAAGTGTTATGCCTTACTGAACACCATAGAGTGAAAAAGGATCTAGAAAGAATGTCTTTTAGGGATTTTAGTCTGGCATCGTCCTTTTGTCGGGATACTCGAAAAAGTAAAGGCGGAGTATGTATTTTTGTTCACGACAGCCTGCATTTTGATGAGCTTCCCTCAATAAGGCAACGCACAATTTCAAATATTTTAGAAGTCTGCGGTGTCAGCTTGCTCGGGGTTTTTGTGATTTGTGCTTATAGGCCAAAAACTATTAAAAATGATAAGTTTGTTGAACATCTTGAAAATGTTTTAAACACAGTAGGAAACAGAATCGACAAACCATTTTTGCTGTGTGGAGATTTCAATGTAAATTTAATGGAACACGGAAGGGAAAAGAGCGAGTTTCTAAGTCTACTGAAATCATTTAATGCTAAACCGTTTGTACTGGAACCCACGCGCATAACAGCCCATAGTAGTACTTGCATCGACAATATTATTTCCAACATGAATTTACGCAATGTGAAAGTAGTTGAGCCAGGTTTATCTGACCACAGCCTTCAGAATGCTACACTTGATATAAAGATCAAATCAAATCCACGTAGTATTTATAAACAAGTGAGAGACCTCAATAAATCAAATACAGACGAGTTCAAAGATTTTTTGAGTTGCGTATGTTGGGAGCAGATATACTCGATTTCAGATACGGATCAGTCTTTTAATCTGTTTCACGATATACTCGACAGGTTTTGTCCGTTGAAAACAGTACAGGTTGAGAAAAAATATCCTAAGCCAAAATGGATTACACCGGGTATTCAAAAATCCTGTGAAACAATGCGTGAACTTTTATTGAACTTAAAAATTTAAACCAAGATTCCATAGTTTCAAAAAATTATAAATCCATACTTTCGAAACACTACAAAATATACTGTTCGTTTTTGCACAGGGTGGTATCGTATGCAAAGAAAAAAGACAACGAATGTCTTATTCTAAATTCAAAAAATAAAATTCAAACTGTCTGGAATATAGTAAATAAAACTATCAAAGGGGAAAAATCTAAAAAAATTGAAAGTTTTTCGGGACTCACAGATGGTGTTAAAACGATAATCAGTGAGCTAGAGGCCCCAGACTTATTTAACGCTTATTTCAGTACAAGTAGCACTCCTATAAGTAAAAACGAGCTACATAGCATTGAACTTCCCAGCTTTCAAAACAACACCATGTTTATCTAGACATGAAATTCTAATAATTGTGTCTAGTTTCAATACTAAAAAGTCGTGTGGTTTTGACGGTTTACCAATCACTATTATTAAAGAAATTATAGAGGTAGTTGCCGATCCTCTGGTCTATCTCATAAATCGATCAATAGCCACAGGTATTTTTCCAGAAAGGCTTAAAAAAGCTCATATCATTCCTCTGCACAAAGGTGATAGTAGACTGGAAGTTCAGAATTATCGCCCCATTGCGTTGTTGCCCTGTCTTTCAAAGATCTTCGAAAAATTTTATTCAAACCGTTTGACAAACTTTTTATTAAAATACAAAATACTGTCCAAAAACCAATTTGGTTTTCAAAAGGGTAAGTCAACTATTGATGCTGTTTTCGATATGATGGATTTTGTGGCGGACTCTCTAAATATAAAGTCAAACGTGGTAACTGTTCTACTGGACTTATCAAAGGCTTTTGATTATGTCGATCATCACGTGTTGCTATGCATCCTAAATCGGTACGGTATAAGAGGAAATTGTCTAGACTGGTTAAAGTCTTATCTGACAAACCGCCAACAAAGTGTTAAACTACCTATGTTTGACTCCAGGACAAACACACTTTCAAACAAAATATCCCTAAGTACTGAGATGACGCAAGGTGTGCCTCAAGGTAGTGTCCTGGGTCCCCTGCTGTTCATATTATATATTAATAATTTACCCCAAATAGTCAGAAAGAAAATCACTATGTTTGCGGATGATGTCTCAGTATTCTTTAAATTTGAAAGAAATAATACAACACAGCTGTTTCCTGAGATAAATGAAACTATCAATGCCATAGTCAAGTGGTTAAAATCTATTGGACTAAAAACAAATGCAGGAAAAACAAAAATGATTCATTTCCGAAATTATAATACCCCTAGACTGGAACCAAATCTAACTGTGGACAATACTACGGTTGCCCTTGTAGACCAAGCCAAGTTTCTGGGGATTTTCGCAGATGAGTATATGAATTGGAAAAAGCACATAGATACCCTTGAGACAAAACTAAGTAGTTTTTGCTATGCATTGAGATGCTTGTCAACAGTTACTACAACACATGCCATGCTGCAGGCTTACTATGCGTTTTTCCACTCTAGGCTTCTGTACGGCTTGGCATTGTGGGGTGGCAGCGTTGATATAGAAAAGTTGTTTGTCTTGCAAAAGAGATGCGTTCGTATTTTAAGTGGTGTCAAATCAAATATAGTAACTTGTCGCGGCCTATTTTTTAAATTGGAAATACACACTGTCACAGCGCTCTACATTATGGAGCTCTGCAAATTAATAAAGCGTTATCCTGAAAAGTTTCCCATCAGCTCTGAACGCAATAGTAATAGGCTAAGAGATAGGTTCAAGCATGACCTTAAGACTAGGTACTGTAGAACTACGTCCTATAGTAGAAGTACTAGTAATATGGCAGTCTGCGTTTATAATAAACTACCGTCAAATATAAAGCTTCTCTCGGGTGATCAGTTTCTGAAGGCCTTGAAGCAGTACTTACTGCTTATGTGTCCTTATACGTTGACTGAGTTTTATGAATACGGCAAATTATTGTCTTAGAAAGTAGGTATTTACTGTTTTACGGATTAGACTTTTTATTTTATTATTTTTCATACTTTTGACTAGCGACGTAAATATTAACTCAAGATAACAATTCAATTCAATTCTAATCCAATAAAATAATGTTTTTATAGAATTATTTATGATTATGTATTTTTTTGTTTTTCCAAGCGGAAAATACTATTATCTAATTTTCTCTAATGTTAATCTAATTTACTTAATCTAATTTAATTATATTGATAATTATGATTATTAAATCGCCATGCCGCCATTGGTAAAATTACATTAGCACATTATATTATATTACTTAAGATCTGTAACAAATACTGTAATTTATCGCAATAAAATGAAATGAAAAAATGAAACAAAAACTGTTCCGATCAACAATTGCCAACGGATCAACAATTAACTGATGACACAACCCGTCTGATCAATATTTACCGAGTGGGTATATATATATATATATATATATATATATATATAAATACATATTATATATATTATATATTTAATATGTATTTATATTTAGGATGTATATTTTATGTATGTTGTTTATTGAGTTGTATTTAAGGTTTGTTGTACACATAGGTCTGCCCGTGGTCTGCGATTAACTTATCTCATCCTGACATGAAATGCTGGAAGAGATCTCTCGTTAGAGATAAGCTCGCCTTTGAACACTATTTTAATGTATATCTTGTTAATATAATTATTGGTGTGCAGTAAATATAAAATTACGTTATGAATGATATGGCGGCAGTCTTAGTATTTTTTAACCGTCTCCTGTACTAAATAATCAATCTCTTTACTGGGTCAGGTTTATTTTATTTTACCAAAAACAACAACATACTTTTCGTGGCTTTGGTAGGGTATATTATTTGGTAGGGTATAGGGCAATATTATTTGATAAAAGCCATTATGCAATTTGATTTTTCAACTAAGCGAGCTTGGAGGTTTGTTAATTTGACTAGAATGATATCTAGCATTATCCATGGCTATACAGGTGGGTTAATTTAGATCGGGTTTGAGTAAAATCATTATAATTTGCCAGTTGTTCACAGATTTCATGCTTATTCCTTTTCTCGTGTTCAATGTGAAATACCATTGTGGAGAATTTGCTATCAAAATCGTCTGAGTAGCATGCCCAATGTTCTTGGCTTCTATGTATATTTGACTGAGTTTTGGAAGAAGAGGCTAAAGCCTGATTATTTCTGTAAAATTGTATTTTTTTTTCAAACAAAGGCTCAATGGCTAACATTTTTGAGATAAACCACATAAAAACATAAAAAAAAAGATTCTTAAAACGAAGATTCAACGGTGGAATATTAAATTCCACTTGGAGGGAATTCATTGGCGTGGTTACTTACAAGACTCAATACTGGTGCTCCAGTATTGAGTCCTAAGGGTAAAATAAAAAGAATTAAACATTTTAAGTCTCCGCGTCAATGTAAAAAATAAACAAAATTTTAAACATATTTTGATTTCTAAGTACAGGCAAGTAATCAAAATTAATCTAATTAATCAATAGGGTCCATCATTAATAAGGAATATTTATTAAGATACATATTTTCTGGTTAATCTTACTAGAAAAAATAGATAACTTTAATTTAACTATTTAATCTGAATAGTAAATAATAATTGTGTTGATAAAATATTAAAAATTAAACAGATTATCTTTGAGAATTTCTAAAGTCACAGATATTGCTAATCTTTGGAAAAGCAAAATACATAACTACATCAAAAGTGTTTAATTTAGGCCGACAAAATATGATTAGTAATATAATATACACTGATGGTTCAAAAACTGATCGGCGTTGCTGCAGCTATATACCTACCGCATATTAAGAGTGGATACGGGGTGAAATTACTGAAGGAAATGAGCATCTTCTCAGCAGAAGCACTTGCTATATCGAATGCATTAACTTATATTTCTGAACACCCAGCTCATCCCCCGTAAAACAAATGGCTTGCACAGTATGAGTACTTTGAAAGCTCTTCAATCAAACAAACTAGATTGCAACACCAACTATATTATTTATGATATCAAGAATCGCTACTCCCACTCCCAACTTCATAAATTAAATGTAAATATTGTCTTCATTTGAACTCCATCTCATTTCGGAGTGACAGGAAACGAAAATGCCGATTTCCTGGCCAAGGAGATCGTTGCTCCTTAGTCTACCATAGATGTGCCAAGCTCCGACACTCACACTGAATTTGAAGCAAGAATAATTCAGTTGAATAATTGGACGTGCCTGGTTTTCTACGTCAAACATGTGAAAAAGTAGGAAATTCTATGTTATAATGACACGTCTGAGATTTGGTCACTATCGCTTTACATAACATCTTCACCGTATGCAATTTGTATCTTCAACAATTTGTAATGACTGTAATGCCTACAGATATCGAGAGATAGGCCCTTGGCGCTAAGCTTGTATCGGAACCAGTGTCGCCGAAAACTAAGATCACGCACACATCTACGCCACTCATACATCAATCCTTCCGCTTTTATTGGTCAGTGCAATGTCATGCACCTATCGTCTGAACACCCCCACACTATATACCACAAATAATACATTATTTGCTTATATGAAATATTTATTTTACAACAAATACCTATTACTATGTATCCAGGCTGTAACACATAATTATGGCCAGCCGTAAAGGATTGTTTGGGACATGATTTTGAACAACTTTCTCTATGAATCTGATTTGATCAGACCAACGCTATTTTTTACTTCCCTATACAAATCAGCTCACCAATCGGCCCAAAATGTACTGAAAAGTGAAAAATAATGTTGCTCTAAACAAATCGTTTCAATAGAGAAAGATGTCCAGAATGTCCTTAACAACAGCCTTTCAGCATATATACCCTTTCTGTAAAATCCTGTACAGTACAATACCTACCTATTGACCAGAAAAATATAAATATTTATTAAGAACTTGCCGTTTTGACAATTTAGGCGTAGTCTTATATTTTAGTATATCTTTCCATTACAGATTTTATTAGTAATATTAGATGATTATCCATTGGGTTTGTCCGAATTGGTTAAAATCTATTTCTTTCTATCGATTCAAAAACATAATTCTCACTATCACTATACCCATCACTATACGTCGTCTCTGCGTGCGTGCAAGAGTTTGCCGCCATATCTCGATGCATCTTTACTTTTGTATTTAGATAAGTGTGAAATATTCATTGCGTGTTAGCTTGGCAATACGTAATGAAATTAAGATACAAAACAATCAATGGATAATAAACCTAGCGAGAACAACATGACATTGTAACTTTAATGATCAAGTCGTGACGAAATTTTCGTGCATGATTTATTTTCGTAATAATGTTTATTTCTTGTGTTTTAAGAATAAATAATAGTTGGAATGAGATTTACAAGTGATATGTTACTCCGCCGTTCTTGGAGTTCACAATCTCGCTTCTATTTTTGCACGTAAGTATTGCACAGGTCGGCATTTTCGAAAATCAGCGGAAATGAATTCATCACTGCGGTCGCCCGGCGACTACTGAGAATTTTTTAACTTTAAGACAATCGGGACTAGATTTGTTCGCACGTGCCTCGCCTCTCAACCAACCTATCCCTCGAAATCTGTGGTAATGCCACTGATCAAACACTGAATGATATATTTTTCGATTGCCCCGCGCATGTTATTCAACGCGTTACCTTCATCGATAAACTGTTGCTCATTTATAAACCAGAAGATATCCCGCGTACTGTTGAGTTATGGATTTTTTTTGAAAATTATCAACATATATACGATTATATTAAAGTGGTAGAAGTATCGGACACGGATCAATACATGGATTAAAAATTAATCGGACATGACATTATACACGGTCATGACTCCTCAAATTAGACTTGGCTTCGGCCTTATGAAACAAAATACAAAAGACTAGGCTTCGGCCGAAACAAAAACACGGAAGACTTGGCTTCGGCCTTAAGAAACAAAATTACGGAAGACTTGGCCTTATGATACCTCGAAACAAAAAGCTGTACGTCACCGTAAGATAGTCAAAACCGTCAGTTGACAAACTAACGTTTCTTTTTCTCGTAAGTTGGTCAACTATCGACAGATAGCAGGAACCTAAACTGTAGCGTACTGCTTACTATATGACGCGTTTGTTGATCAACTAACGGTTAAAACCGTTAAATAGTAAACTGGTTTAAACTTGAATTGCAAACGAAATACCAGGGCCAACACTGCGGTAGCTTAGGTGAAGATTAGAGGGGGCGAGCGCTGCGAAGCCCCCGAATAGTCTTCGTATTAGGTTGACATGAAAGAGCAAAAGCAACGTAAATCCTAAACCCTGTCGGTCTGGTCTACTATCTGCCGATAGTTGATCTTCTACCGCGTTAGTTTATCAACTAACGGTTTTTCTATCTTCCGGTGAAATACACACTGAAGACTAGGCTGCACGGCTTTGATTGCCATTGCCTTTCTTTATGGATAAAGAAAAAAAAAATAACCTCCCTTACCCATCTGTCAAAGTGACATTTCTTTCAGATTTATTTATTGCAAAATAAGCACAACAATGCTTTATTCCTCGTATTGTTTATAAAACGTGAAGTCCTCTAGGGTCACAAATTACAAAACCTATGGAATGTAGATCTCCCGCGAAGTGAAACATCATCAAACATGACTCGAACATTTTGTGTTTCAATCAGTCTCTTGCTCTTGTGCTCTGTAGTCAGCACGTCTGATGATGCTGAGGTGGTCGATACAGTGACAGTGGACTGCAGCACACTGAGACTGGGGCAGTACATATGTCCGGACCCAGCCGTGAAGCAGATCGACCCCGACACCCAACAGTTCAAAGGATGTGAACGGGGGAAAGTCATTCCCTCTGAGGGCGAAGCTGATGGTAAAATGTTTTTTTTTTTTACGGTGGGAGCAAAATATATGGTCAGAGTGTCGATAAGGGGGCGGAAGCCCCGTACTAAAGTCGCCACTGAGAGAATGCGATCCTGACAGCTCAAAACCTATAAATTTTGACATCTGCAATGAAAAATATTGCTTATTATGTAGGCATTAAGAAAATGTCATAATCACATTCAAAAAACGGCCGAAGTGTAGTTAAGTTTATTTATGAAACTTACCATTCATTCGATACATAGAGAGAGAGAGAAATACCCCTCTCATTTTCACACCATCTCTTTGCATGTACAAAAGAACAGCACCTAAAAGGAGTTTTACAAAAGTCATGTTAGTGGTGGCATATGCAAAAAAAAATAGTATAAGTTGATGATGGTCACTTCCGGTATCTAAGTGCAATGGTGTAATCGGATTGGCATGTTGTATGCATTCTGAGAGTGTCTAGTAAAAGTGTGTGCTCACCTATGATAAATAAAGAAACTATTCATATTTAATTTCCTCATCAGTCATGCAGTTTCATTGTTATATCTTTTTGTTACAGTAATTTGTGTAGCATCCAAAGGTTTAATCTGCAATGAAACAGGCACATCAGCATTCAAGCGAAAGATGCCATGCAAATGGACGTAAGTGAATCAGATTGTGCTCTTTCAATAAAAGTTCTCTATATTCCATTAAATACTCTCTGCTACTGCCACCCCAAATGGAAAATGTCGTAGCTATGTATGTAGCAAAAATTTTAAACTTTGTTGCAGAAATGGCTATTCCTTAGAGATAGCACTCTTGCTGTCAGTGTTCCTTGGCATGTTCGGACTTGACCGATTTTACCTTGGCTATCCAGGCATTGGTCTGGCAAAGCTGTGCACTCTTGGCTTCATGTTCATTGGACAACTGCTGGACATCATACTGATTGCTGCCCAGGTATGAAGACAAATTTTTCATTTGTAGTATGAAATGACAGGACATTGATAGTTTTTGAAAGATCCAAAGAGATAGATGTGATGGCCCCTGCTCAAGGAAAAAGGAGTTATTATTTATTTATTGGCTTGTGTGTATAAATCAATCTGTCCAAATACCAACATTTTGTTACTTAACAGGTTGTAGGCCCTGCGGACGGCTCAGCATTTGTAATCCCATACTATGGAGCTGGAGTAACAGTGGTACGAAGTGATAATGAAACTTACCTGCAGCCTCAAAGTGACTGGCATAACATCACTTGACAGTGGGGCCGGATATCCTATGAAGATGACTATGATATTGAGTGGACGTAGTTACAACTTACTGTGATACAGCAGTGTTATGTTTTGTATTGTAAATACTTGTAGATAAGGATACTTTTCAATAACAACATAAATATTGTAATCTGATTGTTAATTTAAAAAAAAAAACTCTGTCCTTTCTTGAAACTTGTAGAAAGAAACTGAATAGAAAACACAATGGCTTTATGTAACATTTAGATATTTTCTATTTCCATCTAACAAAATAATGATATTCTTATAAAGAACACAACAGTTATTTACACAATAATAAATAGATACTATCAACAAAGCCAATAAAGAAGACATGATAAGTAACGTAAACCATGCAAGGGCGCGAAAATCAGTAATTTGGAAAGACAAAATATATAGGGCCTTACCACAAAAATATAAATTATGGTTCATACCTTGTTGTTGTGTCAACACAACACGTATAGGATTTAACGTTTGTTTTGAGGTTAAACACTGTTTAATATTTTTTGTGGTAACGGATAATGTCATTACATTTTCAGCAAGTTTTCTTGCTTACCTGGCTACATAGATTATCATGTTTAATAAGCCTAACTTTTATCTACTCTATCGGTTATTTTGTGCTAGATTGAATTTTCTCATCTGTTGCAGATTCTTGAGTTTTAGGCAGTGACTCCACTACTGAGAGGTCAGATGGTGGGGCCACTAGGGTAAATATTACTGGGATATTCGAGAGCACTGGGTTACCATTTGCCTCTAGTAATCTGATCCAGGATAGTAGAGAATCTCTTGATGATGTCCCTGTAATAGAGAATTGATATTAAAGAGGATTTAAATTGAACTAGGTATGAATATTTTACAAACGGGCCTATTTCACTGCCATTGAAATGATCATTTATCTTGGATCCAATTTTATTTATTATCTTTCACACATAATGAACTCATAAAGGTGAGAGGGAAAGAACTATGATTAGATCCAAGTTAAATGATCATTTATATGATAATAGGCCCCTTTTAAGGCCCTTTGAAGATTTTGGCATAGTTCCTCAGCAATTAAACAAACTTTTCTAACTTTCTAACTAAACATCTCATAAACGTGACACTTATGGCCCGTTCCAATAAAACTATCTATTCAATAAAGCTCTAGGCGACAGATTCATCTGTCGTTTATTTATTTATCTTCAATATGGCGGCATATCTTTTCAATAGGGTTTTATTGAAACAGGGCCTTACGATTATACAGGAGACATTTAATTAGCTGAAAATTTACCAACCAGAACATCGCATAAAGCAAAGTCGCAATACAAGACAGCTTGTGGAATAATCGTGTTGTGATTAGCAATTTTTTCAAAAGCTATTTAAATTCCTAGATGTCTAAATATTTAATTTAGACATCTAGGCTACCAATCTGCTAGCTGATTACAAGTTACTGAGACCCAAAAATAAATATCGTTTGCGATTATTTGTTTCTTAGGGAAAGTTCTTAATGATGGATTCTATCATTCCACAAAATAAGGTCAGCTAATTAAATGTCAACTATTGTCAACCTATACTAGGGCATTTTTTTGTCATCTAAGTTTCCTGTATCGATTCACGCAAGTTTTTATTATGCGCTGCCACCTTGAGAAAATTTATTGAAGGTATAAAATCTAAACCTTAAGAAAATTCATTAACTTAATTTCTGTGATAACCACTTTATGCTATAACTAACGGCAAACTTCTTGAACATCGACCTTGACTGCGCAAGCGAGATAAGCGTCTCTTTGATAGTAAGTGAGAGAGCAAGAGAGTTCCCCCACTACGTCGAATCATGCTGAAGAAGTTTGCCGCGATCTATACCTGTCGCACAAACAGCTACAATCGTCCCGTCGTCTTGCTCGTGCACTGTGCAGTTCACGGCAGGCAGTTTGGTGGGGTTTGTGGACACGCCGGGAATGCCCAGTGGCTTCTGAATGTCTGACACGTCTGAGGATTTAAGAAAATAAACAGTGTGACTGTTAGTGGGAACCAGATAAGAGACTAGCTAAATACTTGTTAATAAAAAATGCACCATTATAATTGTAGTATTGTCAATGTCTGGTTGCCATAGCAATAGAAGAGAATAAACAGTTGTGCGTGATGAAACCACCTTGTGTAGCACTACAATAATCATCAATAATGTCTCTGCATAATGCATATCTTGCTGTATGTGCCTGAGGAATATCTTTAGGGTCCTGCGCTATAGCTTCGACATTCTAGCGTTGAGAATGCATGTCAAATTATGACTTAAAGTTACTAACTCACCATCAGGGTCTGATAAATCTTTCGGCGCTATCTTCGTTTTCCCCAGCAACAAGAAGTATGTGACAACCTGGTCCTTTAGGTAGACGTCGTAAGGTCCTTTTACGACCAGCGGCTCATCCGGGGGCTGTTCGGCCAACAACTGCACTTGCAGCGGACTCTGCGCGCTGACAATCCAGGTCTTGTGTAGAGAAGCTTCAATGTCTTCTGTCTGAAGTGAAGTAATTAGTCAACAATATTTTATTAAGAAGGTATAAAACATAACTTTTGTAAGAATAGTCGCACAAACAAACACCTGTCAAAATCTGGATGTGAACTGAGTGTCAAGGATTTTGGTTTGTGAGGCAGAAGAGAGAGCATTTGGTCATATTTGAAAAGGCTGATCAACACTTTGAAGGGTATGGAAATGTGCAGGTCATGAATAGAGTTAAAATATAGTTGTACCTGCCATATGCTCAATTTCATGTCAGCATCAACGGATGTTATCCTTTGAATAGCAAGTACAGCTAGTTCTAAAGTATCCATTGGCAGAACTTCAGGCAAGTGCCATGGAGACAGGTTCTTGAACTTCGGCATCCAGTACATCATTCTCCAGAACTTACGCAGAGGAATCCCTCGTCGACCAAAGATATTTAATAACATGTACTCCATTTCCGTATCTGGCATTACAGCTGGAAAAGTTCATGGCATAACTTGAAGGCAAATCTACATAATAATAATAATTAATACCTTGGACACTATTTACACACATTGATCTAGCCCTAACTAGGATTCCCTGTATCTTGAGTACTAGACAACGATACACATACTTATGTAGATAGATAAACAACCATGACTAGGGTACAAACATCCATTCTCATCAAACAAATATTTGCCCCCACCGGGACTCGAACACGGGACTTATAAACTTAAGAGAAGTAATTTTACCACAGATATGTGATAAGTACTTGTGAATTGATGCTGTCCATAACTGATCAAATGCCAACACTATTTGAACACTTCCCCATGTTTTTACATCATATGTAATTAACTAGGGGATATCATAAGCGCAGTGTAAAAAGTTTGCTTTAGTACCTGCAACTGCAACCTTGCATCTTTTTTTGTATGTAAGCAATGACTTAATGGAACAGCTTCTTTTATATTATTTCATTTTCTTTACTACCGCAACAGAATATTAAATATCCAGTGCCAATTCACAAACAACAATTAATGTAACTCAGCACTACCAATATCTATTTTAATTATTTTATCTTCAAGGCCTCTTAACATACTAAGAGATTTAATATCTGTTTGTTAACTAATTCAATTCTAGCGTAAAAAATTAGTAGTTGAATTTATTATTTATTCAACATCAACACTTTTCATGAAAATTTGCAAGTATTTCTTGGATTTTCGACAATTAGGTTGAATACAATAGAAAATCTGAATCAGGGCATCCCACTTCCTAGGCATTCTTGTGGCTAGGCTAAAACCTAAAAGCATTAGTGTTTTATGAGCGGGAGGCATGAAGGGGCAGAGGCGACCATGGAGCAACCGGGGCTGGTCTGGCGGGAGCGCCAGTGCAGGGGCATCGCCGCAGCTACATAGTAGCCAGTGCTAGGTTGATTTTGAAATAAGAATGTGAATTTAGTAAGTAGATTCGGTCATCAATTACTTATGCTAATGTATAAAAATAGGGGGTTGTTGAAATTATTTCATGGATGCAGTTGATACACTTATTAGGAGCTGGCAATGTGACATATTAATAAATGTGTTGCTATAGAATTATCACAATCTAATAATAGCTTGCATTACAATTTAGTAAATGCTTGAAAATTATTTATTAGGTGCCTAAAATGTATTGCTGACTTATTATTACAATAGACAATTAATCAATTTTGAAGATAAAAATTGGTACCTGTTTAATAATAACTGCATTCATTAACATCCTCTTACTATTATCTGTTAATTTCTAAATACATAGGTAAGAGATAGTAGCCAATACTAACAGTTGTCTTCCATCTGCTCCAGCAAATCCACAGCACACTGCTGTTGCTTTGGATAGTGCATAAATTCCGCTTGGAATATATTTGTAGGGATAAATTTGCCCTTCGGAAAGACGTCTACTAGGGCTTTGTACACCTCCAGGTCTTTTTGAACTTCAAACTCTTTCATTCTAGCTAATCCAGCATATATAAACTCGACATGACCTCTTCGTCTTGTGTCTCTGCCTTCGAAAATTTTCACAGCTTCTATGAAGGTCTGTTTATCTTTTTTAGGGCTATTGATGAACGGGTCGTATGTCACAACACGTTTTTCTGAGCTTTCCCATCTCTTGAACAAAATATGTGATGGTTTTGTTCTCAGAATACTTCTCAATATTTTGGTTGCCATAATTTATTTTATTTAGGTTTTGGAAAGTTAGAAACCAAACTTATGTCTGCAACATGGGAGAGTTTATTTAATTTCACAGACGCTGGACACAGAAAGAACACAAATAAGAATAATTATATCCCCAGGATTCACTGCTGAAAAGTAAAAACATAACCTCAAAATTCGCATCGCCACTGCTCCGGGTTGAGTTCAGAAACTCACTTGCATTTGATTTAATTGTATATTCCATAAGTATTGTAGAGTTATGCATGCTTGATAAAAGATTATACATATTCACGTGGATTTGAACTGATGAAATTGGACTGACCACAAAAATATTTCCCCACTCACCGGCTTTCATCAAAGGGGCCGCGGGCAGACGTGCTTAACTACATAAATGTCGGGCTAACCAATTTCTCACCGCGTCAGCTGAAAAAATTGATTCAGATTCATAAAAGAAAATCTACTTATTGAGGCTACTTATTTAACCAGCTATTGTCGCTAACTAATCACCAGAAAACCCAAAAAAGACGAAAGAATGTTTAAGAAAAATATCATGCCGTTTGGGATGTAGCGAGTGCGTGCTAACGAAATGATCACACATAAATACTAGACTTGGGTAACTCGAGAGTAAGATATAATATGACACACATATCGCTTGACGTCCTTTATATCCTAGTTACATCCCAGCGATATGAATCATATCTTACTCCCCAAACAAATCCCGCTCTCTCTGCCCAGGCTACACTAAACAAAGTTGTGTGAGAACAAACCAGCAAATCCAGACGTCTTCCAGTTTTAAAATGTCACTATTAGACAAACAGCAACCTTATCACCTTAACATTTGGTCTACATTTGGTCCACATTTTGTTGGAAAATACACAATTGACCAAACCAACCATACGTATTTCAGTCTAAAATGTCACTTTTAGGCGAATAGCAACCTTATCACCTTTAATCCTTGGTCCAAATTTGAGCCGGATACCTAGTAGTAGCGTTAGCGAAGGCGAACACACACTAACCGCACCGAACGGATCGACGGCGCCGAAGGAATCGACCACGCTGCTCTCGCGCGTTGCTCTGTTGCACTCGCACGCCTCGCATGACCGGATAAGCATGGATAGGTGTGCGTTCACCTGTACACCAGAGCGAGATTCGCGGAAACGAACACGTGGGTTTTTTTCGGCTATCATCGGTTGGATTAAGATGAGCGAGAAAGAGTATGTGTTTGTCATACTATAATAGGCATAATGTTTCCAAACGTTTGCTTATTGATTTGAATCTTATCGCATTGCAATAAGCTCGAAAAGCAATAAAAAATCTATGGGATATAACGTTCATAATAATGTATGAAGAAGCTATGGAGGCCTCAGTTCGCTGCCAAGGCAAAAGTGATCAAGGGATCGAAGCGGGCAATAAAAAGTGGTCTCTAGGTAAGTTGGTTAAGGCATAGTTCAAATGGTGAAATTAAAATGCAACTGTTGCAATTCGTTTGTTTATATATTTTGTATTGAGTAGGTTATTTTTCGAGACTCTTCCAACTCATCAACTCATTAAACAAATATAAGAGCCTTGTGAGATAAAAGAGTAAGAAATAAGTGGGAGTTGGAGCGTTATGAGAAGCCATAGATTTGAATGAGTAAGATATGATAGAGATATAATGTGTCACCGAATCAATAGATAAGAGATATGATTACTCCCTATAAAGACACACTTTGCGCAAGTCTAATAAATACAAACGTGCAAAAACTCGAAAAACATCTCGCTCTGGTGCAGACGGGTAAAAAGAGATTCATATTTATTCATCTTTATTGCACAGAAAATATAAAGGTACAAACAGTAACAATAAATGTTATAAGCAAAGGCAAAGGCGAGCTTATCTCTAAAGAGAGATTTCTTCCAGAATATCAATAATTGTCTCATATTAATTTGTTAAATGAGTGTCTGTGTGACTGTAACTATTTGAGAATAATAGAACAGAAAGCACCTTTATTCCAGTGTCACTCAATGGATGAACCTACATATTTCACAGTTACTGCACGTCCAGCCGCCACCGCGTCGAAGCTACGATACGACTGGCTGGAGTGTGATGGAAATGGACTTAAGACGCACTCATGGTCAGTTTTGGTCTGTTGAAAACGGACTGAAGATAGCGGATTACGGAGCGTCAATAAAATCGGCGGTTTATCGTCAGTTAAAAAAACGAATACAAGATTTCACATTCAAGGTCAGTGTTTGTCGTCAGTCCAATTTCATTAGTCCATTTCATCAGTTCAAAGCCTAGCTTAAGTGTTCTTTATTTTTCAGAGGTTAAACTTGGGGTGAGTGTCTGGCTGGCTGGGTGTGTTAAAAAGTGTTCCACAGGATACATGATCATTGTTGACTTTGAGGTATAGTTTTTGAACAAACTCCTAAATGTCAACCAGACACGGTCGAAAACTTATTTAGTTTTTATCCCTAAAACACTTTTCAGAGTTCATTAGCGTTTCCACGCGAACCTGTTACAAAAATAGTTCTATTTTATTTGTGTCTTCAATTTTTAAATTCCTAATAATTATTGTGAATCACTTGACAAGCTTGAACTTATTTAAAATTTATATGAATGGAAAATTATGGTTGAGTTTTGGCCGCCCATGTCGACGAGAACGAGGCAGATGAAAGGAGAATGAATGAGAGAACGAAACATGCGCTCTCGCTCAACCACGCAAGAATTCTCACCGTCATCACTAAATAGCGCGAATTTTGTAAACAGTTGCATTTTGTCGTTCGAAGGCGTGGGTCACGCCAAACTAGAAAAAACTTTGCGGCGTATTCAAATACGAAAAATTCCCAGAATTTGTAAAATGTTCACAAATGCGTAGATTTGAGTACCTTATTCGTTTTGAATCTTTAAATTCCAATCTAAGTTGTGATTAAAGTGTGAGTGGCAGCAACACAAGATGACCAAAGAAAGAATTATTCGTGGTTTTATCATTTTCTTCCTACTGAGTCTAACAGGTGATGTTTTTGATGTATTTTCATCAATTATTTATTAAATGAAAAGATATAAGGATTTGTTCATTTTATTATAAAACAAACATACATATTTTCTCACCCAGAGTGTTAGAGGAGCACCAACAATAATTTGCACCCAAGATAATAAAGAGAACAATTTAAATGACCACCAAAGTATTTTTTTCTTACCAAAAGGGATAAATGATCACCAAAAGTTGCAGAAAATATCAGGGCAAAATACTGCGGTAGCTTAGGTGAAGGGTAGGGGGTGAGCGAAGCGAAGCCCCCTTTATCCTTCGTGTTAGGTTGAACATGTAAGAACAACAAAAATACTTAAAACACAAACTTAAGTACACAAAACATAAAAAGAAGTTTGGTGATAATTTATCCAAACACAATTTGGTGGACATTTATCCATTCTGGCAGTAATTTCGAATTTATTGGTAGTAAAATAGGTGCATTTTTGGTAAACACAAGCAATAAATAGGTATCTATGAAAAAATTATGTTTGTGGTAACTGCCTAGTATAATTAAAAAAATGCAATTTGAACCTCAAAATAGTATGTAGTTTGATACGTAGCCACTATATGTTCTAAATTATTAGTTTATTTAGACTTTCAACACCTAGGCCCATTGAGCTAAATAGTAGTTCAATGCCTAGGCCAGTAGGTATTGTTTAGGAAAGGGGATACCTACGCTAAGCTCTAGTGTTTAATTGTCGGGTGCTGTAATAAATTCAATTCTGTTTACTGGCCTAAATCTGAAAGATAATAATAATACCTATAGGTATAATAAATAACATATTACCTACTACGAAAATATGTATTTTATTGGTTTACAATTGCCTATTGCTAGTTAGTATTATGTATTCTGTGCTGTTACTATTACATAGGTGTGAATATGACGCAGGGTCATTGGCAAGATCAATAAACACACAATGTACGGATGGTACCGTGTTTTCGATATCAATTTAGAATCGCCAAGCAAACTATTTAGTTGAGAACTGGCGATGGTCCAAAACGCCCACAAAACTGATCATCAGTCTACCTGCCCACTCGTGAATCACGTAAATATTATTGTCGCTAAGGCCCGCAGATGAAATGCGACTTAACAAAACACTTTAGTAATCTTTGACGTTCCATAGAAAAATTATAGGTATGAAATGTCAAAGTTGACACGCGATTACTAATGTTAACTCGCGTTTTATAAAATGTAACTAATATAAATAGTGGGTATGTACCTATTTCAATATTATGCGATACCCCATTAAATTATTGAATCAAAACGTGTAACGACAGAGAATAAGTACCATATCACAAAATAACATCCAGTTCATTTTCATTTTGTAACTGAAATGAAACAAATCCAGTCGCAGTTATTCCTCGTTAATATACCTACCTATTAGAAAAGGCTACCTACCTACCAGACGACGTTTTTCCCTGGAGTGTGCTTGCGGTTCTCGTCGCTGCAATTATGCCTGATTGATTCAATGGCTCTCCGATGAATATTAATGATGGCCCATTTAAAACGCGATACCTACCTACTATCAAATACCTTTAACAAAAGGGAATTCGGGAGTTCTGAGCACCTACTTCTGAGACAAACACTGCGGATTTTTATCCTCTTGAATACCATCGCCGCCGCTTTTCCGTTATAGGTTTTAAATTGTATTACCATGACATAAGGTTCACAATCGCGACCCGTCCCAACTCTTTGCAATATACTTATCAAAGATAGGTTAAGGCGACGCAGTTGTTCAACAGAATTCTATTAAATTAAATAACATTTAACACTGTACCTTAATAATTTTATCGAATCTCAATAATTACAATAAATCTACTCTGCTTGTTTTGTGCCTTTTAGTGCATCGCACTCAGGTTTGTTAGTATTTTAAATCACGTTATTTAATGACATTTGAATTCTATTCATCTAAAACGAGAGGTTCTCAAACTTTTTTTTTTATCATAGACCACTTTAAAAATTTTGCTGGTTCCGGTGGACTAGGACAGCTACATCTCTACCATATTCCCATTACCCCGATTTTTTCGTCACGCCAACGTAGACCCCCGTAGAGTCTCTCGTGGACCCCTGGGGGTCCATCTGGACCACTTTGAGAATCACTGATCTAAAAGTAAGCTAAAATGGAAATTCTATGTTCCGCTCCGGGGGCCTTATGGAATTTTGAACTCCAAATTCATCCACTTGAACAAATAAGCGTGTAGGAATTGAAGGCACAGCAGTGCCCCCGCCAAATTAAGTCGGGAGTAAGGTTACTACTGGTAGGCATAGTATCAAACTTTACTTTCCTGAACTAAAAGGTTTCAAGTAAATTTGAAAGTATTACAATTGACGGCTGGTCGCAAGATTTAAAACTATCATAGGACGTTTTGTATGCTTTGTTTTGAGTTACTTAAGTTTGTAAAGGTATTTTGACAAATGGTACACATACTTATCCATATGTGTACCATTTGTCAAAATACCTTTACAAACAAAAAGTTGGAATTTGTACTTCCAACTAAGCAATTCTTACGTTAATGTGTGATACATTCTATGCAAACTTTTAGAGGAAGAGATAGCATGTTGGGTAGGTACATCGATGGCAATTTCATTTTCACATGTTTCTTGTTGTTTATTGCTTATTTATATTATCGTAATGTCTATTTATGTGCCCGCCTGCGAAATACTTTCCCACGTATTTCCTCTGAAAATCTCAACTGTGTCAATCGCGCATGCGCTATAACAATATATATCAATGAGGTATTTTTCCGCATCCATCTCTAAAAATAGATTTCGAATGGATAAATATTTTTTCGGACAAAGGCAAATCACGATTTATGTGCTAGACCATAAACCGCACAGTTTCGGTTGGGATTGCTATCCGATAAAATTGTTTTAGTCGGATTTATTACCTACCTTTGACCTGGGTTCAGAATACACAATTTTGTAAAAGGATCTGGAAAATGTACTGTGAACATAACTCATATTTTAACATCAGCAGCGAGTGGCTTATGCATTACATTCACATTCAAGCCAGAATATAGTGGCTTGATTTTAGTATAAATAATTTTGTAGCATTATATGTGTCAATGTAAGATTGTCAAAACCGTTAGTTTATAAACTAACGCGTTACTTTTTTATTATTTAATGTGTCCAGTGCCACATGCCACAGTGATAATGGCATATCATTTATTAAAATCAGTTCAGCCTTTGAGTAGTTGGGTAAGGCCACACAAATAGTAAAAGGAGTTATAATGTCAACATCTTTTAAAAATCAACAGGATAGAGAGACTGAATTGGTATAGTGAGTGGTTCTTTAACTTAAATACAATGAGAGGTTTATAATAATAGTGATTCTGTATTATCATGTCCTGATGCTATTATTTGCCTGATTTGCTTCTACGACAGTGTTTGTTCTGAAGTTACAAGTTTTAGCGACGTTGTAGATATGAGTACTCACTCATGTAGGGATGGAATCTGGTAGCAAAGGTGGTGTTAACTGTGGGTGTAGGTATTTTATAAACACGTTTCGTCGGGGCTAAAACTTAGAGTTAATTATTTCTTTATGTGGTGTTAGGCAGACTTTAAGTATGAAAAGTTGGCGAACTGACAGGTCTTAGGCTTCTTCGTATAAGCGATACCAATAGGTGGGGTGTATTCAACATTACTTTTAAAACTAAGCGTTGAGCCCTTTCTGCGGTAATTATGCCTGTTTTAGCTGCACTGCCACATACTGTGATGCACTAGGTCTGTAGAGGTCGGCAGATCGCTCTGTAACTTGCAGTATTTCGAAGTCTTTTTATTACACCTACGATTTTTTTACTCTTTTCGATAGCAATATCAATGTGATTTTTGAAATTAAGCTTTCATCAAGTGATATCGACGTGTGATATCAAGTGACGACCCGAATGGCCGAGTCGGCAGTGACTCTGCCTGCGAAGCCAAGTGTCCCGGGTTCAAGACCCGGTGGGGGCGAATATTTGTTTGATGAGAACGGATGTTTGTACCCTAGTCATGGTTGTTTATCTATCTAAGTATAATATTTATCTATAAAAGTATGTGTATCGTTGTCTAGTACCCAAGATACAGGGAATCCTAGTTTGGGGCTAGATCTATGTGTGTAAATAGTGTCTAAGTTATTGTTATTATATTCCTAGATATTTAATACAAGAGCAATCTGACAGTAGATTCTGGCATGTGTGAACCTTAAGATTAATATTTGATGGAGGCTCAGAGGCAGATGTTTTGTGAAAACATAAATATTTGGTTTTGTCATTATTAAGATTGCAACATTGCCCAGGTAATTCCACCAATCAATCAGTCCCTCGACACCCTGCGCCAACAATGCGGAAACGCGATAATCAGAGGGTACCAGCAGCGGCTACATTAGGGACAACCACGGTGATAATAAGCCCCACACAAAAGTTGGGACGGAGTCAGCGGGCCGTAGAAAAAGTTATCCCATCTCAGGCAATGACAAATGATCCTGCGGGTTTGAGGAGACGCGCAGAATGGCCGATTTGCTTCGTGATCGCTCGCTCGGTTTACTTACGTCTAGCTGCAATCCTGCGGGATTCAGTTGATCACTCGGCGATGGAATCACTTCCCGAGCTGTTAGCCAGGGACATTGCAGCAATTTTTTCAATGTCTCTTCGCATTTTTCTTTGAAGCCGGATATTAATCAGTCAGTTGTTTCCGTAAACATCGATTTTGGAGATTGATTACGGTTGAAATGTTTTGAGTTTGATGTTCGGTTAATATTTCTTCCTAAGGGATATTTAAAAGTAAGGCTTGAAAATGTTTTTATAATTTTCCTTGATAAAATAAGCCAGATATTATATTAGAAAATTCTGCTGTTATACTCTATGTATCATCTATCAACATATCACAAGTCCCCCCGAGACGCAATAAAAACAATTCGCAACATTGATAAGAGATAAAAATGTGTGATAGTTCTTGTGTTTATCTTCTTTATCTCGAAGGTTGTCTGTATAGATATGTCTAGATGAGGCATCGTAAGACTGATCAATTGGTGAGATAAATTGTAAGCAGTTAATACAATAACTTTACGGTAATAAGTAATTAAATAAGGTTATAGGATGAATCTTGAAAGTTAGATAATGGGGTAACTGATAACAGGGAAAAAATAATTTTAATTATATATTAGGGCCCAAAATTTTTAGCTATGCTTCGATAGAAAACTACATGGACTCTAATTTGAGAACATTTCATATAAATACCCATAATTTTGCGTTATAACAATGGCAGTGATTAGTGGGTTTTAACTAATTGTAATCAAGCTACATTTCCATTATTGAGTTATTACAATATCGCCTAACTTAAAGCATTAATGATGCGTAACTAGGTTTTATTACAAATTCCTTTCTGTCTCCGCTTTTGGGTACTATTCCCATTCTTTTTGATAAGTCAAGTTCTTATTGACCGAGCGAGTGCGTAGAGCACGCAGCGTCTCCGTTTCGGCTTGGGAAAAAATGCTTTCGTCTGTCCGGATTTCCGGCTGTTCTCCTCTACAGGTCGCATTTCTCAACCCATTGCGTGAAATGCTGTGAGCAGGTTCGATAATTATATGTTTTTTTTTGTCAATTCAATTTTTTGTAATTTTTCATAGGTCGGATTTTAAATCGCAAAATGTAGTTTAATAAAGCGACGAAGCGTCTCCGTTTCAGGATTGGGCAAAATGCTTTCGTATGTCCGGATGTTATCCTCTACAGGCCGCATTTCTCAACTGAATCTCATGAATTATTGTAAGCAGGTTCGATAAAAAAAAAAAAAACTGATGGATCGGGTGTTAAAATGGGCGTTCCACAAGGTTCCATATTAGGCCCTTTCTTATTCCTGGTATATATTAATGATCTGCCTTTCATGGTGGAGAAATTAACTGATATAGTGTTGTTTGCTGATGATACTTCACTGGTCTTCAAAATTGAAAGACAAAAAGGAGAATTTGATGATGTTAATGGTGTATTGTCTTTAACCTTGAATTGGTTCACAGTTAATAATTTATTGTTAAACGCTGGTAAAACCAAGTGTATCAAATTCTCACTTCCAAATGTCAGGCAAGTTGAGACCAGTTTAGTGTTAGACAACAGCACGTTAGAATTAGTAAATGATACGAAGTTTTTGGAATAACCATTGATAGCAAATTGCAGTGGGGACCCCACATAGATAAATTGGCTGGTAAATTAAGTTCTGCGGCTTACGCTGTTAGGAACATCAGACAAAGCACGGATGTGGCTACATCTAGGCTAGTATATTTTAGTTACTTTCATAGTGTGATGTCCTATGGTATCTTGTTGTGGGGGAAAGCAGCGGATATTCAAACTATTTTTATTTTACAGAAAAGAGCTATTCGAGCAATTTATAATTTAAAACGAACAGACTCCTTAAGAGAGCTTTTTAAAGAAATTGACATACTAACAGTAGCTAGTCAATTTATTTTCGAAAATATAATGTATGTACGCAAGAACCTTACAACATTTTCCAAACTTAGCGATAGCTGTAATGTTTGCCTAAGAAATAATCACAGACTATGTGCGCCCCGTTTTAGACTCGCGAAGGTTGGCAATTCTTTCAAGGGTCAGTGCATTCTCTACTACAATAAGATACCTCTGGAGATTTTGAAATTGCCATTTGAGCAATTTAAAAAGCATGTTAAAGCGACTTTGTCGAAAAAGGGATATTACAATGTTCAAGATTACTTAAATGACAGGACTGTATGGGGTTAATCTGGCTCAACACAGACCTTGCTGTTAATAATTTTGTAATTATTTATTCCAGCTTATTAAATAAAAATAAATCATAATTGTATTAGTTAAGCACAACCTATTTTTAAAAGAGATCTAAAAATCAATCTGTGGGAGTTTCTACGCCCTTCTTCTCCCACAGTGGTCCAATGTAGAGAAGAGGCAAAAAATGACGTTTGCTAAGAATATGTAAATATCTACAGTAATAAAGTACTTTTGAGTTTGAGTTTGAGTTTGATAATTGGTAAGATTTATTTTGTCGATAAGGTTATTTCGAAATATGTGAAAATGGCGGAGATGTAGCGGATTTAAAATTTAAAATATAAGCTACTGTCCAAACAGCTTGGCGGATTTTACCGTGAGAGTAACGGGCTATATAATTATAGTGAAAAGTCAATAGGTTGGGTTTCGACCGCAAAATGTAGTTTACAAAGTGCGGCTACTTTCATACTTCATGTATAACCAGCATTAACAAAGGAGAAGAATCAAATAACCCAACTGGGTTTTTCCCAGTTTTATAATAATTCTCTTCTCTTCACTTGTTCATCCGATAAACTTCAAGGGGTTGGGGAAAGGATTAGGAAAATAATGAAAAAAAACGCAAATTTTATGTGTCGCTCGCGATTTCTGCAGCACTCAGAGCCACCTATTACTTACAAATTTGGTTGATAAAATCTCGTATTTCCTTTAAAAAAATCAAAGTATTGTACCTACCTACCAAAAATTTACAACCAAATGTTTTTAAAATCATATATCAAATACGTGTAGCCCTTCGTGTAAAAATCTAATCGCTGCTTTGATCAAATAAAATAGGTAATATGACCCCATTTCATTTGTTTATCTACACACGTATCATAAACCCTCCTAACCGCGTCATACAAACCGCACGTTGACCAGTATAATGATATACTACTTGGTAAAAACTCTTTTTTATTATCTGAATATTGATACATTATATGACTATAAGGTCGCCCGCGTGCCGTCCTTAATTTGTCTGCTAAGTTGGTAATACCACAGATACTATAATACTAACAAGCTAAACAAATGCAGAACTATGATCAGTGCCACAATGCTGGTAGAACATGCGGTTCCTGAACACATCAAAGAGAGCTTATGATATGTGTTTAGATAAACTAGTGTATGTAACTGTACATAATTAGGCATTAAAACTCTGGCGTGATATTATTATGAAATTAGATAATCCATGCTCATTTGATTAATTCTGGCCAGTTATACACCATAGTGAAGACTGATTTAATAGATGTAAATTTATAGTAGTTTATGTGACTGATACATATTGAAGGGCATTAAAACTCGATTGTGGGTTTATGAAACGAGCCGAAGGCGAGTTTCGTAATAATATCATGCGAGAGATTCAAAGCCTAATTATGCACAGTTACATACACTAGTTTATCTACACACATATCATAAGCTCTCTTTGATGTGTTCAGGAACCGCATGTTCGACCGGCATTGTGGCAATGATCATTGCTCTGCACTTGTTTAGCTTGTTCAGACTACCAACTTCACAGAAAAACTAGGGGCGGCAAGCAGGCGGGCGTCGGCGTTCGAAATTTGAATGTCATATGTCGAAATATTGATGAGTTTTTACCAAGTAGTATATCATCATTATGCTGGTTGTAACGTATTGTATACCGGAAAATAATATGACGGATCACTTATTAAATCTCTTCCTAATGTTAGCTAATGTTAGTTATTTTATTAATTGATTTGTTTGTCTCACACTCTCACAAATGTTTGCTTTGCACTGTAAGTTTTCACGTCATATTTATGTTACATATAATATATGTCTTCATATTTAGTCTATCACTAATTCACAAACTTATCAACTACAATCGAATGTAGTTTTAAAGGTTGTCATAGTTTCTAGCGCTGACATGACTTGGTACAAGAATCAGTACTTTGTTAAAAAAATGTGCGAGAAATGTACGTCAGCCAAATATAAAAATATATACTAAACTGATATACTTACTCGTAAATCAGTATAACGAGTAAGCAACGACAACAATGTGTCACCCACCCACCGCTAGCAAGTATACCTACTTTCTATATATCGGCGACTTTCGAAGCAAGATTATGTTGAAAAAAAAAAACGGTCAAGTGCGGGTCGGACCCGTACACGAAGGGTTCCGTACCAATACGCGAAAATTTAAGCATTAAAAATAATAAAACACAAAACAATTAATATATGTCCGAACCGGGTTTCGATACCAGTCCCTATAGATTGCGGATCCGATGTCAAACCAATTGCGCCACCGATGACTTAGGTATTTTATATCGCACGTTGATATTTGAATGATGATGATTTGGTGTTTTGCAGGGGCCAGGGGTATTAAAATTAGAATACGTCTGTTGTACGGGGGTCTTTTTAATTAAAAAAATCTCGTGTAGGTTGTTCATTATTTGTTGCTGAAGCGGCCACAGAAATACAGCAAGCTGTCGGACGGACGGACAAGTGACAGGTGCTCTCGAGATTAGTATCCTGAAAATCTAAGTATGAATAAGTAAACGTGACCTAGAGAGCTGACGTTGAGGAGATGTCAAATAAATAATATGACATTATGACGTTAATATTGGTAATATTTGTTAAAAACCCCCAGAAGCTCGTTCTCAGAAGCTCAGGTCTCAGAAGCCTCAAATAACGTAAAATATATATGATCTATCTACTAAAGTCGATATGATAAATAGATTTAAAATTAGCTTTATTATCAACGGTTTCATCAGTTATCTACGAATAACAGCAATATTTATTTTATTTAATCTGCTAAAAGTGTTGGAGTTGCCGTTCTAGACTGCGATATTACATATATTTCAATAATAGTAATGTCAGATTGATCACATCACACAGATCTTTCTTCAAGAAAAGCAGGATTCATATTGGTTGTTTTAAAAACATAGCTATTTGTATAGCAATACGAGGGCGATAAGCCAATGCATTATGCATTTTTTTTTTTTTTTTCAAATTCCCCATGTTTACATTGTTAGTCCCAGTTATTTCTTAAGTAGCGCCCTTATTTGTAGGTTTTTTATTTCTACGCTATTGTGAAAGTGCTATTTTGTCGATGCCAGATATGTTAAGATATGTTTTACTGGGAGATTATTGACCTCAGTAAATTAGTACTAATTTCGAAGACGAAGCACGGGCATACATACTGAATTATGAGAAAAAATCTGAATGGTAAACCATTCAGATTTTCATTCAGCTAAAGCCAACGCTTGGGGGCTTATATTCGTTATTTGGTCGATTTGTAAAGACTGTCTGGGCGAAGTCAGCAGGTAGGTGAGGTGTTAGGTTGATCATGTAAGAACATTATAATCCTACGCTCGTTTTGTATTTTATGTTACTCGAATTATGGTTTTAAGTTGCTGTTTTTCATATTTCTAGTCGCCCCCAATATTTCGCGTAATTCAGTATTTTATTCAGCCCAAACTCGTATTCCTAGTCGCGCTCCATTTTTCGCGCAATTCTCTAATGTTGTTAATCAAAAACCGGATTTGCATCCTTACCTTTAAAAATACTACCTGATGATCAAACTCTGCGAGTTATTTGTAGTGGAATGTCTATTAGATAATTTCTCAACTAGGTATAATGGACAATTCATTCGAAAGGTCTTTGACGATGTTATACTTTCTCGAGTGTCTTTTCATTCGGAGATGACTAGTACACCTGATGATATAATATTTCATCTGTTTCAAAATCGGAAAGATTGTTGTTTATCTTGTAATCTTCACATCACATATTATACATATACAAACTCCATATCAACATTTTCCCATTATTTAATTATCCTTTAAAATATAGCTCAAACTTTTTTGTAGTTACATTTATTCCAGTGAGTATAACGAATATAAAATAAACACATGTTTGTTGGTTTGTCAAGAAAAGTAGGTTATTCCTTAATCAAAGCAACTGGGCGTAGGTCTGCGCTCCGCTCCTTTAATGTCAAGGCGAGCTTGATTTTCTAAGGCATCCTCAACTGAACTCAATCAGTCAATTGACGTTGGAGTTCCATTGTTACGAAAATAATTTACATAGTCAATTAGAAATTCATTTGTTGAAACTTTGAGTTTACCCTTTCATTTCATCTTCCAGATTTTAGTTTAATCTCTGGTCTTTCCCTTTTTAAACCCCGACGACGAAAAAGAGGGGTATCATGAAGTGTGAACGTCTGTCTGTGTGTGGCGTTTTAGCGCTCAAACGGGTGGACGGATTTAAATGCATTTTTTGTGAATGGTGGAAGACGTCCCTGCTATGGTTTTCACATTTAAATTACCTAGTTTAGTGGTTCGAACGTTATTAGTTTAACAAGGAAATAATCTTGTGGCCAAATTATTAGATTTAAGATTTAATTAAATCTAATAAAAAAAGATAAATTTAAGATTTACGGTTTCATTTATTGTGTCGGGGGTATTTTATATTTTCTAATTTGTAGTAATTAGGTAGTAATACCCGTCGGAAATATCTGTGGACCTGTTCAAATGACGCACCCAAATAGTTTCCATCCACGCCCATACCATCGATGTCCACAAATATTTCCGACGAGTAGTACTTGTTAAGTACTGAATCTTTATTTAACTGTCCAAGAGATTTTTAATTCACTTTCAGTATCATAACCCTATGTTTATCATCGATATTATGACGACTTGACTAGGCAGGTATATTATCAATCTCACAATTACCTGTAACCTTGCTAAAGACTGCGTGCGGGTGTTACTTACCACAAGAGCTAACAATTATTCTCCGATTGGCGATCAATGTGTGGAGTACTGTTAAGATTGCGCCCACACATGCGAAAGCATCGTACGATGTTTATGGACCAATGGTAAGACGCTATTCCGTGGGCTCGACTCCCCGCCACTGACGTAGGAATGTATGGTAAAAATAACTACCTGCTCAACAAACATGTCTCAGCGACACACACAGCGGCGACGACGTTCGTGTAAATCGAAGTTTTATGAATTCACAGATGTTGGCGATTTTGATACATTTGATGATGATTACATGGGACTGGGAGGTGCAAATATCTCGTTTTGACATACCTGAGTAGGTATGAGTCATACCGTGTATGACCTATAAATGCGTATATAAAAAAATAATTTAAGCATTGAGTTACATTTATGAATTTAAGTAGCATTACAGTTACAATCGAGTATAATCAATCACCACCCCATCAAAAATATAAAATGTTAAGTTGTGTGATAGATAAGATAACATGTTCATATTATCTGCCATTTTCTAATAAATAAATAACTTAATTCATGATGTACTCCTAGCAAAAAAAAGCAAACAAAAAATATTAGCCAAAGACATGTTTTAAATATTATTTCAAGTACCAACCAGATATAATATTTTAAATGTTTTTTTGCAAAGATACTAAAACACTGTAGGTAGATACTATTTAGTTAGGTAGGCATTAGATATCGCAAGAAAGAATGTTTTATTGCAATAATCATAGTCAAACAACAACAATGCACTTTTATACATACCTAGCTACTCTTCTCATGTTGCATCGTAATATATCTTATGTTAGTAAGTAGGTACCTACCTATAGCCACATAGGTATAAAGTGTACTCGTAAACCACTATGTGTGATTTTGTAACCTCTTCATTTCTACTATTTTATATTTCACCCAATATTATTTTGAATGTTGTTCCTTGTTCATCATATTTTTTGATACATATATAAATCATCATATTTTTATCAATATCATAGTTTAAATTCCATATATCACAAATATAGATAAAATATTTGAATTTTGAAGATATAAAACAAAATTTGTTTGAATCAGGACCATATTAGTAAAAATAAATGAACATATTGAATAAATCTGTATTAAATATCATATTGAATAAAGGTACTCTTAATTTTCAGATTGAATTTCAAACATGCGAATGTTTGAAATTTATTCAAGCTTATAACCAGACTGCATAATTTCGTTTGAACTATTATGCATTTGTACCTACTGGGTAGGTATCTGAGGCTGACTGAATTTTATAGTTAGGTATTGATTTTGCACTCTATTGCGCATTTAACTTTACACTGTGAGTGTGATCTTATTTCCTGAGTGGGTTTGATAGATATATATGAGATTTGATGGATTGTATGAATGAATTTCTGATTTTCTATCTCAGCGACGCTCTCTTTTTGTCATTGTGTCTACATAGCAGCATTTACATTTTGTCTACGTATACGCATTGCATAAAAAACGGACAAGTGCTAGTTGGACTCGCGCAGCGAAGGTTCCGCATAAATCTATATTTTATTGGCAAGGAAAATCAAAACAATTATCAGATTTTTTCATTTACTTGTTCTCTAATAAGTTCGTGCCAAATTTCATGATTCTAGGTCAACGGGAAGTTAAAGTTAACCTTAAGGTTTTGAATTACTTTCGAATATCAAGCAATTTCAGAAAAAATGTGACATATATGACGGTATGGTTGGTTGCGTTTACCTATAAGTTTGATTTCGCAACGAGAGACTACAAACCTGACTAATCGACGAAAAAGGGTCTTGGCTGACGGACAGACAATAAACAGTTCAACGAAGTGATACTATAAATTATTATTATTATTATTATAAAGGTTCCTTTTTCCTTTTAATGTAAGAAACCCTTAAACGTATAAATCGTCAAATCTCTGTCTGTGCTATCGGAGCTTCCAGGCGCATTAACAGATTTTGATTAAGTTTCTCTAGCTAAATTAAATGAGTGTTTTTTTTTAACATTGATTTAAAAAAATAACTTTTTTGTTTGATTATCTACAGATCAGGTAGGTAGTTTAGTTGATGGAATCCTATTTTTATCGCAATTCACCAACTTCTGTTATGCGGGATATGCGCTGTTGTAAATGGCAAAGCAATACAATCGTACAATAGCAGTTGTACGAGCCACTGATATCATCACGATTCTCTTGTTATGTAAATGATTTAATGGACATTGTTTCCAATGAATCATCTAACTAATCATTAATGGGCGTTTCGGGTTATATATTCGTGTTTGAATGATCAGCCTTTATCGGGATACATTCCTGTCTGTCTCTCTGTTCATTTATTTATTGATCGGTATTTATGGTAATACGATACATTGAGTCATTCAACCACACGCTGGCGATAAACTATATCGGTTCCGATGTATTACATATACAATATGTACATTACTTATAGATAATCTTTAGGCCATATAACTCCGTTGATACTTCCTTTGATTGAATTGTACTCAAGTGGTTCATCTCGGTGCCCTTCGCTAAGCACAAATAGCACCTGGCATTTGATCATTTGGAAAGGTATTGTGCAAATTTTTCCATGAATCACTTTACTGAGGCTCACAGAAGGCGACAATGTTGTATGGAAAAATCCGAAAACCTGCTCAAGTATGTTTTGCCGTCCAGTCAATACTTTTGTGAAAGAAAGTGAAGTAGTGTTTCTTCAGCACAAAAAGCACCCAACCAACCCCCATCCCACCCTCTCGGTGGGAGCCAGAGCCTTAATTTCATCATCAATTTGCTTTTTGTGCTGAAGAACCATTGCTTCACTTTCTTGATGATGACGAAATTAAAGCTCTGGCTCCCACCGAGAGGGTGGGAGCCAGAGCCTTAATTTCATCATCAATTTGCTTTTTGTGCTGAAGAACCACTGCTTCACTTTCTTGATGATGATGAAATTAAAGCTCTGGCTCCCACCGAGAGGGTAGGAGCCAGAGACTTAATTTCATCATCAATTTGCTTTTTGTGCTGAAGAACCACTGCTTCACTTTCTTGATGATGATGAAATTAAAGCTCTGGCTCCCACCGAGAGCGTAGGAGCCAGAGTCTTAATTTCATCATCAATTTGCATTTTGTGCAGAAGAACCACTGCTTCACTTTCTTTTACAAAAGTGATGTCATGAATATACTTGAATCATCAGCATCGCCATCCATTTTATTTGATTGGAAGCTCCATCAAAGGCCAAAGTTACCCGACCTTACAGCACTTCAGGTTTGAATAAATATTGGGTGACAAAGATAATTTTAAAACATCAATATTTAGTGATTAGAACTGATCTTCGATCGTTTTTTTTAAATGAGCACTTGTGACCGTTAATTAAATGAAATATGTCAAAAAATCAAGAATAATTCGTTCTAAAATTGCCTCCGAGGGTTTTACGGCTAAGGTTGCTCTTTGCGAGAATTGGCCACGCGCTCCATACATTATTTTTGTAAACATTATATTGTTTGGAGTGTCAAATCCAAACAGGAGCTTTAGATAGGCTTTACAATGGTTAACTAAAGCTATATCAAGAAAAAAATAACAACAATTCAATAAATAATTAACTAAACGAGATTTATTAAATTAAAGTGGGTCCCCATACAAGAGAAGTATTTTAACACCCCCAGCGATATAAAAACCATACAATTACAAAAGTCATGATTTAACCTGCTGAGACGCAGATAACCTAAAAACTAGAGTACCGAAGATTCTATTGCGGGCATTTGTGGGGCATCAACATATTTGCTTTAATTGTTATTTCATTATTTGTTCTTTTCCAGCCAGCAGAGAAGTGAAAGGGTTAAGTTGGCGCAAGGCGCAATTGGTTTGATATCGGTTGCGCAATCGAAGTTCTTATGTACGATAAGTACGGAACCCTTTGTGAGTGAGTCCGACCCGCACTTGACCAATTTTTGGTATACTATTTCAGTCCGAACAGAGCGTTTTTCTATAAAAAAACTTACCGTGGTTCCAAACGAAGGTCCCAGGTCAGCCACACACCAACAACTTGCTGTTCCTAGGCCACTTTGTGTTCTTCCTCTTCCTCGGGTTCCTTCCCCTTTCGGAGGTTAACGACCATTGGGACCACCAATCTGCACTGTGTGATACCGGCCGGAACCCAAGCAAGTTGATGACGAAACGTTTCTTTGTCGCCAGGTGCCCTGAAAGAGAAGTGCAGCAACCAAGACGACCTGCTGCAGCGGTGTGCGATGGCGCTGCCAGTGCTCAGTTCTCCGGAGATATCTTTTGCGCTCACCAGAGAGGAGCTCGACAGAAGTTGCGTGTAAGTACCTATATGACATAATAAAAAGCAATTTCTATGCAGATAGACAGTCAAATAAATCACTTTATTTCTAGTAATTCATAAACTGACTAGATTTTAAGGAACGATAGCCCCGTGATAGTGAAGTGATTATCTTTCCGCAATAGATATTATCGGAACTTAAAATAAATCTTATGACAGACGCCAGACAAAGTATGAGTGCACTTTCTTATTACCGTCACTCGAAAGTATAACAAGCATGCAACGGTTTTGGATTACTTGACCGTGCGGTGCTGTCATGTTGTTTGTGGCTACTCTTTCCTGTATCAAAGTTAATTCATTTTTAACTCGAGTCAGAACACATTTCATAGTAATTGTTCAGGGTAAAGCTAAGAAGTACTTACTCATACCAACCCAAGCATATTAATTATTTTATCTAAACACGTATCATAAACCCTCTTTACTGCGTACAAAAACCGTACGTTACGATCAGCATAATGTTAAACTACTCATTTCTTATCTGAAAAATACACATTATGACCATAATGTGTAATTTTTCTGCATATTATGACATTCAAATTTCGAACGCCGACGCCCGCCTGCGTGTCCGCCCCTAGTTTGTCTGAGAAGTTGGTACTGACATTCAAATTTCGAACGCCGACGCCCGCCCGCCGCGTTGGTACTACAGAACAAGCTAAACAACTGCAGAGCCACAATGCCGGTCAAACATGCGGTTCCTGAACACATCAAAGAGAGCTTATGATATGTGTGTAGATAAACTAGTGTATGTAACTATACATAATTAGGCATTAAAACTCTCGAGTGATATTATAACCCACTCTCGAGTATTAATGCCCTCCATTATGTAGCAGTCACATAAACTACTATAATTATTTCGCCATTATTATTATAACTATAATTAATCGCACATCAAAAATACTGATTTGCACAGCAAAAAAGGATCAAGAAAAATACTTTTTATGTTTTAAATATTCACCTAAGCTACCGCAGCAAATATAAGGGATATTTGCTGTGCAAATCAGTATTTCTGATGTGCAGTTTAATATTTCCCTAATAATAATAACAATTATATTAAAAAAAAAATACCACATTCTCTCACTGGCTCACTTCACTGCTTCTGGGTATGGGCGTCGCGTCGTCTTTATCCACCCCTGTCCTGCTCTCGCATCCACTAAAAATAATATTAACAAAATTGTGCAAAACCTAGCCTTATATTGACCGTTACTACAAAAAATGTTGAACATAGTTTAACCTCAAAACAAATACCTTTACATTTTTGTCTTTAAACAAGTGTTCAACAAGCGTTTTTTTGTGTGGAAGACCCAATGAGACGTTTGTTTTGAGGTTAAACGATGTGTTTTTTTTTTAGGGCGAGTATTTAATCGCACATCAAAATACTGATTTTCACAGCAAAAAAAGATCAACAAAAACACTTTTTATGTTTTAAAGATGTGAGTGTGTGTGTGTATTTATGTGTAGTTAAGTTTATGTTTTAAGCATATTTTTTGTTCTTACATGTTAACCTAACACGAAGGATAAAGTGAGCTTCGCTTCGTTCACCCCCTTTACCCTTCACCTAAGCTACCGCAGCATTTTGCCCTGATATTTGCTGTGCAAATCAGTATTTTTGATGTGCAGTTGAATTTTTCCCTTTTTTTTGTAGTAACACGGAATATGTTTTTCTGATATAACTTGCAAACCAAATCAAAAATCGACCAATCAGATCACGATTATTTTACACGAGCTGTCATTCCCAACGAGGTGATAGGTCGATTTCTCTATTTGAATGGTACTGCGATGTTTTTCACAAAATGAAGAGGTGCGTCCTCTTAAACTGTCGTGGAAGACACTTTTTGTTGATACAACGTGCCATCTCTTAGCAAACAGAATGTTAAAGAGTAGGGAAAACTTAACTGTAACGCTGGCAATAAACAGCCTGCATCTCACTTGTTCATTACGGGGAAACTTTGCGAAAACTGAACAAGTTGCCTCTACTTACCACGGAGTCCGATAGGCGTCAGCACTCACAAGTTTGCGCAGCCACTTAGCTCATCTTAATTTAGTGTTCTTGTTTGTGGTAAATAGCAATTTCAGCTTTCAGTAGTTGGTTCCACACTAACGCTTCGATTCAGACACCGAAGAGAGACTGGAATGGAGACGCCATCCTTGCTCTGCTCACCCATCTGCCGCTAGCTTCGGCAATAGATTCGGCATTTTTTTGCGCGTGTGCGTAATGTATTCATGTGATGCATGCGTTTGTTGCGACGTAATTAGCTTGCATCGGTAGTTGTTTCTTTTATTGGACAGTAATAAAACAATATTTTATTATGTAGCCGGCCAGTATGCCCCGGCCCAGCTAATTCCTTTTCGTACTGTGCGTTACATAACCACTCTCAAGTAGTGACAACTTTTCTGTAGGGGATTTAATTCGGGAAATATAAGGAGTATGCAGTCCTAATTCTTCCAGCTGCTTAGCTGCTAGGCTGTAGTGATGTCACTGTTAATAGGATAAGCGCATTATGGCCACGAATATTCGGGTAACCTGTGTTATGTTTGCTACATTTAGTGCGTATGTTTACATGTTTACAGCTGCGCTGTTTGGCCCTTCTCCAGCGATGTTATGTTGTCTTTTGTTATTATTTGTTCATTCCTAATTGCACAGCCGAAAATAGCAAAAAAATATAAATCACAGTAATTATTAGAGAATCCGTATTTTTACATTGTTCTTAATTTTGGATGTGTTTTTTCTTGATTTATGTGGAAATAAACATTCTTATATTCTTCTTAGCGATCTACCTGCCAGCATAGAACGTCCGCTTACCTACCTATAATCCAACTACACTGTTTAACATGTTAATCAACCATTGTTAACGATCTAATGAAACACTTGTTAACCGCGATGGAAAACCGCGAGAGGAAAATTCCATAAATGTTTTGTGTATGGATATATCTGTAGATATCTCTATCCCTTCTCCTCCTCCTCCTCCCGTATGCGCCCTTCTTAACTAATTTGTTTTCTAAGTTGTATTTGCTTTATACTTTTGCTTTCACATTTAAACCTCAAGTTAATAATCACTTATTTTCAACTTACAAGAGATACAACTTATTTTCATTGTTGATATGTTACCATCCTTTATGGTTTCTTTCAGTGCCTGTGCGGTAATGTTTGTTTTTCAATTTCTATTTGCGGGGACCTATAATTAGCATTTCTTTATTCATTTAGACCATGTTAACCTGTTATATTTTGCTGTAGATCCTCCTAAGACAGTATAAATAAAAAAAATAAAAAAACTCTCCGCTAATGAAGTCATCTTTAATATTCCCAATGCTATAAATACTTTTTCTAAATTGGTCAGACTTTAGTTTTTTGTTGAAATTCTTCTTCTTATCGTGACGTGCCTATCCACTATTGAAGGTTAGCGGTCACAAAGTTGTTGTATAAGGGCACAAGGACGGAGGAGTTTCTTGAGTGATGCTTGTTCAATGGGCGGTCAGATCAGCTCTTTCTACTACTGCCTGTTCTTCGTTGACTTAATGAGAGTAGGAAGCACGAATGATTAATGACGCATCGATATCGTCAGTGATCTTATGAAAAATCACATGTGGCATTTCATCTTTATTCACCATTTGACGTATCTTAAACATTAGCGAGTCCAGATGAAATTAAACAGGTGTTTTCTCATTATTCATAAGAGACAGACTCAGTAAAGTCCAGAGATTATCCGTGCTTCCTTCTCTGGACTCACTTACGTTTAAGATTCGTCTTACGTTAAATCTGCCTGCTCTTTCTTCCTACAGTAATCGGATATTAGAGCCGCAAACACAACCTTAACCCATCCATAGTCATCGCATTTCAATTTTGAAATTAATTTAAATATAAATTGTTTTATGAAGTTCTATGTACGTCTTTCTTAAGACTTTTTTCACATTGTTTCAGTGATCTCCGAGCTGGCATTAAGTGTATAGATAATTTCACAGACGTCTGTATGGAAAAGAAGGAGCGTATGGTCTTTCGTCAGATATACTCCGGTATAACAGGTCTGTACAGTGTGTTCTGTGTAGGTAGCACGAATAATTAGTAATTACGCATCGAAAAAGTATTCGAATTGAACTGTCAGTGACTTTTACGATCTCATAAGGTTAATTTCATCTGAAGTCATAATTTTTTCGATCTGTCAAATATTCGTGCTGCCGGCTCTGAGTATGCAAATACAAAAAAACATCAATCCTGAAATTTCCCAGTAAATGAAAGTTAGTCTTTACATAGTTGCATGTTTAATATTTTTTGGCCTAATAACATAAACGGCCCGGCCCCTCTTTTGAACGTTTTTATTTAATTTAGTATTCATTTACCTTAAAAATACGAATTGAAAGCATCGTTTCCCTTTGCTTTTCTGTGCGAAACAAGGAGGAGGAGATTGACACATAACTCTGTCTTATTTTTACAATTAAATTGTAGTCTTTAGGGCCTTACCACAAAAAAATTCACTACTTTTCAAAACTTGTTTAAAAACAAAAGTGTATGGGATTTGACGTTCGTTTTGAGGTTAAAATGTAACACGTCTAACGTTTTAATATGCTCGTGGCCTATTCGACATGATGTCCGTGAAAATTAAGGCAAAAATAAAATTAATTCATGATTCCTATTCTTAAGATGTCTCTAACGATTGCTTAACTTAGTTGGTTGTAGTCATTTGGAATTGCTACATTAAAAATTGAAAATTGAAGTGTGAAACGTTATGTATGTGTTGACATTTACAAGTCGACGGGATCGAAGACCCGAATGGCCGAGTCGGCAGTGACCCTGCCTACGAAGCCAAGGGTCCCGGGTTGAAGTCCCGGTGGGGGCAAATACTTGTTTGATGAGAACAGATGTTTGTACCCTAGTCATGGTTGTTTATCTATCTATGTATAATATTTATCTATATAAGTATGTGTATCGTTGTCTAGTACACAAGATACAGGGAATCCTAGTTTGGGGCTCGATCAATGTGTGTAAATAGTGTCCAAGGTATTATTATTATTATCTCGCTGGATTTGGTTGTCAAGGCTCTGAGGATTAGCGCTGTAATTTAGAGAAGTCTGCACAGCAGAAGATCGATATGGGCTGAGCGTAATGGTGATGATGATGATTTCGGAATAAACCTTTATCTCTTGTGTTCAGGTGTCGTCCAAGAACTATGCACGCGTGGTAAATACCAAGACGAGTTTCTACGTCATGCAGACTGTGTCAAGAACGTGAGGCCGGAGTATGAGACGTGCAGCAAGAGATATGAGGTCACACTGACTACGCTCAGCAATCAGAACCAGAAAAACGAACAGTATCAGACTGATGTGGCCACGGCACATGAGGACTACTTGAGGACTGTATGTTGGTAAGTAATCTCTCATCTCATCTCATCTCATAATATTCGGTTTATGTCAATTTCCTGTCACTTTTCCACACGTTATCGGAGTTATGTTATTAAAGACCTGAGACCCTCGGTGGGGACACCAATGTGCGACATTTACTTTACTTTATATTGGATTAAGAAACTGTTCATGACCACGTGCCCGTTGTGTGATCTGTACGAAGTTCGCTAAAATATTAAATCGTATCTTAGGTTAATTAAATAATTTTACTTACGTATTCTCAAAAAGTTTTACTTACGTAGATAGACAAGAGAGACTGTGACAGCTCTTTCAACTTACTTAGAGGACAATGTTTTGGACGGTGCCTAACTACGAAGGACCAAAAAAGTTTTGTCCATTAAAGACGCTTTCAATTTCTCCTCTCTTCCTAAATTAAGCTGTCACAGAAGTTATCAGAAGTCTCGTGAAATTTCGCAGACTGTCCGAGTCCAGGAGTCGTGAATATTGAATGGGCTCTCTCTCTAGTTAATCAAATATTTAAGTGACGTTGGCGAACTTGTTTGAACTCTAATTGCCAGTTTGAGTCGGTCCGTCGCAGATCAATTCTCGTTGAATCCCATTTTCCGTGAAATATTATATTAGCTATCCTGAAAACTACACTAAAACACTTGTCACGTGGAATTTTTACTTTCTTTCGAAATACAATCCGAGTTGAATTATATCACCTTTGAAATAACATATAATATACCTTAGATAAAATTGGTGAAAATAAAAGTTTATTTTTGCCACGACGCAAAAAATACATTTTTTCACAAAATAAATGACAAAGTAAACCATTCTCCATTGCCTGAAGTATGCCGAATATTATCAGAATCCTGGTTACTTCGCATTGGAAAGCAGCACTTATTGACTTAGAAACTTTCGGGAATAGGACAATGTTTTTTTCAAAAGAAAAATATAAAACTAAAATTATTTATCGCCAGTTTGAACTGAAACCGAGACTTGCGTCGTATAAAAATCGTTGAACCATGTTTCAATAAAAGTTAATTTTGAATTTTGATAACGTAACAATTTAATTGAAATGTTATAGAAAGCGAGGCGTTAAGATTAAGAGAAACCCACTATAGTCATCGCAGCTAATGACTTACGTAATCAAATCAGACACGTTCGTCTTACACTCATTAGCCACCCACATGAGAACCAACGTAAAACGTAACAAGAGTGTAAACAGCTGCCCCCCTAGACAATGTTACCACTAGTCGTAAACTCTCGACGATAAGTATGCGATTATAACAATTTGTCGTGAAAAGTCACGTGAATGATTTCGTTGGCAAATCACATACATTTTGTGTTATCGTCTAGCGTAAATTACTAGCGATAAGTAAATTTGTTTAGGTAGCAGGTTCTGATGTTAACATTTTTATTCACTATTTGCCGAAACAAGTAAATAGAGCGTTGTCTCTGTTACACAATTTCATAGAAAAGACAAGGTCAAAAATCGCTAGTGGGCGTCAACCAACTGGTTAGAAGTAAAGGCGCATTCATGATGCGCCTACGTTTTGTACTCTCAAGTACTCTCAACTAAACATTTTTCTGTTTTGAGAAACTAGACAGTTATGAGGTGTATTACTAAAATAAATAAAACTAGTAGCCCTGTGGGCAGTAGACATCGCTAACAGGGGGAACTGTGAACCAATTTATAGGTAAGTATTTTAGATTCAATCAAAATCAAGTAGTAAAGTAGCCGCACCAATAACTTTGTAAACTACATTTTGCGATTTAAAATACAATCTATTGACTTTTCACGAAAATAGTTATAGTCTATATCACTCACTCTCATGGTCTGTATAGATCCTCTTTACTAATCCGTCTCCTACTTCGAGGAGTCCAACCTTGGTATGTTTTGAAAATATTTCTTGACAGGCGGCCGAAAGGAAATGGTGTGGTATATTTTTAGAACCGGCTCATGAAGCCCTTTAATTTGATACCCCACATGATAGGCTTCAGAAAAAAAAACCCCAATGGGAAAATCGAGAAAAGATCTCGACAAAAAAAAAACTTTTAATTCAAGGAACATGACTGCCAAGTTTTGTGAGGATCGCTTGAAAACTGGCCCCTAGACCGGAACTGACAGACACACATAGAGACATAGAGACAGACGAAAGTAAAATCGGCCTCCTATCTTGTCGAAATGGAGCCCTTCGCTCGCTCGGTCAATATAAATACTTATATGGATGCTACAAATAAAAATACCTGATTTCATATTAACCTACATTTTGCAGTTTTTTTTCTAATCTCATATAATACATACATACCTAATACAAACTTCATACTTCTAACTCCAAACCTCAAAATATTTATCTCAAAATAGATTCTTACGAACACTTTTGAATGTCATTTAAATCTATATTATGCAAGAAAAAAATATACATAGGCTCACGCTACACATAGGCAGATAATTAAGCCTATTGCTGTCTCGTCCGCTTTGGCTCTGGCAGAATATCAGCGTCACAGATTCGTCTGTGACATTGCTGAGTCAGGGCCATTTCATTGTCGCGGTACAGTCACGGTGCCACATAGTGATCCTTAATTTCCATATTTTTGCTGTGTTAATTATAATTATTTTCATTGTTTTATTTAATTACTTTGATGTTTTTTGTCATAATTAATTTTGTGTGGTTTGTAATATGTTAATAACCAATATTTTTTTTGTGTTTGTACCGAACAATGAATAAATGAATTATCTATCTATCTATCTATCTAATTAAGTACACACAATAATTATGGTATTTTAGTTAGGTTAATCTGAGTTCTTCTTAATTAAGGCTCGTTTGCGTCTTCTTTCTACAGAATAATTTCCGCTTATTCCCGTAGCCATCTTTAACTAATAGTCGACTAGTCCGTTAAACAAGCGCCAATTCATTAGGTATTTACTCTATCACGAAATCCAAAAAACAAGCCGTGTCTTGCAAAAAAATAATCAATCATAAACAAGCCGGGTCACAGGAAAAAGATATCAATTGCACTAACACAAGATCGTAAAGCACGTCTGAATGGCATGAGGCGCACTAACAAACTAAGAAATTGTCGCACTGTGAACGCGGTCTTAGCGTCGTGGCTCTACCAATAAGACGACAGTACATTTCTATCCCATTCACTTGTTTCGGCAAATAGAGAATAGCTGTGTCAGTGTCAGTGGTGTGCAGTGGGGAAGCAAACTGTGAAATTAGTTTCACGTAGAGATCGCTACAAGTTTGACTGACTGACAATAAACACTGAGTAAGTAAGCAAAGAGTTTCGATCATCTGAGGTTACATAAAAATTAATCACTGAGTAAAAGTAAGTGAAGCAAATGTATCCAAAGGTCAATAACCAGATACATAGAACATCAGCTGAATGAAACTCTTTGTTCCGTTTGACAATGTTAATCTACACTGCTTGCAAAACTAAGTATCACCCTTTTAAAATTGCTATAAGTTTTTAAATAAACAAGATATACTTTCGAAATAAAAAGGACTCGAAAAAGAGTTTGAGTTTGTACTATAGTTTCAAAGAAAGCTGATAAAATTTTCTATAAAACGTTTTTTATTTCAAATCTCTAACAAAGAAATTGAAATTTTAAACTTTACTTAGTTTTGCAGGCCAGTGTAGTTACAAACCTCAGATGAATGAAACTATTTCTGTTACAAACATTCAGCGCCCAGTACCAAAAAGTTTTGCGTAATCTCCCTCATTGATTGTGCGTTGTGTTATGAAAAGGAGTTGAGTGTATTTCTTAAGTATCACAATTATTATTTTTTAATTATCCAAACATCAGATAAATGGATACCTCAAACAGGCGGCCTGAGGTGTCTAGTTAATTCGTCCATGTAGTAGCTCCCAGAATATTTCAGTTTTGTTAATGCCCGAATTTCCCCATTTTCGCGCCATTAACCCTCGTTTGTGATTCGGGATACTGAGCTCGCACCGGAATCTCGCCGTCTTATCGGTTTATGGAGACTCTTTAGGGCTTTCCCCGATATCTTAATGACTGCGGTATCTAAATTATCGGTTTCATTAATTAATATATCGTTTATTCTAAGGTATTTTGCCAATTCCGGCTGCTCAAAAGATTGATTTAAATTATTTATCTTTTACATATTTGATTTTGTGTACGTACAACAGCTTACCACACGAGGTTCCCTCGGTACAAATCATGACAACCTAACGGCTTCGATTTTAAAGCATGACTTAGATATCTTAGCAGTAAACGAAACGTGGCTCAGTGCGGGTGAAGATGGACGCGCACCCGTCGTAGCGGGCTACCGCCTGAGGCACATCCCGCGGCCGCGTGAGGTACGCTCGCGCGGTGGCGGGGTCGGCTTCTACGTCAGGCATGGCACTACCGCGCGCACCTGGCCTCACCCGGTGGATGCTCTTCACAAAGCCGTTGAGCAAATGTGGCTCACTATGACTCTCAATGGGAAGAAGCTCGCAATTGGCACGGCGTACAGACCACCCTGGATGGACGCAGATCTATTCTTTGACGCTTTAACGGACTCAATTAATTCGGTGCCTAGCTGTGATAATTTAATATTACTGGGTGATTTTAACATTGACCTGTTGCATACTACTGAAATCAAAACTGCAAAATTTCTTACTTTTATCTCATGCCTAAATCTCTGTCAACTAGTTACATCGCCAACACACTTTACCAAGACCTCTCAGACCTTAATTGACGTAGTTTGCTCGGATTTACAGACTGACAAGATATCTGTTCAGCCAGTGGGTTCCCTTTATGGACATTTTCTTGTCAGCTGTCAGTTTAACATTAAACGAACAAAACCTAAGCCATATACCGTTATTTATAGACCTATTAAAAATATTTGCATTGATAATTTCAACTCTGACCTACAATCTATTAGATGGGAGCTACTATCGACACTTAATAACGTTAACGATATGGTTAGCGGTTTTAACCATATCGTGTTGGCTCTAATCGACCTACATGCGCCTGAAACTTCGGTTGTTATCAAAACCCACTCATACCCATGGATCACTGACACAATTAAATTAATGATGAGGTTACGCGATGAGGCGGCGGCTGAGTTTCATAAAACTAAACTTGAAGGAAAGAAAGTATACTATAAGAGTCTTAAGACCACGGTAAATCAGGCTCTTTTTAATGAAAAAACCGCATATTTCAATCAAAACATCAATAATAAAATTCATAATCCTAAATTGCTTTGGAAGAATCTAAAAAATACTGTTATACCTAAAAAAAATACTGAACTGCCTGCTCATTATCAAGACCCCAACTATATAAACAATCACTTCCTGGACATTCCAGGTTTGTCGGATATATGTATCTCACACCTTACTTACTTCGAATTTCACAAATTTAGCGAAGCAATCTTTCATTTGGAACCAGTTAGCATGGATAAAGTCGCTAACATATTCCGTGGTCTGAAATCTAAGGCAGTGGGATGTGATCTCATCAGCCTGGATATGCTTATAATGACGTTTCCGGACATACTGGAAACAATAGCTTCTTTAATAAACAAGTCTATAAGCACATCTACTTATCCTGATATTTGGAAACTAGCAATCGTGCTTCCTCAACCTAAGATCTCTAATCCAGTTGAACTGAAAGACCTTAGGCCAATAAGCATATTGCCATGCTTATCGAAGGTGCTGGAAGAAGTTGTTGGCTACCAAGTGACTGATTTTCTAGAGAGAAACAACATTTTACCGAAAGTACAGTCGGGCTTCAGGAAGGGGCGAAGTACTGTAACTGCCTTGCTAGATGTTACAGATAACATCCTTTGTGCACAAGATCAAGGGATGTGTAGTATAGTTGTACTGCTGGATTTTTCCAGGGCTTTCGACTCCATAAATCATAATCTTCTCTTGTCTAAATTAAGTTATTATGGTTTTGACTATAATGCCCTTCTATGGTTCAGCAGTTATCTCAGTGGCCGTCGCCAGCGTACCAAGCTATCTCGCAGTGACGGATCGGTTTTTCTTTCAGATATAGCACCCGTAATTCAAGGCGTACCTCAGGGATCTATTTTGGGGCCTCTTCTCTTTATACTTTACTCGGCTGATGTGGGAAAGTGTATCATGCATTGTCAGTCCCATATATACGCAGATGATACACAGATATACATTTCTTGTAAACCCTCTGAAATTGATAATGCTATAACAAAGCTGAATGAAGACCTCTCTAGAATAGCAACGTGGTCGCAAAATAACAGTCTGCTGCTTAATCCGAGTAAAACCAAATACTTGATTGTTGGAAACAAATATCAGTTAGCTAGACTTAGTTCTTCACTAAATGTCATGCTCATGGGTAATCCGGTGGAACGTGTATATGAGGCGCGAAATCTAGGCCTGCACATGGACTGCGACCTTCGGTTTGAAAAGCATGTTGCTGACTCCGTTAGGAACTGCTTCTATAGACTGAAGGTACTGTACAGATTGAGGCCTCACATAAGAGAAGATCTGCGTATCCGGCTCGTAGAGTCGCTTGTACTATCGAAGCTAAACTACTGTGATGTGGTCTTCGGTCCTCGACTACTAGCCAGAACACAAAAACTAGTTCAGCGAGTACAGAACGCCTGTGCCCGTTTCTGCTTCGATATACCATTCAGAGGTCATGTCACGCCGTTTTTAAATAAATATCTATTTTTGAAAATGAAGCACCGACGTAAGTTGCATCTTGCGTGCCTTTTGTTCGGTGTACTTAAGCATGAAGCACCTTCGTACCTCTACGAGAAGCTAACATGGATGTCGAACTCCAGATCTTACGGCTCCCGCCAGTGTTCGGCACAGCTTTCGATGCGGCGGCACAGCTCTGCCACATTCAGAGGTAGTTTCCGTTACGCTGCATCGAAATGCTGGAATAATATCCCACCGCCGATTAGGAACCTGCAAAATCCACATAGTTTTAGAATACAACTTAAACGTTTCTTATTTGAAAGCCAAAAAGAGCAGGAGGGTCATAAACACGATACGAGTATTATTTAGTATTATTTTATAGGTATCATTTATTTCAATTTTTAAATTGCACTGGAATTGAGCGCACAAAAAATTTGTATTCAAATTAATTAATTATCTCCTTGCTAGTATTAAGTACCTAGTTTTTTATAATCTTTAAGCCGTTTTCTTTTCAATTTTTTTTTTTCTTTCTCTTTCTCTTCTATACGTACCTTACTCACTACAATCCTGTTTTAGTGGTTAGATTGTCCGTGGCATCACCGACCGGCTCTGACGGAAGACCAGCGTTGGTTGCAAACCAGCCAGCATTATGCTGAGTCAGGGTCCGTTTTGCGACACACAAGCTTGTTGTAGAAATTTTGTATTATATATTATTGTAAGTGCCTGTCTCGCAAATAAATTATTATTCTATTCTATTCTATTCTATTGATAGTAGAAACAGATAAAACCCGAAGTTTCTGCAATGTGATCGATGATATTTAAGGTATAAGTATTCCGCATTATTTGGTGTCTAACTACTTGCCTGTAATTTCCGCTTCGGACTCGTTGTCACACCATTTCGTCACACTAGTATGATGACGAGTAATTTCTTCTCTTTGTAACCCACTGCTTGGTGTGACCAATTTTATCCCAGAAATGATTCCTTTTGTACGGGAGCCGACGAAGTCGCGGGCAAAAAAGCTAGTAATACATCGGACATAACTTGACCAAAGTATATCTGAGTCTATCCATGATACCTTTTGTAAGTAGTCTATTTACTTTGATAGTGATAGAGCCCATTTAGAATAAACTTTTTATTTGTAAATTGGTATCCATGGCTTAAAAGCACTTCACCACCTTTTCTTTTAATTATTTTAAAGTCATCAGTACTCCTTTTAAGTAGGATTAACCATACGTTGAAAAATAAGTATGATATTGTAAATATTAAGAAAAAAAAATGGAAAGGAAACATGTTGAATCCGGGATTGTAACTTTCCATAAAGTATGAAGGTACAGCCTTTTACATATATCGCCTTTTTTATCAAGTGCTTCACAATCACAACACTCAATAAATATAATATTCAGTCAAGTGTGATCTTTTTATAGGGTGTGTGTGACCACGAAGAATAGTACATTTCCCACGAGTTCGCAAAGGCGTATATTACGTAGTGAGGCTCGTAAAAAGCCTTTTTGAACGAGAATTTTTCCGCCTGAGAACCCAAAATCAAGCGGCGAAAGTGCTATTTTTGGCTCAGAAGTCGGAAAAATAAATTACTCGTCATCTCTGACAAAATAGTGTGACCATGAGACCGAAGCCGTAGTTTCTGAACTTGCTATACATTAACCCCTTAGTACCTGGAAACGTACATATATACGTTCAACTACCGTTACAGTTTTTGAATTTTATTACCATTCAAAATCGCGATGCCTCTTAACCAGGTCCAGGTGTTGACCGGTTAAGTAGGTAGGATGTACTTAACCAACACCTGTAACGGTAGTTGATCTTCAGATGTACATATGCTATCTATGCTATATATATTATACATACTTAGTGCAATAGAAAGGTGTACCCAATTCTGTCTGTATTCATAGATACCACACACTGTTTTCGCTGCCATTGTAGGTTTCCATTCACTTTTTTTACGGCGCGGCGCTACAATATCATAATTTAAAATATACACCGGGTTTTCACTCGTTTCTTTCACTATGCTTTTACTGGTATCGCAGGATTCACACGCCGATGCCTCGTGCGCTGGCTGTCACAATGGAAATGATAAACAAAAACAACACAATTTCCGGGGGGAAACTGTACACAAACGCAAAAATTGTAGCAACCAGTGCCCGGCAAAATAAAAAAAATAAAGAACGGACGCTACCATTTTATTTTAACAGGACTGCGCTGGTATCATGTTTTTGTAGAATAGACAGGTTTCAGTTGAAATAACCGTCTTGATTTGGCTGAAGCCCGAGACCTATTGTTGATGCTATCTTTGCTGCTTTTTGCTTTGTAGGACATGTAATGGATATGTAGGTAAAAATATTACTTAAAACAGTAGGTATTATATTTATCGGACCAAACTTTTATTTACATTTGAACATCTAGAACTAAACTTAACCTTTTTAACAAAAAAACATAAGCAGTACATTTTGATATCCTCATCCTTCTCCTCTTGACATAGGGAGCATCAGTTGCAGAACCAACTTGTTGTTAATAGTACGTACGTACTGTTTGTTATTTCCAGTTCATTCCAAGAGTATCTGCTATGTTCGGAGCGGACGGTGCAAGAGTCGTGTGGTGATGATGCAGCTCTCTTCACCAGTGCCTTCCTTAAGAGGATGGCTTCCAATATTATAAAGGTAATTTATGTATATAAGTATATTAATTTTCAGGCAAATATAGTAAGAATCGGAATTAAATTAGCCGGGCAAGGCTGCATACATTAGTACAGTGCACTTAAAGTCAGTGTTGAGGCCGGTCCTTAGAGTAGACTTCGATTACTCGTATTGCCGGAAATAATCTTTTCACACCTTTCATTCGGAAAAGTAAATTTTGCTCCACGACGAGAGGGAGCAAAATGCTACTTTTCTGATTAAGCTACTTTTTTAATTTATTCATTGGCACGTGGCATATTTACGCAATGTACCAATTGAACATCGATTCGAATCGATTGTAATTTCATCGTAGTCGATTAGAAACGAACATATTTGAAGTTTTAACTGTAACAACGTTATATGATTTGATCGTTATACGTTATGAATTTATGGATTTCTCGTAATATTAAAAAAAAAACACAATAAATTATATGTTTTACTGAAATCAAAACTATCGATGACTGTTAATGTGATATAATGAATATTGATATCCGATACCATTGTAATATTCGATTCGATTATTTTTACACTTTGGTAAAAGTAGCACAGGAATATTTTATCTGTGGTGACCTTTCCCTAATACTTCACAATCCGCCATTTTAAAAAAATATATGTTTTGGTTGTTCGATTACTGTAAAAGTGGTGGAAGTATAATTCAAAGTATAGTTATTTCATTATTTTTAGAGCATTTTATTTCAATTTTCCTCATAGTCGGTGTGAAAAGTCGTCACTCAGGAGCAAAATTATTTTCGTCATGGGCGTTAACGCTTGAATCCTTCGTTACGCTCAGGATTGTAACTTAGTATCCCTCGCTACGCTCAGGATTCTATCGTAGAATCCTTCCCTTCACTCTGGATTAAATTTACCGCCCTCGCCGTATATACATCGTTTTGCTCCCTTGTGACACAAATAACTATTATCTCATTGCATTAAGTATATTTTTTGATTTTTGACGTGGCGTTTATGTCATTAAGACGTAATAATTAGTATGCTTCCAGCAATAAACTCTAACTGTAAATGCACTTTATTAAGGCCCGGCCCACCTGATTAGCGATACCTTTCTTATTGGGCTTCCCTCCTTACAGGAAGTTCCCAGGTTCATACAGGTTGTAACAGAAAGGTTTAGTCATATTTTAAGAGGTTGCAAGGTAGATTATTCTGAACAACTTTCACTACCAAAGCGATTTGATCGGATCAACTTTATTTCGGACATTTTGGGACGAGCTGTTCAGCTGATTTGTATGGAGGAGTGAAAAATAAAGTTCATCATCATCACGCTCAGCCCACATCAACCCACTGCTGGGCACAGGTCTCTTCTCTATAGCGCCAACCCCTACCTACGGTCCTGTGTCCTCCGCATCCATTGAGATCCTGTCGACTTTAGTATATCGTCGGACCATCGGGCAGGTGGTCTGCCCACTGGCCTTGTTGCTCCCCTTGGCCACCACTCTGTGACTGCTTTGGTCCTCCGTCCGTCATCCCGTCTAGCCAAGTGTCCCGCCCATCTCCACCTCAGTCCCGTTATCCGCTTACCTACATCTTCGACCTTCGTCTTCCGTCTAATTTCGCACGCGGACAACGAGAGAGATACCTAACATGGATCGCTCCATTGCACGTTGGGCCACCTTGATTTTGTGCATAATTTGCTTAGTGAGCGGTCATGTTTCGGCTCCATTGGTGAGGATAGGCAAAACACATTGGTTATATGCCTTAGTCTACAGGCATTGTAGTAGTTCGTCTACCTTCCCGAAAAGAGCCCACCCTAAGCCGACTCGTCTGTTGATCTCCTTCACCTGTGCAGCTCCACGCACTGCACGATGCCCAAGATAGACGTAATCGCTGACCACCTGTACGGGGTCGTTGCCAACAATTATGTTCGGTACATTTAACCCCTTAATACCACCGGCGTTAGCTAACGCCACTTTTCCGTTTTAGGTTTTAAATTTTATTACCATGGCCCTAGGTTCAAAATCGCGACCCGTCTCAACTACCCGCGGTTTTTGAGAGGTTAAAGAGCGATTCATCATGATCTTGGTCTTGGACTTGTTTATCCTGAGACCGACTTTCAGGGAAGCTTCATGCAGTTCTGCGAGCATATCTTGGAGATCTGAGTCACATACGGCGACGAGAATGAGGTCATCCGCGAACCTGAGATGCGAAAAATAAAGTTGCTTTGATCAAATCGGTCTCATAGTAAAAGTTGCTCAGAATGATGTTCAGTTACACCCTGCAGTTGAAATAATTGCAAAAGAAAATATTGCTGTGATTTAGGGTATCTAAAAGAGGAACTTATTTAGGTAGACAATCAAAAGAAGCCACAGAATACAGAAAAGGAAACTTTCGAGAACAAATAGTTTGTAAGAAATTCATTACGCGATATTAACTGAAAACTTGAATTATATCGCGTCTTCTTTGTATCTGCATCTCTCAAGAGATTCCTTAGGCATCATGTTAGTTATTTAGTGGCATCGTATCAGTCAATATTGCACAGTTCAGTGGATAGGTAAGCATTCTTCTATGCGTTGTAATATCAAGAGTGTCATATTCTTACGCTAAAAGTATTTGTTGAAAGATGGTGTAGTGTGGAATACTTCTTTTCACCAAACGTTAGTCCTACGTCCACCTACCTACCTCAGTATTACTGTAGTAGATTTTAAAGAAAAACAAACTGTCAACGCGCAGAAAAACAACACCATCAGTCATGCATGAGTGACCATGACCCTGAATTTATTAAAAAATCTAGTACCGACTCTAGGTCACAAAGTCATGCTACTTTGTAAACAAAGGTTTTTTTTGTGTCAAATGTCAATTACCTAGATGTTTTTCTTAGTCTTTCTGCATGTGCCTGCGCATGTTTACGAGTATCTTCAGTCAGTCTGACGCAGTCTTGAGAGCATGAATCTGAGTTGCGTCATGACTTGGCGTCTTGCCCTGTGCCGAGGTTTGTTGGCATGTCAATGTCGTCATAATTCTAAAGGCGCGGCTGAGTGGGCTGGTCTTGACTGAAAACTACAGAAACTAAACATAAACTCGTTTAAAAAAATGATTCGATTATTTTAAACATTCATTTATGTACAGGTGACATTTAATTAGCTGGCCATATTTTGGGGAATGAACCATTGAACAACTTTCCCCAAGAAACATGCAGTCGCAAACGATAATAAAAATCGGGTCTTTAACTTGTATTCAGCTGATAGGGTCAACGTACTGAAGGTCATGATTATGATGCAGAACATTGTGTTTTACGCTGGCCACATTCATTCTCGATAGAAGTCGGAGAACTAACTCTAACTTAAATTAATATGCGTCCCCCTGCAAGTGGCTGTGATTGATCCCCAGGTGATCTTGAGGTCGACCTGCCAGCCTGCATGGGTAATAAAGACATGAAGATACATATGTCGGAACCACATCGTAGAACTGACCATATCATGAATTGCCCAACCATGGTTGAATTAGAACTTTCATTGAACGAAGAAACCTTTTAGGGAAAACACTGCGGTAGCTTAGGTGAAGACCCCCGAATAGTCTTCGTGTTAGTTCGAAGAGTATATCACAAAAAATATTATGTAGCACTGAGTAAAATGCTTTTAAAAAGATATATGAATGTAGTACTAGTGGCTCTGTGAGCTGAAGACCTCGCGAGCGACACAGGCAATTTAGGTTTAGACTCGTTTTCAGGGTTCCGTACCTTAAAAGGAACCCTTACAAGAACACGTTTCGTTATTTGTCTGTTAAGAAACTTTTTCTCAGGAACGTGTAAAGATATCAAGTTGAAATTACATAATATCGATTACTCAAATCGGTAGTCTGTTAAAGTTGTAAAAAAAACAAACTTGCTGGTCAACGCAATCAAAACATACCGTTTTATGTCACAATTTTGTTAAATTTGCTTGATACTCACAAGGGAATCTAAATACACCTACAATCATGACATTTGCCACGTAGCAAGGTCTTATAAAATACAGTTAAGTAATGGAAAAAATGTGAAAACTGTAAAGTAATTGGTTCACGTTTACGTGAATTTTTTATAAAATTTATTTATAAAAGCAATTTGTGCGAGTCCAACTCGCACTTGGTCGGTTTTTTATTTTTTATTTTCTACCCACCCCCGACCCCTTGAAGATAATCGGATGAACAGGTGGAATTATTATAAAAACAAATAACCCGACTGCATTTTCTTTAAATACCAAATACAAACTTATAAATGTCCCAGGTACGTACAATGGAGTATGAAAGTAGCCTCACCAATAACTTTGTAACCCCATATCTCCACCATTTTGAAAAATTTCCAAGAACAGACTCGATATATAAAACAAATAATTATCGAACATGATCACAAAATTTCTCGAGAATCGGTTTAAAAATGCGACCTGTAGAGGAGAACAGCCGAAAATCCGGACAGGCAAAAGCATTTTTGCCCAAGCTGAACGGTGACGCTTCGCTCGCTCCGTCATTACAATTTAAAAAAATTCGAGTGTATGTTACGAGCTTGCAATGGCTAACCAACCGAAACGTAACACGATGAATCCGCGAACCCCAGACTTTTTACGGCATAACTTTATTTACGTTTCTCATTCGCTTTGCGACATCCCAAACTGGATGTGAAACTGTTACCATTGGATGTTAAATTGTACAGTAACTACATTTCAGCAGATATTTTACTTTAATTCCCGTGTCGTCACATCGCCGTTTAAAAAGAGCTGCAACTGCAGTGCGCTTTCGGAACGGCACGCGATAATGGCCCTCAATAATTCGCGATTAATTAACGAGTTACCTATATCCTGTTGAGTTATATGAAATCCTGCATATACATGATGCAATAATCATTTAATTGAGGTAATGCAGTTATTTGTAGCGATGAGAGAAGCCAGCTCTAATGGCTTTGTCACGCTGCGTGGTGTTATGGAATTGGAATGGAATGAAACAGATTCATGTAGAGAGGATAATATTATTATTATGTTGTGTAGAGCCATCCTAGCCAATATAGTAGCGCAAAGAACATTACAATGACCATTTGTTGTTGAAAGTTGAAAGACATGCTATAAAAGGAATAATTGAATATTTTATTCGGCTAGTATTTAATCGCACATAAAAAATACTGGTTTTCACAGCAAAAAAGGATCAACAAAAACACTTTTTATGTTTTAAATATTTTATGTGCACTTAAGTTTATGTATTAAGTATTTTTTGTTGTTCTTACTGTTCAACCTAACACGAAGGATAAAGGGGGCTTCACTTCGCTCACCCCTTTTACCCTTCACCTAAGCTACCGCAGCATTTAGCCCTGATATTTGCTGTGCAAATCAGTATTTTTGATGTGCAGTTTAATATTTCCCTATTATTATCTTGAAGGCACTTCGTCAGCTTGGTTGATCACCTTCACCAATAGCCGTATAGTCAGAACCAAAACAAAACTATTGTAATTTTTCTGTTCATTAATATACATTGCATTATTATTCGCAGAACTTTTGCTTGGAGTACCGAGGGCAGGAGTGTGGACTGCCTGACGCTGCAGACCATCCCGAAAACAGCATGTACCTTCTTGGCTTCGTGATTTTCGCCCACGCCGCGATCGGCTATTTCTCAAATTTACTAGTTCCCGCGTAAATCTGCCACTGATTCCTGTTTCGAATTTAGTATTTTTTGAAATGTTTGATTGTTGATTGCCAGTACGTCAAGCAGATGAATATCGTGTGTGATGTGGTTATGAGGCTTTTGCGTCCGAATATCTATACTTAGTTCCTGGATTGAGGCTCTTGAGGTCTCTGCGTTTAATAAATCTGTACTGTCCAACTGATCGAGGCTTGTTTGTTCATAGGGCTTGGTCGGTGTTGTGCCGATTATGTTTCCGCAGTATTATGCTGTTATGCCAATGACCAATGATTTAATCCGTGTAGTTTAAGTTTCAATCATCCAAGGGTGCCGTACCCGAAGGGTGCCAGACGGGACCCTATTACTACGCTTCCGCTGTCCGTCTGTCTGCCTCTCCGTCTTTCTTTCAGCAGGCTCTATCTGATAAACCGAAATAGGTAGGGAGTTCAAATTTTTACAGATTGTGTATTTCTGTAGCCGCTATAGCAAAAATAATTAACGAAATGATATTTTGTAAATTAAAGGGGGTCCCCATACAATAGATGTGTTTAACCAGCCGCGATTTAACAAAACATTACATGATGCGAATATGATCGAAGATTTGGCGGCTTACACATGGTTGTGGTGGCGCAATTGATTTGATATCAGTCTCGCAAACTTAGAGTTCTGGGTTCGAATCCACGCCCGCACATAATGTTATTCTGTTTTTGTTTTGTAATTTTTAGTTGTTAATTTTACTTGTACAATAGTACGGAACCCTTCGTGTGCGAGGCCGACCCGCACTTGTCCGATTATTTAATATGAATTTCTTCGAACCATTTGGAGTTTTGAATGTTGTATTCCCATTGTTGGAATTTATTATCTTAAATTGAAGCCAGTTACGTAATTTAAATAAACATTGTATAAATTGTTTACCATAAATTGAATCCGTCTTGCCAGAAATGTTTGATGATACTTTAATTTAAATGGAATTCATTGGAATGAATAGGAAGTATTATTGCTCAGTCAGATGGAAATGGAAGTCAAAATATATTCGTTGAAGACGTTAGATAATTATTATATGTAATACTAAATAATTTGAAGCGTTTTTTGGATATTCTTTACGTATTGTAAAAAATTTGTTAGTTGGCAAATATTTCTTGCCAAAAATTGTTGTTAAGTGTAATTTTAATAGGTTTATCAACATTTTATAAGGTCTATCTATTTCAAGTTAGGTGATCTAATTAATGTTCGGTATAACCGGCAAATGCTTAGAGATGTTATTTATTTTTTGAATGTATGTGCGACTGTCCGTAGGCGCCTTGTTTTTATTTTAAGTTTTATTAGTTAATAATTAATTATTATATTGCGCTCAGAGCATTCTGTGATAGCTGAATAGATAACTGTTTGAAAATGTTCTTTGCAGTAATATTATTTAAAATTATTTAAGTATATCTGTTGCCTGATAAAATTAAAATAAATAAATATGAGTACAGGTTGGTCGTACTCGATACCATTAATGTAAACTAGTAATTTGTATTTTTAGAATTAATTAGTTGATACTTATATTTTATGTTAATTAATTACATAATCGCCAGAAGTCTCAGAGACTGGGTGAATGTAAATATATTAGTAAATAATTATTTTAGGTGTTTAAGATTATGTTGAAGATTACACTTTACAAGATGATTCAAAATAATTTAGGCAGGTTCCAGATTGTGTGGCCAGCGAGTCATGGCAAATAAGTTTACTAAGAAAAAAATATTTTTGTTTTGAATTCTGTTATAATCTATTTTTTTATTTTATTTATTCAATATGACCGCAAGGTATCATTGGAATTCGTAATCAATTATAACAGGGTTTCACAGTTTATCGATTGACTCACTTTATTGACCGGCTTTATTCAATATTAGTCATATTTCTCATATTAATTGCTTACTTCGACTTATAGAACAGATTTTATCAGATTTCATTTCACCTATTTTTTATTTTTATCTCAGCCGTTTTACTTGATTGCAATAGGAAAATATAATTGGATTATACAGGTACTGAAAGCTGCTATAATACATATCATTACAGTGAATCTATAAAATGTATGCTTAGCAACTTATCTGTTAGGAAATTGTTAATCTGCGTCACTGTAAATATATAATTCAAAAACATTATTATTTGCCTAAAGAACAATAACTTGAATACAAAAAACAGATATACCATCACAGAATCGGAAGTGTTTTGCAAAAATGATTTATTTAATCCTTATCAATGATGAATTCTAAAAAACTTAGTCACCTAGAGATTACGTTTTCTGTAAAAGAAAATAAACAAATTGATAACTGCAAATTATTTTCTTATTTTTGTTCTTTAATTTATAAACATAAACATATATTAATAAAACATTTAAGTGATGAGAGCGCTTATATTTTTCCCATGTGTTCCCAGTTTGTCACATCCATCATGGTAACACCGTTACAAACTGGGGAAAAAAAAACCCAGTTTGTAACACTGTTACCAACTGGGAATGAAAATAGAATGTGATTCCCATTTTGTATATATATTCCCATAATATTTTTTTTTGTTGCATTATTTACATTAACAGACGCGCGTGTCAAGCGGATGGCACTCACTCTCGCACTGGTTTGAACTGCTCTGAGAGCAGTATCTGAGAAAAATGGATTGAAGACGACGTATTAAAATATTATGCAAACATTCTAAAATAGACTGCTAGACCCTAATAACTTAGTGCACACCACTTTAAATAGTGACACGAATCTAATGCTGAGAATTTAAATTCATTGTGCAAGAAACCCACCAAAAATAACGTACAAATGCCTTATCTTTTATCGTGCAATTAGTATATAATATTATGCACTCTGCACCAAAAAGACATATCGTTACTTATGCAAAATAAAATTTTGTATTATGCATCATAATATACAGTGATCAATGCACGATAAACTAGTGACGTCACAAATGCACGGTAAAATATCGTTCTTTGCCTAGAAAATTATGGTTCGAAGAGTTGCACCATAACATTTTTTGCAATGCTTCTAATATTATTTCAAACTACTTTAGAGAAGCACATAAATGTATTTTCGTAGCATAAAGAGTTATAATGCATAGCACGATAAACTAGTGACGTCACAAATGCACCATAAAATATCGTTCTTTGCATAGAAAATTATGGTTCGAAGAGTTGCACCATAACATTTCTTGCAATGCATGTGAATATTTCACACTAATTTACAGAAGCACCATAAATGTATTATGCTTAGCATATAGAATTTTAATGCAAATTAGAATTTTAACGAAATTATATCGTGCGTATGCACATAGTCTCGGGCGGGGGGCGAGGGGCGCGCGGGCAAAGGTCGTGCAGGTAGCAATTTGGGCAGTGCATGCCAGTCAGTTCGAACTTCGAGTTCGCTTGATCTTGCGTGACGTTCATGTGTAAAAAAGTTACAAGTGCGCTCTCTACATTGTGTACCTATTCAGTGAATGCAAGTGTAATAATTATGGATCCAATGGGACACCTCTTCAGAAAATGGGGTTTTGATGAAGAAGTCGTCGAACACTTTGCCAGTAAGTAGATACCTAGTTACTATTATTTATTACCTACTCGCACTGTGTCGTGTACAGATATTTACCTAACCAGAACCTAACAGAAAACAACCAGGATAAAATTTAGAAATGACCGTTTATTAGGGCTATATATGATGACTATAGAAAAATGATAAGAAGATGAGGGTGGATGAAATGAGAACAGGTTTTATAAAAAATACAGATGTCTAGGTATAAAAAAGGAAGCGGAGGACACGGAGAGTAGGAGACCGATGAAGCAGTAGACGTCTGGACCGGTCAGTGGAGGCACTGGTGGGCGATGTAGGAATTGCAGTCGGAGAGTGTGGCCGGCGGCCTATCGGTCATCAGACCCCGACGAGCAGCAGGAGTAGGGGCCCTGGTAGCGTGTCGGCCTGAAGTCCCTGATGAGCAGGTGTAGCCGAGAACGGCCAGGTGAAGTGGAGAGGAGACTCAATGAAGTGATGACCAGGATGCAGGTGTAGCCGAGAACGGGTAGGTGAAGTGGAGACTCAGCGAAGCGCTGAACAGGGTTGAGGCTCGCAGGATCGCGTTGCAGTAACGGCTCGCAGGATCGCGTTGCAGTAACGGCTCGCAGGATCCCGGGGCAGTGCGACCCCGGGATAAGGCCTTTAGGTGATTCTTCTTGTATGAGAACTGAAGTGAGACTTCAGAATTTCAGAAATGTTCCGCTCTTATACCCTTTTTGGAGAGTTCTAAAAATTATTTAAATTAAAAGCAATTTTTGTGAGTGGCCAAGAGAGAAAAAGTATTTTTATAAAAGTATTGAAGCAAACATATCAGACCTCTAACGAGTTTGAATGGACATTGCCATGACAACCAGATAAACAACAACATAACAAATGTCAGATTTTGGTTGCAGGCTCGTAATATAAAATTTAACAAGTTCACATAGCCAAAATTACATAACAGCGAAAGAAAGAAGGGTAGCGCACCAGCGCGCACGAAGCCCGAGATTGCAGAATTTCGGAGAAAGCCAAATACAAGGTCACCAAAGGTAAACCCCTTCGCTATCGATTTAGAAGTCCTGATAATGTGAAAATATGAAGCGAAAATGATTTGTTAATGTGTTCTTATGGTTTAAAACGTTACAGGGTCGTATGAAAATAAAGGTGATACCAAATAACAAGCTGTACAGCTCAGCAAGTATCCAGCTGAAAAGACCGGTAAATAGCACGTAAGTAACATAACACTACAACTGTTATTGTTGTCGACGACATAGTTGTCGAAGAAGTTAAGTATTTGCAACCAAAACGACCCACTAAAGGCTTGACCAAACCAACGCGTTTAGCTCGCGTCTGCGTTGACGAACCGCGGTGGCGATCAGTTAGGTATTGTGTACGAATAAAAATCTTGTGCAATGCAATTAATCCTTGGGTAATGTACGGATTGTAGGTACATACAAAAATTCTTTATTTTACCACATTATATTCATATTATTAATTTTGTTTCAGATGAAGTAGAGTTGGTCAAAGCTCTATCAACCAGGTGGCTGGAAACCTCGTGGGCGTTCCCTGGCCGACAATTAAGAAACTGTGGTCAGAGACGGTCAGAGCCCGTCTATATTCTTCCTATTGCGAAAAGGGCAAGCTCCAAGAATATTTAAACCAGTTTCCTGTAGTGAAGGGGTCAGAAGACTGGCGGCTCCTCATTCAGGACTTTGAAGCCCTTTACCCAGCCGCAAAAGACGGGCTCGCCACGTGCAAAGAATTGATGCCCAAGATTTTTTGTTACGCCGAAAAGAAGGCTAGAGAGCTGTAAGACAAATTGGTTGTCGCCACCATAAAAAAGATAAGGGAGCAATGCATGCTAAGTGGTGAGTGAAAGATCCTCTCCTTATCCTTGTTCAGGGTCTTGAGGTCGAGAATCAAACTGCAGCTAGGTTTATGCTGATACAACAGCTTTATAATAATTAAACGGACTAAGTAATACAACAACAGACGTGAGTTGCATTAAAGCGACGATCAGAATGAATGTGATTGGCTGAGCGAGGAACCCCCCTCGCCCCTCGTAGATCAGGTCTTGGCTATGGTGCCAACACTGCCCGCGTTGAAGTGTTCAAGGTTCCTTAGGGAGAGGGCATAAGTTGGTATACGCCCTCTTTATGTTTCCTTTCTTCGTCAGGATGTCAGCCACTCGAATGACACCATCGCTTCCGGGATGTACAGCAGTGACTCTACCCAAGAGCCATAAAAGTGGAGGTCGGTTGGCGTCTTTAACGAGAACCATGTCACCGAGGTTGAGGTGACCTGTTGATGAGTGCCACTTGATCTTCTGCTGAAGAAGAGACACGAACTCATTAGTGAAGCGTTCCCAAAAGTGCTGTTTAAGTTTTTCTACCCGTTGAAAGCGTTCCAGGCGCTTGATGTTGATGTCCAGCAATTATGGAGATGGGACCGACGTGAGTGGGCGTCCGATTAGGAAGTGGGAAGGAGTAAGATAGGTAAGATCAGAAGGATCAGATGATAAAGGCATTAAAGGTCTGGAGTTTAAAATAGCTTCTATTTGGACAAGGCAGGTTGTGAGTTCTTCAAATGTTAAGTGAGTGAGACTAAGGATTCTCCTCAGGTGATGTTTTACTTGCTTAACAGCGGACTCCCAAAGGCCTCCAAAGTGAGGCGTATAGGCAGGTATAAAATTAATGTCAATGCCGAGATCAGCAACCTCTAATTTTATGTCGTTCGATACTGAATTTAAAAATACATTTAGTTCATTGAAACCACCGACGAATGAAGATCCGTTGTCGGAGAAAACCTTTTGAGGTTTTCCTCTCCTCGATATGAATCGAGAAAATGCGGCCAGAAATGCTGCCTTCGTGAGGTCTGAAACAAGCTCGAGGTGGACTGCCTTTACTGCAAAACACACAAAGACGCATATGTAGGATTTTTGTAGCTTGCTGCCTCTTCCTTTCTGATCGACAGTCAGCACTGGTCCGGCGTAATCAAGCCCTGTGTTAAGAAAGGGGAATTCTAAGTGAGTTCTATCTGTTGGAAGATTACCCATTATTGGTTGCACAGGTTTTGCTTTAAGCCGAGTACAATGAACACAGGAATGAACGACTTTCTTTGAGTAATGCAATGAATGAAATGCAATGGCATGCAATGCAATTTCATTACATTGCTTTCTAGCAATGTAATGAAAACGACTTGGCAAATTATAAACAGAGAGACTGGAAAGGCCAAAGCTACACATAATAACTTCAAGCTTAAGATAGATAATCAATTGCTAAGTACAGACCTAGAAGTAGCAAAAGCTTTCGAAAATTTCTTTACGGACATTCCAGTTTCAACAAACAAGTCTTTAAATTCATCTCCCGCTGCTGCTGAATCTATACTTAAACAAAACTTTGAGGAATGTAAAACAGATTTTAAATTTAGGCATGTAAATAATGAAGACATTGTAAAAGCGTTTAAATCCCTGGAAATGAAAAAGACAGCTGACGCCCATGGTCTATCAGTAAAAATTATTAGTTCCATTGTAGATTGTATTGCACCTCACCTTTGTTGTATATTTAATCAATGTATAGATAATGGTGTATTTCCTGACTTGATGAAACTAAGTAAAGTTATACCTTTATTCAAAGCTGGTAGTACATCAGACCCCACCAATTTTAGACCCATATCGATACTACCAACCCCCGGACCTCAGCTCTGAGTACACGCGTCTACAGTGCTTTTGTTCATTAAATCATTAAAATTAAAGGTTATTCATCAAAATTAAATCCGTACCAAATATTAGGAGCGCATACGCTAATAGAAGGTGCGCAGCTGCTCACACACAGCACGGCGAAGCTCATCCCGACTCCACTACTATACGCGCTGAGTCACCACCGAGCTCCGCCTACACCCCGCCAACAGACCCGGTAGTACTCCACATCTACTACGCCCCGCCCACGCCCATTGATCAGTAAGTGCAGCTCCACCCATCACTTACTCACCGCACACGCGTCCGCTACCTGTCCACTGCTGTCGCCCTGGTACCACCTTGCGCTAGCGACTATGGCTACTAAACGCACACCGCCGCCGAAGCTAAGCGCCCCGGCTAGTACAATGGACTCTGCCTCGGAATCGGATTTTGATCAAGGAACTGGCGGCAGTTTACCTAATCTCGCTGATAGCATTACACATAATGTGAACACTGGTCACATGAAGAGAAAACGGGAAGGCGAACTAGCTGAACTGAAGGACGAAATTAGAGAGTTATTCTCGAATTCAGAGACTGAGCAGAAAAATAAATTCGCCAACCTACAAGCTGCATTAGCAGAAATAAAAACCCAAAATCAGGCGCTCGCTGCACAAAACGCAGACATACAGGCATCAATGGAAATTCTGTATACTAAGCACAACGACATACAAAAGGAACTTGAGGGCCTCAGAATTGAAAGAAAATAACACTTATCATACATCAAGGACCTAGAGACAAGACTAGACAATATTGAGAGATACTCGTATACAACTAAGATTGAGATCAGAAACATTCCCAAGGAAAGACAAGCTGAGGACAAAGAAGATCTCTCGAAAATAACTGTAAATATTGGCGCAGCCCTGGGGATTCCAATCCAAAAGTCGGAGATTAGAGATGTCTACCGTGGATTCGCAAAACCCGATGAGATAAAACCTCTGGTGATAGAATTTACCTCGGTTATTACAAAGGAGAACATCATGAAGGGTCTCAAGAAATTCAATAATAAAAAAGATAACAAAGACAAACTTAATACGAAACACCTTAATATGAACTGTCCTGAGACCCCAGTATATATCTCAGAATGCCTCACATATAAGGCTAGAAAACTCCATTTCCTGGCTCGCGACTTTGCAAAGCTATATGGGTACAACTTCTGCTGGACCTCATATGGAAAAATATATCTCCGAAAAGCAGAGAACCATCCCTTCATCAGGGTCGACGATGAGGGCGTACTTGCTAAACTCAAAGCGAGTGCTTTGCCGTCAGTCTGACTAGTCGCTCTCAATTTGTGCTTTTGCTCTTTGCTCACTCACAGTTGTTCACTCTCTACAGCATATCATGTCTATATCATAAAATATGTTGGTTTATATTCTACCTTACATGCACGCACAATCATAACATACAAAATAATACATCTATACATACACACAAATCACATATATTTACCTCTGTTACACTATATATTCAATCCCACATTCAACACACACACACGCCAATCTACGAATTTAAGATAACTTATATTTCCGAACTTAAAAATACTTGTGCCCTTGCTAACATTTCTTATAATTCAATACTATAGCCGCTAATATTGCGAGGGAGATAGAGGAGACAGGTGAAATAGCTTGCATAAAGTTAGATGATACAACTGAATACTCCACGACCTTAAAACATAGATTCCCCTCTAACTACCTACGCATTCTAACAGTTAATATACGTAGTGTTAATGCTAACTTTGACTCCTTCATGGTTTTCGTCACCTCTCTGGAAACCCCCATTGATGTGATTGTAATGACGGAATGTTGGATAAACGATAAAAGTGTAATACCTACCATTAACGGCTACAACTACTTCAGTACCAAACGAAGTTATAATCAGAATGATGGAGTCATAGTATATACTAGAGAGGAAACGACGATAAAATCACAAAAGGAAGCACTTATAGAAGATGGGAATTGTATAGTAACGGAACTAGGTGAAGACACCACTTTAATCTGCTCATATAGACCATACACCTTTAGCGATCCCTCTAATTATATAAATTCTTTAGGCAACCTAATACAAAATATGAATAGTAAAAACATAATACTTACAGGTGACATTAATATCAATATTATCCCGGATGAAATTACTGGTCATGCAGCAGATTACCTAGAACTGCTGGCTGCATATGGTCTAAGACAAGGTGTTAACCGTCCTACGCACAATAAAACATGCCTAGACCATTTCATGGTAAAAACTAATAAACTTGCGCACACGGTAGTTTTTAACGAATTTACAGATCACAATCCTATCATGCTTCTATTAAATCACACAGAAGCTATAAACAAAGCAATATCCCATGAAAAAGTCATTATCAATACTTTAGGCATTGGCAAACAACTCGAAGAACATGATTGGAAACCTTTTTTCCTAACGGAAGACGTTAATACTGCAGCAGCAACTCTGGTCACTTGCCTCCAAACTATAATCACTGACAACACGACTGCAACCAAAATCCCCAAACGTAACCAACCCTTAAAACCGTGGATTACAATGTCTGTACTTAAATCAATTAGAACTAGGGATACCATTTATAAGAAATTAAAAAAGAATAATACCAACTATACAATGCGAGAGGAATACAAGAAATATAGGAATTGTTGTAATAAAATAATAAAGAGTCTCAAAAAACAATATTATCAGAATCGGCTTAAAAATAATACTGGCAACGCAAAAGAAATATGGAAATTAATTAAAGAAATATGTTACCTAAATACAAAAAAAGAAACAAATGTAGATCTACTTAATATTGAGAAGGGTCCAATAGAGAGTCACTTGATAAAGTTAACGCCTACTTCACCTCGATAGGAGGTACCCTAGCAAAAGGTATACTGGAACGTACTGGAAAATCTGAGAGTAAACTAGCAGACCTAGCATCTCAAAAATTACCCCTGCTAATTCGATGATGGTCTCTCCGACTGATCAGGCTGAGATTGAGCGCATCATAGCAATGTTAAAACCAAACAGTGCACCCGGCTGGGACAATATACCAACTACTATTGTAAAGAGTTTTTCCCGTCTGCTAGCTGGTCCACTATCTCACCTATGCAACTTAAGTTTTAGTAGGAGTAGCTTTCCTGACATATTTAAAAGGGGTATAGTCTGTCCTATCCATAAAACTGTTGACAAGAAGCTCCCCTCAAACTACCGACCCATCACATTACTGACAACGCTTTCCAAAATCATCGAAAAACTAATGAACAAACGTTTAATGACATATCTCGAAACAAACAATCTCTTAGCTAATAACCAGTACGGTTTTAGAGAAAAAAGAAGTACCGAGGATGCTGTTATGAAGCTGACCTCCAACATAGCTGGATATGTGGACAGGGGAGAAAAATGTTTGGGTGTGTTTCTAGACCTCCAAAAGGCTTTTGACACCGTCTGTGTACCAATCCTCCTCTCGCGCCTAGAAAATATGGGAATACGTGGGATCACCCTGAACTGGTTCAATGACTATCTTTCTGGAAGACAGCAAAGTGTCCGTGTAGGTAGTACATTTAGTGGGAATCAGGCTTGTACATACGGTGTACCACAGGGGAGCACGCTCGGACCAAGTCTGTTTATTATCTATATTAATAGTCTGTGCAAAAATAATATAAATGCTGCTGACCTATACATGTTTGCAGACGACACGGTTTTACTATTTCATGCGGATTCATGGGAACTTGTTAAAAAACCGAACAGAAACTGGTCTGTGCACCGTGACGGCATGGTTGGAGGACAATCTTCTTTCCCTGAATACTTCAAAAACAAAATAAATGTGTTTTAGCAAAACAGAAGCAGGCAGCCCCAACAGTAAATTTGAAATAAAAATTCACTCCTTCCCATGCAACAGGCTTGATTATAGTAACACCACTTACAGCTGCGATATGCTCTCCAGAGTACCCCACATCAAATATCTTGGTGTCATCATTGATGATAAACTGAACTGGGGGCCACATATAACAGTAACAGCTAATCGTATAAGAAAAATGATTTATGTCTTCAAAAACTTAAGAAATTATGCAGACAAAATTCTGCTCTTACAAACTTATAACTCCCTGTGCCACTGTGTTGTAGAGTACTGCATATGTGTATGGGGGGGAGCATCTAAGGCACTGCTTTTGAGGGCTGAGCGTGCACAGCGCGCTGTTATTAAAGTTTTGCTGTATGCTCCCTTTCGACATCCCACCGCTCTCGTGCACAACACAACCAATGTCCTGAGGATACGCCAGTCATTCGTATACAGATGCATCAGATACTACCACAAGCACACAGTACCATATATTCTGGATCACGGCAGGAGGTTGTTTCGATGTCCCCTACCAGCAATAAAAAGTGCATTCGCACGTATACAGTATGACTCGATGGCTCCTCGCCTCGACAATAAAATCAACTCTGTAATTAACATAAAAAAGTTAAACAACTATGTTGTAAAAACTAAAATTAAAAGTTGGCTCCGTGCATTTGACTATGATCAAACCGAAAACGTGCTGATTTCCATTACTTAAATCTAAGAACTATTCCACAGAAAGCAATAGAAACTTTAAGTTTCCATAGTTTCAATAATTTTATTTTTTATATATTATTATTATTACCAAATATTATACACACACATTCACTACACTTCATACACCTACACACACTAAACGCACAATCACACAAACTTTACATTCACTACACTAACATAATGATACTCTACACTCACAAACACACATATCACCTTGAGAAGAGCTTTTGTTTTGTATAGTAATAAAATATCATTTCTTTTTTTTTTCCTTTATCTTACTTAATTTTGTTATAATTCTACTTCAGCCTTAAAGTGTGAATCGTACTCAAAAATGTAATTGATTGATTACCTACTTTTGGGAAGAAACTGTCTCTCAAGACACAGCTCACGCTAATTTGAGGCACAGGGCATTCCATCAAATGTACATTTGTTTGTAAATAAACGAAATTTTTACTTTACTTTTACTTTACCAACGATTAGCAAAATATTTGAAAAACTCATACTTAATCAATTGCAAAGTAATTTTTATCTCAATAATTTAATTCATATTGCTCAGTTTGGTTTCACAAAGGGTCGTTCAACAGCCGATGCTGGTGTTGAACTAATCGACAATATTTTTGATGCCTGGGAAGACGCAACGGATGCAATAGGTGTCTTCTGCGATCTATCCATGGCTTTTGATTGCGTCCATCATGACACTCTTGTCAGGAAGTTACGCCATTATGGTGTAAAAGATCAGGCATTTGACCTTTTGGAGTCATATCTAACAGATAGGGTTCATATGGTCGATGTTAATGGGAAAAGATCACCTGGGTTTCAATAAGTATGGGCGTATCGCAAGGTTCAATTCTTGATCCTTTCTTGTTTTTAGTATATATTAATGATTTACCTTACCTTGTTAAAGCAAAACATGGGTTAGTATTGTTTGCCGATAATACTTCTTTGATATTTAAAGTTAAAAGACAGCAATCAAATTATGACGAGGTAAACAATGCTATCTCTAGTATAGTGAACTGGTTTACTGTTAACAATTTATTACTTAATGAAAAGAAAACTAAATGTATTAAATTCGTGTTACCCAATGTGAACCCGGTAACTACAGACATATTTATAAAAGGACAGAGATTGGACCTTGTGCAGTCGACTGTCTTTTTGGGCATTACTTTAGACGCCAAACTACAATGGGATCCTCATATAAATAAATTGTCGAACAGACTGAGTTCGGCAGCGTTCGCAGTTAAAAAAATTAGAGCTCTTACCGACGTAGACACCGCTAGACTAGTCTACTTTAGTTACTTTCATAGTCTAATGACCTATGGTATTTTATTGTGGGGTCACGCTGCGAATGCTAATAGTATATTTATTCTGCAGAAACGGGCTGTTCGTGCAATTTATAGATTAGGGCCTAGAGTGTCACTGAGGGAAAAGTTTAAAGAAATCAATATTCTGACATTTGTGTCTCAATATATCTATGACAATCTTGTGTGTGTAAAAAGAAATATAACTAATTTTCAGAAGTACAGTGATATACACAATTTTAATACTAGAAATAAAGACAAGTTGGTTGCTTATGTAAGCCGACTACATAAAATTAGTAATTCTTTTAAAGGCAATTGTATACGCTATTACAATAAGGTCCCTAATGATATTAAAAACTTACCTTTAGACAAGTTTAAAATAATAATAAAACAGAAATTGTATAAAAAAGGTTACTATAGGATATCTGATTACTTAGAGGACAGATGTCCATGGGAATAGATTGTTTGAGTAACAGGCTGTTTCGATATATAATTAGCATTCATTTTGTAATTTGACAATATTTTATTTAAAAAAGGAAACGCAAAAGATGCGACGACTGTGGAGTTTCTTCGGTGAGCTCTTCTCCACAGATTCCGCCATTGTGTTAGTGAACTCACCCAAAAAAATGTAATGACGGATCTAAGTGATGTAACAACATCCTATGGAAATAAATGATTTTTGATTTGATTTGAAAGATTGCGTCCTCCCAATACCCAAAAGGTTTTTCTTACATTTGCTAAGAGTAGTTGTGGGCCTGCGTGTGATAATAATTTTTATGATAGTGCTCAAAAATGATTTTACTTAAGTGATGTTTGGCGCATAAAAGGATGGGGTGTTTGACGTCAAAACTATAGTTAGAATTGTTGAGTCTCCCACCTACCCTTATGATACCATGAGAGTCCATGAACGGTGTAAGTGTTATAAGACGATTTTTATTGTGTAGTGTTTTTTCAGTTGTGATAATCAAGTGTTCTTCAGGAAACATTTCTTGTTGGGTTAGTTTTACTATGAGATTTTGAGATGATTGAAGTTCTGATAAATTTAATTGATCCATTGTTTTGGATTTCTTGTTTTTACAATTATGGATGAAACTAGTTATGTTTTTTGTAGTCCGATGATTTGTGTACTTGTTTTAGTATTACGTTTTCGTTCGTTGTGTTTGTGTTTGTAAGTGTATGTAATGATATTTCTGGTAGATCAGTGAAGTAATTGTTTGGGTTTTTTGGTATTTGAATTTCCTTTTGATGTAAAAATGTAGGTCCATTCCACCATAAGGTGGACGTGCAGAGAACATTTGCCTTTACACCTCGTGATACCAGATCAGCGGGATTTTCCGTGGTAGGTACATAACTCCACATGTCTAACTTCGTGGTATCCTGTATTTCACCAACTCTATTACCGACAAACTGTTTTAATTGACTTGGTGATTTTCTAAGCCAGCCCAAGACGATAGTGGAGTCTGACCAGTAATAGCGCCGAATGAAGGAAACAGTCAATGAAGATAGTACCTTGTTACAGAGTCTTGTGCCAAGTAATGCACCGCAGAGTTCTAGACGCGGTATTGTGGTTGGTTTGTTTGGCGAAACTTTATTTTTGGATGCAATAAGACGAACGCAAACAGTGCCGTCATTTCCAATTGTCATCACGTAGACACAGGTGCCATAGGCTCGTTCAGAAGCATCAGTAAACACATGAAGTTCCGCCAGTTCAAACCGATCACCAAAGACCCATCGAGGTATGCGATGTGTATTGAGTGAATGAAGAGGGTGAATAAAATCCAAAAATTCACTCCGTATGTTTGTAGGTACTTCGCAATCCCACTCACATTTATTTAGCCATAACTTTTGCAGAATAAACTTCGCCTCGATAACGCAGGGGCCCACGAGACACATGGGATCAAAGATTTGGCTCACCAGTGATAGAATTGTGCGTTTTGTTATTTTGTTAACTATTGTGAGGTTTATGGAAAATAATAATGTATCTGGTAATGAATCCCAATGAAGACCTAAAGTTTTGGATGGTGATTCATCATTAAGATTTAAAGGTTTTTCCGAGCTTTCTTTGTCGCTGCATATTGATGCTAATATTTCAGGAGAGTTAGATTGCCACTTACGTAGGTTAAATTTTGCTGTTTGAAGGATGTCGACAATTTGTTCACAAAGTTGTGTCACTGAATTTATGCAATCCCCACCACTTAACAGATCGTCTACGTAGAAATCTCTGCTGATGGCTCGTTTTACATCTTCGTTGGGTGCTTGCTCTGCAAGAGAGACATAACATTTGGTCCCTAAATATGGTGCAGATGCGGTACCGTATGTTACAGTGTTTAATGTAAAGGTTTTAAGAGGACCTGAAGAATTGAATCGATGTATTATTTGCTGCAGATGGCGCTGTGAAGGTTCGACTAAGATTGCCCTATACATTTTTTCAATGTCGCCTGATACGACAAACTTGTGTTGCCTGAAGCGTAGCAATATCGACAAAAGGTTGTCCTGAATGGTAGGCCCGACCATTTGTAACTCATTAAAAGATTGTAGTGTTATGCTACTTACATGCTATTCTTGCTTCCTATCCCTTAGCTCCAGCTCCACCATCAGTCTTTTTGTTTGTCCTTCAGGGTACCTTGCTCTGTCATGCTTTCATGCTTTTCAGCTATATTCTTGCTGCTGCTGCTTGATGCTTGCTGAGCTGTGCAACTTATTATTTGTCATCACCTTTATCTCCATAGGACCCTGTAACGTTTGAAACCATAAGAACATGTTAACAAATCATTTTCGTTCTGCATTTTCATGCTATCAGCATTTCTAAATCGATAGCGAAGGGGCTTTGGTGACCTTTGGTGACCTTGTTTTTGGCTTTCTCTGAAACTCTGAAATCTCGGGCTTCGTGCGCGCTGGTGCGCTATCCTTTTTCCTTTCGCTGTTATGTAATTTACTGCATGGTTTTCGTATTGTTTATCGTATTACGAGCCTGAAACTAAACTTTGACGTTGGTTGACGTCTTTGTTTATCTGGTTGTCATGGCAATGCCCATTCAAACTCGTTAGCGGTCTGATAAGTTTGCTGCAATACTTTTACAAAAATACTCTTTCTCTCTTGGCCACTCACAAAAATTACGTTTAATTTAAATAATTTTTAGAACTCTCCAAAAAGGGTATAAAAGCGGAACATTTCTGAAATTCGAGAGTCTCACGTCAGCTTCTGAACTGGAAGTACCACCTAAGGCCTTATCCCGGGGTCGCACTACCCCGGGATTCTGCGAGCCTTCAAACTCTCTCAATCTTTCAATCAATCCTTTCTACAACGGGATCCAGCGAGTCGTAGCTACAAGTACGCCGCTACCGTTCCTACAACGACGATTTCTACAACGGGATCCAGCGAGCCGTAGCTACGAGTACGCCGCTACCGTTTCTACAACGACGATTTCTACAACGGGATCCAGCGAGCCGTAGCTAGAAGTACGCCGCTACCGTTCCTACAACGACGATTTCTACAACGGGATCCAGCGAGCCGTAGCTACAAGTACGCTGCTACCGTTCCTACAACGACGATTTCAATAACATCTACAACAACAAATACACCTGCATCCTGGTCATCTCCCCACCGGTCTACTTCTCTCCGTGTTCTCCGCTTCCTTCTTTCTATCCAGACATCTGTATTTTATAAAAACCTGTTCACATCTCATCCATCCTCATCTTCGTATCATTTTTTTATCGTCTTCATTGTAAATATCTAATAAACTGCTACTACTAAATTTTATTCTGGTTGTTTTCTGTTAGGTTCTGGTTAGGTTCTTGTCGTCACACGACATTTTGGCGCCCAACGTAAAAGTGCTTCTCCACTCTTCACCTTTTCTGCGCCTTGTCTCTTTCCCTTTGATTTGCTTTCTCTTTCACTCTTAAATCTTTATCTATTCATCCTTTTCACATTTTCCAAATTCTAAAACAAAACTTCATCTAGTTTTTCAACTCATCTGGATTATATTTAGGCCTACGTTTAACTAACATTACTACACTTCACTTCACTTCACTTCTATAACACTTGACTCTACACTTAACTATAACAATGGAAAGGGTTATTAAGTACGAATTCCTTAACAAGGCCGAGCTCGAATACGAAGTAAAGATTAGATGTGAGGAACCAGCTAATACTGTTTTGCTTCTTAAAAAACAGGTTTTGCATTTAGTTGCGAATTCTCACCCCGAAGATATTCTGACTTCTCCAGTTCCGATTGAGGATGACTTGTCTCAAATTGGTTCTACTCTGACTTACCTGGATTGTAAAATTGAAAAATTTTTACAAGGTGAAACCAAATATTTACGATTAATAGAAACTTTTATTAATCATGTTTTTTACAGATTGGAGCGAATAGATACAGACTTATATCCAGACTCTAAAGCTAGTTTCGATACCTTTAAGTTGAAATTTGACGATATTTCTAAACAGTTCGGATCCTTGGCTCCACCTTCAACTGCAAATCACTCTCCATCACTGGACCTTCCTGCTGAACCGACTGTCATGAAACCCCCTCTTGTTTCTCAAACTTCTGTCCAGACCCATACCCCGTATCCTCCACCACCACCTCAATCTTTTCCTCCAACTAACGTCTTCAAAGATCTGAAAAGACACACCTTCAATGGTAAAAGCTGTCCAAGATCCTTTCTTCAAAAACTTGACGAATATAGTTTAGCTCGTGACTTGTCCAGGGACTTATTGATTTCTCAGGCGTTCGAAATCTTCACCGACAATGCCCTTCATTGGTTCAGATTTAAATATAATCAGAATCCAAACTTAACTTGGAACGAACTTTCTTCTTTACTAATCAAAGACTTTGGTGGTTTTGATTATGATCATAAACTTCTAGAAGCGATTAGGAATCGTACTCAAGGTCGTGATGAACCTATCGTCATCTTTATATCCATCATGTCTGGAATGTTCGCTCGCCTTTCAAAAAGACTTTCTGAAACAGAACAATTGGAGATTATTTTGAGAAATATTCGCCCATGTTATTCAGTCTTCGTAGCTCTAAAGGACATTGACTCTATCGATTCTCTTCTGGCCACTTGCCAAAACTACGAAAAGTTCCTAGACAGAGACAAACAATTTAAAGAACCAAATTTGCAACAAAGTCCTCATGTTTCGGAATTCAACTACAAGCATTCCGCTTCAAGTTCAGTTGACTCTCCAAACTCTTCTAATAACTCACGACCTTCTCCTCCCTTCATGAATTAATTCACTTCAACCTACAAATACCCTTCTAGACAAGTTAATAGTCTCTCTAAAACTGCAGCTCCCCAAGAAAGTTCTTTTTGCGTTCGCTGTCGTAAACTGGGTCATACTTTGAACAGTTGCACTCAACCACGATTCGTGATTTGTTTCAGATGTGGTCTTAAGGGTGTTAAAACTGCAGAGTGCCCTACTTGTTCTCCCAAACCTAATACTAGTACAAAAAACTAACTGCTGACTTGAAGAGTAACTCAAATTTTGATAAGGACGAGTGGACTAATTGGCTCAAAACAATTCAAAACTTCTTTGCTTGCTACAAAATCTCTTCTACACTCTACTCCAAAGAAGAGGATCTTAATCGTCCATTCGTTAATGTCAAAATTTATGACTTAACTTGATCTGGTTTACTAAATTCTGGCAGCTCAGTAACTATTCTGGGTAATCATTCTCATTTGGAAATTCTTAAACTGGGCTGCAAACTTTTCAAGTCAGATATTATTACTGTCTCTACTGCTAATAATCAAAAAATTAATTCCTTGGGTTATTTTGACTTACCTGTCCATTTTAATAACGAAACTCACTTGATTAAAGCTTTTGTTTTCCCTGAATTATTCCCTTCTCTAATACTAGGTATCGACTTTTGGAGAAAATTTAATCTTCTACCTAGTGTTTTAACTTCTCTTAACTTTACAGATCCTAAATGCTTTGCTATCGACACTAAAGATATTAAAGTTTTACCTTATGAGCATTTAACTCCTAATCAAAAGAACATCGCTAATGACATCATCCAACGCTTCAAGACAATCTCTTTTGAAGAAAAAGGTGTTCTGGGAAACACACACTTAATCACCCACAAGATTGACACTGGTGATTCTCTTCCGATCAAACAAAGATGTTACAGACTGTCTCCTGAAAAACAAAAGGCTTTAATTAATGAAGTTGACAAGATGCTGGGATGGAACGTCATTGAACAATGCGAAAGTCCATGGTTATCTCCAGTCCTCATCACTCCAAAGAAGAATGGGGAATGGCGTTTCTGCGTAGATAGCAGGAAGCTTAACTCAGTTACACGTCGTGATGCTTATAGTCTGCCTCTAATAAGCGAAATTTTGGACAACCTGAGAAATGCCAAACACTTATCAAGCATCGACATTGCGAAAGCATTTTGGGAGATTCCCTTGAATACTGCTGATAGAGATAAGACAGCATTTTATGTTCCTGGAAGAGGTATGTTCAGATTCAAAGTAATGCCTTTTGGTCTCACTAACTCACCTGCAACTCAACAAAGATAAATGGATACGCTATTTACCCCTGAATTTGAGAACAAGATATTTTGCTATCTGGATGACATCATTATTATTAGCGAGACTTTTGAGGAGCACATATCACTTCTCATGAAAGTTCTGGAAAAACTTTCACATGCTAATCTGACTATTAACTTTGAAAAGAGTCAATTCTTCAGGAAAGAACTGAAATACCTTGGTTTTCTAGTGGACGAGTATGGTCTACGTGCTGATCCAGATAAAATAAAGGCTATTCTAGAATATCCTGTACCTACTTGCAGAAAAGAAGTTCGAAGATTCATAGGCACCTGCAGCTGGTTTAGAAGATTCATTCCAAACTTCAGCACTATCGCCTCTCCACTCAACCAACAAACCTGTTCCGGGAAGAACGCTCCTAAATTTTTATGGAATTCCAGGGCTGCAGCTGCTTTCCAGAAACTTAAAGAAGCTTTGGTAACTGCTCCTGTCCTTGCTTGCCCTAACTTCGAACTACCCTTCTCTGTACATTGTGATGCATCAAATTATGGCATAGGAGCAATGCTTACTCAACATCAAGATGACAAAGAAGTCGTGATTGCTTACATGAGTAAAGCACTAAACAAAAATCAACAAAACTACTCAACTACTGAAAGAGAAACATTAGCTGTAATAACTGCGCTAGAACATTGGAGATGTTACCTAGACAATGGTAAGGAATTTACAATATATACTGACGACGCTGCACTTAAATGGTTTCAGAACTTATCGAATCCATCTGGAAGACTTGCTCGCTGGACTCTACGCTTATCATGTTTTAATTTTGTCCTGAAACATAAAAAAGGAAAGGATAACGTTGTTCCTGACCTTTTATCAAGGCATAAGCATAAAGAACGTCCTGATACACAAGAAACTCCACCTCAAGGTGTACATCCTATTACGATTGAAGAACCACGTGATCGTGAACTTGAACACTACAACAAGATTTTTCTTGGAAGCTCCAACAACCCAGACTCCAACTACACTATCAGGGATAACAAACTTTACCGCTGCGTCCATTCTTCCGATTGTCTAAACGACAACTTTATTTGGAAAGAAGTTCCACTGCCACAAGATAGACTTGCACTTATTGAAGTTAGCCATGGTTCCCCTTCAGAACTCCAACTTGGTATCTTCAAAACATTCAAGAAAATATCTTTAAAATACTATTGGCCGGGTATGTTTAAGGACATTGCCAATTTAATCTCGACATGTGAAACCTGCTTAACCTACAAACACCCTAATCATTCTCCCTATGGTCTTATGGGTAAACCTAAACTTTGCTCCAGACCTTTTCAAACTATATCCTTGGATCTTATGGGACCGAACCTAACCAGAACCTAACAGAAAACAACAACCAGGATAAAATTTAGAGTGACAGTTTATTGGTTATTTACAGTGAAGTAATTTAAAAAAATGAAAGGAAGATGAAGATGAATGAGGTGAAACAGGTTTTATAAAAGACAAATTAAGTATAAAAAGGAAGCGGAGGACACTAAGAGAAGTAGACCAGTGGGGTGATGACCAGGTTGCGGGCGTATTTGTAGTTGTAGATGTTGTTGAAATCGTCGTTGTAGGAACGGTAGCGGGCGTACTTGTAGTTACGCCTCGCAGGATCCCGTTGTAGAAATCGTCGTTGTAGGAACGGTAGCGGCGTACTTGTAGTTATGGCTCGCTGGATCCCGTTGTAGAAATCGTCGTTGTAGGAACGGTAGCGGCGTAGGCACGGCTCGCAGAATCTCGTTGTAGAAATATTCGTTGTAGGAACGGTAGCGGCGTAGGCACGGCTCGCAGAATCCCGTTGTTTGAAGATTTATTTGAAGGTTTTGAGGGAGTTTGAAGGCTCGCAGGATCCCGGGGTAGTGCGACCCCGGGATAAGGCCTTTAAGTGATACTTCCAGTTCAGAAGCTGACGTGAGACTCCAGAATTTCAGAAATGTTCCGCTTTTATACCTTTTTTGGAGAGTTCTAAAAATTATTTAAATTAAACGTAATTTTTGTGAGTGGCCAAGAGAGAAAGAGTATTTTTGTAAAAATATTAAAGCAAACATATCAGACCGCTAACGAGTTTGAATGGGCATTGCCATGACAACCAGATAAACAAAGACGTCAACCAACGTCAAAGTTTAGTTTCAGGCTCGTAATACGATAAACAACAATGAACCCATGAAGTAAATTACATAACAGCGCAAGGAAAAAAAGTAGCGCACCAGCGCGCACGAAGCCCGAGATTGCAGAGTTTCGGAGAAAGCCAAAAACAAGGTCACCAAAGGTCACCAAAGCCCCTTCGCTATCTATTTAGAAATGCTGATAGCATGAAAATGCAGAACGAAAATGATTTGTTAACGTGTTCTTATGGTTTAAAACGTTACAGGGTCCTATGGAAATAAAGGTGAAGACAATATCAGACTGTACAGCATGAATCTGAAAAACATGAAAGCATGAAAGAGCAAGGTACCCTGAAGGACAAACAAAAAAGACTGATGGTGGAGCTGGAGCTAAGGGATAGGAAGCAAGAATAGCCTGTAAGTAGCATAACACTACATTTTCCCCCCGACCCTGGAAAATTTTTTGACTCAGCAAAAATTTTGATATGTACAAAAATAAACCAGAAAAACACAGCTTTGCAGAAACAGACATCACCAGGCAAAATCAGATATACCATCTCTTACATTCATCATCTTCATTCAGGTAAGGGTGGAGTTCACATTCAATGACTACCACTCTAAAAGTGTGTTTTCAAAAGGACATTCAGGCTTACTTAAGGAGTTGTCATCCGCTCCTGCGTGGAAAAAAAAATTAAGTGGGGGTAAAGAGAAACAAATTAATCCTAAGGTAGCTTTAGTCGCTTTGCCTTAAGAAAAGATTAAGAACGGCCAGAGCGGTAGAGCTCGAAGCCAGAGATCAGCCACATCGCCAACGAGATGTGTCTGAAATAAAGATTAAAAAAATAGGTGAAGACTAACCAACGAAAATTAGAGGTCCTATAGTAAAATGTGTTGAAGAACACTGGATTAAAGGAAGAAATAAAATAATAAGGTGAAAATGATGGTGATATTTATACATATATACAAAGTAACAGTTAATAGAAGTTAAGAAAATTTAAGATTTAATGTCTTTAATGTGCCACTTGCCTCTAACTCCGTAAGGGTCTTCTAGAACGTATACCAATGGCGAAAGTTTGGTTAATTTTTTACACTTAACGAATTTAGGGGCAAGTTTAGCATTAAAGTATGCGCCAGCATTGCTTAAAACATGGTTTTTACGCCAAACAGTATTTCCCACATTAAATTCTTTAAAAGTCCGGCGAAGATCATAGCGAGCGCTATTTTTAGCGTGAGCTATGTGAAGTTTAGTTTGAACTCTGTGAAAAATAGATGAGAGGAGACCAGCATTAGACGCGTAAATATCACGAGGCATAAATATCAATTCCTCGAGATTCTGAGTTGGAGTATAGAAGGAACCACAAGGTATTGTTTCCCTACCAAAGACTAAAAAGTTTGGAGTAAAGCCAGTAGCAACGTTTGTAGCGCTGTTCATTGCGAACTGAATCTTAGTAAGATGGTTGTCCCAGGATCTATGATCGTCTCCTACTAGGGATGCTAGAGCTGTAATAATCGTACTATTAAATTTCTCTGTAGGATTAACCTGAGGACAATATAAAGCTGTGTGAAAAATACAAGGAACGTTATAAGAATTTAAGAATGAGTGGAATTCTCGCGACTGAAATTGAACAGCGTTGTCCATTATTATAGTTTGGGGAATGCCTTGAACAAGAAACACTGAATTTTCCAAGACATTAATGATATTAGCTGTCTTCGCCAAAATATAAAATATTACCAATTTATCTATTATTTAACCCTTTATAGGACAGGTCATACAAAGTGGCTAATAAAAAGGCCACCTAAAATAAGGGTCATAATTCATAGACTTTTAATCGTAGTCTGAACCTTATTGATATTTACGCATCAAGATAAAGCACACCGTCCAGTAAACTAACCATCAAACGCCGCTTACGCATGATAAAAAAGTTTCGCGCCCATTTTTGACCTGGCTAGTATACAAGCCACCGTGCACTCAACGAATTACATTTGAAGTAACCACGTGCAAGTGCAGTTTATCTCTGTGTGTTTTTATATCAAATTATTATTTTTACCGGTAAAAGTAAGTAATAATAATTTTTTTATTATATTTTGCTTCTATTTTACTCATAAATATAAAGATACAAATAAATAATAACTGTTTGTCGTGTAATCAAAATCTTGGTAGCGTGAAAAAAATACTAACCTAAAAATTACATACACCACTTTGACACGACTTTATTGTTATAAATATTTTCATAATCCGCTTGATACATACATGATTACAAAGGTTATTTTGTTGTATTTTGAATAGTTTAACCTAATTTATGGTGTAACGTTTGGTTTGGTTATTATTACATAGATAGTGAAAAATATTGTATGTTTTATTTACGTATTTTGACCTAAAGTAAGTGGCGTGGCGTATATAAAATGAAGCTCGTTACGTTATATATTTTGTTTATTGTTTTTTTTAGAATGTATCGTGGAAATCTGGACTTAGAGGCGCTAACTGAGGATGATTGGCAGGAATTGTTTGCCATAAATGACGACCAAGCGATGAATTCAGACGCTGGTGGTGATTCAGACGCTGATGATGTTCATAACGTGACGGTTACTACTGAAGGGAGTGGACCGAGTACTCGAAGTGTATCTTCATATCAAGATATTCAGACACATGAAGAGTTACCTACATATCATGAACCGACGCCTCAAGATGTGCCACCCATAGCAAATTTAGATTCAGCTGAGGACAACCAACGATTACTCACTAAATGGAGCAACAAACGATTCCGAACTCCTTCTGAATACAAAAATACTGTTTTCAACCAATACACAGTTATAAATGCTGAAGTTGACTTATCATCACCCCTGAATGTACTTTTTCTCTTTTTTACGACGGGCTTCTTCAATCTTATGGTTACAGAAAGAAATAAGTATGCCACTCAAAATGGCCAGTCTTTGAACCTTTGTGAAGATGAACTCAAGAAGTTCATAGGAGTTTTGATTATTATGGGTTTCCATAGCCTGCCTTCTATGAGGCTTTACTGGTCACAAGATCCCAATTTTCATGTTCACCGTATTAGCAGGGTAATGAGTATGCGCCGATTTCTAAAAATATTGAGATTTTTGCATGACAATGACAATGAGAATATGGTTTCAAGAGGACAGCCAGGATTTGATAGGCTTTTCAAGATACGCCCGCTGTTGAGACATTTTTCCGCGGTTTTTAGATCTGCTTTCAGTCCTCATAGACAACTATCAATCGATGAAAGCATGATAGCCTTCAAAGGTCGCTCTACACTCAAACAATACATGCCTCTCAAACCAATCAAACGTGGCTTCAAGGTGTGGGTTATTTGCTGTGCCGTTACTGGTTATATGCTTGGCTTTGAGATATATGAAGGAAAAAGTTTGACCGGTGGTAAAGAAGTAAGTCTTGGGGAGTCTGTTGTGATGAAGTTGGCCGTTATGTTTGAAGGTTTTGGCTACTGATTATTTTTTGACCGCTTTTTTACTGCATTACCTTTATTGGTGAAACTCTTGAAGAAAAAAATATTTGCTGTTGGTACTATTATACCATCGCGAAAACATTTCCCAACTGACAAGCTACCGCTGGATAAAACCATGGCCATGAGTGAGAGTGCATGCGCTATGACAAAATCTAATATATCTGTCACCAAATGGAGAGATCGCGGTAAAAAGGCTGTATGCGTCGCATCTAACATGCATAATCCTAATATGAAAGGTCATGTACGTCGCACTAATTCCCATGGTGAAAAAGAGCGCGTTTCTTGCCCTAAGTCTGTAATTGATTATAACAAATACATGGGGGGGGTTGACAAATTTGACCAGCACATGTCGTCATATAGTATTTCCTGGAAATCACGCCGATGGTGGATGAAGATTTGGTTTTACCTCATAGACGCTGCGATAGTAAATGCATACATTATATACAAGGATACATGGACAAAAGCTCACCCTGTAGGTAATAAGCCAATCACTCATTTGCAATTTAGAAGCAAACTAGCTGATGAATTGATCGGAAAAGTTGAACAATCATTGCCTATTTTTCAATCCCAAGAAGGAGGTGATCATAAATTGATAAGATCTGTAAAGAAAAATCCGCGCAGATGTCGATATTGCAGTACAACAGCTAAGCCAAAGAGAAGTGTTTACGATTGCATTAGCTGCAATGTCGCTTTGTGTGTAGAATGTTTTGTGCCATTTCATGAATCAGGAAAAGAGAAGAAATCAAAATAATCAGTTTTAAAATTTACAGTACCTACCTAACTAAATGCCCGAATAGTTATTGTTTATTTTATGGAAGAAGTTCCTAATTATTTTTTTCATATAATTAGTTTTAATAATAAAAAGAATTAATTTTTGGCTCGAAACCGACCAATATCAAAAAGAAAACCCCAGCTAATGAATCCAGCTAGAGCTCAAAAAATGAATAAGCCCATTGTGAAAAACCATTTTGAAGAAGTGAAGAAACTCTATGAAGAGCTAGACATTATTGCACATCCAGAACGCTTGTATAACATGGATGAAAAAGGGTGTCGCATTACGGTCCACAAACAAACTGTAGTTTTGGCTGAAAAAGGGAATACAAGAGTACATCTTGTTGCTCCGGAACACGCCGAGAAAGTTACAATAGCGATGTGCGTAAATGCGGTGGGTATTGCTATACCGCCCATGATTATTTTTAAGGGTATTAGGCACAGATCAGAATTAGCATCAAATTTGCCACCTGGAACAAAGGTAAGCATGGCACCCAAAGGCAGCATGACCAGTAGCTTATTCGTAGAGTTCATACAACATTTAGCACAACATAAAGTACCCGGTAAATGTCTGCTTATCTTTGATGGCGCAAAGTGTCATTTATCTTAAGAGTCTCTGGAAGAAGCAGATAAAAATAATATAGTACTATACTGCTTACCTTCGAACACCACGCACGAACTCCAACCTCTAGATAAATCAGTGAATCGGTCCTTCGAACATCACTGGGATGAAGAAGTTTTGAACTACCTGTGCAATTCTCAAGAGAGAACTTTAAACAAAGCTGCGTTTAACAAAATTTTCTCCCGAACATGGCCAAAGTGTATGACTCAAACCAATATAACGAATGGATTCAAAGCCACTGGTTTATACCCCTTTGATCCTGATGTCATACCCGAAGATGCTTATGCTCCTTCAATTGTAACTGAAAGACCTTTATCGGAAACATTACAACACCAGATCGACCAACCACTTATATCTGTTCAAGTCTCGCCCCCTGTGTCTGAATTTAAAAAAGTGTCAGAATTGTCGTCTCAGTCTCTGATAGATGAAAGGAGGTCAGCTCATGTTTCTAACGTTTCTTCAATTTTTCCATCAACTTCAAAAGAGAGGATAGTATCGACATCGCCAAAATTTTCAGCTGCAACAGCAAAAAGAAAACCCGTTCTTGTTTCTTACAGTTCTTCAACTGATGCTTCAGACTTAGAAGTAGATATTACGGTCAATGATCAGTGCCGCCCCATGCTGCTGAGTTCAGTACATCGTTTCAACGTCGCAAATACGAAACATGACCCTCAACCATCTCTGTACGATTATCCTCTTCCGAGTACGTCTGGCCTACAAGAAAATATCGTCTGTTCTAGCTCTGAATCTGATCTTGATTTGAATCTTAGTGAATCATTTATCAAAGATAACTACATGACTAAACTTCAAGTCTCGGATTTAAACACTTCTTCTTCGTCATTTGATGATGAACTAGAGCAGAAAAAAGAAATCACTCCGAAAAAACGATTAATACAAAACAAAAGCTCAATTAAAACAAAAGCTCAACTAAAGAGTCATAAGACTAGATCTTCGGATAATGACGAGCCGTTAATTAATCTAATAGAGGATGAAGAAGAATCGTTTCATGCTTTTTTGCCTACTCCAAACTACGCTACAATAAAGTCTTCACGTCCACGGCAAAAAGCTCTTAATTATAAGGGACAAAGAATAGTTAAAGATTTATTCAAGACTGAAGAAAAAAAGAATGAGATGACGCAAGCGACGAGTAAGAAAAAAGGAAAGTCTACAATTAAACGAGAGCAAAAAAATAAAACCAAAAATAAAAATGATTCCGTAAAACGGCTAAAAAGAACAGTACAACAAGAAAACAGTAAAAGATCGAAAATAGAGATGAAGAAAAGTGCAGAAGGTGGAGAAAAGGAATGGTACTGTCACGCATGTGGCGAGAATAGAATGGAAGACATGAGACAATGTCCCGAATGTCAAAAGTGGTATCACGAGAAGTGTATGGGTCTCACTAAAAACGATCTCAAATTTATATGCTCAGATTGTGATTAAAATATCCAAAAGTATTATCCTTTTTAGTTTCTAAGTTTGTTTCCGAAGTTAATTTTTATTTTGTTACAATTATTTTCGTTTTTTAATCTTAAGAATCGTTGATTTTAAACATTCCTGACTTCAAGACTGACTATGTACCATAATAAGTTTGTAATAAGTACAGTACTTAGTCTGTAGTGTCTATTATTTTATTATAATTAATATAAGAAAGTCATTGATAATTTTTAGTTTGGCCTTCTTAGGAACATTTTGGCCTTACAAAGAACGGACCCATAAGAAGGCCATTTGATGTACAAAAAAAAATGTTTTTAATTTCATTATAATACGCGTTGGCAAGTTATTTGATGTCAATTTAATACTCATTACTACTGTTTTTAAATAATTTCCATTAATATATTCTTAGTTATACGATGGTGTTCAAGTAATGTTCGTTGAGTTTTTTATAAATGATAAAAATATATTGAGCATTTAATGTTTTGCTGAAATGAAAGAGCTTATTATGTAGTTTTAGTAAAAGCGAATATATTAATTGTTACAACTCTATTTTTAAGTTGAACGACTGATGTATAATATTGGCCTTGTTTGGAGCCGTGTTCCTTGCAAGGCCATTTGGAAGAGCTTAACAAAACTTAAGTTTAATGAATACTGATTAAAGCTAGGTTAAAAAAAAGTGATTTATATGGTACACAATAAAACAAACTATTATTTGATAATTTGTTTTTTTCATTTATCCAGTTAATAAACGAATAAAAAGCGTTTACTCGTTAGAGTGGCCTTCCATGGTCCACCCACCTTAGTATAATGCTACGGCACTATAAGTTATCGCAATGCATTATAATATATAGTGCCTTCAATGTAAGTATTTTAAGCGGTGCACTATAAGTTTTCATGCTTAGGGCAATACGCTATGATTCCTTGCACTATCTTTTATAATGCGAGCTGCATCTGAGCTTGCGACGTCGCTCAATTGATGACGTCATCGTGGAATCATAATTTTATGTGGACAGGCCGTAGCATAACTTTATGTGCAATGCACGAATGGTCAAAAAGTAGTGCCTGCACATAAGTTTAGAGTGCCTCATTTTTCTCAGTATATGTGTGCGTTGCTCGAGCGCGCTTCTCGAGCGCGCTTCTCGAGCGCGCTTGTATGTAGATTCATTTATGTACTATTTATTTTGTGGTATAACTATGAAGTTCGCAACATTGAACTGTCAATCGATCAAAAGTAGTGTTGATCACATTCTCCCTCAAGAGCTTCCATTCCTTGATACCATAGATAGTGAGTTCTCAAGTCACGGTACATCGGCCTTTGATAGGTCCGCTGTTATTCTGAGAGGAAGACCTTATGGAGAGGTGGCCATTCTATGAAGGAGCGCATTATTTGATCATATTGAGCATATTGACCTTAATGATCCGAGGCTGTGCGCCGTAAAGACGATAGTTAACGGTAACTTTCACATTTACTACTCTGTTTACATGCCGCAGAATAGCGTAGAAAATTTAACTGACTTTTCTAATTATCTTGGGATTATTCAATTTATTATTGAAAATAATAATGTCAATGTTTCTTTTGCATGAGGCGATTATAATGCAAACATAATTAAAAACACGCTTTTTAATGATGAATTATGTAAATTTCGTTATGATAATGACTTGTTTTATGCAGACTACGAGCTGCTGAAACATAAAGTGGATGTTTTTACGTATGTTAGCTGTGCTCGTGGCACAAAAAGCTGGCTTGATCACTGCGTCACTACACGGTTAGCCGGGTCTATGATAGATAACATGCTCGCTGCCAGTAACCCGTGACGGAAACTCTCTGAAATTTGTTGCTAGCTTTAATAGCCCTGGGCACTGGGTAACGAGCGACATGCGGGATGATCTCGACCTGGACCGGGAGAGACGAGTTATGGCCGTCAGGCAGGGCCAACATGATAGGGCGAAAGTTGTCTAAATGCTCGCGTGACTTAAACTTGTTCTATTTAGGACGTACTGCCAAACGATGTTACGCCTCAGCTCTGGTGCAGTTATAACTTATAAGGTAGAGAGTTATCGCAGTGTAAAGGTGCAATATAACGACGCTTACCACGTTTTATTTAATATGGTGTATTAAACGCTTAATTTAAATCTAATTTAATATAATTTATTTTGATATGGTTATGGACGCTTGCGCCTGAGATAAAGATTATTATTATTATTATAATACATTGCTTCTGGCTCCACACTACGATACCTTGTGCCAGAAACCATGGGAACCAGAAACACCGACGTCACTTTATAAACTTCCAAGACCTGGAGATTCTTTTTCGTACCCAGCCGGGATTCGAACCTAGCACCTCTCGATTTGGAGGCAGAGACGCGAACCGCAACGCCACGTAAGCAGTCATATTATAGGAACAGCTTGGCAATTTAATGAAGAAATAAAAGGCATGGAAACATGTGTTTTTTTAATAAAATAAATGACTCATGTAATAATAATAATATTTTTTTCATGTTACAAAACCCATATCATTATATATATATATTCAATCGTCCCTAGACTGCCGCACCTCCGGCCACTCCGGCAGAAACTTGTCAAGCTCATCCCACTATCTCCGTTCAGGCTTGCCCCTGCGCCGGTAGCCGTCTTGTGCCACCCATTCAGGGGCGATTTTCGCCCATCTGTCTGGGTGCATACGTCTGACTTGGCCGGCCCAGTTCCACTTCAGCTTGAAGGTATGTACACCCACATCAGCGATGCCGGTTAAGGAACGCAGTGTGGTATTCATTACGCGGTCTGGCCTGCGAACACTTAGAATGCTGCGTTCTATTGCTCGCTGGCAAAACTTGAGTTCGCTCAAAGACCATATCTGAGCGCCTAGTAAGTTAGAATAGGCAAGATACACACGTCGATGAGTTTGCGCTTGAGGGTCAGCGGAAGGTTTCCTTTTATTAGTTTCTTCATGGACCAGAAGCTTTTCCAGGCGTTAGAAATACGTCTTTCGATTTCCTGTTTTGTGAAGGAGGCTATCTGGCCCAAGTAAATATATCGACGTAATGTGTTTCCTGCCCGTCTACCTCCAGCCTACGATTTTCGCTGTTAGTAATGACCTGAGTTTTTGAACGAATCATCTTGAGTCCAACCTCAAGGCTTGCATTGCTGAGTTCGTGTAACATACGCTGGAATTTGACTGCAGATGGGACCAACAGGACAATATCGTCAGCGAAGCGAAGGTTCGCGAGTCTCCTGCCACCGACAATTATGCCTCTGTCTGCCCATGGGACCACCAGCTTCTTGAATACTCCTTCGAGGGTGCAGGTAAAAAGTTTCGGAGACAGCAGGTCTCCCTTTTTACTAAAGATACATACATAATTTAATAAATAAACACAAAAATATTATCCCGCCTCGCTAGGGATTTGCTACTTCGGTCTCGCTTCCCTGTAGCAAGGGTCACACTCAAACTCAAATTATTTATTGTAAGCAGGAAAAAATTATGCACTTTTACAAATCGAACACTTATACTTGCATGGAGAAAAATAATAAATACATCAAATATGATCAACTAAACTAATAAGTCACTGATTATGGTTTGAGTTTGAAAAAATAAATTTTCCTTTCAAGGGGTGATTTATGGCTAAATCTCCACATGTGTACATATGGGTAAACGTCAGGCCAATAATCTTCAACAGCGGCACGTCGTCCTGAGGTCCACCGGCATCCGAAGTTTGAAGGACAGAAAGCCGTTGGGTCTTTCTGTCACCAAAACCTCTATCTGTACTTTCGAGTCTTTGAGACCAGACGGCGGATTTTTTTTCAACCTTTCCATGATCTGATGTTCAACGTCCTCGCAGGTCGTTTTCATGGGAGCGGCAACTTCGAGGCTGCCCCCATCGGCGGAGGCGGTGCTACGCTGATTGCGGCTGCGTCTGGAGCGACGCGCGTATTATAACAAGTAGTATAGCTGTATATCGTACATTAAACCGAACAGATGACCGTAGTGATATTTGAGCTATCATCTTATACAAGGTTTGTCGTTGCTCGTTGGCATCGTCAATGGATCAATGTGGTGTACATTTTTCATTGTAGATTTAGACCGTGGGGAAGATAAGTTCCTACACAGGTTCTAAAAAATGGCGGCAACTTTCCGTCCGCTTCACCCATTTTATTATAATCCGAGAGACTCTCGCTTCGTATTATTCGTATTCGTATTATATTCGTATCCTTATATTATAGGTCTAGCAATACTCAAAAAACTGCTTCACCTAAGCAACCTCTTTGGACGTAGGCTCCTGTCTATTGTAAAGAAATCCTCTTCTCCACATGATTTTCTTTGATTCTTTGATTTGATTCTTTACAAATAATGTAACAGTGTAGGTATACTTTTGTTTACTCTTATCAGACAGATGTGTTTCAATGGGTTATTATGAACCTCTTTCTGAACAACTTTGACTTTATAACCAATTTGATCAATTGTAATCTTATCGGATAGCTAACCAATTATTTTCTACATGCACCTAGTTCCACTACTCACTACACCAGTGTGGTACTAAATGTAACGTGTAGTTTTGCTTCTAAATGATGCAGTTTCTCTTGAATGGAGCTAAAAGACTCCCTTTGAGCTCGTGGCGTGCTTATCTCCCGTGCGGCTCAAAACTACCGGTGTATTAGGCAAAACTTTTTTCGTTTTTAGGGTTCCTTATAATTAAAGCTCCCTGTCATGAAAAGTAGAGTTTTGAATAATTGACACAGTTATGCCTTTGCAACCCCGTATGGGAAAAGGCGTGACGCTTACACATGCCGAACTATGGTCCTCGTGCTGCTCATCGCTCTGCTGCTTTTACCATCTCTGGCGGACTCTTGCCACACACTGCTGTAACCGCGCAATCAATCGCATCAATCAACCGATGTGGCTGCTGGCCCATATTGCCGATTCTTTGACTTTGTAGCGGTGGTCATGACGATGAGCTTGACTTGCGGCATGACGAGTAACGAGGCCACAATAAGTGTCTGCCGCCTTTCCTCGTTACTTCCCATGCCATTAGGCGATTGTGTGGCAGAGGGGTATGGTTTGTTTTGGTTTTATAAATTGTGACAAAAGGATGTTGTGGAAACCAGACATTTAAGCGAATATCGTAGCAAGTGGAGATCTTTAGTCTCTCTCTACCCCTCTGCTGGTATAGTCGCGAGTGTCTACATTCTACCTCTAGTATCGCACGCGTATAAATAAATAAATTTAACAACGCCTTTTCCATGGGTGGTGAGGAGGCAGAAATTCGAAGTAATTCGACTCTTACACGTTTAGCTAGTAATTCGTGCCGATTTGTCGGAAGGCCAGAAAATCGACAAAAACGACTCACGTAATTAATGGATGCCCATTTCCTTACATGTTGTTAAATTACCGATCGATAGAATACCAAAAGAAATCCAAATGTTACTGGTAATTTATAGGTAAATCGAACTTTAAAATATTACCCGTGCGAATATTTTACTAAGTATCCTAAGTATCTAGGTTTATAATTTTCATATTTGAATGTCATTATACCGTCATGTAACAAACACACTAACTTGCAGGAAGCTACGGAACTTTCGGCCGAAAGTTGTATCCATGCGTCCATGTTGTTTTTAGGGTTCCGTACCCAACGGGTAAGAACGGAACCCTATTACTAAGACTTCGCTGTCCGTCCGTCCGTCCGTCCGTCCGTCCGTCCGTCTGTCACCAGGCTGTATCTCAAGAAACTAGCTAGCTAGAGAGTTGAAATTTTCACAGATTATGTATTTCTGTTGCCGCTATAACAAAAAATAATAAAAAACAGGATAAAATAAATATTTAAGGGGGCTCCCATACAACAATACCACATACAAACTTATGGATGCACCTGGTTACGTACATGGAGTGTGAAAGTAACCGCACCAATAACTTTGTAAACAATATTTTGCTGTGTAAAATCCAAACTATTCACTCCACACCATCGCTTCCATTGAACGGTGGTACGGAACCCTTCGTGCGCGATTTAGACTCGCACTTGACCGGTTTTTTTCTCGTTTTTGTCAGAGCTGCTCATTTTCGGAAGCAGAGGACCAACTCCCGCGGATGGCTCGGAGTTTGTGCCACAGAATACTGCGGCAATTTCCCGTATATTTTTTGTTTTGTATGGCTTCTTTTCCACTTTTACAGTCGCTATCTGAATCTGTAGTTGATTCTGTTTATTAAACACAGTAGCCGTCTTATGTATGTCTGACATCTAGAAATCTCGATCGCTTTTGAAAAATTTACCGATAATTTCCCACGAGCTGTCTTTTATTGCGACTTTTGAGTTACATGATAAGGCTACTGATTTGTCGACGCGACCAACACAACTAGGCGCACAGGACTGCGGTTTCGGTGCTTGTACCCCTCCTACAACCTACATTACATTGCTGTACGTACTGTACCTACAAGTCTATCTATATGTACTATATGTATAGTATGAATCACAGAAATATTATAAGATACATATGAATAACACTTCCGGTGTTCCCTCCGTTATTCCATTGAACGCTTAGCTGTCATGCGCCTAGTTGTGTTGGTCGCGTAGTAGCAGGTACATGATAATGCTTCCGATTTGTCCATTTTTTCAATTGCGTTTGCGATTGCTATCAGAAATACATACAAGGCTACAGAACACGATTATTTGTCTGAGCTGTCTTTTATTGCGACATTTCTTGTCACACACACATATAAATTTTTGAATTTGGAATTTGATTGCAGTGGCAACTGTCTTACTTGCGATTTGATTCATTCAGATCCGTCAAAAAACAATCTCAACCGCAATCAAAATATGCTCTATTCAAAGTCAAACTTCTGTTTTACTGTAGATATTTACAAATATACTTATCTGATGCAATTTGTTGCCTGTTCTCTATCCATATATGGGCCATTTCGGGAGAAGAAGTGCATAGAAACTCCCACAGATTGTTTAACATATTAGAGCTCTTTTAAAATATGGTTTTATTTCAATAGTACAAAACGTATTATTTATATTTTATTATTGATATTATGCAGGATGTTAACCTGATCGAGTTCTGTATTGAGTTAGTTAGATTAACACCTTCGAGCAACGCGGTCTTGTAATCGCAATGCACCATAAATATGTAATCGTGATGCACCATACATATGTGATCGTAATGCACCATACACATATAATGCACCATACATATGTAATGCACCATACATTTTTATTGCACCATACATGTGTAATGCACCATCCATATGTAATGCACCATACATATGTAATGCACCATACAAATGTAATGCACACACATATGTAATGCACCACACATATGTAATGCACCGTACATATGTAATCGTAATGCACCATACATATGTAATGCACCATACATATGTAATGCACCATACATGTAATGCACCATACATGTAATGCACCATACATATGTAATGCACCATACATATGTAATGCACCATACATATGTAATGCACCATACATATGTAATGCACACACATATGTAATGCACCATACATATGTAATGCACCATACATATGTAATGCACACACATATGTAATGCACCATACATATGTAATGCACACACATATGTAATGCACCACACATATGTAATGTACCGTACATATGTAATCGTAATGCACCATACATATGTAATGCACCATACATATGTAATGCACCATACATATGTAATGCACCATACATATGTAATGCACCATACATATGTAATGCACACACATATGTAATGCACCATACATATGTAATGCACACACATATGTAATGCACCATACATATGTAATGCACCGTACATATGTAATCGTAATGCACCATACATATGTAATGCACTATACATATGTAATGCACCATACATGTGTAATGCACCATCCATATGTAATCGTAATGCACCATACATATGTAATGCACCATACATATGTAATGCACCATACATTTCTAATGCACCATACATATGTAATGCACCATACATATGTAATGCACCATAAATATGTAAACATCATCTCTGTTGATCTAATACACGATTATTTTGCACGAGCTGTCATGCAAAGCGATTGAGATTGGTAAAATTGGTCAATTTAAAAGCGATTGGGATAGGTGTCGGTGACACAACATCCAGGTCCACTTACACTTTTGGACTTTTTACTGTAGTTGTTTATAGAGGGACGACCAGCCAAGTTATGGTGACTTGCATGACTAATGATTACATGTGCCATTCAGTATAATATTATATACGTTAAGAGAACAAATGCCCATTTGGGACACCATATCCCATAGAACACATTCCAATTGTACTACCATTAGTGGCGATGGTTCTAAAATTCTAGACGTAAAATTCTAGAAGCAACGACATTATATAATCTATGTAACAACATTTTCGACTGCAGAGACCTCACTAGTCAAATAAACTTATTGGATTTGATTTGATTTGATTTAGTAGATTGTGTTATTTGGTGCCTCGATCATTCCAAAGGCGCGATGTGCGTGACCGGAAACTATTCGCAACTACACGATGTAAAACAAATGCAGGACTTCGCGGGCCTTTGCGAAGACTGGTAGATAACTTCAACACACACTTTGAGACGGTAGACATATTAGTACATATACAAATTCAAACGACAGGCCCGGGATATAGTATCTGAGCTTCAGGACCTAACGTTTGGTCAGGATCGGGATCGGTTGTAGTTTCCGTTTCTGTTTTTGAGTTTCTGTTAGGTTTAGTTTTCTGTTCTTTTTTTCTTTCTCTTCTTTTATAACAACATAAGTTCTATAGGTTTAAAATGTAAGTATGTCACCTTTTATATGTCACCGTCAAGATTGTCAAAACCGTTGTTGATAAACTAACGTTTTTTTCCTCGCTAGTTGGTCAACTATCGACAGATACGTGGGGCGCACTGTAAGTTTCCGGAATGAATATGAAAAAATACTATTAAAGGTACAAAATTAATTTATTGTTTTTCAAAATAATCTCCCTTGGCGTCTATGCACTTTTTCATTCGATGAAACCAGTTTTGAAAACTTTTGTGCCACTCCTCTGTGGTGACCTCTGAAACGTGTTTTTCATACTCCTCGACAGCCTCTTCTGGTGATGAAAATCGTTGACCGCGTAATTGATTCTTAATTTTTGGGAACAGAAAAAAGTCACAAGGTGCCAGGTCGGGACTGTATGCAGGATGACTCATGAGTTCTACATTTTTCGCCTTCAAAAAGTCGTTTGTCTGTCTGGCCGTGTGAGAACTAGCATTGTCGTGGTGCAGGATGATACGGCGTTTACGGTTATTTTTACGGAGTTCGTCAATAACCTCCGGCAAACAAATGGTCGTGTACCAGTCACTATTCACTGTACGACGATTCTCTAAAGCAACAGTAGCCACGTGTCCAGTTTTATTAAAAAAAGAAGCAATCATCCGCTTAGATGCACTTTTCACGCGCGCCACTTTGGTTGGTTTCGGCTCATCTTGAAAGACCCATACGCTCGATTGCTGCTTTGTTTTGGGATCGTAGCAATAAATCCATGTTTCGTCACCTGTTACTATGTCCCACACCAAATTTGACGCACCTTCGTTGAATCTGGTAAGCATGGCACTGCACCAAGTGATGCGGTCCGTTTTTTGAGCCTCAAAAATCAAAATCAAAATCAAAATCAAAAATCATTTATTTCCATAGGATGTTGTTACATCACTTAGATCCGTCATTACATTTTTTTGGGTGAGTTCACTAACCCAATGGCGGAATCTGTGGAGAAGAGCTCACCGAAGAAACTCCACAGTCGTCGCATCTTTTGCGTTTCCTTTTTTAAATAAAATATTGTCAAATTACAAAATGAATGCTAATTATATATCGAAACAGCCTGTTACTCAAACAATCTATTCCCATGGACATCTGTCCTCTAAGTAATCAGATATCCTGTAGTAACCTTTTTTATACAATTTCTGTTTTATTATTATTTTAAACTTGTCTAAAGGTAAGTTTTTAATATCAGTAGGGACCTTATTGTAATAGCGTATACAATTGCCTTTAAAAGAATTACTAATTTTATGTAGTCGGCTTACATAAGCAACCAACTTGTCTTTATTTCTAGTATTAAAATTGTGTATATCACTGTACTTCTGAAAATTAGTTATATTTCTTTTTACATACACAAGATTGTCATAGATATATTGAGACACAAATGTCAGAATATTGATTTCTTTAAACTTTTCCCTCAGTGACACTCTAGGCCCTAATCTATAAATTGCACGAACAGCCCGTTTCTGCAGAATAAATATACTATTAGCATTCGCAGCGTGACCCCACAATAAAATACCATAGGTCATTAGACTATGAAAGTAACTAAAGTAGACTAGTCTAGCGGTGTCTACGTCGGTAAGAGCTCTAATTTTTTTAACTGCGAACGCTGCCGAACTCAGTCTGTTCGACAATTTATTTATATGAGGATCCCATTGTAGTTTGGCGTCTAAAGTAATGCCCAAAAAGACAGTCGACTGCACAAGGTCCAATCTCTGTCCTTTTATAAATATGTCTGTAGTTACCGGGTTCACATTGGGTAACACGAATTTAATACATTTAGTTTTCTTTTCATTAAGTAATAAATTGTTAACAGTAAACCAGTTCACTATACTAGATATAGCATTGTTTACCTCGTCATAATTTGATTGCTGTCTTTTAACTTTAAATATCAAAGAAGTATCATCGGCAAACAATACTAACCCATGTTTTGCTTTAACAAGGTAAGGTAAATCATTAATATATACTAAAAACAAGAAAGGACCAAGAATTGAAGGTCGGTCAAGTTGTGTGGGATCCACCGCGAGCACAGCTTTCTCACACCCAAATGTTTGTGTAGGATTAATTGTATTTGACTCATGCCTATTTCTAAGGATGCGCGAATTTCATGGTAGGTCACATGCCTGTCTGTTTCAATCATACGGCGCACAGCATCGATGTTTTTGTTGGTCACAGCGGTGGACGGCCGACCATCGCGAGATTCGTCACTGAGATTGATACGACCACGCTTGAATTCTGCAAACCAGCTATAAACAGTTGTCTTGCATGGTGCTTCATTGCCAAAGCTGTTTCAAGCCGAGCGATGCTCTGTTGAGCTGTCAAATTACACTTAAAATCGTAGAAAATCATACTACGAAAATTTTCCCGAGTTAAATCCATGTTGATGCAGACACACAATTTTTTAAATGGCGCCACAAGGTAAAAACAAAAGGCAGTCAGATGAAACAAACTGCATTCTACAGCCAAAGAGTTCTATTTTCAAATGTTGCAATAAATTTTTAAATATTGTTTATGTAAGTGGCCAGTTCCGGAAACTTACAGTGGGCCCTATGTAGTAAACTGTAGCGTACTGCTTACTGCATGACGCGTTAAAACTGTTAAATAGTAAACTGGTTTAAACTTGAATTGTAAAGGAAATACCAGGCAAACACTGCGGCAGCTTAGGTGAAGACTAGGGGCGAGCGCAGCGGAGCCCTCGAATAGTATTCGTGTTAGGTTGACATGTAAAACCAAACGAAACCTAAAAAATTCTAAGTTCTATCGGTCTGGTTTACCATCTGCCGATAGTTGATCAGCTAACGCGTTAGTTTATCAACTAACGGTTTTGACTATCTTACTTAGGGCCGATTTATGAATTGAGAAATTCACTAAGTTTAAACTTAAGAATCGTTCTGTCACGTTATTTTTTGCGACATCTGCACAGACAGAGCGATACTTAAGTATTTGATTAATGACTTTGACTTGACTCTAAATTCAGAAATCGGAGGTATAATCGTCCAAATTCAGTGTCGATAAGAGTGTCTTCAGACAGGAATTACCATTGAACAATTAGGATTATCAAAAGACCCGGCCGGGTGCGAGTCGGACTCGGCAACCGAGGATGGTTTCATTTTCATTTCATTTCATTTCATTTCATTCGTTGATTTGCTATTTCACACAAATGAGGGTTCCGCACATTTTTTTATAATGAGACTACTATGCGGTGATAGTTTATTTAGATAGTAGTTTAATATGGATAAATAAATTAAAACTTAAAAAAAGAGAAAAATGCTGTTTTTTTTTTCAATTCACTTCATTTTCTGTGACTTGCTACTGCAGCAAGAAATGAAATGAACTGCACTACGGTAGCTAAATTTGAACATTTCAGCTGATTTTATCAGAGAATTTTTAAACTTCGCTTTTTCGCTTTCGAAGATTGAAGATAATTTCAAAGAAGCCGGTTTTATTCAATTTGACTCTTGCTTGCGAATGCAGCTGAAAGGATTTAATATAGTTTTTTAGGGTTCCGTACCCGAAGGGTGCCAAACGGGACCCAATTACTAAGCCTGCGCTGTCCGTCCGTCCGTCCGTCTGTCACCAGGTTGAATCTCATGAACCGTGATAGTTAGACAGATGAGAGATGGAGAGTGGAAGTAGCTGTACCAATAACTTTGTAAACAACATTTTGCTATGTAAAATCAAAACTATTCACTCCATCGAAGTATCCAAACTATTGTTTGCTGGTACGGAACCCTTCGTGCGCGAGTTAGACTCGCACTTAACCTTTTTTATCATCACGCTATGCTATTTTTGATGATCAGATGCGAATAGGCACTCAACAAGTCACACAGAAACATCTGCACAAACCCCACTCCGTATGCAAATAGGGTGAAACCAAATTGGTGTTACTACTATTACGTGTTATACATAAGGCTTATTTTTAAACGATTACCAAAACGCACCTATTTTCCTACCAATAAATTCGAAATGACTGCCAGAATGGATAAATGTCCACCAAATTGTGTTTGGATAAATGATCACCAAACTTCTTTTTATGTTTTGTGTAATTAAGTTTATGTTTCAAGAATTTTTAGTTGTTCTTACATGTTCAACCTAACACGAAGGATAAAGGGGGCTTCGCTTCGCTCACCCTCTTTACCCTTCACCTAAGCTACCGCAGTATTTTTTCCTGATATTTTTTGCAACTTTTGGTGGACATTTATCCATTTTGGGTAGGAAAAAAATATTTTTGTGATCATTATATTTGTTGCCTATACATAAGGCTATACGAATAATATTGATGGAACACAAACTAGTTTTGGGACTCCCTGAGTACCAGAATATACCACAGAAAAGAGTTTTCTGTGTGAAACTTGCCAAAAGAAATACAGAATTCGTTCGACGTTTCTCATCGTTCTCGCGCCCTTTCATCTATTATGTTGTTTTAAAAGCCTGTCGGAACATCCATACATGTAGTCACTGAGAGGTTAAACTGCCTGTTACAAAGTGGCTAGCAACCATGGATTATCATACATGTAGTCACTGAGAGGTTAAACTGCCTGTTACAAAGTGGCTAGCAACCATGGATTATCATAAAGTGGCTAGCAACTAGTTACAAAGTGGCTAGCAACCATGGATTATCATAAAGTGGCTAGCAACTAGTTACAAAGTGGCTAGCAACCATGGATTATCATAAAGTGGCTAGCAACTAGTTACAAAGTGGCTAGCAACCATGGATTATCATAAAACAAATTCGTTATTGCATAGCTATGTGTGAATTTAATAAAAAATATATAATTTATTTTGTGCAAAAGTTACGACACAGTTATTATTGTTATTGTCTGAATCCCACTATACAGGTTCGCCTAGTGTGGGATTCGCAGAAATTGTCAAATGTTTTTATTGTATTGGAAATAAATAAATACTTACTTTACTTACTTACTTACTAAAAATTACTCATAGTTCATACTTCATAATTGCACACAAATAACTAAAATAACAAGATATACATTAAAATAGTGTACAAAGGCGAGTTTATCTCTATTAAGAGATTTCTTCCAGCAAACCATATCAGGACGAGAAAAGTTAATCGCTGAACACGGGTAGACCTATGTGTACAACATTACTCCTGTTGAAGACTAGTTTTTTTTTCATGGGATTTGACGATTGTTTTGAGCTTGAATTATGTTTAATTTGTAGTAGCACGGAATGTGTATTTATTGTAATTCGATTTATGTATCCCAAAGTGTCTTTTCTGTCCTGAAACAGTTTTACAAGTTAGGGACAGTTAATCACCTCAACAATATACAATACACATCCCTGTTCGAACCAGTAACACCTCGAACACCAGTGTAGTTACTACAACGTGGACACATTATCTGTGCAGCTCACTAAGGATGCATTTAAACCTTATAGCGCCTTAAGGCGATACCTCGTTCGTGCAAAGGTTCCCGTTACTCCAGGCGGAAAGACCCGCAATGTGACAGGGACGCAATCGGGAAAAAATGTCATAACGTAGCGCTAAACAACAGAAAAATTGTTTAAAAATAAACTACGCTATTTTATTAAAAAGTTTTTTAAGGAGCGTTTACGAATACATAATATCTACATTTTGAACGCAGTTCCACAAACAAATTAGTAAGGATGTCAGAATTACAGGAAAAAATTAAACAATTTAGGGGTATTTTAGTAATTAAATTCTATCAAGAAAATTTCATCCAATCGCGTTTTCCTTTAGTGAGAATCTTAATCAAATACTCAATAAACGGTAACACAAAAATCAAATCTGTAGATGAATTCATGGTGGAGTAAATGGATTCGACAAAAACGCCATTTTTTTTTCGTATCACCTTAATGACGTCACGTGTCCATGTGCACAGATATTGTCGCACTGTTGTAGGTATAATCAACCCTTACGAGGCGCTAAGTCTAAATTGGCTCCAGTTAGCTGGATTAAGTCCTGAGAGCAAGGTGCAATGTCTACGTACTCACAATTAATGGTAGCAACTGCAACTGAGTCGAGGGGAGTAATCAATTTCCTGGCGACTCGGAGTTTTCTGTTCCGTTGTGTTGCAAAATAAAATGGTTCTCTAGGACTCCTTGCTGGGAGAAATGTAACACGTATTAATGTGACGACCCGAATGGCCGAGTCTGCCTGCCTACGAAGTCAAGGGTCCCGGGTTCGAGCCCCGGTGGGGGCAAAATTTGTTTGATGAGAACGGATGTCATGATTGTTTATCTATCTAAGTATAATATTTATCTATATAAGTATGTGTATCGTTGTCTAGTACCCAAGATACAGGGAATCCTAGTTTGGGGCTAGATCAATGCGTGTAAATAGTGTCCAAGGTATTATTATAGTATTATACAGTCTGCACGAAAGATGACTTTGAATTTAGGCGTTGTGCCAATTTAGGTGACTTGATGTAGGGTCCATATTGGCTCAACTAAAGTCTAACTTCCGAAAATGGTCTTAATAACGATTTGTACTCCGAATGATCACTCTTCCGAAAATTTTGGTTCCTAATTTTTTCGTTCATACAATTTCTAGTACTACCGACGAAGATCATTACACTCTGGTTTCCGATTTTTTTTATTACCAATATTACTACTAAACTGATCTAAACTCCTAAGTGTTTTTTACCATAATGTTGTCATTCATAAACATGTTTTTAAAGCATAAGCAATACTGACCTAACAGAACCATTTGACTTTTGGTTGGTATGTTTAGTTCCAAAGTAGTGTTTTTTGTAGTTTTTACATGTTCTAACCGAACCTAACCTACCTATTGTCCAGATGTTGATTTCGGTAGCAACACTGACCTAACAGGACCATAATTTGACTTTTGGTTGGTATGTTTAGTTCCAAAGTAGTATTTTTTATAGTAGTTTTTTGTTGTTTTTACATGTTCTAACCTAACCTAACCTACCTACTGCCCAGATGTCGGTTTCGGTAGCGTCACTGACCTAATAGTATCCTATTCTGACTTATAGGTAGGAAGGTTTCGTTCTGAAAACAGTGTTTTTTCTAGTTTTTACATGTTCTAACCTAACCTAACCTACCTACTGCCCAGATGTCGATTTCGGTAGCGACATTGACCTAATTAATTGCAATTATCTTTCATCTGCAAATTTTAGAATAAAAACAATTCTACATAACAAATATATGATTTCGAATAATAGTGTAAAAAACAGTTATTTTGAGAAAATATAGGAAAACAAATAGTAGTACAATAGATGTTTATTGTTACCGACATTATGAAGTTGAATGATTCGGAATTAATAACATTAGGAACAGAGTAGTTATTAATAGTGATTGTTAGGATGAAAAATTGTAGTAACAAAATTTTCGGAGTAACAATAATCGAGGTAGAAATTTTAGGTCAACTTTGGCGCACCCCTTGATGTAACATCGTTCGGCAAAGGCCACATGTGCACGGCGTGTTCTACCCAACCATAATTAAAGGATTGTGTAACCAAAAGGACAAACCGTGCAAACGTGGCCATTGCTGATCGATGTCACGTCACGTTATCTAAGTGGGCACGTCGTCGCCTCAGAGCTGCACATTGATTCGATAAACCTTTAAAAAATGAGAAATGTAGTTACTTATGCTAGTACCAGCAACTCGTATTCCTCAATCTCTCTCTACCCCTCGTCTGGAAAAAAGGACTGTATAAAACGGTCGGATTATCTGTGCAACTCGCTGGAATTCAATGCAACTTCAGAGCGCCGTAATGACGTCACGGATCCAAGTCTCTACACTTTGGTACAATATTTATTATTCAAAATTCAAAAGAAATAAATCAAAATTAGTTTATTCGGGTCAGGTTACAAGAACACAAGTCTTAGGACTCTCCCCTTAAGTTTAAACAAACCTGTGTAGTAGGGTGGTCCTTATTTCTAAGAAAATTACTTTATTTCTTTGATTTCGCGGAGCACCACATAATTTGATTATATACCATAAGAAACTATTTCAGTATCTAAAAAAAAATGACATTTCGGGGCGCAACCACGGCTTAAATTTTAAATAAAATGAAATCTTCTTATTTTTGTTATCTTTAATGCTTCTGAACGTTTTTTCTGTTTTTTTTTTCTTTTTTTAGATTCTGCCTTATGTTTTTAAATTAATTGGTTTACTAGATTTTTCCCACCATTTCATAACTTCGCTTGCTTTTCTTTGCTTTTCTACTTTTCTTTTCTACATTTTTGTAGTAAAAAAATAAACGCAATACTTCACCAAAGGATAAAAAAAATGACAGCTGGTAGCGACCTCTAAATCTTAACAATAAAAAACATATTTAGATAAATATAATCAAATGACGAAGTGCCCCGGGGATAAATCAAAAGTCGAAAAAAAAGAACTATGTAAGGAGAGACCGCTCATAACATTAGCAGAGCCGAGAGCACGAATATTCGACTGATCGAAAAAATAATCGAGATCAGATGAAATTAGCCATTATATCAATGCACATAAGTCACTGGCAGTTCAATTCGCACAATTTCCCGATGCTGCGATGATTATGACTATGTTTGACGACGAAGGAGTTTCTTGAGTGTTGCTAGATCTAAAATTGTAGGTTGGATGTTGCACGTTTTCGATCTTTGACGCCGCCAACGACAATCCTCACAAATGGGAGGAGTAATTCTGATCAGAGAATCAGTAGTTCAGAAGAGAATTAAATAGTTCCCGGAACTGGCTAAGCGTGGGATCGTGACTGAGTTACACAGCAGCTTACTGCGAGGTGGTACAGTGGAGCAAGGGCTAATATTTACGCATTCACTGAAGTCTGTCTTAAGGTCTGTCTGTAGCGCAAATAACTGTCAATAACTGTAAATTCTACTCTGCTAAGTCTAGAATTGATAGACATAAGAGACAGGGATTTAGTAAGATCAGGGTATGAGCTTGCAGCCTGTCACCTATAGGGATTAATTTTCCTGTCCTACCCAAGTTCTGTTGAGCATGGCTATAGGATAACATTTGTTGATAAACTTTTTTAGGAATTAATTTAATACAGCATATCCAAAAGAAATCTATGATGTAAAATAGTAATATTGTCATTTTACGGGCTTTTTTCTATAAAATAATTTAGAGTGATCAAAATGCAAAGGGAAGCAAAGAGATTAATACAAAAAGCACATGAATACTTAGTGTGCCACCAGATGAGATTCTAATCTAGCGGCCACCCAGCCTTATAGCCGTCAGTCTCGGAATGAACTCCGCCGAGTAACGGAAAGTTAACTCATTTCCGTGAAAAACTCCTTTGCACCGGCGGCGGAGAGTCACGTCCTCACCGCCCGCCCTACGCCCGCCCTACGGAATATTAGCTACACTTCCCAGCCTTAATTGCGTCCACAAATATTTATGTTTTGTGCTAATATATCATTTATGCTTGTCTTGGCTTATTTGGCTTTTGTTACGAGCGTCGTCGCGTCATGTAAAGAAGAAAGCTAACAATACACCATACATGAGTATGTTTAACTCATATTAATATATGAATTAAACTTCTTAGATCTTAATAGCAAGGAAATTTGTTCAGAAAGCCTTCCTTTAATTTTATGTTGCAAATCATTTGGAGAGCTCTGTGATTTTTTTTTGGCTTATCTAATACTCTATTAATGTTTGGGGTAAATCTACCAACTAGTAGTTCACTACATACTTTAAGAGAAAGTAGTAGTGGCTACTCTAATAATACGTATCTTAATAATAATTAATCTCCTGTTTTTTTAGTTCAGTGGACTAATTTAAACACGCATAAACGTTGAAGTTTAAACTTGTAATCAGAATAGACACTATTTGGAGATCGTTAAACAGAAAGCGACCGTCGCCAAAAAATTAGTTTTGAGATACAGCGATTTCAATGTTTTTCGTTTGCATAAAATGAACGGGGTCGGAAGTTAAATATGTTTAAAATGTATAAAAAAGTTCACTACACTAGCTATAATCTAGAAGCACTTTGATTTATTCTGGTCCACTGAAGATGGAAGAAAATGACGGCAAAGTTTCCGGTCGGTTTCTGAAAAACTCATAATAAGTAATTAAACTAAAATATAAATCGACCAACAGCGTAGTCGTATTCTGCATGATGTATTTTAAAAAATAACCGAAAAACACAAGGAATTATGATTATGGTCTTAATGTACAAAATGAAAATTAGTATTATGAATAATTACATACGACTAAACAAGAGCCAATATATAAATTTAATATACATATATATATATATATATATATATATATATATATATATATATATATATATATATTATATTTCATTTCATTTTCATTTCATTTCATTTCATTTCATATATATATGGGTGCTTACCTATGAAATCAGCGTTTTGTATGGAGAAATTGAGGAAAGCTCAATTTTCAGAACAAAATTGTTTGCATTTCTTTTAGGAATGACAAATCTTAATCTTATTATAAAACGTTGTGTTTATATGAATGACACAACGACAATGATAACAGCATATTTGATAAAAAAATATGAAAAGTGTAGTGTAAAAAAATACGAATCATGAAAATGGATGACATTTAGTACGAACTGATTTTGAATATTAAATTTTAGTTATGAAACTGAAAATTAAAAGAAAATTGAATATGGAGGTGTCAAAAATAAAAATTAACTTTAAAAAAATAATAATATATATATATATATATATATATATATATGTATACCTTATATATATATATATATATATAAGGTATACATACATATATAACAAGTCAAACACATAACCCGCCTCTTTTACACTGCACTGCAGTCGGTTTAAACATTAGAATTGAGGTCACAGACTAACTTGGCTATGACGTACGTGTTTGCAGACTTTGCCATCAGCTTGCATTTATTATTTATAATAATAAAATGTGAGACATAATTCCAAATCCCAAATGTCTTTATTGCTGTAGATATTTACATATACTTAGCAATCGTCATTTTTTGCCACTTCTCTACATTGGACCACTGTGGGAGAAGTGTTTATTGATTTTTAGATCTCTTTTAAAAATGGCTTGTGCTTAACTAATACAAATATTATAATATGAATCATCATAATTAATAAGCAGGAATAAATAATTACAAAATTATTAACAGCAAGGTCTGTGTTGAGCCAGATTAACCCCATACAGTCCAAGTTATTTATGTAATCTTGAACATTGTAATATCCCTTTTTCAACAAAGTCGCCTTAACATGGTTTTTCAATTTCTCAAATGGCAATTTCAAGATCTCCAGAGGTATCTTGTTATAGTAGAGAATGCACTGACCCTTGAAAGAATTGCTAACCTTCGCGAGTCTATACCGGGGCGCAAGTAGTCTGTGATTATTTCTTAGATTAACATTACAGCTATCGCTAAGTTTGGAAAATGTTATAAGGTTCTTTCGTACATACCCATACATAATTTTTGTACATAAATTTACTAGCTACAGATAGTATGCCAATTTCTTTAAAAAGCTCTCTTAAGGTGATATATCGACAAAATCTACACTTTTTGAATTTCTCTGCTGTTCAAAAGAACTCTCAAATTAAATAAATTAATATAACAATGTTGGAATCTTTTTCTAGATTTTGTAATAACAGAAACGCGATTGGAGGAATTTTGCTAATGATGTCTAAATTTATACTTTTTATTTTCTGACAAATTTGAATAGCACGCTGAATTCAAAAATATTTATTTAGATGGCTTTTGACAATACCTAAATTAATTTTAATAGAAATTTTCATAGCTATTTTAGTTAATTTTGTATGAATTTAAAACCGAATTTTTGTAATTATTCCACGATTGCGTCCCACTCACAATGCGGGTTATTCCGCCTGGAGTAACGGGGACCTTTGCACGGACGAGGTATCCCCTTAAGGAGTCTGTGCGTTTTAAATTATAAATTGTTTAAGTATTCTTATTTACAAAAATATATACTTGTTTGGTACTTAATACTTACAGAACAAAAATACGTAGGCTCCTAGGCGATGCAGGTCAATTCAAAACACACCCCGCGCCACTAATACGAAATAATATAACTGATAAAGTTTCGCTTCTAAGGCATGTTTGATATCATTTTCGTATTAAACACAGATGAGGAATAAATTTTTATAGATAAAATTCTTCTATTTCATAGTAAATCTTTAAAATATTAGCAAATTAGTGAAAAGGTGGAGTTCTTTTTTTCTTTTAAACGTGCTCCAACTATCTAAATACAAGATAATTACGACAAACGATCACTGGTCTACAAAAAGTACCAAACTAACTAACCTTATTAGTAATAAAAAATCACCATCACAAACACATTGCTGTGCATTTTAATGCAGCTTTATTGCACTTGCACCCGCCTGTGCAGCCGTCCGCCGTCAGCTACATTTTATTAATACGTTGCATGAGGTCGATGCCTGGGCGAGAGTTGTCCATAAAGGTTGCCATTCTGTCTGAATCTAAAATTTTCTTGACATTCATTCCTTTGTTTATTCCAGGTAAAAATAATGATCTTACATATCAAACGATCATACCTTTTCCCAACCCCAGTCAGATGGCTGAGGCAGACTGGGATCTTTGGTCAATGATGGATACTACACGTTCGCCTGGTAGCACTCTTCTGGTGTGTTGGACAAATGCTGCCTGAGTTGGCGGTATATTTTCTTTGAGCCGGGACTGAGTGAGAGAAGAACTTGTGGAGTTGCCAGTCGTACATCAACGCAACGAACCTTTCTATAACTTCTAGTGATTGTTGGTTGATGACGTCTGGTAACCCCACAAGTTCTTCGAAAGCAGCATTAAATTAACTTCAGAAAACGCCCTCCAGCTATCCCACGCCGTTTTCTTTCCACGTCCCGTAAAGGTTGAAAAGGTGTCACAACCAGTAAAGAAGTGAAATATGGGTAGACAATTATCGCAATCCTGTGCGGCAATCAATTCGTGGATGGCGATGTACCAAAAGTGTGCCCCAGCACCGAAGGCGGTCCACAACTCAGGGTCTGTGACATGATTCAGAATATTTTTATCGAACAGTAACACCAGGTCCGCATCTACCGTATATATGACAACTTTCTTCCATCCTTTACTCAGAGCGACACCCAAATGCAAAATCATTCTTCGGTCAGCCTCTTCGTGTAAACACGGAGCTAAACTATTCAAGTCTGCTGCAGATGCTGATGCACAAAATACGTCACGCCCATTTGTAGCAAATAATTGTTTATCTTCTGCAATCATACAACTGGCCAGTAGATGTGACAACAAGCAAACGATTGGGTTCTTTTGTCATTATCGTGTAGAAAGTTATTCCAGTTCTTCGGAATTGCATTGGCCGGAGCCACTCTTTTCCTCGTATCCTTGCCTATCTTCTTTTTCAATGCCGATTTTAGGCTGTAAAGACAAACGTATTCCAAATAACGTCGATGCGTCTGTTTTTCTCTAGATGAGTTTTTTATTTGATGAATGGTATGAACACTCTACTCTATCCGCGTATTCTTGAAACGTTTTGGCCATCGCAGGCGGTAGCATTTGCACCACAGCAGCCGCATCAAATACCGTCACCTCTACTTTGGGCGAAGTATTATATTCGAACATGTTTGTTTCCAGACATTTCAGCAGATCTGCTTTCGTTCCCATTCCCATTTTACCTCCAATAGATAGGGATGGTGGAGTAGCATGATTCTCATGGGCGAAGAAATTGTTTATGTCTTCGTCGCAAAACTGACATGCTATGTACAGCATCGAGAAGAGCGAGCAATCACTCTTAAGGTCGGCAAGCTGTTGTTTGTGTGTCGATTTATTCCTTACTGGTTGTCTGCTGAAAATCAAAAATTCTTTTTTGGATTTGGCTTGGTAGCTTGTTCTCTGTATCCTTCTAACCTCTCTGTTATAAAGTCCTGTTACTGCTCAGCACCAATGTTTTTTATATTTCTTACACTATCAGCCACTTGGGCATCCATGAAGTGTGTCAAGGACGAGAAGGTCCTGGCTCATTTCCAGAAATCGATTTCCGATCTCTTTAAACACGGTCACAAGTGATTTTACATACTTCATGTAATCTATTTGTACTTAAGGTTGAAACGGTCTATGAAAATAGAGTTTACACTATTTACCAAGTTTTATTTAAGGGAAGACAGAGCAAGGTCGTGGGTGTGAACTCGTTAGACGAACTTTGCGCGTTTAAGCTGCGACTCCCCTGGTGAGGTCCGGCAGCAGGAGCGGCAGCACACAACGGCCAATAAGGGGCCGCGAGGAGTCCGGTTCAACAGAGGGGTTTCAGGTCCAGTGGTGTGAGCAGGAGGGTAGGCGGGGGCACAGGTAGAACCCTGTGGAGCGGAAAAGATTCCAGGGTCCAGGGTTGTCTGCAATGCTCCGACAGGCTCACCGAGGTGGGAGAGCCGTATAGGAACTAGCTATCGGAGGCATTGCAGACGGAGTCGTAGCAGTAGGGATGGAGATACACGAGACATTGACTAAATTACAATCACAGAAAATAGAAAGGACTACGAGCCATACAAATGTTTACATACCCAAGCGTGGGGGTCAGCAATCAATTACGGCACATCAAGTAAATGCCTTCTATGTACACATCACAAGTTATGTATATTAACAATTATAAGGGACTAGCCCATCGCTGCAACTGTGGCATAATGAGGAGATAAAAATAAACTGACATAGAGGATACGTCTTAGCTATTCAGAGCTCATGGAGGGAATGCGTCACAAACAATCGAAGAGCTACCAGACGAAATTCCAGGCTTGAATTCTAAACCTTTGCTTTTCAGAAGGCTGGCTGACTAGCCTTGTCAAATGAAATAAAAATAAGTTTTACTACAATCTGTATGCTTAAGTATGACTTAATAGTAAGTAGAACTTAATTTTAAGCAAACCATGTTACAAGGTTGCTGTTCGTGGTGGTATGATTCTGTATGACTTAATTTAGTTTTTTTTTGTCGCAATTATCGCTTGTATTGGGAGCTCGTTTTAGAGAAAAAAACTTCCCATTTTCACTAATTTGCTAATATTTTTAAGATTTGCTATGGAATAGAAGTGTTTTACCTATAAAACTGAAATTCCTTGCCTGTGTTTCATATAAAAATCATATAAAGCATGCCTTAGTAGCAAAACTGTATCAGTTATAATATTTCGTTTAAGTAGCGCGGGGTGCGATTTTGAATTAACCTGCATCGCCTTGGAGCCCATGTATTTTTTTTCTGTAAGATGTTTCACAGGAAATACAAAAAAAGTATATATGAGTGTAAAGAAGAATACATTAACTACACATCAGTATTTTTTTTCTTTGTAATTTGCTTAGTATTCAGAAAGTTGGAGCCCTACTATGAGAAATAAACAACTTTACATTTTCACCAATTTGCTGAATTTTTCAAAACTTGCTGAGGAATGATAATATTTTTGCCCAATAATGAATTACTCGTCCTTGTTTTATTCGTATAAAACTGTTTTAAGGCTACTTTCCTTAAGATGCATGTGGTTGCAAACGTGAAAACGTTTTCGTAAACGATATCAAACATCATGTTTGATATCGTTTTTGCCCTAGCAGCAGAACTTTATCAGGTAGAATGTTTTGTTAGTGTGGCCCGGGGTGCGTTTTTGAATTGACCCTCACGGGCCTCTCAGGTTGAATCCGACTTTTCTCAATTTCGAAATATGATGTACACGTACTAGCTGTGGTGAAAAATTCAGGATTATTGCACTAAGTGCACAAAAAAAGTAGTATTGTTCTATACTGAACTCCCACTTTGATTTGATTCAAATTCTCACTGAATAAAAACGCGATTGAATAAAAAATTCTCGACAGAATTTAATTACGAAAAGACCACCAAATTGTTTTGTTTTTTCCTGTAATTCTGAAATGATGTATTCGTAAACTCTCTTTGAGAATCTTTCCGACAAAATAGCGTAGTTTACTTTTAAACATTTTCTATGTGGGTTGGCGCTACGTTAGTTTAGTTTGAGTCGAGCGCATTATTTGCGCTCTCTTTTATTTCTCATATGGAAGTTATTAACGCTGTCACTTTCGTTTACATTCGTATTCCTTTTTTTATCACCATAACCGATAACCTTATGGTTATGGTGATAAAAATAACGCTGCGTGACTTCTTTAGAACAGGTATTTGTTGTACTCTCCCGTACTATTTGCATCTCCACAATTTTCCATAGCGTATACGAGTAGATATCTGCGTAACGTAACGTTAGATATCGAGGTTTGAACACAAATCTCCTTCATGACAGGCGAACGCTATAACCACTAGTCACTAGACCACCATCGGACGGATTCCAGGTTCAACAAATAAAATTATACAAGTTGGCATGTTTACACAATATTTCTGAACGCACCGCTTTGCTGCAGCGAAGATTTATGAATGCAGTATTTTCATTGCATTTCCATGTTATTGCTGGAGAGCCGGTCAAGAGCGAATCCGCTGAACTGTATATAAATTCGATTTGTCCTCGATATTATTTCCACAGAAAAGAGCATGCCTGCCGTTTGCGGCGTCGCTGTTTCTGAAACATCTCATTGAAAGGCATCCTTGTTAAAAAAATATTCAAGGCTGTGGAATTCTTCTAACTGCACTGACTTATTGGAACGTCTTGGAACGAACTTGGACGTGTATACCCTTCTGCATTTATTATATGTACTTACCTACATGTCACCTGAGATTGTCAAAGCCCTTTAATAATCTAACGTTTTTTTCTCGTTAGTTTACAAACTATCGATAAATTGTGAACTGTACCGTGCTGCTTACGATAAGACGCGTTAGTTTATTATAAAACCGTTAAATTGTGAACTGGTTTAAACTTGAATTGCAAAGGAAATACTAGGGAAAACACTGCGGTATCTTAGGTGAAGACTAGAGGGGGCGAGCGCAGCGTAGCTCAGGAATAGGCTTCGTGGTAGGTTGACATTTAAGGACAAAAGAAACTTAAATTCTAAACCCTGTCGGTCTGGTTTACAATTTTTCGGTTGTTTATAAACAAACGGTTTTGACAATCTTACGATGACATACATACATTTTACAGTTGTAAATATAGAGCAGTCTTCGCGTATTGCCGGAAATAAGTTTTTCCTCATTGCATTATAATCATATTTTGATTGTTAACGTGGTGTTCATACATAAAGGCCTTTAAAAACATAAAAATTTACATACAGGCACATACATTGCTACTGTGTCGTGGAACCAGAAACAGCGACGTCACAAACATTCCAAGACCTGGGGATTTTTTTTCAAGCCGGGGTCGAACCCGGTTCCTCTCGCATGGTAGGCAGAGCCACAACCGCTGCGCCACAGAGGTCGTCATAACTATTATGTCTTTAACTCGTAATAATTATACGCTTCCAGCAAGAATCGATGCTTTCTCTAAAAACCACACACAAATCTAACTGTAAATGCACTGTATGTACTTTTATACCTGCTGCCAACAATAATTTTATTCAAGCCAACAAATGAATCAAATTTAATTTGCATTAATCAACCATACTGCGAAACCTTATTCATTGCGATACCCTAAAAATCAGCAAACCAGATGTGTCGAGTTTAATACGAGAAGGGTACCTTTGGGAGCAATTATTACCGAATACCATTTTACGTAATATTGCTAGGGTCCGTACCCAAAGGGTAAAAACGGGACCCCATTACTATGACTACGCTGTCTGTCTGTCTGTCACCAGGCTGTATCTCATGAACCGTGATAGTTAGACAGTTGAAATTTTCACAGATTATGTATTTATGTTGCCGCTATAACAACAAATAAAAAAAACAGATTAAAATAAATATTTAAGGGAGCTCCAATACAACAATATTTTCAATACCACATACAAACTTATGAATACACCTGTTTATATGTACATGGAGTGTAAAAGTAGCCGCACCAATAACTTTGTAAACAACATTTTGCTATGATAAATCCAAACTATTCACTCCACACCATCCTTACCATTGTACGGTGGTACGGAATCCTTCGTGCGCGAGTCCGACTCGCACTTGGCCGGTTTTATTTATAACATATTCTTAAATGAGTCATCAAAAATGTTGATGAATCGTTTAGTAAGAAAATGAAACCATGGGAAATAGTACTGGAATGGAATACCAGCTTGAAAAATAATAAAACATAGATTAGCGAAAATATGAAGTTGTAGGGGAGCTTGCTTGTATGATGAGATGATGTAGCTAATAAGTAGCGAGGAGACATGAGATACTCCACGGGGTCAATGGAGAACTGGATAATTTTAATAAATCTTAAAGGTAAACAACAAATAAATACTTAGGTCTAAAGTGAACTGTCCTGGTTTACTTGAATAATACTTTCTGCTTACATATGTAGGTATGTTTAGGCACCTACAAAATATTGATCAGCTATACGTTTAGCCTAAATATATTTTATCTACACACATATCTCAAACCCTCTATAGATAATGCGTTCAAAAACCGCAAATTACGACGATATCTTATATGTAAAAATATTATTATTTACTTCATAATAACATCGAATTCGATGTTCTTATTACATTCAAATTTCGAACATATCTGAAAAACAAAGCAAGCTCCATAATAACATCGAGTTCGAATCTCATTATAACCTTCAAATTTCGAACATCTCTGAAAAACAAAGCAATTCTATTTTAATATCAGTCGAGATGACGTTCTATACGAAATGAAATGTCAATGCCGCAATGCCGGTCGTAACTTGCGGTTCCTGGACACATCATAGTGAGCTTATAATATGTGTGTAGATAAAGCGATGTGTTTAACTGTATAAACGATGCCTCTCATTATGTAACAGTCACATAAACTATGCGGTGCGGGAAGTAACTTCCGACGAGTGAAAATAACGTATATCATATAATATCATATAATGTTTGATCTGATCCCGGGATCAGATCAAAGTTCATACGGATCCCGACGATTCGTTCACACCGATCCCGCGTGGGATCAGTTGACCCCCTAATAAAATGTAGCTGTGCACACTGATCCCGTTGTGCAGAGACACGAAATAAAGAATAATAAAAACGGATGTCGTACATACCTACAATACATACATACATAGCGTCACCCCTTTTCCCATACGGGGTGGCAGAGGAATAACTGTGCCCACTTTTAGCCAGTGATTCAATACTCCATTTTGCGCGACAGGGGGCTAGCCCATCGCCGCAACTGATGTCGTATATGCATAAAATCGATATCCGAGGATCCGGTTGGAGTCCAATCATGAGTCAGATTTCGAAAATTTACGGCGCCATCTTGAACTTTTTAGTTAATTAACCGATTTGCTTCAAAATCGATATATGAGAATTCAGTTGGAGTCTAATCATGATTCTGAAGTCAAGTTTTAAAAAAGTCGCCGGCATCTTGAACTTTTAGTTACTACACTGATTTGCTTCAAAATCGATGTCTGAGGATCCAGTTGGAGTCAGATCATGATTCTGAAGTCAGATTTTGAAAAAGTCACCGCCAATCTGAACTTTTTAGTTACTACACTGATTGCTTCAAAATCAATATCTAAGGATCCGGTCGGAGTTCAATCATGATTCTGAACTCAGATTTGAAAAAAGTCGCTGCCATCTTGAAATTTTTAGTTAATAAACCGAATTGTTTCTTCAATTGGAGTCCAATCATGATTCTGTCGATGCATTTTATCGATGCTGATTTCTCTATATAACGTTTATTATTTTTATACGAAGGGTTTTAGATAAATGAAAACATCACAAATTTATTATACTGAAGTCGTTTATTAATCTACTATCAATTTGTTTAACTTATCTTACTTCAGATATCGATTTTGAAGCAAATTAGTCAAGTTACTAAAAAGTTCAAGATGGCGGCGATTTTTTCAAAATCTGACTTCAGAAACATGATTGGACTCCAACCGGATAGCAAATTGGCTTAGTAACTAAAAAGTTCAAGATGGCGGAGTTTTTTTTGAATCTGAGTTCTGAATCATGATTGGACTCCAACCAGATCCTCAGATATCGATTTTGAAGCAAATCAGGCCAGTAACTAAAAAGTTCAAAATGGCGGCTATAAATCGTCATCTTTATCATTGATATAATTTTCAGCCCAAATCGACCCACCGCTGGGCACATGTCTCTTCTCTGTCCAATTTATTCAAATTATTTGGGGGGAAAGATGAACAGGAATAAACAGAATGTTATATAGCCCCCGTACACCCTGAATTATGACTGTTTCATTTACGCTTCACACGGCTTCTAATTTACCAGTATTTATTATTTACCTAAAACCCTACGTATAAAAATAATATAATATAAAGAAATCAGCATCAATAAAATGCTATTCTATATTTCGTGTTTCTGTACATTGGGATTTGGGATCGGTGTGAACTAAAATATTATATTTTTTTCGTTCACACTGATCCCGGGATCGGTGTAAACGAATCGTCGGGATCCGTATGAACTTTGATCTGATCCCGGGATCCGTATGAACTAACCCCATTGTGCGATCAAATATTATACAAGGTGACATTTAATTAGCGGACAATATTTAGGGGAATGATAGCACCCATTACTATGAACAAATTTCCCCAAGAAACATATGGTCGTAAAAGAAAAAATATTTTGGGCCTCCCGCAGTAGGTACTTGTAATCAGTTAATCGGGTCAATGTACTGAGGGACGAAATAGTACATTACTTCAGAGGGAAGAAAGTGACAGTTCCATACCGAGATTATGGCATTTGCGCCACGAGGTTGCGAGGGGCGCAAACCATTTGAGGTATGGAACTGTACTTTATCCTGAGGTATGTATAGTGCTTTTTATTACACCTACGAGGAAAATTATAGACATAAATGCATCCATATTTTACAAAAAACACAAAGATAAATGCTAAATCAATCGAAGTTTTACGAAAATGCGCGGGCTTTTCCTTTTTTTATTCGCCCGTTTCTGGAGTAGGCTAAGAACATAAGGTCATGCAGCCACTTCTTCCGTGATTCCGCGCGTTTTATATACAAAAATAATTTCATTTTTAATTTTCTGTATGCACCAAGGAGGTTGGTAACTGGTAAAAAAAAACTGTATGTGGCCAGTAACAATTTACTTGAAATTTAATTAGTAGACAGTTAAAGTCTCTTTGCATTATGACTGCTGACAAATAAAAAAAAAAAACCGGGTATGTAATGGAATTTCATACATACTTCCCACCCTTGGGTCGGAAGGATTTTCATACAAACTTCCATACCTTGGGATGAAAGGATTTGAAGGGCGGGATAAAGGCGTTTCTTCCCTCTAATTGGTATAATTAGTATGTATTTTCAGAGCAGGTGTGATCCTCGCAAGCTCGTGGCGCAAATGCCATAATCTCGGTATGGAACTGTCACTTTCTTCCCTCTGAAGTAATGTACTATTTTTGCCAATTGTCTTTCTCCACGACACCGATCTAGTATATAGCTTTAATTAACGTGTTAAATTTTTGGTAAAGCCCGGTACGCACGTTCGGTACGCTTGCATCGAGTTGGAGGCACGGTCACTATAATTGATCGGATTATACCCTTCATCGGAATGGTGTGCTAGCTACGTGATCAATGTATGTCGATTTTGCCAATAAACTTTTTTTCGTTACAGATGAAATGGTTTACATTGGACTGTGCAGAACAGATTGGTTTTGATTTGTTTTTATCGCAAGTTTTAAAAGTTATTTGTTTATTTATTTATTCATTTAGATACAAACGGTCATTACATTATTTTTAAGTTGAAATATAGTATATAACATATAGATTTGAAACTAAATTGGCTGAATCCGTCAACACGAAAAATATCTATTCTATCTATCTATTTGTATTAGTTAATTATGCTTGGGTTACGGTTTATAGGACATTTGAAAATTACGTAGGTACCCTCCCATGAATGATTTGTCTCTGTGTGTGTGTTGCTGTAGCAAATAACTTCGCCAATTTGAAAGTTTGAATCGAGGAATGATAAAGTACACATACAAGCTTTATTCTGATTGAATTGAAACTCACCTAACTTGACCTAGTAGTTACTTACTTGCAGAGATATTGGTCTTGAAAAGTTTTTAGATGTGCGCTAGACTCAAATTGTTAAGTGAAACTGAAACCTTCACTATCTCAAAAAATATTACGTATGTACTACATCTTCTGTGCAATTCATCGGATAGTTATGAACACTTACATACATTTATAACATCGTACATTTCTTCTGGCCACACCCGTCATGTGTCGTGGGAAGGAATCAGAAACATCGAAGACACAAATATACCTGTATACATATACATCTAAGACACGTCGGTATATTTTTCTTCCTTCCATGTCAGGATTCCAACCCGTGAACTCGTTTGTGAAGCGGGACTTCTTCGGCTCGACACCTAGAACGTCAAGATACACGCAGATAGAACGTTCTATCTGCAAAGCGATTTTTCAAAGGAGTTAAATTTCAAGCACCTCTTAGGGCTCAATTCTCTTATGGGAAAACATAGCGATTGCATATCGATAGCATTTCGATTACTCCGAAGAGCGCTAAATGCCGTATTTGGCAGTTAGCCTCCAAACAAAACAGGCGCTGCTGACAAGCCAAATACGGCATTTTGCGCCCATGCGAGCAATCGATGTGCTATCGATATGCTATCGCCATGAGTTTTTCATAACAGAATAGTGCCCCTGAAAGCGTCTTCACTCACCCGCGGGTAGCCGTCAATTCCGGGCGAGGGGCGAGATGTAAAGTAACACTTCGGAAGTGATAAGGGTGAGAATAACGGTTGTTCAACATTTGTAACGAGAGGTTAAACACGCTGGAATTGACGCGGGTAATCTGACAGCGAAATGGTGGTGAAACGAGAATTTGTGTTTACACGTTTGCGCTGTTTTCCCCTTGGGGCGGCACAAAAACCTGACCCCTTTTGCTGAGTTCACTGAAAACTGTGGAAAAGTGACAATAGAAACTGAAACGTAGCTTTAGATTTAGGTTATCGAAACTGCTTTACTAGGTTAATGTCATAATTGCTGAATGAAAGTGCTGCTCAGATAAAGTACCGCTTAAATATCATAAAGGGGCGCTCTGTCATTTACCGAGAATGAGGTTCCGTTTGAGTTGTCCGTCGTGCTTCCGCGCGTAACACTGTTCAATAGTTTCATATTGTGAATTCGGTGAGCAGATATTCTTCATCTTAGCCTCGAACAAGCTACATACATTACTAAAGTTACTTGTTGTTACGAGAATCTCGAAACACGACTGTAAGGGTAGACGTCGCAAGTAGATTTTATGTGTATCGGGTTGGTATGTTACGTACTAGGATTTAGTGCGCCAGGTAGCAAGCTTATCAAATACAAACGTAAGAGGTGAATCTTGAATAATGCAAGAAGGTGCCGGAGAACCTATCACTGTATATTTATTTTTTCTTTTCTGGAGTGATGAAAAGTCTTCGTGTTGTGCTGGTTGCCGTAATCGTGTCCTCACTTCAGAAGTATGCTCAACGGTATGTAGGTAAAGGCTACAAAATACATCCCAAACATATCTTTGGTGCTTATCTCTACCTACTTGTAATTTTGTTTGTGTAGCTGTAATTGCTGATTCGAAGCGTTGGAAGGTTAACGCCATTTTAAATATGTATCAGCATTAAATGAACTGTTTCATTAAAATAATTTAAGTTTCCCATGTACTCTGCCTGTTTACTCAGTTGGTTTATGAATTCTGAAATACTTAAGTTATAACTCATTATTTAAGATTCTTACCAAAAACTAATTTTATTACGGTCGTTATTTATGATTCCGTTTCGTGATTTTTAAGCTAGAGCAACACTCTTGGCTATACAGAAATACAACGGAAAGAGAAATGCATCTTTCAGTACCTACCTGGACTACCACTAGTCAAGGTGACATTTAATTAGCTGACCATATTTTGGGGAATGATAGCACCCATAAATGAACAACTTTCCCATAGAAACATATGGCCGCAACCGACAAAAATATTTGGGTCTCCCATAGTAACTTGTAGTCAGCTGATCGGGTCAATGTACTGAGGGACGGATTTATTTTCATTTGCGACCATCTTGGGGAAATTTGTTCATAGTGATGGGTACTATCATTCCCCAAAATATGTTCAGCTAATTAAATGCCACCTGTATAACTCGGCACCCGCGAGGGATGCTATTTCCCGTCCCTCTCTCGCTCGCTCTCGCCCTCGACGAGTAACCAGGACAATGAGGGACGCTATGACGTCATCATAGAGAGGCGCCAAGTTAACTTTGGCGGATACTACTGACAGACGCAGTCATTTAATTTACTTCTACAGTCTCTAAAGAACACAAAAAATACAGTTTAATCACTCTTTAGTCCATTTGAGACAATGTTCCCTGAACGATCGTACGTGCTAAAAATGAATGGGTAAAGGCTTGCGAAGAACATTGTAGCTAATGTATTGTTTACGTAATATGGCAAAGCAATAACTGGCTAAACGTCGGCACAATTGTAACTCTGCCACCCCGTATGGAAAAAGGCGTAGCGCTATGTTATGTTAATATTTATTTTACCCTGACAAATGCATGACATAAGCTTTACTAAATCTATCAGCTAGTGAATTGAGCTATAATAAATTACTATAAATTATTTCTTATTTACATTAATTACTTGTGCTATTACAGCAAATGCCAAATCGACACAAATATGGGCTCACGAATCTTTTTGAGGTCTTTCAGCTTGATGTGTAGTATACTTCTTTCGTCAGCTCTTTGGAATGATCCTAGCTTCTTTTTGGTTTCCTCTGTGGTAGACCATGTTTGGTATCCGTATAACAGACTTGGTAATATTTGGGAGTCCATCACCCTCTTTTCAAGTGTAATTGATAATTTACTTTTAAATATTTAATTTTGAGCCCAATATTTCTTCCAAGATATTGCTATTCTTCGGTCAACTTCCTTCTTGGTGCAGTCTATGAAAGATATATTTTGACCGAGGTAGGTATATATAGTCTTCCGTGTAGTTTATATTTTTTGAAGATACATTTATCAGTATCAGTTCTACGTTCGTCACAGCCATAGTTTTGTCTGGGGTAGTCCGCAAAGTTTGCTTTCCTCATCCAGGGATGTGAACATGTTTTGAAGGTCTTTGTGAGTTTCGGATAATAACTACGTCGTCTGCGAACCAAAGGTGAGTTCACCGTTGACGTTGATACCATAGTGATTCCAGTCTAGTTTACGAAAGATGTGTTCTGGTAAGGCAATAAACAATTTTGGTGAGAATGTATCACTCTAACGAACACCTCGTTTCGCTGAGAATTACTCACTCATTTTTCGAGTTTTACCTTTGCTGTGCAGTCTGTACAGCCCAGCTCCCGCGATCATCCGCAGGGAGACGTTCTGGAACTGCTGCAGCCGTGCCATCTGGGTGCTCAACAGCAGGGTGTACCAAGCTAGAGCGGCATTGATGAGCCGCGAACGCACCTATGACTTGTACACCCGCAGCTTGGCTCTCAGCGGCACTATTTAACTAAGGTTTTTTATATAGTTTTTGGGTGTCCCACTGCTGGGCAAAAGCCTCACCGTTTTGAGCCCACACATCTCTTGTTAACTAAGGTTAACTATGGTTTTGAGTTTGCCAATCTTTTCAATACTATGTACTCGACAATATCGCAATATTACTAAAATTGAGGTAGATAGTCGCCATTGCATTATCGTTTTATGAAATCAGTTAGAACTAAACGAAACAAGCGAATCGAATGAACGAATTGAAGGACTGAACGGAAGTCGTTCATCAAAGTCGTCGCAATTTAGATAGACTTTGTGTGGTAAAATTGACTCTAAAATGCAACCGTATATTATGTTACAATTCCTCCCCAGTTTTAGTCAGTGCGACCGGACTAACCTTGAACAACAACTAGAAATGTTACGTGTGTCCACACAAAGTGTGTAAATAGATACCTACCACCTACCAAATGTTACTGAAAATGTCTGTCTGGGCTTCCCGCTGCGTTGATGTTGTGCCTTCTGCGACTCCCACGATTTGAATGATATCTTATTTATTTTTCGTCTCCGCCACGAATAGCTGAGTAAATTAAACCATCGGAAAAAAACACGGAAAAAATATATCCAGAATATGTTTTTAATATTGATTAGCTTTGGAGCCCCGCCATCTTCCGCATTTGACAGCTCACGTCACGCACGCTTTTATCGACATTAATTGACTGTTAGGCGTCACGAGCCGAGCACGAGGCGTTCGCTGGGTCACCTAGTAAATAATAATTATCATCATCATCATCATGCTAGTCTACAATGACTCTCTGATGGGTATCTGGGCCCCTTCCCAATACCGCCAACCCTCACGGAACAGTATCAATCGCCTGCCTATTGCCACCTTACGTGAAAAATACTACAGCTTGTGCCATTATCGCGCGAACTGCCACTGGTTATGTCACGTGTTATGACTATTGCAGACTGGACTCCTCTATGTAACGGCCGTGATAATCGCCTGAACTTAAGGTTCTCAAATGTTGGCTTAGAGTTTAAGCTTCACGGGCTTAGAAGCTTTCGTTAATTTTTTAAAGTTATACTGACCATTGTTACATTCATTTTTTCATACATAAAATATAGATAAGAATGTGATGATGATAAATACTGAATTCGTCTACCAACTGAAAATCTCTCGTTTAAGTATGTAGAGTGAGAGACGGAAAGTAGACAAGTACTTTAGTTTAGGACATACCTAACATAACATTGTAACAACAATACATGGGACATACCTACATTGGTAAATATAGGCACTTTCCAAACTAAAGTTTTGCACTTAGCATCATACCCGTAATACCTCTGCTATCACCGTAATTCAGGTGAAAGTTCTTACTGAAACGTCGACATTGATAACCCGCTTATCACCAGCTGTACTCGTACAACATCCAGCATTAAAGTCTTCCTAATCGCCTGAAACTTGTGAAACCGCTCTGATTTCAGTCTGTGCGAATATCAGCGCCATTTTCATGTTCTCCGAACTAGTACTGAGCAGATGCGGCAGATTGTAATGGTTCTCAACGAGTTGCCTGAAATCACTTTGGGTAAGTACTTTACTTTGCCCGTATGGGATTTCTTGGCTTTCAGACGAATTTCGTTGCCTTACATCCGATTTGTGTACTTGTATTTGATTAGTTTACTCGCTACTTGTACTTACAAGTAGCGAGTAAACTAATCAATATAATGAACTTACATTGTACGAACGTCCCAATGCTGATGGAAAACCTCGTGAGGATACAATCTACATGGCGAGGGGCTAGCACCCGGACGGGCAAAATTGAGTATTGAATACCTGGCTAAAGATGGGCAAAACTGTGCTTCTGCCTTTCCGTAAAGGAAAATAAGTGATACAAATATAGTGATACAAGATGATATTTAATGAACTGAGCATATTTTGGAGGAAGATAATACCCATTATTGTGAAGAACTTTTCCCTAAAACATATTGTGGTCATATATCAGCTGACTACACGTTACTATACAAACAAAATATTCGTTTGCGACCATATGTTTCTCTGGAAAAGTTGTTCATAATGATGGGTAGTATAATTCCCAAAGATTAGATAATTTTATGTCACTGTATTTTTACCCGACTACAGCAAAGCCAAAAGGAGGGATGCGTTTGACCGGTATGTGCTATGTGTGGATGTTCATTTGTTTAATCAGACCATATAAACTCCTTATCAAAATTTGACATGTGAGGTATCGTTAGAAGCGTTTTGATCGTCTACTGATTATAGGCTATGTGGCTTTACACTTCACTCAATATGGCGCTCACTGGAGAGCATTAAGTGCGGATTTTTTTAAAGTTTTTGACAGGCCTGTGATGGGTGTCGAGTTAAAGGGCTTAATTAGCACATTTCAAAAATATATACAACACCAGCTCTTGCTCGCTGTTTTGCTTGTAGCCGCTATTGTTTGATACTCTTCAGAGCGCGGTGTTTTAGTGGTCGGGTTTAAGTTTTTGAACTTATTGTCTTAGTAAGGAATTAGATAGGTAATGTTAGTCTCGGAAAATATTAATTGCAATATATGAGCTGGTAGCTACATGACAGTATTATACCCACGCAACTCAATTAAATTTAAAATTCTCTATTTTCATGCCCCGAAAACGTCAAATTCTTTTTTTTTTTTATTAATTATAAATAAATAAATAATCTTATTCAACGTCATTTTTTGTTCCTTCTTTACATTGGACTACTATGGGAAAAGAAGGGCGAAGAAACACCCACAAATTAATTTTTAGATCTCTTTTAAATATAGGTTTTGTTTAACTAGTACAAATATTACATATTATAAATAATATGCAGGAATAAATAATTACAAAATTATAACAGGAGTTTAGTGTTGAGTTAGATTAACACCATGCATTTATGTAAGCTTGAATGTTGATATTACTTTTTTTTTAAGTGGCTTTTACATGGTTTTTGAAATTCTCAAATGGAAATTTCAATATCTCTAGCTCTAGAGGTATCCTGTTGTAGTAGATGATGCATTGAAATAATTGCTGACTTTCGCGAGTCTTAACCGGCTTTCGCGAGTCTTAACCGGCTTTCGCGAGTCTTAACAGGCTTTCGCGAGTCCAAACCGGGGTGCAACTAGTCTGTGATTATTTTTCTTAAGGTGGTTCCAGACATGATCTTTTATCCGTAACGTACCTCCGTATCGTATCATCGTCACGATCCAAGAACGCTAGTTTGTACGCCCGTTCGGTACGGTACGGTGGTACGACGCGTCTCGATCGCAGCCGATCCGGGAGTCCAAACTAGCGTTCTTGGATCTCGACGCTGATACGATACAGAGGTACTATACGGACAAAAGAACATGTGTGGACCCACCTTCAGAAGATTAACATTACAGCTATCGCTATTTTTGGGAAATGTTGAATGGTTCTTGCGGACATACATTATTTTTTCGAAAACAAATTGATTTGCTACATACAGTTAGTATGTCAATTTCTTTAAAATGTTATCATAAGAAGTCTGTACGTTTTTAACCCCTATTCCATCTATCCCTACCATGACATCCCCCCTAGTATAAATACGTGGAATATTTTTCCTTTCTTCCCCACCGGTTGGGATATTATTCCACGTATCCCTACTAAAATCCACTGAGGTAGGGACTCGTGGAATTATTTCCAAACGTCTATATAAAGTGCCCCCCTGGTAGGGACTCGTGGAATTATTTCCAAACGTCTATATAAAGTGCCCCCTGGTAGGGACTCGTGGAATTATTTCCAAACGTCTATATAAAGTGCCCCCCTGGTAGGGACTCGTGGAATTATTTCCAAACGTCTATATAAAGTGCCCCCCTGGTAGGGACTCGTGGAATTATTTCCAAACGTCTATATAAAGTGCCCCCCTGGTAGGGACTCGTAAAATTATTTCCAAACATCCATACTAACTGGTTCGCCTGGTAGGGACTCGTGGAATTATTTCCAAACATCTATACTAACTGGGTCGCCTGGTAGGGACTCGTGGAATTATTTCCAAACATCTATACTAACTGGGTCGCCTGGTAGGGACTCGTGGAATTATTTCCAAACATCTATACTAACTGGGTCGCCTGGTAGGGACTCGTGGAATCATTTCCAAACATCCATCCACACCGTAGCCTATAAACTAGTAACATGTAACATCACACGGTTATTACCCAAGGGTAGCCAAACATTCATGGCTGTGTTCTGGTTTGAAGGGTTATGCTTCAAATCGCAACACAGCTGCTTCGCGGCAGAAATAATAGGAGATACAGAGGTACCTATGCTTAGGCTTAAATGAAATTACAGAAATGAAACCAAAAACGTTATTTATACTTACAAAATAAACAAAGAATAACAATAAATTATCGTAACATATCGAGGAAATGGACCACTGTTATTTTTCCAGCCAACAATTGTCTTGAGCATTCTCAATGAACTGATCTCTGAGTATGTATTGTATTGATCTCTTTTTAGGTGCGTTATCTTTTTTGGATATTGCCTTATAAGTGTTTTTATTGAGTTTTTGTATATTTTTTTCAAAACGGAATATAAACTAATTTTTCTAATGTTTTTATCATTTATTTTAAAATGCCATGCTTCTGCGTAGTTATTAGTTCTATGTTTCAATCTGAATACACACTACCGTGATATGAAATCGTCATTTTTCAGTCAAAATTTTGTGAAATAACTTTGGAATTCTGTCATTTTTAGTTTATTCATTATTTGTGATTCAATGTACGACCACCCTTCTTTAATTTTGTGAAAGGGCAGCAATGGTAATCCTGCTGATAATGATAATATGCGTCGCATTTCTCTAGTTTTGGTTAATTTTTGCTGCCTGCCCTTTTTTGAAATCTACCATCATGTAAGTGGGATCCCATTGTGGGATAGCAGATTTAAGAAGTTGAAACATGGTTTTATATGTTTTTGTTTTCTTATCCGGCAATAAAGCATATACCGTCGGAATTATGACTGTTGACTCCGTAGAACTTCCAAGATCACAATGCAATGTTACCCATTGGGTAAATGGTTTTGGGCATATTTTGAACGTTCCATCTAGAAAAAAAAACCCTCTGCCAGAACAGGTTTCATCCACTCACTCCCAAATATAATTATTCGTACACCATTGTGATTGTAATCCGCAATCAGGAATTCGTAATATTCAGGTGGTATTTCTAATTCTTCCAAATTGTTGAAAAACATTTTGCGTGTTCCTGCAATTTTGTTTCTGTAGTAATACATTCCTGATTTAACACTTTGAAATTGCGGAGTATTGCCCACCAAGTCTAACCTATCATTTTCGATTCGATTTCGAATATTGCCGGAATCGGAATGTCAAGGTTTGCAGCAATTTCTTTTTTGCAATTGCATAGGCGTATGTCAATTTCATTCTTGGCTACGTCTTTTAACCTCTCCTTTCCCGCCGTCAGCATAAGCAGCGCGGCCCCGATCACTCTATGTACCGCTGTCAGCATAAGCAGCGGGATGACTAATATTTTTGAAACCGGTATTTTTTATCCAACGGTTGGACCAATTTTTACGGTTCGATCATGTGTGGACACCCAATTAGACAAACTTTATGGTCTGTGTGCTAGTTTATGCTTTTCCGTAGAAAAAAATAATTCAACCGCGTTTTGAAAATCACTTTCTTCCGGACGCTCCCAACGTATGTGGTGGTGAAATTTTATTGAGAGAAAAGTGTGGTTTTTTTGGTGAATTGAGGTAAGTATTTGTTTTATTCATATTTACAACTCTATTTGCGATAAACAAACCACAAATCATAGTAAAATTCATCAAGATGTCCAGAAAATCGGCAAATTTACATGATACGTCATGCAACCAGACGGATTCCCCCCAATGCTATTTGTAATTCCAATGAGAAATACAGTTAGATTTCAATAAAAAATACACATATCTTATTGGAAATCTTATAAGGAATCCATTTTTATAGGTTTCTTTATCAAAATAATGTACCAATTTGCTGATTTTCCGTCAGAAACGTGATCAGGCATCCAATTCACATGCTTCACACGCACACATAAGCATTCCGCGACGCCATTTTACTCACACACAGACAGAATCTCACTACAGGGTGCGGGTGTTTTCAGTCATATTCGGTGAAACTCCATATCATAGGTTTCGGGGTGATGTGATGATTGGGGTTTCCATATCAAAGGTTCCGCGGGTTTATGATTGGAGTTCAGTGTCGATAAGGGGGCGGAAGCCCCTTTTTTTTATCAATGGAAAAATCCAGCATCCAGCGACTTAGAAAAATTGTGTTAAAAATTGTGTTAAAAAATATTTTTTTTTACTGTTATTTTTTGCTTCGGAATCGTGTAGTGCTGCTTTTTGCTATCACTTTTGGTTATAAACATTTTCCTCGTGCACCTCACCGATTTCGAGATATACGTCATATTATGTTTGTAATATCGATATCTCTGTAAATATTGGTCCTAGGGAAAACATGCATATGACATAAAATTATGCTCGTAAGACACCCTACACGATGCCCAAGTGAAAATATCAAAATAAAAAAAAATAAAAATAAAAATAAAATAAAAAAATAACAAATTTGTGTCATATTGTGTTAACTTGTCTTTTTAGGCGGATTCGTTTGCCTGCAAGTTCAGATATGTACTTTTGACAATTTAGTGTAAAATGACAAAAAAATGCAAAATTACACAAATTTGTAAAAGTGCACAGAGTGTACGTTTTGATCCTAATGCCTTAGCTACTTTTTTCAGAATGGATCATGACTATCATGCCCAGCTTGCGCGTCGGTCGCCGCCGGTGCGCATTCTATCCGATGAGAAGCTGGTGTATGTGCGCTCCCGCTCCGGTCGGATGAAGGTAAATAATTGAAATTTCACTCGCATCGTTTTTGCTTCGTTTCCTTTTATATTTATATATATACATATCCATTAATTTGTTCCATTCAGCAGCCTAAACGGTCTGAATATAGTTTTACCAAGTATAATTAAATATTTACCTGGGAAATGTGAAGTTTTATACTAAAAGGACACAAATAATTATACTGCAAATGTCACTGACTGCCAGTCTGGTATTTTTTTTATATTTAATTTGCCTATTTTATTTATGTTATAGATGGTGAAGCAACCAGCTTCTCTGGGCCGGAGCGGGAGCGAGGGCGACTCCTCCCCGCAGCCGTCGACATCAAGGCGCTGCCGGCGCTCGCTGGCTGAAGAAATGGTGGTAGGTATTCTGATTAGCAAGCAGATAGATCACCGGTGGTATCATACCATTCTTCTCCTCCAACAGGGTGTGGCCTGCCTGCAGCTGGCCCATTTGAGCGGGGCCTTTGTGCATTTCTCCTGCACCTACTCTTCTATTCCAGCTATCCTTCCATGCTTTCTAGTACCATACCATATACAATAATGTATTTTTCTATTTTCACAGTCATCAGCAGCTGGCTAAATTATATAAATTTTGCTGGAAGAAATATCTTTTTAGAGATAAGCTCGCCTGTTGTTATAAAATTTCTTTTAAGTACATTTTTATGCACAGGGCAATAAAGAATGTGAATATATAACTATATAAATTTTTGTTCTTTTTTATTTTTCCAAAACCTAATTACACAATTACACATTAGGTAGGTGGTAGCTAATTACTAATTACACATTTCAAATAATTGTTTATTTTTTACAAATTTGTGTAATCTTACACTAAATTGTCAAAAGTACATATCTGATCTCGCATAACACTAGTTAACACAATATTACACAATATTACACTTTGTAAGAACAGTAGGTATCTGTACTTGCGCGTGAACGGAGCCGCGTGGAAACACTTCATATACACATAACAACTAAATACTAGTTAACTCAAACTTACACCATACCTACACGAACGAAACACCAGTTTAGCTATTTTACCTAGAATCAAATCACGGCGAAACATTTTCTTCGTTCCGTCTTTGCACACTCTGTATAAACGCATATCGTACACCTGCCGTGACCTTGAGAAAGCCCAGAAACAACACACCGTGACACGAAATAACATGCATGATTTTGAATTATTTTTGTATGAAAAGGTACATAGTACGATACACTGTTAGAAAGCCTAGTTTGTCTTCTACTTAGAACCACTAATTCTAGAATGATAAGTATCACCTATTGCCTATAAATTCAATAATAGTACAAAGTGTTGATTTCTACCTATTTTATACTTTCCTTGCGAGATATGGCGTCCTCACACTTATCATTTATGATTTAGTGGCAAATACCACTTGTTTTCCTCTTATTGAATAAATTACCTATCCTAGGAACTAAGAAATATAACGCTAGGTAGTCTAGTCTCTTCACAAATAATTTCACAAGATTTGCATAATTCGCGCGATGCGTCAGTTTACTTTCCGTATTTTATGAAAATTTGAAACGCTGAAATATTCGAAAGTTTCTATAAGAACACCCTAATGTTTTTATTGTTTTGAAAAGGTTATTTTGTGTAGATTACGTAGGTATCAAACAACATGTACATGTTGTTGATAATTTTCTGATGTCGGCTAGATTTGTGTCGAGAGGGAGCATTTTCATAGAAGTCTGTGTTTCTCATGCCAGTACAAAAATAAACTAAGGTCACAGTGACATTTTCTACACATTGTGTAAAAGAGGGTTTCATTAGCTACTCAGATATACAACTCCCATAATTCTAAGTGTTACCATTCCAACAGAATCACTTGATATATTAGTCAAGTGCCGCGCAGCCCGCACGCTCAAAAACACTCCGGTATTTGTCGTTTTTGACGTCTCGAACTCCCGGGAAAGGAGAGGTTAAACACCATGACGAATGAGGCACTTCCTTTAAAATAGATTGCTACTATAACAAAAAGTTAATATTACTTTAATGGAACTGAAGTCAAGCAGACAAATAATAGAAATAATAAAAAAATATAACAGAATACGACAAAACGAAGTCAATTATAGCTTACTTTGATTGTTATCGATCCGACACATTTTGTGCTTTTGGTCTTCGCACACTTCCAATATTCTCCGTTTTTGTAGTTTTTTTCCAATGATATTGGTATCCATCGCAAAGACATACTTTTCCCCGACCCCTTTGTAATATAATTATTTCCCGACGCATTTTCAAAGTATGTGTTTCTTTACATAAAATCTTCCTTTTAGCGTACTTGTTTATGTCAATTGTATTCTTATTTGATAGCTTACGAACGAGTTACTTGTTTATTTGTTTCTGGCCAGCACTTTCTATATCAGCACTTGAAGAAAGTACTTGAAACATTTTTGTTCTACCTAATATACTTTAATCGGTAATATCAATATCGCAAGTGTTTGTTTTACTATGTCGCCAGTGAAAAATCGACTTATAGATTAATAATGTTATCCGAATTTGGATACACAACAAAAAAGTATTTGAGGTTGCTGGAGAGATACTCTACAATCCTCCGAAGGAGGTTGAAATAGGTTGCAATGACACTAAATAGAACGTACAAATCTAAAAAAAGGGGTTGATCTCAGACGGTCATGTGCCCCTTCCAGAAACCTAGCTGGTAGAGATGATGAGAAAAAAATCCAACTATATACGCACAATAGAGAAAGGTGGAAGAAATTCCATCTTTTTAACCTGGGGGGCTAACTGTAGAGATGAGTTGAAAAAAATCTAATTGTCCCTACTGAAATTCCGCCTATCCCTACAAGCGGGGACCAGGAGGGATAGGTGGACAAATTATTTCCATACATCCCAACCGGTGGGGAAGAAAGGAAAAATATTCCACGTATTTATACTAGGGGGGATGTCATGGTAGGGATAGATGGAATAGGTGGTTCTTAATTATAACTTTGAAAATACCCGTATATCCACTGCGTTCCCCCACAACAAGATACCTTGGGACATGACACTAAGAATGTAGCTAAAATAGACTAGCCTTGCTGTAGCCACCCGTATTTTGTCTGATGTTCCTAACAACCTAAGCCGCAGAACATAATCTAACAGCTAATTTCTTTATGTGGGGCCCCACTGCAATTTCCTATCAATTGTTATTCCATGAAACATCGTGTCATTAATTAATTCTAACGGTAGCCACTCATGTAGGCACTTTGCATTTGCAATGTTATTACCAATAACCACATTAAGTGGTCCCTCAACGACATACCTACATATGTACATATACCGAACTGTTAAATTTTACGGGCGAAAGTTCTACTTGTATATCGTATACGACCGGTACCTAAGGAACTTAACTTTTAATATATTTGTTGGTTAACTTTTAATTAGTTGTAAGAATCTTAACTTAGCACCAACATGAACTAAACGTTCCGTCAGTTAATTAAATGTCAACCTGTACGCAGTTGTGAACTTAGTCTAAACCGACCATCCTTACGCCTAACTGAACTTTTAGAAATTTAAGTAGGTCCCTACTTATAATAATAATAATAATAATACCTTGGACACTATTTACACACATTGATCTAGCCCCAAACTAGGATTCCCTGTATCTTGGGTACTAGATAACGATACACATACTTATATAGATAAATATTATACTTAGATAGATAAACAACCATGACTAGGGTACAAACATTCGTTCTCATCATACAAATATTTGCCCCCACCGGGACTCGAACCCGGGACCCTTGGATTCGAAGGCAGGGTCACTGCCGTCTCGGCCATTCGGGTCGTCATGCTTACTAAGTCTAGACTTAGGTACTAACTTAAAGTATTCAAAGTACTATTCATTTCGAGGAACAACTACGCGCTAGGTTATCCCTAAGTGCCCCAAACAGATGCTGCCTGCAGTATTTAGAGGACAAGTAGGTTCTAGCATGGAGACGGCAACCTTACCCTCACCCCTCACTATTCACGAAGTACAGTTTTTATCCGACTACAGCGGAAATAAAGGGAGCGTTTTGTGTTGAATCCTGCCTGACGGACCCACTTGTTCTTTGCATCTATCGGCTACTCTTTTCTGGTTTACCAGACTTGTTGGCTTTTGCCTAACTGCAGTGTTCCAGAGGGACCCTTCCTCGGGGACCGGGCGCGTTCGCAGGTCGCGGATGGCGTAATGGCCTCCTTCAAATAGAAGGAGGTTAACTGTGAATAAAACATTATTCCAAGTAATGCTATGAATAAGCAGTCGCGGAGGAGGGGGCGGCCCACCTGACCTCCTAAAGAGGGATGACGATCGGTGAGGTGTTTTTCCATACGGAGAGTATATAAATACACGTGTAGGGCAGCCCATCTGATCTCCTTCAGGGGTATGGCTATGACAATAAGTGGTGTATGGGAACGCGGACACCCCAAAAATAATTACGCCCTGTGGGTGGTACGTGCGCAGTGCCCACAGTACCAGACCGACGATAGGGGGAGAAGACCAAATGTCTCTTCCTGTTGATGGTTCGTATAGCGTTTAGGCGCTGTCACTGCACTACAACATTGAGTGCGGCTTACGTTCTGCAAACTCCGACGAGGTGGGGCGAGTATGGAAGCACAAATTTCAATAAAACTACCCCAGAAGGGTACCGGTGGATCTGAAGCCGGAGAATCCCTCCCTGCAGCGGGGGGGCCCGGTTCGCATAGCGGATTGGACCTTCCCCTACAGGCTAAAGGCGGGTCGTTTTCTGGGGGCCGCCAAATTTTTGCTTCAATAGGAGAAGGAGAGAGAGAGGAGGACAGGGAGATGATTTCATCTGTTGGTTCTGATGAGCCGGCAGTAGAAAAACCTCCGTTAAACAAGCTAGCTTTCTTAGAGGACAATGATTCTATGGATCAAAGTCACCTGAAAAAATTTACAGGGATCTCACGATCCAAGAAGAGGAAAACTTATTGATGTCCCAAACCCGCGACAAAGTTGACAGAGTTGGCGGCGATTGGGAGTTCCTCACATAAGTATAGTAGTAGGGCAGAGAAAAACCGGGAGAAGCTCAAACGACGCAAACTAACACGTCAGGAAAGGTCGCAGAAGGTGATGGGGATTGATGCTCAGTCCACCTCAGGAACTTCTGCGCCCAGAAATGCTGTGAAAGTTAAGGGTTAGGGTCTCCTGATCAGATGAGATTCAGACGACGGATCAGCGTCCATCAAAGGGCCAAAATCGCGGACCGGAGCAAGCCGAGGGTCACGTAGCTCTGCTTAAGAGCACCGTGGGCTAGCGGTGGCTTTGTGCCGTAAGGATGGCCTAACAATGGACGAAGCTCTGTCGTCTGCGGTTAGGAAAATGCTGCAGGACATGGTTGAGAACGCTATGGAAGCCGGGGTCGACTTCAGGATGACAAAATTTGCGGGATTGATGTCAGAAGGATTCTTCCTTGTGACGCCAATGACCGAGGAGGCAAGAGATTGGCTTCTTGGGGTCAATTTCGGTGATCTAGATGGTGTGAACATCACAGTAGCAAAGAAGCTACATAAGTCTCGGGTAGCAGTGTGGCTTACAGGACAACAAGAGGATCAAGCTGATAAAATATCAGAACACGGATTGGGTTGACCTGGGTATAGAGGACTGGACGATCATCAGCAGGCAGAACATGCCTTTGGGTATCCGTCTGCTGATGGGTATGCCGCCTGAGTATGCCGAATCATGGAGCACAAATATGTTTTGGTTGTGCTTCCAGATGATGCAAGTCCAGGCCAGGCTTATCCGTGACCAGTCAGCGACTAAGGCTGAACCACTAAAGCCTGCCTCTTTGGTAAACACATATTTTGTGTGTGGATTGCAGAGGGAGGCTCTCATTAGAGGGGAGGAAGAGAAGGCTCGAAGCGAGAAGGGGCCAGGTGAGGTCAGTGTGATGTCGACACAGGGCACTCAGACTGACTTCGACCTAACCCTGGAGCACGAGCCTTCTAATTCACACCAAAACAAGACATAGAAAACTACACAAAAACACTTAATTTTTAAAATGACAGGCACACATATCACACAAACAAACACACAAATTAGAATCTGTCAATTGAACCTACACCATTGCAAAGATGCAATGGTTGAAATATGCCAAACCATAGTGGGCAACAAGATAGACATAGCCCTGGTACAAGAGCCATACATGTCGACGAGAAAACGCGTCACGGGGCTGGGCTGCCTGGGTGGCGAACTCTATTATGACCATTCAGGTAAGCTGGCTGCCTGAACATGTATTTTGTCATCAATCAAATCAAAGCACTAGGCCGTATTTCTGGTACATGTTCCAGAGATCTGTTCGCTATAGAACTTAATCTGATGAAAGCTGGCGGGGGAAGCTAGAAGGTGGCGCTCATATCTAGCTACATGTCGAGCGAGGCAGACTTCGTGCCGCCCCCGCGAGGGGTAAAAGACATTGTAGAGAACTATAAAGGTAAAGACGTTTCATTCGTCTTGTGCTGTGATGCTAACTCCCATAATGAGGTATGGGGCAGTACCGATACTAACAAGAAAGGAATCTTGTAAAGAATGTAGGCATGTATGAATGTATGAACCAACCTTATAGTAACAAGAACTCGCAGAGAGGTCCTCAATATAACACTAACATCGGGTGAAATATCTAGCTATATAACTATAACTGCACTATCAGTTTGAGATACTAAAAATAAGATATCCTCAGAAGACAGACTGGAGTATATTCTGCGACATCATGCAACATTTGGAACTTGGCGTCTCCGGCGTCCCTGAGCAGAAAAATGAATCGCCCTGTAACATAACTATCAAAATATCAGCGCACGCGGGGGTTGTGCACAAGCCCGAAGAAATTGAGTTCGCACACCCCGTACAACCGATGACGTATAAACCTGGTTGCCCTAAAGTCTTAATAACAAAGCGTCGCAACCAACCAACAACCAACAAACTATAGGGTAGGGCTAATCAAAGTCAAAGTCAAAGTCGAAGTACTTTATTACTGTAGATTGCCTTCTCTCTACATTGGACCACTGTGGGAGCAGAAGGGCGTAGAAACTCCCACAGATTGAATTTTAGATCTCTTTTAAAAATTGGTTGTGCTTAACTAATACAAATACGAAAAATTTAATTATTATGAATAATAAGCAGTTAGAAGTAATAAGTTATAAAATTATTAACAGCAAAGTCTGTGTTGAGCTAGATTAACCCCATAAAATCTCGTCATTTGAACATTGTGATATCCCTTTTTCGACAAAGTCGCTTTAACATGCTTTTTAAATTGCTCAAATGGCAATTTCAAAATCTCCAGAGGTACATATCTCATTGTAGTAGAGAATGCACTGACCCTTGAAAGAATTAATTACCTTCCCGAGTCTTAACCGGGGCGCACATAGTCTATGATTATTTCATAGGTTAACATTACAGCTATCGCTAAGTTTGGGAAATATTGTAAGGTTTTGCGTACATACATTATATTTTCGAATATAAATTGACTAGCTACAGTTAGTATGACAATTTCTATAAAAAGGTCTCTTAAGTAGTCTGTTCGTTTTAAATTATAAATTGCTCGAATAGCTCTTTTATGTAAAATTAAAATAGTTTGAATATCTGCTGCTTTCCCCCACAACAAGATACCATAGGACATGACACTATGAAAGTAACTAAAATATACTAGCCTAGATGTAGCCACATCCGTGCTTTGTCTTATGTCTCCTAACAGCGTAAGCCGCAGAACTTAATTTATCTATGTGGGGTCCCCACTGCAATTTGCTATCAATGGTTATTCCAAGAAACTTTGTATAATTTACTAATCTAACACTAAACTGGTCTCAACTTGCCTGACATTTGGAAGTGAGAATTTGATACACTTAGTTTTACTAGCGTTTAACAATAAATTATTAATTGTGAACCAATTCAAGGTTAAAGACAATACACCATTAACATCATCAAAATCTCCTTTTTGGTTTTTTTATTTTGAAGACCATTGAACTATTATCAGCAAACAACACTATGCAGTCAATTTCTCCACCATGAAAGGCAGATCATTTATATATACCAGGAATAAGAAAGTGTCTAATATGGAACCTTGTGGAACGCCAATTTTTACACCCGATCCATCAGATTTAACGCCGTTAACTTCTGCCTTTTGAATTTTATTGCTAAGGTATGATCTTTGTAGATCGCTTTATTTCTAACTCCGTAATCATTTAATTTCATCAATAGCATATTAAGATCAACACAATCAAATGCCTTCGACAGATTGCAAAAAACTCCGATAGCATCTTGTGCGGCCTCCCATGCAGAATAAATATGAGATATAAGGGTAATACCTGCATCCGTAGTCGATTTACCCTAGTGAAACGTGGCGTGGCTTGGCGTGGAGTTGGTTAGTACGGTTGAAGTGTGAGAGCATTTGATTGAGTATAATCTTTTCAAATATTTTACTTAGTGTTGGAAGAGCAGATATTGGTCTGAAAATTGAAGGATCACCCTTATCTCCCAACTTAAACAGAGGTATCAGTTTACTGTATTTCATGTGGTATGGGAAAGCCCCATCGTCAACACATTTATTGAATATATAAGCTAAGTGTGGGGCTATAACTAGAATTACTGAACCAATGATTTTAACTGATAGGTCTTCAGTATTTTTTAAGTTAACTAATCTAAACATTTTGAAAATGTCCTGGGGATAAACATGATGAAATTTTAAATATACTTTACTGACGCTAGTGTTATTTTTTAATAAAGTCTGCTTCATATGGAGATGAATTTAGACGATCTGTTGTGAGTAAGGGTACATTGGTGAAGAATGTTTCAAAAGCTCGAGCAACATCAGCGTTGGATTTAACAACATCATCACCTATCGTTAGGCAGAAATCATTGTCCCTTGGTATAACTCTACCAATATCAGGGTTTATTATTTGCCAAACTGTTTTCTTGCTATTATTTGAATTTTGTATTTTTCTATAAATGTGTGTAATATTTGTAATATTTCTAAACATAGTCATGAAATTTTCTATCAAAGTTATAGGTTTTTTGTTCATTAAGGTCATAAAAGATAACCCTATTTTTACGAATTCTAAACGTTGCCCAGTCATTGAATTTAGATTTATCGTTGTAGTCACCGACTTTCTTTAATTTAAAACTTTATTGTATGCTGTTTCAATAATGTTGAAGAAGTCTGAGTAGATTTTGTTTGGGTTCTGTTCATTAAAATCCGGTACTGGCAAATTTATATCTAAGTTTTTCGTATATGTCTCTAGTCTATGGCATGTCATAGGCCTATAAAATGGTGGACTAGTCTTATCCTTACAAGTAATTGGGAATGAAACTGTTTGACCACTGTGATCGGAAGGTAAGCAGTTAATTACACTTTTACTTGTGTACAAAGTCACAAAAAACGTTATATATGGAAGTTTGGCTGGTAAGTGTAAATTTAGTCGGCTCTAGAAATATATGACATAAATTAAACGATTTGAATAAAGTTATTAATCGTTGTTTCATTGTTGTTCCTACAAGAAAATCTACATTAAGATCGCCACAAATAATTAACTTTTTTCTGTTATTACATAGTTTAGGGGGGGGCTTCCTCCATAATTTTCTCAAATATTCCGAAATTGCCATGGCCTTTATCATCGCTCCGTGGGCTGTAATACAAACAATAATATGGCTATCTAACTCAACACAGGATACGTCTTTCAACAGTAAGTGCAAGAATATCTTTCCGTTGAATCACCTTAATATTATTTTTCACTAAGATTAAAGAACCACCTCTATCAGCAGTCTTTCTATTGTAACAACAGACATTTTTGTAATTATTTATGTTAAAAGTATATATAAATTGTATATTTTCCTTTAACCGGTGTTCTGTAACACAAATAACATCGATGTCAGATTTTTTTAGAAAGAATTCAAATACAAGTTCTTTGCCAGGTAGCCCCTGGGTGTTTTGATGGGTAATATTTAAGTGGGGCTTACACTTTGACATATTTAGTGGCTCTTGTATGTTAGAGATTTCCTCTATTGTCTTATGAACTAATTTAAATTACTTGGAACAGATTCCAATGTTGCATACAAAGTATGATTAACAGATGAATTACCAATAGGTTTGCATGTCATATTACTCTTAACATAAGCTGATGTCAAGTTGAACTTGGTTAAACAACTATAGCTGCGTCGCATATATTATAAGCTAACAATGTAGCTACTAATTTTCTATATTTATTAGACAGGTACAATGTATCGTGAGGCAGAGTAAAGTTATGAATAAAATTATTCATGTCGAAATATAAAATAGCGATGTGATGACACGTTACATTAAATAAATGAATATCTAGGCACAGATTTGTTCTGTAGTTCTGTCAAATAACAGACGTATGGAAAATTGCATTGTATAAATTTGCATTTCATCCTACTATGTAAGTCTAGACTTTCAACACTTTTATTCAAATCATTCCGACTGATGTTTGAATGAATGGCAAAGGGTATTAAAACATCCGACATTGACATTTCTGGTACCGAGCAAAAACTCTACGTCCACAATCATCTCACACCATCCAACAAAAAAATGGCAATGTTTATGCTCGCAAAGCCGATAACTGCCCTCTCTTTAGGGTCCCTTACCCGAAGGGTGCCAAACAGGACCCTATTACTAATCCTCCGATGTCCGTCCGTCCGTCCGTCTGTCCGTCTGTCACCGGGCTCTACCAGGATCAACCTAAATAGGTTGAGAGTTGAAATTTTCATACAGGGTGTATTTCTATTGCCGCTTTAACAACAAATAATGAAACCTACTGGTTTTAAAGAATTAAAAGATGTACCCATACAAGAACTTATTGGTATGGCCATTTTCTTAGCCGTTTTGTTTTTTTTGTTTATCGGTGAAAACTGGACTCTCCCGATCTAATCGGAAAAGATATTTAATTGCAAGTATTGAGTTTTATGCTTAGTTATTTTTCATTATACGATTAATAATTGCTCATTCGAATTATAAAATAAGTTTTTTATAATATTTGATTATATTACTGTAAATAAGTTATAAAATATGTAGGGCCTTGAATGTAGTCCTACCTATTTTAGTATTTAATATTTTATTATTAAAAATTAATTACGTTATACTCGTACAAAAGACTGACGTTTTACGTTTTTCTTTGTACAATGGTATGAATTCCTTCCTGTGCGGGTCTGACGTTCTACTCGCACTTGACCGGTTTTATTAAACTTTTTGTCTTGTTTAGCCACCATTTAATTTGCGTGCATGCGTAAAAGTATCATTGTGATTGGCCCAATCTTGTAACGTCTGCGTTTTTTGCGACAGAAATTATAGCATCTTAAGTTGCGTGTCATTGTACTTAACTCTTCCCCGCGATAAATAACCCCTGACGCAAAAAGAGGGGTGTTATAAGCATCTATCTGTCAGTGTGTCTTAGCTCTCAAACGGGTGGACATATTATAAACCGGTTCTTTCCTGAAAGGTTTTCATTCGCAAGGCGCTTCCAGACTTAATTATTGTGAGTTAGAGGAGCACCTGGCATTTACCTACGTTACACAACCGTTTCAACATAAAATTATTCTGTTCACGACTGTTTCCTCCGAAATTTATTCCGGATCAGGGCGGCTTTGGGACATTTTCAACTGCTAAAGAGGTGCGTTTGAATAAACATTCGAACTTTTTTGACGGAATGGAATATGGGGTTTCTGTTCGGTAAACTTTGGCTTTGGCATGGCCGCCATTTTGGAATGCAAAATGGACCCTAAATTCGGTATGAGAACTTAAAATACCTTGAAAACCGTGCCAATATATTCTTTTCTTTATTGCTACCTACTTACTATTATTCACCCTATAACTGACTAGCCTCAACGTGTTAGCCTGCATCTTGTTATGTCTTTGTGTTATCTCTTCTTATCATTGTACTCATCTGATTTCTAGTGCCTTTTTGTATAATTTCGACCGAAATACTCGAACACTCCAACGCCCCAATACTATATTACGTATAACACTAATTCTTTCACGACCAGGGGAATCATTTTTCCTTATATTTAAATTAATAATTATATTAGTTCATTTGTATTTTTTTTAACATGGCATCAAGATTATGTGCTAAACGCAACTTGGTTGGTAAAAGATTCAGAATGGCATCAAACTGAGAAAATGAGATAATTGTGTTTTAAATAAATGGAGTTGTTCCCATCAAGAAATGAACCAGGATTACTGAAATTAATTAATAATACGCCTTTATGAGTACAATGCGTGGAATGTTCTCATCATTCACGATGAGTGTGGAGTCCTACGTCTAAACGCTCTTCAAGATTTCATGACGGTTATTAGAGGCCAAAAGAGCAGGAAAAGCGACAACCATACTGAAGCCCTAAAAGAAAAGCTGGAGTTTATCGAGCGAAAATCAAGATCATCCTGCCTCGAGATCCGTAATATTTTATTCACACCGGCCGATGGCAAGAAACCGTAATCGAAGAGTGATCTCTGTAATATTCTGAAGATCCTGTCATCTACATTGAATATCAAACTTGAAGACTCAGAAGTTAAGGATATCTACAGTATCAACGCTAGAAAAGACTCTATGAGACCCATAGTGGGCGAGTTCTGTAGCATTATCAAGAAAGATAGCGTGCTGCAGGCCGTTAATAGTAGTTTATGTGACTGCTACATAATGGAGGGCATTAAAACTCGTAATAATATCACTCGAGAGTTTAAATGCCTAATTATGTACAGTTACATACACTATTTTATCTACACACATATCATAAGCTCTCTTTGATGTTTGACCGGCATTGTGGCTCTGCAGTTGTTTAGCTTGTTCTGTAGTACCAACTTCACGCAGGCGGGCGTCGGCGTTCGAAATTTGAATGTCAGTACCAGCTTCACAGACAAACTATGGGCGACAAGCAGGCGGGCGACGGCGTTCGAAATTTGAATGTCATAATATGTAGAAAAATACACATTATGGTCATAATGTGTGATTTTTCAGATAAGAAATGAGTTTTTACTAAGTAGTTTAACATTATGCTGATCGTAACGTGCGGTTTTTGTACGCAGTAAAGAGGGTTTATGATACGTGTGTAGATAAAGATTTTAATAAGAACAAATCTTATGATACCAAACTTAACACCGAACATCTCAAACTAGCAGGACCGAAAAAGGGTGAGTTTTTCTCGGAATCACTTACATATAAAACACAGCAACTGTTCAAGCTCGTGAATTTGCTAAAATAAGTATGCCTACTGTTGGTCATCACGTGGATTAATTTACCTTCGTAAAGCAGAAAATGTACCATTGTGAATGAAGGTGAAATTGAAAAGCTTAAAAAGAAATAACTCTATTATGATAACATTTTACCAGCTCTAAGCAAGTACATTCATAGACTCCTTAGCTTGGCCATTGATTTTATATCATCAACATTTGAAAATAGAACTCTTTGGCTGTAGAATGCAATTTGTTTCATCTGACTGCCTTTTGTTTTTACCTTGTGGCGCCATTTAAAAAATTGTGTGTCTGCATCAACATGGATTTAACTCGGGAAAATTTTCGTAGTATGATTTTCTACGATTTTAAGTGTAATTTGACAGCTCAACAGAGCATCGCTCGGCTTGAAACAGCTTTTGGCAATGAAGCACCATGCAAGACAACTGTTTATAGCTGGTTTGCAGAATTCAAGCGTGGTCGTATCAATCTCAGTGACGAATCTCGCGATGGTCGGCCGTCCACCGCTGTGACCAACAAAAACATCGATGCTGTGCGCCGTATGATTGAAACAGACAGGCATGTGACCTACCATGAAATTCGCGCATCCTTAGAAATAGGCATGAATCAAATACAATTAATCCTACACAAACATTTGGGTGTGAGAAAGCTGCGCTCGCGGTGGATCCCACACAACTTGACCGAGGCTCAAAAAACGGACCGCGTCACTTGGTGCAGTGCCATGCTTACCAGATTCAACGAAGGTGCGTCAAATTTGGTGTGGGACATAGTAACAGGTGACGAAACATGGATTTATTGCTACGATCCCAAAACAAAGCAGCAATCGAGCGTATGGGTCTTTCAAGATGAGCCGAAACCAACCAAAGTGGCGCGCGTGAAAAGTGCATCTAAGCGGATGATTGCTTCTTTTTTTAATAAAACTGGACACGTGGCTACTGTTGCTTTAGAGAATCGTCGTACAGTGAATAGTGACTGGTACACGACCATTTGTTTGCCGGAAGTTATTGACGAACTCCGTAAAAATAACCGTAAACGCCGTATCATCCTGCACCACGACAATGCTAGTTCTCACACGGCCAGACAGACAAACGGCTTTTTGAAGGTGAAAAATGTAGAACTCATGAGTCATCCTGCATACAGTCCCGACCTGGCACCTTGTGACTTTTTTCTGTTCCCAAAAATTAAGAACCAATTACGCGGTCAACGATTTTCATCACCAGAAGAGGCTGTCGAGGAGTATGAAAAACACGTTTCAGAGGTCACCACAGAGGAGTGGCACAAAAGTTTTCAAAACTGGTTTCATCGAATGAAAAAGTGCATAGACGCCAAGGGAGATTATTTTGAAAAACAATAAATTAATTTTGTACCTTTAATAGTATTTTTTCATATTCATTCCGGAAACTTACAGTGCGCCCCACGTATTACGTTAATAAGTGGCGCAAAAATATCTCACTCTCACAAAATATTTGTTGAGTAAATTTATGTATAGAAGATAAAATCATGTTTAAAACAAACCAAATAACTGATAATGCCAAATAATTGCATGGGAAAGATATTTCCTTGTGGTCCATAAGTAACCTTATTTGTGACGTTTTGCAATTTTTTACTATTGTTGTATGGCGATTTTAATCATTCGACCAAATGTTATAATATAATACCTTGGACACTATTTACACACATTGATCTAGCCCCAAGCTAGGATTCTCTGTATCTTGGGTACTAGACAACGATACACATACTTATATAGATAAATATTATACTTAGATAGATAGACAACCATGACTAGAGTACAAACATCCATTCTCATCAAACAAATATTTGCCCCCACCGGGACTCGAACTCGGGACCCTTGGATTCGTGGGCAATGACACTGCCGACTCGGCTATTCGGGTCGTCAAATGCAAGCGGAGTAGCGAGCAAGAGCTATTAATATATATTTAGAATGTTGATTAAGACCTTTTAATTTCATACCAACCACGGCCTGTTCAAAGGTTTAAAAAAAAGTACATTAAACCTCTAGATGCCGGCATTTTGAATTTTGGGTGACGTCACATATCCTGTAACCAGTGGACGATCAAGACTCATTTGCCATATTCTGATACATAGTTTATATGTTCAGTCTGGTGACTACAATGAACACATATACATATTTACACACAACCAGATCACAGACAATACAGAACAACCACATAAGAGGGGGGCTCTTTGGCTTCGCTGTAGTCGCATAATAATATTTTACTACAGTAGGTATAAATAAAAATATTTCTTCTCTAAAGTAAAAATGAATGATCCCATGAAATAAGTTTCATGGGATCATTCATCTTTATCAGAAACTCGCAACAAATTCATCAATCTTGCCTAAAACTCCGTTGAAATAACAATTAATACAATATTTGTAAGTCAAACTCGCCTGCTTCAGAAAACAATTTGGTCGTCGCTTTCGAAGTACTTATTTCAAGTTTGAAAACTCACGATCACTTACTTGATTACCTTGTTTGTTTTTAATTGTAAATAAAGGGTAAGTCTTATTTGAATAAAAGAAGTTTCTGATGCGAAAATATATATATATATATATATATATATATATATATATATTTGGCGTCCACTATGGCCTTTTTTGCATATGATGTGGCGTCCACCTGCTTCCGGCGTCCGGTATACGGACGTCACATCGGCAATAGGTCTAAATAGCTTCTACTGTTGAAGCACATCACAGAAATGTTAAGATTTTTTTTTTTACTCGGACGTCATTTAGTCCTTAGTATGCCTTGACTGTACATTTCTATAGTTCTGCTATTTTCCCCATCAAATTACAGTGGCGCTAGAGTCGCAAGAAACACTTTCATGATAGGCCGCATTTGACGTCCGCTCGAAGAATGAGACGTTGCCAAACTTCGTCCATACTGATTTTTTTATCGGAGCGTGTGGAGTTACGTACCTACATAGTCCACAGTTTAATATGATTGAAGTGTTCGTTGATTTCGAAGTTTGCGTTCATAATAATTTATTTGCCTTGGAAGTAATTGTGAAAAAACATAAAGAAATATTAGATAATATATACAATGTCTAGATGAAAATGAAAATGAAAATGAAATTTATTCACCAAAGTAATATACAGATGAAAGATACATTGGAACCTTAAACTTAGTTTAATAAACCTGTGTTTTAAGGCCCATCTGCCTCTCCCTTTAGACACTATTTAATGCGTGAAAGAATTAAGTAACCTAGGAACATTTAACTTAACATTTGATGATGAATAAGATGTTTTATAATTAGATAATAAATGGTGGAACCCAAACTAGTCAGGGCCTGTCCTATGGGATCCTTTATGATTCATTAAAAGTTATACAAACAAGACAGTTTATCATATAGGTACATAGAAGGTAGGGAAAAAAGAAGGGAATATAATTATTGCAGCTCAAACATGCGTAATAAAATAATAGAAAATGATTTCAAATTGAGTTCAGCGACAACACAAACTCTTTCAAACTCTTATTTTGTTTCCTGAAAGGGTTTGTAGGCGTAGGTTTGTAGGATGGAAAGGAAAAATCAGGGAAATGGCGTGCAAATATGGTCCTGGTAAGTACCCGTACGTGGTTCTATCGTAAGTTCTATCATTATTGTATAATAATGATGAAAATTCACGTACGGGTTCTTCGTATGAAGGCTCCATCTGAAGAATTGAGTAACCTAAAGTAAGAGATAATACTATGTAGTAGCGCATCCAGCGGTCATCACTCAACACTGTATTTGAGAGTGTTGGTGTTTTCTTTTCGTTTCCTCCCGCGCCTCCGACATCGGTCGTTCGTCATTCACGTTTTCAGTTTCGATCACTCAGCAAGCATCTTTCGATTTCTAAAAAGTAAGTTAAAACTTCGCCATGCCGAAACGAAAAGATTATGAAAACAGAAGACTTATCTCAAGGAAGCTAAGAAAACTTGGAAAAAAGAAGATGGCGAAAAATAAATATCGACGTAAAAGGACTATTTCATCGTTGTCGAAAGAAGGTTAGAGATCTCTAGAGAAAAAAGATAATTTTACTTGTACCTTTGTGCCTGTAAATTACGCAACCCGTGCGTACTTAATTCGCAACCAGGTTGGCTTTCCAAGCCCTCCATAGCAGAGTTATAATAGAGCTACTTATACAATGCCTCGGCAGTGACGCGAAAGATAGTGTCGCGCTAGATGGTGAAGCGCTCCACCTGTCTTAACCCTGACTCGGCTGTTCTGTAAACACTATTCTAGGATTTTTCATGGAACAGAATGGCTTTGTCATTGGCATACCAAAAGATCTCGGCATCCAGGACGCGAAGATGTAGAAGGTTATTTATATAAATAACGAAAAACGTGGGACCCAGGATGCTGCCTTGAGGGATTCCGAAACTCACTGGGGCCGAGTCCTTCGTCTCTGAGCAGGGAACTTCTCAAGCATCTTCGACATTGTGTTCAGGAGCGAGATTGATGCCTCACATCGGTTTTAGATCTACCTTTATGAAAAAGTGACACGTTGGCTATTTTCCATGCTTCCAGAAATATGCCAGTGGATTTTTTAATTTAAGATATATTTTAGGTTGTGATATCCTATCATATGGATTAATTTTATTAAGAATTTGAATTTGCATATTAATAATCACAAGACTCAAGTTGAAAATTTGTGAGAGCGCTTTTACTATTTTATGGGCTATGACTTTGATGAGCAAGTTATTGAAGTTGTCAGGAGTTGGATCACCGCTGTGTCGTCTGTAGAGTAAAGAAAAAGTGTTGTTTAGGGTCATGTGGTCGAGATTTTGACCCACTTTAGCAATGTATTTGTTGAGGAAGGCCTTGACACTATTTTTAATGTCGAGCAGTTTCAGTGAATACTTTTGTATAGGCGTTTGGAAGCATATTATCTGATAGGTTTCCATAACTGTTTGGGATTGCCCTGGCTGTCTTCTAGCTCTTTAGCTTCGTGAGTTGTTTTGAGTCGGTGTAACAGATCGTTTTTAGTACCTCTAGTAAGTGACCCTGAGTAAATTGTTATTGCTATCCTTTATTTGTTCCAAGTGCAGCTTATCTTAGGAGACCGGGCGTGATTCAAAGCTTCAAGTTGAGTTTCGATCTGCTAATTTATCTATGAAGTATTTTTCGCAACATCTATGTTTGGAGAATTGATGTGAAAATCTCTACGGCTCTCAGTGTTAATGACTGCTTTCCAGTCTTCCAGTCCCAGGTAATTTCTGACTGCATCATAGTTTAGTTTTTTTTCTTGACGATTTGATTTTCAAGATGCTTTGGTGTGCTTAAAACCATGGCAATATCATGATTGGTAATGCTGGTCAATAAATATCGCGGATTCCGCCCCATACCTAGTCCTTTTAAATGAGATCGAGGCAGTTTTCCATCCTAGTTGGTTTTGTATTGGCTGGATTATTCCAGCCTCTGTCCATGCTCGGCTAGGCGACACAGGTTTTATATATTTTGCGGCTATCGTCTTCATCTGACATTATGTTGATATTTATGTCCCCTGCAAATATGATGAAAGAGTTTATCTTTAGCGACTCAAGCGACTCTACGGATGAGATGAAGCTAACGTTCATCGTCAACGTTGCATATTGAGAGTGTGCGATAGGTCCCAATAACCTTGGGCCCATTTTTAATATCTACAACCACGCCATTAGCATCTTTTACTTCAGGTTCATACGTCAGCAATTCCTACCGTCCCCCACCAGCTTTATTTATGTATTTGGTAGAGTTAAATTGACGTAACTCTCTATTTGCCTTATAAAAGAATTACTGTTCAAATGACATTTGGTTAAATACCATGAAGTCCATATTAACATCCATGCGTTTCAGTGCAATGATAAATAACATCATCAAAGTTTCTGTTAATGCTGCGAATATTAAATGTCATTAGTTTTAAATTATACTGAGAGCTTATACAACTTTTGCAGCTCTTAAACGTTTGGTTTTGTGCAGCTTACATTTTGATTACTATCTATTTCATCAGTTATATTTTTAGACATTACTTATATGTCAAAACAAATATAAGCTCGTACATAACTACTGCTACAGCTCATTGAAATGTGAAGGTCGTTCACACATTTCAATGCTCTAGGGAATTACGAGGAACAATCAATCCGCATCATTCATTCGCCTTCCATTACTTCTCACTTTTACTAAATTATCTGCCTTAGCGCATTGTCACACTAAAATCAACACACTTCCACAATAATAGCCTGGAAAATAAAATTTTGAAAAAATGCCTAATCAAATCTTCCGCAGAAATCCGTTTTTTTAAGGTTTACAATTTTTTGCGGATAAAAGAAAAGATAAGCCAAAGTTGAGAATCAAGTCAAAATAAGCATTACCTCAATATATAATGATCATTTTGTGATTGTTATAGTAGGTTTCATTGGAACATCATAATAAAAATTTCAATCCAATTCATTTTTGTTAATGGTGGCAAGAGGCAAATTCGGCCAGGATCAGTGGAAGACACGGAAAAGGCACAAAAGGAATGGAATGTAAAACTAATATATCATAGTAATGAGATTTGTCGTTATGACAATATTCTTCTATTCTTCGACTAGTCAGGGCTGTATTCTCCTTTAGACCACAATATTTTTTATTTTATTTTTCAAATAGTTCAAAATTATAATACCTGTGCAACTTACTATCTATCTATGGGAGATCGTCAGCTGAATTAAATTATTAATTATTAGTTCACCCGTACTCTTCTCAGCTTTCTTAAGCCATTTTTTCCTTAAAAAATGGTATGTGGATTATCATTGTTTTCTTTGTGAGGTAAAATTAATTTCAGTCATCGTTTTATCTTTGGAAAGTGTCTAATATGTTTTTCTTTAATTTGGTGAGAACGAGTCAGAGACACCATTGTATTACTTCTGCTGATGAAGTCAACAGCACTTTTAATTTAAAAAATATTATAATTTACCACAATTTTTCTGTAACACGAATTGTTCTGATTTTATCCGACAGTAGCCGAATCACATCCTAAATTCTCTACTAAAGTACGGTCGCCGAGCAGAAGGAATTTCGTAAATCTACCCCTAGCTACTGGTCTCTCTCGCTCACGCGTAAATTATATTGGAGTGGCGCTCGCACAGTTCAATTGTGAGCATGAAGACGATATCATTTACGCGCGAGTGAAAGATACAAGTAGCTAGGAGTCAATGTGCAAAATTCTTAATTCATGCGACCGTACTTTACTGTACATATTTTTAAAGCAGATATAGTTTTGACAAGTCAAGTCAAGTCAAGTCAAAGTACTTTATTACTGAAGATATTTACATATACTTAGCAAACGTCATTTTTTGCCTCTTCTCTACATTGGACCATTGTGGGAGAAGAAGGGCGTAGAAACTCCCACAGATTGATTTTTAGATCTCTTTTAAAAATAGGTTGTGCTTAACTAATACAAATATGAAAAATTAAATTGTTATGATTAATAAGCAGGAATAAATAATCACAAAACTGTTAACAGCAAGGTCTGTGTTGAGCCAGATTAACCCCATACAGTCCTGTCATTTAAGTAATCCCTTTTTCGTCAAAGTCGCTTTAACATGCTTTTTAAATTGCTCAAATGGCAATTTCAAAATCTCCAGAGGTATCCTATTGTAGTAGAGAATGCACTGACCCTTGAAAGAATTGCTAACCTTCGCGAGTCTAAAACGGGGCGCACATAGTCTGTGATTATTTCTTAGGTTAACATTACAGCTATCGCTAAGTTTGGAAAATGTTGTCAGGTTCTTGCGTACATACATTATATTTTCGAAAATAAATTGACTAGCTACTGTTAGTATGTCAATTTCTTTAAAAAGCTCTCTTAAGGAGTCTGTTCATTTTAAATTATAAATTGCTCGAATAGCTCTTTTCTGTAAAATAAAAATAGTTTGAATATCCGCTGCTTTCCCCCACAACAAGATACCACAGGACATCACACTATGAAAGTAACTAAAATATACTAGCCTAGATGCAGCCACATCCGTGCTTTGTCTGATGTTCCTAACAGCGTAAGCCGCAGAACTTAATTTACCAGCCAATTTATCTATGTGGGGTCCCCACTGCAATTTGCTATCAATGGTTATTCCAAGAAACTTCGTATCATTTACTAATTCTAACGTGCTGTTGTCTAACACTAAACTGGTCTCAACTTGCCTGACATTTGGAAGTGAGAATTTGATACACTTGGTTTTACCAGCGATAACAATAAATTATTAACTGTGAACCAATTCAAGGTTAAAGACAATACACCATTAACATCATCAAAATCTCCTTTTTGTCTTTCAATTTTGAAGACCATTGAAGTATCATCAGCAAACAACACTATGTCAGTTAATTTCTCCACCCTGAAAGGCAGATCATTAATATATACCAGGAATAAGAAAGGGCCTAATATGGAACCTTGTGAAACGCCAATTTTAACAACCGATCCATCAGATTTTACGCCGTTAACTTCTGCCTTTTGAATTCTATTGCTTAGGTATGATCTTAGTAGATACAACGCTTTATTTCTAACTCCGTAATGATTTATTTAAATTAATAGCGTATTATGATCAACACATTCAAACGCCTTCGACAGGTCGCAAATTCATTCTTTGTTAATTTTCTTAATTCGTTTACTGTGGTAATGTGACGGAAAAGTATGATAATGTGGCAAGGAAGGTAATTTGGTAAAAGTGAGAAGTAATAGAAGGTTCTACTGAACGATCCGGATTTATTGATCCTCGTAATCTCTCTTGTGTATTAAAATGTGTTAACTACCCTCACATTTCAATGAGTAGCGGTAATTATTTGTCATGACTATGCAAGAATTTAAAGAAGACGTATGAAGTCAAGAGTAAACAAAAACGATGATAAGCTTTATGCCTACCCAGAATGAATGAAACAACAACAGATATATATTGGGACGCCAGATATTTGAAAATTATTCATACTGTGTTTAGTTTGGCATCCATATATGTTTTTGGTTTGTTATTTCAGTAAAAAATAACCTTTGTGTAATGTTTTGTAGCACCCTAATTATGCTTTTGTTGTGCTTACTGTCACTTTGTGACATATGTGAATTTATTAATTCTAGAAGGACTATTTTTTAAAAAGATTTATACATATATGCGGACGCCAGATATATCAAAATCGTAGATATCGTGTTTAGTTTGGCGCCCATATATGTGTTTGTTTTAATATTTCAGTAAACAATAATCTTTGTGTTTTGTTTTGTAGCGCATTAGTTGTGGTTCCGTTATAAAGATAATGTTACTAACTTAGTAATAAATATGTGTTAGTCAATTCTAGGCTGCATATTTTTGAGACACATATACGGATGCCAGATGGGATAAAAATTTCACACCGTATTTGGTTTTGCGTCCGAATATGGTAGATTTTTTAAATGTTTTAAATTTTTAGGGACAAAGGAGCCAAAAATCTTCCAAAACATGTATGGGACTTGTTTAAATAATACCTACATTTTATTTTTCTATTTCACTGTTTAGGTTTAACAGTTCAGTGATCTTATAACATCAATAAATAATGTTATTTTCATATTGTTTTGTTGTTTTGGCTCCTTCATCCACCTACGCCGTCAACCCGGCTCGTAATATCTATCCAGCTTGCTGTCTTCTAGAGCACCCCAAACAGCCCGCATAGTCTTTCATTCGATAAGGTGCTTTTAATGGGATTCTGTTTCTGTCCGTCGAACACATGTTTCTGGGATTGTTTTTGCATTCTAAGCTTTGCAAGCAAATCAGACCGTTGTCTCTTGTAGTAAAGCTTAAATTTATATGCTTGCAGTTATTGGAAGTTTGGCAACGTCGCATAAACACGTGGACGTTGTATAGTCGATAATGTAAAAATTATTTTAAAATATACGGCGGATGTCCTTTTGATGTTATTATGAAAGGGAGTTGAGATTGTTTGCATAGTGATTGGCAATATACATATATTTGTATATCAACATTTTAGACCTACCCAGAAGGGGGACATGAAAAAAGCCTCCCAGTGTGGTGCACGCTTTATACCTACTTAAGCAACTGGCGTCCCCTGGAAGCAGCTACTAGCATCAACAAGCAGTAGGCTGACTAATCTTTTCACCACGATGGCCATCCGTAAGATCCAAGCTCGCAATATACGGCCCTTATCAGGGCCTGCCTTGACATTTCTCTCTATTAATATAGAGGGCTTCTCAGCGGACAAAGCAATTTTACTTGCTGAGCTGTGCCATATAAATAAGACTGACGTTTTGTGCGTACAAGAAACGCACCGAGGCCCAGACAACCCGAGGCCGGATATAATGAATATGACCCGTATCATCGAACGACCTCATCTCAAGTACGGCAGCGCGATCTACACCAAACCTGGTACGCACGTGAAGTCCGCCCACCTAACAGACGACAATAATGTGGAGATACTGACCGTGGAGTTGTCGGACGCCACTGTAACATCCGTATACAAACCCCCCAACAACCCGTTCCAATTCACAGCGACACCCAATTTCGGCAACACGATAACCAGAATTGTCACTGGAGATTTCAATAGTCATAGCGTCGCACGGGGGTACAGGGAAACGGACGGAAATGGAGAAGCCGTTGAGGAATGGAGCGAGGCCAATAACCTTGCACTGGATCCACGACCCAAAGCTACCGGCATCCTTCAACAGTGGCAGATGGAAAAGGGGATACAACCCAGACTTAATCTTCGCTAGCTCAAGCATTAGCTCCCAATGCCGAAAACGAGTTGTACGGCCGATCCCACGCACCCAACACAGACCCATCTTCTGTGAAGTAAACGCTGCAATCGAACCTACTATAGTCCCGTTCCGGAGGCGTTTCAACTTCAACAAAGCGGATTGGGAGAAGTTCGCAACTACTTTAGATAGCAGGATTCACACCATCGAGGCCACGCCAAATAACTACAGCTCATTCATTGATGTGATTAAGGAAATATCGCGCAAGACTATTCCGAGGGGCTGTGCCACATCCTATGTCCCAGGAATAACTGGCGACACTGCCGGACTTCTGCAGGAATACCAGACTGCCTTTGAAAGAGACCCTTTTTCAGAAAACACTACCGCCCTCGGTGAAGCTCTAATGCAGTGTATCGGTGAAACCCGACGGAAAAAATGGCAAGACCTGGTCGAGTCGGTTGACATGACGCACAACAGTAAGAAAGCCTGGTCTACAATCAAGAAACTAACTGGTACCCAGAACTCTTCTGGAGAATATACAAATGTTACTGCAAACCAGGTCACCCACCAACTGCTGCTGAATGGCAAGACTAAACCCCTCCCAGGAGCTAGGAAGATCCTTAGAAACCCGGCCACCGAGACGGACACCCTGAGTAATGCTTTCAGCCGCGAAGAGATGATTGCCGCGATTAGAAGGCTGAAAAGCGGGAAGGCGTGTGGACTCGACGACCTCACTGTCGAACAGATAAAGCATTTCGGCCCTGTGACGGTGGATTGGGTTCTGAGGCTTTTCAACAACTATCTGGAAACCAAGAAGATCCCAAAAGAATGGCGCAAGGCCCGTGTCATCGCGCTACTCAAGCCGGGCAAACCAGTTGATGACCCCAAAAGTTTTCGTCCAATCTCCCTACTATGCCACCTATACAAGCTGTTCGAAAGGATCCTTCTTGGCCGTCTTACTCCATACATCGACGATAAACTGATCCCAGAACAGGCAGGTTTCCGACCCGGCAAGTCTTGCACATCGCAAGTTCTCAACCTGACCCAGCACATTGAAGATGGATTTGAGAAAGGGAAAATCACGGGTGTCGCTTTCGTGGATTTATCGGCGGCCTATGACACTGTGAACACCAGCGTAATGATTAAAAAGCTGTATGAGATCACGGGCGATTATGACTTCTGCCAGATCGTAGGACAGCTCCTCAGTAACCGCCGGTTTCAAGTTAACCTGCAAACCCAGAAGAGCCGTTGGATAAATCAGCGTAATGGATTGCCACAGGGCAGTGTCCTGGCGCCAAGTCTGTTCAACATATATACAAATGACCAGCCTAGGACACAGGATACCAGAAGTTTCATATACGCTGACGACCTAGCACTCGCGGCTCAATCGGACACCTTCGAGAGCGTGGAGGGAATAATTTCCTCTTCCCTGAACAAGCTTGGCGAATACTATGCTGCTAACGGTCTGAAGCCAAACCCAGCCAAAACCGAGGTCTGTGCATACCATCTCCGCAATAGGGATGCTAAAAGGGAACTTAACATCACATGGAGAGACGTAAAACTGTCCCACAACAGTTTCCCTAAGTACCTCGGCGTAACCCTAGACAGAAGCCTGACAATGAAGCAGCATTGCACGAAGACCCAACAAAAAGTTTGCACACGCAACAACCTGCTCAAGAGGCTGACCACGACATCCTGGGGAGCAAAGCCAACCGTCCTGCGCACCACAGCTCTGGCTCTGTGCTACTCTGCGGCTGAGTACGCCTGCCCTGTGTGGGAACGTTCAACGCACGCAAAGCTGGTCGACGTGGCATTGAACGAGTCATGTCGATTCATAACGGGCTGTCTGAAACCCACACTAACCGACAAGCTGTACCAGCTAGCAGGAATAGCCCCCCCGGAGGTTCGGAGATCTGTCTCTAGCTCGGTTGAAAGGTCAAAGCAGACACATGACAGACGGCATCCCCTGTTCAACCATGTACCAGCCAGGCCCAGGCTGCGTTCCAGAAAAAGCTTCCTGCACTCAGTGCAGCCGCTAAGTCAACCAGCTCAAACTACACGCCTCGCCAAGTGGCAGTCACGACTGAACCCTACAGACCCGAGCAACTGCGTGAAAGAGAAACTAGCTGAAGGATACAAGCTCAGCTGGCCGATCTGGAAATCTCTCAACCGTCTCAGAGCTGGAGTGGGGAGGTCCAGAGCTAACCTGGCGAGGTGGGGCATCATCTCGGAACTAGACACGGCGTGCGTCTGTGGATACCCGAGACAGACGATTGCGCACATGACTGGGTGCCCTGCGTGCCCGACAACCTGCACGGACGAGGAGCTGTATAAGGCTACCGAGCGAGCTATTGCGGTTGCGGCCTTTTGGGCCGCCCGTATCTGAGATGACCGTCGACTCGAAAAGAAGAACATTTTAGAGTTTATAATACAAAAAAGATGGTTAATGTCGTCAGATAGGTTCAATGTATCAGTATACATTCAAAAAGTTTCAATAAGTCAACGTCATCTGGTGGACGCCATAATAATGCAAAGTGAAAGGACGCCAAATAGGTTGCGGGATTTATATATATATATATAGATATATAATAATAATCTTTATATCAGGTTAACAAAAACCCATATCTATAAATACCTTACAGCTAGAGATACATAATTTATTATAAATAACACACAAAATATTAAAGTTTTGATTAAGTATATTAGGTTACAAGACTTGTAGACTTGAAGATGTCTAGAAATAAAATCGCCCTTAGTACGTCCGTATTTTTTCAAACTGATTACTCGTGTCATCAGAGTTCAAACTGACAAAAGAGAAGAGCTTGTTTCTAAAATATGAAATTTTAGAATGAAGCTGATGTGAACTACGGGGGTGGTCCCAGAAGTAATCCGCCTAACAAAGATAGAATAAAATAATTCGAACAAAACTAATTATTTTCTCAATTTAGTCACCTTTTAACGCAATACACTTTTCCCAGCGATGTTCGATAGCTTCGAAACCCTGTTTATGGTGGTCTGTGTCAAGCTCCTCAAAATAGCCACCAACAGCGACTCAAACTCTTCATTATTGGCAAATCTTTTCCCGCCGAGCCACTTTTTCAAGTTTGGGAACAGAAAATAATCTGAGGGAGCTATATCTGGCGAATAAGGTGCATGGGGAAGCAATTCAAACTTCAACTCATTAATTTTTGCCATTGCAATAGTGGACTTGTTAACTGGTGCATTGTCTCACTCACTCACTCAAACCCTGCAATAGTTTTACCTAGTACTCACCGTTGACTGTTTCGCCTTTTTGAAGATAATCAATAAAAATTATCCCATGCGCATCCCAAAATAGTGACGCCATGACCATGCCAGCAGATGAAACTGATTTCACCTTCTTTGGAGCCGGTTCTCCCTTTTCAGTCAATTGTTACGACTGTTCTTTCGTCTCAGGGGTAACCCATGTTTCGTCCATCGTGATGAATCGTCGTAAAAAGTCGGCTTTATTGCTTTGGAATTTCTCCAAATATTGTATCGAAACTTCCTCACGTTGCTGCTTTTGTTCAATGGTGAGCAATCGCGGCATCTATCTTGAGCACAGACATTATTGCCATCTATATGCCAGGTCGGCTACTTTTAGGACCGCCTACGTAATTCAGGAAACCTTGCAAACTTCATTTTAACTGCAGATTGATTCATTTTACTGAAGTTTATCCTCCTTGGAGCTGGTTCGCGGAATAACTAATGATACCTACTACCTGGATCACATATTTGATATAACGGTTGGATTACAATATTCGTTTGATGACGGTTAAAAGTGCAATGATTTCACAGTCGAGTATGTTTGAAATGCTATAAAAGTACAGAAAGTCGAGATAAAAAGTCCTTGAATGCAGAGCAAGACATAATTTTTTCATGTGGTTTTCCACTGATTTGATTAATATACCTGTACCAACGAACTTCTCTCTCAATGACGTCAAACGGGATGCTGCACGCATCGCCTATATTTTATTTGAATCCAATAAGCATCGTCAAGTATTTAAGGCGATAACATCTGCATTTTATTTGCATCGATGCATCATCAAGGATTTAACCTCTCGCCTGCCGTTGACGCGGGTCCGCGAACCTTATGGTTTGGTAATAGAGTTGAAAACCAATGAATAATTGACCTAGCGAAGCTTCTCCGTTTCACCAAGGGCAAAAATGCTTTTGGATGTCTGGATTTCTGCCCAGATTTCTGTCCGGCTGTTCTCCTCTAAAGGTCTCATTTCTCAACCGATTCTCGTGAAATTGTGTGAGCAGGTTCGATAATTTTTTGTCGATTCAGTTTGGAATTTTTTTCAAAATGGGGGTGATGTGGGGTTGAAAATGAAAATAATACCGCTACAGCCCAAACGGCTTGACAGATTTAACTTATTGAATACCAACCGCGTTAGATAACGACACTTTCCCGTTATAGGTTTTAAATTTTACTACCATGGCATATATAAGGTTCAAAATCGCGACCCGTCCCAACTACCCTCGGTTTTTGAGAGGTTAAACGAAGTGTCGTTGGATTCGTGGAGACCGTGAGATTGACACTAACTAGTGCAATTCTTCAGGTGTCAAAACTAACTAACTAAGGCACTAAACTGACCACATTAAACCCGACAGCTCTTAAAGTTCAGTTGATTCATGAAGACTCAGTGGTGGGCACTGCTTCAACATGCAGCAGAAACGCATCAAAAAGATGTTAAAATAAAAAATCACTAAAAAATAACATAAAATTCTCAATAGAAGTTTAAATAATAAGAGTAAAAACAAAATTTTGTATTTTTTTTGAATGTGTATGGCAGAGTTAGAAATTAATAAAACATAATATGAGAAAGACCTGCCAAATCTTGAGTCTGAACTTGCCAGTGTCTGCTTGAGATCAATTACTGCCTGCTGTGAAAAATCTCAAGAAGCCATTAAGGAGTACTCCCTGGCCATGGATGAGCTGCTTAAACTGTCTCATAGTAAACAGGAACGCTATGACTCTTTGATGGCCAGTCATTTGTGTGACTGCCAACGTTCCTTGCAACAGCCGGAGAGACCAGCTTCAACCTCGAGCCTTGAAATAAGTATCCGACCTAAGATTTCAGGATCGCACAAAAACAGCACAAGCAAAACTGTTATGTTTTGTGATGAAATTGGAAGAAACTTAGGCATATTATTGAATAAATTGGGACACTCAGTCACAAATAACTGTTTACCAAACTCCAGTTTTCATGATGTTATGCAAAAAATAACAAAGACACTTGATCTGATACCTGAATCAAACTTAATACTTATGTTTGGAAAGGGAAATATTAAACTCCACACCAAAAATACTGATTTGCACAGCAAATATCAGGGCAAAATGCTGCGGTAGCTTATCCTTCGTGTAAGGTTAAATATGTAAGAACAACAAAAAATACTTAAAACATAAACTTGAGTATATATAAAATATTTAAAACATAAATAGTGTTTTTGCTGATCATTGTTTGCCGTGCAAATCAATATTTTTGATGTGCGATTAAGTGCTAGCCATTTGGAAATAGGGGTGAGGATACCAATGGGACCTTATTAAATATTTTAAAGCACTTTGCTCACTGAATGTTAAAAAAATTGTTATGTTTACATTCCCATACAGTAAAAGCTTGCCACAAGCTGAAAATTATCTTAGATATAAGCTAAATATGATATTACATACAATGTCATATAATAATAGTTTGATTCATCTGATTGACACTAACAATTATGTGAGTGATAATGTTTATTTGACCGAAGGTAATTAGTACCTTTCAGTTTTTTGCAAACGACAGGTAGCTAGCGACACGCTTGTCTTATTTTTTTATTATTACAGCCAAGAATTTGGCTAAGCAGTCAGGCTGCTTCTATTGAGCACAGACAAGGGATATTGGAAGACATTCCAAATAATTTAATTTAGTTCATAAGACAATAGAGGAAATCTCTAGCATACATAAGCCACTAAATGTATCAAGCAAGCATAGGAGATCAAAAATGTGTATCTTGCCCGAATTGAAAAAGTCGAAAAAGTGCAATAGGTAATATCGCAATATTAAATAATATATAGACAAAGGGTAAGCCCCACTTAAATAATATCCATCAAAACATGCAGGGGCTACCTGGCAAAGTACTTGATTTAGAATAATTTCTTGATAACTCTGACACCGATGTTATTTGTATTACAGAACACTGGTTAAAGGACAATATGATGCCTTTTAACATAAGTAAATACAAAATTGTCAGTTGTTACAATAGAAAGACTGCTGATACAGGTGGTTCTTCAATCTTAGTAAAAAATAATATTAAGGTGAAACAACGGAAAAATATTCTTGCATTTACTGTAGAAAGACAACTGGTATACTGTGTTGAGTTGGATAGCCATATTATCGTTTGTGTCTACAGACCCCCGAGAGATGAAAAAGGCCTTGGCAATTTTGAGTATACGTGCGAAAATTATGGAGGAAGCCCTCATTAAACTTTGTAACATAACAGAAAAAAGTTAATTATTTGTGGCGATCTTAATGTAGATTTGCTTGTAGATACAACAATGTTTTACTTGTGAATGCACAGTCACAAAAAACGTTATATAACTGCTTATGTTCAGGCTTCTCAGCACCTAATGACCTCGTAGGGGCCCATGAGCTACGAGGTAGCGTGACGATCAGGTGCCAAGAAGTGATGAACGCGGCGATTCACCGAGCTGAAGTTATGTGGGGTAGATATAACCTGGTCTGTGCTTCGGTCCCGTCAACTCCTGTCTCTCTGCAAGGCCCGGGTGCACCCTAGGCTCTTCTTGGTAGACAGGTTCTTCAGCCAACCAGGTATGACTGGCGGGCCAGCTTCAATGAGCACAGTGTTCCAACACAGGTTATGTTCTACGTAGTAAATATAAATCGGGCACGAAAATCCGAACTTTATCTGGTTCGAGAGACAACAACACACTCAGCTATATTAACAATCCTGAGGGAATCCCGAATACATTCCAGATGCCCTGCGATTTAATTTCAACCCCTAACCAAAACGCGTTTACATTGCGAGGGCTTTCGTCTGTCAGTTGTCAAAACTGCCAGATTGACAGCTAACGTCAAATTAAAAAATGACCGTTCAGAAACCATCGATCGAATATCGATTTGGAATCGAACAATCACCCGCCCGGACAGGCACCCACCTGTCCCCTACTCTATGGGCAGCCGAGACAACGTTGCTACCGCTCGTTTTAGAACCGAGCCTCCTACTAGAACCTCTGCTTGCCAGGGAACAAGTTAACAATGCGCCCCCTGCGCCAACGTAGTGGCGGTAGGTTAGCATCCTTAACCAGAACGAGGTCACCAACACTAGGGGGGCTAGTTTTGTCAGTCCACTTAAGGCGCTGTTGTAAGATATGCAGATACTCGAGCGACCAACGCTTCCAGAAATTCTGAGTAAACTGCTGCAACATCTGATACCTTGACAACCGATACAATTTCACTCCCTCGAAGGGATGCTCGGGCAACGCGGTAAGTGGCTGTCCTATCAAGAAATGACCTGGGGTCAGAGCCTCCAGGTCATTTGGATCCGAGCTGAGCGGACACAACGGTCGCGAATTGAGAACGGCCTCGATCTTACAAAACAATGTCGCGAGCTCCTCAAAAGTCAGCGCGGTCTGACCTACTATACGCCCTAAGTGCGTCTTAGCTGACTTAACTACGGCCTCAAAAATCACACCCCAGTGGGGGCAAATCGGTGGGCTGAAGGTCCACTGTATACCCCGACGGGAGAGGACCGTTCCAATATCCACTTTATTTACATTCAAAAAGTTGACTATCTCTCGTAAGTATCGTTCCGCACCTATGTAGTTAGTGCCGTTATCAGAGCGGATCAAAGTTGGAAGTCCCCTTAGAGAAACAAACCTATCCAAACAAGCAATGAAAGCCTCTGTCGAGAGATCAGCAACGAGCTCGAGATGTACCGCCTTGGTGGATAAACAAACAAACACACATAGGTACGCCTTGTATTGCTTAGCGGTACGCAATCGTGAACTCTTCACCATAAACGGTCCTGCAAAATCCGTACCAACACCTGAAAATGGTCTCATTCACACGATCAGGGGGCAAGTCCCTCATGAGAGGTTGCATCGTGGCAGCCTTAAGTCGATAACAAGGCATGCACCGAAACACAATGTTCCGTATGGCACGGCGGGCAGATAAGATCCAAAACTCCCGATGGAGCGTGGCCAACAACGCGTTACAGCCGGCATGCGCGTTTTTAATATGACGATCAGTCACCAGCAATTCAACTAACTGTCCCCCCTTGGGGAGCAGAAGTGGGTGACGAGCCGAATATGACAGATTCGCATTGCGCAATCTTCCTCCTACTCGAAGTAACCCGGTCGAATCAACAAAGGGGTTGAGACGCGCGACGGCTCCCTTCAATTTCGAACGTCCACTTCGTATAATCTCCAATTCTGCCCCAAACTTCGAGGACTGTACCAACCGGACCAAATTCAACAGCGACTCGTTTCGCTCTGCCGGAGTCAGAATAGGGTTCAACGTTCGCTGATCGCGAGGAGTACGACAATTTCGAGCGAATCTCCTAATCCAAGTGGACACGTTTATCAACTTGTCAAGTGAGCTATACCGGTCCAGCAGAAACCCGGCGTCAGGGTCCTCAGCCTTCTGGGTAACATGCACGGCCGCTCTGGGGCCATGATCCGAAGATACTACTACATGGCTGTGGGGCCAGTCCGATTCTCTCTTGGCAAGCCAGGGTGGTCCCCACCACAAATGGTGTCTAACGAGTTCAGGAGCCTGACATCCCCTGGATGCACAATCAGACGGGTTCAATTCTCCTGGTACTTGTCTCCAGGTCAGTGGGACCTCAGACGACACAATCTGGGAGACACGGTTCGCAACAAAAACCTCTAAGTTATGGACCGAAGCCTTCAGCCAGCACAAAACAATCTGGCTGTCCGTCGAAGCGTACACCGTATCCTCCAAAACCACTGACCCACGCAACACTGTTAGAGTGTGATTCAAAAGTTTGGTCAAAAGAGCAGCCCCGGACAGTTCCAGTTTTGGAATCGTCATCCTTGTCCAAATAGGCGCTACCTTGCTTTTTGCCAAAACCAAACGCACGTCGACCTCCGCAATAAACCGCTGCCGCAAACCCTCGTTCAGAGGCATCACAAAACCCGTGAAGGGTTGCCCTGTAATCCCCAGCAGGGACCAATTTCCTCGGCAGCGATACATTATTTATGTCCGATAGCGAGGTGAACATTCGCGTCCAATCAGTCAACAAATCACCTGAGAGGTGGGTGTCCCAGGTCAACTGAGCCGCCCATAGCCTTTGCATAAAACATTTGAGAGCAAAGGTGACTGGAGAAATCCATCCATTCGGGTCGAACGTTCTCGCAATCGTTGACAGTACTGACCGCTTCGTCCAGGCCTTCGGTGTTTCTAAAACCACCCGATAGGTAAACTCATCATGGACGGGCTGGTACTGAATTCCAAGCACTGACAACATGTTAGGGTTGTCAGGATTCTCAAAAACGTGCGGGTCTTGTTGAAACTCATCTGGGAGACCAGCCATCAACTCAGGGGAGTTGGACATCCACTTACGTAGTTCATAGCCGCCTCGTTCCAGCAATTGAATGAGCTCGTCACGTCGGTCCAGAGCTTCCTCTACACTGGCTGCCCCTGTGCAGACGTCATCGACGTACAAATCTTGCTCCAGGATAGCGGCGGCTCTAGGATAGCTCACACGGTCACGCGACGCCAACTCCCGCAGGGTACGCATCGCCAAATACGGGCTAGACCGTAACCCATACGTGTTCGTGTTTAACTCATAGACCTTGACTGGCTCGGCCGTGGTCTCACGCCAAAGTATCAACTGATACCTTCTGTCAGCCGGATGAATTACCGTTTGCCTAAACATCATCCGAATGTCTGCGACAAATTCAATCTGGTGTCTCCGAAAGCTCGTGAGAATATCCGAAATATCACGACTCAACTTGGGTCCCGAATGTAGACACTGATTCAGGGACATCCCGTTCGAGGTAGGTGCTGACCCATCAAAAACAACTCGAATCTTGCCGGTAGGGGTTCGCAGGACGGCATGGTGTGGAAGGAAACAATGATCCTCAGATCTCCAGTCCACACCCGATACCGACATGTGTCCTAACGACTCATACTCCCTCATGAAATCAACGTATTTTTGTTTAAATACGGCGTCCCTTGATATCCTACGCTCCTTCGACATCAATCTCGTCTCAGCCATCTTTCTAGATTCTCCTAGTGGCGGTCGATCGGCCCTGAAAGGCAGTCGAGTTACAAAACGACCAGAACGAAGGCGACCAGTACTATTCTGGTAAAACAACTCGCACTCTTCTTCGTCTGCGTCGACTCGACGAACGGTGGGAGGTTCCTCTATCTCCCAGAAACGTTGGATAGCGTCTGACAACGCTGAGCCAATAAGTATGCCATCTGACTCGGCAGGCCTATCCATTGGCAATGCCGGACCCATGATCACGTGACCAAACTTAGTATCCACAGCAATCAACCCGTCCGGCTGAAGAACTCGCCGATCCGACAACAGAAACCTACCCAGAACGTCTGCTCCCAGTAGCAGGTCGACCGGGGCTGGAGTGTCAAAATCGGGATCCGCCAACTTGAGTCCTGATGTCAGGAATCGAACGGCCGGATTCAACTTCACCAAGGGGTGTCTGCCCATGACATGCGTCATTACTAAAGCTTGCACGGATGTTTTTGTCAAAATTTCATAACGTGGAGAGAACGTGATCACCGATTGACCAACTACATTCGTAACCGTAACATTCCCCACGCCCCGTATTGATTTATTATACCTATTTACCTTGAGGCCCAACCATTTTGCTAAATTATTCGATACAATGCAGCCCTGAGCTCCAGAATCGAATAGGGCGGGAACGTATGTTGGGTTGCCCGCCAAATCCCAAACAAGCACAGAGGCGATCGGTAACACTACCGTCTCCGGTTGGGGGGCAACAAATTGTTGGGCAGCAAATTCCTAGCGAGGGCCCCCGGGGCCCCACTCTGCCTGTAACCGATCAGGTATGCAGCTATACGCCAGAGGGTCCCATTGTACAAATGGCCCACGCGCCGGTTCCATTGCCACCCTACGACGCCCCGTAAAGGGGGGTGGGCGTGAATTCAACCGTGGCCGCTCCATGAGCGGGGGGGACATCACATGTGACCGACGAGGACGAGGCGACGAGCGGGGCGACAACTGCGGCGGCGTCCGAACCGCACCCGCATAGCTCGAAGGTGTCCCATGCCACCCGCCCGTTACGGCCTGCTCAACACACCCAATGTCCCGCTGAGTCGGATGCTGAGTCGCAACCGAAAACTCAGGGCCCCCCATGTAATGATCCTGAGTGTGGCCCTGCACCCTAGTACTGCCCTGTGCACGTGGGGACGTTGGCCCCTGAGTTGCGCTCCGAGTCGCAAACGAATTCTCAGGGCCCCATGCCGTGTCACCCTGTGTACGGCCCTGTGGTGGCTGTTGGCCGGACCGGTTCATGCACAACAGATTGTTGTGGGCCCCACCTCAATATCCCCACATTTGTGTGCGCGTGCAGTCCCTAGCCATGTGTGGCCCGAGGCACAGGAAACACCAGCTCCGCTGCTTGGCCATCCGGCGCCGTCCCTGAACCCTAAGTTCCCCGAACTTATTGCAATTGGCCACAGCATGGCCAATCTGCCTACAACATGGGCAGGTCTCACCATGTGGGGTCAATGCACTCACAGTCCCATATGACTGCCGGTTGGTGCGGTCCTTCCTCGTCGGAGGGCCCCTACTCACAGCGCTCCCGGCAGCTCTCTGTGGCTCCGAAGGATGGGTGACCGTCAACCCCAAATTCTCTGCCCGTCGAGCCTCCTCTTCCAAAAATCCGACCAAGTCGGAGAAGGCGGGCAGGTCCTCGGCCGACCTCCCGTGAGACTGTTCGAAACGAGTCTGCACGTCAGCGGGTAGGCGGGAAAGTACAATGTACAACAGTAGGTACGACCATTCACCAACCGGAAGTCCAAGATTCTCTAGAGCCTTGGTGACGGACAACAATGGGTTCAAAACCTCCGTCTGTATGGCCCCGACCTTGTTCACAACCGGGATGCTAAACAAACGGTTCAGTTGGGCATCGGCCAACCTCCGTTTGTTGTGGTAACGTCTGACCAACAATTGCCTGGCCGTCTCATAGTTACCCTCCGTAACTGTCAAATGAGCGACCAGCTCCCTAGGCTCACCCCTCAATTCTGCCACCAGCTGAGCCATCTTGACAGACTTGGTAATGTCCGATCGCATGTGCACCAAACTGTCGAACAGATTGATGAAGCTCATCCATTCACCGGTCACGCCGTCAAAAGTAGGCATAGTTATGGCAGGTAACCTGGACCCCGATCCCTGATGCGGCAGGGGTGCTTCAATGTCACCATCATGGCTGGACTCGCGCTGTCTACGTATGTTCGCAGCCTTCTGCGTGATAGCAGCTGCCATCTCCATACATTGGTCGACATCCCCTATCAACCTTGACAGCCTGTCAGGTGCACAACCATCAACTGATTCCGCCTGCGCGGACAATTCGGGCACCCTATTGTAACGTTCCTTAACGTCCATAGACCGCTCCAATACCACATCATGCCTATCTAAACGGTCTATCAGACCGTGTGCGGAGGAAAACCATCTGAGTTCCTTAGAAACACCCTTCTGGATTTCAGATAACGACATGATCGGAACGATACTTACTCACAATTTGCAGTAACTCAATTTTATTGGACCCTCCAGTCTACAACCCAAACGAGGGAACCCTAAACCACAACTTAAACAATGTTGTTTTCCTTAAACAATAGGAACCGAGTTTTATATCTATATAAATTCTGTAAATACAATTTAGTTTCCCTTTATCATTATAACACACACAGATAGTCAATATTAGTTCAAGTTATAAATTGCTATAAACTGAAAACAATGTAATAGCCTGCTATCAATAGATGTAACTACCTATGTTAACCAAAACATTCATTCAATAGCATTACTAGACCACTAATAGATTGACTAACTGGTAATTCAATGCAAATTTCAATTCAATATCTGTCTGTCTACTACCAGCAATAGACTTATAGCTTACAATACTACCAATCTATGTGGATATAGGAACTACCAGTTACTTAACCGTCTATACCTACAGATTGATAGTCCCAAATCGTGCCTTCCTGGAGCCCTTGACGGCTGCAAATCTCAGGAAGCCACGCTCTAGCTACCAAATTGTTCAGGCTTCTCAGCACCTAATGACCTAGGGGCCCATGAGCTACGAGGTAGCGTGACTATCAGGTGTGAAGAAGTGATGAACGTCGGCGATTCACCGAGCTGAAGTTATGTGGGGTAGATCTAACCTGGTCTGTGCTTCGGTCCCGTCAACTCCTGTCTCTCTGCAAGGCCCGGGTGCACCCTAGGCTCTTCTTGGTAGACAGGTTCTTCAGCCAACCAGGTATGACTGGCGGGCCAGCTTCAATGAGCACAGTGTTCCAACACAGGTTATGTTCTACGTGGTAAATACAAATCGGGCACGAAAATCCGAACTTTATCTGGTTCGAGAGACAACAACACACTCAGCTATATTAACAATCCTGAGGGAATCCCGAATACATTCCAGATGCCCTGCGATTTAATTTCAACCCCTAACCAAAACGCGTTTACATTGCGAGGGCTTTCATCTGTCAGTTGTCAAAACTGCCAGATTGACAGCTAACGTCAAATTAAAAAATGACCGTTCAGATACCATCGATCGAATAATGATTTGGAATCGAACAGCTTACCTTCCGATCACAGCGGTGAAACCGTTTCATTCCCGATTGCTAGGAAAAATAAGATTTATCCATTATTTTATAGCTGTTACTAGAGATGTATATGAAAAACATGGATACAAATTTGCCGGTACCAGATTTTGATGAACAGAACCCGAACAAAATCTATTCTGACTTCTTCAACATTATTCAAACAGAATTCGATAAAATTTAAATTAAAGAAAGTGAAAATCAAATTAAAATTTAATGACCTTTTTGAACAAAAAACCTTTAACATCGATAGAAAATTTCATGACTATGTAAAAAAATATTCCAAAATTTTCAAGTTGGTTGGTGGAACTGCAAAAACTTTACACTGGCAAAGTTATACGAAGGGACAATGATTTCTGCTTAAAAATAGGTGAACAAAGATTTCTGCTTAAAGATAGGTAAAGATATTGTAAAATCCAACGCTGAGGTAGCTCGAGCTTTTGAAACATTCTTCACCAATCTACCCACACTCACAACAGAGCATTTGAATTCATCTCCATATGAAACAGAGACTGGTAAAAAACAGCACTAGCATCAGTAATGTAGATTATAATTTTCATCATGTACATCCCCAGTATATTGTCAAAACGTATAGATTACTAAACTTAAAAAATACTGAAGACCTGTGGGGTATATCAGTCAAAGTCATTGGTTCAATAATACCATTTATAGTCCCACACCTAGCTTATTTATTTAATAAATGAGTTGACGATGGAGCTTTCCCAGACCTCATGAAACACAGTAAACTTATACCTCTGTTCAAGTCGGGAGACAAGGGTGATCCTTCAAATTTAAGACCAATATCTGTTCTTCCAGCACTAAGTGAAAAATTTGAAAAGATTATACTCAATCAAATGCTCTCACACTTCAACCATACAAAACAACTCCACTAAATAATACGGTTACACTAGGGGTAAATCGACTACGGAGGTAGGTATTACCCTTATATCTCATATTTATTCTGCATGGGAAGGCGCACAGGATGCTGTCGGTGTTTTTTGCAATCTGTCGAAGGCATTTGATTGTGTTGATCATGATACGCTACTAATGAAGTTATCTCACTACGGAGTTAGACATAAAGCGTTGGATTTACCAAGATCATACCTAAGTAATGGAATTCAACAGGCAGAAGTTAACGGCGTTAAATCTGATGCATCGGGAGTAAAAATTGGCGTTCCACAAGGTTCTTTATTAGGCCCTTTTTTATTCCTGGTATATATTAACGATCTGCCTTTCATGGTGGAGAAGTTGACTAAAATAGTGTTGTTTGCTAAAGATACTTCACTGGTCTTCAAAATTCAAAGACAAAAAGAAGATTTTGATGATGTTAATGGAGCATTGTTGTAACGATGCGTTAATTTAGTGTTTTTCTTATTTTTAAGTCATAGTTAAGTTTGTATATATTGTAGAAGAACCTTGTTTTGAATTGTATCTGTCAATTTTTTATGTTAAAGTTAACGTTAGTATTATTACATTTAAATAAATTTATTTAACTAACTAAAGGTTATTTAAAACTAATTTTGAATAACTTTAGCTCAGATTTCTTTTATTTTCTTTTGTCACGAGGTGATTCTGGAGGTGAGTTCTGAACGACACGGTGGTTCTTCTTTAAAGTCTGCAAGAAAATCTATACCTGAGGTCTGGGCTAAAAGTCGTTGCCGTTGTTGGTGTATAAAATCTACTAATCTGCATACTGTTTACCCCATTCTACGGGTATGTATCTTCGATATCTGTCTCTATATCTTTCCTTACAACAGCTGTAGTACCGTACCTCTGATGCCTAGTTGCACTAAGCGTCTCGCCAGGCATGGGCTCGCGATGGGCTACGACCGCCAAACATCGGGACGTTGGGGCAATTACGCAACCTCTATTCTCACATCTGTCTCTTTACAGGGTCCAAGCCATTGATTTCCAATTACCAAGCTTGTGGTGGCGTATTTACAAGCCTTAGGGCTGAATGCCCAGCTCTCGGCTAAGCTACGAACTACGAGGCCCTTGGACCAAGTCACCGAAGTCGGGACGGAGACCTGCCCCTCATTGATGACTGAAAGCTGAAATTCATTGGTGACGCCGCAGGAGACCCAAACCAGCGAAATCTCGGCAAATCACTTCTGGGTGTAATACGTTCAATCTGCAATGCCGACTAATTCACGACCCTGTTTTATCCTTCTCCAAATTAAATTATCCGGTGATTTATCCTACTCTTTATTAAGAACAGATCCTTAGAAAGATACTACCGTTACATTGTCTTTAACCTTGAATTGGTTCACAGTTAATAATTTATTTATTTATGTTAATAATTATATTATAATTTATTATAATAATTTACTATAATAATTTATTTATTTATTTTATGCCGGTAAAACCAAATGTATCACATTCTTACTTCCAAACGTCAGGCAAGCTGAGACCAGTTTAGTGTAAGACAGCAACATGTTATAATTAGTAAATGACACGAAGTTTCTTGGAACAACCATTGATATAAAATTGCAGTGGGGACCCCACATAGATAAAATAGCTTACAAAATCTCGTGTATTTAATTTTTTGCTATAGCGGCAATAGAAATACATATTCTGTGAAAATTTCAACTCTATACCTATTACGGTTCATGAGAAACAGTCCGCAGACGGACGGACGGACAGCGGAGGCTTAGTAATGGGCCCGCTTGGCAACCTTCGGGTACGGAACCCTTAAAGAACCCGGCAAACTGAGAACGTCCTACTTGGTTTAAGTCATTCAATCATGGACGTATTATTCCACTGATTACGTATACATTCCACTGATCATTTTTTGTGGACGTCCAAGCTTAATGTAGAGGGTTTACTATGAAATGCATTCAACTTAGAATCAGACAGTTATATCAACCACTTTCATATCTCAACCCCATACCTTATAAGTACGCCAATGCTGCTTTGCCTACATTAAGCCTCGAAGGTCCAGCCCAATTGCGGCGCCCATTGACCCACTCGTGCGAATCTTGAATGCTTGTTGATTGGCTCAGGCATTTCTCAAAGTTACAAGACAGGCGTTTCGAGTTTCGGGGCTTCAGTCATTCGAGTGCAGTATTCGCCTTAACAGGGGTGAACTCAGGGGGCGGCAGGCGAGGCTAATGAAGTATTTCCAGTTACTGGCACAAGCGGCGTGATTCGACGGAATACTAAGCGTTCGACTGAATAGTTTATGAGTTCCAAACGGTTTATAATCAACCTCTGTCTGTGTGACGGTTGAGTTTAATGAAGCTTTACATGCGCTGAGGTGCATAGGACTTTATAAACCAGTCACCGTGATTATCTGTGTACCTCGCTGCAGCTTTAAAGCGTGCAATGACAACACAAATTCAGGTGCACCGATATTATGACCGTGTTGTTCCCGAAATTGAGCAAAATTTTGCTGCTCGTATTAGTGCGGTGCGGATTGATCGGAAGTATTTCTATCGCCTATGACGAACTGCGAACTCAATCATTTCGGGTTGATCGGAAGAATCATTCTAGTGATCAAACCTAAACATTTGACGAACTGATTCCCAGATATCTCAGTTCGCTGCTTTGTACCACTAGCTAGAAAGCGGAATAGATACAAATTTATATGGAGTCGTCAAAGTTAACTCGAGTTAAGTCTTATTCCGCCTTCTAGCTAGTCGTCCTTAGTAAACCTTAGAGTAAGTGCGATAATTTTTTTTGGGGAGTAGAGGGGAGTCTGGCCTGGAGCTGCGTCATCTGGCAGCACAACCAAAACATGTTTATGCTCCATGATTCGACATACTCAGACGGCGACGGGTACCTAAAGTCATGTCCTACCTGTTCCATGTTCCATGAGCGTCCAGTCCTGTATGCCCAGGTCAATCCTATCCGTGTTCTGATATTTTATCAACTTTAGAGGATCTTTCGGAAGAGCCAATCTCTTGCCTCCTCGGTCATTGGTGTTACAAGGAAGAATCCTAGTGCAGCAAACTTTGTCATCCTGAAGTTGACCCCGGCTTCCATAGCATTCTCAACCATATTCTGCAGCATTTTCCTAGCCGCAGAAGACAGAACTTTGTCCATCGTTAGGGCTTCCTTGCAGCACAAAGTGACCGCTAGCCCACGGTGCTCTTTGGCAGAGTTACGCGGAACTTTGTCGCGGGTTTGGGAGACATCAATAAGACTTTGATTGATGGAGGTTTTCTTATGGCCGGTTCATCAGAACCAGCAAAGGAAATCGCCTCCCTAAGAAAGATTGATAACTGAGGGTGCTTCAGTTTCCACCAAGTTGAAACCATTTCGAGCTTTGGACACAATAAGCCGGCCTTGGCTACTCATCTTGATATTTTCACTAAACAGTTAAGAATTACCTGATGTGTGGCATATCGCTAGAAAGGGCACCAAGTGAAGAAGTTTCTAAAGTTATTATGAAATTACACATAGTTTTTAAGTATAACTTATTTTTTTGTCTACTAAACGTTGAAATCGTTCGTTTATTTAGAAAGACTTGTTATGTTAAGAATCTTCCACTTTCATCTATAATATTTGTATGTGTATAAATATATTATAGATGGAGTTGAAAGATTTAGGGTATTTTTCTCCAGAACTTTAAAAATATCATATCTAAACCACTGTGCAACTGAGGACCACATTTCAAGCAGTCGTATGTTAACTAAAAACCCCTCTACACCCCAAAAATATTGTCGCTTCATTCTCCAAACAAGCTGTATACTTTTTCGTTCACCTCTATACCATCGGTAGGGATAGATTGAATATTGTGATTGGCCATAACATTGCGCGGCCAAAAAAGCGGGATTTCGGTAACAACAAAACTTGGTTAGGTCTAACCCTAAAGCGGGATTGTTAATTCCCTGACATAATTCAGATACAATTTGTAGTTGCAGCCAAGAGCACCGGTTCATGCATGTGACAGTGACATCAGGGCGGAGGCTTGTGGTGAGCCACGGGCTGAATTAGCCGATGTGTCCAGTGCAGCGAGCCGTGATATATTACTGTAGCTTGCGTTTTGGGAACACAGGTTGAGGGTTAGGCGCAGTTTAGTACCGACTCAGTGGAATATGGACGGTGATGGAACACATTCAGATACCTGAATACGTGATATGCAAGCTTACAATCTCTATAGTTGCGGCAATAGGCTTCCCCTATGACACGCAAAGTGTAGAATTTAATTATCGGCTCAACAAATAGCAACATTGTGCCTCTGCTGCCCCGATTGGGCAAAGGCATAAAGGCATGACGCGTGACGTTTGTTTGATTGTTCAATGACCTTGCACAAACTCGCTGAAACTTCGATTCCAGTCTATCCATTGGTAGGTTTCATCTAAAAATATATGTTCCTAGCATAACGTCATTTGTAGAGTGCATATCAGATCTAAATTCCCTTCGCCGTGAAGTTGGTAGCGATGAATCCAGCTTTGAAAAATGTGTTACCCAAAAGTTAGGGAGAAAATATCATAACTAACTCAAAACTTAATTTGCACAAGATCAAGTGGATATTTATTATTGATATTAACATGCTCGATAAAATATAAAATGTCAAAAATTCATACAAAGCTTTGTCACAACATAATAAAATAAATATTATAAATTATGCAAACATGATTACACAAATACTAACTCATACCATAAATGTTCATATGCCTACTTTACCAATACTTGTAACATAACGTAACGTATCATTTGTATAGATATGTATAAATGTGTACATAATTTACGTTGTGACGAGGTTGTACGTAACCTGGTAACTTATTTATGAAAGCGGGGAATGGTAATGTGAATCTGGTAACCGTATATTGCATTTGCCCATTTTTCTCGTGACAGTTGACAGTTATCCACTATAGCCAACTTAACGGCGGCGAAGGGATTTTTAAGCTGAGTTAAAGTGAAATGCACTCTTATAGTTATTTAATACCAAACACGCTATTTTCTGTCGATGTTACCCTTCTGTCATGCATGTCATTGAACTTCTTCGCAATTTGTAGAATAGGACTCCTGCTGGGAGATCATCTCAAGCTACCACAAAGCACAAGTTTGTCTACTTCTCTTCTTAATTATCCAAATAAAAGATGGTTTAATATAAACTCCAGGTCATGTAACTGAAACGACACTATGTCCTTTCTCCCCGTCTGTTTAATATTTATGCTTCGGAACGCACCGGTTTTTCGTTGCGCGGATCGACCGCGAGTGATCGGGACATCACTAGCTGTCACTTGTATAGAAACGAAATGACGAGTTAGAGGTTAACTTTGGCACATGGAAAAGTCGGCGCCAGCATCGGGAAGCTTGGTTGAATGTCAATTATAATGATCGCGGAACAATCGTCGGGAAATAAGTAGATTTCACGTCATCGGAGTGAGTGAGTGCTTCGTGCTTTGAAAGGTGGAAGTGATTCGGTGATCAATTCGTCGCGTTCGGATAGCGACCCTCGTGTCGGCAAGCATCACGACGGCGCCAGCTTCGGGCTGCGACGAGAGTAAGATTCGACTCCCCTCACCCCTACTCTGGTGTTCCTCATCCCGTATTCCTGCCTCGAATTGAGCTTTTGAAGGCCGGTCCATGGCGTCAAGGTCAGTACTGCTTTGTGACATTCCACTGAAAAACATCCCTACCAAGATTCCACGCCCTGTCGGTTAAGGCGTGGAATTTAATCATTTTGGTAGCAGAGGCGCGGTTTCCTAGTAGGAAATCGATTCACGGACGGTTGTAGGGTTGTTTTTTTGCCACATTGTAGCTGGGAGAGGGTGGATACCTCAGATTGGTCGGCAATCATTTTGTGAGTGAGTCGTGTGGTCGGTATACCACAATTTAGGTTCATTTTCGGTTAGTGAACGTATAATTGACGATTTAGTTAACAATTATTATAAATTTGTAGTCGGAAACTACTCGGTGTGCATAAGGAACAGTCATTCGGTCGGACTATAGTATTGCAGTCGGGTTCCATAATATTGCAGTGTTATTTCGGATTACAGAGCAGGGTCAGGCTATTTGAGGGGTATTAAGCTGATTTTGCTGACCTCAGTAGAAGTGTGGGTCATATCGGAGGGGCCACTTCTAGAAGGTTCACGGCTACCTACATTATATTAAAAATAGCCTTTTTTCTTATAATAAAGTTTTGTGTGTTATTTTTTATTGTGCTTTATGGTGGCATTCTCTGATTGATTTAGAGTGTATAGTTATAAGGTATTATATTACATATCAAATATTTTTTAGGATTTAATTGTTTTAGTGGTTGCCTTAGTTTTGACAACTTAGTTTTAATTTCTGTGCCCAGCGCTGACGGGCAAGTGCTGGTCTCTGGCTATACTTAGTTCGGTAGTGAAGTATAAGACCAGAATCTATTAAATCGGTCAACATGGCACCTTCGCCCTTGACGGTACTGCGGCATGGTGTCCGGGAGGAAATGAGATGGCTCGCCCATACTCATAAGTATGTGGAGCGACCGGACATGGACGATGTCCTGCTCAAGCGTGTGGAGGACGCAATGACACGCGTCGGGAAAGTGTGTCGGCTGGCTGTGGAGGCTGAAGCTCTCGGGCTTACGGATGAAGCCTCGGTTGCTGCAGTGAAACAGCTCTGCGCGGATGCTGACCAAGCGATGGAATGCTTGGGTGACATCGAGCGTCGCGCGGAGAAAATTAAGCGGTCGCGAAGGAATGACCGTGGGGAGGGTAACGGAGACCCACCCCCGAAGGGTGTTGTTGGACGGCTGCCACACCTGGAGATTCCGGCCTTCAGTGGGGCAATTGATGAGTGGCCGGCCTTCATTAATTTATTTGATAATTTGGTCCACGGTCGGGACGACCTGGACAACGCCTACAAGTTGGCCCAACTATTGATGGATCTGCGGGGTGAACCGAAGGAGTTGGTCGGTCACCTAACGGTCACGGCGGGCAATTATGAGATAGCCAGGTCCATATTGTTTGACCGCTACCAACACAAACGGCGGTTGGTTGATGCGCAGCTAGGGAAGCTGTTTAGCATCCCTAGAGTAACCCGGGATGTTGACATCCGGTGCTCAACCCTGTGCTCGTGGCCACTAAGGCCCTTCAGAACCTTGGTCTTCCGGTAGACCAATGGTCATACATTGTTTTGTATATGGTTTTGTCACGGTTGCCTGCAGCTGTTCAAAGTCGGTTTGAACAGCTGCATGGGGGCAGTAGCACGGAACTGCCCACGCTTGCCCAATTGACAGATTTCTTGGAGGGTAAATGCAGCCGATGTGACACACTGGACACGGAGGCCAGTGTGCAGCGCCAACCCGCGCGGATGCAGGAGGGGCCGCGCCCCCCGCCCCCACGGGGGGGTGGGAGGTCGAAACAATTTGGCGTTCTGAATGCCGCGCCGTCGGGTGACGGCTGTGTGCACTGCGACAGTGCCGGTCATGAAGTGACCAGTTGCGCCAACTTTAAGGCGCTCGGGGTAGCTGCCCGCAGGAAGATAGTCTTCCGCCACCGATTGTGTTTCGGTTGTTTGGGGCCACACACGCTGAGCGAGTGCTCGCGCGCGTTCCCCTGTGTGTGCTGTGGTGGCAAGCACCACATAGTGTTGTGCCTGAATCGGTCAGGCCCTTCGGACGGTCACCAGGGCCGGACTCAGGTTGGTCGGCCACAGGGCCCAACCAGGGCCGGACCCAGTCCCCCTCCAGCAACGGGAGTCACCAACGGGGTGACTGGGGTACCCGCAGACGGGAATCCCCCCGAGGGGAAGGGGGCAGCGCGGGGGGTAACATGCGGGATAGCCGGGGTTCGGTCGCCGCTGTCCACGGTCAGCGAGGACTTCGGGCCGCTGGCTCACCGCGTGTTACGGGCGGGTGTCAGATAGCACCTATGAGTGGCGCGAAGGCTGGGAGCCCACCACCTTCTGCGCCACCCTGCCCGTCGCTCTGGGAGGCGAACAGGGAGGCGAACAGTCGGATGTCGCCCCTATTCCTAGAGCGCCCCAGGTTGGATCCGCTCTCCCCCATCCATCCACGGTGGCCACCGGGCACACCGTACACCGTCCGGTATGGTCGGATACCGGGACAGCGAGGGGCCTATTATGCGGGTTGGGACCCCTTGATGTCCTATAAGGTCTGATATGCCGGTGGCATATTAGCAGCCGAGTTACTCCACGGCCGACGGAGGCCTGAGCGGGTTCGGATCCCACGGAGGTTCCCGCTAGGGACACGCCGCCCACTTACAGGGTGCCGCCACTCCACAGACGTTCATGCTCCCCACCGCCTCTGTGATAGCGTGGAGTTCGGACGGCAAATCATGTATGGCACGAGCACTATTGGACTCGGGGGCCCAGGGGTGCTTAGTCTCGTGCAACCTTGTAAGACGGTTGGGCATTTCGGTAAGGGAGTATCCACATTCCATTCGGGGAATTGGGAACACGGAAGTCGGTTCCGTTAAGGGAGTATGTCGGATTACTCTCTCGTCACGGGTGGATTCATCGGTGAATCTGACGGTCACGGTATTAGTCATGCCTAATGTGATGGGCTCACACCCTCACGTACGGTTGTCACCCTCGGTGCGACAGTTGGTCGCTGGGTTGTCACTGGCTGACCCGGAGTTTGATATTCCGGGCCCAGTAGACATTTAATTGGGTGTTGATGCCTTGGGATACCTGTTAGTGCCAGGTGTCCACGTGTTGCAGGCGACTGGTCTGGTTTCGGTCAACACCAGACTGGGCCATGCGGTAATGGATCCGATCATGTCGGCTGCCCCACGCCTCGTAGTCCCTTATTCGGTTCTGTACTCTCGGAGGTGATACAGAAGTTTTGGGAGGTGGAGGAACCACCTACGGTCCGCCGGTTGGACCCGGTTGAAGAAGAGTGTGAACAGTTTTATCGGAACAATACTGGTCGCCTTCGGTCAGGTCGATTTCTCACACGTCTTCCATTCTGGAGTGATCGCCCACCGCTGGGCAGTTCACACCATGCAGCCGAGACGCGGCTTCTGTCGATGGAATGACGCATGAAGCGTGACGGGATTTTCCGGCAGAAGTACGTCGATTTCATGCGGGAATACGAGTCGCTCGGCCACATGTCGGTTTCGGGTATCGACTGGAAGCGTGAAGACCACTGCTTGTCTTGAGGACCCCGGAGGGCAAAATACGGGCAGTGTTCGATGGATCGGCATCAACATCTAACGGCATGAACCTGAACCAGTGTTTGCATTCAGGGCCGAAGTTGAACCATGACATCGCGGATGTTATCACACGGTTCCGTCGACACAATGTTGTGTTTGTAGCTGACATCCGGATGATGTTTAGGCAGACGGTCATTCACCCTGACGATAGACGGTATCAGCTGATACTGTGGCGAGAGAGCCCAGATCAGCCCATCAAGGTGTACGAGCTGAACACCAACACGTACGGGCTACGGTCTAGTCCTTATTTGGCGATTCGCACTCTGCGGGAGTTAGCGGATCGAGAACGGTTAAATTTCCCTAGAGGAGCAGCGATCCTGGAGCAGGATCTCTACGTGGACGATATCTGTACCGGTGCAGATTCCGTAGAGGAGGCGCTCGCTCGACGGGACGAGCTAGTTGAGCTCTTACGGGGTGGAGGTTACGAGCTCCGGAAATGGATGTCGAACTCTTCAGAGTTACTGTCTGGTCTTCAGGATGACTACCAGCAGGATCCCCACATTTTCGAAAATCTGGAAAATCCGAATATGTTGTCGGTATTAGGCGTCCAGTACCAGCCGGTGTCAGACATGTTTTCGTATCGGGTCGAGTTGGACTCCCCGAAGGTCTGGACGAAACGGAACGTCCTTTCAACGGTGGCTAGGACATTTGATCCAAACGGGTGGATCACCCCGGTAACATTTCAGCTCAAGTGTTTTATGCAGCAATTGTGGTCTGCTGAGCTGAAATGGGACGACCCGATCGGCGGTTCATTGAGCTCAGAGTGGGACTCGTTCTTTTCGACCCTCCCTGGCATCAATCGGATTTCACTGCCACGGAGGTTGGTCCCCACCAAACGATACACCGCCACCCTGCATGGGTTTTGCGATGCCTCGGAGAAGGGCTACGGAGCTGCCGTGTATCTGCGTACGGTCGACTCCTCGGGGGAGGTTGATGTGCGGTTGGTCATGGCCAAGAGCAAGGTTGCGCCGTTGCGCACTCGCCTGACCATTCCCAAATTAGAGCTTTCAGGAGCGGCTCTCCTGACTCGTCTGGTCAACCACACGATGACGGTTCTTCGTGGGTCAAAAGCGTTAGAAGATACGGTCTACGCTTGGACGGACAGCCAGATCGTGTAATGCTGGCTGAAGGCTTCAGTTCACAAGCTGGAGATTTTTGTGGCGAATCGGGTTTCGCAGATTTTGAATTCGGAGGTTCCCTTAATCTGAAGACATGTTCCAGGGGAAATGAACCCAGCAGACTGTGCGTCTCGTGGGTGTCACGCTCCGGAGTTAGTTGGACATCCCTTGTGGTGGGGTCCAAAATGGTTGACTCAAGCCGAATCGGATTGGCCAATGAGTCCACGCGTTACCTCGGCGAACGGCGCCTTGACAGTCGGTGTCTGTACGACGCAACCAGAGCCGGAAGAGGAGTTCAGCCTGCTGGAACGGTACAGCTCACTCGACAAGCTGGTCAATGTGACCGCCTGGATCTTCCGATTTGCGCGGAATTGTCGCAATTCTGAGGCGCAACGGGTGCGGACACAGGTCCTGACACCACGGGAACGGAACCATGCGTTGTTCGCATTGGTGCGGAACGTGCAGACGGTGCACTTTAAGTCCGAACTGGACATTCTGAGACGCGGACGCGTCCAACTGAAGGGAGCTGTGGCTCGGCTCAACCCGTTTATTGACCCTCAAGGATTGCTGAGGGTAGGAGGTCGGCTGCGGAATGCCAACCTGCCTTATGCGGCTCGCCACCCGTTGTTACTCCCTAGGAAAGGGAAGTTGGTCGAACTGTTGATACAGGATCGACACATTCGGAATGGGCATATCGGATGCCACGCCTTGATGGCGTCTCGGGAAGACGCTTAGTGCGTAGCGTCGTATTTCGGTGCCTGCCTTGTTATCGGGCCAAGGCGGCTACGATGCAGCCCCAGATGGGCGATTTGCCCTCGGATAGGGTTAACGAAATCCGGCCCTTTGCGGGTGTCGGAACGGATTTCGCGGGACCATTCATGGTCAAGTCTCCACAGCTACGGAACGCCAGATTAGTGAAGGCATACCTGTGCGTCTTCGTGTGCTTGGCAACGAAGGCAGTCCACTTGGAGGTGGTCAGTGACCTCACTACAGAGGCATTTATCGCATGTCTGGATCGGTTCGTCTCACGAAGGGGCCTCCCGACATTAATCCGTTCGGACAACGGCACAAATTTTGTCGGAGCCAGGCGATATCTGCAGGAGATCACTCAATTCCTGAACGGTAACCAGGACGCCATCGGTACGGCGTGCTCCCGACGAGGGATTGAATGGGTTTTCAGTCCGCCGGGATGTCCTCATTGGGGAGGAATTTTTGTGGCTGCGGTTAAATCGGCTAAGTCGCACCTGACGAGGATCATCGGTGAGACCTCTCTACGCTTTGAAGAGCTTGCGACGCTGTTCTGTAAAATTGAAATGACCCTGAACTCGCGTCCGTTGTGCCCGCTCAGTTCGGATCCAAATGATTTGGAAGCGTTAACGCCGGGTTACTTCCTGATAGGTCAGCCCCTTAACGCCCTGCCAGAATACCCATTCGGTGATGTTAAGTTAAGTCGGTTAACTAGGTGGCAGATGTTGCAGCTGATGGCTCAAGATTTTTGGAAACGGTGGTCCCTTGAGTACTTGCACATCTTGCAGCAGCGCCTTAAGTGGACTGACCGGACGAGCCCCCCTCAAGTCGGTGATTTGGTGCTGATTAAGGATGCGAACCTGCCATCATTGTGATGGAGACGAGGACGGATCGTCAATTTGTACACGGGTCGGGATGGCACGCCTCGATCAGCAGAAGTCAAGGTGGGGTACTCGGTCCTCAAGAGAGCGGTCGCAACACTTTCTCGCCTTCCTATTGATTAGGGACAGGTTCGGGCCTTTCCGGGAGGGTGACTGTTTAATATTTATGCTTCGGAACGCACCGGTTTTTCGTTGCGCGGATCGACCGCGAGTGATCGGGACATAACTAGCTGTCACTTGTATAGAAACGAAATGACGAGTTAGAGGTTAACTTTGGCACATGGAAAAGTCGGCGCCAGCATCGGGAAGCTTGGTTGAATGTCAATTATAATAATCGCGGAACAATCGTCGGGAAATAAGTAGATTTCACGTCATCGGAGTGAGTGCTTCGTGCTTTGAAAGGTTGAAGTGATTCGGTGATCAATTCGTCGCGTTCGGATAGCGACCCTCGTGTCGGCAAGCATCACGACGGCGACAGCTTCGGGCTGCGACGAGAGTAAGATTCGACTCCCCTCCCCCCTACCCTGGTGTTCCTCATCCCGTTTTCCTGCCTCGAATTGAGCTTTCGAAGGCCGGTCCACGGCGTCAAGGTCAGTACTGCTTTGTGACATTCCACTGAAAAACAACCCTACCAAGATTCCACGCCCTGTCGGTTAAGGCGTGGAATTTAATCACCGTCAATAAATCAAAGCACAACTGGAGGAACTAACATTCATAAAAAGCACCTAAAACTTACTCGATCATAGCTCGGTAATGAAATCGATGGGTTATACAGATAGGATAAGCGAATCAAAGAGCGAAATGTATTTTGAATATCATATCTATATTTTTAAATATTTACATGTAGACACACCTGTATCCTGGATCCACACACTCTAATTTAACAAACTTTGACGCTACAATCCCAAATCGCACACTAACTCGTATGACCAAAACCATTAATTAAAATGTTGATAGCCGGTAAATTGATATCCCTTCTAAGTGGCGGGTGGGAATCTGGCTAATCCGGATAAACATCTGTAAGAGGCTTTCCCAAATCGTTAATAATATTAATACCTTGCCTTCCTCTCTTCGATGGCCGGTCCGCGAACCGTTCATAATTTTCCGGGACCCGGATAAAGTTATTCCCGTTTCGCCAGTATACTCCGTATTATCGATGTTATCAAACGAAATATTCTTGTACAGGGTGCAATTTTTGACTCTCGGAAAAGTAGTGAGCACACAAGAAAGCATGTTTAGGGAGTTAACTGGGTGGGACCTAAGGAGAAAGAGTGAAAAAGGTTGTGTTTTCGTTTTAACAGGCGCTTCTCTTTATGAATTCTGGCAAAAAAGTTACTAAGAGTACTTCTTGAATGGCATCTGAAAGGCAGTGAGAATGGAAGCATAACAAACAGATCTTGCGTAAATAGGATCAACCTACCCCTGGGCTTAGCCGTTTATAGCGCAAACAGTATAACTTGGAACATTTGAAAACAAAACTTACCTAAGTCGGCGAGCGAGATATGTTCGTATCATGTATTCCCATCATACGGGAGTGTTATGAAAACGAATTAGACGGACCACAACTTTGTAGTTAGGTAACAAGTTAATGTTTTTTATGATACCTCTTGTGCTTAACAGTCAGTGTCTGTATTATGGATGCAGTGATTGATATGCATATTTGGTAATTGTGTTAGTTTTTTACGGTAGAAGTATGTCTGTACTAAAATGTTTCTTTGTTATTCAAGATATCTAGCCACCATGAATCAGGGCCCTATATGAAAGTTGGCGTAGCCCCCCCAATATGGGATAAGGGTAGTATCCCTATTGGAGACTGCTCCCAACTTTCATTCAGGGCTCCTATTACATCTCTCTTAATAAGACATTAGGAACCCTGATTCAGTCTAGACGCCTTTAAGAACTTTGTAAGGAGGTACATTCCTACTTTGTAGAATAATCACCATTGTGATGTTATTTTGACCCTACTGAGAATTCAAAGACGCATCAATGACTCTGGTAATTGATTGTGAATGCTATAAGACAGCAACGTCTAGCTCCAAAATGAAGTTACATTGCACGTAGTAGTAAATTGTGTTTTAGAGAAGACACGTACGTGTATTTTGGAATTTCTTCACAGTTATACCATTAATAGCTTAGAGGAAATGAATTTCCCCCTACAGCTCGGCTGAAGAAATGTTATTGTTTGAAAGGAAATTGTAAGAATAAGTACTTAGAATCGAAAGGGAGGGAAGAAATAAAAGCTTTGTCTACGTAGCACCGTAGTCCGTAATTCTTTTCCTTTTTCAGTGTTTTTTCTTCACGGTAAGTAATGGTACCGTTATCACGTTGGCATGAAAGCTTAAAAGCAAGCTTTACGATCAAGAACGAAAATTCGAGCTTAGCAATTTTATAGTGCATTTAGTTATGTTGGTTCGTTAGTGCCGGTATACGTGATGTGCATCTGAGATGAGATCATACTATGGTTGTTGATTGTTTATTTTTTAGTCTTGCTGTATTATTTTATATTCAAACCTAAGGCCAAAGCCTTTACCTATAGTTAAAATCGGCTTTACTGAATACCAAATTCGTCATTAAACATTCGACATATCCTTTTCCAGCACAGGGTTTCAGAGGCACAAAGCTGGTCTACTTTCACCCAATAATTCAGTACGAGATATTTAAGTTACATTCAACGTATTACTATTTAAATATATATATATATAATAACTAGGTATTTAATAAATAAATAGTGACTCGTCAGTTAACATTAAATGCATGTAATTAGAGCATAAATAAATATTTGTTTTAGGGTTCCGTCCGTATTACCCAAACGACTACTACTGCTTTACTTACTCGTAGACGGAGGGATTTCCTCCTCTTTGCCTTATTAGAGCTATTTACCCAAGAAACTTCATCTCGCCATTTCATATTCAAGTTTATATGAGCGAAGGGCCAAGCATCGCCCTCTTAGGGTTAATCAGAAAGCCTGTTAACCCTCCTTAACACGAAACTTAGCCGATTATACCGCGTAGGCCAGAATTAGCTTGGCATGGCACCATATACTAACTTTTGCTTGGTACAGCATTGTTTAAGTTTTAACCTCTATTTTTTTTTTATTTTGAACCTTATGCCATGGTGATAAAATTTAAAACCTATAACGGAAAAGTGGCGTCAGCTGACGCCGGTGGTATTCAAGAGGTTAAGGAGCAAATGGTGGAACTCCGAATTTAGCTAGTACAGACTTACGGACATATACTTATCCAGGTAACAAAAAGATATTTGATACATTGTGTTGGGTTTGAGGGAGTCATTCCAACTTAAAACTAAATATGCCTGAAAACCTGAGTATTTTCTAATAGTTCTCAGTATCTCTCTATGTGGATACAAAATCGTTATTCACTTCTTATTTGCGTAAATACCACCGATTATCTTCCGCCTGTCGTCTATCACGATCAAATGGCGACCAAGCTATATACTAATACGGCGAGAGGCCGTATTCCACTAAACTAAAACAATTGCACAATTGATATCAGTTTTAGGGCATATCATAGATACAGACAAGTCACCCGTGGCCGTATTCACAAAAAGTGTTAGCTAAAGTTGCTAGATCCCATATTATGAGCCCACTGCCACTGACATTTTTCAGCTCATCGTCTGGTTATGAATAGGTAGATTGAATTCATTTGATTTTAAAATAATTACTTCAAACAGCTTACAAATAAACACAGAATAACCTAACTAATGTACAAATATTAAATTAATGAATGGTTATGAATTGATTTTAATATATTGAAAAGTATGTCTCTATCTACTCCAAAAACCTTGAACTTAAGGTAAGTTCCACAAAGTTCTACAGTTGGTCCTGCAAAGACCGAATAGGCGATTTTTTGTAAAAATAAACTAGTAAACGAATCATTCTAGATGGTAAAGTCAAAACCAGAAAGTTTGACTTCGGGAAAATATTCGATTCTATCCAATTTTATCAAAATTAACTTACAATAGTTATGTATCATCAAAATTATGTCATATATAATCGAAATAAAATAAAGAATCCGCAAAGTGCATCGTCAATTAAAATAACCTAAGTATCAAATAATTTAAAACTACACACGCATAAAAACTGACTTCGGTACTTTGTTTGGACTAGTCAGTTGACAAACATACTGAAAATCCTTACCTCTCTGAGGTGAGGTTAGTCCCATGGGGGTACAAAGAAGGTCACGTTTTTTGGTTCTTTGCTTACGTCTAAAAAACGACGCGTAATAGGATTTTTTTATCTACCCACAATGAAAGCTAATGAAATTCTCTACAACGTTAATTCTATTATATACTTTTTACCTATTCTTAACCGTTGCCTAAGATGTGAGCTTCGAAAAAAATATGTATTTTTACCTCACTTTTTTGGTCAAACATTTCTTTTTAACTTGAAAACAAGAAGTTCCCTAAAGAAAGTTAAAGAATTAAATTGCTATTCAAAAATATAACTACATATACGAATTCGACTTTTCAATCTAGACCCCCTTTGTGAGCACTAATTTACTAAGCTAAAGAGCAAAGGCGAGCTTGTATGAAGACTAATGTTGAGGAAGCGACAGATGTATGCCAGGATCGTAGCAAGGAGGTCTTTATTCTCTTCCAGAACAAAAGCGTGAGCATATTAATAATGTATGTATGCTGATAATGCTGAACTAATAGGTGCTACCCTGTTACTCGTTTACGACTGATACTCTATTGCGACTTGAGACGCTATTGGCCCTTTTACTTTTCCTTATTATTAGTGGAATTGGTCCACAGGTTATAAATTACTTCAAATTGAGACGGCAAACGGCGACCAGTGACATAATTCAATTAAATTGCAAACTGTTTGTTACCGGCCGAGGCCTGCCTCCTCTGAGATATGTGTGGGCCATTATGAACCTAATGATCTATGGCTCTGGACTGAGTGTTTGATTAAAGTGACTGGATGCAGGTGAACCTTCTTGTAGAACAGATATCTGGGTTAGAGCATAGAAGTATGTATTTTGTAGTTTGTTAGTACGTGTCTCTACACTGCTGTGAGCCACAAGAAGAGAGGAAACAAAGGGATATTATGGATATTGCTTTTCAATTGAAGAATTACCGAACATTTTATAACTACTAGTGGCCCTGTGGGCAGTAGACCTAGCTATCAGGGGGGACTGTGAACCAATTTATAGGTAAGTATTTTAAATGTAGTAAAGTTACCAATAACTTTGTAAACTACGTTTTGCGATTTCAAATACAATCTATTGACTTTTCACGAAAATAGTTATAGTCTATTTCACTCACTCTCATGGTCTGTATAGATCCTCTTTACTAATCTCCTACTTCGAGGAGACCAAACTGGGTATGTTTTGAAAATATTTCTTGGATTTTTAGCAAACAGGCGACCGAAAAGTTGTTGTATATTTTTAGAACCGGCTCATTAAGCCCTTTAATTTGATACCCCACACGTTAGGTTTAAGAAAAAAAAAAAACAAAAAAACAAATCATTTAATTCAAGGAACACGTGTGCCAAGTTTTGTGAGGATCGCTTGAAAACTATGGCCCCTAGACCGGAACTGACAGACACACAAACATAGAGGCAGACGAAAGCAAAATCGGCCTCCTATCTTGTCGAAATGGAGCCCTTCGCTCGCTTCGCTCGCGCGGTCAATTAAGACTCGACTATCGGTTAAATTTGTAACTCGATTTTGGTGGTTGAAATTTTGGACACAACCATACTAAAATGAAGTCCATACCAGCCCACACTTCAACATGGCTGCTATATGTCGCTGCGGCAGAATATTGCGAACACAGTGTGTTTTTATTTATTTCTTCAAAACCACTAATTATTTCTTAATTTAAAATATAAGTTTTAAGATATTTTGAATAGGTACCTATTTTTTGACGTAATAATATCAATATTATTATTAGATCTCAAAAAATAGCATGTTTTCGTAAGTTTTAGGTCAAAAACATCTATCAACTTTATTTTCCATGTGGTTTCCATATGATGTTTTTAAATACACAGATTAAAGAAAAGATATGTCTTCATAACATATATTTTTACGGGATTTTGAAAGCGTCTTCTTTAGTAGGAACAGCGCTTCAAATATGGGTATTTGACCGAATTTTCAGTTACCCACCGTCTTATGTGATATTAATATGTTCCCGAACTAATATGTGAGGGTCTGTATACTCACAGTAGGGTCAGCCACGCAGCATCGTAACTGCCACATTATTTTAGCATAATTCATGTTGGTCTCGCGAAACTACGAACATAAATCATCAAAACAGGCTCGTGAACTTTCCGGAAATAATGATAAATCAATGCCATAACACTTGTTATTACAATTCTTTTCGCACTTCCCGTTTAATTTCTGGTCACGTTTTGTATAAACGCTATAGCGTTAATCGAAAACGCGTGAATAATACCGCTATTTTCGGAGCATTTTTACATTCGATATTAAAAAATTATTTTAAGCGATTACGTGACTGCTTTTATTATTACTCCATTCGTTATGAAGAACAGAAAAGAAAGTAAAGCCTGGCACAGTTATTATTAATTTATTTTATTTGGGCTATCAACAGTCAACCAAAACTTATATATATTTTTGATCAGCACGTTACGTCCATAAATTGTAGAATCGGACTTCTAACTTCATTAAGCTAGATTATAGATGTTAGCCCGATTGAATCTAAAGAGACTATCTCGAAGTAAATCTACACTCAGGTATTTTTGGTAGCGCGATAGTTTTGTAGTACCCAAGTGCCCTAAAGGCTTCGGCACACCGCAGGCAAGGCTACGATACTCGCTCAAGGTTGCGTGTTATTTGCCTATACTCGCTCGCGCGCTACATCACCGGGACGCCGCCGGCCGGTAGCGTGAGCGCCCGCACGGAAGAGGGACCACGACGGAAGTGATGACATCGCGTCATTATTGTATAGTGGACGCCTGCAATAGCCAAAATTCAAATGAATCTACCGGGAAGTACAATTTGCAATTTGCTAAATTCTATTGATTTTCCTCCACTTTTGCCTTGTTTTCCGTTTCAATACTTACTAAAAAAATTCAAGATTCAGAATATTTTCAACCCTTAAATTTAATAACCGAGAATTTTGGTCACGAAAAAAGCCAATTAACCTGTAAACTTGGGTAAACCCTGAAACGGAACTTCAGTCAGGGTACTGAAGATTCTATTGTGGGCATTTGTGGGGAAACAACATAAAATTTTCCTTAATTGTTATGTCATTATTTTTTCTTTTCCGACCAGCAGGATAGCGAAAAGGTTAAATATTTTATTTTTATCACACCTGCTCTGAAAATACATACTATTTATACCAATTAGAGGGAAGAAACGCCTTTATCCCGCCCTTCAAATCCTTTCATCCCAAGGTATGGAAGTTTGTATGAAAATCCTTCCGACCCAAGGGTGGGAAGTATGTATGAAATTCCATTACATACCCGGTTTTTTTTTTTATTTGTCAGCAGTCATACTGCAAAGAGACTTAAACTGTCTACTAATTAAATTTCAAGTAAATTGTTACTGGCCACATACAGTATTTTTTTTACCAGTTACCAACCTCCTTGGTGCATACAGAAAATTAAAAACGAAATTATTTTTGTATATAAAACGCGCGGAATCACGGAAGAAGTGGCTGCATGACCTTATGATCTTAGCCTACTCCAGAAACGGGCGAATAAAAAAAGGAAAAGCCCGCGCATGTTCGCAAAAACATCGATTGATTTAGCATTTATCTTTGTGTTTTTTGTAAAATATGGATGCATTTATGTCTATAATTTTCCTCGTAAGTGTAATAAAAAGCACTATACATACATACCTCAGGATAAAGTACAGTTCCATACCTCAAATGGTTTGCGCCCCTCGCAAGCTCGTGGCGCAAATGCCATAATCTCGGTATGGAACTGTCACTTTCTTCCCTCTGAAGTAATGTACTATAAATGAAACATATTTGAGCATAAAAATAATTAAATAATTTAGATATTTTATTTCACTTCATCATCTTTATACAACCGCTTGCGCGTATGCTCAATGACTTTAGCAAACAAACGTCATGAGGTGGGTATAGCGTTTCCACCTCTCATTGTGCATCTAATAGGCGTATTTTTGCTTGCAGTTAACATTATTATAATAAAAAGATTTAGGCAGCTAAGGTATTTTCGCTTTTGTATGACGGTGATGTGTCTGTTACGAGGTATTACTATTATCTCGTCTGTGCCGCAGGCGGGACAGCAGAGGGGCAGGGAAACTCTAAAAAGCATGTCACAACAAATTCTAAAGCGAACCCACGCTTTTGTTTCAATATGGTGGCCATTTGAATATATTCATATTCATATTCATATTCATATTTTATTGATAATAAGATATTACATGTCAACAGTATACAATAAACGAAAATAAATTAAATTAGCAGGCATAATGATTATGAATAACATGTCAGGATAGTACAATAATACAATAGTATACACTCACTAATAAAAGTCAATAATAAAAGTTATGTCAAAAAGAATAATAATGTAAAAATCGCATAATAATAAGAATAATACCACTACAGGTAAAAATTAATAAAATTACATGTCAGAGTAAAAAATAAATAAAAAATAAAATAGGTCACAATTTCATTACAATCATAAGTTAATTAAGTCAGTGGTTAACTTATTCGTCAATAAATTCTGACACTGAGTAGTATGCTTTGCTTAGGAGGTACTTTTTAACCTTTGTTACAAAGATGTTTAGTATGTTGATGGATTTTATCTCCACTGGTAGTTTATTAAATAAGGTAGGGCCCATACCCTTCAATGATTTGCTGGTTTTAGCAAGACGACTGGTCGCACAATACAAGTCGTGGGGCCGTCGAGAAGAATACCTACGGTCTGGGTTCTGGAAGCTTGGGTACTCCGATGGGTTCTGCCTCACATACTTCAGTACTTCCAAGATGTACATAGAGGGTAGTGTGAGAATACCTAGCTTAATGAAGAGTTCCCGAGCCGGGGTGTCGTTAGGTACTCCGGCAATTCTACGCACTGCACGTTTCTGAATGAGAAATGGTCTGTCGCGTTCAGCAGCCATTCCCCACAAGTCTATACCATACAAAAGTATCGAATGGAAGTAGCCATAGTATGTAGTTAGTAAGTGCTCTCTAGACAGAGTAGGTGAGAGTCTCGATAGTGCATAATACGCACTGTTTAATTTTTTGCACAAAGAGTCAATGTGGTGAGTCCACTGCAATCCTGCGTCAAAAGTGAATCCAACAAAGCGAACACTGTCGGTGGCAGGCAGAGTGACCCCGTTCACTACGAGTGGAACCTGGGGAGCCCCACCTACGTTGCGCAACGAGAATCTCAGTACCTGGGTCTTATCAAGGTTTAGTAGCATGCCATTTACTGTGAACCATTCAGTTAGACATAGGGTAATCGATTGGAGGTGTTTCTTTAATTCAGCCTCATCTTTACCGTCCACGATAACACAGACATCATCAGCGTACATCAGGGACTTGGCTGTTCAGGAGACGATATGGGGTAGGTCGTTCATCAGGATGACGAACGTGGTATTCCCTACGTTGGACCCCTGCGGCACTGATCTATCCCCGACCAGACCGGGTTCAGAAACTTCACCGTCTATCACCGTGATCTGCGTCCTGTCAGCGAGGAAGGACATAAATAGTTGGAGAGTTAGGCCACGTACTCCATAATGTTCCAGCTTGGCTCCAATAAGAGAGTGATCAATAAGGTCAAACGCTCGTGACAGGTCGCAGAACACAGCCGCCACGTGGCGTTTTCGTTCCAGCAGTTCGAGCACCTCTCGATGCAGTACGCGTGCGCAGCCCACCGTGGACCGGCCGGCCTTATAAGCATATTGGTGTTCCGAAAGAACTGAATTTTTATTCAAAAAGTTAATTAGCCTCTCACACAAGCCCATCTCAAATATCTTCGAGAAGGTTGGAACGAGAGAAATAGGTCTGTAACTTTTTATTTCCGTCTTGTTGCCTTTGCCTTTCCATATGGGAACCACTTTTATTCGCTTCAGAGATGAAGGATAAGTGCCCTGGGAGGCGCATTTATTGAATAAATCGCATAATATAGTTAGTGTACTTAGAGGTAGTTTGCATAGGATACAACCTTGACAACCACCCCGCGCCACCGTCCCGCCCCTGTCCCGCCTGCGGTGTGCCGAAGCCTTAAAATACCCCTAATGCATTTAGGAATTACAACGCGACACGTGTGGTGTGGCATTGATTGGCATTGATATCCCAGTGAGATACTACCTAAGTGGAAGTACTTAATTTAGGTTTTTCATTTACTTGCTTGTCTGAGTACTTATCTGAATTCTGTGAAAAGTTCTTTCAGTTTCGGCACATCAAAAGGGGAATCACCGGATTTGCATGCTATCGACAGAAACGTTAGAAATGAAATGGAAAATATTCCTTCCATTTTCTACGTTCAGTTCGACACAGTCCGCTGGTGGGAGGACGGCGATAAATGAATTTTATCCTCACAATTCGATTTCAGAGCTTTGCATTTAAATCAGGATCATTGAGCCAGCTGCATTTTCCGTAGTTTCCAAAAAAAGCTCAAATATCGCGACGAATCATGCACACGAGAATGCATCATATGTAAAGACAATTACCTATTATAAAATTTACAAAATGTTCCATCCATTGCACTGAGCACGAATAAACTGAGTGGTCTCAATTCTGTGTAGCATGTTCCTAATTAACAAGCTTAATTAAGTTTGTTTAAACCCCGTGTTCCTGAATGACCAACGAAATTATAGAACTAGTTGGTCAATTAGTGCGTCATATATGATGTTGTTCCTAATGAACCAACTGCTTGAGCGTCATCGATAAATCTGGCAAAATGATTCCGGAATGTCCAACTAAAGTTATTGAACAGACAGTTGTAAGTGGTTTGTTTATTCCAATAAACCTTTAACAAATGTTTGCTCTCCTGGTAGTTTCTGTAATGTTTCTCTAGTTTTGGAGGAGATGATGTGCGAAGTACAGCCCGGCAGGCTTATTATCGCTGGACCTCGCCGGAATGCAGTAACGTTGGGGCACCCCGTAATTCGACTGAATAGGTACTGTCTATTGTCTATTGACAACGTTTTTTTTTTCATGAATATAAGAAAAATATCAGTTTTTTAACCTCGTACCTACTAGCTGGGAGGGAATCCAAAAGCATCGTGCACTTTGTGCCAAGTCTTTGAAATTTCATATGGTCTTAGGTATGGCCTTATGGTTTTAGGAAACCACCGCAAGCAACTTTTGGGCGACCTCTGGTGGCCTGTTTGCGGTAAAGATGAGTCCGTAGGTGATCAACTGATCAATTAAGTACATAAGAAATAAGTGCAAATTATTAACCCAAACCAAACGAAGTTTCGCATTTCGTAGTACGAAATTCGTAAGAAACGTCCGATACAAATAAACCATGTAAATGAGACAGCGGCACTTCTCACAATTACAAAAAGTACCAGGACCGCATAGCTTCAAAGAGGCTTTTTAATACAATTTGTCATAGTTGGTCCGTCAGGAAGAAAAATCGTTGGTCAATTTGATTCCTAATTGACCAACTCAATACTTTGGTCCATCAGTACGCTTAGCATTGTACTCTTCACTTTCTCTCGACGTCGAAAGAGAGCTTGCCATGTCTATAATTTGGTCGTCCGTCTCCCTCACCCACGTCGCGGCGAGAGCGAGACACGCCGAGAAATCTCGGGCTCGATAGAGAAAATGACATTTGTTCGTAGACAAGGGCCTTTCTCGAGCGTGGCATACTAAGCGTACAGGAATGAAATCATTGGTCATTTTACAGTTGGTCATGTGTAGTTGATAATTCAGGAACACGGGGTTTAAACTTAATAAATTACTAATTTCCTTAATAAATCGAGGATTTAAGGATATTCTGTGGTTGGCCCTTTTCACAACATCGAAGCAAGATCAATGGGTGCTTTTTTACTTAAAAGTCACCATGTGAATGTGGTTATGGTATAGGTATATACACAGTCTGGTCATAAGTTCTGTCACACAATAAAAGCTTTTGAATTTAGAACGCTGGCCACAAAAAAGTTTATTGAATTCGAATTTCGAATTATTCATGAAAATAAAAATGTGTACTTTTTAGAATTTTCCTCATTTTTAAATATGGAGTGGACACTTAAAGAAGACCGTGTCGCAGTTATTGCGTTGCATCGTTGCGGTTACGCGCCAATTCAGATTTCGACTTACTGAAAAATTTGAATATAACCAAAAAATTCGTTTATCGTACCATAAAACGATACAATGAAGACTCTAGTGTAGATGACAGGTCGCCCTCGCTCTGTTAGGACTCCAGCAGTGATAAAAGCTGTGAAGGCGCGAATTCAAAGAAATCCCATACGTAAGCAGAAACTGTTGGCCCTTCAGATGGGGTTAAGCAGGACCACGGTGAAAATGGTGTTAAATGAAGATTTAGAGCTTAGGGCATATCGAAGAAAAACAGGACATCGTTTGGACGCTCGTTTTTAATGGACCTGAGACTGAAGAGATGCCGCGCTTTGTTGAAGCGGTACGCGGGAAAAAAGCATCGGGAAATTATTTTTTCGGATGAAAAAATTTTCACCGTGGAAGAGAGCTACAACAAACGAAATGATAAGGTGTACGCACACAGCAGTGAAGAAGCAAGCAACCGTATTCCGCGTGTCCAACGAGGTCATTTTCCATCCTCGCTCATGGTTTGGTTGAGAGTCTCTTATTGGGGCTTAACTGACGTACATTTTTGTGAGAAAGGCGTAAAAACGAATGCAGTTGTGTATCAAAATACAGTCCTCAAGAACCTTGTGGAACCTGTTTCTCATACCATGTTTAATAACAGGCACTGGGTATTCTAACAAGATTCTGCGCCAGCTCATAGAGCGAAAAGCACACAAGACTGGCTGGCGGCGCGTGAAATCGACTTCATCCGGCACGAAGACTGGCCCTCCTCCAGTCCAGATTTGAGTCCGTTAGATTACAAGATATGGCAACACTTGGAGGAAAAGGCCTGCTCAAAGCCTCATCCTGATTTGGAGTCACTCAAGGCATCCTTGATTAAGGCAGCCGCCGATATTGACATGGACCTCGTTCGTGCTGCGATAGACGATTGGCCGCGCAGAATAAAGGCCTGTATTCAAAATCGCGGGGGTCATTTTGAATCAACTTTATTACCATAAGAATCTATGTTTTATTAAGTTCATTTTGCTATATAAATGTTTACATAAATAATAAACATGTCTAAATTATTTCATATTGCACATGTGACAGAACTTATGACCTGACTATGTATGTATATGAAGCCATCTTCACGCCTTTTCTCAAACGGCGTGACAGAGGCACAATTGTGACCACGTTTAGCCATTCATTCAATACTCACACGTGCAGAATCACTTTTCATTATCCAACTTCATTTAGACAATTAAAAAAAAAAGAAATGATTAGGACGTTAGTAAAACCATGTAAAACGTTGTAAAAGCCAATTTGACATTCAAAATGCACGATATTGTGAATTTGAGACCTACTTTACTTTATATTTACAGTGTACATGCAAGTCCTTATAAATATTTAGCCCACATTTATTTTGTCTTGTATTTCAGTCACCGCCATATTTCAGCCCCAGCTGTTGGCTGCGCAGGCAAAACGCCGCACCTGTCTCAAGAAACATTCTTAGGTGCCGACCAACATGAATAAATCAAAAACTCCACCAAAACCTTTCGAATTGCATGTTGCGTACTCCGGGAGTGTGGAATCACGGATTCCAAGAGCTAGAGCAAGGCTAACTAACAAAAATCTGAGTAACCAACAAAAAATTATAATTACCTAACCATTCGTGAATAAAAGTGCTGCCAGCAACAGTTATCAACTTATTCAAATCGACCACAAACTGAGGAAATACTTAATATACGACCCAAAATTAGCAGTTTCTCCGTACACCAAACATATTTTTTATAAAAACCGAGGGGTTGGGTTTTATATAAGTACGCACGAAGTTTGAAGTTTGTAGTACTTAGGTGGTTATGGGGGGACCTTAGCTATCCTCTAATACCATTTTCTAAGTGAGGAACAGCAATTTAGCACTTTAATTATAAAATATGTTTACGCGATTTTTACAACTTGGCCAATGTCGGAACGGCAAATGTCAAACACAAAAGCTCCAACGTTGGATATTGGTACATAATTTTAGTACAAATTACAAGATTTTGTTGTAATGGTAGATATTTGCGTCAGCCATTTTGTATTTTCTGACATAATGACTTGCTCATTTCATTCCTTTTCCATCCGTGTTTCGTGAATGTTCTGTTGCGCTCTCGTTTTATCCGTGATTCTCTCGACGACTTTGGCTTTGTTTACTTACTAACTACTTTATGGAGTTTATCAGAACCAAATTGGTTGCTTTAGGTCACTTCCTGTTTAAAAACTAAAGATAGGTTTGTTAGTTTCCCACGTTACAGCAGACCCGGGAGCCGGAGCGAAGCGGAGCGGAGCGAGGCGACCCCCTACTCTTGGCAACCCCTCTTCCAACCCCTCTCCTCCTCCAAATCCCCCGAAATCCAAAAAATGTAGGCATTTTCTTCAATGTTTGGACCCCCATAACATAAAAACTAATGGTTTCTTAAAAGGGGGTAGGTGGGGGAACTCCCCTCCCCCACCTCTCCCCCCCTCCACGCCCCTCTCCGACAAATTCAATGTGTCTTATACAAGTACTTACCCCCTTTTACACCTACATCACTTGTAAATGCAAAAAAAATAGACATTTTCTTCAATCTTTGGACCATGATATCTTGAAAACTATGGCTTTCCTCAAAAGGGGAATTGTAGGGGGGACTACCCTCCCTCCCCCCTACCCTGTCCCCCCCTTCTCCCCCCTAAATTCGTGCGTACTTATATAAAATATTACCCAAACCGAGTGTAAATTGACAGTTCAAAAATCTTCTTTCTTTTTAGACCGGTAAATTTCCCAAACCATAAGGTAAATGGTTGAAACTTATTTCGAAATGCTTCATTAGGCTAAACGATATTTGATAAAGTTAACCTGCCACGTTCATGTACCGTGGTGATTGATGATTACACCAACTTAGAACCAGCCAAACTTGTTACTTACTCATATCTTCTGCCTTTTCCCATATCGAGTATCATAGGCATCCAATACTCCTTTTTCGGCGATATGGTGCCACTTTGGAGTTATGAATTATGAATGAACCTATCAAACCCCAAGAGGCACTGTCTGGTGGCCATGAAGTTTTTAGACGACTTCAAAGATCTCTTTATTACTTAAAGTCGACTGAATTTTATATTTATGCGCATGTTTCGTTTTTACTGTAAATATAGAGGTAAATATGGCAAAATTCGTGTTGCATTCATAATGAAAAATACATAATCCCCGACCGTGAGCAAAAAGAAGGGCAGTAAGTAATTTACATGGTAATGTTTATTTTATAAATTCCCTTCTCATATTTTATTAACGTGTATTTCGGGCTTTTACAATTTTTTGATAAAAAAAATAAATGGCACCGAAAGGTAATATACTGCCTTGCGTTTTACCTCGACCTCGCAGAGATTACAAGAAATAGGCGTTGCTTTTTCTCAAAGTAATTCTGAAAATCAGAGCATCTTTATTTCAAAGCCAAGTTTTCAAGTCAATAAAAACAAACGTCAGCCAGTAAAGTCGTTCGAACAGCAATCTCGTTATGTTTTCATCATGCCAGCCTACTTTATGAGAAAAGTTTTACACCTCGCGTCGCTTTTGCAAACTTAATTTTGACACTTGTGTGTCGTTCACGGGTCATGCCATTGTGCAAGTAGCATTGAGTTACGGTTTTAAAGAAGGACAAAATTAAAATAGAATACGGAGGAGCATTTGAAAGTATTTGTAATTGTGTACACACACAATTACAAATACTTTCAAAGGCTCCTCCGTATTCTATTTTAATTTTGTCCTTCTTTAAAACCGTAACCAAATACACATTTATAAAGATCACGTAACTGTGAGTCACAAAAAAACAAAAATTTACAAAAAATGGGTTTATAGTTATCATACTAATTCCATACTAAGACCATTCTGTTGCACGTGTAACACTGGCTAGTCTAAGCAAGAATCTAACTAAGCTATCAAATTAAGCTACGAGTTGCGTAGCAAAATCGTAGCTGCTACGACGACACTACGAGTAGGCACATTTCGTAGCATACTTTGCAGATTTTGAAAGGTTGTGTTGGTATGTTCTTGCTTGTGCCTTCTTTGTCTTTAGATGTATATGTGCATACAAGTTTGCGTGCATGACAGAGGTATACACGGACTATAGATAAGACGACCGAAAGGATTTTTTTGCTATTGCATATTTCCTTATGATAAGTTAATTAGCAACTTTCCTTTTTCATATCACCCGAGCATCAAAGCCAAAGACATTCTCTCCCTGACTTCACAAGGCGTTAATGCTCACTCCACACAAAGAGCATGATATAAATTTCCTTTGCCGATTGCCGCCAGAGAAATAATCTGTCGAACTCAACGAGGTCTTAGAATGGAGACGACAACTTTCTATCGAAAGGTTTCATGGCTTTTTAACTTTTTTTTGTTTTCATAAGCCCAATGAATAAAGAAAAGTTTATCATCTGTCATTGGAAGTATGCTTCATGTTTGACGTTCGCTCTTATCAATAATAACCCTTTTCATCAAATATTAGAAGTAAAATTTTATCATTTTATTGATTCATTCAATCCATTGTGTTCTCCAGTCTTGTAACCAAATTATAGGTAGTTTGCATCTGTAGACTATAGTTATAATGTATTCTTTATGTACTTAATCTAGACTTCCGCAATCAATCTTAAAATAATTTAATTGGCAAGTTATTCCATTCCAAATTATTCTGAGTTCGAGCTCCGAGGCTCGGTAGTCTAGTTTTTCAACTCAGTAATTGACTGGCATTAAGAATTCACCACTCCATTTCCTTAATGAATTAATTTAAGTTTGTGGAAGTTTGTAAGTTCATTTTGGTTGTGAACTCATCGGCTGCTTTTATGATAAAGTCATAATTATCGTGTTGTGTCGTTGGTAAGTGAGGGACAGAGCTATACGATACGACTGTATCATCGTCATCGTGGCCTACAGGGTGTTCCATAAGTCATGTCCCACAGTGACACTTTAGGCAACCCTGCCTTAGGAGCATCAAAACAACATGACCTCGGTAAAAGTTGCATATTTTATCGTCGATATCGTCGATTTAAAAGGTTTTATTTAAATTCCCTCCTCTCCTCCCCAAGCTGCGACTACGGTGCCGAATTCCAGACATAACTACCACATAGTGCGTGAGTACCCTCTGCGGGATAGCTTACCCTAGAGATCCCGATGATTTCATCACCCTTACAAACGACGCAACCAACTGGTTAAAAAATTTGGATATTTGCCTGTGACGTTACTACTACACAAACTGGCATACGAATAAATAAATAAATAAATTTAAATTACCAACTTCTTAGATAATGTAAGCCTTTTAAGCCGACGCTATCAAGAATAATACATAAGACGACACAAGTGTTATTTTTTCGATACCTAATGTAGAATACTAGAAATGGATAACCTTTGTCTTGACTTAAATCTTCAGCAAAACATTGACTTCACCTTTTGATAAGCTGCCATGAAAAAATATTACTAGACATGGTATAAGAAAATACATTCCAAAACTTGCCTATGCTATGCCAATTCAGAAATGGTACAAAATTTAGACTATCGTGCTATAAAGAATAATTAATGCCTCCTTTATTCATCTAATTGGGGCTCCGTCTAGTAAGAAAGGTGAAACAATAACACATAGCTTCCAATTTTCAACCGACTTTTATAATATTTTAAGATGTATGAGTGCAAAAGAAATGAAGAGATCAGTTAGTGACACCGTTTCCAGAGGCGTCACAACTAAACTAATTGAATTAGCGAGGTTTAAGGTAGAACCTGTGGCACTTGGCAGAGCTTTCGGCAGCATTAAATCCGATTTATTTTATGTTTTTTCCTTAGGTTTTAGTTTCAAACTCTTAACCTAATTAATCTTTCTTATTGGCTCTCATACATGTTAAAAGTAATGAAAAAGTGAGACATTGTTGTTCTTTTACCTTTCGTACTAAGCGGAGCCCCGTTTGAAGAGTGAAGTTTACATTATGTTGTCTGTCATGGCATTATAATTCAAGTGTTGTACCATTCCTGTATTGGCGTAGTATAGGCAAGTTTGCGAAGGTATTTTCTCTTACCATGTCTAGTGTAGCATTTTACGGCAGCTGATCAAAAGCGAAGTCGAATGTTTTTTCTGAAGATGTAAGTAAGTTCATCCATTTCTAGTATTCTACATTAGGTATTACAAAATAACGATAGCGTAGACTTAAAAAAAATAACTATAAGAGAGTGCTATTCAAAAAATGGCTGGCACTTACAGTGTAAAAAATGGTGAATTTGAATAAAAGCTCTAACCGATGATATCTAGGATTACATACAACTTTAACTGAGGTCATTTTAGACTTTTAGATCCATTTAAGGTAGGTCTACCTTCGGTGTCGCTGTGGGACATGACTTATGGGACACCCTGTAAAATACAGGAGATATTCCTTTAACGATATTTATAAGTAAGGTAGTTTGGAGCGATCGTTGATCACAAGTCTGAAGGGAAACCTTGGAGCCCACGGTCCACAGTGTGTCACGGCAAGTGACCTCTGGGTAGTGTCGATAAGCAGAAAATCATTCTCGAGACATACATTTTCAGGTTTTCTGTTGTGACCATTCCTTTCAACTATTAGAGGATGTATTGAATGAATGGGATAAATTGGGTATCTATATATTAAAATAAATAATAAATAATATAAATGTAGCCCATAAATGTCCCCACCGAGAGGCACGGGCCTTTACCCGAATATGAGTAAGATTGAGCCATACTCCACGAAAAATATAAACTTTATTAAAAATAATATTTCAAAATACTTAAAGTCATTTGAAATAAGTTCTAAATCCAAAAACTTGGAAAACATTATGTGGAAAAATATACAATAGTAAAAATGTAGTTAAAATTTATAATGGTTAAAAAATGGGTAAATATACATATTTACATATTTAGAGGAAATTTTGGCAAAGTGGTGGGCCAGCGTAGGTGAAGGCTCAAGGGATGAGCAAAGCGAAGCCCCTTTTAGCCTTCGTGTTAGTTTCACATGTAATATATAAATAATATAATAATAAATAACTATAAGTTGTTCAATATTATAAAAAGGGACAATTCAGTATTTTTTGGAAAAATAGCTTATTCTACTAGGTGAAATAGAGGTATGGTATAGCCATAATTTACGGACATCATTCTAAATAATTGTCGCTACAAAAGCTATTTGATCGGACCAAGAAAATAATAAAAATATTATAATTTTATTGTGCTTGTTCATTTCGTGATTTCTGGATTTTGATTGTTATGCCTTCTAAGTATTATGTGTTTCGATTTTATATATATATATTGTCAGCATGTATTTCGAGCTACGTTGTCGAAGGGTTTCACACAAATGATGCAGGTTCGATTCCTGACCATGTACCAATGAGATAATAAATTTATCTTAAGTACAATATGATTATTACCGCTTCAGCAAGCGCACAATATACGGACCTTCTAACGGTGATGGAAAAACATCGTGAGAAAACCTTCATTACTCCATAGCTGCGGCGACGGGCTAGCCCCCTATTACGCAAAATGGAGTATTGAGTAACTGGCTCAATGTGGGCACAATTGTGCCTCTGCCACACCGCATGGGAAAAGGCGTGACGCAAGGTTTGTTTATGTTTGTATGTTTTTCGAACATAATGCATAATTATGAATTTTGAAACATGATTTATTCAGATTTTATACATTTTGACCTTATTGATTGAATGATTGATAAATTTCGTAGTTACTACACCAAAATAGCTATTCCATCTCATTTTAGCTTTTGACAGTTACAGAACAAAGCCGAGTAAAAATAAACTAGAATATAATAAAAGCAATTTCAACTGGTATAATGTTATGAGAATATCTTCATTTTAATATTCATCTGAACTTTCAGCACCGCAGGCCGACTGCATGCAACTTTAGCAATAGCAAGAGAGCATAAAACTTAAACTTTTCTTAGAGAATAGGTTTCACCGAGATGAAGGCTCTTCTTCATCTATCTATCTATTCTATACTTATAATAAAACCGGTCAAGTGCGAGCCTAACTGACGCACGAAGGTTTCCGTACCACCGTACAATGGTAGGGATGGTGTGGAGTGAATAGTTGGGATTTTACATAGCAAAATGTTGTTTATAAAGTTATTGGTGCGGCTACTTTCACACTCCATGTACGTAACCAGGTGCATTCATAAGTTTGTATGTGGTATTGAAATAATTGTTGTATGGGAGCCCCCTTAAATATTTATTTTATTCTATTTTTTAGTATTTGTTGTTATAGCGGCAACAGAAATACATCATCTACCTGTGAAAATTTTATCTGTCTTACTATCACGGTTCATGAGATACAGCCTGGTGACAGACGGTCGGTCGGACAGACGGACGGACAGCGGAAGCATAGTAATAAGGTCCCTAAAAATGATTTGCTGTACGTTAGTCTTACTAAATCCAAATTAAAACCAAATGGTTTTATATGCCTACTTCAGACCGTGGTCATATTTGATTACGTGACAGACAGGCCCTTTTTTACGCGATCATATTTGATTACGTGACAGACCAATGGTTATTCTCCTCAGTCCAAAGGAGGTTTTGATAAAACGCAATGAAACAGCCAAAAAATCGAAAAATATTTTCAGTCACTCGCTAAATGGCGTAATAATATATCTAGCATCACACAAACTCTTTCATCGTTGATTAGTTAATTAACTAAATTCAACCTCTTTGTCGGTAGCGGAACTTATACATTGCGATCCATACAGTTTGTAAGCAAAGAGTTTCGTTAATCTGAGGTCTGATGCGTATTATGCTAAACAACTGGCTGATAGTTTCGATATGGAATTCACAAATCCATGAAGGTGCCTCTAAAACGATAAACGAATAGTTTTATGATGGGGAACTATGAGAATACGAAAAACGCGTTGCGAAGCCGCGCCGCGGGCTGCCAGTTAAGTATGGCAACAAATATAATTACCACCAAAATATTTTTTTCCTACCCAAAATGGCTAAATGACCACCAAAAGTTGCAGAAAATATCTGGGCAAAATACTGCGGTAGCTTAGGTGAAGGGTAAAGGGGGTGAGCGAAGCGAAGCCCCCTTTATCCTTCGTGTTAGGTTGAACATGTAAGAACAACAAAAAATACTTAAAACATAAACGTAAGTACACAAAACATAAAAAGAAGTTTGGTGATCATTTATCCAAACACAATTTGGTGGACATCCATCCATTTTGGCGACTAAATAAATAACAATTATAAGTAGTCGGTCCATAAGTTCTGTGACAAATATTTTGCCGCATAGTAAATAATACCAAGTTTTATTTTATTTAATAATATATATGGTTTGATAGCTCATTAAATACTGATAAATTAGAACGATTATTGGATTTAAATGCTTAAAGCCATATTACACAAATGCTAGTTTCTTCAGATATTTTGCACTTTTTTACCCAATCAAAAATACGGACGTGATTCACTTTATCTTTTCATGACTCTTTAAACCTTTCAAACTTACGTGAGATTTTAGTCAGAACCCTCCCTGAACCCGTTACCTTCATTTTGAAGCATAAGATAACTAAGTCTGGGTAAAACTAATTTTCATATTCACATTTTACATAGTGAACTTGTTGCCCACAAGATCATTTTTATACGTTTTTCTGAAAACGTAAAAAGTACGTAAAGTTCTTTTTGGGAGCAGTTGGAACTGAAAGCTAACAGAAAATCAAATGCTAGTTGTTAAGCATGGTCTAAAATCGAGGTTTCAGAATAAATAAAAAAAACCTTGTTGGTTATCTGGAACACTGTTTTTTTTATTAAATTTGTGGTAAGTGGTATTTTTGTCAGTTGCGGCGTGTTTTGGGTTCGCGATTGTCTCAAGTTATAAGGTTTTTTGTCATATTGCGATAATCGTACAAAATGTATTGTATTGCAATTTGATTCGTATAAAATAAGCTTTTTAATCATGTATAATTCGAATAAGAAAAAGTTTATTGCTGAGTTTTATCTATCAAAAACCTTGTGACAGAACTTAAGGACCGACTAGGTATATTCAAATTGGTGTGAAATTTAAATAAAATATATCGTGAAAACAAATTTTGTGGGACTTTGCCATCGAGCAAAAATAATCAAATTGCGTTTAAATGTTCACGAATCCCTGCCGACACTCATGATCAAGCTATAGGTAGCTTTATGGTACTTACAAAATAACTGCTATAAGACTCGTATTTTGCGTAACTGGAGATTTATGAAAGTCTGTTTTGCGGCGTCTTAATGGTGAATATGCCAGATTTTAATATTCAGGATTTCATATTTTTTGTATCATAACATAACATTTACATACAGGTGCATACATTGCTTTTGGCCCCACACTAGGATACCCTGTGTCGGGGGAACTAGAAACAGCGACGTCAAAAACATGTAAACGTCCAAGTCCTGGGGGAGGGGGTGATTATTGTCTCTTCCTCCCCAGCGAGGATTCAAACCCGGGGCCTCTCGCATGGAAAGCACAGCCTCGACCGCTATACCACAGAGATCGTCAATTTATGACATAAAAGGCTCTGATAACCACGTCCTCAATCAGAAAAAGATTACAGAATGAGGTAAAGCTTAATTATTTATTTAGATACAAACGGTCATCATGTACATTATTTTTGAGTTGAAATATAGTATAGAACATATAGACCTATAGTATCCTAAACTAAGTAAAAACAAAAACAAAACTTCGATTATCGATTCATTATGTTTTCTCTTTATCATAATTCTCACGATAATAAATATGAATTAATAGTGAATAAAAATATCAGTAAAAACAATACTTAATCCGAAATAATATTTAGAAAGTACATTAGATATTATTTGAAACCAAATTGGTTTAATCCGTCAATACGAATATCTACCACAGAGATGTAAAGAGAATATCAGCACGCATGACCTTGTCGCCGCTGTCGATACAAGTATTAAAAGGTTCAACCAATTCAATCACAATGTGCAAGCTTATTTTATATAATTATTTTTTATTTGCTTATTGACTTAACTTTTTTTTACTACCTAGTAAAAGTTTCTGCAGAGGAGGCCAGTAGTAATATTTCGTATGGATGCTTCCTGAAATAGCCGAAGCCTGCTCTAAAAACCTAAACCTAAACAACCAAAAATTGCACTGTACTACATCAGGGTGGCACGAATATTCGCATTTGCATTCGTGTAAAACGATGCGAATGTTATGCGAATGCGAATGTTTGCAAGTCGACTCATTATATAATCATTTAATCACTGTGTCTGACTAATCTAAGTAAGCCCGTAATAAAAACGATGATTTTAGGTAATCTTAGATTTTTAAATGATGATACCTTAACAATCGCAATCGCGTTAGCACATTCGCTCTCTTAAAATTCGCATTCGCATTCAAAAAAATGACATTGGTGACATCCCTGCTTTACAAACATAAAAAAAGAACATAATAAACAAACACACATACATAGCATCACTTCTTTTCCCATACGGTGTAGCAGAGACATAATTAAAGAAAAAGACAATAAATATGATGTTCCACAAGAAAAGGTACCTTAGGGCTGTTTCTAGTTTCGGAGATAATCGATGTTGTGTGAAATAAAACTAAATGTTTTATTTTTGTTTTGTCTTACCCTCAGATAAAAAATGTGTGACTTTTGGTTTGTTACATTGTGGTCCCATTATTTAATACCAATTATTTACAGGCGATGTCTTATTTCTTTATAATGTTCGACAAAACTTTCAAAAATGTTATCTCCGGATCTGCAAAACTTCAGAGACTATTTATAGCTTATCAGTAACAAATTTTCGAGGTATGCATAACTCCATACCGACAACAAGGTACCTTCACCTGTGGTGTTGAAAGTCACAAATAGAGCAATAATCAGACTTACAGATAATAAAGAATCGGCCTATACCTAGCAATAAGCGAATGTGGGCTGATTGCTGATGATGATAAAATAGTAGTTTATACGACTGCTACATAATGGAGGGCATTAATACTAGAGAGTGGGTTTTATAATAATATCACTCGAGAGTTTTAATGCCTAATAATGTGCAGTTACATACACTAGTTTATCTATACACATTTCATAAGCTCTTTTTGATGTGTTCAGGAACCGCATGTTCGCCCGGCATTGTGGCATTGATCCTTGCTCTGCAGTTGTTTAGCTTGTTCAGTAGTACCATTCACAGACAAACTAGGGGCGGCACGCAGGCGAGCGTCGGCGTTCGAAATTTGAATGTCATAATTTGACAATTTTTTGTACATTATGGTCATAATGATCAATATTCGGATTAGAAATGAGTTTTTACCAAGAAGTTTATCATTATGCTGGTCGTAACGTGCGGTTTTTGGACGCAGTAAAGAGGGTTTATGATACGTGTGTAGATAAAGGGAGTTAAAGGGAATATAAATGAAAATGTAGCCCAATTGTGTTCCGAACTGTTAGTTACACCTTCTGGAATTTGATTCTGATCTGATTTGATCCGGGAAAGTTGATTGATGGAGGATAGGGAAGGAATTAATTTTGTAAACAAAGTTATATAACATAAACACGTGGTTTTTCTGAAAATGTTTTCTGCACTATTTTAAAAAAAATGTTTTTTTTTGTGTACCCTCATCATCGTCAAACCTAGCCATGTTTTCAGTCTCCTCTAAGACTGTCTAATAATCACTCGTACACATTGTAAACGGGAGAAAATCAAAGTTTTCAAGGCCTTCGTCGTCTCTGGGTATGGTCATGGAATTCGACATCAACCAGGCCCCATCAACCCCAGCCATGTTGGGGCTCCGGGCGAGGCATATATTAGGCGCCCTAATGCATGACTAGAGGTGCGGCATAGAGACTTCCCAGTGGGAGAAGCAAGCCGCCCTCAGACCCGAGTGGAGGGCTTTGGTTAAAACCAAAGTCCGTGACTTTGAAATTCACCGGCGCGCCGAGCTCGACACCAAGCGCGATGTGTTAAAAGCCCGACCACCTGCGCTAACTCATTATAATTATATTAATGGTGTTCTCACATGCCCGCAATGCGCGAGGATCTTCACAAGGAAGATTGGCTTCACTAGCCACATGCGAGCACACGAGCGAGTTCAAAGCTCATGAAGTGGCCGAAATCGGTTGGACCACTATATATATATATATATATATAGTGGTCCAACCGATTTCGATGTATATATATATTTATAGAGTAATCAACGAGCCCTGTTATAAGGGGCAGCGCAAGCTGCCACTAATCATGGCTATGAAGTCGAATAATGGATCAAGTCAAGTCAAGTCGAGTCAAAATTTCTTTAATACTGTAGATATTTTTTAGATATACTTAGCAGACGAAATTGTTTGTCTCTACTCTACCTATGCTTTTTTGCGGGGTCGCCATTGATGTTTCGTGATGTATCTGCCACCCAAGGTACCGTAACGTGTCGATCGTTTGTTTGACGTGATCTTTTAAAACATTGGCATTCTGATGGCCGATCAGAAAGTCGTCTAGATAAATAACGATACTTACATTTTGCTCTCTTAAGATTTGTCGTGCCATGCATAGACCGAATGGTAGACATGTCATTTCTAACAGTTCCTGATTGAAGACAAGCCGAATGTATCACCTGTGAGCTTTTGAGATGGAATTACGCTTGGGAAGGTCTACTATGCATAGCCAATCTTGACGCTTTATAAAATCGGGAATCCGGTACATATTTATTCACCGAAACTGTTGCGTGATCACAAATGCCTTCAAATTATACGAATATTGGACGAGCTCACCCGTCTGTTTTCGCCAACGGAAAAAGTGAGGAAATGAAACTTGGTGTTGGAGGATCTTTCTTTAACCTCTCAAATACCGAGAGTAGTTGGGACGGGTCGCGATTTTGAACCTTATGCCATGGTAATAAATTTTAAAATCTGTAACGGAAAAGTGGCGTTTTCAAACGCCGGTGGTATTCAAGAGGTTAAAATTCCCTGCATCATTTTGTGCACTATCGCAGATATTACTTCCGAGGCAGGTGCGAGAGAGGGCCCTTTGGCACAGATTAATAAAGAGTTGGGAACAGATGGGACACTCAGCAAAACCATTCAACTAAATAGCGACTCTTGCTGCAACGCTATAGAGTACAATTTATCGTGCATAGCGCGACGCACGGGCATCGCATATTCACCTGCATGTTGCCTCCCTTTCTGTCGCGTAACTCTATCTCGTCTGATGCGGCCCGTGTAACTTTAGGGTCTCCTTGTGACAAATAAATCCCACCAAAAACATTTTCATGTAAAACGTTGCCAAGACGAGACCATATGGCTGGCAATGTCAAAAAGTTATCAGATTTCTTATAAAGCCAAGTTTCTATCTCTACACGCCCGAACTCTACAAGTCATACCTTCACAAACTCTATACCTTAGTCAAAATAAGTAGCTTGGCCGTTTCGCTACCGTCACATGGGCGTAAGGTGACAAATTTATTCACTATTCATTTTACAATGTTAATTTTTACTATAACCTTTCATTCATTTTCCAATCATTCAATCCGTTCTTGCAGTAACGAGATTTAATCATATAATCCGTTCTTGTAGTAACGAGTATAGTTCTTGTAGGTTTGAATAAACATATATATTGAATTTTTACAACATGCATTTTCTGCCAAGATTTACAGGTCAGTTACAAAAGCTTGCACGTTCACAGAATTCACAATAATGCAATTTCACTTAACAGAATGTTAAAAAATGAATGATGTTGTTCTAACCTCGAAATTGGTAAACAATCAAAAAAGATCACTCTTTATTTATAAGCAGTAGCAAAAGGAAAATAATAACGGTCTCCTTCATTCTTATGCGTTTGACAGCACGCGAGAGAGACAGACATACTATTCTTTATGGGCATGCAGTGCAACGTCACGCCCCGCTCGCGTATTCACATTCACTGCACAAGCGCAACATCTGAATGCGTTGAACGTGCCAGCTTTAGTTCACCGACCTGTACATACCCCTACGGCTTGGTGGAGTAGTATATAATGTTGCAGTCAGAACCCGTTTTCACTAGTTAAAGCTAGGTTTTGACTTAGTGTCTTAGTTAAACTAGAATTTACTGCTGGTCGAAAATGACTGTCAATTAAGCAACCAATATGGTTCTGTGAAAGTTCATGGGATCGCCTCGCTCTGCTCCGCTTCACTCGGATCCAGGTTGTGCATAACGTTGTGACCTAACACAACCTATCTTTGGTTTTCGGACAGAAAGTGACCTATAGCAACTAATTCAGCTCCAAATTCTAGTTATTATTAGGAAATGCTAGTTTTAACTAAGGTAGTTACAACTAGTTTTGACTTTTGAAAACGCGTTTACGTGTTTACGTGCACTATTACGTGTTTTCACTGTAGCACAGTTTAAGTTAATACTAGTTTTACATTCATTTATATCACTAAATTCTAGTTATTACTAGGAAATTCAAGTTTTATCGAAGGCACTTAGCAAAAACTGGTTTTAACTAGTAAAAACACGTTCTACGTAGCATATACATACATACAAACATACATACTTTACCCTCCTTCTCGTGGGGTTGGGTGATAAAAAAGTTCACTAATAAAAATACCACTGCAAAATGTATTATACGGTAAATTACTTAAGAATGCACCTGTCGCTTTAGTCTACCAACCCTCGTTGACAGGACGACGCGTTTCTTGAAAACTCCAACCAGTATTCCGTAATCAAAACTGATTAGATTACTTCATTACGGTTTTTTTACAAAGGCCAAAGCCTTTCCTTAAACTTCATTAATAACATTGAAGAAAGTTTGTAAAATTTTTGGGAGGCCGGAATGATTAAAAGAGTTGCTCAACTGCTCCGGATTCGAAATCTGGGAGCTTAAACAGCTTTTGGGAGCTTCTATTTCGTCCGTGGGCGGTTTCACTTAACGATGCTTGGTCGATACAGTAATGGATTGAATTGAAATCAGAATACAACTTGTACAAACGAAGATGTTGTAGAAGAACACTCTTGAAAGCCATAATGAATCGTTGAAAGTTATTAGTTTATGTTCAATCTTAAGTAAGGATTTTGTTTTACCTGCTTCTCTATTTATGATATTCCAAATTGTTTTACTTTTATTCGACGATGTATGAATCTTCGTTTTTATGTGTTCACACTTAGCATTATGGCAGACGGCCCTAAATATTGACGACTTGAATGGCCGTGACGGCAGTGACCCTGCCTACGAAGCCAAGAGTCCCGGGTTCGATTCCCGGTGGGGGCAAATATTTGTTTGATGAGAACGGATGTTTGTATCTTACTCATGTTTGTTTATCTATCTAAGTATAATATTTATCTATATACGTATGTTTATCGTTGTCTAGTATCCAAGATACAGGGAATCCTAGTTTGTGTAAATAGTGTCCAAGGTATTATTATAAAAATATTCTTGAATATAATTTTACATGTTGAATTAAAATTGGGTCATGTGTATATGTTTTTTTGCCATAAAGTGTATTGATACTTTTACGAATTCCTTTTGTTGCCCATTCACTAAACCCTACTTTACTATCGCTATTTGTAAGTTTATGTAATTTAAAATTGCTTTCAAAACTATTTGAAAGTTTGTTGAAGAAGTCCGTACAGTGATTATTCGCTTTTTGAGTATTATTTTGAGTAGGTAAGCTACTCTGTAAATCTTCTTTAAATGATTCATTTTTTGTTTGTGATTGGCCTACACAAGACTGGTTCCAGTGATTTCTAATCTATTTCTAAGTTGACAATTTGCCTACTGTGGTCAGACTTTAAAAAACTTACTGTACATTTATTCAAAATTTCGCAACCGCAAAAGATGTTATCAAGGCAGGTTGCAGTAGTTTCAGTTATTCTTGAGGGCTCTGTGAAGATGTTGACAAAATTGAATGATTTAAAAAATATTATTAATTTAGTATGCAACAGGGAGTCCACCAGCATGTCTATATTAAAGTCACCGCAAATGACTACTTCTTTGTTGCTACTAAAAGCTCCTCTCAAGATATCCTCCAATACTGATACAAATGTACCATAATCACTGGTAGGGGATCTGTATATATATAATATATGATTAATTCCACGCCTCAACCGAACGGCGTGGAATCTTGAGGGGGCTGGGTTTCTGCCAGCACGGGAGAAAAGTGAGTGATTGTTACTGACCTTTGTCGCCGTAGACAGGAAATCGAAAGCTCGATTCGAGACAGGAATACGGGATAAGGGCACAAGTTTGGGTAGGATTGGGAATGAATCTCACTGTCGCTGCCCGACGCTGTCGCCGGCGTGCTGCCTGCCGACACGTGGAGTCGCTGTCCGATACGACGATGTCCAATCAACACGGATCACTTAACCGCTGACACGAATCTACTTATTTCCCGACGATGTGGTAGATTTACACTCCGACCAGGCTCGACACCTGTATTATACGATTGTTACACCGAATTACAATCAATGGCCCGATGCCTGAGCAGACATGTTTGTTCTCCCGACGAGAAAAGATAACCTCTAATTTCTCCTCTCGTTTCGATACGAGTGACAGCTGCGGCTCTGTTTCCGTTCCGAGTCGCGCAACAAGAGGAGGTGCGTTCCGAAGCATAAATATTAAACAGTCACCCGCCCGGACAGGCCCGAACCTGTCCCTAATCAATAGGAAGGCGAGAAAGTGTTGCGACCGCTCTCTTGAGGACCGAGTCCCGCACCTTGACTTCTGCTGATCGAGGCGAGCCATCCCGACCCGTGTACAAATTGACGATCCGTCCTCGTCTCCATCTCAATGATGGCAGGTTCGCATCCTTAATCAGCACCAAATCACCGACTTGAGGGGGGCTCGTCCGGTCAGTCCACTTAAGGCGCTGCTGCAAGATGTGCAAGTACTCAAGGGACCACCGTTTCCAAAAATCTTGAGCCATCTGCTGCAACATCTGCCACCTAGTTAACCGACTAAACTTAACATCACCGAATGGGTATTCTGGCAGGGCGTTAAGGGGCTGACCTATCAGGAAGTGACCCGGCGTCAACGCTTCCAAGTCATTTGGATCCGAACTGAGCGGGCACAACGGACGCGAGTTCAGTGTCATTTCAATTTTACAGAACAGCGTCGCAAGCTCTTCAAAGCGTAGAGAGGTCTCACCGATGATCCTCGTCAGGTGCGACTTAGCCGATTCAACCGCAGCCTCAAAAATTCCTCCCCAATGAGGACATCCCGGCGGACTGAAAACCCATTCAATCCCACGTCGGGAGCAAGCCGTACCGATGGCGTCCTGGTTACCGTTCAGGAATTGAGTGACCTCCTGCAGATATCGCCTGGCTCCGACAAAATTTGTGCCGTTGTCCGAACGGATTAATGTCGGGAGGCCCCTTCGTGAGACGAACCGATCTAGACATGCGATAAATGCCTCTGTAGTGAGGTCACTGACCACCTCCAAGTGGACTGCCTTCGTGGCCAAGCACACTAAGACGCACAGGTATGCCTTCACTAATCTGGCGTTCCGTAGCTGTGAAGACTTGACCATGAATGGTCCCGCGAAATCCGTTCCGACACCCGCAAAGGGCCGGATTTCGTTAACCCTATCCGAGGGCAAATCGCCCATCTGGGGCTGCATCGTAGCCGCCTTGGCCCGATAACAAGGCAGGCACCGAAATATGACGCTACGCACTAAGCGTCTTCCCGATAGAATCCAGAACTCACGCTGGAGAAACGCCATCAAGGCGTGGCATCCGATATGCCCATTCCGAATGTGTCGATCCTGTATCAACAGTTCGACCAACTTCCCTTTCCTAGGGATTACTCCTGTGAAGACCTGACCATGAATGGTCATACTTATACTTTCACTAACCGAAATGAACTTTAATTGTGGTACCGACCACAGACTCATTGCCGATTTGCCGGCCAATCTGAGATATTCTTTTCTCCCAACTACAATGTGGCAAAAAACCAACCCTACAACCGTGAATCGATGATTTCCCACTAGGAAACCGCGCCTGCTACCAAAATGATTAATTCCACGCCTCTACCGAACGGCGTGGAATCTTGAGGGGGTGAGTTTTTTCCAGCTGGAACGGTACAGCTCGCTCGACAAGCTGGTCAATGTGACCGCCTGGATCTGCCGATTTGCGCGGAATTGTCGGAATTCTGCGGCGCAACGAGTGCGGACACAGGTCCTGACACCACGGGAACGGAACCATGCGTTGTTCGCATTGGTACGGAACGTGCAGACGGTGCACTTTAAGTCCGAACTGGACATTCCGAGATGCGGACGCGTCCAACTGAAGGGAGCTGTGGCTCGGCTCAACCCGTTTATTGACCCTCAAGGATTGCTGAGGGTAGGAGGTCGGCTGCGGAATGCCAACCTGCCTTATGCGGCTCGCCACCCGTTGTTACTCCCTAGGAAAGGGAAGTTGGTCGAACTGTTGATACAGGATCGACACATTCGGAATGGGCATATCGGATGCCACGCCTTGATGGCGTTTCTCCAGCGCGAGTTCTGGATTCTATCGGGAAGACGCTTAGTGCGTAGCGTCATATTTCGGTGCCTGCCTTGTTATCGGGCCAAGGCGGCTACGATGCAGCCCCAGATGGGCGATTTGCCCTCGGATAGGGTTAACGAAATCCGGCCCTTTGCGGGTGTCGGAACGGATTTCGCGGGATCATTCATGGTCAAGTCTTCACAGCTACGGAACGCCAGATTAGTGAAGGCATACCTGTGCGTCTTCGTGTGCTTGGCCACGAAGGCAGTCCACTTGGAGGTGGTCAGTGACCTCACTACAGAGGCATTTATCGCATGTCTAGATCGGTTCGTCTCGCGAAGGGGCCTCCCGACATTAATCCGTTCGGACAACGGCACAAATTTTGTCGGAGCCAGGCGATATCTGCAGGAGGTCACTCAATTCCTGAACGGTAACCAGGATGCCATCGGTACGGCTTGCTCCCGACGAGGGATTGAATGGGTTTTCAGTCCGCCGGGATGTCCTCATTGGGGAGGAATATTTTAAGCTGCGGTTAAATCGGCTAAGTCGCACCTGACGAGGATCATCGGTGAGACCTCTCTACGCTTTGAAGAGCTTGCGACGCTGTTCTATAAGATTGAAGTGACACTGAACTCGCGTCCGTTGTGCCCGCTCAGTTCGGATCCAAATGATTTGGAAGCGTTGACTCCGGGTCACTTCCTGATAGGTCAGCCCCTTAACGCCCTGCCAGAATACCCATTTGGTGATGTTAAGTTAAGTCGGTTAACTAGGTGGCAGATGTTGCAGCAGATGGCTCAATATTTTTGGAAACGGTGGTCCCTTGAGTATTTGCACATCTTGCAGCAGCGCCTTAAGTGGACTGACCAGACGAGCCCCCCTCAAGTCGGTGATTTGGTGCTGATTAAGGATGCGAACCTGCCATCATTGAGATGGAGACGAGGACGGATCGTCAATTTGTACACGGGTCGGGATGGCACGCCTCGATCAGCAGAAGTCAAGGTGGGGGACTCAGTCCTCAAGAGAGCGGTCGCAACACTTTCTCGCCTTCCTATTGATTAGGGACAGGTTCGGGCCTGTCCGGGCGGTTGACTGTTTAATATTTATGCTTCGGAACGCACCTCCTTTTGTTGCGCGACTCGGAACCATGCGTTGTTCGCATCGGAAACGGAACCGCAGCTGTCACTCGTATCGAAACGAGAGGAGTAATTGGAGGTTAGCTTTTCTCGTCGGGAGAACAAACATGTCTGCTCAGGCATCGGGCCATTGATTGTAATTCGGTGTAACAATTACCAAATACAGGCGTCGGGCCTGGTCGGAGTGTAAATCTACCACATCGTCGGGAAATAAGTAGATTCGCGTCAGCGGTTGAGTGATCCGTGGTGATTGGACATCGTCGTATCGGACGGCGACGCCTCGTGTCGGCAGGCAGCACGCCGGCGACAGCGTCGGGCAGCGAAGAGTGAGATTCAATCCATATCCTACCCAAACCTGTGCTCCTATCCCGGATTCCTGCCTCGAATCGAGCTTTCGATTTCCTGTCTACGGCGACAAAGGTCAGTAACAATCAAGACTATTTTCTCCCGTGCTGGCAAAAACTCACCCCCTCAAGATTCCACGCCGTTCGGTAGAGGCGTGGAATTAATCATTTTGGTAGCAGAGCGTGGTTTCCTAGTGGGAAATCATCGATTCACGGTTGTAGGGTTGGTTTTTTGCCACATTGTAGTTGGGAGAAAAGAATATCTCAGATTGGCCGGCAAATCGGCAATGAGTCTGTGGTCGGTACCACAATTAAAGTTCATTTCGGTTAGTGAAATTATAAGTGTCAATTTAGTTAACAATTATTATAAATTTGTAGTCGGAAACTACTGTTTGTGCGCATAAAAGATTGAACAGTCATTCTGCGAAGTAACTAGATTGTATTATATCTATCCGATACCGATATATATCCCCACGCCTAGCGACTCGTAGTCCCTTATTCGGTTCTGTACTCTCGGAGGTGATACAGAAGTTTTGGGAGGTGGAGGAACCACCTACGGTCCGCCGGTTGGACCCGGTTGAAGAAGAGTGTGAACAGTTTTATCGGAACAATACTGGTCGCCTTCGGTCAGGTCGATTTCTCACACGTCTTCCATTTCGGAGTGATCGCCCGCCGCTGGGCAGTTCACACCATGCAGCCGAGACGCGGCTTCTGTCGATGCAACGACGCATGAAGCGTGACGGGATTTTCCGGCAGAAGTACGTCGACTTCCTGCGGGAATACGAGTCGCTCGGCCACATGTCGGTTTCGGGTATCGACTGGAAGCGTGAAGACCACTGCTTCCTGCCCCATCACGCGGTCTTGAGGACCCCGGAGGGCAAAATACGGGTAGTGTTCGATGGATCGGCATCAACATCTAACGGCATGAACCTGAACCAGTGTTTGCATTCAGGGCCGAAGTTGAACCATGACATCGCGGATGTTATCACACGGTTCCGTCGACACAATCCTCGCGATCCTGGAGCAGGATCTCTACGTGGACGATATCTGTACCGGTGCAGATTCCGTAGAGGAGGCGCTCGCTCGACGGGACGAGCTAGTTGAGCTCTTACGGGGTGGAGGTTACGAGCTCCGGAAATGGATGTCGAACTCTCCAGAGTTACTGACTGGTCTTCCGGATGACTACCAGCAGGATCCCCACATTTTTGAAAATTTGGAAAATCCAAATATGTTGTCGGTATTAGGCGTCCAGTACCAGCCGGTGTTAGACATGTTTTCGTATCGGGTCGAGTTGGACTCCCCGAAGGTCTGGACGAAACGGAACGTCCTTTCAACGGTGGCTAGGACATTTGATCCAAACGGGTGGATCACCCCGGTAACATTTCAGCTCAAGTGTTTTATGCAGCATTTGTGGTCTGCTGAGCTTAAATGGGACGACCCGATCGGCGGGTCATTGAGCTCAGAGTGGGACTCGTTCTTTTCGACCCTCCCTGGCATCAATCGGATTTCACTGCCACGGAGGTTGGTCCCCACCAAACGATACACCGCCACCCTGCATGGATTTTGCGATGCCTCGGAGAAGGGCTACGGAGCTGCGGTGTATCTGCGTACGGTCGACTCCTCGGGGGGGGTTGATGTGCGGTTGGTCATGGCCAAGAGCAAGGTTGCGCCGTTGCGCACTCGCCTGACCATTCCCAAGTTAGAGCTTTCGGGAGCGGCTCTCCTGACTCGTCTGCTCAACCACACGATGACGGTTCTTCGTGGGTCAATAGCGTTGGAAGATACGGTCTACGCTTGGACGGACAGCCATGCTGTCCGTCCAAGCGTAGACCGTATCTTCCAACCTGACCAAGATGCTCCATCGTGTTATGCTGGCTGAAGGCTTCTGCAGCAGATGGCTCAAGATTTTTGGAAACGGTGGTCCCTTGAGTACTTGCACATCTTGCAGCAGCGCCTTAAGTGGACTGACCGGACAAGCCCCCCTCAAGTCGGTGATTTGGTGCTGATGAAGGATGCGAACCTGCCATCATTGAGATGGAGACGAGGACGGATCGTCAATTTGTACACGGGTCGGGATGGCACGCCTCGATCAGCAGAAGTCAAGGTGGGGGACTCGGTCCTCAAGAGAGCGGTCGCAACACTTTCTCGCCTTCCTATTGATTAGGGACAGGTTCGGGCCTGTCCGGGCGGGTGACTGTTTAATATTTATGCTTCGGAACGCACCTCCTCTTGTTGCGCGCAAACAGTAGTTTCCGACTACAAATTTATAATAATTGTTAACTAAATTGACACTTATACTTTCACTAACCGAAATGAACTTTAATTGTGGTACCGACCACAGACTCATTGCCGATTTGCCGGCCAATCTGAGATATTCTTTTCTCCCAACTACAATGTGGCAAAAAACCAACCCTACAACCGTGAATCGATGATTTCCCACTAGGAAACCGCGCCTGCTACCAAAATGATTAATTCCACGCCTCAACCGAACGGCGTGGAATCTTGAGGGGGCTGGGCTTCTGCCAGCACGGGAGAAAAGTGAGTGATTGTTACTGACCTTTGTCGCCGTAGACAGGAAATCGAAAGCTCGATTCGAGACAGGAATACGGGATAAGGGCACAAGTTTGGGTAGGATTGGGAATGAATCTCACTGTCGCTGCCCGACGCTGTCGCCGGCGTGCTGCCTGCCGACACGTGGAGTCGCCGTCCGATACGACGATGTCCAATCAACACGGATCACTTAACCGCTGACACGAATCTACTTATTTCCCGACGATGTGGTAGATTTACACTCCGACCAGGCTCGACACCTGTATTATACGATTGTTACACCGAATTACAATCAATGGCCCGATGCCTGAGCAGACATGTTTGTTCTCCCGACGAGAAAAGATAACCTCTAATTTCTCCTCTCGTTTCGATACGAGTGACAGCTGCGGCTCTGTTTCCGTTCCGAGTCGCGCAACAAGAGGAGGTGCGTTCCGAAGCATAAATATTAAACAATATATATGTTTATGTATATATAATATATTCAACTACAACATTCATATTCATATTCTTTATTGCACAGAAAACTTAATAGTAAGGTAACAAAACATTTTATGAGCAAAGGCGAGCTTATCTCTAAAGAGAGATTTCTACCAGCAAACCTAGGCAGGACAGGAAAAATTGTGCAACAGGAGAGTCCTAGTGCGCAATAAAACTGTACACATCTCATTGTTTACAACTAAAACATAATAATGTAATAACATATATATAACATAATAATGTAATAATTACAGAGGCAAAGTACAAGCCTTTATTTGCCTCCTACCTTCGTGATCCGGTCTTCTGATATGTATATGTATATACAGGTACATTTAAACACACCTTTGCCGTATTTCTAGACAAGTGTTCAAATGTGGAAGTGACAGAACAAGTTCTAATGTGTATGCAATGTGTGTTCTAGCGAACAATTTCTTGTGACATAACAATTTTTTTAAACCTAACAGGCCAGTACTATACGACTTTTTTGTAAATTGCGTGAACAAATTTTATGCTATATTGGTATTTAATAATATACCGGAAAGAGGATCTTAGGGAGCCTGTTAGGCATCTTGTTAGATTAGATACTCAACAGGGGGTGCAATTCTGCAAGGTGTGTCTTCCATGAGCATCAAATCTCTGGTTCCTGAAATCAGATAACACAGTTCCGCTCCGGGTTTTGTTCAAGTCCTATAAATTTATCTTACCACGATTATGTCACGCTTCTAAATTAGTAATTAACAAACTCATGAAACATTAAATGATATCGCGCGTATTTCATTTCTCAGGACTGAGCCATGCGAAGCGTAATACACATTAATTTGCACACTTAATTAACTACTACAAAGCACGATAGTGAAAGCACGAAATCACCAACATTCTGATTTTAGGAAGCAGTATGTACTTACCAAAGTGAGACTTGATTACCCCTTATTCCTAAGTATGCTGTATTGTATAGAATTCATACTTACCCAAATTACCCGTATAACCTCCACTCCCCCATATACCCTCTTTAAAATCTTAAGGGCCTGTTTCAAGAAGTTCCGCATACTCCCTAGTGAACAGATAAATTTAAGTATAATCCCATAAAAAAAATGGCAATAATTAATATTTTATTCTTGAGGTTTTTCTTGAGACACTTCCTTTTGCATCAAAAGTGATAGATGAATCACATCGAACATAGCGGTACTTCTTAAAACAGGCAATAGAGTGATAAGTAATATAGATAAGTAGGTATGTAAGTATTTCTTTAATTTTGCTAACCCTCTAACCTCTAGCAGAATATTTACCAGAACGTTTTTGAAAGAGCACCTCTTACATTATAAATTAAACGAGCCAAAAGCTTCGCATAATTTAAAGGCAGTTAGTTAGGCCCTGCAAACTCATTACGTGTGCATTTTAAACCTTATCTCTTTCGACTGCTTCTACTTGGCTGGGAAGAGGAAAGAGTTTTTTTTGTTTTTGTGCTATTACTTAGAAACAATGGCATGGACATACATGGCTGCAGCGACGGTAAAGCCGTCACGTAAAATGGAGTATTGCGTAACTATAGCCAGTAAAGTTACAGCACGTGGGCACAACTATGCCTCTACCACCCCGTATGGGAAAAGGCGTCACGCTATGTTATGTTAATGGTATGGCCAGATCAGAACGGCCAAATTGTGCTATTTTTGGGTATAGTGATTGTTTACAAAACTTACCAGATTTTCAGTTTCGCAAGAGGTTTTAACAGGAATCTTGCGGAACGTAATAGTTTTATGACATCAAAGAGTCGAAACTTTATGGACCTGCAGAAATAAAATACACGGTGTTATTTTGTGTAAAGTTACGCCCGACTCAGTGGTGGTTACCTACACAACACTGAAGCAAACATATATTTATTTATTTTGAATGAAAATACCTAAAAATAATTATTGTGGCTTCTTCTATCGCTTGCTACCGCGCTCGCAATATACGGCACTCCTCAGGTTGCGATATTTCAGGACGTATTTGAAGCGGCAATTTGGGAATAAAAATTATGCGAAGGATACATGAAAAATTAAAATTGTTACAAGCGATACGTAATCCATCGGCCCTGAGTGGGGCGGGGCGTAACTTTACAATAGAACACCTGTATATGGGGTGGAATGAAGCAAAAACAGTTGGATCCTGGGATCTTTTTAATACAGCGCGACATCCTGCACTGGTTATTCCCGTAACATTGTAGAGGTTTTGCAAGCCAGGTCTCTTGTTAATGAGATAACCGCTACCCTTTTAATTTTTATAGGTACATTTTTAAACGGTTATATCGCTTGCGTGGGCGCAACCGTGCTTCTGCCATATGCTTTTATGCACAGATTAGCACCTATCTCTATTTATCCGGAATAATTTGTTTATGTTTATGTTGTTTAAGTTTTCCTGCATTTTTTGTTACAAATAACAATCAATATATCGATAGAAGATATTTACAGCCAAGTAACTTTATTATGAAAGCTCAAAAACGTCCTCATGTCCAAGAACCCGCAGAACCTGAAGACTAGGGTTTGCAACCAATGTGTCCTGCCCACACTTACAATCGGTGCCGAAACATGGACGCTAAAAAAGGCGAAAATGAACCAAATTAAACTCGCACAAGGGGCCATGGAGCGTTCCATGCTGGGCAGACCTCAGGATTGTATTCGCAATACAGAAATAAGACGTTGCACTAAGATAGTCGATGTCGGCAAACGAATAACGAGACTGAAGTGGGCGTAGGCAGGACGCTTGGCAAGGAGAGCTGACGGAAGGTGGACCAAAGCGCTTACAGAGTAGCTACCCAGAACCGCACGACGGCCAGTGGGCAGGCCACCAGCCAGTTGGACGGATGACAGCATCGCCATAGCTGGAGGCAGTGGATGCGGGAGGCTATGGACCGGAGTGGGTGGCGTGATGAAGAAGTGTCCTCTACCCAGCAGTCGGTGAATGTGGGCTGACTTGACTTGACTGAAAGACAAAAAGGAGATTTTGATGATGTTAATGGTGTATTCTCTTTAACCTTGAATTGGTTCACAGTTAATAATTTATTGTTAAACGCTGGTAAAACCAAGTGTATCAAATTCTCACTTCCAAATGTCAGGCAAGTTGAGACCAGTTTGGTGTTAGACAACAGCACGTTAGAATTGGTAAATGATACGAAGTTTCTTGGAATAACCATTGATAGTAAATTGCAGTGGGGACCCCACATAGATAAATTGGCTGGTAAATTAAGTTCTGCGGCTTACGCTGTTAGGAACATCAGACAAAGCACGGATGTGGCTACATCTAGGCTAGTATATTTTAGTTACTTTCATAGTGTGATGTCCTATGGTATCTTGTTGTGGGGGAAAGCAGCGGATATTCAAACTATTTTTATTTTACAGAAAAGAGCTATTCGAGCAATTTATAATTTAAAACGAACAGACTCCTTAAGAGAGCTTTTTAAAGAAATTGACATACTAACAGTAGCTAGTCAATTTATTTTCGAAAATATAATGTATGTACGCAAGAACCTTACAACATTTTCCAAACTTAGCGACAGCTGTAATGTTAACCTAAGAAATAATCACAGACTATGTGCGCCCCGTTTTAGACTCGCGAAGGTTAGCAATTCTTTCAAGGGTCAGTGCATTCTCTACTACAATAAGATACCTCTGGAGATTTTGAAATTGCCATTTGAGCAATTTAAAAAGCATGTTAAAGCGACTTTGTCGAAAAAGGGATATTACAATGTTCAAGATTACTTAAATGACAGGACTGTATGGGGTTAATCTGGCTCAACACAGACCTTGCTGTTAATAATTTTGTAATTATTTATTCCTGCTTATTAATCATAACAATTAAATTTTTCATATTTGTATTAGTTAAGCACAACCTATTTTTAAAAGAGATCTAAAAATAAATCTGTGGGAGTTTCTACGCCCTTCTTCTCCCACAGTGGTCCAATGTAGAGAAGAGGCAAAAAATGACGTTTGCTAAGTATATGTAAATATCTACAGTAATAAAGTACTTTGACTATTGACTATTGACTATTGACTGATTGAAATGTATTATTAACATAAAACATAAACAGGCACATACATTTCCCCTGGCCCCACATTAGGATACCCTGTGTTGTTGGAACCAGAAACATAGACGTCACACACATAAAACATCCAAGACCTTGTTTTTTTTTTCTGTATCCCCAGCCGGAGATCGAATCCGGGACCTCCCGATTGGCAGGCAGAGCCACAGAGGTCGTTATTGCGACTAAGGTTTGCTTTAAACATCTTATTTGACGTCTTTGACATGAATAAATGGGGCGTGAGGAGTTGATTGTCGATAACATTAGACACACGGTAACGACATATTACGTAGACCAATTTTTAGATAGAGAGATTAATACAAATCAATTATGCTAAGATTTAAACCTGAATTATACGACAATATGTATGACGCTAACTATTGCAGCGTATTTTGTCGTTCTACCTAGGCATACTAATAGATCGGTAGGGTTCTATCCCGACAGTTCTGACAAAAGCATTAATTTCCAAGGAAGCCGCGAACTACAGACACCTGTGCAAATAGGTACTCGACATTCGTAGCACAGTGTTTTGTCATTAAATTTAACAGCTCAGCGCTCGCTGAAGAACAGGGAAAGGTAAATACATATCAGCATGTGACAAACCCGAGTTGTTTTATGTGAAAACAGGAGACGTAATTCTGTGTGGTTTGCTCTTTCGGAGCGCCCGACGCCTGTGTTAGTTGGTACCTACTAAGAAATTAGAACTTTATTTGCGTAGGTAGGTATTTGGTCTTAAATAAGTATTTAATTCCAGTTTTGCATGAAATAGGAAACCTTTAATTAGTATAGGTGTAGGCAAATTATTTATATACTTAGTTAACATACTTACATGCGAAGTTAGTAAAGTATCCGGCGTATAAGTTGAACCAAAATGGCGGCGTCTGCGCAGGGTAAAATGTATCTAAAACAGTCATTTTTACCTGCGCAAATGCCGCCATTTTGGTTCAACTTATACGCCGCGCATTAGACCTACCTATTTTTGGCTTATGTTCTTTAGTCTGTCGACCCTTATTGTCCTTTATGATATTACTAGTGGTTTGGTATTGGAGAACAGTAGACCACGTTTTTTTTTTGAAGCTTGTAGGTCTGATAGAAGTACCTACATTAGAATTTTGATGATCGATGATGCGTCAGCCAGTGACAAAATGACGGAACTTTGAACGGCTATCGTTTCCAATCTATTGGTTCAGAATGACTTAATTTTGAGAACTTTCCCATTTAAATTGTGGCCTTTTAGTCACAGAAAATTCAGGTGTCAAGCTTTGTACAACAAAGTTACAGGGGGGTCGAAAATACACCGAAGTGCTACTCCCTCCACTCCCCCTTTTTTTTTCACAACATCTTGTTTAGAATGAATTCCTTAGAGTGCCTCTTAAATTTGATTGAAATCCGTCGATAAATAACGCTACAGCAAACTTCCCCTCTTTTCCACCCTATTTTTACCCCAACCAAATATCGCGATCGACTAAAAAAACATAAAAAATCAAAGAACTTGTGTGCCAATTTTTGTAGAAATCGGTTGTAAAATGCGACCTGTAGGCGAGAACAGACTCATGCCAGAAATAGCTTTGCAGTGGTTGAAGCAGGTATACAAAACAACACTCTGTAATATTTTCACAGCGCCAGAGAAACCACAAAAAAAGAGATGCAATTTTCAGTCACCAAAATTAACGACAAAGCGTTCCGTTCATCTAAATATATGCTAGCTATTAAAGAAACTCGATGGATTCACGAAAATCACTTTCTTTTACCCACGAAAACACATTCATGTTGACTGATATTAATGACGACCAAAAGAAGGCATACTAAAATTACTTGCGTATAAAATGTATAATTATAAATTTGTATTGTAATGTGTACAGCGCCTTGGTGTCACTGTAATGCTGTACAAATTTGACTTCGCTTCGCACGCTCGGTCAATTACCTTCAATTTCCATAGCTCCGGCGATGGGCTAGCTCCCTATCACGCAAAATTGAGTATTGTTCAACTGGCTAAGTGGACACAATTGTGCGTCTACCATCCCGTATGAGAAAAATGTGTAACGCTATGCATGAATGTAATATTATTGGTGTTTAATTTAATGTTACCTTTTTTGTAATTATATTTATTAAGAATGTTATAAAAGACTACACTTACTTTTCTTTATTCATTTGGCCCATTGTGTGTAAAGCTCGAAATTCTTGTCATAGCCTCCATCGCATTAGTTAGACGCTGCGACTGCCGGCTAAGCATTTAAGCTCTGCATATAAGAGTGAGATTAGAACTAATTACTGGACCCTGTGTTGCTCTCACTGCATCCAATTACGAGAAACAGGCAAGACGATCTGCTATTCTGTTTGTAGTCAATAGAATGGAAATATTAGAGGTTGGCCTAGGACTAGGCTTACCTGGGAGATAATTAGAAATGAACCATTTAGTAACTTTATAAGATAATGTTGTAGTTGAATATGAATACAAAATATTTAGTATTTCGCATAGATACTTTTTATTACTTTAAATTTTATATTTATAATAATAATAATACCATGGACACTATTTACACACATATTGATCTAGCCCCAAACTAGGATTCCCTGTATCTTGGGTACTAGACAACGATACACATGCTTATATAGATAAATATTATACTTAGATAGATAACTATGACTAGGGTACAAACACCCGTTCTCATCAACAAATATTTGCCCCCATCGGGACTCGAACCCGGGACCCTTGGCTTCGTAGGTAAGGACACTGCCGACTCGGCCATTGGGGTCGTCAATTTAATTTGCTTAATTTGTATTTGTCTGAAGTCCTTAACTATGACTTTCAAAAGTGTTCTTCTACAACATCTTCGTTTGTACAAGTTGTAAGCTCTGTGAAGTTAGCAGTATTAAGTCATAGAAAAGGGGGCTCCAGAATACAAAGTTTTTTAAGAAGAAGAAGAATTTGAGCTCGAGCGGTTTTCGACAAAAACGCAATAAAACACCAGCAGTGCAAAGTCCGAGTAGAGAGGTGAAACTCACAGCGCATTTGGGCATGATTTTGAGCTCCCAGAATATGCAATCAGACCTTCACTAACTTTCGTAGTTTGCGAGAAAAAAATCAAAACCATTTACACAACAATAGCATCTAGATAAATAAAATTGATATATTTTTACTATTTGTGTATGTATGTATTGACTATTCTGATTTCAACTCAATCCATTGCTGTATCGACCAAACCATCGTTAAATGAAACCGCCCACGGACGGGATAAAATCTCCCAAAAGCTGTTTAAGCTTTCAGATTTAGAATCCGTGGCAGTTGAGCAACTCTTTTAATTATTCCGGTCTCCCAAAAAATTTACAAACTTTCCTCAATGTTATTAATGAAGTTTAAGGAAAGGCTTTGGCCTTTGTAAAAAACCGTAATGAAGTAATCTAATCAGTTTTGATTACGGAACCCTGGTTGGAGTTTTCGAGGAACGCGTCGAAATGGTAACGAGGGTTGATTGACGAATTGACGAGGCGTTAGATACTCATAGTGTAACATAACATAACATTCACATACATACATGCAGGCAGGCATACATACATTGCTTCTGGTTGGACCCACACTAGGATACCCTGTGTCGTGGGAACCAGATGGGGGGGGGGGGGGGGGTGCGCTTGTTGGAGGATAGGAAATGTATGCAGTTTGGCTAAATAAAAAAGTATAGCTTAAAAATCATGTTTCAATCAAACCCTATTTGTTTACGGCATGTGTTTAAACGCTAAACAATTAATCCCCGATTTTTTGATCAAAATATCTCAAAACTGCAACAAAAATACTGACTGCACCTCAGAATTTACCCGCAAAACAAAATAAATTGTTCAAACTGAATGTAAACCTAACAATTATTGTATTAACTACAAAAGCTTTACCAAACGTTTTTAATAATGAAAACACCATTTAATCATTCATTATTATCTAATCAATCAATCAAAAAACACCTAAATGCAAACATAATAACAACAAAGAACGGTAAATAAGATTTCGAAACAATTTTTATTTGCAAATGCGATATAAAAAACCAAAATGAAATCGGGTAGTATTTAGTCGCACATAAAATATGCCCTATTTGCACAGCAAAATTGTTCAACAAAAACACTTATGTTCCTTATGCTCTTACATCTTCAAACATTTTATCTTTCTTTTGCTCTTATAAATGTTGAACCTTACACGAAGGATAAAGGGGGCTTCGCTTCGCTCACCCCCTTTACCCTTCACCTAAGCTACCGCACGACTTCGCCCTGATATTTGCTGTGCAAATCAGTATTGTTGATGTGCGGTTTAATATTTTCTAATTACATCTAATTAAAGCCTCAAAATTTTCATTACATGATTAAGGCAGGTCTTTATGCCAATAGGACAATATATAATTTTTTGGGATTATCATTAAATCGCATCAGAAAAAAAAATTAGGTATAGTAGTAAGCTTTTTAGGTTCAAGAAAGATAAAATTGTTAAATATAATTTGGTAAAGTAAACCTGAATTAATGTGGTGAAGCAAAATACACGAATTTAGAAATTCCGTTACATGGATGGAGAATTTTGAGTGCAAGATAGTATTTTAGTTTAACTAAGAATATTTTGCCCTCTGCCCGTCTCTTGGGTGCCAGTGGAGGACTCGCTCGCTCCAGCGTCCGTCTGTTGTTCTGGCTATGTGGCCAGCCCATTTCCATTTGAGCCTGCACGCCATTTGTACAGCATCTGTCACTTTTGTTTTTCCTCGTATCTCAGAGCATCTCACTCTATCTTTTAGTTTTATGCCCAGCATTGATCTCTCGGTGGAGCATTGAAAAACCAGCAACTTCCTTACGACATCTTTAGTCAGGGGCCAGCTTTGGCAACCGTATAGCAGACCTGGTAGTACTGTGTTGTCCTTGATCTTCTTTTTCAGGTGTACTGGTATGCTGCTTTTGAAGACGTCTTTATGGGACCAGTATTTCTTCCAGGCCAGTAATATTCTTCTGGCTACTTCTTTGCAAATTGCATCTTCGAAGGATATTAGTTGGCCAAGGTATATGTAGTCACTGACGTATTCTATGTTCCCATTTCCTAGTCGGATGTGTCTCTTTTCTCCTTTTGTCATCGCCTTTGTTTTAGAAGGGTTCATGTTGAGACCAATATTGCGGCTTTCTAGATCGAGTGAGGTCAACATGATTTGTAGAGATTCGTGTTTTTCGGTCAGGATTACGATATCGTCTGCGAATCTTAAATGAGTGAGTTTTTCACCGTTGATATTTATGCCGATTTCATGCCAGTCTAGCTTTCTAAAGATGCTTTCCAGTAGAGCAGTAAACAGTTTTGCTGAAATCGGGTCACCTTGCTTTACACCCCGTTTTAAGACGGGCAGAGGGCAAGAGGCAGACCCCGGCGACGCTGGTGCGACGACATTGTGCAGGTGGCAGGTCACACTTGGACGAGGCAAGCCAAAAATAGACTGATATGGCAAAGTATGGAGGAGGCCTATACCCAAATATGGGTGCCCAATTAAACTAGGATAAGATTTATTAATTAAATATAAATAATATTGAATTAAATGTACTAAATAATTATTTCTTTCATTAATAATATATAAAATGAAAGGAGATGTATTTTTTCGGTACTGATTTTTGAACCATAATCATATGCGGTTTTTCTGGTAGGGAAACGAGTATAAATAAAGCCTACGAAATTATTTATTTTATTAAAACCGCCATTCTTTATTAATTTTGAAAATTAATAATAATAATAATACCTTGGACACCTTTTACACACATTGATCTAGCCCCAAACTAGGATTCCCTGTATCTTGGGTACTAGACAACGATATATATACTTATATAGAGAAATATTATACTTAGATAGATAAACAACCATGACTACGGTACAAACATCCGTTCTCATCAAACAAACATTTGTCCCCACCGGGACTCGAACCCGGGACCCTTGGTTTCGTAGGCAGCGTCACTGCCGACTCGGCCATTCGGGTCGTCAGTGACGCTGCCTAAATATATGTTAACAAAATGATTACTTTAAGCATGAAATATTTAAGAAAGAATAAGAATGTAATAATTATGTTGTAAATTTATGTGTTTGTGTGTGTACAAATTGGGAATAAATGGCTTTTTATTTTATTTTATAAGAATATTTTTGTATCGAAAACGGAATTTGTGTTCGAAAAGCCAGATATTTGTTGTGTACTGTGTAAGAAAGGTAAGCTAGTTTTTTAGTATACGGTAGGTTAATCACTGAATATAATTCGTTTGCATAATTTAAATTTGAGCTACAGTTAAATATCCCCCTTTGTTTACCAACCCAACCCACCAACCTACAATGGCGTAGTCCCGGTGGCCATCCGTAAACTTCATCATCAGCTCTACTTCACCAAGTCATGCTTCCCGAGAGCAAATGCACAAGTTACTATAAATAAAAAGTGGCCAAGTGCGAGTCGGACTCGCCCATGAAGGGTTCCGTTGTAGGAAGTAATTATGTGACTGAATGTTTCTGTTGTAACTTTGTTTTTCATAGTGTTTGTATGAATGACAAAGTTATCTTTGCGGTTTTTAATAAATATTTTATATCTTAAAAACTGCTTATTTTATTTTGTTTAAACTAATTTTCTTTGAAAGTGTGTATTGAGATACACAGCATGTATTTTTCGTAGATTTTTCACTCTCTTACTTTAAAAGTTAGAGGGGGAGGACACAATTTTCCACTTTGGAAGGGTCTGTCTCTTTAACGATTTTTTTTGAAGGAAAAATGGTTGCGAAACGTCAACATATTTTCAAATATCTCTCTATAGACACCCCGCACATATAGGTTTGATGAAATAATATTTCTTTGTTTCAGTTCCATGTATGGAGAGCCCCCTTTAATTATTTTAATTTTTCAGTTTCTGTATAAAAATCGTAAAGCGGTTCACAGAATGCATCTACATACCAAGTTTCAACTGTGTAGACTTAATGCACGCAAGTGGGTAGCCTAGGCACTCGTCCTTCTTCCCCTGCTGTGCTAGTGTATGTGAGGGTGTGTGTTTGTATTTTTAAAAATTTTAGTCATTTTTATTTTGTAATTATTTATTCGAATTTTTATTTAATTTTATTGTTCACATACTGTGTAATTTATTCTATGGGCTTTTATGCCTGCAATAAATGATTATTATTATTATTATTGATATTGTTAATAGTTTCCGCATAAAGTTGCTGTGACATACGGATGGACGGACGGACGGACAGACAGACTTGACGAAAATATAAGGGTTTCTTGTTTCTCAAAGCAACCCTAAAAATACCCAAATCACTAATATAGGATGTCTTAATTAATTGAAGAATACTCTCGACTTTTCCATCATCAAACTGACGCTAATAAATCATTGAGAAGCTCTCCTGGTATGTCACCATAGCCTTCACTTAATCCAATGCATTACGACGACCTCTGTGGCGCACCGGTTGTGGCCCCTGCCTTCCATGCGAGAGCTCCCGGGTTCGATCCCCGGCTGGGGATAGAGAAAAAAAAAAACAGGTCTTGGATGTTTGTATGTGTATGTATGTGGTATGTGACGTCGCTGTTTCTGGTTCCCACGACACAGGGTATCCTAGTGTGAGGCCAGAAGCAATGTATGTGCTGGTATGTAAATGTTTATGTTTATGACGATAATTCATAAACTAAACTAGCGGGTTTTTGAGCTGTACATCTGTTTAATCTTATTATTTTCAACTCCCTCACACCCCCCGACCCCTTGAAGTTAATCGGATGAACAAGTGAAATTATTATTTAAAAAAAAACTCGACTGCATTTTCTTGCCACAAGCAAACTTATGAATGCACCTGGTTGCGTACAAGGAGTATGAAAGTACCGCACCATAGCTTTGTAATCCCAAATATCGGCCATTTTGAAGAAAAAAAAAAAACAGAATCGACTAAAAAAATCCATACAATTTTATCGACCCTGCTTAAAAAAAAATCACGAGAATCGATTGAGAAATAGCGGCCTGTAGTGGAGAACAGCCCGAAAACCGGACATACGGACAGAAATCCGGACATACGCACCAAAATCAGCATATTTTTACAAAAAATTGTACCGAAGAATATTTTGTTCCCATTGACTTAAAAAATTTGTGGTAATCTTTTTATCATTACCAATATTTTACTAACAAAATCCAATTAATTGATAATTCATATGTTTCCTTTCAAATTCCCTAATTCTTAGGCATATACAGGTTGTTCCTTAGAGAGTAGAACGTTAAAGGGAAGACAGCTCACCTTATTTCTTAAAACTAATTTAAATATTAAAAAAAACACGTAGGGTTGCCAAGGTTTTTTTTTTCCGGAATTTTCCATTCCGTCTTCAGTAAATCATGTTTTTTAATACTGTCGCTGCTACTGATGGCATTTCTAAGATCTTTGTTTTGTAGAATAAAAAATCAATAAAACCAATTTATTTATTTATTTATTTATTTATTTATTTATTTACATAATTATTTGTGCCATTACAGCAAAGCCAAGTCGACACAAATATACAAAATTAGAAAATACAATACAATTCAATTATTACAAATTAATTTACCATAATTATGTCAAATATAATAAGTTCAATTCAATCGTATAAATGCAGTTACCATATTATAATTATATCCATAAACATTGGAGAAAATAATTACAAGACTACACTATCATGCAATCTTCTCACAGAACCTTCCACATTCTCGCACATTATCCCTCCATGCATCACCAAACAGATCATTCAATGGTGCTGCGGCCAACAGTGCATTGAGGCTATTCCGTGCCCGGACCAGCGGAGACTGCAGGCGCGCCACCGTGCGGTGCGAGCCGCCCGCTAGCAGCTGGTGCCTACGAGCGCGTAGGTAGTTGTCAGGCACGTAAAGCGCGCATACGGCACTGACAAGCGCTGCGCAGTCACTGTCGCCTCGCAATAATCGACTCACAGTCAGAAGCTGTTCGGTGTTACGTCTCACCTCTAGTGAGTTAAATCCAAGCATACCTAAAATAAAATCGGATGGATAAAGATAAGGGTAGTATCCAAATTTCCTCTTATATAGGTATCTAAGAAAAGCTTTGTGTACCTTCTCGAGCATAAGGACGTATGAGCTTTCGTGCGGATTCCAAACAACCGAGCTAGATTCAAGTTTGACCAATAAAACCAGATAACAGTTTTGTTACTAACTGTTATTAATGACTTGGAAAAAACCCCGAGTAGAAATATTATTTTTTCTCACCTTTCATTCGGAAAAGTAAGTTTTGCTCCACGACGAGAGGGAGCAAAATGCTACTTTTCTGTTCAAGTTATTTTTAAATTTATTCATTGGCATGTAGCATCTACGCAATGAGCCAATTGAACACTGATCTTAATAAAATAATTGATTGTAATTTCATCGCAGTCGATTAAAAACGAACATGTTTTAAGTTTAACTTTAACAACGTTATATGAAAATTTATGAATTTTTCGTAATATTTAAAAATGTCACAATAAATTGTATGTTTTACTGAAATCAAAACTATCGATTACTGTTTTTGTGATATAATGAATATTGATATCCGAAACCATTGTAATATTCGATTCGATTAATTTTACACATTGGTAAAAGTACACAGGAATATTTTATCTGTGGTGTCCGTAACCCTTCATAATCCGCCATTATAAAAAAAAATGTTTACGTTGTTCGATTACTATAAAACAGTGAAATTATAATTCAAAATGTAGTTATTTAATTTTTTTAGAGCATTTAATTAAAATTAAAGTCGGTGTGAAAAGTTGTATGTGTCACTCAGGAGCAAAATTATTTTCGTCATGGACGTTAACGCTTGAATCCTTCGTTACGCTCAGGATTCTAACTAAGAATCTCTCGCTACGCTCAGGATACTATCGTAGAATCCTTCCCTTCACTCTGGATTCAATGTACCGCCCTCGCCGTAAATACATCATTTTGCTTCCTTGTGACACAAATAACTATTTCTTCCTTCTAGGACCGAAATAATAAAACAACTCCTGCAAAAACAGTTAGTAACAAAACTGTTATCTGGTTTCATTGGTAAACTATTTAGCTTTATTCTAAAAAAATAAGATTTGGAAATGTTATCATTAGCAGGTGCACTATCTTCCCTTTAACGTTGGACCATTATTTAAGGGACACCCTGTATACGGAATATACATAGTAAGGTCATAAGTTCTGTCACATGTGCAATATGAAATAATTTAGACATGTTAATTATTTATGTAAACATTTATATAGCAAAATGAACTTAATAAAACATAGATTCTTATGGTAATAAAGTTTATTCAAAATGACCCCCGCGATTTTGAATACAGGCCTTTATTCTGCGCGGCCAGTCGTCTATCGCAGCACGAACGAGGTCCATGTCAATATCGGCAGCTGCCTTAATCAAGGATGCCTTGAGTGACTCCAAATCAGGATGAGGCTTTGAGCAGGCCTTTTCCTCCAAGTGTTGCCATATCTTGTAATCTAACGGACTCAAATCTGGACTGGAGGAGGGCCAGTCTTCGTGCCGGATGAAGTCGATTTCACGCGCCGCCAGCCAGTCTTGTGTGCTTTTCGCTCTATGAGCTGGCGCAGAATCTTGTTGGAATATCCAGTGCCTGTTATTAAACATGGTATGAGAAACAGGTTCCACAAGGTTCTTGAGGACTGTATTTTGATACACAACTGCATTCGTTTTTACGCCTTTCTCACAAAAATGTACCTTAGTTAAGCCCCAATAAGAGACTCCCAACCAAACCATGAGCGAGGATGGAAAATGACCTCGTTGGACACGCGGAATACCGTTGCTCGCTTCTTCACTGCTGTGTGCGTACACCTTATCATTTTGTTTGTTGTAGCTCTCTTCCACGGTGAAAATTTTTTCATCCGAAAAAAGAATTTCCCGATGCTTTTTTCCCGCGTACCGCTTCAACAAAGCGCGGCATCTCTTCAGTCTCAGATCCATTAAATGAGCGTCCAAACGATGTCCTGTTTTTCTTCGATATGCCCTTAGCCCTAAGTCTTCATTTAACACCCTTTTCACCGTGGTCCTGCTTAACCCCATCTGAAGGGCCAACAGTTTCTGCCTACGTATGGGATTTCTTTGAATTCGCGCCTTCACAGCTTTTATCACTGCTGGAGTCCTAACAGAGCGAGGGCGACCACTTCTTGACCTGTCATCTATACTAGAGTCTTCATTGTATCGTTTTATGGTACGATAAACGAATCTTTTGGTTATATTCAAATTTTTCAGTAAGTCGAAAATCTGAATTGGCGCGTAACCGCAACGATGCAACGCAATAATTGCGACACGGTCTTCTTTAAGTGTCCACTCCATATTTAAAAATGAGGAAAATTCTAAAAGTACACATTTTTATTTTCATAAAAAATTCGAAATTCGAATTCAATAAACTTTTTTGTGGCCAGCGTTCTAAATTCAAAAGTTTTTATTGTGTGACAGAACTTATGACCTGACTGTGTATATATTTACTTATATTCCATTTGTTACGGAACCCTAAATGAGCGATGTCCGACATGCAAGGACAAAATATCGGTCATCAAAAATCTCAACGATAACAAGAGTCAAGGTCATTGGCATTAAAAAGATTACCAATAATTGCCTGAACCATATGCAATCTTATAAATACTTCTATTAAAACAGCACATCGATGGACTTTAGATAGCATGCATAAGACCAGTATTTAAAATAATGCTTCAGACTATCGGCCTATCACATTGCTGTCTTCAATAGACAAATTAATTAAAAAAAATGTTGTGACCCGATTCATAAATTTTACCAAACAAATAACTTAATTTCCAACAGCCATATGGTTTTCAGTCCCGAAAAAGTACAAAGTTGTTACTGACAAAGGCATCGAACCTCATTGGTATACTAAAACTTGTCAACTATGAATAAAATGGCGTATTTTGGTGTAGACCTATGAAACATATGCCAATCGACAGAGAAGTTAATTACAAAAAACAAATACCTTTTGGAAAAAATGTCGTAAAGTTGGGCAATTCTGTTATATTTCAGTTTGAAGATGTAGAATATAATTATATATTTTCTCCACTTAAATAGCAACTAAAGTCTGGCCGCTGAGAGAATGCGATCCTGACAGCTCAATACCCATACATTTTTGACATCTGCAATGAAAAATATGGCTTCTTGTGTATGCAGAAAATGTCATAATCTTATTCTAAGAGCGGCCAGACTTAGGTGGAGATTGATTACAAAAATATACTCCTTGTCGGAATAGTACCTGGGTATAAAGCCTTCTTTCTGAGATACTTGAGGTATTTGAAAAAGTTTTTTTTACGGAATTCAAAAGTCATCTTTTGTTCCTTAAATTTTATTGAGTTTTCATTGGTTTAATGTTATCAATTTGTCATTGATATTTTTCATCGTTACATATTAAAACTGTTATTGCTTCAAGCGTTACATTTACCAAAATGTCAAGTAACATCAGCCCGGGGCAGGGTCGCGGTGTTTCTTCTGCGGAATCAGTACTGCTCGCTCGCCGTAGAAGTGGACGGCGAACACAAATAGAAAGTTATGAGCTCAGGTCATTAATATACATATACTATATTCAAGTCTGTGGCTCAGGTTATGAGCTTAGTGAGGGTTACCTGAACCGTCACCATGAAGTCCAAGACTATGCCAATCATCTATTAGAGGATAATCATCAGGTTAGTATCGTTTTATTATTTTACTCCAAAATGCTCATAGTATGTTCATTATTTTAATCAAACATAGCAAGAAATGTGCTCATTATTTTGACAACCTTCTTTGAGCAAAGTCGACATTGCCGCTCTACTTGGAGGAGCCAGAAAAGGTGCCAGAAATTTCCTGTGAAAATCCATAACTGTCGTGTTTTAGCGACCGGCAATTTCCTGTGAAAATCCATAACTGTCGTGTTTTAGCGACCGGCAATTTCCTGTGAAAATCCATCACTGTCGAGCTTTGTTTCAAAAATGGTAAAAAAGGTAGTGCAAAAAGGCTTTATTCAGAATTTGGTTGTGTGACAAAAAAAAAGAAAAGAGCGGGAGATCTTCTTGCCACTCTCAATTTTCTTTCCAATATTTTGTTGTATGCGAAAAAAATTGTAGTCTTACATTTTAGTAACTGTACATTTACAAATTGTCATTTTTATTAAATAAATGATTACTAGGTATAATAAGCTGGTTTTATTTAATTACTCGCAATATTTGAGTAAAGTACTATACAAGCCTTGGTCCGTAATTACTGCACTGATGGCCACACTATGAAGGCCACACCTCGAGCTTAGCTTAGCTACGCTCTCGGCCTATAAGCTTGGTCACCATTGCAGCCTCTGATGTCCGCGCTATAAAAGCCTCAACCTTCGGTCTCGGTTTTATTCCAGCTTGTCCACCAAGGGCTGCAATGCTGATCGCGATTTGTAGGCCTTGAGCTGCGCTGTGCTGAGCTTTCGGCCACCAACAGTGCGACCAGCAACGCAGTCATTACAGACCGCGACAGTAATGTACTATTGAAAACCTTTGAGCAAAGTCGATCTTGCCGCGCTACTTGAAAGGCGCCAGCAAAGTGGGATGGAAATTCTTTGCTGGTGAGTTTTAGCCACCACCAATTTTATATGAAAATCTATTATTTTCGAGGTGAGTTTCAAAAAACAAGTGCAAAAAGGTTTATTCACAATTTGGCAGTATAAGTACAAGCACACCAGAAAAAAAAACAAAAGCACGGCATAATTTTTGCAATTTTCCATACTTTTTATGATTAAGGCAATGTATGGCTCGTGCGTAATGTTGATAGCCTCATTTTTCCATATTGTGTTCCAACAATTTTCGTGTTGAATAAATTATCACAAGGTATATTAAGCTGGTTTTATTTAAATTACTCGCAAATGTTTGAGTAAAGCAATAAACATGTCTTGGTCCGTAATGACGGCACTGCTGGCAACGCTATGATGGTCTCGAGCTCAGCTTAGCTACGCTGTCGGCCTTTAAGCTTGGTCATTATTGCAGCCTTTGCTGTCCGGTCAGTACCACACTAAAAATAATAACATTATATTTTGGGATAATTTGTTATCGTCGATTGAAAAAAGGAGGATTGTATGATGATGTAATTAATATAATACTTACCTACCTATTGAGTACCCATATACTATAACTTTATCTCCTCTGTCTTCTATGCTTGCACATTTTATAAAATAATGTCGTTTAATCCGATGGACGCTTTTAAAATTCTGTCACCATTTTTTACGGTAGAAAAGTACGGGACAGTGAGCGCTCTACATCGCGCAAAGCTCTGTCCCCTATTACGCTAGTCACAGTATTTTTTGACTTACGATGGCTCGCGTAAGAGGGTACAGAGCTATGCGCGATGTAGAGCGCTGTCCCGTACTGTACCGCGACACGACAGTTACCGTGCAAATTATAAAACGGTCTATTTGTTAATTTATTTTGCAGATATTACCTATTGGCCGCAGTTGCCTGAGATGTGCTGCCCGCGCCAGACGCTACTTTGCGGAACAAGCTGCTGCTGCTGTGGATGATATTATGTTCGAGCCGTCTGTACACGGATCATCTGAGAGGTCATCCATGAATGATCATTCATCATCATGATGAGTTTTACTTCACGGATGGATGAATGTATATCTTGTTATTTTAATTATTTGTGTGCAATAAAGAAATTAAGACTGTTTCGCCGATGACATCACGATGGGGCATTCCAGAAATTCCCACTCATAATCCCCACGACTACTCTACCAGATGACTAGCAGGAGTGGCCTTGCCGGACTTGGATATCGCCCTAATTAGAAAATCAAGTTGGTATTCAAAGCCTATAAAGGGTATCGCCCGATTTTTATTGGGTCTGGACGTTGTTCTGGATCATTCAGTAGGAATGTAGTATCGCGTCGGTCACGCCAGTCATTATACACGGATTGCGGATGTGGCGCGGTAAGCACAATGGATGGAACACTGTTTGACCCATTATACTCATAAATTGATCCTACAATGACAATATATATATTTATCTACACACGTATCATAAACCCTCTTTACTGCGTCCAAAAACCACACGTTACAACCAGCCTAATGATAAATTTCTTCGTAAAAACTCATTTCTTATCTGAATATTGATCATTATGACCATAATGTACAAAAATTTGACAAATTATGACATTCAATAGGCGTGCCGCCCCTAGTTTGTCTGTGAAGTTGGTAGGCACTACTCAACAAGCTAAAACTGCAGAGCAACGATCAATGCCACAATGCCGGTCGAACATGCGGTTCCTGAACACATCAAAGAGAGCATGATATATGTGTAGATAAACCGAGTGTATGTAACTGTACATAATTAGGCATTAAAACTCTCGAGTGATATTATTATGAAACTCGCCTTCGCCACATGAACTACTAATATATAGTTGATTAAAGAACTGCTTCTTTAATCAACTATATATTACTGCTAAATGTGTTGCTATTTTAATGGTTTACGAGTTATGAGTGAAAAACTGAAATCAATCCGAAAATTTCGAGGATCTTGGGCCACCAAAAGTTGTCCCCACCGCTTCCGGGGTTCCTTGTAAACTTGTGTTTGGCATACCTACCTACCCACACGATACCAAACGATCGTAAATCTTTTGTAGAAATTAATGTAAGCTGAATCACTTTTGGATATATATTGGGCTAAAGCGAGATGTTTGCGATAAACCGATTATTAACACTTAACCTCTGAATAAGTTTATTATTAAGTTTAATTTATTGTGATGAAGTTTCATTAATTGTGACTTTTTAGACAACATGCTCTTTTCTTCTTTCTTTTAGATATCTATTAATTAAATTTCTAAGATATGTATTCATCAATGTTTCTATCAATAAGGGGTTGTTATTTAAATTGTTGTTGTTATATGTATGACAAAATAAAGCTTGATACAAGTTTCCAGCTTATTATCTCTCATTCCGAGTTTAACCCTCTTGAAACTCTTTATTTTATTGTAGGTACTGTACTGTACTTACTGCATTCAATACAACTAGCTAATCCAGCAACATTCAAGAAAATTCGAGTTTCGCCGGTAATTCTATTGAAGGAAATATCCAAGCGATGAAAAGGTGAAACGCAGCTCTGGCGATATTTTAAGAATCTTATTCCTCAAATTCTTAAGTTCCATGTCCGTCGGACGTACCTACGTATCCAGAACGGAATGCCGCCGGGCGCGGGGCGGGGGCGGGGGCGGGTCACGTGGTCAGTGAGGTGGTGATAATTAGTGGGCATCTCGGGAATAACCCGTTGCGTAGTTGGCGATACGTTAGGCCCTAAGCCCCAACAGTCTGCCTGTGGCACCAATTTATTGCCACGAAACGCCATAAAAATGTTCCAAACACGCGTTAGTAAGACCAACTGGTGGCACGCGAGACGCATCAATTCCCAATGTGTGCTTTAGGGTACCGTGCCCCAAGGGTCCGTCGCGTGGGTCCATCCGTCTGCCCATCGACTTTAGCGGGTTCTATCTGTCGATCAACGTCAGAGTGGATTTTTTCACAGGATGTGTATTTCTATTGCCGCTATAACAACAAAAATCTGTAGAGTGCGGGTCAGACGCAGACGAAGGGTAAACTTAAGAAAACTTAAGAACTAAAAAATATGAACAAAACAAATAATTATGTCGGCATTAATAGCGGCACCAGAAACACACATTGGGTGAACTCAAAGACAAAGTCAAAATGTATTTATTACTGTAGATATTTACGTCAGTAAACGTTATGTTTTGCCTCTTCTCTACATTGAACCACTGTAGGCGAAATTCAACTCGCTACCTATTACGGTGCGTGAGATACAGCCCGCTGACGGACGGCCGGTCAGACGGACAGGCAAATATACGGACGGACAGCTTAGTAATAGCAGGGGGGTCTCACTCAACAGTTTAGGTACGTTCGACCGGCCAACCCGACGTTCGGGAATTCAGTTATGTTGCCGCTCGCTTAGCTCGCAGTCGCGTCACACGCTAGCAGCTCCTCTTTAGCAACTTTTCTGTGTTATTTGCAACAACAATGACTAAAATACTGTAAGGTATATAGTTAGGTTCGATATTTGTCTATGCGATAATATTGTATACGGGCCTCTTTAGAGTGGGTGTTCACTTTGACACTGTTACGTAATTTGTAATTTAAAAAAAGAAAGAGGCTTGGATTTGAAAAGTCAATGTGACACACTTCACTTTCGGCCAGCAACTTATCTAATTTATAAAGTTAGGATTAGCTTAATGGCTATCGAGCCAGTTTGATCCCTTTATTCCAATTTGTAACCATATTCAAAAATAAAAGTTCAAATTCAAATTCATATATAATAGTCATTATAATTGCCTACCTAATCTGTAGGGCTAGCAATTTCAAGTATAGGTAATGCTGCGAGAAGTGCTGAGACATTACATTGGCGGAGGCGCCGAACGAACCGGAGATATAAGAAGACCGCTTCATAAGGAATAAGAGGTGACGTCATAAGAAGTGACGTAATAGAAGAGGATAGTGATCGTCGATCCAGACCTTGAAGAATCGAGGAAGGATCGAAACTATATTGAAAGGAAGTATTTCTGTACTTAAGTTTTTAATTTAGGAATTACCTCGACCTGCCAAGCGAGTGAAGAATTGAATAGAAAAATATTGTGGGAAGATTTTTATTGCAGCGGACATTTTGTGATTTTTTTTATTATGATGGAGGATTTGTCAACTTGTTTTTCGGGGAGTCCTCAGGAGTCCTTTGAAGACTTTTTAGAAGACTTCAGAGATATTGCATTGAGGAAGAAATTTATATCGTCGAAGGAATTAAAATTATTATTTCCTTCGTATTTAAAAGGTGGAGCCTTATATTTTTTTAGGGAAATTAGGGGCAGTGCCCAGACATTTGAAGAGGTGGTAGATAAATTTTATGAAGAATTTGGAAGCACAGACTTTGCAGAGAAGTTCTACAATGCCAAGCAAGAGAAAAGAAGCTTATTGGATTACTTCCATTACTTAGGGGACCTAGCGAGGAAGGCTAGAGTTACCAAAGATGACATTTTTATAACGCAGTTTATAAGAGGATTGAGAATGATGAGCCATTTTGTAGATAAGAAGGCGCTAAGGGCAGTACTGGTACAGATGGAGAAATTAAGTCCGGGAAGTGATGATAATGTAAATGTGTTTAGGAACTCGGCAACTTTTAGACCGAATTTGGCCCATAGCAATAGAGGGGGGGGAGACAGACCGTTTCACACACAATTTAATCAAAGCCCTACTCAATACCCACGACGAACGCCGAATGTTTCGCCGTCGACAAGTGGTCAGGAACTACATATTAGACCTAGTACTAATAATTATAATTTGCGTCCTAGGCAAGCGGATTTTGCAACACGTCGTCGCTAGAGGCCGATAGCGGTGACCAGGCTGACCTGTGGAATGAGGGCCTCAGACGAGCTCAGCAGCGTAGCACGGAGGCGAAACGACCAATGGGGAAGATCGTCGCAGTCGAGGCGGATCAGCAGGTCAGACCATTAGTTTTATTGAATTCTTCTAATGTAAACGTGGTAGCTCTTTTAGATACAGGCGCTACGGCTTCATGCAACAGCCCAGCCGTTGCAGATCAAGTGGGTGCGAGATGTATGCAAGAAGAGAAGAGATGGGTTAAGGCGGTAAATGGAAGTTTATTGCAAATTGTAGGGAAATGTGGTACAGATTTTAGTTTGGACAGTTTTAACTTTTCACAGGAATTTTTAGTAAAAATTGATTTAAATTTGTAATTAAATTTGTTGATAAAATTTTAGCATTATTTTAGGGGTGGATTTTTTAATAAAGAACGGTATGAATATTGATTTTGTTCATTCGTGTATGTGTTTTTTCCAGGGAAAAATACCGTTTTTCAATAATTTCCATACGAAACAAAACACGACACCGGTAAAACGAAATGTCATGCGCGTAGGGAGACTTTCAAAACAAAAGATAGGGTCGGACTTTCTAGACGGTTCTAGAAGGAAACAAGTGAACTTCGGGGAAACCACAGTTATCGAGGATCGTGACGTGATAAATTTTATCGACTTTCAGGAGTTAAGAAAGGGCGATTACGTTTATTTCTCGGGGTTATCGGATTCGTGCGAATTTGCGTTTGGGGTAGAAGATAAACGGTTTATCGCAAATGAGGATTTATGTAGGAATGATAATCAGGTATTATTGGCGTTGTTGGATAGGAATGCAAATAGATTTGCGTTTGCAACTGACCAGTTAGGTAGGTCGGAGATAGTGTCGGTCGATATTAAGACTTTTGATGAAGAGCCGGTTCATTGTCACCCGCATCGCGTTTCGCCGGTGCAACGAGAAATTATTGAGGAGCAGGTCGCGGAGATGTTGAAACTAGATGTTATTAGGGAATCCACTAGTTCTTATGCTGCGCCCGTTGTGTTAATTAAAAAGCCCGATGATTCATGGAGGTTTTGTGTAGATTATCGGAAATTAAATAAAATAAATTGTAGGGATAATTATCCTATTCCGCGGATAGAAGACATTGTCGATAGTTTGGCCGGGGCCAAGTATTTTGAGGAGTTAGATCTCAATTCAGGTTATTGGCAGACGGTTATTACGGAAGGTAGGCATAAAACGGCTTTCGTCACGACTACGGGTCTTTATGAATTTAATGTTGTTCCGTTCGGTTTGGCAACGAGTCAAGCGGTTTTCAAACGGATGATGGATAAAGTTTTAGCGGATTTAAGATTTAAAGGGGTTATGGTTTACGTAGACAATGTAATTGTGTATGGCAGAACGTTCGAGGAGTTTAACGATACGTTGCAGAAAGTTTTTGTGCGGTTTAGAGAAGCTAACTTGACCTTCAAGCCATCCAAATGTAAATTCGGTTTTTGCGAGATTGAGATGCTAGGTTATCTAATCTCGAATGAAGGAGTAAAACCTAGTGAGAAAAAGCTGAAGGCTATGCAACAGGTTCCAACTCCCACATCTACGAAGGGTGTGAAACAATTATTAGGTTTATTTTCTTATAATAGAAAATTTGTATCGAATTTTGCGAAAAAGGGGGTAAAGTTTCAATGGAATGAAGAATTGCAGAATTCGTTCGATTAAATTAAGAAGGTTATGTGTAGTGCGCCAATACTTTCCTATTATTCGGGGGATACGTCGGTTACTAGGAGAGTTTATGTGGATGCGTCTAACGAGGCGTTAGGTGTAATGTTGATGCAGGGCGTTAAAAAAATGAGTCCGGTTGCCTATGCGTCTAGGAAGTTAACGGATGCGGAGAAAAAATATAGTACGACGGAGAAAGAGTGTCTGGGGTTAGTATGGGCGTTAAGGCACTATAGGCATTATCTTTGGGGATCGTATTTTCAGGTTGTTACAGACCATAGCGCGTTATGTTGGTTACAGTCGAAAAAAGATATGTCTGGTAGGTTAGCGCGATGGGCGTTAGCGATATAAGAATGGGATTTCGAGATAGTTCATTGCTCGGGGAAAAGCAATGTAGTGGCAGATTTTTTGAGTAGGAATCCGCTAATGGAAGAAGGGAAACGGGAAACAGAAGGACCTCAGTCTTCTTCTCGTTCTGAACCTGATGATGATGCTTTGGAAGTTTTTAGTATTAATGTAGAGTCGTTACAGGCGGATCAAGAGAACGATTCATTTTGTAGTAGATGGTTGACGCGGTTGAGCGAACGTCCGGAAGCGTGGCGTAGCGGTTTTCGTTTGAGAGCTAATTTATTATATAAAAGCGTACGTAGAGATGGAGAAATTAGGGAGGTATTAGTTTTGCCTAAGTCTTTGTTTCAAAATGTAAGGAACGAATTACATGATGAGGCGTGGACAGGAGGTCATTTGGGTCTCGCTAAGACGTTGAAGAGGTTTCGGTCGAAATATTTCATGCCGAAAGCCGATAAGGAGATAGAGCGTTATATAGCTTCGTGCGTGCCGTGTCAAGAAAGGAAACTAGTTAAAAGCGTAGCAGATTTGATGCCGATTAGGGTCTCGGATATTTTTGAGAAGGTAGGAATCGACGTGTTGGGAGCGTTTCCACGTTCGTCGAGAGATAACCGATTTAGAGTATGTCGTAGAGTAGTAGAGTCGCGGTAGAGTATGCGTCGCGGTTTGCAATATGTAAGGCGTTACCTAGGGTTACATGTAGTGCGGTTTTTAATTGAGGAAGTTTTCTGTAGGTTCGGGCCGATTAGGGAAATTATTTCAGATAGAGGTACAGTTTTTACGGCGGGAATCGTAAAAGAAACGGGAGAGCAGTTTGGGGCTAAAATGATACATACAAGTTCGTTTCACCCACAGAGTAACGGTTTGGTATAACGAATGAATAGAACGTTAACTTCGATGTTATCAAAATATTTAGGTAGTAATCAAAGGCAATGGTGCTCAGTTTTACCTTTGGTAGTACATGCGTATAACACTAGCGTGCAGGCGTCAACGAAAGTGTCGCCGTGTAATATTTTATTTGGTAGGGAACCGTGCTCAGTGGTGGATCGATCATTAGGATTAAAGGCAGTTGGTTTAGACGAAACGACAGATGAAAGGGTAAATCGTATGGGAAGGCTGCTGACTAAGGCGTTAGGGAATATTGCCAACGCACAGCGTGTACAAAAACGGTATTACGATATGAGATCAAAACCCAGATCGTTCCGGGTGAATGACTTAGTTTTGTTATACGTACCAAGGCGGATAACGGGAAGATGTATGAAGTTGGCGCAAAATTCTCACTTCCAAATGTCAGGCAAGTTGAGACCAGTTTAGTGTTAGACAACAGCACGTTAGAATTAGTAAATAATACGAAGTTTCTTGGAATAACCATTGATAGCAAATTGCAGTGGGGACCCCACATAGATAAATTAGCTGGTAAATTAAGTTCTGCGGCTTACGCTGTTAGGAACATCAGACAAAGCACGGATGTGGCTACATCTAGGCTAGTATATTTTAGTTACTTTCATAGTGTGATGTCCGATGGTATCTTGTTGTGGGGGAAAGCAGCGGATATTCAAACTATTTTTATTTTACAGAAAAGAGCTATTCGAGCAATTCATAATTTAAAACGAACAGACTCCTTAAGAGAGCTTTTTAAAGAAATTGACATACTAACAGTAGCTAGTCAATTTATTTTCGAAAATATAATGTATGTACGCAAGAACATTACAACATTTTCCAAACTTAGCGATAGCTGTAATGTTTACCTAAGAAATAATCACAGACTATGTGCGCCCCGTTTTAGACTCGCGAAGGTTAGCAATTCTTTCAAGGGTCAGTGCATTCTCTACTACAATAAGATACCTCTAGAGATTTTGAAATTGCCATTTGAGCAATTTAAAAAGCATGTTAAAGCGACTTTGTCGAAAAAGGGATATTACAATGTTCAAGATTACTTAAATGACAGGACTGTATGGGGTTAATCTGGCTCAACACAGACCTTGCTGTTAATAATTTTGTAATTATTTATTCCAGCTTATTAAATAAAAATAAATCATAATTGTATTAGTTAAGCACAACCTATTTTGAAAAGAGATCTAAAAATCAATCTGTGGGAGTTTCTACGGCCTTCTTCTCCCACAGTGATCCAATGTAGAGAAGAGACAAAAAATGACGTTTGCTAAGAATATGTAAATATCTACAGTAATAAAGTACTTTTGAGTTTGAGTTTGAGTTTGCACGTCTGTATCAAGGACCATACAAGGTCATTGAGATCGTTGGGAGGTCTAATGTGCTGATTCGCCGTCTGAACTCACGGTTACGGGGCGTAATTTTTAACACAAATCGTTTAAAACGCTTTGTGCTGCGTTGAGGAGTTCGTCTGATATTAAATAATTATACATTAGGAGTATAATATAATTTTATCCCGGTTGATGGTTTGTGGTTTATGTATGCCGTAGTGTTATGAATTGTTTATTAACCGGTGTTTCTTTTCATGTTGTTGCTGAACTATGATGTTTGATGAGGACCGTTCACCAAAGACCCAAGAAATATCTGTAACATACTAGATTTCCGTGGTAGATTACCTTTACATGAGAAACTTTTATAAACGACAGTACGAATAATTGTTTGAACCGATCGCCTGGTTTTATCTTTGAGAGCAGTATGACGAGGCAATAGCTATTCGTCATAGGGTTCTGTTTTGGTTCCTGCGTTCTTAAAGTATAGAGTTGGGATGATTTGGTAAGGGGGGAGTAAGGGTTGTTCATAAAGTTGGTAACGAAGGTTTCTCAATGAAAGTAATTTCTGATGTGGGGTAACTCGGGTATTCGATACACATTCGAGATTCTTTGTAGTGTTTTAACTTGGGTAATTGGTTGCAACTCACGGCGATTATCTTAAACTGTTAATAGTAAAAGATAGTTTACTGAATTCCAATGGATTAGTTGAGATGTTTGTAAGTTGTAGTATCGGTTTTAAAGCTAGTTGATTTCATCGTATTATTGGAACTAATTTTAATGAACTCATTCTTAAGCTGTGGCTTAGTAATACGGTTCTATAGATTAATCCTGTTAATATGGTTGACGTTTCCTATATTTGAAAATGATAAATTTTTTCTTTGATCTTTGCCTGCCTTAATTTTTGAAATATTTCCATTCGGTGGAAAGAGTAAATGATTTTTTTAAGCAAAGATGGAGTTGTGTTAATTTTAAGAACGGAGGTATTGTCTGATTCGTTTTTCGCTAGTTTTTTTTGTCAGAAAGTTTGTCGAATGATAACCATTCGAGAACCTAAATCTTAGCTAGATTAAGCTGTTCGCCTTCGTATGTAATAGATAGTTTTCTAGCGTTAGGTAGGTTAGTGTTAAGCCGCGAATAATTGTATGATGGGATCATAGGGTGTTATAATTTAAGTTTTTTTAAGGTGCATAGCCTACACCTTAAGTGTGGTTAGGTTTATATTAAGTAGGATCTACACCCTAAGTGTAGTTAAGTGTGTAACTTAACATATGACCTTCGGTCAGTTTATTCTATTTCTTGTCAATTTATTCTTATTCATGTCAATGTTTTGTTTTGGTACTGGTCTTATGCGTGATCAGAATTTAATGTTAGGGTATTTAATGTTTAATTAAGTAGGTTAAATGGGATGGTTGGACAGATAAGGATTATGGTACTCGATGTTATTTAAAAATATGCTTGCGGCATATTTACTGTTTTTTAGATTTCAAGCATAGCAAGCTCACTTAATGTTAACATTTAATGTTTTTTAGATTTTAGACTTTGAGTTAGGGTTGCCACTTTGGAAAAAAAACCGTTGTTTTTTTTTTTTTTGAAAGGAGGGGGAATGATTGTAAGGTATATAGTTAGGTTCGATATTTGTCTATGCGATAATATTGTATACGGGCCTTTTTAGAGCGGATGTTCACTTTGACACTGTTACGTAATTTGTAATTTTAAAAAAGAATGAGGCTTGGATGTGAGAAGTCAATATGACACACTTCACCTTAGGCTTCGGCCAGCGACTGATCTAATTTATATAGTTAGGATTAGCTTAATGGCTATCGAGCCAGTTTGATCCCTTTTATACAATTTGTAACCATATTCAAAAATAAAAGTTCAAATTAAAATTCATATATAAAAGTCTTTATTATTGCCTACCTAATCTGTAGGGCTAGCAATTTCAAGTATAGGTAGTGCTGAGACATTACAGTACCTAATATTTTAGAGTGTCTGAGGGAAGTGTTCACAAATAAAATTCGATTCCTTTTTAATTGAATACCCTTTTGATTTACCTAAAAGTAAACATTTTAGACCCCGTATAAAACAAATTACAATAACGTAAGTAAGGAGGTAGGTACCTACCTAGCCTTAGAATTTACCAATAGCCTGAATAAGTACTATAAACGCCTCTCTTAGATAGAGTGGACTAAAATTTACAAACCCAAATAATCACACGTAGGTAACCCTACCGTGATCAAGCGAGGCAAGAGTTTACAGGACGACCTTGTGATAGCAGAGTAAAAGAAGCTTTTCGGCGTAGCGATGCGGTGCAATCTAGCCTGCACGGGCGGGGCCACCTATTCTGTAGGTGATTAGCGATTGTTGGTGGTAGCGCAGGTGCGAGCTAGATTGCGCTTTATTGTCGCGCAGCGAGAGTAGCTATTTATTTAAGTGTAGTTGAGGAGTAATCTTTATGTACGTAGTACTACTAAGGCTCTCCTGGATTTTTCCAGGGCTTTCGATGCTCTAAACATCCCTCTTTTACTGTCTAAGCTGGCTTTCTATGGCTTTGACGTTTCCACCATAAACTGGTTTAATAGCTACCTTTGCACTCGGAGCCAACGGGTGGTGCTGGACAAAGCTGATGGATCTCAGTTGCAGTCGCGGCTGGCTACCCTGGATAGAGGAGTCCCACAAGGATCCATACTTGGACCGCTTCTGTTTATAATATACAGTGCTGATATCACTAGATGCATAATTAACAGTAATTATCATTTGTATGCTGATGATCTGCAAATTTATGTCTCGGTAGACAATGATCCCTGTATAGGGGTGGAAGCTTTAAATGAGGATCTGGACCGCATATCGCAGTGGTCCTCTGATAACACTTTAGTCCTCAACCCAAATAAGTCGAAGTGTATGATAATGGGCTCAAAAACTCAGATAAAGGATGTAACGATGCATGATCCACAAGTTCTAGTTAATGGAATCGCTATCACACGGGTCCGCGAGGCTCGAAACCTTGGTCTTCTTATGGATGATCAACTACGATTTGAGGGACATGTTCTTGAGGTAGTTAGAAACTGCTTTTATAGACTTAAAGTTCTGTATAGAATCCGGGATCTTCTCAGCGTTGACCTGCGAATACTATTAATTGAAGCCTTAGTGCTTTCCAAGCTAAACTACGGTATTACGGTATATGGATCGTGTCTGTTTGAGAAAACGCAAAAACTCATACAAAGAGTACAAAACGCCTGTGCCAGGTTCTGCTTCGTGATTCCTCCTCGAACGCGCGTCACTCCTTTTTTAAATAAGGCAAACATTTTACGAATGAAAGCTAGACAAAATCTTTATTATTCAATGTTGCTTTTTGAGGTTGTCCGGACGCGAACACCGCTTTATCTTTATGATAAACTCACCTGGTGTCTGTCCCAGAGAGTCGCTCCTCTCCTCTCAATGCCTCGACACAAAAGTGCAGCTTTCCGTGGCAGTTTTAAATACCGTGCCACAAAGTGCTGGAATAACATCCCACCACCCCTTCGATTGCTAAATAGTAAGGCTGGTTTCAGAAGTGCCTTTAGAAGGTTTCTAATACTGCAGCAGAAGGCTGAGGAGGCAGCACTTTAAAATAACTGTAATGCCCTCGGTTATAACCTGAAGAAATCTCCTACCTCACAAAATTCATTCTTTTTTATTTTTTTTGACTACCATACGACATAATCATTGACATTTTATTATCCTTTTTCTATTCATATTATACAATTCTGAAATTTCATCTAATTTAAATCACACAATTCCGATACTATTCTATGCATTATTAATTCAATTTAAATTCAAATTCAATTGCAATAATTAATTCAATTCCATATTAGTAGATTTTAATATTTTATTTAATTTTTTAAATTTTATTTATTTGCTGTAATAATTTGTGTATTTTGTGTACTTAAGCCTATTGCTGTCTCGTCCGCTTTGGCTCTGGCAGAATATCAGCGTCACAGATTCGTCTGTGACATTGCTGAGTCAGGGCCATTTCATTGTCGCGGTACAGTCACGGTGCCACATAGTGATCCTTAATTTCCATATTTTTGCTGTGTTAATTATAATTATTTTCATTGTTTTATTTAATTACTTTGATGTTTTTTGTCATAATTAATTTTGTGTGGTTTGTAATATGTTAATAACCAATATTTTTTTTGTGTTTGTACCGAACAATGAATAAATGAATTATCTATCTATCTATCTATCTAAGTATTCTGTGGTAATAGAGTCCCGTTTGGCATCCTTCGGGTACGGAACTCTAATAATGAATCACCTCCGTTATTAATAATTTAAGGTGGTTCCCATACAAGGAAAGTGTTTTTTTATATTTTTTCTTTTAAGGTGGCATGGCACGGTAACCTTCATGTTCGAGTTCGACTCGCACTTGAACGATTTTTATATGTATTTTTGGATATTATGCACGTCCCTACGGTGGTGGTAATACTGGCAATTAGAGAAACTATAATGAAAATGTTTGGCTCTCATTTGTTCCGATTAAACACCAACACGAAACACAACACGCACGCAAACTTTCATCGAATTAAATTAGGTAGGTAGTTATGTAGAGCACGACTCTAAAATAATATTAATATACATTTTTACATTCCTAAATACTGCGAAAAATCTAATATCTATGTATGTCGATTTATTCAGAAACACAGCAGATAAGCAATTATTAAAAATCGTTATCTACGAGAACCCACAAAATTAGGTACCAACATAATTAATATAGTATAATTATTAGGGTAGGTATTTATAGTTTCAAAAAATTTACATATTTGTATCTGTCATCAAGTTTCGTCGCGCCTGGTCGACCTCTTATGACCGGAAGGCTGGAGCCAACCTTGAGCGAGGAAACGCCGCCAGTCTTCTGGGCACCTTGCCCAGCGACAGTGGCAGCGATCTGGCCCGATTTTTTTACTTTCATTAATACTTTTACAAAAAAAAATACAACTTTGTCAACAATACATACAATAATATAATAATCCTGTCATGTTGTATTATTAGTGCTGTATGTGTATGACAAACCACGAAATATTAGGAAACATGCACCTAATATCACAAACGGTAATGTATCAAGCCAATTACGAGCAAAGATTCTGGCGACGACGCACCAGTGTACTATGTTATAGGTACTCGCATTTCACGAACCATTTCGAGCTCATTTGGACCCCTTGATAGCTCAACTATTAAATTTTGTATTTACATTAAAGTTTCTGAGAGTACATAGGATACCAAATTTCAACAATTTAGCACTTTTTATCACTCACTGACTGACTGACTTATAGATCAAAAACCTAACCCACTTCCCCTGTAAGTTTTTCTACGCCCTTCTTCTCCCACAGTGGTCCATTGAAGAGAAGCGGCAAAAAATAACGTTTGCTAAGTATATGTAAATATCTACAGTAATAAAGAACTTTGACTTTGACTTTGATAAACTAGACTCATGAGGTTGAAGTTCGGCTTCCAGGTCGGAAATTATGCGTACATGAAGGAAACATCTGAAAAAATGGAAAATGAAATAGCAACAACCAGCATTTGTTGATCTATTGATATTGTTCATAAGTATATTTCTTCCCATGGCTCCGCTCACATATAAATACATATTTTACTTCGTTGCCGACGGATAACAATTCGGCGAAGTGCGCAAGTCGGACTCGCCCGCGAACGGTTCGGTGACAAAGTATAATGTTAACCAAGTTACCTTCTATGGGGATCCCCTTACTGTTTAACTTTCTTTATTAACTTCTTCTCCTCTTCGTGTAAAGGCCTGTGTAGTGAAGTATTGGGCTTTTTTATGTTTTGTTTTGTTATGGTGTGCTTTCCTGTTACATTTATAAAGTTTTCTCTCTCGCCTAGGTTTGGTTTGCTGGAAGAAATATCTCTTTAGAGATAAGCTTTGCGCATAAATTATCTTTGAACAATTAATTACCTTTTGAACAGTAAAATATCTCAACAAAATAGTCTCATGATTGTAACAATGGGTACCAACGTCGAGAGACTTCACCGACAAAATAATTGAGATCTAAATGGTCGAAAGTATGGCTTAGGCATTGCACATGAAGCGGCCAGTCCGTACTTTTTGCTTGTCTCCCATTATAACAGTCATGAGACTGATTTATTGAGATATCATTACTTTTTAGGGTTCCGTACCTTAAAAGGTAAAAAAGGAACGAAAGGATCGCTCGCGTGTCCGTCCGACAGTCTGTCACAGGCACTTTTCTCGGAAACTATAAGAGTGGAGTTTTGAAATATCAGCATAAATACTTATCCTGATAGCCGCAACATAATTCAAGTCTAATATTAAAAAAATATTGCCTTCAAAAAAGTGGAGGGGGTAAAATGACAAAATAAAAAACACCTGTATCGTTGAAAAGAGCTCTTTATAAACTTTTCAATTATTATTTTTTAAATTTAAGTTTTGATAACTTCAGAAGTTATGATCAAAAAGTGCAAATAATGACCATATCCCCATTATACCCCGAAACTACAGTCTAAAATGATGAAAAAAATACAGAATATAAAACTTATCCTAAGCAGGGCGAATTATGAAATATACGCCTAATCTCGTTAGCTCTAAAAATGGCTGCTGTTTTCGCGTGAAATAATGCTCGATTATGTTGCGTTCGATCGTTGTACATGTGTAAACTGTGAATAGACAATACTAAATCGGAAGTGTCGTAATCGTATTTTGTGTCTATGATAATAATATTATTCTCTGTCTACGAATCTGAAATTCCACTATGCTAATATGTTTTTTGTTCAATTTGTATTTATGGCGGCTTGTTTTGGTGTTTCCATTGATAGATAGATAGATAATCTATCTAGATTAACGTTTCTTTCATCAAAGCAGCACACATACAAAATAAAAGTGATACGGAGGTGCAACTATAAAAGAACTTAAATGATAGCAAAGTAATAAAAACAAAAATACATAAGATTATTACATAAAACAAAAAGAAGATTATAGGTGGGTATGTATAAATTGGTTATGACTAAATCTACCCCTATTCGCGAAAGCCTTGAAAAGGCCGACCGCGAACGCGCGAAGTCGAGGTTTCGAAATTACTCGATTAGGTTACTCTCTATTGTTGAACCATAAAACTGTAAATGGAGAAAGGTAAAGCGGAAGTATCATTATCATTTTTAGGGTTCCGTAGAGAAACAAGGAAACCTTATAGTTTCTCAAGTCTGTCTGTCTGCCCGTCCGTCCGTATGTCACAGCAACTTTATTCTGAAACTATCAGGACTACACAATTGAAACTTGGTATGTAGATGTAGATTACGAAATAGGTGTTTGCGCAATCTATAGGCCGCCAGATAAAAATAAAGCATTATTTATCGAGGAACTAACTAGATTAAACAAAAAATATTCTATTAAAAGCGATTACTTAATTATGGGAGATATGAACATAAACCTAAAAAATCATGATGATACTAGATATAACTACTTAAGTAAATTGAGTGAGTTGGGGATGGACTGTGGAATAAACCAATACACAAGAATAGAAAAAAAAACAACAAAATAACTAGGTCTTGTATTGACCATATTTTCTATAGAGGGGTCGGTGACCGCGAGGTATGCACGGCTGTTATCAATATCGCCCCGGCCGACCATTGTATTACCGGCTGTCTGATAAAATATAATACGGCCGATTCCACTTCGCACCCACACAGTAATACTACTATAAAATTAGATTTAAAAAAAATTCAGTCGGAGATTAAGAAAATAGATTGGAGTGATGCGTTAATATTAAAAGATCCAAATAAGATAATGAGACTGATAATTAATAAGTTCACACATTTATATGAGTCATGCAAATACACCAGAAATAAATACACGGGGAAAAGGAAGACATGCGAATGGGCCACTAAAAAGCTTGTAAATATGTGTAAACAAAGAGATAAATTATATAAATTATGGAAAACAGATGAAAGTAATGCCGAAAATCGATTAAAATATAATAACTTCAGAAACAAAACCATAAAGTATACAAATCTCATTAAAAACAACCATACGAAGTCAGAAATCAGTAAAAATTTTAAAAATACAAAAAAAATGTGGCAAATTATAAACAAATTATGCGGGAAAATGAGCAAATCAATTGATAATATTATATGCAAGGCTTTTAAAAATAAAATAAAAAATATAACTAACGAGTTCGCGGAAGGTTTTAGTAAAAACGTTAAAAATATAAGCATTGACTGCAAAATACCCCTACTCAAAAACAGCACATATATAAATAAGACGGATAGATGTATAAAAATATATAAAGCTAAAAATGAAATAACGGAAAAAATTATTCGACATATGAACAGAAAAAAAAGTCCAGGCATAGACGGAATACGAGTGGAGGACATTCAATATATAAGTAACGACTTAGTGCCTATAATAACACACCTAATAAACAGATGTATTGAGTCATCCATCTACCCCGAACAGTTAAAGATAGGTGTAATAAGACCAATATACAAAAGCGGTAAACAAAATGACGTAAACAACTATAGACCAATCACTATACTACCATGTATCGACAAAATTATTGAAAGATATTTTGGCAACCAAATAAACAATTATATACAAAAGAATAATATTATTAATAATAAACAATACGGATTTAAAAAAAACCAGAGTACGGTAAAACTATTATCTAAATTTACAAACGAAATTAACGAACACCTTAACAATAAAAAACATGTACTTACGATATTTATAGACTTCAGTAAGGCATTCGAGACATTAAGATACGAAACACTTTATAACAAATTAAATCAAAACGGCATCTCCGGACCACTACTCAACTGCATAAAAAATTACCATAGCAATAGACAGACAGTAGTAAAAATTGCGGATACTCTGAGTGACGCTATACCTACAGGAGAGGGCACCGCACAAGGGTCCATTTTAGCTCCTTTAGAGTATTTATTTTATGTGAATGATATGTGTAACGTCACTCAGGAAGGGTCAGTTTACCAATTCGCCGACGATACATGCCTGATTTCGGCTCACAGGGATATACGGGTAGCAGAAAAACATATGCAAGAACACTTTGACTTGATATGCAAATGGGCACACGACGTGGGGCTGGTGCTAAACCGTAACAAAACTAAAATCATTCACATTAGATCCTCGCACAATACAGATGAACACTCATTAAAAGTAATAACTCACGAACACGACTGCTTCCATAATAAACACCTAAACTGTAAATGCAATGCGCTAGATATAGTAAAACAACACAAATATTTGGGCCTTATTATTGACGAGCGCTTCAACTGGGGACCACACATTCAACATTTATGTCAAAAGCTGAGGGCTATACAAAGCAAGCTAGCCATATTAAAATATAAAGTCCCATATAAAATTCTACGACTAATATACCTAGCAATGGCCGAATCAATCATTGGATACGGCTTATCTAGCTATGGCAAAACATATAAAACTTACCTAGACTATATCTACAAACTACAAACCAGTATGCTAAAACTCATTGCGCCAAAAAAAGTTAAGATGGAATGTAAAAATAAAAATCAATGGAACGGACTATTTAAATACTGCAAAATTCTCACAGTTTTTGATAAAATAAAATTACATACACTAATTGAAGAAAACCATAACAAAACAAAATTTAACAAAAATGAGCGACCCAATAGATTGCGTAATTTACCTTATCAAAACTCATTCCACTTGCCACATTTCAATAATGTGTATGGTCAACGAACATGGATGTACTACTTGCCTAAAATTGTAAATGAACTACCAATAGATCTCCAAAACATGTTTATAAACAATAATAATTTTAGTTTAAAGGTTAAAAACCACTTAATTGATAGTTACATACCTACCTAACATAGAACAAAAGGTCTTAGCTTGAGTTTTACCTAAGAACTAACTTCATTCACTTTTTATTATACACCTAATGTATCTGCTTATAAATAAACTATTAACTGTATAACGAGAGCAATGACAGCGACGGATAAACCATGTCTGGTTTTCGTTCGCTGCTAAATGTAACTTAATCTAAGTTCTGAATATATGAATAAATAAAAATAAAAAAAATAAATAAAAAAACTGTGAAAATCATAACGGTTTTCATACAAAAATAAAAAAATATAAATTAAGGGGGGCTTCCGTGGAATACATGGAACTGAAACCATAAAATATTTTTTTCATAAAACCTATATGTATGGGGTTCATAGATAGGCCTTTAAAATGACGCTGAGGTTTCTGAAACCATTTTTCCTCAAAGTAAATCAATAAAGCGACAGGCCCTTTCAAAGTGGAAAAAAATGTGTGGAGAGTGGAAAAAAACTCTAACTTTTAAAGTAAGAAAGTAAAAAAAAACAAAAAATATGTTGTGCATCTCAATAAACACTTTCGACGAAAATTAGTTTGAAGAAAATTAAATAAGCAGTTTTTAAGATTTAAACATTTATTAAAAACCGCAAATATTACTTTGTCATTCAAACATACCCTATGAAAAATAAAGTAATTATTTGCTGGTGAAGAATGATTTTGGCTAGGTTTATCGGGTGTATGTAAAGTGAGTACCTTCCTTATTTAATTTTCTTTGCTTATATTCTACATTTATTACGAAACCCTATATGTACGAAGTCTGACACGCACTTGGCCGGTTTTGGAGCCTTTGGTACTTATCAGAGCTACCACTACACTGACATGTTTTTTTTCTAATTGGTATTTATGGTGGCTATCGTTTTCGTTTCGGCGTGTTAATGCTCGAGGAAAATAATAATAATTCATTGTGACCATAGACATTAATACTAGAATACAGAGTCTGTGATTGTGACAGTATTTCTCGATAAGGTGGGTGACACCCGGTTTCTGAAAGGAAAATTAGCTGTTACAACTTTTTAAACTCTTGTTAAACGCATTTCAGCCAATCACATGCCGCTATTTTGAATAAATGATCGATTAACCGCTTGTTACATTTGACCACTCTTTCGGAAACTGTTTTTTTTCTATTCATCAATTTTCTATCTACTTATATGATTTTATCTTGTTTTGTGCCGAAAGTGAAATATAAAGTGAAAATAATGTGCCCAACAAAGATTTGTTCTGGAAGTTCCCGTTTTTTTTTTGGTGATTTCACAATAAATTGTGGGTGTAGTTTGTTTTGCATGCATTGCTAGGGTAACTTATCCGAAATTGTGTTCGGGCATATTTATAGCATGGACATTCATGATTTTTTATAAACCACAATAAATATAGAAATTCAATTCCTCCACGCAATGACGGCGTTTTCGCAATTTCGCATTTTCACAAAATCTTTGACTCCGTTTTTGTTAGTATACATGGGAGGTATATAAAAATAATGTATGGATTGATAAGGTATGTTACCTTATGGGATAATAAAAGTTGTGAATTTGATACATAATTATCCTCAGAGTTAGAAATAAAAATCAAATACTACAATGAAACGTCGATTTTTTCCCACGGCTGTACTTTGACTGCTGGAAATATGTGATTCATAATTGCCCCATCCAATATAAGGTTATAAAATCAGATATAGGTATCAATGAATTGAAAACCCACCCGGAATTCCTAAGGTTTTTTATTTACCGGTAAACTACACACAAACTTACAAATGCACCTGGTTAGGTACATGGATTATGAAAGTAGCCGCACCAGTAACTTTGTAAACAACATTTTGCTATGTAAAATCCAAACTATTCACTCCACACCATCGCGCTACCATTGTATGGAACCCTTCGTGCGCGAGTCACTTGATCGATTTTTTATGTCATAAACTCATAATCATAAAGCACAAATAATATAACATGACAGGTACATACATATAGGTAAATTGTTTGAAACTATAAATATCTACCTACATACCTAACTCCCTATAATAAATACCTATCATAATAATTATTATATATGTAGGTATATTGTACCTAATTTGTGAGTTCTCGAAATTAACGACACATTTAAACATATTTGGATGATAGATAGTCACAAAACACAAGTTAAGTTATCATCACAACTAATAACGACACACACAAACACAACACAATGATACACACAATCACCTTTCACATACATACACAAAGAAACGTTATCGAGTGAGTTGTGTTTTTAAATGCTACAACTTGTTTTGTGGCGTGTGTATGTTGCCGTTCCGTCATCGACAACCCCCCGCACCCCGCTATGCTCTCGCGTCGTCACGGGGCACTATTCTGCTAACATTTATATTATAATATAACCGTTGGATCACAGAATAACTTATTAGTAGCATAGTATGGTATTGATGCGTCTCTGTACGACCAACAGAGATTAACAGAAAATATAGCAGTTTCTAAGGAATCTTCGGGATATCATTCTATAAAGTTTTCTATGCAACTGATTTGATCAGCGCATCTTTATCTTTTGTTTTCATTATTATAGTTGTTCAGAATTAGACAAAGAAGATTGAATCATAAATAATTATGAAGCTACCTTCAGTCCGCGCGAGAATTGACTGCATAACTGTCAAACAAAATCCGGCCATGCGGCACAGTCACAAGAGCGAAGAATTTGAAAACTCTGCTGTCAACACTCGCACGGACTACACCTATCTAAATTATCTAGTTTGGTACAGGTGTGTGCCTCACATCAATTAAAGTTAGATCGCCATTGTGACTGCAATTCACCATTGAAAAAAGAATAATGAATGAATTTCATTATTAGCAGAATAGGGCTCAACCCCTCCCCGCCCCGCACTGCACCCCCGCTATCGCCAGCACCGCACAGACACAAGCACACCACACGCATACTGTCTCGCCGGGCTGTGTGTGGCAAACGCCAGTTCGGCGACAAGCTTCAATGAGAGAGTACGTTTTTGCGCGTCGTGAAACTCGTGAATGTGAACTAATGACTGTGAGGTATTTACTACCTACGAGCACAGTCTGAAACAAAATATTTCCTGTTTTGTGATATTTTAATGTGGCCTTGCGTTCCCCGGGGATCAATTGTATTATTTATCAGTGTCTGGATGAGGAAACGACTTGTTCAAGAGCCGATAGCGAATAACGGCGAAAATAATTGTTGGAACGATCAGCAGCACTAACAGGTATGGCTGAGAATACTGATCGGAATACAATGACCGACGCACCAACATGCAAGTTGAAGAAAACTGATTATCAAGTAGCATACAAAATCATTTCTGAGTCGTGTCAAAATTCAATGAGCGACGTTAATACTGTTTTAAGGGAAATAGAAGAAAAGCTGAATGTGTCACTGACCCCGAACTCACTACGGAAATACCTTCCGAAACTCGGATTTCGCTTGTACAAAGATTTTCTCTTCGAAACCTACGAAAGCCGGGCAAGGAGAATTAAATACCTTAGAGACCTACAACAATGGCGAGCTCAAGATCGTAATATAGTGTATTTATTTTCAACCTTATTGAAAATCAATGTCCCAACAATGAAAGGGGGAACAGTAATACGTGAGCCAACGAAAGCAGTGGTCGCTCACGCAGCAGGGCGGTCCGGTTTCATCGAAGGCTCCTTGATCATCATCAAAATGCCACCGCAAACCAATGCCAGCCTCCAGAAAAAAGTTATGACCGAATGTTGCGAAACCTGGATGGTAAAACAACTGATTCCAAACATACCTTTAGATTCAGTGATTGTAGCCGATGACAATATTTACAAACGAATTGTCGGAAAAATACCGTCGTTCTATTCTTCAAAGGCCACGATGATTTATTGGCTGCAGAAACATCACATTCACTTTGACACAAATCTTCTAAAACCGGAAATATACAATATTGTACTACAGCATAAAGAACAGTATTTTAAATACGAATATTGTGTGGATGTAGTCATATTGCCTCCTTACCACCCGGAATTAAATCCTATGGTGAGCATTTGGGAGCAAATCAGCGCAGATGTCAATGAATCATTAAAAGCAAAGTGCAGTTTTAATCTTGTTAATCTGTTTTCAAAAACTGTGAACAAATTTAGAAAGAATCCTTGGGATTCGGTCAGTGTTCAATCTCAAGCTCATGCAGAGTTGCTCCTCATACAGGAGGATCAATTTGACTTGAATTTGGCGACCAAAATACCTTCGTTTGAAACAGCACCAACCGACAGTGACATCTCAATCTCAAGCGACGACGAATGAGATTAGAAATAACTTTGATACTTTAATAAGCCTCTTATAGTTAAGTAACCAATGAATGATTGATACTTATTTCATAAAAAATTAATAAAATGGTAATAATGCTTTTCTCGTAAGAGTTTTTTTGCTTCCGGCGTTCAATGGGTAAATGCCAAATGTCAATCCTACATAGAGCCTTCAAAAACTATGGTAAAATTTTAAAACGTTCCCCATTAATTTGAGGGAGGGAGGGGTGAGGGGGGAGACCTCCCAACCCCCCTGGTAAAGATTTTTTTGTGAGGAAATATATTACTTTTTGAGATATATTTATTTACTTCAATTATAATGAACATATATTAGAAATTACATAAATCACAAAAACAGTTTCATCGTATAAAAATATAACACGTGAAAAAACAACTGACATAAACAATTACACAAAAAAACCGCCCCAAGAATCTCCCGGCCCAAAGGTGCCCATTACACTGGCAGCGTTCCCGCGCTGCACAGCGAGTGAGATTCTCTGGGCCAGGAAAGCCCCGGAGGGGTTGTCAAACCCTCGGTCCCTCAAGCGGCGCCCAATGTCCCTGACAAAGACATTGGGCGCATTGAGATATATATATTTTAGTTTTGCATTATTTAAAAAAAAATCGTGTGCGTTTCGATGGCGCGGCAACGGCGTTATTTTTTGAAAAAAATGCAAATATTTTGTAAAAATCTGTTAAATTTGATTCCCAAAACCATAAAAGGGATTGAAATTTTTTGTATGGGGATTACCTAACACGAAGACTATTCGGGGGCTTCGCTGCACTCGCCCCCTCTAGTCTTCACCTAAGCTATGTACCAGATGCCCTCCGCCTTTTTGTATTTTTTGTCAAAATGGCGGCCTCGAATAAAACCTTCGTAAATCGATGTTCCACATCAATACAAACATAAAGTATAGATTGACAAAATCCCGTAAAACGTCACGTTTCCGAGTTATAAGCTGTCAAAGATGTACAAGTGGTGCCACAGATTTCCTTATTTATTTTTTATTTAAGTATATTTATATTAATGAGCATTGATCCCATTCTTACCTACTTTGACTGACATCCTAAAGTCTAGGCTCGAGGTTTGCCAGCGAAATATAGAGCGCATAATCCGGGGGTCCGATTGGTGGATCGAGTCAGGAATACTGAGTTACGCTCAAAAACAAAAATAAAGAAAGCAGCTGAATTGAAGCAGGACTGGGCAGGCCACGTCGCCCTTATGCAACCAGACCGATGGGCCAAACTAACAACTCTCTGGATCACAAACGCGGAAAGGGCATTTGGTCGATCCAGGAAGCGCTGGAGTGACGAATTGAGGTACCAAGACAACAACTGATGGAAGGTAGTCCAGGGGCGTGAAGAGTGGAGGAGGGGAAGAGAGGCCTTTGCCCAGCAGTGGGATGATGTAGGGTAATAATTATAATAAATTCATATTAATAAACAATACCCTAATACATCCTCAATAAAATGACCTGAATATAGATTTTTACCTGCTTTTTCATTCCCATGTAGCTACTACGTTAATTTTATTCCAAAAGGCATCACTCCAGTTCTCTTTCATGGCATCTAAAGTTTTATATTTTGATAGTTAATATTGTCTTAAATAAAAGATAAACATAAAAAGTGAAAGATATTTATCATCAATTATACAGTTGCCACTTTATCCTGTAAATCATAACACAGTTGTAGCATAACCTGTCACAGTGTGACTCGTTGGGAATATCTATATTATTTTAAATATTATATTTAAAAAAAACACATAAAAAAAGCCATTAATGTACCCACTGAGGGGCGCAGGGACCACGCTAGCTCATATTTTAATATTTATTGATACTTCAGGAAGTAATATCAAAACTTTAAAAAGGAAAAAAAAACACATTTGGCGCCACTTGTACATCTTTCACAGCTCATAACTCGGTAACATGACGCTTTACGAGATTTTGCTTACCTACACTTTATGTTAATATTAATGTGATCTATCGATTTCTGAAAATTTTGGCGTGACGGCCATTTCATAAAAAAAAAAATGCGTAGGGCAACTGGTACACAGAGTCAAAGTTATGGTTACAAAGTATTATGCGTTTGAACGTGGCCGCGCCATTGAAACGCGGAGAACCGCATGGCCACGGAGATCTTCAAAACTATGCATTGCAGAGACCTTAGGCAAATAACGGATTGAATTTGTAAAAAAAATGTAATAATATATAAAGAATTAGGATTCTTTATATTAAAGGATATGTGATACGAAAACCTCCATGGCCGCGCCATCGAAATGAAATACACGTGATCTCACTGAAAAAGCATCGCAGATATCTGAAGTTTTTCGTAAAACCCAGATTTGATTTGTCAAAATTCAACTCAAATTTAAATCAAAAATACAACAAAAATCATACGTTTATATTTCGGGAGCCGTAAGACTAAAACCCCATGTCCGCGCCATTGAAACGGTGAAAACACGTTATCGCCGATATCTCGCTGAAAAAGCATCACAGCGGTCTGCAGTTTTTTGTAAAACCTAGATTTGAATTTGTCAAAATTTGCAAAAAATACTACAAGAAATTCTAGGTTTTTATTACAGGAGCTGTAGAACTGAAACCCTATGGCCGCGCCATTGAAACGGTGAAAAACTGGTTATCGCCGATATCTCACTGAAAAAGCATCGAAAAGCTCTGAAGTTTTTTGTAAAACCTATTTTTTTTTTTTTTAATTCAACAATAAATCCTAGGTTATAGTTCCTGTAATAAATATTACAGGAACTGAAAGAGTGAAACGGTGAAAAATACAAAAAAATTGTCGGAGCAGTAATAAAAAAAACCGGTCAAGTGCGAGTCTAAATCGCGCACGAAGGGTTCCGTACCACCGTTCAATGGAAGCGATGGTGTGGAGTGAATAGTTTGGATTTTACACAGCAAAATATTGTTTACAAAGTTATTGGTGCGGTTACTTTCACACTCCATGTACGTAACCAGGTGCATCCATAAGTTTGTATGTGGTATTGAAAGAATTGTTGTATGGGAGCCCCCTTAAATATTTCTTTTATCCTGTTTTTTAGTATTTGTTGTTATAGCGGCAACATAAATACATAATCTGTGAACATTTCAACTCTCTATAGCTAGCTAGGTTCTTGAGATACAGCCTGGTGACAGACGGACGGACGGACGGACAGCGGAGTCTTAGTAATAGGGTCCCGTTTGGAACCCTTCGGGTACGGAACCCTAAAAAGTGATAAGTTCAAAACTTCTGAACCAACGAAACATACTCATTCAGACAGATTTGTAAATAGGTGTAACATAATGTATTATTAAAAGGAAAACAGTTCTTTCCGGCGAAAAAAATAATGGTTCTTGCAACACTAAAGGTTCGTAAACTTTTTATTCTTTTCTTTTGATTGTACTTGTGGGAAACGAATCTGCCAAAGCCAAAAATAGATCATTTGGTTTTTCGGCATCTGTCTGGCGCCCCGAATGCGAGTTTTATGAGGAGTGTTGAAAGGTACTATTCCCAATTTAAACCAGATTGAGTGTTGGTTATTGATAACGCACCTTATCATTAACGGAAAGTAGAGTTATGCCCTACCAGCGGTATCTCTCTATTTTTGAATCACTCGCATCGTGGCGAGCACTCGCCAAGCGCAACGATTGGTTCATATCACTCGACGTAACTAAGCTCCACCAATCGTGTCGCTTGGAGAGCGCTCGCTTCCGAGGCGAGTGATTCAAAAATAGAGCTTCTGGTGTATAATGCCTAAGAATATCATTAAGGGAAGTAACATCGCACAAAGTAGCGTTTCCTTCGCGCGGCCACGAGCCCAGAGGAGTCAATCTAATCTCACTCGAATGAAATAGAGTTTTGTCCGTAAAACAGTAGGTATATACATAATGCTTTGAAAAGATTTGTAAAAGAGGAGGTTTTTTTACGGCTATTTAACGGTTAAGATTATAGCCGTAAAAAACCTTCATGAAAATGAAATTTGACATTGCTGAAAAATTGTCCAGAAATAGTCCTCAATAGTCAACAAAGAAATAAATTAATATTATGTATTATAATGAATAGTCCAATTATAATTTCGAAGTTATAGCTATAGGTTGGTAAGAATTACATGAGGATACAGGAGATGAGAGTTCAAATCAGGTGCTGACCACATACCAATAGGATAAGTCATTTAACAGAAGTAAATTTTACAGACGTTCTGACGGTGATAGAAAACATCGTGAGGAAACCTTAATCTCCATGGCTGCGGCGATGGGCTACTATATGCTTAAATAAAGCCTTAATTTTTACGTTCGAACCTGCAATGAAAAGGGGTTTTTTGTTAGGGTATCTGAGCTCCGGTTGTAGCTATGATATAAGTGTATGGAGGGTAGGTATAGAAGCCAGCACGCCAATCTTTAAACGTCTATAAAATGCTATACAGATTACGATTATACTTAGTTATATTAAAGAGCGCTGATTTGAGCAATGAGGGTTCATTTCGATGGCGCAGCCACTGGGTTATTTTTTTAAAAAATCTATGCCAAGATTTAGTAAAAATTGTAAAAGTTGATTCCCAAAGCCATGATTTCGTTAAAGTTATTGTTAAACAGTTATAAGCGTTTGAACGTGGCTGTGCTATTGAAAAATTGTGCTGATAACCGCGCGGACACGGAAATCTTTGAAAATAAGTGTTACAAAGACCTGAAAAATAGGCAAATTACATATTGAATTGGTAAAAAAGGGAAATATTAAACACATGCACATCAAAAATACTGATTTGCACAGCAAATATAAGGGCAAAATACTGCGGTAGCTTAGGTTTAGATTCAACATGTAAGAACAACAAAAAATACTTAAAACATAAACTCAAGTACTCATTGAATATTTAAAACATAAAAAGTGTTTTCGTTAATCCTTTTTTGCTGTGCAAATCAGTATTTTTGATATGCGATTAAATACTTGCGAAAAAAAACATAGGTTTATATGTGGGAAATATTACCTTGCACATCATAAGACCATGCATGCAATAAATGAAATGAAATGAACTGATTTGCACAGCAAATATCAGGGCTAAGTGCTGCGGTAGCTTAGGTGAAGGGTAAAGGGGGTGAGCGAAGCGAAGCCCCCTTTATCCTTCGTGTTAGGTCGAACATGCAAGTACAACAAAAATACTTAAAACATAAACTTGAGTACACATAACATTTTAAAACATAAAAAGTGTTTTTGCTGATCCTTTTTTGCTGTGCAAATCAGTATTTTTATTCTGCGATTAAATACTAGCCTTTATATTTTAGGATCTGTGAGGCAAAATCTGCCATGACTGCGCCATCGAAACGAACGCTGATATCTCGCTGAAAAAGCATAGAGGGTATATGTGTAACTTAAAGGATTTCTTTTCCAGCTTATTGTCAGGACTTGACATTTTTTAACATTTAAATCTAGGCTGTTATCTGTATAGTATCGAGAGAGTCAATCCAGATATTCTTGAAGTTTGTCACAGTCGCTGATTGTAGTTACAGGCATATATATTTTTGTGTGTTATATATGTCACCCGAAAATAATACGATCCGCAAGTTTATAAATTTCCTAGGAAATTTATAAACTTCCTTCTAGATTATATTAGGCTAGGTTAGGTTAGGTTAGGTTATGTTTGAGGAGGGAGTCCGCCGCCTCTACGGGGGCGTACTGCGGTCCATGGCCCTTTACGGGGCGCCCGTCTGGTCACCTCGACTGACGGGCGTCCGGCGCAACAGAGCACCTCTCTGTAGCGTCCAACGTAAGGTGGCCATTCGGATCGCAAGAGGTTACCGGACGGTATCCTTTGAGGCGGCCACTATCCTGGCGCGCTTTCTTCCGCTGGACCTCCTGGCAGAGATGGACGTGCGGGTGTATGCGCGTCTCCACCGGGAGGAGGCGGAGGATAGAACGCCGACGGAAATTCGGCGCGGCAGGAAGAGCGGCGAGCCGCAATAGCGAAGTGGCGCGAGAGGCTTTCTGAGCCATGGATATTGCGCCAGCGTGCCGTAGGCGCTATCCTGCCGAACCTCGAAGCCTGGCTCGAAAGAAAGACGTACGCCACCTTCCGCCTGACGCAGGTGCTTACCGGACACGGTTGTTTCGGTGAGTACCTGTATCGGATCGGACGCGAACCGACGGCGCAGTGTCACCATTGCGGGAGCGACCAGGACTCAGCCCAGCGCTGGAGGAATGCCCCGCGTGGGCCTCCGAGCGAGAAGTCCTGGTGGCCCGGATCGGGCGAGACCTCTCTCCGCCAGCAGTAGTTGCGGCTATGCTAGCGGATCAAGAGTCGTGGAGCGCAGTGGTCTCCTTCTGCGAAGCAGTAATGCTCCAGAAGGAGGACGCGGAGCGGGATCGGGAGAGGGCTGATCCCGCTCGTAGGCGCAGACGACGCAGGGGCGGTGGCGTGGGCCGCCTTTGAGCCTTATGGCTATCCCTGTAGGTCGGAAGAAAGAATACATCTACAGTAATCCCTGCTTGGCGTAAGAGGCCCCTAAAAGGGAACCGGAGTTATGGGCGTTCAGACTTCTAACTCTGAACGCTTATGACTCCAAGACGACGACTGAGAGGGCACCTGAAGCTCTCCCAGGGCGGTCGCTGGCGGTCGCAAGCGGTCGGGGCGGGGGCCCTTGATCGCAACAGTGCGCCGCGAGGAGCTTACGACGGGATTGGTTGTGGCCGGTCCCGTCGTGAAGTGGGAGGAAGTTGAGATGCTTCCTCCCTGGGTGCTGGGGACAGTTCCGGTGCGTGTCACCAGTGGTCAAAAAAAAAAAAAGTTAGGTTATGTTAGGTTAGGTTAGGTTAGGTTAGTATATTTATAAACTTGCGGAAAAAATATTAGGAAATTTATAAACTTGCGGATCGTATTATTTTCCGGTGACATATACATAAGAAAGCGTGAAAATTTTAAACAAGATGAACAAATATTAAATAAAAGAGGACCCAAGGGCGATCCTTGGGGAACTCCCGAGGGAACTGGCACAAATTGAGAGTGGAAGCAGCCAATTTTTACTGCTTGGCTACTATTGTTCAGTTACGAGGTGAGCCATTTAGATAAACATCCGAGAACACCATGGGCCAATTTGGTAAGGATGATGAATGGGGAATTCCAAAATTGTATCATAAATCAAGGTTTTCAATCTCTGTTTAATATTACTGCCACTTGAATAGAAAACAGTAAGTAATTGACTAAGCAAGCGAAGCTAGCTTGGGCAAAAATCCTTTCGTATGCCAGATTTCCGGCTTTTTTTCTCTACCAGTCGGGTTTCTCGACAGATTCTCGCGAAATTGTGAGCAGGTTCGATAATGAAATGAATTTTTTCGTCGATTCACTTTTTTTAAATGGTGAAACTATGTGGTCCCAAAGTTATTGGTGCGGCAACTTTCATACTCCATGTAAGTAAACAGGCGCATTCACAAGTTTGATAAGATAAGAAAATTCAGCCGGGTTATTTGTTGTTATTATAATTTCACTTTTTCATCCGATAAACATTAAGAGGTCTGGGGTGTGAGGGGTAGAAATAATAAAAAAACGCAATTTTCCTGTGACGCTTGCGAGGTCTAGTTCGCAGAGGTACATAATATACATGGCGTGCTCTGGCCTATTTCTTTGGGTAGGCACTAGTAGGAAGATAATATTAATGTATGTAAAATTATAATTTACCGACCTCAAAATTGGCTTCCGGCGGCTTAAGACAAAATTTGTATCTTCGTGACGAATTTCTGCCACCTCAGATATCCAGTAAGTGATTGAGCAACATAACATGTCAGTTATAAGATATCCGAACACTGAAAACAATAGTATATTACTGTCGCGGTCTCTGTAATGACTGCGTTGCTGGTCGCACTGTTGGTGGCCGAAAGCACAGCACAAGGCCTACACAGCGCGATCAGCATTGCAGCCTTTGATAGACAAGCTGGAGTAAAGCTTTTATAGCGCGGACATCAAAGGCTGCAATGTTAACCAAGCTTTTAGGCTGAGAGCGTAGCTAAGCTAAGCTCGAGGCCTTCATATTGTGGCCAGCAGTGTAGTCATTGTGGACCAAGGCTTGTATAGTACTTTACTCAAATAAAGCGAGTAATTAAATAAAACCAGCTTATTATACCTTGTATTCATTTATTTAATAAAATGACAATTTGTAAATGAGGCTATCAGCGCAACCCACAATTTATGTTGTTTCCTGTTCTGGTGTAAAATGCATTGTTTACAATATAACCTTTCAGTGCAATATTGGAGTAAGCCACCTTTTTGTATCCAAAAACAGATGGCGCTAGAAACATTGTTCTTGCACCGGGCGTTACAGCCAAGTAATAAAGTGCAAGAGTGGTGTAAGCTGAATACACCACTTTTGCATTAGGGCAACACTGTGTTTGTCTGTGGCTTACGTCAAAACTGTGACCTGTCAGTATGGTATAATTCAAAAATTGAGAGGCTAAAAACGACGATTTATTGTTTTTTTATCTGAAATACCCCATCAAACGAATTATTATATTGTGAATAAACCATGGACGAAGGAGATGGTACGACTTCAGGTAAGTTCAAATGTATTATTTATTGCAAACGTTTAGGTAGGAACTGTTTTGCTTACCGAATCAATGCTGGTTACAGTTGGAGATTTTGAAGATTCTGGCTCAGAATATCTACCATCTCCTGCGCCCTCATCATGCAACGATGACTCTGAAGAAGACGTCCAACAAAGCAGAACCAGTTCAACTGGAGATTTTGAAGATTTTGGCCCTGTATATCTACCATCTCCTGCGCCCTCATCATGCAACGATGATTCTGAAGAAGTCCAACAAAGCAGAACCAGTTCAGCCACGGCTTTACAACTGCCACTACCAAGCACGTCTAGTTCGACAACGGCAGAAGATCAAATAAGCACGTCAGCAGCTGAAACTATAAATGAAACTCCTGTCCTCAAAAGTAGAAAGCGTGTGAAAAGGTCACAGACTTGGCAGCGAAATATTCGTAAATTGAAACGAGCAAAAGGGGAACAATATGAAAACCACAAAAAGACCATTGTTCCTGCGAAGACACCTACAACAGGCGAATGTCCATGTCCTAAAAAATGTCATCTAAAAATAAATGAGGAACGACAGCTGGAAATATTCAGAAGCTTTTACGAATTGGCAAATTTTGCATTGCAGAATGCATTACTGTTGTCATTAGTTAGAGTGACAAACAAATGCAGAAGTTACACAGGAAGAGAGGAATCAAGAAGGAAAAAAACAAACATTTATCATTTATTGGGTAATGATGGTGTTGAATTTCAGGTGTGTAAGAAATTCTTCCTAAAAACTTTTCAAGTTTCTGATGGTCGTGTAACTAGGGTGCTGAAGCATAAAAGTATGGAAACTGTTCCACCTGTTGATCAGAGAGGTCGACAGAGTTCTGTAAACAAAACACCAGACAACAAGATCACAGAGGTAAAAGAATTCATTAGCCGGTTTCCAGTCTATGAGTCTCATTATACCAGACATAAAAGTGAGAATAGGAGATTTCTTTCACCGGACCTGAGCCTTGGACGAATGTATTCTATTTATGAAAATATTTATAAACTTGAAGCTGTTTCAAAATTCATATTCAGTAAAGTTTTCAATGAATGTTTTAATCTACGATTCCATGCACCCATTAGTGATTCTTGCAAGAAATGTGATCTCTTCAACAACAAAATTAAATGTGCTGAGAGTGAAGAGCTAAAACAAGAATTGCAACGTGAACAAGAATTACACCAGAGGAAAGCAGACAGTGCCAGAGAGGGATTACAAGAAGATACGGCTTTGGCAAAATCATCAACTGACATCACTGTAATCACCTTTGACTTAATGAAAACCCTACCTACTCCCGTGTTGACTACTGGAATATCGTATTACAAAAGACAGCTTTGGACTTTTTGCTTTGGGATTCACAACATGGGGACAGATGATGCCTACATGTTTGTTTGGGATGAGTCAGATGCTTCAAGAGGACCGCAAGAAATTGGATCATGCTTGCTGTACTTTTTTAAAAAATATGTGACTACTAAAAAAGTAATCATGTATTCTGACCAATGCGGGGGACAGAATAGAAACATAAAGTTGTCGTTGTTTTGTCAGTATGTGGTATCTCATCCGGACTTTACTGTTGAACAAATAGATCATAAATTTTTGGTCAGTGGGCATTCATACTTACCATGCGACCAAGATTTTGGTCTAATAGAGAAGAATAAAAAATATTTCAAAGAAATATACATTCCAGAGAACTGGCTCGAAGTAATTAAAACAGCTCGAAAGTCACAACCATTCAAAATAATAAGAATGACAGCTAGTGATTTTTTTTCCTCGAAATCACTGGAAAAAAATATAACTAACAGAAAAATTTCGCTTGATAACAGCAAGGTAGAATGGTTGAAAATTCAGTGGTTGAAATTCCATGAATTTCATCCATTTTCAATTTTCTACAAATATTCGAATAATGAAGAAGTCCTCTTCAATGAAGTCAGTGTAAAAAAACGGCAGTCAGTGACTATAACACATCTCGATGCATTGGAAAAACCAACCATCGCTGAAAAAAAGAAGAAAGATCTTCTTGAATTGTTGCAGTTCATCCCACCAGTTCATCACACTTTTTATAATAACCTAAATAGCTCAAACATGGTCCGAGATGAAGCGTATTATGATGAGACAGATGAAGAATAAACCTTGTTGTCATGGACGTATAAAAATGTGGTACTATTTTGATTATATTCGTATTAAACTTGTCTTTATTTGGTGTAACCTTTTTATTATTTAAAATTGAACCAAAATATGATAAATACAGAAGTGGTGTAACCCACTTTTTTTTGTAATTTTTAAGCTTAATTATCACAAAAGTACACAAATATTGTAGATTTAAGGGATCTTTTTATAAAATTATTTAAAAAACAATTATAAAAAAAACATAGATCAAACTAAATTAAAAAACATTTCAACCAAATTTTAACTCCTCATTATCTCAAAAGACGAAATCTGGGGTTACACCACTTTTGCGCTGATAGCCTCAAATGTACAGTTACTAAAATTTAAGACTGCCTTTCCAGGGTTTATATTACTGATATTAGTTTGTGTTAATGCTGGTGCGGTGTTTGGTATTTGTATTTGGTATTAATTTTTCACCATTGTTTTGGCACCCAACAAAATATTGGAAAGAAAATTGAGAGTGGCAAGAAGATCTCAAGCTCTTTTTTTTTGTCACACATAACCAAATTCTGATTTCTTACACTACCTTTTTTACCATTTTTGAAACAAAGCTCGACAATCATGGATTTTCACAGGAAATTGCCGGTGGCTAAAACACGACAGTAATGGATTTTCACAGGAAATTGCCGGCACCTTTTCTGGCTCCTCCAAGTAGCGCGGCAATGTCGACTTTGCTCAAAGAAGGTTGTCAAAATAATGAGCACATTACTTGCTTTCTTTGAGTAAAATAACTTACTGGTGTGAGCACAGCCGGCTAGCCATATATATCTATCGTAGTACTGCATTGAAACTGTCTAGTAACGTGATCTTTTGGGTTAATGTGATTGCCGGAGTTCACCGCCATTTTTCAATAATCTTTGCTTTCATCGCGAAGGAAAAGTTATGAAATTTGCCGGCACCTTTTCTGGCTCCTCCAAGTAGCGCGGCAATGTCGACTTTGCTCAAAGAAGGTTGTCAAAATAATGAGCACATTACTTGCTTTGTTTGAGTAAAATAGCTTACTGGTTTGAGCACAGCCGGCTAGCCAACTATATCTATCGTAGGTACTGCATTGAAACTGTCTAGTAACGTGATCTTTTGGGTAAATTTGATTGCCGGAGTACACCGCCATTTTTCAATAATGTTTGCTTTCATCGCGAAGGAAAAGTTATGAAACTGACACATTTTCGCCTTCTCCAAGCACACATCCTCTTTACATGTCTCGCATGGTGTATACATGCGAGATATGTAAAGAGGATCCATGATAAACTCGTATTTTCACCCATTTTACACTCACAATCGCAACACACAAATAAATAAACAAGATAACACTATCTAACATAAGAAGAAATGCGCCCTCTGCTGTGCAATTTGAATACGATGGCCAAATAAAAATGTTGAACGTTTTCTAGCACTATTATTCTGGTCGGATGGCTTCGTGAATAATTCGGGTATTTGCATCGTCCCGCCTCCGATCGAAAACAAACAAAATTAATAGCGTAAATTCCACTGCGCGCTCGATTCTATCTCATATCTTATTGACTATTGTGAAAGCGTATTGGATTAAATACACTAAGATACAGCATCATCTTATCAGTATAAGCAAAAAGCATGCTTATTTCAAGTCCTTGCGCTAGTCCCGTTCTTGCTTGGAAGCGGCAGAAGATTTTGGAGGCACGCATAAATTATTCCTAGGGGTCATCGGACGACAGCGAGCGGTGTGCGCGGAGCGGAGTCGGGTCGTCTTTCGTTTTGTGTTTAATTCGCGCGGGCTGACGAATTTACGGTGTTTAGTTTCTATATGAATGTTTGTTAATTTTATTGAACTATTTTTGGTTTCCTTATATAAGTTGGTGGAAAATAAAGTTTTATTTTAGTAGATTGATAGGCACATGAAGGATTTATGGCTAGGATAGCTGATAGCCCAAGCCGGGTAGGCAGTGCTTAATTGCCTCTAAGGTAGGCCCGCCACTGCAAGTTGCTGTAACCGGGCAAGTGCGAGTCGGATCCGCACATCAAAGGCACTATCGTACAAGTTAACAGCGCAAAAAAACACGTTTTAAGTATTGGGCCCCTCGTAAATTTTTAAAACGCATGTAGTTTATTATTAGTTGCTGTAGGGGCAGCAAAAATACACATTCTGTGATTTTTTTCCCTTTTTCCTGTGAAAAAACCATTTCAGATAACCAGTGTTCTCAAAGGAAATTTTATTATTGTTAAATAGAAACCGTTAATTCGGCAGGCATATATTAAATCCTTCCTGTTTATTGATGTTTCTCTTATATCACTTTTTTGACATCCGTCGCTATTTTGACAACTATCACTTTTTGAGAACTGTCACTATTTTATAAAGCTATCACTATTTTTGACAGTTGGCACTAATTTTGACAGGTATCAGGTATATTTGAATTTTTGACAAGCGTCATAATAACAATATTTTTATGATGTGTTTGTGATGACATCTTTTTTGAGGTGTCAAAAGTAGTGAAACCTGTCAAAAATGTCGTTGTTTTGACAGCTGTCAAAATAGCGAAACTTGTAAAAAATTCAAAAATAGTGATACCTGGCAAAATTAGTTCCAACTTTCAAAAATAGTGAGAGCTATATAAAAGAGTGACAGCTATCAAAACATGTGATAGCTGTCAAAAATAGTGAAAGTTGCTTTTTTAAGAGGAAGAACATTTGCTTGCTGGGTTATCTAACAGTAAAATTTATCCTCTTAGGACATGATTATTTAAAATGGCTAACATAAACAAGAGAAAAATTAAACTCTCTACCTATTACGGTTCATGAGATGAAGCCGCTGACAGACAGCGGAGCCTTAGTATAAGCACAGATGAGATAATAGTTACTTCGTAACAGATACATCACAGTCCTACAAAAGCAAAAATACCTAGGCTATAATAGCGTATTTTTTATAATATTTTTTGGAGTACACTGCAAGCAAAAATATGTCTATTATAACGCTCTACCAACCGCGCGACGTTAGTCTGCTTACTTCGTTGAGCAGTATGCGCTAGGGTTGCACAGAGTTGAAAATAGTCTGAATATTGTAAATAATTTTAGTAAGGATTGAAACGGAAAACAAGGGCAAAGTGAAGGAAAATCAATAGAATTAAACTAATTGTACCCTCTTCCGCACGCCCTGCGTTCGGGCAAGCGGCCTGCAGCCCTGTGATATTGTTTTCCCGCGGGGGTACGCGAGTGAGCAGGCAAATAACTCGCGGCCTTGAGCGAGTGTCGAGGCCCTGGTATAAGGTCCTGTTTGACTTCGGGTACGGAACCTCAATGACTAAGCCGCTTAACAATTCCCTTTAAATTAAAAAAAATACACGATGAAATGTCTGCTTATTGAGAAAAAAACAACAAAAAATCATAAAAAACCGCGTTTTATTTTACAAGGGTCTTTATTTATTTAGATAAGTCTATCAATAGCTCCGGGGATATTCATTGATTTTGGGACATTCTGTTTAAGACTTCTCATAATTTGAAAAACCGGTATTTGGTGGTATTAACTGCTCCATGTAGTTCCTTCAACAAATACAGAATATATTTAAGAAGATCAGAAGTGAGAAATAGGAGTTCCAGACTACTAAGTACAACAAGCAACTTTTTCACATAATACATAAGAATATGTTAGGACTAAAACAAGTAACTTAGATCGAATAAAACCTTATTTTGATTACCTCACCACCTAGAAGGGTATAGGTAGCGTGGCAGAACTGGGCCTGAAATGTGAAAAAGGAGCGAAAAATTTATGATTCTAGTACAAACGAACTTAGCTGTTACTTACTCGTAGTACAGAGCTAGCTACCACCTTTACCCAAATGAAACCACATCCACTCGTTTTCGTTTGCCGTAAGGACCCTAAATCATCCCTAACTTTAGTGGAACTTCGTAAGGGCGAACCGTGAACCCTTGAAAACAAAATTCTGAGACTTTTTCAAATCTGACAATAGGCTGCAAATTTTGCCTTTTGTGGGTTACATTCACCATTTGAAAGTTTGTTTCGAAAAAATATGCAAATAATAAATACTATGCATCAAAGTATTTTGTTTATAAATGGGCGAAGATATGACTTGGTCGGGGCTCGGATTGTTAGATCGAGGTTCGGAGACAGAGTTTACAAGGCTGATATAAAGTTGAATAGACATGGATCTATCTATTTTCATTAATTCATTAATAAGACTAATTAATAAAATAGGATTCGCAAGATGCCATTTTATACGAGCATTTCATTGGTAAGCGGATCAAGAAAACGTCTTACTTTGACAGTCCTTTGATATTTATGTGTTTTCTTCGCCTAGTAGTAGACGTTCTTAGTGCCTACAGTCAATCATTTGTCATCTGAGTTGCAATCTCATCGTAGCACTTGGTTACTTCAGCTACACCTTGCCTTAATGAACTCGCGCTAATTATGTCTATTTGCCAAACACATTTCTGCGTCTCGTTACGCACTCAAAGGCTCATTAACCGAGACTGTCAAAGCCTGTAGCATGGCGTCTTAATTATCCTTCGTAAATTAACTCCCAAATTGCGTTAAGTGTGGGTCTGTCTGACTCAGCCTCTGCCATGCCTGATGGTGCTTGATTCTCACAGTATACATGATGAATGCTAATAAAATAAAACAAACATATGTTTATCAAGTACAATATAATAAGTAGCTATACCATATTATGGTAAGTAGAGTACGCTTAAAAGGCATCTGCGGTCGTACTAATTTAGGGCAACAAATATAATGATCACCAAAATATTTTTTCTTAATATATTTTTAATATAGGTAAATAATCACCAAAAGTTGCAGAAAATATCAGCGCAAAATACTGCGGTAGCTTAAGTGAAGGATAAAGGGGTGAGCTAAGCGAAGCCTCCTTTATCATGTAAGAACATGTAACATGTAAGAACAATAAAAAATACTTAAAACATAAACTTAAGTACACAAAACATAAAAAGAATGATCATTTATCCAAACACAATTTGATGATCATTAACCCATTCTGGCAGTCATTTCGAATTACCTGGTAGTAAAATAGGTGCGTTTTTGGTAATCGTTTAAACACAAGCCTTTGTCAAGTACAATATAATAAGTTGTAATAACCTTATGGTAATTAGAGTACGCTTAAAAGGTCAGGCTAATTCCACAACAAACTGATTTAATTAAAACATTGAGTTTGGAAATGAAACCTACGGCTACCGGGCCTCCAGTTGTCAGTTTCGTTTGTTAGTTTTGGCGAATGTGAATACCAGAGATTAATAGGCTGGTCTAATAAAAGACATACATACATATTATAGGACGTAACAGAAAGGTGAACAAATTAGCTGACCATAGGACGTAACAGAAAGGTGAACAAATTAGCTGACCGCTGTCATGGTAAAAGTAGTTCAGAATTATGTCCCTAACAACCCCTTAAAATATGACTACACCTTGTATAGCTCAGAAGATTTTAACATCAAAATCGCAAAGCATGATCTAGTGTGGGATTATTAGTAGGTTGTATGGACCATGACATAAACTCTTAACCTATGGTTAAGAGTTTATGTGCTCACAGCGAGCACATGTTTTTCGAAATTTCATGGATCGCGAAAATTCGCTCCACCTTTCTTTCTTCTTTGCCTTTTTTCATATTTTGCTCTAAAAGTCATAAACTGTGCTTTTTAAGATAGGTAACCATTTTGTATTCTGGAATTACAATCAAATTTATTGGGATCGGGCTATGGGCTTTGGAAAATGGTGTATTTCTGACGTATTTTTCAAAATAAACATACAGCCTGTACAAATATTTACATACAGCCACATACATTGCTTATGGCCCCACACTAGGAAACCCTGCGTCGTGGGTACCAGAAACAGAGACGTCACAAAATCTGAAAAAACCGGCCCAGTGCGAGTTGGACTCGCGCACGAAGTGTTCCGTACCACCGTACAATGTTAGGATGGTTTGGAGTGAATAGTTTGGATTTTACATAGCAAAATGTTGTTTACAAAGTTAATGGTGCGGCTACTGTCACACTCCACGTACGTAACCAGGTGCATTCATAAGTTTGTATGTGGTATTGAAATAATTGTTGTATGGAAGCCCCCTTAAATATTAATTTTATTCTGTTTTTTTTAGTATTTGTTGTTACAGCGGCAACAGAAATACATCATCTGTGAAAATTTCAACTGTCTAACTATCACGGCTAATGAGATACAGCCTGGTGACAGACGGATAGACAGGCAGACAGACAGCGGAGCCTTAGTAAAAGGGTCCCGTTTTTACCCTTTGGGTACGGAACCCTAAGAATCGTTTGTCCTATGACAACATTTATAAATGGTAGTGGCAGTACATATAATTAGCTTTCATTCAATCATAAAACTATTAGTCTGTGAGACTAAAAGTTCTCTCACAATCTGGAAATAACTAAATGAATACAAATATGGATTTGTGCAGGATTACGGCAAAGCGGCTCCGTGCTCCGCAAACGACCTCCGTGGTCTAGTGGCTTCAAGTTCGCTTCTCACGCAAGACTACCCATTGAATTAGCTTTCATTTTAATGATTTAGCACAGAAAGAAGTCTTTATGAATAATCTTGAAATAACACAAAGAAGGTAGTCTCACAGCATAACATAGAGTCACGACTTTCCCATACGGGGTGGCAATGGTACAGTTGTACCCACGTTAAGCTAGTTGTTAGATAGGTAATCCATTTTGTGTGGAAGAGGGCTAGCCCATCGCCGCAGGTATTGAGCGTTTTCTTACGATGTTTACCGTCAACCTTTTATGTGGTTAGAACGTCCGTAAATGTACTTGTACTTATCTCATTGGGACATGGCACCCCCGGATGCGAACCCGTATCATTAGCGTGAAAAGCGAATCCACTAGACGAGTTCTTTTTTACGGAGCAACCAGCGGCTCTGTCTTAATTCTTCTATATACAATTTAACCTTTTCGTTATTTCATGATTGTCAACGAACTATAATAAGTATTACTGACTTTGTTTTGTACTGAAATTAATGTTTATTAAATATACTAGAATTATTTCAAATTAATTTTGTCGTAAGACTAGCCATTTTGCTAATATTTTGATCCGCACGGGACTGAAACTTAAAATTGTCAAATTTCGTGCAAAATGGACCACATTTGAAGGGCCATTGTTTGATCCCTATAGAGTTTGTAGAGCTGCAGTTGGGCTTTAATTTTTGAAATTGTAATGAACTTTCTAGAGTACTAAGTATGGTTGCCGAAGAACGCACAGCTTATGTATGACGTATACTTAGATCAAAAAGTGACAATAGTCCCAAAATTACGCAGTTTTTCGCGTGGTGCGCAGCGAGCACAAGTTTTTCGAAGTTGAAAATTTCGATTGACACTACCCTAACCGGTCCATACAACATACTATAAAACCACAACTACTATAAAATACTGTGTCGATTTCTGCTGACGTGTAAGTAAGAATATACTGAAGGAGATGTATTTCTTTTAATTGGTCCCGCATTAGCAAACAAACTTTGTATATTTAGCCTATTAATAAGAATATATTATCAAGAAAATAACCATAATGCGATGTGTGAGATCGTTGCCAATAAAAATTCGTCTGTACGTTCTTTTAAAAAAACCATTGAAGTGTCGTTTTTCTTCGCGCCCACTCATTGTAGTATCAGTACCATACCACTGTATTACAGTTCGACCTTAGTCTTTATGGCACCTTAAACTAAGGTTCATACAAAGGCTAAAAGGAGTAGCTAAGGCTTTTCGAGTTTGGTAGTGCAGTCCACCGCAGGAGCCATAATCTCTTCGCAGGCTTCGGAGTAAGTTCCTGAGCTGATAATACGGCAAGGCGAACTTGTACTGCCTTGATATTGCTATTGTACAGTGAGGCCAAGTAAAGAACAATCTTGCTGAACTTCTTGCCTTTCATTATTCAGTCTCATAGACCATTTGCATTTGCTAACTTATCACTCGTATCGTCGCTACAACCGACGACGCTATGAAAATATACAGAGCCACAAACGTATCTGTCGAATGAAGGGATGACGCCACCATCGAAAAGGGTTGCCACATATTACATAAATTGCTACAATCGGTGCAAATAGTGGATGTAACACACGATTATTTTTAGCGATTTATTAATTTAGGATTTATACATAAATATAGCCGTTTTGTTAGCCTAATAAAAATATACATATGTACATAACATTTATTAATAACTAAAATCCACAATATAAAGCACTTGGCACTTATCACAACTTTTAACATCTGTTCAGGCTTCTCAGCACCTAATGACCTCGTAGGGGCCCATCAGCTACGAGGTAGCGTAACGATCAGTTGCCAAGAAGTGTGAACGTCGGCGGTTCACCGAGCTGAAGTTAATTGGGGTCGATCTAACCTGGTCTGTGCTTCGGTCCCGTCAACCTCCTGTCTCTCTGCAAGGCCCGGGTGCACCCTAGGCTCTTCTTGGTAGACAGGTTCTTCAGCCAACCAGGTATGACTGGCGGGCCAGCTTCAATGAGCACAGTGTTCCAACACAGGTTATGTTACGTGGTAAAAACAATCGGGGCACGAAAATGCGAACTTTATCTGGTTCGAGAAACAATAACACACTCAGCTATATTAACAATCCTGAGGGAAACCCGAATACATTCCAGATAGCCTGCGATTTAATTTCAATACCCTAACCAAAACGCGTTTTCATTGCGAGGGCTTTCGTCTGTCAGTTGTCAAAACTGCCAGGTTGGCAGCTAACGTCAAATTCAAAATGGCCGTTCAGAAACCATCGATCGAATATCGATTTGGAATCGAACAATCACCCGCCCGGACAGGCACCCACCTGTCCCCTAATCTACGGGCAGCCGAGACAACGTTGCTACCGCTCGTTTTAGAACCGAGCCTCCTACTAGAACCTCTGCAGACCGGGGGGTCCCGTCCTTGCCAGGGAACAAGTTAACAATGCGCCCCCTGCGCCAACGTAGTGGCGGTAGGTTAGCATCCTTAACCAGAACGAGGTCACCAACACTAGGGGGGCTAGTTTTGTCAGTCCACTTAAGGCGCTGTTGTAAGATATGCAGATACTCGAGCGACCAACGCTTCCAGAAATTCTGAGTAAACTGCTGCAACATCTGATACCTTGACAACCGATACAATTTCACTCCCTCGAAGGGGTGCTCGGGCAACGCATTAAGTGGCTGTCCTATCAAGAAATGGCCTGGGGTCAGAGCCTCCAGGTCATTTGGATCCGAGCTGAGCGGACACAACGGTCGCGAATTGAGAACGGCCTCGATCTTAAAAAACAATGTCGCGAGCTCCTCAAAAATTCAGCGCGGTCTGACCTACTATACGCCCCAAGTGCGTCTTAGCTGACTTAACTACGGCCTCAAAAATCCCACCCCAGTGGGGGCAAATCGGTGGGCTGAAGGTCCACTGTATACCCCGACGGGAGAGGGCCGTTCCAATATCCACTTTATTTACATTCAAAAAGTTGACTATCTCTCGTAAGTATCGTTCTGCACCGATGTAGTTAGTGCCGTTATCAGAGCGGATCAAAGTTGGAAGTCCCCTTCGAGAAACAAACCTATCCAAACAAGCAATGAAAGCCTCTGTCGAGAGATCAGCAACGAGCTCGAGATGTACCGCCTTGGTGGATAAACAAACAAACACACATAGGTACGCCTTGTATTGCCTAGCGGTACGCAATCGTGAACTCTTCACCATAAACGGTCCTGCAAAATCCGTACCAACACCTGAAAACAGTCTGACCTCATTCACACGATCAGGGGGCAAGTCCCCCATGAGAGGTTGCATCGTGGCAGCCTTAAGTCGATAACAAGGCATGCACTGAAACACGATGTTCCGTATGACACGGCGGGCAGATAAGATCCAAAACTCCCGCTGGAGCGTGGCCAACAACGCGTTACAGCCGGCATGCGCGTTTTTAATATGACGATCAGTCACCAGCAATTCAACTAACTGTCCCCCCTTGGGGAGCAGAAGTGGGTGACGAGCCGAATACGACAGATTCGCATTGCGCAATCTTCCTCCTACCCGAAGTAACCCGGTCGAATCAACAAAGGGGTTGAGACGCGCGACGGCTCCCTTCAATTTCGAACGTCCACTTCGTATAATCTCCAATTCTGCCCCAAACTTCGAGGACTGTACCAACCGGACCAAATTCAATAGCGACTCGTTTCGCTCTGCCGGAGTCAGAATAAGGTTCAACGTTCGCTGATCGCGAGGAGTACGACAATTTCGAGCGAATCTCCTAATCCAAGAGGACACGTTTATCAACTTGTCAAGTGAGCTATACCGGTCCAGCAGAAACCCGGCGTCAGGGTCCTCAGCCTTCTGGGTAACATGCACGGCCGCTCCGGGGCCATGATCCGAAGATACTACTACATGGCTGTGGGGCCAGTCCGACTCTCTCTTGGCAAGCCAGGGTGGTCCCCACCACAAATGGTGTCTAACGAGTTCAGGAGCCTGACATCCCCTGGATGCACAATCAGACGGGTTCAATTCTCCTGGTACATGTCTCCAGGTCAGTGGGACCTCAGACGACACAATCTGGGAGACACGGTTCGCAACAAAAACCTCTAAGTTATGGACCGAAGCCTTCAGCCAGCACAAAACAATCTGGCTGTCCGTCCACGCGTACACCGTATCCTCCAAAACCACTGACCCACGCAACACTGTTAGAGTGTGATTCAAAAGTTTGGTCAAAAGAGCAGCCCCGGACAGTTCCAGTTTTGGAATCGTCATCTTTGTCCGAATAGGCGCTACCTTGCTTTTTGCCAAAACCAAACGCACGTCGACCTCCCCGGTGGAGGTGACGGTTCGCAAATAAACCGCTGCCGCAAACCCTCGTTCAGAGGCATCACAAAACCCGTGAAGGGTTGCCCTGTAATCCCCAGCAGGGACCAAATTCCTCGGCAGCGATACATTATTTATGTCCGATAGCGAGGTGAACATTCGCGTCCAATCAGTCAACAAATCACCTGAGAGGTGGGTGTCCCAGGTCAACTGAGCCGCCCATAGCCTTTGCATAAAACATTTGAGAGCAAAGGTGACTGGAGAAATCCATCCATTCGGGTCGAACGTTCTCGCAATCGTTGACAGTACTATAATAATAATAATAATACCTTGGACACCTTTTACACACATTGATCTAGCCCCAAACTAGGATTCCCTGTATCTTGGGTACTAGACAACGATATATATACTTATATAGAGAAATATTATACTTAGATAGATAAACAACCATGACTAGGGTACAAACATCCGTTCTCATCAAACAAACATTTGCCCCCACCGGGACTCGAACCCGGGACCCTTGGTTTCGTAGGCAGCGTCACTACCGACTCGGCCATTCGGGTCGTCTGACCGCTTCGTCCAGGCCTTCGGTGTTTCTAAAACCACCCGATAGGTAAACTCATCATGGACTGGCCGGTACTGAATTCCAAGCACTGACAACATGTTAGGGTTGTCAGGATTCTCAAAAACGTGCGGGTCTTGTTGAAACTCATCTGGGAGACCAGCCATCAACTCAGGGGAGTTGGACATCCACTTGCGTAGTTCATAGCCGCCTCGTTCCAGCAATTGAATGAGCTCGTCACGTCGGTCCAGAGCTTCCTCTACACTGGCTGCCCCTGTGCAGACGTCATCGACGTACAAATCTTGCTCCAGGATAGCGGCGGCTCTAGGATAGCTCACACGGTCACGCGACGCCAACTCCCGCAGGGTACGCATCGCCAAATACGGGCTAGACCGTAACCCATACGTGTTCGTGTTTAACTCATAGACCTTGACTGGCTCGGCCGTGGTCTCACGCCAAAGTATCAACTGATACCTTCTGTCAGCCGGATGAATTACTGTTTGCCTAAACATCATCCGAATGTCTGCGACAAATACAATCTGGTGCCTCCGAAAGCTCGTGAGAATATCCGAAATATCACGACTCAACTTGGGTCCCGAATGTAGACACTGATTCAGGGACATCCCGTTCGAGGTAGGTGCTGACCCATCAAAAACAACTCGAATCTTGCCGGTAGGGGTTCGTAGGACGGCATGGTGTGGAAGGAAACAATGATCCTCAGATCTCCAGTCCACACCCGATACCGACATGTGTCCTAACGACTCATACTCCCTCATGAAATCAACATATTTTTGTTTAAATACGGCGTCCCTTGTCATCCTACGCTCCATCGACATCAATCTCGTCTCAGCCATCTTCCTAGATTCTCCTAGTGGCGGTCGATCGGCCCTAAAAGGCAGTCGAGTTACAAAACGACCAGAACGAAGGCGACCAGTACTATTCTGGTAAAACAACTCGCACTCTTCTTCGTCTGCGTCGACTCGACGAACGGTGGGAGGTTCCTCTATCTCCCAGAAACGTTGGATAACGTCTGACAACGCTGAGCCAATAAGTATGCCATCTGACTCGGCAGGCCTAACCATTGGCAATGCCGGACCCATGATCACGTGACCAAACTTAGTATCCACAGCAATCAACCCGTCCGGCTGAAGAACTCGCCGATCCGACAACAGAAACCTACCCAGAACGTCTGCTCCCAGTAGCAGGTCGACCGGGGCTGGAGTGTCAAAATCGGGATCCGCCAACTTGAGCCCTGATGTCAGGAATCGAACGGCCGGATTCAACTTCACCAAGGGGTGTCTGCCCATGACATGCGTCATTACTAAAGCTTGCACGGATGTTTTTGTCAAAATGTCATAACGTGGAGAGAACGTGATCACCGATTGACCAACTACATTCGTAACCGTAACATTCCCCACGCCCCGTATTGATTTATTATACCTATTTACCTTGAGGCCCAACCATTTTGCTAAATCATTCGATACAATGCAGCCCTGAGCTCCAGAATCTAATAGGGCGCGAACGTATGTTGGGTTGCCCGCCAAATCCCAAACAAGCACAGAGGCGATCGGTAACACCACCGTCTCCGGTTGGGGGGCAACAAATGGTTGGGCCGCAAATTCCTAGCGAGGACCCCCGGGGCCCCACTGTGCCTGTAACCGATCAGGTATGCAGCTATACACCAGAGGGTCCCATTGTACAAATGGCCCACGCGCCGGTTCCATTCCCAACCTACGATTCCCCGTAAAGGGGGGTGGGCGTGAATTCAACCGTGGCCGCTCCATGAGCGGGGGGGACATCACATATGACCGACGAGGACGAGGCGACGAGCGGGGCGACAACTGAGGCGGCATCCGAACCGCACCCGCATAGCTCGAAGGTGTCCCATGACACCCGCCCGTTACGGCCTGCTCAACACACCCAATGTCCCGCTGGGTCGGATGCTGAGTCGCAACCGAAAACTCAGGGCCCCCCATGTAATGGTCCTGAGTGCGGCCCTGCACCCTGGTACTGCCCTGTGCACGTGGGGACGTTGGCCCCTGAGTTGCGCTCCGAGTCGCAAACGAATTCTCAGGGCCCCATGCCGTGTCACCCTGGGTACGGCCCTGTGGAGGCTGTTGGCCGGACCGGTTCATGCACAACAGATTGTTGTGGGGCCCACCACAATATCCGCACATTTGTGTGCGCGTGCAGTCCCTAGCCATGTGTGGCCCGAGGCACAGGAAACACCAGCTCCGCTGCTTGGCCATCCGGCGCCGTCCCTGAACCCTAAGTTCCCCGAACTTATTGCAATTGGCCACAGCATGGCCAATCTGCCTACAACATGGGCAGGTCTCACCATGTGGGGTCAATTCACTCACAGTCCCATACGACTGCCGGTTGGTGCGGTCCTTCCTCGTCGGAGGGCCCCTACTCACAGCGCTCCCGGCAGCTCTCTGTGGCTCCGAAGGATGGGTGACCGTCAACCCCAAATTCTCTGCCCGTCGAGCCTCCTCTTCCAAGAATCCGACCAAGTCGGAGAAGGCGGGCAGGTCCTCGGCCGACTTCCCGTGAGACTGTTCGAAACGAGTCTGCACGTCAGCGGGTAGGCGGGAAAGTACAATGTACAACAGTAGGTACGACCATTCACCAACCGGAAGTCGAAGATTCTCTAACAATGGGTTCAAAACCTCCGTCTGTATGGCCCCGACCTTGTTCACAACCGGGATACTAAACAAACGGTTCAGTTGGGCATCGGCCAACCTCCGTTTGTTATGGTAACGTCTGACCAACAATTGCCTGGCCGTTTCATAGTTACCCTCCGTAACTGTCAAATGAGCGACCAGCTCCCTAGGCTCACCCCTCAATGCTGCCACCAGCTGAGCCATCTTGACAGACTTGGCAATGTCCGATCGCATATGCACCAAACTGTCGAACAGATTGATGAAGCTCATCCATTCACCGGACACGCCGTCAAAAGTAGGCATAGTTATGGCAGGTAACCTGGACCCCGATCTCTGATGCGGCAGAGGTGCTTCAATGTCACCATCATGGCTGGACTCGCGCTGTCTACGTATGTCCGCAGCCTTCTGCGTGATAGCAGCTGCCATCTCCATACATTGGTCGACATCCCCTATCAACCGTGACAGCCTGTCAGGTGCACAACCATCAACTGATTCCGCCTGCGCGGACAATTCGAGCACCCTATTGTAACGTTCCTTAACGTCCATAGACCGCTCCAATACCACATCATGCCTATCTAAACGGTCTATCAGACCGTGTGCGGAGGAAAACCATCTGAGTTCCTTAGAAACACCCTTCTGGATTTCAGATAACGACATGATCGGAACGATACTTACTCACAATTTGCAGTAACTCAATTTTATTGGACCCTCCAGTCTACAACCCCAACGAGGGAACCCTAAACCACAACTTAAACAATGTTGTTTTCCTTAAACAATAGGAACCGAGTTTTATATCTATATAAATTCTGTAAATACAATTTAGTTTCCCTTTATCATTATAACACACACAGATAGTCAATATTAGTTCAAGTTATAAATTGCTATAAACTGAAAACAATGTAATAGCCTGCTATCAATAGATGTAACTACCTATGTTAACCAAAACATTCATTCAATAGCATTACTAGACCACTAATAGATTGACTAACTGGTAATTCAATGCAAATTTCAATTCAATATCTGTCTGTCTGCTACCAGCAATAGACTTATAGCTTACAATACTACCAATCTATGTGGATACAGGAACAACCAAGTTACTTAACCGCCTATACCTACAGATTGATAGTCCCAAATCGTGCCTTCCTGGAGCCCTTGACGGCTGCAAATCTCAGGAAGCCACGCTCTAGCTACCAAAGTGTTCAGGCTTCTCAGCACCTAATGACCTCGTAGGGGCCCATCAGCTACGAGGTAGCGTAACGATCAGTTGCCAAGAAGTGTGAACGTCGGCGGTTCACCGAGCTGAAGTTAATTGGGGTCGATCTAACCTGGTCTGTGCTTCGGTCCCGTCAACCTCCTGTCTCTCTGCAAGGCCCGGGTGCACCCTAGGCTCTTCTTGGTAGACAGGTTCTTCAGCCAACCAGGTATGACTGGCGGGCCAGCTTCAATGAGCACAGTGTTCCAACACAGGTTATGTTACGTGGTAAAAACAATCGGGGCACGAAAATGCGAACTTTATCTGGTTCGAGAAACAATAACACACTCAGCTATATTAACAATCCTGAGGGAAACCCGAATACATTCCAGATGGCCTGCGATTTAATTTCAATACCCTAACCAAAACGCGTTTTCATTGCGAGGGCTTTCGTCTGTCAGTTGTCAAAACTGCCAGGTTGGCAGCTAACGTCAAATTCAAAATGGCCGTTCAGAAACCATCGATCGAATATCGATTTGGAATCGAACAACATCTAAGTACGTATCAAGAGGTCTACTCGACCAGACCGTACGATCGACAAATGATTAAGTATAAATATTGCTTATTAAAATATAATTGCTGACACATTAAATTTCAAATATTCGTTTTATTGAAAACTTTTCACACAGTAATTATGATCTAATGAAGCCGAAGTATGTGCACTAATGCCATATGTATGGTCGAGTGGATAAATTCCACAAATTTCCTCGAAATCTGAGTCACTGTCACCATCGGTATCAGAGCCACTGTCTAAATTGACTATAAAGGGCTTATCTAAATATCCGTCGTTTTGTCGATAATCCTCTTCAATTTTATGCACGTGTGCACAATATTTTTGCCATTCTAAAGCATCAATAGAACTGAACGCTTCGGTTACTAGTTTCGGCATATTTTCATTTTTGTGCTCTATATTTACTTCTGCTACTCTCCTTTTCATTGAACTCCATACTATCTCAATAGGATTTAGGTCACAGTGATAGGGTGGCAGCCGTAAGCATTTGTGACCATGTTGTGCTAATAAATTATCAACTTCATATACAGGCTCAGGTTTGTATCGTTTGACAAACTCCAGCAACTGTGGTTTAGTCATTTCCGACAAGAATTCGAAACGATTCTCATTTAAACACTTTTGAATTTCGGGATTGTTTATGTTTGTACTTGGAGCCTTATTAACCCGAATGCTATGGTATGGAGCGTTGTCCATTACTACCAAAGATGGTTCTTCAAGATTGGGTAGTAATTTTTCGGTTAACCACTTTTTGAAGTTTGTGTTATTCATTTCGTCGTGGTAGTCCCCACTTTTGGTATTTGATTTAAATACAAGGTCTGCGTTTTGGACAAACCCCGTTTCTCCTCCGGCATGAACAATAATAAAACGTTGCCCTTTAGATTTATAATTTAAAACGAACAGACTCCTTAAGAGAGCTTTTTAAAGAAATTGACATACTAACAGTACCTAGTCAATTTATTTTCGAAAATATAATGTATGTACGCAAGAACCTTACAACATTTTCCAAACTTAGCGATAGCTGTAATGTTAACCTAAGAAATAAACACAGACTGTGTGCGCCCCGATTTAGACACGCGAAGGTTAGCAATTCTTTCAAGGGTCAGTGTATTCTCTACTATAATAAGATACCTCTGGAGATTTTGAAATTGCCATTTGAGCAATTTAAAAAGCATGTTAAAGCGACTTTGTCGAAAAAGGGATATTACAATGTTCAAGATTACTTAAATGACAGGACTGTATGGGGTTAATCTAGCTCAACACAGACCTTGCTGTTAATTATTTTGTAATTATTTATTCCTGCTTATTAATCATCATAATTAAATTTTTCATATTTATAATAGTTAAGCACAACCTATTTTTAAAAGAGATCTTAAAATCAATCTGTGGGAGTTTCTACGCCCTTCTTCTCCCACAGTGGTCCAATTTAGAGGCAAAATTGACGTTTGCTAAGTATATGTAAATATCTACAGTAATAAAGTACTTTGACTTTAATACAGGTTCTAGAACTCCATCTGTTTCTTGACTTCGCCAGCATTTTTAGTGGTATATGAGGAATGTATATAAGTCTCGTCTAAGTATACAACTGGTCGACGATTAGCTGATAAAGCGTTTTTATTTAATTCTTGCAAATATTTAGCTCTCCACGCAGAAATATCATTGCGCTCGGTTAAAACCTTGCGATTGCTTTGTGTTTTTTGGAAACGAAAGCCAATTGTTCGTAACAATTTACGAAGTGTTTCTCTGCTACCTTGGAAATTTATTACGTCTTTTAGAAAATAATCAATCGTTGGTAATTCCCTTTTAATCGCACAAAATTCATGCACTTTTCGCTTGATCGAACCTAGATCGAAACTGTCAACTTCTATATTGCCACGTGTCCTTTTACTCGATTTTCCTGGTGTGGTTATTTTCGTACCCATTTCTGCAGCGGTTTTACCTTCAGCAACAATTTTATAAATTGTTGATATACCAATACCTAAAAGAAAAATAAACTCATCATTAGAGTAATAAAATTTGAGAAAATGTAACCGAATTCTAGGCGGCCGAAGTCGCGGGCACCAGGTTATTCAATTCAATTCAATTTCTTTATTTTATTCTATATTTCAGACTTCAAGGTCCATAATAACAGTAGGTTATATATAATCTAAATTAAATTGGAACTAATAAATACCTACAGCTGTTTTAGTTAATCACGTATTATCAAACGATGTCGAGAATTAATTTAATAATAATTTAGTCTTTGATGCATAAAGAATAATTTCATTTTGACAATAATTTCTCGTACACCACCTTTGATTGCTTTCGGCATGATTATCAAACAAAATACTTGTAATATTGGAAAAACTAATGGACTCTCAACTGAACAACACAACACAACAACAACTGACAGCGAAGTGACATTTTCAAAATGGCGACCGTAGTTTCCCTTTCGCCGTTCTACAGATAAGTTTGTGGCTCTGTATGCAATTTCACAATTACCGTACCAAGTCACGTCACGTTTAGTTTTTGTTAGCCTTTTTATCTGTAGGTTCCACAGACAGAGTTCTTAACTTTACAATAGAGTTCTTAACTATACAGTCGTGTAAAACGATGATCAAAGATCGAGAATGTTCGGGAATGTTCTCCAGAGTCGAGAATCTATCGATGACTTAAAGACTCTAAAAATTGTGTAGGTGGAAGGTGGTGCCATTTTTATCCAGCGGCCCAACGAAATCATGAAACATCGATCCTTGTCTGCGTAACAAACAAAACTAATCACATTTAGTCCCCGAAACTCAGTCTGGTCCTGGTTACAGAATATTTTTGGTAATAACTAGTTTTTATAATAACATACACATTAACGTTTGTTTTAGCGAAAAGAGAGTGCTGATTACGAAAATGAGATATTTTTTAAAATGCAAGAGGGTGGACATGGATTATTTGAAAAAATCGAAATCAGTTTCAAGATTTATCATGATCAGGGGATCACTCAGCGGTTTAGTACGTTTGGCTGACCGACCCGGAGTTCGGGATTTCATTAGGTTGCCACTCGCTTGGCTCGCATCGCGAGATGTCAGAGTAAAAGAAGCTCTCAGGCGAAGTGATGCGGCACAATCTAGCCTGCACGGCGTGGTAACCGATTCTGCAGGTGTTTAGCGATTATTGGACGTAGCGCAGGTGCGAGCTACATTGCGCTTTATTGCCGCGCAGCGAAAGTTGCTATTTATGTAAGTGTCTTTGAGGAGTGATCTTTCTGAACGTAGTACTATTATGTATTCTGTGTCATGATGCCGAATACGAAAAATATATTTATTAGGAAAACGAGATAAGGAATGCCATTCTCGTGCTCAATAAGTAGTACATAATTGTTATATACGAATTCACGAAATAGTTAAGGTTCCAGAGACACCGAGCCTAGTTACTACGCGAGCGATAGACCGAGCTTAGTATGTATGTCACCGGAAGGAAGATAGTCAAAACCGTTAGTTGACAAACTAACGCGGTAGTTGATCATCTATCGACAGATAGTAAACCAGACCGACAGGGTTTAGAATTTACGTTTCATTTGTTCTTACATGTCAATCTAAAGCGAATACTATTCGGACTTCACCTAAGCTACCGCAGTGTTTGCCCTGGTATTTCGTTGGAAAATCAAGTTTAAACCGGTTTACTATATAACGGTTTTAACCGTTAGTTGATCAACTAACGCGTCATATAGTAAGCAGTACGCTACAGTTTAGTATCTGTCGATAGTTGATCAACTTACGAAAAAAAAAAAGGTTATTTTATTAACTAACGGTTTTGACTATCTTACGGTGACATGTACACCTGTCACTCTCACCCGCAAGGTAAATTTTCTTACTGTTTCACTCACCCACTCACGCGACACGTCGTCTATAAAATAAGAAATAATAAGTTCACTAGGCCCCTATTCGAATGATATCTACCTACTGTTGCTCTGTCTTGTCTTGCCACAGAATACTTAAGGGCTGAAAAGGGCCAATGGCATTGAGAATTAGACATAGAAAACAAATACCCGTCGCATCGCGTCGAAGCAGACTGACGCATGCTCCCGCGCAGAGCCCCGCGGGGCAGCCCGAGCTCCGAGACCAAGAAAATTATAGAAAATATTACTAAACTCCTGTAATAATAACATTAAAAATTAAATAAAACAACTAAAAATTTTACCTTTTTTATCTATTTTTAAAGCGTTTAAGTTTCATATAGGAAACTGATTTCGTCTCCGAGCGCTTGTTCATTTAGTTGAATAATAATGCATTGCGAAAAATATTTTTAAGTATTAAATATAACATATATCCGGTAATTTTAAAAGTCCATTCTTATCTCTAATATACTTTTTGTAACATATATTTATCCTACATTTTTATGTTGTCTAGTTTAGCCTAGAATTGAAGCTAAAGATGCATTTCTTTGTTCGCGCCCCCTGGCGCTGGCCATATTTAATCCCTTACTAAGTAGTTTGCTCGATCCTCTGAATCTCGGCAATGTGTGCGTGTGGCGGGGCGTGTGCTTATGCGGTACGCAATGTGGCCGTGTGCGTGCGGCCGCGCCCGCGCTCGCTGTTTTGTTTGAAGTGAACCTGCACCCGTCCGTAGCATGCCGACCCCGCGGGGGGTGTTGACGCGGGAAAGTGAGGGACAGAGCTATGCGCTATAGAAAGGTGGGTCCAGACATGTTCTTTTGTCCATAACGTACCTCCGTATCGTATCAGAGCGTCGCGAACCAAGAACGCTAGTTTAGACGCCCGTTCGGTACGTAACGGTGGTACGGCGCGATCGATCGCAGCCGATCCATCCCGAGTCGGTTTTTTGCCCCGTTCAAAGGCGATACGATCGATGCACGCGCGTCAGTCTGGACTACTCTGGACGAGATCGCGGCATGCACAATTGGACAGGTCAGTGTTCTCACCTTAGGGTATTTTCCCTAGATATAGGGGATTTTTTCTTCCATGATAAAGTCTATTCTAGAACTTTGATGCTTATTAATTGTTTGGATACCCTGAATATGACTTGCAAGCTGGTATAGAATCTCCTGTAGCCAAATATGCCAAAGCTATGCTTATTCTTTTCTTGTAACCGATATTAATTTTCGGCATGTGGTATCCCCCTTTTTAATGTTTGGACCAATTGAATTCGGTATTCAAGAACTTTGACTTTGACATCGGTAAAAGCGTGCATGGCTTGTGCACGCTTTTACCGATGTGATTTGAAAGATCACGTGACGTGCTTTTGCACCTAACCTCTGATATGAAACTCTTTGCCTCCAACTAAGCCAGCGCCACCAAGCGGGAGCAAAGGCGGATATAACTGCCCTTACGGAAGATGGCGGACTCAGCCAGGGGGAGTTCAAAACCTAATTTATCTAAAAATTTCGTCCTCAAGCACCCTTGGGTACTGTAGTACCCAAAAACCCGATATAGGTTTTAATGTTTATTACCATGGCATGGGATATGTCGTGAAAAGCGCTATGTAATGCAATACATAGATGGACTCGTTTCACAGGGGCCTCTTCTGAGGCTCGGCCCTGAAAGTCACTCATCCATCCATTGCTCACTTTCCAGCCTCTATAGTAATGTAATGGTTTCATAACGTATTTTTTGTTTTCCGCCACAAGAAACACCAGTTTTTTGTGCGTTGTTAAGGAACCCTTCGTGGGCAAGTACGACTCGCAGTTGGAAAGTTTCTTTTTATAAAAATATGTATTCTCATTTACTTCTGCTTATGAAAGCTGAAACTGGACATTATTCCTGAACTTCCTGACTACTAATGTTATTTTTAGTGAGAAACATAAGCGCGCTCGACCGAATTGTGAATTTCGTAGAGATGGTTTAATAGTGTTATGTTGTTCGCTGTCATATGGAATTGTTTCCAAACGTAATAATTCTGAAAATAGAAAATTGTCTGAGTTGAGTAGAGTATGTAAGTTTTCGTTTTGTAGAATTTATGATATTATTGTAAAAGACATACCACTGACTTTTAAATTTGCAAACTATGTAAGTTTATCATGGAGAAGCAGAGTTGGAATTTCGATATAACACGGACTACAAAAAGTCACAGCTCATGAGCTTAGAGCTATTTTGTCCATATAAGATTGCTGACAGTTTTAGCAAGCTAATAATTTCAAAAGGTATTAACTAACTGCCGGCAAATAGGTGAAAATTGTACCGGCAGTTGTCACTCAGTTCAAATGCACATACCTACTTATTTTCCCTAAAAGGCATGGAAATGGTCTGTAAAATGCATCCAAAACAGACATCGCTCTTCATAGTTTCCGATGTTCGTACAGTATACATTTAATCGGCTTAGTGAAATGAGTTCTAGAGTTTGCTGGGCTGACCCTAATAGTTTGGGTAAATCACCATGAGTGTTTTTAAAGTTTCGGACGATAACAGGACGATACTACACGATTGTTTTAAGACAACTTCAAAGCCGTCGCCAATTTTTCTATTCTAGAATAAAGCTTACAATTTGCATCCTTGTTAAAACTGTAGTTATTCTACCATGATGGCACGGTATACTGTGAGAATTGTCTTGTGTTGGAATATTGAAGCGTGCGTCGTGCAATGCAGTTACTGTCGGAAGTTTAGAAGCGCCGAATGAGATCCGTAAGCCTATCTCTTGTACATAGTTAATAGTTTGTTGATTATTTGCTTAGGTTATATTCTGGATCGATTTGGTCGGTCAACAATGTGTAAGATAAGAACATAACGATCATGAGTTTGAAGAAGATGAAGGTTAGGATAATTAGGATTTTGAAGGCGAGATATATGCATTGAGAAGGGATTTTGAAGAGAACCTGGCCTTCACAAACTGGCTTCAGGAACTGTGGAGGGTGTGACGACCTGTCACATCATCATGTATATACTTTATTTGCATGTTGTTTTCAGAACACGATCATGTAGGTAAATTGAAATGTAACCGCTTTCGTAACTTATCTCATAGCTTGTTATCAGATAATAATTTCGCGTTCAACATTTTGTAGGTACTTACCTACGAAAATTTCACGTCAGCAAACATCTTTAAAGCCACTCAAGGTGATATGAACTGATGGAAATGGACTGATTAAATTGGACTGACGATGATTGGATGAAGACAAAAAGTTTTCTCACTCACTGGGGTTAAATTGGCTTTTATTTCTCGATCGACGGGGCCGCGCGCAGACGTGCGTTACTACATATCGGGCTAGCCAATCTTTCACCGCGACAGTTGACAAAATGGATTCGGATTATTATGAGGATATTCTACTTATTGCGGCTACCTATTCGACTATTGTTGCCATTTTATCACCAGAAAACCCTAAAAAATCGACGCATGGTTAAAAATAGGTATGCCGTTTGGGCTGTAACGCGTGCTAAAGAAATGGTTACATATACATACAAACATACATAATACCTACAAACACTCAAAATCATTTCTCTCCTTCTGGTGCATTCAGGTAAAAAGAGTTATCGCTGTAACTACTTGAAAAAGAATACAAGAGAAAGCAAGTTCATGCCACTGTAACTTAATGAACGAATTTACATATTTCATGGTTACTTCACGTCCAGCCACCATTACGCCGAAGCAAAGCCCCGACTGATGGAAATGAATGGACTGATGCACGCGCCCTTTAAATCTGTGGGTTGTCATCAGTTAACATTTTTAATACACGATTTCACATTCATGGTCAGTTTTTGTCGGCAGTCCAAATTCATCAGTCCATTTTTATCAACCCATCCCTGTGAGTGCCCAGCATAAATCTCATAGCTCATAATAAGGCAGGGAAGTGTATTATTGTGTATACGTAGCACATAATCTTAATACCAAAAGGCGTATTACACACATGTAGGTATTGCACAGCCATATTGGCTGGTAAGTGTAAAAGGAAACTCGCAGGCGACGAGAGGCATTTTTAACGCTTGAATAAACTTCAAAGAAGTCTTCAAACTTCAAACCTTTCAGGAAATATCTATGACATATACCTACCTTCTTATGCTGTTATGAATTTGCTGTGTAAAGATTTAACCGTATGCTTCTATAATTTATAGCAATAGTATGGGCCCTATTATGTCGGCCACAGAAGGTTTGCTGATGAAGTCGCCGTAGACAGCTTACGCATCTAGGGTAGGAGCTCCTGTATACAAATATTTTAAAATGACAATAAAACATGTTTTATAAAATATCCCTGATTTCACCAGTACCCAGCCGTCAAAACCAAATGTCGGCCATCCAAGGCCCAATACTTGACCTCAACTAAATATTTTCATTAAATTTATTTAAAGTATGATTTTTTTTTTAAATTTTAAATTTAAAGTATGAAAATTTTACGCGCGCCAGTGACATATTTTGTTCTACGTGGTCTATTTATATTATTATTATTATTTATATTATAGTATCTGTGGTTAAATGTATTCTATTTTATAGGTGTACCCATTACTTCTTAGCAGGAACCTGATTAGCCATAGTTAGTCCTTATATATAACAAAGCTTAATATGCATAAATCTGGATAAACACGATAGAAAAACTGTTTAAAATCCAACACCACTTTTATTCAAAAGTTATTTATTAAGCTAGTGAACCTTTATATTGCTACTATTCAGATATTACATATCTTCTATTGAGATCTAAGCAACAAATGTGCCCAAATTGCTTGAATAACGTCTGAGTAGACGTTTACATAGCTATTATTCAGACAATTAATTTACTTAGGGCCCCGTGGATTGCTCTTACTCAAATACTTTCCAGGAGGTAAATGTGACCTGAAATAATGTACCTAACCGTAATATTCAAACACGAACGCTGTTCTGTGGTATTTCGCCCCGCTTCAGGTAGCACTGAAATTATATAATCCACACAAGTAAGTATTTACCTAGTCCGACGTAGCATATTCCGCACCGTCATTAGCCATTCTACGGGACCGCAAAGCTCCAAAATTGTGTTGTTTAATTCAATTTCCCTTTCCATATAAAAATCCATTGACCCAGTCATTTGGTGGGACCGATATACCAAGAACTAGAAAGCTTTTCGGGAGTTTTGAAATTTGGAGAATTTATTGATTTCGATGTGCTCTTTTTTTCCCAATCTGTACTAAGCCACCTCGTATCTTTGCAGCTCACGCCGCCACATCTGAAAAATGGCGCGTAAATACATTTTTTTGACAATATCTCCTATCCAACTACCTAACTCATTTTACGATATAATTATCGCCTAATAAAATAGACGAGTTTTTTTTGCGTACCTACGTGCGCCGCAATCTATATTCCCCGTACAAGGGACCTGTATTTTGACAATTTAAGGGTTCAGTTCAGTTTGATCGCATTAGAAACACCGTACCGGCATATTTCCTGTGGTTTTCATACATTTTATATGTATGAAAAAATCACTATGATTTTATACACAAAGCGTAATTTTATTTTCTGTAATGAACAAAAATGGATATGTGCTGACATAGAACGTTTAGGCATAAACTCAGGCACATATACATATGTTGTTAGTGAAGCTCACGGCTCAAAAAGATGGTTGGATCACGGCTTGGTTACCCAATCTGCCGACATTACTATAACGAGCGTGAAAGTACATTATGATGTCTTATGGTCAGATCATTTCCCGGTTGTTCTTGAATGTAACCTGCGGCTTATAAAACAGAAAAATGAATTACCAGACAAAAGAGTCAGAGAGTCAGAGTAATTTTTTTATTGACTATAAATAAATAAATTATCTTATTCAACGTCAAAATTATACTTACTTATAACTACAAGTCAATTTTTTTTTATATAAAAAAGACTACACCGTTTCGGAAGGTGGGCCTCGGGGTTCAGAAAAATAGAATGTAATAAAGTAAGAGGGGGTAACCGTCTACCGGAAGGGGTAAAGAGGTATGCTGAATTATGCCACATTAAATTAAAAGATGTACCTGTCAAACTCTACGAATACTGTGATGTTAACTGTGATAACTTAGGCCATAGGAAGATTTTAGATTGTATTTATAATAAAATTACAATAGCATTAAGCGAGGCTGCTGCCCTTAGTAGCGACTTAAGAACCTCCTGTAAAAAACGCCAGGTTACGGGCTGGAACAAACATGTAAGGGTGGCACATACAGAGACGCGACTTAAATTTCAACTGTGGCTTAACAGTGGGAAACCGGGATCTGGCCCCCTTCATCACGAAATGAATGAAAGTAGGAAGATTTTTAAGTCAAAACTGAAGTGGTGTCAGGATAATCAAGAACAAATAGCTATGGACAAATTGGCATCACATCATAAGGAGAAAGATTTTAATAAATTCTGGAAGTCCACTAACAAGCTCAATACCAGACCTAGCCTACCTGTGTCGGTTGACGGATTTGCGGAACAGAAAGGTATAGCTAACATATTTTGTGAGCATTTCAAGGTAAAATCGTCTTCATCTCCTTCACATCGGGTGAGCGAGGCTGAGCATCGTCGTTGTGGTGATCAGGAGACCAGTTTTACCGCCCGAGACGTGGCCACAGTAATTAAACAAATGTCTCGAGGAAAGTCACCGGGTCACGACGGGCTCAGCGTCCAACATCTGAAAAATGCTGGCGTACACTTGCCTAGAATATTAGCTATGTTCTATACTCTCTGTGTTAGACACGGATACCTTCCAGATGAGATGATGAAGACTATTGTATTGCCGATTTTAAAGAACAGAACAGGCGACATATCAGACAGAAATAACTATAGACCGATTTCGCTAGCAACTATAATTGCGAAGGAATTTGACGGTCTGCTCGACGCTCAGCTCAGCGCCCATCTCCGTTTGAATGACGCACAGTTTGGCTTTAGAACAGGTCTATCAATGGAAAGTGCAATTCTGGGCCTTAAGCACACCGTCAAGTATTATACAGATCGTAGAACGAATGTGTATGCCTGCTTTCTAGACCTTTCAAAGGCTTTTGACCTGGTACCTTATGATATATTGTGGAATAAGTGCCGGCAATCTAACCTACCGGAAGAAATTGTTAATATTTTCAAATATTGGTAGGAGCATCAAATCAACAAAGTGAAGTGGGGAAGTCAATTCTCGGACGCATACCGGATGGAATGCGGAGTCAGGCAGAGGGGGTTGACATCACCTAAGTTGTTTAACCTGTATGTAAATGAGCTGGTCGGTGAACTCAGCAGCATGCATGCGGGGTGCTATGTTGATGGGAAAAGCTGCAATAACATCAGCTATGCAGACGACATGGTGTTGCTGAGTCCATCGCCAGGGGGGTTGAAGAGACTGCTTGAAGCATGTGAGCAATACGCAGATAGACATGGTCTCAAATATAATGTCAGAAAAAGTGAGATAATGATCTTCAAGACCGGTAATAAACTACCGGCCCTGAACTTTTACGGCAAAGCACTAAATGGGGTGACCAGCTTCAAATACCTAGGTCACATAGTAACAGAGGACCTGAGGGATGACCTGGATATAGAGAGGGAGCGCAGGGCTTTGGCGGTCCGGGCGAATATGTTGGCTCGTAGCTTTGCACGTTGTACGAAGCCAGTAAAAATCACATTATTTAAGGCATATTGTCAATCCTTCTACACGTGCAGCCTACGGGTCAACTATACCCAAAAGACTCTCAATGCCCTGCGTGTCCAGTATAACAATGCCTTTAGGATGCTGCTGGGGCTGCCGCGCTTTTGTAGTGCGTCAGGAATGTTTGTCGAGGCGCGCACTGATGGATTCCATGCCATCATGCGTAAGAGAACGGCCTCATTACCCAGCAGAACGCGTAACAGCGCCAACAGCATCCTAGAGGTCATTGCGGGTCGGCTCGAGGGGCTTATACTCCAACACTGGGTGAGTGTAGTAACTGGCACTCTGAAAGTGTGTGGAAAAGTGAGCCGTACCACAGTCAGGCCTATTTATATGAATTAGTTTAGTATTAGAATTAAGTGTAATAAGTAAATAACATAGATTAAGTACCGTATTTTATTTGATACTAACAAAATATGGATCCTTTTGTGTTCTGAAATAAAAGATATATTATTATTATTATAATAAAAAATGGGCGGGGGTAAATTTTATTTTATATTTTTTTGCCGATGAATTTCGATGTTCTCCAACCCAGCTCGTTATATACACTTTATGAAGATTCACGCTGTACATCGCGATTGCCGCATATTTCGACACTCAAAATGTAGACATTTCCATGGACAAGAACCATGTTTCGCAACAAGGTATATATTGTATTGGGTTATCCCAAGTAATTAAAAAATACGAAAACGGTAAAAAAGATACAGCGATGTTCTAGCCCTCTGTCACGCAAAATGGAGTATTAAATTACTGGCTAAAAGTGGGCACAATTGTGCTGCTGCCACGCCGTATGGAAAAAAGCGTGATGAAAGCAAAAAAAAAAACACATCTCTTGTATGTGGATCTTAATTTTTTTTAAAGACGTGTAGTTCGTAATTGATTTAGGGTGCGTTCTGGATCGGTTAAAAATTACTCCGAGTGATGCGAAAATTACCCCCGAGCTTTCGGAAACAACCCGAGTGAAACCGAGGGCAAACGAACTGTTACCCGACAACATTTTCGAACGGCGCGAGGCCTAATACCAACTTTTATAGCAGGACCTAAACTCAACTGCCCTGCTTTTTCGTACTTTGAGCAACAATTAGCAGGCCTGCAAAAGGACTGACATGAACCGCCTGCCGCGCAGCTGCAGCGCATCGGAGATGTTGGTGTCGGCACGCCTGCCCGGCTTGGCAGGGCTCGTGCGTCACGTGACTGGAGGCGCGGCCGTTCTTCTTCTTCAATACGTTTGTGGAATGCACTTCCTTGCGCTATTAGGGATTGCACATCCTTGTTCACTTTTAAGAAAAAAAATAAACAGCAACTCCTCTCTTCCGCATAGTGGGTATCTTATAGTATGTATGTGTATCTATGTATTTATTGTATTATATTTATTTATTTTATACTAAGTATTTTATAGTAGTATTTAAGTATCGTGTAGGATGTATTGTGATTTATCTGATAGTATATTGACTTTATTTCTTTCTTTTAACTCTTAATTGTTCACTAGGACTACCTCTCCATAAATATTTTTTCCTTTCCTCACAGGTTAGCTGTAAGAAATTTATTTTTAGAAATAAGCTTACCTTTGCATATTGTTCTTTATATTATTTTCCATTATGTTTACTGTGCAATAAAGAATTATTATTATTATTAACAATCGCAAAGGTAAAACGAACATTACATGCACATCTATGTACACATATAATAACTACACCTGAAAGAAATATGGAAGTGAGTCACGTTTATGAGTCAGCTGGAGATGTTACTGGAGCACTTTTTCATCAAGAAATTAATTCTATTAGGGAACTCTAACATTGATCTGATGACGAATAATAAACAAAAAAGGGGTTTTTGTGTATCTCCTAATATGTTATAACTTTAAACCTTGTATTGATACTGTTAATTTTATCCGTAATGACTCTATATCTTGCATTGACAATATAATTACAAATATTCATAATGACGAAATTACCAATATTGACATAGGCCACAATAACTTGGCCGATGGGCATGCTTGTATTTCGGGTTCTTTTATAAGCTCTTTTGTGAATCATGATCAGACACAACACAAAGAACAATTTATTTATAAAAAACAAAGAAACATAAACGAAATTAGTCGAAATGTTTTCAGAGAAAATATCGCTTCACAAAATTGGCAAGGAGTGGGTATTAACACGTTTTTAAATAAATTTATAGAAATATTTAATTACAGCTATCGGAAATGTAAAAAGAAAGTAAATCTCTGTAAAGGTACGCAGATAAAATGGATAACTAGGGGTCCAAGAGTGTCTAGTAAAATGAAGAGATTTCTCAGTACGGCTAAAGGAGAAAACATTTGACTATTCTGTTCCTCAATTCAATCAGAAAAGCCATTAGTCAATCTACCAACATCCCCAAATTAATTTGGCTAGTAGTTAATAAACACCGCAATAAAAGCAGTTTCAAGTTTAAGGATAAACTTATGCTTAAGGTTGATGACAGGATTGTAGATGATCCTGATAAAATAGCAAAAATTTTCTCTGATCAGTTTAACTGTAAAAAATCTTCTGTCGACAACCACCTTGTATCAGAATCATATCTAACGGAAAACACCAAAAGAGTAGAAAACAGAATGATCTTAAGAAATGTCACATCTGCTGAAATTACTAAGCTAGTATCAAAAATGAATAGTAAAAAATTATATAGTTATGACGAAATCCCAATTTGTATTATAAAAGACCATTAATACATTTTTTTAATTTGTGTATTGATAATTTTATATTCGCAGAACAGTTGATAATAGAAAAAAGTCATTACTATAAAGATATAAAAAGGGCACAAAAACTGATCCAAAATGTATAGGCATACATAGCTTGTAACTACGTTATCAAAAAAATTTGAAAAACTATTGAAAAGCAGATTAATTTTTCACCTGGCTAGTAATAATATACTTAGTTCGGATCGGCAGTTCAGATATCAAAAAGGCGTTGGTACCATGGATGCTATTGACTCTCTGATCGATGATGTTGTCAAGAATCTCAATGATAGCAAGAAAGTGGCTGGACTTTTCTTGGATCTTAGTTCCGCTTTTGATACACTAGACCATACACTATTAATACACAAATTAGAACACTACGGCGTTAGAGAAAATACCCTAAATTTATTTAAAAGCATCTACAAAATAGAACACAATTTGTTGAAATTAAATATGAAAATAATGGTACGGAAAAAGTGGCAAAATCCGATATATCTAAAATAAAAATGGGAGTGCCACAAGTATCCATTTTGGGACCAGTTCTTTTCATCATATTCACAAATGACTTAATATTAATAGACTACATACAATAAAAAACCGGTCATTAAACTTGTTTTATTTGCTAATGACACAAATGCGATTATTTATGCTGATGAGATAAAAACACTAAATAATATTGTAGTTAAAGCTCTTTCAGCTTTTAATGAGTGGTTTAGCGGAAATAATCTCCACATATACCCTAGCAAAACAAATGCCATACTTTTCAAAAGCACCGCCAGAAATGATGATACTCTCGAGATTAAAGTTAATGACAGTACAATCGAACAAGTAAATATAGTCAAATTTCTAGGGGTCCATGTAGACTGTTTTCTTAACCGGAAACAAGAACTGGCAGCAATAGAAAGCTCTATTAGTTCATCATGTTATGCCTTGAGAAGTTTAAGAGATAAACTAAGCTTAGACAGACTAAAAGCTGTTTACTATGCATTAGTTGAATCTAAATTACGGTATAGCATCATGTTTTGGGGTCATAGCTACGAATATAATATTAAAAAAGCGTTCATATGCCAGAAGCGAGCGATACGCACAATGGTAAGAATACCACAGTGGGAAACGTGCAAAGAGCACTTTGTTAAATTAGGTTTACATAGAGTGCCGTGTCTCTATATTCTTGTATTACTTGTGAACGTGGCAAAAAATTTGCCAAAGTACGAGTCAACAGAAGAAAAACATGTGCGTAACGAATCAAGACGCAAAGATGTAAAAATCGAGACACTATTTCCCAGACTGCAAGTTGCAAGTCACAGTGCAAGGTACCAGGCCGTTGTCCTGTACAATAAATTGTCTACCTATTGACTTAAAATTAATTAACAAAATGATCAAATTTAAGAATGCGTTGCAATAATACTTGTTGAAGAAGTGCTTCTACACTCTTGAGGATTTCATACATCAATATGATCGGCATTAATACATTAGGAAATTTTAGTTTATTTCATTACATATTGAAACAATGTACAAGCAAATATTGATTAACAGAAAAGACACGCCTTTACAAAAAATAATCTGGAGAGAGTCTATTAATGAACCTATTTCATTCATTTGCGTCATTTGAGCCATTTCAGTCATTTGAGCTCCTGACTGTAACATACGGCACTAAAGCTGCGCCTTTCTTAGCAATGATGACCTAAGAAAAGTTAGCAGCTGATGTACGCGAACATTTTCCAACTGCAGCCAAAGTGGTAGAGAACTCCTTTTACATGGACGATTTAGTGAAGTCAACCACATGTATGTGCTTCACTTTTCATAGCTACGCTCGGCGATCGCTCTAGAGTTCTCAACTACGGTTTATGCACGAAAAACTAACATGGTACTGGCACTCCAAAAAACAAAAAATAGACCTGCCTACTATTACAATACAAAAGGTTTACAGAACAGATAAATACCTACACAATTTTACGTTTGTCAATTTTCACTATCGAAAATCCCTGAAAACTTCTAAATGGACTACCCGAGTTACAAATTTCTATTGCCCTGTCCGTTTTAGACCTACACCTGTCAAATGACACGAAAAACAACACAATATCTACACAAACAAAAAAACATGTTTTCAACTTACGTAACTAAGGTGGCGTGAATTTACCTAACAAAAAATTTGTTAATACTTATTTTATTATACTGATTGAAAAATAGGCAACTGTTATTTATTTAAACCGTCCACTGAACAGTTATAATAACTTTTTTCCGTTGCTCCATTGTTGCATTATTCGCATTAACAGACGCGCGTGTCAAGCGGATGGCACTCACGTTCGCACTGGTTTGAACTGTTTTGAGATATCGTGTCCGTGAGCAGTATCTATGTGTGCGTTGCTCGAGCGCGCTTGTGTGTAGATTGATTTCTGTACCTATTTATTTTGTGATTTAGTTCACGGTGCTGATGAGATTGAAGAAGGTCACACGACCTCTATTTACTCTTGAAATCGGGAGGTTTCACCTTGCGGAAATGGTCAGCATCAACATCTTCTGGAAAATATTACAGAACAAAACAAGATATGGGCGAATTAATATTCCACTTTAAAACCGGTAGCGGTTCTTTCAAAACACTTGGCTTGGGCTGGAACCCTAGAGAAGACCATGTTACATTCAACTGCCAAACACGCGAAGCTTATAAAGCGAATCTTACTCAGCGAGATATCAAAGATATTCGATCCTCTAAGATGGCTAGCTCCAGTTGTAAAAAAATTGAAAATTTCATTTCAAAAGGGACGAAAATGTATCGGAAAACATTTACAGAGAATGGACCAAGTTTCAAGCTGATTTACCTCTAATCCAAAGATGGATACTAACAAGCCGCCATGACGTCATTGATTGAACTGCACGGATTCTGTGACGCTTCGAAAGAAGCAAGCCTATGTGAATACGCTCGAGTAAAACGTCAAACACGCGTGGTAATAGTTGCCGCAAAAATAATGCTTGTACCATTCAATAAATCATTAACAATCCGACGTTTAGGTTGTGTGGAGCCCAACTACTATCTAAACTTATACAAAATATAAACATCGACTGAACATGCGATAGGAACATATGGATAGATTGATTCCCAAGTCGCTTTGAGCTAGATTCAGGGAGAACCATAGAAGTGGGAGGGAGAACCTTTCGTTGCCAACCGAGTCCAAAAGTAGCAGATATTATGCCTGCGAATCAGTGGAAATATGTAAAAACATCCGAAAACCCCGCGGATGCTGTAATTCGCGGACTTTATCCCTCCCAGCTGATCGACGGCAGTCCCTATGGATAGAGGGACCGACTTGGCTAGCAACACTAGTACCTGAGAGCTTGCCAAAATTAACATTCACAACTGAACAAGAGGTAAGAACATTAAAACACATCAAACAGAACAGAGAACATTATTAAGCAGCTTAATGAAATTCATCGAATATTGGCATGAATATAAAGAGCATTAACACATAAACGTGACAGAGAACAAAGACCGAACAATCTTACGTTGCACGTAATGCAAACATGACAATAATTAATTAAGTGCAGCACAATGAATTCGGAACGGAAATCAAACATTTGCCTAAACATCAGCAGGTACTTACGTTTTTCTACTTCAACTAAGGTAAGTATTGTGGTATGTATTGTGATGAATAATGCAGGAATGTATATTTTATTCCAATCTGTGCTCATAAAAACCGAAAAGTGTCGAGCGGTAAAGAAATAATATCCTAGTGTGCCGTTTTCGAATGACAATTTGTAGGCTTAGAACCTAAAAGCATGCCTTCTATGTTATTTTCGTTCACCGCCTGTAGCTGTGGCCTGTAGTGACGCACAGGAACTTTTTTGACAGACGTCACCTCTATCTGAGCATTTGTTGGGCAATAACATAAAATTGTTGTCTTTTTTATAAGTCCAAGGTTATGTCATTATTTTTTCCTTTCCGGTCAGCAGAGAAGTGAAAGTGAAAGACCGAAAGATGATTTTTTAAAAAGGTTTTGTTCGTATTGTACCATTTTCGAATGACAATTTGTTAGAAGCCTAAGTTGTTTTCGTTCACCGTCTCTAGTGACGGACAGACAGATTTTATCCAGGGCCGTGAAACTCATTATAAAAAAAAATAAAAGCTTCTAATAAAGATGGAACTTAGAAATACGGAAGACCTGGCTTCGGCCTTTCGAAACCTCGGAAACGGAATAAGAAGATGTAAACACTGAAGACATGGCTGGAAAAAAAAAAGGATGGAACTTATTTGACAGACACAGACGTCATCTAGAGAACTGACTGAAGATTCTATTGTAGGCATTTGTGGGTTTGCCTCAATTGTTATGTCATTATATCTGGGTGCACGGCAGTGCACCACCAAGTCGAGCAAGCACAGCCGTACCATCCTTTTCTCGAAGCAATTCAGGCCATATTCGACCCCCCTAAAACTTCGTTGTGGATAAAACAAGAAGCCTGATTTTTCTGTTACTAATTAGGCCTTATATCAACACGATATATTAAATTTTTTATTCAATTTGAACCAGTAGTTTAAGAATTGTAACATGTCAAAGTTTCCTCATTTTGTCACTGACTGACTGACCGATCATCAAAACTCCCAGGCACTTCTAGCAGACATAGAACCTTCAAATTTGGGATATAAATAGTAATTAGTATTCTTATCAAGGGAAAACTTAAACATTTCAAGCTTATGTATAGTTTTCCAGAAAACCCATCTGCATCAATAACTTTGTAATCTTATATAAAATGTATAGGATTACAAAGTTACATTTGCAGTTTATGAATCATTGAATGCCCCTAGGAAAATATGCCTTTACAAACAAGATTCTATAAACATATTATGTAATACATACATAATATCACGCCTGTTTCCTAGAAGAGGGATACGTACATCCACCAGGGACCACCACTTACCACGGTCCAGGCATACATCCCTCGTTTCCTTTGGTTACCATTATGCTTAAATTATATATTACTAGCTGACCCGGCAAACGCTGTTTTGCCATATAAATAATTATAACACTTAGGGGTATGAAAAATAGATGTTAGCCGATTCTCAGACTACGAAGACAAACACTGTGACACGAGAATTTTATATACAGGGTGTAACAAAAAGGGTTTAACTCCCGAATGTATGTGGTTACTATGGGACCAACTTGATCAGAGCAACTTGATTTTTCACTTCTCCATATAAATCAGCCGAGCGCCCAGACGGAAATGTATGGGGAAGTGAAAAATCAAGTTGCTCTAATCAAGTTGGTCCCATAGTAAAAGTTGCTCAGAATGATGTCCCAAACCACATACATCCGGGAGTTAAACCCTTTTTGTTACACCCTGTATATATGTATGATGTACATTCCCGACAAAATGCTTCAAATATAATAAAACTATTCAATAGAACAAATTGCGTTCTAATGCGACGGGAGTGGTAGCAGATTAATCCAATTGCTCGATAGATGGCGCTGCCTGTATTTTAACTCACGCTATGGTTTGAAACCGTCGCTAGCTAGCGGAGTTGCTCGCCAGCGATTTCAACTAGTTGTTGATAATTTTTGTATCTGCATTAATTATTATATTTACTAACTATTTGGATTTGTTCATCTAGCACATTTGCCAGAACTAGTAGTCGCAATGGATTCGGAAATAGTGTATGTGAATGACCAACCATGCCCACACCGGATTGTACGGATACCTGGCGATGGGTCGTGTTTGTTTCATTCTTTGTCATTCTCTATGTATGAGAATATTGAGTCGTCGTATGAGATTAGACTTGCTATAGTCGAGTATGTGGTAGCACATTGGGAAGAGTTCCAAGTTTATACTTGTGACGAGCACGGAGACCCCTACATTAACGCCGAGCTGTACTCGATGGCAATGGTAAAAACAACTACCTATGGTGCCGCGTCTGAACTTATGGCGGCCGCAGCTTTGTATCCGTATGCTTTCGAGGTTTACGAAAACGGCGTTTTGAGGGGATTATTCGGTGGTGATTCTGGTAATCCGGTGAAACGTTTACGATTTTCTGGTAGTTTCTTAGGCGGTCATTATGAAGTGCTCCTTCCAGAAATGCCTCCGATTGATGGTAATTCGAATAACAATAATACAAACTTATCTAAAAAGGGGGGAAGACCTAAGAAGGTTAAAATAGGAAGACCTAACACTTCGGCGCTCTCCCGTTCTCAGCAAAATAAGGAAGCGGCGGCTCGTTACCGCCAGAACAACCCCGAAAAACGGAAGGAGACATTAACTCGTTACAGTTCTTCATGTCCAGAAGTTCACAGAAAAGCTGTAGCGCGTTACACTGCCTCTCATCCGGAAATACATCGAGAAGCAGTGTCACGTTACACTGCCTCTCATCCGGAAATACATCGAGAAGCGATGTCGCGTTACACTGTTTCCCATCCCGAAGTTAACCGTGAAGCTGTCCAAAGGAAAAGATCAAACGAAAAGTTACAATTTCAACCAAAAAATATAGAAAAAATTATTCAAGCGCTTACTAACAAAATTAAGGACAGATTAGAAGCGGAGAAACAAATTAAATGGGCACTTCATAACAGGCAGCAAACTTTAGGAAACTTTAATAAAACTATCGATAAATTGAAAGATAAATTTAAAGTATCATTAGAAAAACTAAGTTCTTGTGCTCTGGATAGTACTTCCAATGACAAATTAGAATGTTTTGTAGGAAAATCGGAACATAGAAGTAATCAGGAGCCATATCACGCAGGAAAACCATACAATTTATTACAAGGCCAGGAGAAAGCCATCAAAATTGACGACACAGGAAAAGCAGTCTTTGGAAATGTGGAAAAGCATGGCCGTAGTTTTGTTTGGTGTTGTAATGATCTATGTGCACTAGATGAGAGCGTAATGATACAATTAACAAACATGTTCAAAATCTTGGTGAACAAAAGTGCTGCTCAGTATTACACATTAATACAAAATGGAAACTTATTTGAGTATCTAAATTATATTAACACTATTAAATCGCATTTTCCACGTCTAAGGACAATCTCAAGAGAAATTTATCAAGTGCAGAGCTTTTTTAACATTTTAAAAGATATTGATGAATCATTGGAAAAATGTGACGTAGAAAAAATTAAAAAACACGGAAAACAACAAAATGTTGGAAGTATAGTTGTGGAAAGTGAAGAGTCACATGACATTTTAGAGGATGAGATCATAGAAAAACATAAAGCTGCGTTTAAATCTCTAAAACTAAAGTGTCTTGATACTCCAAAACTAGAGTGCATGTCGTGTATAAAACTTTGTTATTCAAGGGATGTTTCATCTTTGAATAGATTAAGAAAGGCTTTAGAAACTAATATTTGGAATAATCTTCTCAGTTATTATAGATCCAACAATCAAGATTACAGCCCATACATTTGTCACTTATGTTTACAAAAAATAAGAGCAAATCAACTGCCAGCAGCTTGTTTTCTAAATGACCTATACGTTAGTACTGTTCCACCACAGATAACCGAGTTGAATGACTATGAAAAGATTTTAATTCAACGCGCCAAAGCATTTCAAGTGGTAATGCTAATGAATCCCGTTGCAAACAAACATTTACCTAATAGGAATATGGTGAAAAAAGTAAAAGGTAGAACTTTCCACCTTCCCTTGCCGCTTGAAGAAACTTTGAAAAAGCTGCCTACACCAGAACACCCAATTGCAAACCCTGAAATGTTTATTATGGTACGAGGTATGCCAACAAAATCTAAAATAGTGTGGGAGGATATTGTAGATGTTAATAAAGTTTACGAAGCCTTACAATATTTGAAACGTGTAAATTCTCTTTACTCTCAAATACAACTTCCGCATTCACCTCAACAATTGATTGATTTTATTAACGAAGAAGACAATATCCATCATATAGCAGATCAATTAGTTGTACATAACGCTGCAGAAGAAAATGTTGGGCTCCTAACACAAATCACATCAGAAAAAGAGGCGGACTATGAACAATACACTATTTATCCCTTGCATGAAAGAAGGAGAAATGCTCCTATTTCAGAACTTTACCAGATGCTGAAAGTCAACGCTGCTCCAATAGATTCTAGAGATACTGATTTAGATGTAAAGTGCTTTCCTGATCTTTATGTTGAAGGAAAATATGGTCAGTTTTATAATCGACAGCAAAAGCTAACATCTAGTGAGTTTATAAAAGCAAGATTAATGTCAAAGCATTCCCAATTTCGTCTTAATCAACAATATTTATTTTTTCTACTTAATGATGCTAACATTCGACAAATTAATTCTGGTATTTTCTATAAAATGAATTGTGTTAACCAAAAACAGAAAATTACAGCTGAACAGTATTTCGAAATGCTCAATAAGGAAGAGTTAGAAGGTGACATAACGGCAATATTTGGTAGGTTACGTAATACAGAACAGTTTTGGAGAAAGCCGAGGAATGATGTCAACTGTATGACTCAGCACTACGGTCCTGCAACCTGGTTTCTCACCATGAGTCCTTCCGAATGGATGTGGGAGGACTTAGGTGAGTACCTTAGGATAGTTAATTGTGCAGAAATGGCTAGCAAGAGCATAAGCGAATTGGTTGCTCTAGATCCCGTTTCTACTTCTCGGTTTATCGATAATAAGTTCAAGGCCATGTTGGACTTCATAATGTCAAACGATGAGCCGCTTGGAAAGATTATACATTATTTCTGGAGACGGGAGTATCAATCACGTGGAGCGCAACACTTTCATTTAATATTATGGGTAAAAGACGCCCCCATACTTCACGAGTCCTCGCTTGATGAGGTAGCATCATTTATTACAAAGTATGTAAATTGTGCCATACCAGATAAGAATCTTTTACCAACACTCTTTCAACGAGTCACGTCATATCAGACTCATAAACACAATCAGTATTGCATGCGTCATAAAAAAACAAGAAAAGGTTTCGTAAAAGTTTGTCGTTTCGGATTCCCCCGTCCGGTCACAGAAGTACTTACTATTAGAGATATAATAGAATCAATAGCTGCAAGAAAAACACTGTCGTCTAACAGTAGACTTTACTATATTGTACGAAAAAAAGAATGGGTTATGGTCAATGATTATAATCCCGCGATTTTGTTGGCATGGAACGGCAACATAGACATACAATACGTAGGCGAAAAAACGGCTATTTTAAATTATTACGTCACTAAATATACAACTAAAAGCGAGAAAACTCACGCTGCTGATATGTTTCAAGACATAAACTCGACAAAACCTTTAAGAAGCCGCCTATTTAACATAGGACTTAGAGTTCTGTCTAGCAGGGAGTGCGGCTCTTTGGAAGCCAGCGACACTCTACTAGGTATTTCTTTGTACGGTACAGATCCTACCACCACAATTCGATGGCTGGACGTCAACATCTTTCGTAACCGGCGCGTTAAATCTAAACCTGATATGATGATGCTAGAAGCGGAGTCCACCGATATCTATTACGAGTCTTGGATTGATGACCACTATCCTAAACGGCCTAAAGAGTTAGAGACTACTAATTTGTACAGTTTTGCGCGAAATTATGATATTGTGAAAACACGCCCAGTGTCATCTAAAGTCGAGTGCTACGAGATAGGTGACGGTAAAAAGTTCCTGAAAAGAAGAGCTAAACCATATTTAATCAATCATTATTTCTACGATGGAGAACAGGTACCAGAGAAATACTTTTTCTCTTTACTCCTTTTATTCAAGCCATGGCGTTCTTTAGATGAACTCAAAATGGGGTGTGATACATACACGGAGGCTTTCAATTTGGCAAAAGAAGGACTGAAAGAAGGAGTAGATTACGGTAATTCAATGATAGAATCAAGATACAAGATACAAAATGCATTTGAAATGATAGAATCAAAAGTTGCTGAGATAACGAACGAACTCTACGAAGGTAGGGAAATTTCTGAAGTTGGCGATGGTCCTGAAAACCCTTTAGACTTTGAAGCTGTGGAAGCTGCAAATGCAATGATCGATTTTCAGGGGATTGACATGGCAGAAGAAGAACAGACTGATCTTCAAAGCATGATCGTAAAACTTAATGTCGACCAGAAAAGAGTGTTCCATATGATCACAAATAAAATGGACATTTCTCTTAATAACGCTGATGTTTTACGGTGTTTTATTAGTGGAACTGGTGGTACGGGTAAAAGCTTTTTAATAAAAGCTCTAAAAGTTTGGGTTAAGACGTATTTAAACAAAAAAGTGGCAGTTAGTGCTCCGACAGGCATAGCTGCATTTAATGTGAATGGAATGACTATACATAGATTGTTGCAGTTGCCTATAGAACACAAGCAAACGCCGAAGTACAAACCACTTTCTGATGACGTGCTTAAAGTTCTGAGATCAGATTTAAAAGAAGTAGTGTTGTTTATCATAGACGAAGTGTCGATGATATCCAATGTTACTTTAACATATATTCATTTACGCTTGTCTGAGATTTTCGACACAGACGACGATCAAAACGGGTGGTTTGGAAAAAAACATCTTGTAGTTTTCGGGGATCTCTTACAGCTTCCGCCCGTAAGAGAAAAGTCCCCTTTTGAAAAACTGACAGTAACTGAAACTAACAAATTGCTAGGTTCCCTCAGTATGCCGAATCTGTGGATTGAACTGTTTACATACGATGAACTTACAATTAACATGCGACAACTTAATGATTCTGACTTTGTTGAAATGTTAAACAGAATCAGATTAGGTGTGACTACACAAAAAGACCGCGACTTACTCTCGACTAGATTATTACATCTTAAATCCGATTCCAATAAAAACCGATTAAATGAAATAATTGAACACCTCTCGAAACTTCCTGATGATACTGTTTGCTTATTACCTACAAAAAATATGTGTCTACAATTAAATACTGCAATGCTCAGGTCTCTCCCATATCCTGAAATAATACTTACAGCTATAGATAGCATAGATTGTCCCAGATACCTAACAAAAAGAGCTCGTGAATGCATAAAGAAATATGAAGATGATGCGTCTATGACTGCAGGCCTGGAAGAGAACATAATTATAAAAATAGGAGCAAAAGTCATGTTAAGGCGAAATATTGACGTAAGTCTCGGTTTGGTCAATGGTTCTATCGGTATAGTGCGAAGAGTTAAGATTAATCCAGATGATCCAAAAATAATTAAGAAAATATGCATTCAGTTTAATAATGATCATGAAATTTACGAGCTTAGTCCGGTCAAAACTAAATTTGAAATTATTAATAGGGCATATGTTCATCGCGAACAATTTCCCATATGTATAGCTTATGCTATAACCATCCACAAAAGTCAGGGCCTAAGTCTAAATAATGCGCTGATGGATATAGGTTCTGCAGTGTTCACATCCGGTCAAGCTTACGTGGCACTTTCGAGAGTAACAAGTCTGGGCGGTTTACATCTAATTAATGTCGATTTCGGAAGTTTTAAAGCTCAGGAATCATCAATTTGTGAATACAACAGATTGAGAAGCATTTACCGCCCAGATTTGTCAAAAATTTTAACATCAAAGCCTCAGAGAAAAACACATCGTGACGGGAGTGGGCTTTGAGAAAAACTGTAGCTGAAGCTCAAGAAGTAATACCAGAAAAGAAAAAGAGAAAGACTACCTACAAACATAAGAAATAATCATAAGACAGGTTTTATGTTTTTTATTGTTATTGTAAAAGTACCAAAGGTACCAAATTTTAAAAAGTAGAACTTTACAAAAAGAAGTGAGATCCCATCAAAAACATCCTGTAAAAAATACCAAGTCTCGCAGCTCTGTGATTCTACCGTAAAAAGTTGTGAGATCCATGTTATACCAAGTCGGTTAACTGATTTAGTCCCTACTTAAGGGGCCTTCTGTCTTAAGTTAATACGTAAGATATTTTCATATCTATATTCAAATCTTTTACTTTTTAAATAAAAATATCGACTTGGCCATCGCATGCTTAGTTTGTTTAGTCCTTTACAACCAGGGTCTGCTGGAAGAAATCTCTATTTAGAGATAAGCTGACCTTGGTACATGTTATTTCTGTTTTTATGTCCTGTCATGTATCGTGTAATAAATATATACAAATACGTTATCTATCACACAGAACTAAGAGCCAGAAACCTGGTTTTTCATCAAATTCCTTCCGAATGCATAAAGAAGTGAAAGGTACTGGAATTTAATGGACTGAAAATAACTAGAGCATTAGTAATTTTGTTGCACTAGTCTTCCATTTTCTATTGTTGCCGCTTGTTAAAGGTATACATATATTAGTTTTGGAACCAAGTTTTAATCGTGTAGAACGCAATTATACTCTAAACAACCTAATATAATGTAGATATGATTTCGAAGATACATTGTGCCTTCATGCGATGGCCAAGTCGATATTTTTATTTAAAAAGTAAAAGATTTGAATATAGATATGAAAATATCTTACGTATTAACTTAAGACAGAAGGCCCCTTAAGTAGGGACTAAATCAGTTAACCGACTTGGTATAACATGGATCTCACAACTTTTTACGGTAGAATCACAGAGCTGCGAGACTTGGTATTTTTTACAGGATGTTTTTGATGGGATTTTCTTTTCCGGCCAGCAGAGAAGTGAAGGATTAAGATCGTATAGCACGATTTTTGAAAAAGCTATTGTTTTATTTTGAATCATCTCATTTCACAAGCACTCAGGATGAGTCTGTGCTGATGAGTCAACCAATCGGACCGCGCCTGTTCATGTGACATGTGATTGTGTGTGTGACATTTTTGTCATAGTATTTTTGTGGCTTGCGAGGTCGTCGTGACTGACGTGAGAATTGTTTATTTTCCCAACGCCGCGATGATACGGCTATCCCTGTTTCCAAAGAAACGCCGGGTGCATTAGCAAGTTTCCCGACGTCCCACGGTCGACAGAAACTGCCACCATGAGTGACAGTGACGGTGAAGGAGATTCGGGCCGCTGCGGTGTCGACCTAACTGGGTTTCTGTTCGGTAATATCGATGAGTCTGGACAGTTGGAAGACAATGAACTGCTCGATGGGGAATCGAAGCGGATGCTTGCGGCTCTCAACCAACTGGGGCTCGGGTCTATGTTGTCGGAAGTCCTCGATCCTGAGGAGCCGACTAAGGATGATGAGGAAAAAGGTTTGTTGTTTGGATTTTCAACATGAAATAGGTCAGAATTCAGTTTGGGAGACATCCAAAACTATTTTACTTTCATCATGCATCAGCAGCAAAGCTGCAATCAATTGATCATGTCAGTATCTTGTTGCAATCCCTGCTGCATATTTTATGTTAAATAAATATGTAGTCACCGTAAGATAGTCAAAACCATTAGTTGATAAACTAACGTTTTTTTCTCATAAGTTGGTCAACTATCGACAGATAGTAAACTGCTGATCAAGTAACCGTTAAAACTGTTAAATAGTACACTAGTTTAACCTCTGGAATGTCGCATCGCATCGCATTCCCACCCACACGCAAAATAGGCGCTTTCGTCGTCGAGTTGCGGAAACCAGCCCGTCTTACAATTGACAATTGAACCTCTGGAATGTCCCCGTACAGCGAATCTCGTGGACCCTAACGCGTCCAAGGTTCTGGCGAAAATAAACTTTCAATCGACTTGCGTTAGGAATTTGATAAGTTTGTTAGGTTATTTTATTTGTTTCCTAACATGTTATGTACCATAATAAAGTTTATGAATTTACCTATCTTGTGATGTATAGTACTCGCATGTGATAATAAAGATGGACACCTCTAATTATATTTCGTTCTTACGGGCCAAACACAAAACTTACGCTATTTTCCATTTTTCACATCACCACTATTAATTTCTCCAGCGATAAGATGTATATGGCGACATGGCTTGGTATTTTATTTATTTGATCTGATTTGGCTGTCTCAATGTCAGTTCCAATCATATCACACGGTTGCCAACTAAACTACTCATAATCTAAGACTACTTCCGGGAATGTTCTGAAACTTGGTGAATATTCATAAAACGTCGAAGTTTGCAATACTTTCTATGCGCTTATGCAGCGCATAGGATGCTAGCCGCCCAAAAAAGTTATGCGCTTATGTAGCGCATAGGACGTTTGACGGGTTAAACTTGAATTGCAAACGAAATACCAGGGCAAACACTAGGGAGCGAGCGCAGCTAAGCCGCTGAATAGTCTTCATGTTAGGTTGACATGTAAGAACGAAAGAAACGTAAATTAAAAACCCTTTCGGTCTGATTTACTATTTGTCAATAGTTGATCAACTACCAAGTTAGTTTATCAACTAACGGTTTTGACTATCTTCTGGTGACATGTATAATGGATATAGCTAATGTAAAAATACTACCACTAGTGTTTATTAATTAGAAAGAACTGGGATCACCACTCAAGTTCTAATATATTTAAGGTTTAGGTACAATTAGGTGTTGTCTAAGACTAAAATAACAATTTTTGAGACAGTATATACAATTTGTTTCAATAATTTCTATTTTATTTCCAGATTACAGTCTAAAAAGTCCATCAGCAGAAGATTTTTTTGACATAGATGATGCCGCAGAAGACATACAAGTAAGGAGTGTTGTGACATGTAGTATGCATCTTTATATTATTAAATGATTCAATACATTTTGATTGTGGTCAAAGAACAGTTGTCATTATTTTATCTGTAATACAGATCTGTATTTAAACTGGCATGTACAGTTAGCACCAAGATTCTTTGTGTTTGAGCTATCTGTGACCTCTCTTTATCACATAGGGTAAGTTGGGGTGAGAGAAAGACAGAGAGGTTGCTCAAACACAAAGAAACTTGGAGCGTACTGTACTTTCAGCAGTATCCTTTTATTATTGTTAAAGAATAAATTTGTCAGCACATTGGTATTTTATAGATATATATACATAGAAATGTTTTTGGTCACTTCTAACAACACTGAAAAACCTTAAAAGTCCACTCCCTGACATCTAAAATCTAAAATTGCAGCTCATAGAATCATTGCAGTCAACATGTATTTTTTTACAAATTGACTGGTTTTGAATGGGGTTGATAATTATGAGGTGGGACACCCTCTGGAGCACAGGCGGGTGATCCATCCTCTATTGTGACTCTTTCACCCAATTCCCACCATGAGAATTGGGAGAAATTAGTCACAATTGGGGTTATTTTTACATTTTTTCTGCTAGGGAATAGACTTCTATAGTGCCTAAGAATGTTCAACCTGTTGGGCTCAATTTGCTGCACATGTGGATGAATTTCCGTAAGCCTGAGTCATTCATTATAAAAGTATTTATTAATTTGAGCCCAACATACTGGATGAGACATACAAAGACAACTTATTTCACACAATGTTCTAACATACATTTGTGCTAACCTGTTTGTAGGAGGTGGATAATAGTAACACTAATAAGGCAACACCATTGGAAGCACCTACACCCACACCAGAGGTAATAGAGGAGAACGGATCTACAGCAGTAAATAGCGAGCAAGATGAATTTATAAGCAATTGTCCACAGAATGAAGAGAATCAAGGGATAAAAGAAAATGTTTGGAACAGTGAAGACTATTATCGAAAACAGCACAATGATGAAGGTTATGAAGGGGATATGGAAGGTGAAGGACTTATGCCACCACCGTCTGCTATCCCGTGAGTATCCATACTTTATTGAAGTAAGGGTTAACTGATGGGCCAATTTTAGTATCTCTTATTAGTTGTAGTGTAAGTAGGTAGACTCCATATTTTTTCACAGTTTCTTAGTACAAATCTAATGCGAATTGGGTGAAATAGTCACAATAGAGAACAAATCACCCACCTGTGTTTCAATGGGGCTCCTATCATCTATCTAGTACAAATCTGGAACAATATTGTTAGTGTAATAGATGACTAATGAAGCAAATGATGCATCTACACCTATTGGAACATATTGTATTGATTCCATCAACAACTCAGCCTCTTATGTGACTAGATTTAATTCTATGCTTTTGCCCAAAAATGCTAGACAGAGTGGTGAATAGGTATTCATAGTTCAATAAAAGTTGCCTTATATTTTTCAGAGATCCTAAAGCCGAGAAACCAAAGAAATTGGAAACACCACTGGCAGCGATGTTGCCATCAAAGTATGCAAATGTAGATGTTACTGAGCTGTTTCCAGATTTCCGGCCTGATAAGGTATTTAGCCCTTTGTCTTGCCTCTAGTAAATACTCTCCTAGTTGCTTAGGTACTCTGCTATCAAACCAGTGTTCTTCTTCTTCTTCTCTTCTCTCCAGCGGGTGAAAGTGCCTGCACCTAACCCACTTGAGCGGGGCCTTTGTGCATATCCCCTGCACCCACTCTTCTAATTCAGCCATCCCAACTCCTGCACAAGCTGGAGTAGGAGGCCTGGATGTTCTAGAAGCTCTAAGGGTGTTGCCATTTCACCCAGGATTTCCATACCGGTTTCAATGGTAGATGGGCACGCAAGCAGCATGTGCTCCACGGTCTCATCCACTTCCATGCATCCACTGCCTAGGGAACTATCTGTTGGACCTGTAATTTTCAAGTTTTTCATACCAGTGTTAATTAAAGTGCAACTAGTACGTTTTCTGGGTTGTAAAAGCGAGGGAATGGTTTACTCTCAGAAAAATAACTAAAGTTCACTATACTGCTAACTAGACAGCTATTAGTTTGGCAGTTATTTGCACTGATATTGACACCGACTTCACTTTAGTAGGTAGGTATCTCAAATATGGTGCCGCTTAAATAATATACTAGCCCTGGCATTTCCCGAACCAAATACAACGACAGCTTCATTTGCCCGTTGTTTATCCTGGCTGAAGGCAATGATACCCCCAGGTACTGCTATTCTCGCGGCTGTTTGGTCCGGGCAAGCTGTCCAGCCTGCCTCAGATTTGGCGCGGCGTGAAGAAACGACGCCGGCGCCGGCGCAGCGGGTCGGCCGGCAGCGACACGCCTGCGCCGCCGGCGGCCACCGAGCCGCAGTACGCGAGTGACGACGAGGATAAGTTTCTTAGGTGATCATTCATGATCTCATCATGTTACAACTCAAAGACTCTCAGTCTCAGTACACTTCTCCATTTGGTCCAAAGAAATGTATGAGTGACAACATTCCCAAGGCGACAATACTAATCATAGATCCATTGTCAAACTCATTTTTAATTGCTTTTTTACTGAGGAGTCAGCACTGTCATGTTTTGTTTACATTATTTTTATAATGTATATAAAATATATTAAATATAAATATTCTTAACTATAGCTCCGCCCAGTCCGTGTTAATGATGGCGACCTCTTTCTCCTTTTAACGCCGCCGCCAAGTGGTTTTGGGGTGACCTTTTCCACCATTTCGCCTTTGGGCGCCATTTGAGAACATTGATAATTTTGGGCTTATTCAAAATTCCTTCAAGTGTAATGCCTGTTTATGCATTGTCAACCCATTTACCCACAGACCTATGGAAGAGTCGGCCTCGAGCAACGCTGGCGACAACAACACGAAGTCTGGCGACAGAGGGGCGGGCGTCACCACCGCGCACTGGCGGTTCGGGCCCGCGCAGATGTGGTACGACATGCTACACGTGCCGGACTCGGGAGAGGGGTTCAACTACGGGTTCAAGCTCAAGGTAAACCTACCCTTATTAAACTATCTATAATATCTATTTGATGATGATGATGATGATCCTCTGTTTTGAGTATTTCACCAAATTACCAGACAAGAATTTATGGCCCTCCCCAAAAATTCTTGTCCGCTTAATGAATTCTTGGATATCGCTAAACTTAAATTTGTAAAGCCATCTACTTTAGTGCTAGGCATCTCTAGTGTTCGCCAACTTATGTTTGAATACATTACGCATTCTCCCAAGAAGTGCTGGCTTCTTTCCCCTAAGCCACAGTGAAGCATGATGGGTACGTGCCTTTATAGTGATAGGCGTCTAATTTATATTGCAGTGACCCGTCACCACACCTACCAGTGTTGCTATGTTTTCCTTACTAAGATTAAGTCAATACTTAGCCTTTTTGGGGTCTTTCCTTAAGATAAACATCTTAGACTGCCTACAGTCTTTGGTGATCTTCCACTCTAGGTATGCATCTCGCGTAGCTATCATGTTGAAGATGTTCTTTGTGACAGTCGCTGATATAGGTTATCTTGGTTTTGGTCCAATAAAACGCTCATCAGCGGCGATTCTTGCCAGCTCATCTGCTTTCTCGTTACCTTGAGTCCCTTCTTGTCCAGGGACCCATGCAATAATTATTTCTGATGCTTTTCCGAAAGAGTTAAGACTTGCCTTACACTCTTTGACTAGTGCAGATTTATTCATTGGTTGCCTAAGCGCCTTTAAAGCTGCCTGACTGTCAAAATAAATTGCTAAGGTCTTATTTTGGAGTTTTTGTGATTCCTTTAGTGCAGCACATTCTATTATGGCAAAGGTTTCCGCTTGGACGCCATCCGTTAAGCAAGTTACAGCTGGTGGATATGGATTCGGTATTTCTTGTCGAATCGTATTTCCTTCTTTATCAGATTGTTGTGTGTAGCATTGCCATTTTCCACCTGACTTTTCTAGAATGGAGGCATGGCCTATGTCTATAGCATAGAGTAATAACTAATAACATAAAGAAGAGTGTCCATCGCCATTCGAAGCACCGTACATCGAAAAATAGTTTTTTTCCGACTTCTGAGCTAAAGATAGCACCTTCGCCGCTTGATTTTGGGCTCTCAGGCGAAAAAATTCTATTCCTAGCTCATTCGAAACGGCTTTTTACGAACCTCAGTACGACCTTCGGCTTCGGCTCGTGCCGTAGACTTCTCGGTTCGTAAATATAAGCCTTTGCGAACTCGAGCGAAACGTACTATTCCAATGAAACACCACGATAAGTAACAGAAAATAACCTAATTCAATCTAAAATTGGCGGGTTGTGTTGCCAGAACAGAATTAGAGCGGTTGTCAAAACTTCGGTCCCTCAAACGATGAGTCCCAATGTCCTTGTCCTTGTCATTACATACTTAAATATTACAGGTAAACTATAGATAAATGTATGGTCTAAATAGAGGGCGCACAATTTATTTCAATACCACATACAAACTTATGAATTACCTGATTACAAACATACATGGAGCATGAAAGTAGCCGCACCAATAACTTTTTAATTAACATTTAGCTATATTAAATCCAACCTATTCACTCCATACCGTCCCTTCCATTGAGCGGTGGTAAGGAACTCCTCGTGACCACTCGTGTATTTTATTTGATGTATTTTTACTGGTGGCTTTTGCGCCTGTTATAAAATTGATACAAATTTTATCGGAGAAGTTTTGTCGAAAAGGTTTAAAAAAAAACGGTCAAGTGCGGGTCGAACTCGCTCAAGAAGGGAACTCAAGAAGAAGTTCCGTACCATTTTACACGAAAATGTAAGCTCCAAAAAAATACAATAAAAAAAGGACCCAGACATACAGATTTCGCAACTGATATCAAACCAATGGCGCCATCACATTATTTCAATAAGTCACGTAATTTACGATCATTTTTTAAAAGATATTGAGGTCTAATCTGAGTCTGGTGGCGCTAGTGTAGTCTTATAAATCTCTGACGCCACCTAGGGCATTATAACCTACAACAATTAGGCAGCCGTCTCTGTCTACGCAGGCAACAAATGGGGCTGACGCCATCTGTGCCTGGGCGGAAATTTTAGCATTTTTCCGGAGTACGATTTTTTGTTCGAGATGGTAAGTTTTCTTGTTTTATTAGTCTATGGTCTATAGTGTTGCCTTTCCATTGTCTCTCTATCTCTATACCATCGTCTAACAAACTACCTATAAGTACCTGACGCCAAGTTCCTTGGCACCGGGGTGCGCCTGGAGGGGGTAGCGGTGCATGGGAGCAAAAGAGATGCATACATGGGCGAGAGAACGATCGTGGCCTCGCTCAGGCGCTAAGAAACCTCTCGATATCTGTGCCAGCAGTTAAACTGTGTACATACAATTTAACTGATTCCTGTAGCATTTCAGTCAGGAGATATAAAAGCATCTCTTTCTCACTCTCGCCAGCAGGAGCTGTCACGGAGATCGCGCTATGTTTTAGCTTTGGTTTTGAGTTATGTTACTTCTGGAAAACCACTCCATTAATTTATTCCTATATTATTTTGGTCGTGACTCTATTAAACAAGCAATATTTTTTCCAGACGGACCAAGACGAGAAGGAGAAGGATCATGAACGCGAGCAATCGGACCCCGACAGCGGGTACCCTGACGACGCGTTCCTGATGGTCTCGCAACTGCAGTGGGAGGACGACGTCATATGGGACGGCAGCGAGATCAAGCACAAGGTGTGTGTGTGTGTCTGTCTGTGTGTGTCAGGGAACCCTCTGTCGAGTAAAGGGCCCGTACACATAACGATGTGTTCGGGTTAAAGCGGCTGCACCTGGCCCACTTGAGCGGGGCCTTTATGCATGTTCCCTGCACCTACTCTTCAGCCGTCCGAACTCCTGCACCAGCTGGAGTAGGAGGCTTGGATATTCGAGGAGGTTTGCGGTCGATGATGTTTCTCCCAGGATTGCCTCCCTGGTCTCTATGGTGCTATGTGCTCCACGGTCTCATCGTCCTTGACATGGAAGTGCCATGTCAAGGACGTTTTCCTATAGTACCCCCTTAACCTCTTGAATACCACCGGCGCATTAGCTAACGCCACTTTTCCGTTACAGGTTTTGAATGGCATAAGGTTCAAAATCGCGACTCGTCCCGACTACCCTCGGTTTTTGAGGGGTTAAATCTATCAAACCACGTGTGTTCCAGGTGCTGGCCCGGCTGAACAGTAAGAGCAACGCTGCCGGCTGGGTGCCGACGTCTGTCAGTCGCACCGCCCAACAGTTCTCGCACCCGCGACCCAACGCGCCCACGCCACTGCAGCCCAAACCGCCCGCGTAAGTGCACTAATTCGATTTTTCTTAGTTGGAGATTTACTTTTTCGGAACTGATTTTTGAACCATAAACGTAGGTTTTACTGGTAGGAAAACGAATATAGAAAAAGTCTGTGAAGAGAAAAATATATAAAAAACACCATTAACATTTGTGACCCTCTCTCTTGGGGAAAGTTGTTCATCATTACGGGTACTATCATTCCCCAAAATATGGTCAGTTAATTAAATGTCAGCCTGTATGTATATATGAATTGATGTCTCTGCAATTTGTGCAGCGATTTGGAATGATCTGAAATTGCATAAAAATCTACAAAAATAAAAAAATAAGTTAAATAAATAACTACTTCTATCCCTTAGGGTCCATTATGACTATGTATGACACTTCACATTTCGGCAGATTTTATTTTTTTACCAATTCGACAAGTTCACCTTATAACAAAGTTCATGACGTGTTCACCATCTCGACCACTTCCCATATTGACAAGTCCCTAATTTGTCAATTTGCCCGGAAGATGAGACCTGAGAAATGCGTTTGTGGGAGTGCTTCCATCCGCTTAAGGCCCGCCCTTCCCCTGCGAGAGGAGCGGCCCCATTGCCGGCTCACGTTTCATGATCATTTATTCCCCAGGTCCGCAACCTCCTCACAGCCCGGCCAATCTGCCGACGGGGAAGACAACACCTGGTATAGCATATTTCCTGTAGAAAACGAGGAGTTAGTCTACGGCACCTGGGAGGACGAGGTCATCTGGGACACGGACAACATGACCAAGATACCCAAGCCGAAGATACTGACGCTGGACCCTAATGACGAGAATATCATCCTGGGGATTCCTGATGATGTGGATCCTTCGAAGATTACTAGAGGTTTGTAAATAATCTTAAATCTCTCTCTAACCCTCTTCTCGGAAAAAGATGTAAGTACATGATGTATCTTTCTGACAAGTGGCACCTTCTGGAGACGGAATAATGTATCAGTGCATGCTCCGTTATTTACCCCCTACAAAAAAGAGGGGTTGATATAAGTTTGATATGTCTGTCTGTCCGTGGCACCCTAGCGGTCAAACAGGTGGACGGCTTTTAATAGGGTCTTCTGTAAATAGTAGTAAACTTCCCTGCGATGGTTCCTAGCTGTATTTTGTTAACATCGGTTGAGTTGGTTGATATATTGTGTCGGGGGTGTTTTTTTAATATATATAATGCCTCTAAAACCTAGCTCAAACCTAGCTTATATACTAAGTTGGTAAATGACGATTTGAAGTACATAGTCATTGTACGTGATGAAATAAATCTGCATACCTGTGACGGCCGAACTGTTATTGCGACAATACGTGAAGGCCCGCGCATGTGTGACAATTGAATAAATCAGCTACTGCAAGAATCGGGGTTATATTAGGTTATCCACCTGGGAGGACTAGGTCATAGGGGACATGGACTACAGGACCTAGATACCCAAGCCTCAGATACTGAAGCTGGGCCCTAAACCTTGTCTCCACAGCTGCGGCGATGGGCTGATACCCTGACACGCAAAATGGAGTATTAAATAACTGGCAAAACATGTCACAGTTGAGCCACATATTTTTTACTACCAAAAATAAAATGCTTTTCATATTCCCCTCTCTGAGGCGACTCTCTATTAGTGACAATTGCCTATTGTTGCAGCGTCTGGCCCCACGCCCAAGGTGAAGATCCCGCACCCGCATGTGAAGAAGTCGAAGATTCTGCTCGGCAAGGCGGGCGTCATCAACGTGCTGCAGGAGGACGCGCCGCCGCCGCCGCCCAAGTCGCCGGACAGAGACCCCTTCAACATCTCCAATGACGTGTGAGTACCAAGTCCCTTCAACATCTCCAATGACGTGTGAGTACAAAGTCCCTTCAACATCTCCAATGACGTGTGAGTACCAAGCCCCTTCAACATCTCCAATGACGTGTGAGTACCAAGTCCCTTCAACATCTCCAATGACGTGTGAGTACCAAGTCCCTTCATCATTTCCAATGACGTGTGAGTACCAAGTCCCTTCAACATCTCCAATGACGTGTGAGTACCAAGTCCCTTCAACATCTCCAATGACGTGTGAGTACCGAGTCCCTTCAACATCTCCAATGACGTGTGAGTACCAAGTCCCTTCATCATCTCCAATGACGAGTGAGTACCAAGTCCCTTCAACATCTCTAATGACGTGTGAGTACCAAGTCCCTTCAACATCTCTAATGACGTGTGAGTACCGAGTCCCTTCAACTTCTCCAACGACGTGTGATTACCAAGTCCCTTCAACATCTCCAATGACGTGTGAGTACCAAGTCCCTTCAACATCTCTAATGACGTGTGAGTACCAAGTCCCTTCAACATCTCCAATGACGTGTGAGTACCAAGTCCCTTCAACATCTCTAATGACGTGTGAGTACCAAGTCCCTTCAACATCTCTAATGACGTGTGAGTACCGAGTCCCTTCAACTTCTCCAACGACGTGTGATTACCAAGTCCCTTCAACATCTCTAATGACGTGTGAGTACCAAGTCCCTTCATCATCTCCAATGACGTGTGAGTACCAAGTCCCTTAGACATCTCTAATGACGTGTGAGTACCAAGTCCCTTCAACATCTCCAATGACGCGTGAGTACCAAGTCCCTTCAACATCTCTAATGACGTGTGAGTACCAAGTCCCTTCAACATCTCCAATGACGTTTGAGTACCAAGTCCCTTCAACATCTCCAAAGACGTGTGAGTACCGAGTCCCTTCAACTTCTCCAACGACGTGTGAGTACCAAGTCCCTTCAACATCTCCAACGACGTGTGAGTACCAAGTCCCTTCAACATCTCCAACGACGTGTGAGTACCGAGTCCCTTCAACATCTCCAACGACGTGTGAGTACAGAGTCCCTTCAACATCTCCAACGACGTGTGAGTACCGAGTCCCTTCAACATCTCCAACGACGTGTGAGTACCGAGTTTCTTCAACATCTCCAACGACGTGTGAGTACCAAGTCCCTTCAACATCTCCAATGATATTTGAGTACCGAGTCCCTTCAACTTCTCCAACGACGTGTGAGTACCAAGTCCCTTCAACATCTCCAATGACGTTTGAGTACCGAGTCCCTTCAACATCTCCAACGACGTGTGAGTACCAATTCCCTTCAACATCTCCAATGATGTTTGAGTACCGAGTCCCTTCAACTTCTCCAACGACGTGTGAGTACCGAGTCCCTTCAACATCTCCAACGACGTGTGAGTACCGAGTCCCTTCAACATCTCCAACGACGTGTGAGTACCGAGTCCCTTCAACATCTCCAACGACGTGTGAGTACCAAGTTCCTTCAACATCTCCAACGACGTGTGAGTACTGAGTCCCTTCAACTTCTCCAACGACGTGTGAGTACCGAGTCCCTTCAACTTCTCCAACGACGTGTGAGTACCAAGTCCCTTTAACATCTCCAATGACGTTTGAGTACCAAGTCCCTTCACCATCTCCAACGACGTGTGAGTACCGAGTCCCTTCAACATCTCCAACGACGTGTGAGTACCGAGTCCCTTCAACATCTCCAACGACGTGTGAGTACCGAGTCCCTTCAACATCTCCAACGACGTGTGAGTACCAAGTCCCTTCAACATCTCCAATGATGTTTGTTCAGGCTTCTCAGCACCTAATGACCTCGTAGGGGCCCATGAGCTACGAGGTAGCGTGACGATCAGGTGCCAAGAAGTGATGAACGTCGGCGATTCACCGAGCTGAAGTTATATGGGGTAGATCTAACCTGGTCTGTGCTTCGGTCCCGTCAACCTCCTGTCTCTGCAAGGCCCGGGTGCACCCTAGGCTCTTCTTGGTAGACAGGTTCTTCAGCCAACCAGGTATGACTGGCGGGCCAACGTGGTAGCACAGTGTCCAACACAGGTTATGTTTCTACTCGTAAATACAAATCGGGCACGAAAATCCGAACTTTATCTGGTTCGAGAGACAACAACACACTCAGCTATATTAACAATCCTGAGGGAATCCCGAATACATTCCAGATGCCCTGCGATTTAATTTCAACCCCTAACCAAACGCGTTTACATTGCGGGGGCTTTCGTCTGTCAGTTGTCAAAACTGCCAGGTTGACAGCTAACGTCAAATTAAAAATGGCCGTTCAGAAACCATCGATCGAATATCGATTTGGAATCGAACAATCACCCGCCCGGACAGGCACCCACCTGTCCCCTAATCTACGGGCAGCCGAGACAACGTTGCTACCGCTCGTTTTAGAACCGAGCCTCCTACTAGAACCTCTGCAGACCGGGGGATCCCGTCCTTGCCAGGGAACAAGTTAACAATGCGCCCCCTGCGCCAACGTAGTGGCGGTAGGTTAGCATCCTTAACCAGAACGAGGTCACCAACACTAGGGGCGCTAGTTTTGTCAGTCCACTTAAGGCGCTGTTGTAAGATATGCAGATACTCGAGCGACCAACGCTTCCAGAAATTCTGAGTAAACTGCTGCAACATCTGATACCTTGACAACCGATACAATTTCACTCCCTCGAAGGGGTGCTCGGGCAACGCGTTAAGTGGCTGTCCTATCAAGAAATGGCCTGGGATCAGAGCCTCCAGGTCATTTGGATCCGAGCTGAGCGGACACAACGGTCGCGAATTGAGAACGGCGTCGATCTTACAAAACAATGTCGCGAGCTCCTCAAAAGTCAGCGCGGTCTGACCTACTATACGCCCTAAGTGCGTTTTAGCTGACTTAACTACGGCCTCAAAAATCCCACCCCAGTGGGGGCAAATCGGTGGGCTGAAGGTCCACTGTATACCCCGACGGAAGAGGGCCGTTCCAATATCCACTTTATTTACATTCAAAAAGTTGACTATATCTCGTAAGTATCGTTCCGCACCTATGTAGTTAGTGCCGTTATCAGAGCGGATCAAAGTTGGAAGTCCCCTTCGAGAAACAAACCTATCCAAACAAGCAATGAAAGCCTCTGTCGAGAGATCAGCAACGAGCTCGAGATGTACCGCCTTGGTGGATAAACAAACAAACACACATAGGTACGCCTTGTATTGCTTAGCGGTACGCAATCGTGAACTCTTCACCATAAACGGTCCTGCAAAATCCGTACCAACACCTGAAAACGGTCTGACCTCATTCACACGATCAGGGGGCAAGTCCCCCATGAGAGGTTGCATCGTGGCAGCCTTAAGTCGATAACAAGGCATGCACCGAAACACGATGTTCCGTATGGCACGGCGGGCAGATAAGATCCAAAACTCCCGCTGGAGCGTGGCCAACAACGCGTTACAGCCGGCATGCGCGTTTTTAATATGACGATCAGTCACCAGCAATTCAACTAACGGTCCCCTCTTGGGGAGCAGAAGTGGGTGACGAGCCGAATACGACAGATTCGCATTGCGCAATCTTCCTCCTACCCGAAGTAACCCGGTCGAATCAACAAAGGGGTTGAGACGCCCGACGGCTCCCTTCAATTTCGAACGTCCACTTCGTATAATCTCCAATTCTGCCCCAAACTTCGAGGACTGTACCAACCGGACCAAATTCAACAGCGACTCGTTTCGCTCTGCCGGAGTCAGAATAGGGTTCAACGTTCGCTGATCGCGAGGAGTACGACAATTTCGAGCGAATCTCCTAATCCAAGAGAAACCCGGCGTCAGGGTCCTCAGCCTTCTGGGTAACATGCACGGCCGCTCTGGGGCCATGATCCGAAGATACTACTACATGGCTGTGGGGCCAGTCCGATTCTCTCTTGGCAAGCCAGGGTGGTCCCCACCACAAATGGTGTCTAACGAGTTCAGGAGCCCGACATCCCCTGGATGCACAATCAGACGGGTTCAATTCTCCTGGTACATGTCTCCAGGTCAGTGGGACCTCAGACGACACAATCTGGGAGACACGGTTCGCAACAAAAACCTCCAAGTTATGGACCGAAGCCTTCAGCCAGCATAAAACAATCTGGCTGTCCGTCCAAGCGTACACCGTATCCTCCAAAACCACTGACCCACGCAACACTGTTAGAGTGTGATTCAAAAGTTTGGTCAAAAGAGCAGCCCCGGACAGTTCCAGTTTTGGAATCGTCATCCTTGTCCGAATAGGCGCTACCTTGCTTTTTGCCAAAACCAAACGCACGTCGACCTCCCCGGTGGAGGTGACGGTTCGCAAATAAACCGCTGCCGCAAACCCTCGTTCAGAGGCATCACAAAACCCGTGAAGGGTTGCCCTGTAATCCCCAGCAGGGACCAATTTCCTCGGCAGCGATACATTATTTATATCCGATAGCGAGGTGAACATTCGCGTCCAATCAGTCAACAAATCACCTGAGAGGTGGGTGTCCCAGGTCAACTGAGCCGCCCATAGCCTTTGCATAAAACATTTGAGAGCAAAGGTGACTGGAGAAATCCATCCATTCGGGTCGAACGTTCTCGCAATCGTTGACAGTACTGACCGCTTCGTCCAGGCCTTCGGTGTTTCTAAAACCATCCGATAGGTAAACTCATCATGGACGGGCCGGTACTGAATTCCAAGCACTGACAACATGTTAGGGTTGTCAGGATTCTCAAAAACGTGCGGGTCTTGTTGAAACTCATCTGGGAGACCAGCCATCAACTCAGGGGAGTTGGACATCCACTTGCGTAGTTCATAGCCGCCTCGTTCCAGCAATTGAATGAGCTCGTCACGTCGGTCCAGAGCTTCCTCTACACTGGCTGCCCCTGTGCAGACGTCATCGACGTACAAATCTTGCTCCAGGATAGGGGCGGCTCTAGGATAGCTCACACGGTCACGCGACGCCAACTCCCGCAGGGTACGCATCGCCAAATACGGGCTAGACCGTAACCCATACGTGTTCGTGTTTAACTCATAGACCTTGACTGGCTCGGCCGTGGTCTCACGCCAAAGTATCAACCGATACCTTCGGTCAGCCGGATGAATTACCGTTTGCCTAAACATCATCCGAATGTCTGCGACAAATACAATCTGGTGTCTCCGAAAGCTCGTGAGAATATCCGAAATATCACGACTCAACTTGGGTCCCGAATGTAGACACTGATTCAGGGACATCCCGTTCGAGGTAGGTGCTGACCCATCAAAAACAACTCGAATCTTGCCGGTAGGGGTTCGCAGGACGGCATGGTGTGGAAGGAAACAATGATCCTCAGATCTCCAGTCCACACCCGATACCGACATGTGTCCTAACGACTCATACTCCCTCATGAAATCAACGTATTTTTGTTTAAATACGGCGTCCCTTGACATCCTACGCTCCATCGACATCAATCTCGTCTCAGCCATCTTCCTAGATTCTCCTAGTGGCGGTCGATCGGCCCTGAAAGGCAGTCGAGTTACAAAACGACCAGAACGAAGGCGACCAGTACTATTCTGGTAAAACAACTCGCACTCTTCTTCGTCTGCGTCGACTCGACGAACGGTGGGAGGTTCCTCTATCTCCCAGAAACGTTGGATAGCGTCTGACAACGCTGAGCCAATGAGTATGCCATCTGACTCGGCAGGCCTAACAATTGGCAATGCCGGACCCATGATCACGTGACCAAACTTAGTATCCACAGCAATCAACCCGTCCGGCTGAAGAACTCGCCGATCCGACAACAGAAACCTACCCAGAACGTCTGCTCCCAGTAGCAGGTCGACCGGGGCTGGAGTGTCAAAATCGGGATCCGCCAACTTGAGTCCTGACGTCAGGAATCGAACGGCCGGATTCTACTTCACCAAGGGGTGTCTGCCCATGACATGCGTCATTACTAAAGCTTGCACGGATGTTTTTGTCAAAATGTCATAACGTGGAGAGAACGTGATCACCGATTGACCAACTACATTCGTAACCGTAACATTCCCCACGCCCCGTATTGATTTATTATACCTATTTACCTTGAGGCCCAACCATTTTGCTAAATCATTCGATACAATGCAGCCCTGAGCTCCAGAATCTAATAGGGCGCGAACGTATGTTGGGTTGCCCGCCAAATCCCAAACAAGCACAGAGGCGATCGGTAACACCACCGTCTCCAGTTGGGGGGCAACAAATGGTTGGGCCGCAAATTCCTAGCGAGGGCCCCCGGGGCCCCACTCTGCCTGTAACCGATCAGGTATGCAGCTATACGCCAGAGGGTCCCATTGTACAAATGGCCCACGCGCCGGTTCCATTGCCACCCTACGATTCCCCGTAAAGGGGGGTGGGCGTGAATTCAACCGTGGCCGCTCCATGAGCGGGGGGGACATCACATGTGACCGACGAGGACGAGGCGACGAGCGGGGCGACAACTGAGGCGGCGTCCGAACCGCACCCGCATAGCTCGAAGGTGTCCCATGCCACCCGCCCGTTACGGCCTGCTCAACACACCCAATGTCCCGCTGAGTCGGATGCTGAGTCGCAACCGAAAACTCAGGGCCCCCCATGTAATGATCCTGAGTGCGGCCCTGCACCCTAGTACTGCCCTGTGCACGTGGGGACGTTGGCCCCTGAGTTGCGCTCCGAGTCGCAAACGAATTCTCAGGGCCCCATGCCGTGTCACCCTGGGTACGGCCCTGTGGTGGCTGTTGGCCGGACCGGTTCATGCACAACAGATTGTTGTGGGGCCCTCCACAATATCCGCACATTTGTGTGCGCGTGCAGTCCCTAGCCATGTGTGGCCCGAGGCACAGGAAACACCAGCTCCGCTGCTTGGCCATCCGGCGCCGTCCCTGAACCCTAAGTTCCCCGAACTTATTGCAATTGGCCACAGCATGGCCAATCTGCCTACAACATGGGCAGGTCTCACCATGTGGGGTCAATTCACTCACAGTCCCATACGACTGCCGGTTGGTGCGGTCCTTCCTCGTCGGAGGGCCCCTACTCATAGCGCTCCCGGCAGCTCTCTGTGGCTCCGAAGGATGGGTTACCGTCAACCCCAAATTCTCTGCCCGTCGAGCCTCCTCTTCCAAAAATCCGACCAAGTCGGAGAAGGCGGGCAGGTCCTCGGCCGACCTCCCGTGAGACTGTTCGAAACGAGTCTGCACGTCAGCGGGTAGGCGGGAAAGTACAATGTACAACAGTAGGTACGACCATTCACCAACCGGAAGTCCAAGATTCTCTAGAGCCTTGGTGACGGACAACAATGGGTTCAAAACCTCCGTCTGTATGGCCCCGACCTTGTTCACAACCGGGATACTAAACAAACGGTTCAGTTGGGCATCGGCCAACCTCCGTTTGTTGTGGTAACGTCTGACCAACAATTGCCTGGCCGTTTCATAGTTACCCTCCGTAACTGTCAAATGAGCGACCAGCTCCCTAGGCTCACACCTCAATGCTGCCACCAGCTGAGCCATCTTGACAGACTTGGTAATGTCCGATCGCATGTGCACCAAACTGTCGAACAGATTGATGAAGCTCATCCATTCACCGGACACGCCGTCAAAAGTAGGCATAGTTATGGCAGGTAACCTGGACCCCGATCCCTGATGCGGCAGAGGTGCTTCAATGTCACCATCATGGCTGGACTCGCGCTGTCTACGTATGTCCGCAGCCTTCTGCGTGATAGCAGCTGCCATCTCCATACATTGGTCGACATCCCCTATCAACCGTGACAGCCTGTCAGGTGCACAACCATCAACTGATTCCGCCTGTGCGGACAATTCGAGCACCCTATTGTAACGTTCCTTAACGTCCATAGACCGCTCCAATACCACATCATGCCTATCTAAACGGTCTATCAGACCGTGTGCGGAGGAAAACCATCTGAGTTCCTTAGAAACACCCTTCTGGATTTCAGATAACGACATGATCGGAACGATACTTACTCACAATTTGCAGTAACTCAATTTTATTGGACCCTCCAGTCTATAACCCAAACGAGGGAACCCTAAACCACAACTTAAACAATGTTGTTTTCCTTAAACAATAGGAACCGATTTTTTTATTTATATAAATTCTGTAAATACAATTCAGTTTCCCTTTATCATTATAACACACACAGATAGTCAATATTAGTTCAAGTTATAAATTGCTATAAACTGAAAACAATGTAATAGCCTGCTATCAATAGATGTAACTACCTATGTTAACCAAAACATTCATTCAATAGCATTACCAGACCACTAATAGATTGACTAACTGGTAATTCAATGCAAATTTCAATTCAATATCTGTCTGTCTACTACCAGCAATAGACTTATAGCTTACAATACTACCAATCTATGTGGATATAGGAACAACCAGTTACCTATTACAGATTGATAGTCCCAAAACGTGCCTTCCTGGAGCCCTTGACGGCTGCAAATCTCAGGAAGCCACGCTCTAGCTACCAAAATGTTCAGGCTTCTCAGCACCTAATGACCTCGTAGGGGCCCATGAGCTACGAGGTAGCGTGACGATCAGGTGCCAAGAAGTGATGAACGTCGGCGATTCACCGAGCTGAAGTTATATGGGGTAGATCTAACCTGGTCTGTGCTTCGGTCCCGTCAACCTCCTGTCTCTCTGCAAGGCCCGGGTGCACCCTAGGCTCTTCTTGGTAGACAGGTTCTTCAGCCAACCAGGTATGACTGGCGGGCCAACGTGGTAGCACAGTGTCCAACACAGGTTATGTTTCTACTCGTAAATACAAATCGGGCACGAAAATCCGAACTTTATCTGGGTCGAGAGACAACAACACACTCAGCTATATTAACAATCCTGAGGGAATCCCGAATACATTCCAGATGCCCTGCGATTTAATTTCAACCCCTAACCAAACGCGTTTACATTGCGGGGGCTTTCGTCTGTCAGTTGTCAAAACTGCCAGGTTGACAGCTAACGCCAAATTAAAAATGGCCGTTCAGAAACCATCGATCGAATATCGATTTGGAATCGAACAATGTTTGAGTACCGAGTCCCTTCAACTTCTCCAACGACGTGTGAGTACCAAGTCCCTTCAACATCCCCAATGACGTTTGAGTACCGAGTCCCTTCAACATCTCCAACGACGTGTGAGTACCGAGTCCCTTCAACTTCTCCAACGACATGTGATTACCAAGTCCCTTCAACATCTCCAATGACGTGTGAGTACCAAGTCCCTTCAATATCTCTAATGACATGTGAGTACCGAGTCCCTTCAACTTCTCCAACGACGTGTGATTACCAAGTCCCTTCAACATCTCCAATGACGTGTGAGTACCAAGTCCCTTCATCATCTCTAATGACGTGTGAGTACCGAGTCCCTTCAACTTCTCCAACGACGTGTGATTACCAAGTCCCTTCAACATCTCCAATGACGTGTGAGTACCAAGTCCCTTCAACTTCTCCAACGACGTGTGAGTACCAAGTCCCTTCAACATCTCCAACGACGTGTGAGTACCAAGTCCCTTCAACATCTCCAATGACGTGTGAGTACCAAGTCCCTTCAACTTCTCCAACGACGTGTGAGTACCAAGTCCCTTCAACATCTCCAACGACGTGTGAGTACCAAGTCCCTTCAACATCTCCAATGATGTTTGAGTACCGAGTCCCTTCAACTTCTCCAACGACGTGTGCGTACCAAGTCCCTTCAACATCTCCAATGACGTTTGAGTACCGAGTCCCTTCAACATCTCCAACGACGTGTGAGTACCAATTCCCTTCAACATCTCCAATGATGTTTGAGTACCGAGTCCCTTCAACTTCTCCAACGACGTGTGAGTACCAAGTCCCTTCAACATCTCCAATGACGTTTGAGTACCGGGTCCCTTCAACTTCTCCAACGACGTGTGAGTACCAAGTCCCTTCAACATCTCCAACGACGTGTGAGTACCAAGTCCCTTCAACATCTCCAACGACGTGTGAGTACTGAGTCCCTTCAACATCTCCAACGACGTGTGAGTACCGAGTCCCTTCAACATCTCCAACGACGTGTGAGTACCAAGTCCCTTCAACATCTCCAACGACGTGTTAGTACCGAGTCCCTTCAACTTCTCCAACGACGTGTGAGTACCGAGTCCCTTCAACTACTCCAACGACGTGTGAGTACCAAGTCCCTTTAACATCTCCAATGACGTTTGAGTACCAAGTCCCTTCAACATCTCCAACGACGTGTGAGTACCGAGTCCCTTCAACATCTCCAACGACGTGTGAGTACCGAGTCCCTTCAACATCTCCAACGACGTGTGAGTACCGAGTCCCTTCAACATCTCCAACGACGTGTGAGTACCGAGTCCCTTCAACATCTCCAACGACGTGTGAGTACCAAGTCCCTTCAACATCTCCAATGATGTTTGAGTACCGAGTCCCTTCAACTTCTCCAACGACGTGTGAGTACCAAGTCCCTTCAACATCTCCAATGACGTTTGAGTACCGAGTCCCTTCAACATCTCCAACGACGTGTGAGTACCAATTCCCTTCAACATCTCCAATGATGTTTGAGTACCGAGTCCCTTCAACTTCTCCAACGACGTGTGAGTACCAAGTCCCTTCAACATCTCCAATGACGTTTGAGTACCGGGTCCCTTCAACTTCTCCAACGACGTGTGAGTACCAAGTCCCTTCAACATCTCCAATGACGTTTGAGTACCGAGTCCCTTCAACAGCCCCAATGTCGTGTGAGTACCCAAGGTGATAGCTTCTTACGTTCTGGATTTTCTGACTGATGGTCTAGCAGCAAGCAACCTTCCAAACAGACTCAGAGATGGCGGTAGGCGTCAGATGACACGCCTAACGCCATCTTCGCCAAGGGCTTCAGCGGTCCTACGCCGCTCACTCCCTTCCATTATCCATCATCCATATTATGATGTTTTGGAGCCATTTTTTTTTTATTTGTAATTAAATATTAATACAATTATAGAAATGAGGAGATCCGTAGAAGAACCAAAGTTGCTGATATAGCCCGTAGGATAAGCAAGCTGAAGTGGCAATGGGCTGGCCACACAGCGCGAAGATCGGATGGCCGATGGGGCAAAAAGGTCCTTGAATGGAGACCACGTGTGTGGTAAGCGCAGTGTGGGTCGGCCACCTACGAGATGGACCGACGACCTGGTGAGGATCGCTGGATCTCGTTGGATGCAGGTGGCTACGGACCGGTCGCGCTGGAGTGCGATTGGAGAGGCCTATGTTCAGCAGTGGACGCTAACAGGCTGAAATGATGACAATTATAGAAATGAAAGATTAACGCTTAGCTTAAAGTGGGTCGCAGTATAGAAGACACTATTTAAAATATCTAATATCGTGGGCATTAAGCTCGCCTTTGTACACTATTTTTATGTAATTCTTTTTCTCTTTGTATTATGTGTGTTCAATAAAGAAGTTACGAAATTATGAATCAAGTAGGTCAGGGAACTATAGAGAATATATGTTCGCAGATTCTACCAGCCGAAGTCACAGAACCCGCGTCTCAAAGTGGCGGGCGGGCAACTCATTCAGCATAGCACACCGGTGGTGGAGCTAAGGGCGCCGTTCATGCAGACGCACATGGGCCCGGCCAGGTAATGTACCACACAACAATATGAACCCATATTTATTCAAATCTGTCAATCTTGTCGCACTCGCACACGAAGAGGTCCGTACCATCGTACAAAAAAACTTAGCTAAACTAACAGTAATAAAATAAAAGCAAAAAGAAAATATATATATCCCAACGTGGATTTCAACCCAAAACATAAAGATTACGTGACCGATATCTAACCAATTGCGCAATCGCAGGGGATATTAAAAAGCGTCTCTTGTATGGGGACCCCTTCAATTTATAGAATCTCGTTTATTTCATAATTTGTTGCAGTAGCGGCAACAGAATGACACATTAAGTGATTTTTTCTACTCTACCACACTCTAACAATATGGCTCATCAGATAGAGCCCGGTGACAGACAGACAGACAAACGGACAACGGAGGCTTATTTGGTACGGAACCCTTAAAATGAGACGCCGTGCGTTAGTCTCGCTAAAACTTGAAGATGGCCCGACCGGTTTGTTAATTCCTGTTTTTGTTCTATTCTCCTCAGTCCGGAAGATGTTTAGGTAAAAATATATTTTTTTAAACGAAAAGAAACAGCTAAAAAGAAAAAAACTTTTGTATAGGAAGTTCATCATTTTCCGTTAGATGGCGTTGGTAGCGGACTTAAATTTTGACATCGGGATGCCTAAATTAAGCAGAGATTTGTTGATCTGAGCTGCGATGCGTATTATGGCAAACGTGTCGATATGTAAGTAAGTATGACGATGATGAGCTCAGGTGCCTCTACAATGTTGGACGAACAGTTTTCGTCGCGAAAAGACTTACCGCCTTATTCATAAACGCCTAATAAACCTATTTTAACTATAATGCCGTTAAAATTAGTTTGTCTATGTCTGTCACTTTGAAATTTGTGTTTGTGAGAAAAGGACAAAACACATTTTAGCTATCAGAGGTTTGATAAGTTTTATGAATAAAGAAGTAGGACAATAATAAGATTTTGGGTTAGAATTTGGCGAAGAACCTCGGGTATTGGATATTTATAACGTCACTGTTTCTGGCTCCTACATGACAGGGTTCAAATAAACTACTTTAACTTGGCGTGACCCTCAACCACTCCATAGGTAAGCTGTAAAGCCCATACGCGTGGTAAGTAGCTCGCTGTCTCGCCGGCGAGTAGTGGAGGGGTGCGCCATCTTATACGCCCCATCTCTATGGGATGCGTGATGGGAGCGTCTATTATGTAGTTATGTACCTATTGTATATGTCTTTATTTTACGTACAATTTTAAATGATACTGCCACGATGGGCTAACCCCTGACACGCAAAATGGACTTGTGAATAGCTTGCTAAACCTAGGCACTTTGTGACTGCCAACACGTCTGTGAAAGGGCATGATGAAAAAAATAAAATTATTGATTTTCCAAAAAGTACAGTCTTAAAAAAGAATAAATCTTATAAAATATTGTGCAGTGGCCCCCACACTAGGCTCAGTCTGTGTCGTGGGTGCCTGCAGGCAGAATTTACATTTCAAGTTGGCCTTTTATTGTTTAGTCTTAATTACTTAAAATAAAAAAAAGCATGTGTTGTAAAATTTTAACGTCTATTTATGATGTTCTCTTTAGACTGCGAGCATTCCATCGGCCGGCGCTACGCAAACTGTCGCACGGCCCGCTGGCCGCCCCCGTGCCGCATCCGGTGCATCCGCTACTCAAGCACATCACTAAGAAGAAAAAGGTAAAACCAATGTTGCTTTCATCGACAAGTTAAGTTGCCTCTACACATAACTTATTGTTTTCGCAGTTCGTAATTTTGCTTTATTGTCCTACACAAAACAGACATAGGGGTTGACGGGATACTTATAACTACTTATAGAAAAACATGTATTGTGAACATCGCCTATTGAGGCGGCTGAGTCTTTTATTGATTAATGAGGTCTAACTTCTTTTTAAAAGTTTTAAAAAATGAGGAGATTCTCAATTCGACAGTATGTTTGTTACGCGATTGTTTCGTCAATTATGAATCGATTTTGATGATTCTTTCAAATCCACAAATAAAATTTTATTTAGCGCTTTTGAATAAATGTACAAGAACAATAATATATACACAGATGACGTTGTGGTTTGTGGTTCCCTTCAGAAAACGTTTTGATGAGGACTTCGTGTATATAGACGAGATTCGCATCCCGGTCTGGGCGGAAGAAATAGGGCCTGAACATAAGGCGTTTTTTTTAGTATTTTACTTGGTGAATTATGTCAGTGTCATGTCTGTATGATGATGAGGTTTGACGTTTGCTGAACCACAGGTGGGTGATCAGTTCTCTATTGTGACTATTTCACCCAAGATAAGTGTATTAATTAGATCTACCATGTAACCTAAATAAGGTACTACACGCCAAAATTAGCTATGCATCTCGCTCTGATGTCGTCAAAACGTCCGGTCACTGTTCTACTGACGCGTTGAGGGCGAGAGCGAGCGAGGGAGGGAGATCGCATTCCTCGTAGGCGCCTTGATAACTTTGGCATATAGTACTCTGATATTCAAGTGATTTTTGGCACTATTATGAAGCTGGATATAGATATTTGACAACATTATGGCATTTTGGACCTTTTTCATACAAGAGTGTATTTAAATAACTTCAAAGATGGAACAGAACTACCAACATAAACTTCGACTCTCACGCTCGCAATATCTGCACACCTCGCTGTTTGCTACAACATTACACTATAAACTAATGACGTTATAACCCATATCCCAGTGCATGGATTTTGTGACGGTGTTATATTACTAAACCTAAGGCGACGGCCTTTTGTAAATGTCAAGTTACGCAAACTAGCAGTTGTTTCTTTATACTAGCTTGTGGATCATGAGTGTCAACTTCCATTTGTGAACGAAACGTTATTCCTTATTTTTTTCTCGATAGAAAAGTCTGCCGAAGTTATCACAAAACCTTTTTATCACTATTTTGTTTTACTATTTGGTATTTGACAAGGAAGTCTAATAAATCTCTGATCTCTGTCTGAAGTTGAAACCATTTGTACAAAATGGTTTGACAATATCAGAATTGTATATTGCCAGCAGTTGCATTTTATAAACTCACATTTGTGTAAAAATGACGGCATTTGATTATGACGTAACATGCTTGTATTTTCATAAACTCTAAACTCATTTTTTATGGCTTATGTTACGATTTTGTTGTAAACGATTACCAAAAACGCACCTATTTTACTACCAATAAATTCGAAATGACTGCCAGAATGGATAAATGTCCACCAAACTTCTTTTTATGTTTTGTGTGCTTAAGTTTATGTTGTTCTTACATGTTCAACCTAACACGAAGGATAAAGGGGGTCTCGCTTCGCTCACCCCCTTTACCCTTCACCTAAGCTACCGCAGTATTTTGCCCTGATATTTTTTGCAACTTTTGATGTTCATTTATCCATTTTGGGTAGAAAAAAAATATTTTGGTGATCATTATATTTGTTGCCTTTTTTATTGTAAGTAGACAAAAATTATGCACTTTTACAAGTCAGACACTTATACATGAAGAAAAATAAAAAATAAAGCAAATATGATCAGTTCATGGTTTGAGTTTGAAAAAGGAAATTTCCCTTTTAAGTAGCTAAATCTCGCACAGGAAAGGGAAACTCCATTGACTCTACCAGTGCTTCGGAAATACGCCCGTCAGAGAAGTTACCACCAAGAAACTCTACGGGGATGTATTTTTTTTAAATTTTCCTATTTTTTTATAAAACAATGTCAACAATGTACAATATAAGATCAACTAATCTAATGACAATATTACATCGTGTCCAAAAGTGCCAATAAGATGTCTCAATGAATTAATAAGAATAACCAAAAGCTGTTATGAACATAACTTAATGAGAAACCAGCCTGGAGCGGTCCCCCCAAACAGCACCCGTTCACGATACAACTAACGAACAAATACCAGTCCAATAGCGAATTTTGCACCGGGTTTGAATTTATGGACTTGTTATTTATTTAATCTTTATAAAAAGTTTATGTTGGTATATTAGTCCTTTAAATATAAGCTAACAGCCTTTTTTGACTTTAAATTTATATTCACTTAAAAGTAAGGTGAAGGTACAGCTCTAAGGTTGTCGGGGTGCCCAGCCTTAACCAATAGTTTCCCAACAGCAACGCGAAGACGAGCGCCTGGCGTCCGGCGGCGGCGACGTATTCTTCATGCGGACGCCGGACGACCTCAGCGGCAGGGACGGGGAGCTGGTCCTGGTGGAATTCTGCGAGGAGCACCCGCCGCTCATCAGCCAAGTCGGGATGTGCACTAAGATCAAGAACTACTACAAACGGACGGCTACTAAGGTTGGTTGGATTAACATTTGCTATCCTTCATTGCCGTGTGCTGGTACAGTATTAACTACGATACAGTCCTAGTCAGCACATTATAAATGATGTAGCAATAGTATTCTGACGTAACGCCGCATTTGTAATGAGTCATGGGAAATCTTATCCGTTGTCTGTCTTGTTGAGTTCATGTAACTGTCAAAGAAACAGCTTTCTGTCCTTAATAAACCCTTTTCGTAACGTGTACATTATCTTTTTATGACGTAGTTTCGGCAAGCGAAAACACAGATCACTATGTATGTCCCACATATTTTGATGACCATATCTTCAAACTAGTATCGCCATAAGTAAATATTTGCACTGAACTTGGAGACAGGCTACAATGAAGACGTCACCCACAGGACAACGGGCCGAAGTCGTTCAAGTACGGCGAGGTTGCTTACGCACATACCTCCCCTTTCCTCGGGATCCTGCCACCTGGCGCGACCCAGGCAGTGGTGGAGAACAATATGTACCGCGCGCCGATCTACGAACACACCGTGCTGCAATCTGATTTCCTTGTTATACGCACCAGGTAAATGTGATGTGTGATGTCAATCATTTCATTGTTTTAAATCTCGACGCTAAACACGTTTCGTTAATGCTCAACTTTATCAGCTTTTATACAAATTTCTCAGTTACCCCTGCACCCATAGCATGCCGACCTCGCAGGGGCTGTTGATGCGGGAAAGTGAGGGTCAGAGCTACGCGCTATATGTAGCTCTCTCCCTCACCTTTGGCGACGAAACCCCCCGCCCGTGCTCGGCATGCAATTCAATTCAATTAATTTTTTTATTAATAAACACAGTTTACAAGTCACATTCATAGTACTTAATTCAAATTAACTTTTTTTTTTGTAAGGATTTTACATGTTACAAAAACAAAATTGTTTATTATATTAAATAAGTTTATAATACTTTTTAGTAAGTATATTATATATTCTAATTCATTAATTATGATATGTTATTGTTTTGACCAAGCGATGTTGTAGAAGTCGTCTATCGAATAGCACGCATTTGACATTAGCAGCTTTTTTAAGTTTCGGAGGAAAGTAGTATTATTGGGTTCATTTTTACGTCGTCGGGTATGGCATTATACAGCTTAGGGCCAATTATGGACAATGAGTGTCTCGACTTGGCCAATCGTCTGGGCGGCACAAATAGTAGGTGACTGCGTCTTGAGCTAGGTCTGTTAATCATTTGAGCATTTGTGGGGAAATTATGGAGGTTTAGCCTTACGTACTTACATATCTCCAAAATATACAGGCTCGGAAGAGTTAGGATGTTATATCTTTGAATAATTCCCTAGCAGGGTGGTCCCAGGGCATGCCCGCAATTACCCTTATGGCACGTTTTTGCATCCTAAATGCTCCGTCGCGGTCTAGCCCGTATGTTAACACTGGGTGAAAGTAGCCGTAATACGACTTCATCACATTTGCAGTAGAGAGACAGGGGATGAGCCTGGACAGCGCGAAGCACGCAGATGACAGTCGTTTGCAGGTGGCGTCAATGTGTTGCGACCACGTCAGTCCCGAGTCAATAGTGAACCCGAGGTACTTGACGTGGTCCACTTGAGGGACAATACTGCAGGTGCAGGTTGCAGGTGACGTTCAGCTCGTGACATTTTGTTCTTCGGAGCTGGAACTGCATTATGTTTGTCTTTTCGACGTTAAGCATCATCCCATTGACTGAGAACCATTGTGCGATTTGGTCCATAACGGTTTTAAGTTTACTTTTCAGGCCGTCATAGTTATCAGCATTGACAATGGCGCAACAGTCGTCGGCAAACATAACGTATTCAGCGTCCGCCGATGCCATTGTCATATCGTTGACTAATATTAAAAACAAGTTATTTCCCATGATTGATCCTTGTGGCACAGCACAATCCTGCAGGGATTCGGGTTCAGACCTGGCTCCGCAGATCCAGGTACTTTGCTTACGGTTTGCTAAGAAAGCAGCTATCGTGTTATGAAAATTGCCGGTTATTCCGTATAGTTTGAGCTTGTCAAGTAAGAGAGAGTGATTGACCAATTCGAACGCCCGCGACAAGTCGCAGAATATAGCTGCCACCTGCCGCTGACCTTCGAGGTGGCCCATCATCCTCGTCACCACGTCACGTGCTGCATCCACGGTTGACCGACCAGGCTGGTAGGCGTATTGTTGCCTATTGAGGAGGCCGTTTTCTAAAAAGTGACGTGAGCCTGTCACTTATCAACCTCTCGAATATCTTCGAGACGATAGGAATCAAAGATATGGGTTGATAGTTTTTTAATACGTTCATCTCCCCTTTGCCTTTGTATATAGGTTGTACTTTTATGTTTTTAAGCAAGCTAGGATAGAGGCCCGCGGAGATACATTGGTAGAAAAGGAGACATAATAGCGATATTACAACCGGTGGAAGGTAGTCTAGAACATTTGTGGACATATCATTTATGTCCTTTGATTGTTTACGTTTTGTGTTTTTAACTGCCTTGATCATTTCGCCTAGCGAAAATGGTGTTAATTGAAGTGTCGGTATTGGTGTAGTAATATACAATTGGAGGTACGACATCGCGTTATCTAGATGATGTTTAGCGATATTATTATTGTTCGCTTCTATGTAGAACCGGTTCAAGGTCGCGGCGGTAGTGGCAGCTCGCTCCCGGTCGCAGTTGCCCGTGGACCCGCTAATTAGCACGTCCAGTGCATTGTCCTTGCCTTTCGCACGGCAAGATTCGGAAGCGATAACGCGCCATATTTTTCGACACATATTACCAGTGCTAGTGGCTATTGCATTGTTTATATACTCTTTCCGAGTGTCTTTAAGTAAAGTGGAAAAACGCATCTCCAGCGCCGGCATCTCAGTGTCGGCCGTGGAAAGATCAGTGTTAGTGGATAATGAGTGTTTCAGATTGTGCATGGTTTTACGCAACTCACGGACATCCTGATTGATCCAGGTATTCATACCCTGGCGGCGCAATTGGTATTTTTTCTTAGGAAAGTGTGTATTGTAAGTGTAGGATGACATTTAAGACAGAGTCAAGACAGTTGTTGGGCGATGACGATCTACAAAGCAGGCTATTCCAGTCATACAGATTTAGGCTGAGCTTAAAGTCATTAATGTTTGAGTCTGAGAGTAACCGTTTTATAACGATTGGATTTTTCTCTTTAGGCTTGTGAATTTGTATAACAACCCTACCCCGTAATGGTCGGAAACAAACATTTGGAACGGCTCAGCCTTCTGTATTTAAGGACCGGCTATGCTAGTGTAGGCGTGGTCTAGACAGGAAGACGACTTTTTGGTAATTCTAGTTGGTCGCTTGATCAAAGTTCTGAAACCGGACATTTTCATGGTATCAGTGAGTTGTTTGGTGTTAGGAGATTTCACAAGCAGTTCAATATTGATATCACCCACTAAAATCACTTTATTGTTTTTGATGACGTTAAGATTTAAAAGTTCTTTTAGTTTGTCAAAGAAAGTTGAAATATCACGTTTCGGGGGTCTGTAGATGCATACCACAACTATATCGAGGCCCACACATTCCACGGCGCAGGCCTCGAAGTGCATTTGGACTGACAGTACGGTCACCTCCCTTCGCTCGATGGTCAGCAGCGGCAGCTTCACGTAGATGCAGGCGCCGCCCCCCTCGCGCGTGGATCTGGAGTACTGGGCGCACAGTTTGTAGTTGGTTATGTTGATACATGACAGTTCATCGGACCTGAGCCAGTGCTCCGTAATGCATAGAACGTCAGTTTGATTTTGTGTTTGGAGCTCACATTCCAGTTTATAGGTTTTCTTGCCGAGTCTGTTTATGTTTTGATGCACCACTGTCATCGTTGCGCTGGAGTTATCTTCACGCGGCGGTGGTCGGTTGTTCAGCCTCATGACTGTCGGGGGGCTGCTTGGGCTTGGGTCGCAGAAAGGGCCGCCACTGGGTGACGCTAGTGTTGACGGGCCAAGCAGTTGTTGACATAAACTTTTCGTACACAGCCGCCGGGATGCCGATTTTAAACGAGTTATATGTGTCACGCTTAGACGTTATTTGTTCCACTTGATACTCATAGCCGCTCTGTACATTTTGTAGGTGTTCTTTTAAGGTTTCAGGTGTGTTTTTTTTTTAAATAGCAGCCGTGTAAAAAGCGCGTCATTTCTATACCTTGTATTTTTGTGTTAATGGCTGTACCTTTAATCACGGTCGGATTTGATTTCGTTCGCCTGTTTTTGACTAACGTCCATTCGTTTTCATTACAGTTTGCCTTTTCATCAGTATGTTTTGTATTTCCAACCAGAGAGTCAGAGAGTGTAGGGTCAGGTAAAACTGGAGTATTTATTTGCAAAGGAGTATGATTCATTCCCGGAGGAGTGTCGTGTTGGTTCAGAGGAGGCATCGACGTCTTACTGCATTCTCAGTTGGAGCCGGGGAGGTTATGTCTTGCTTGGCTGGTGCGGTCAGTCGGCGAGCCGGAGCTGGACGTTGTTTGTTTTGCGCAGCAATCTTCTCTTTCGCACGCGCGGCGGTGATGCGTTTGTGTGGAAGCTGGTCAGTCGCCTTCGCTTTGGTGAGAGAGGGACAGCTATTTGGTGTTGATGCGACGCTCATTGCCTGAGGTGTTGTCGCTGCGTCATGATCATTAACAACCAGTTTTGTAGCCCCATCACTGAGTTTAACATGTTCGCCGGCTTTTAGTTCGCAAATTTCGTCACTAAGGTCACTATTTTTTTTCAAAATGAAGTCAATTTTTCGTTCAAAAGGTTGGAGCGCACTTACAATCGCACGTTTTATTACATTTACTTCTGCTGGTGGCATTTTGCCGCAGTTTATTTCGCGAGAAAATTTAAGACGTGTGCCGCCGTGACGTCCGGGCAAACTGAACTGCTGAATGCTGAAATGCTACGGATGCTGGCCCCCCACTAGACAGCCTGTGTCGTGGGTACTAGATACAGCGTCACGTAACATCTGTCATACGAGGATTTTATTCTTACCATATCGGGAGTCGAACCCGGGACCTCTCGGTGTGAGGCAAAGCCTTGACCTTTTCGCTGCAGAGATCATCAAGGAATATACCTAGTCGGTCCTTAAGTTCTGTCACAGGGTTTTTGATAGATAAAACTCAGCAATAAACTTTTTCTTATTCGTATTATACATGATTAAAAAGCTTATTTTATACGAATCAAATTGCAATACAATATATTTTGTACGATTATCGCAATATGACAAAAAAAAAACCTTATAACTTGAAACAATCGCGAACCCAAAACATTCCGCAACTGACAAAAATACCACTTACCACGAATTTAATAAAAAAACAGTGTTCCAGATAACCAACAAGTTTTTTTTTATTTATTCTGAAACCTCGATTTTAGACCATGCTTAACAACTAGCATTTGATTTCTGTTAGCTTTCAGTTCCAACTGCTCCCAAAGAGAACTACTAGCATTGATTTTCTGTTAGCTTTCAGTTCCAACTGCTCCCAAAGAGAACTTTACGTACTTTTACATTTTCAGAAAAACGTATAAAAATGATCTTGTGGGCAACAAGTACACTACGTAAAATGTGAATATGAAAATTAGTTTTACCCAGACTTAGTTATCTTATGTTTCAAAATGAAGGTAACGGGTTCAGGGAGGGTTCTGACTAAAATCTCACGTAAGTTTGAAAGGTTTTAAGAGTCATGGAAAAAAGATAAAGTGAATCACGTCCGTATTTTTGATTGGGTAAAAAAGTGCAAAATCTCTGAAGAAACTAGCATTTGTGTAATATGGCTTTAAGCATTTAAATCCAATAATCGTTCTAATTTATCAGTATTTAATGAGCTATCAAACCATATATAGTATTAAATAAAATAAAACTTGGTATTATTTACTATGCGGCAAAATATTTGTGACAGAACTTATGGACCGACTAGGTATAAAAATATATATATATATATATATATATATATATATATGAAAAAAAATATTATATGTATAAATTTTTCCAGACAAGCGTACTACATTCGTGACGTGGACGCTCTGTTTGTGGCTGGGCAGGAATGTCCGCTTTATGAAGTTCCGGGACCCAACTCGAAGAGAGCCAATAACTTCGTGAGGGACTTCTTGCAGGTAAAACCATCAATCAATCAGTCATCCCACGTCCATACACTGCTGGGTACAGGCCTCTTATTTACTACGCTATCTACTCCAGTCCTGCATGCACTGTTTACCAGCTATTGCATGATGTCGTCGTTCCATTTGGCCGGAGGTCTGGCCATTACCATAACTTATTTCGCTTGGTTTACGATGAAGTTGCAGATAGATCAGTTAATTAGCAGTTTCATTAATACGGTACTTTCCTGATGAAAACTTCAGATACTTTTAATGGACTGTGAAAACGCTTATTTAGTTCGGGAGTTGTATTGGAAACTGCAGAATGACGTCATGAAATATATGAGGTCAAATTTTGGTCTAGTTTTCATAAAATTACGTTTATTAATTTATCTACACACGTATAAACCCTCTTTACTGAGTCCAAAAACCACACGTTACGACCACCATAATGATAAATTTCTAGGTAAAAACTCATTTCTTATCTGAATATTGATCATTATAACCATAATGTACCAAAATTTGTCAAATTATAACATTCAAATTTCGAACGCCGACGCCCGCCTGCGTGCCGCCCCTAGTTTCTCTGTGAAGTTGGTACTACAGAACAAGCCAAACAACTGCAGAGCAATGATCAATGCCACAATGCCGGTCGAACATGCGGTTCCTGAACACATCAAAGAGAGCTTATGATATGTTTGTAGATAAACTAGTGTATGTTACTGTATATGTTCGATTCCAAATCGATATTCGATCGATGGTTTCTGAACGGTCATTTTAAATTTGACGTTAGCTGTCAAGCTGGCAGTTTTGACAACTGACAGACGAAAGCCCTCGCAATGTAAACGCGTTTTGGTTAGGGGTTGAAATTAAATCGCAGGGCATCTGGAATGTATTCGGGATTCACTCAGGATTGTTAATATAGCTGAGTGTGTTGTTGTCTCTCGAACCAGATAAAGTTCGGATTTTCGTGCCCGATTTGTATTTACCACGTAGAACATAACCTGTGTTGGAACACTGTGCTCATTGAAGCTGGCCCGCCAGTCATACCTGGTTGGCTGAAGAACCTGTCTACCAAGAAGAGCCTAGGGTGCACCCGGGCCTTGCAGAGAGACAGTTGACGGGACCGAAGCACAGACCAGGTTAGATCTACCCCACATAACTTCAGCTCGGTGAATCGCCGACGTTCACCACTTCTTGGCACCTGATCGTCACGCTACCTCGTAGCTCACGAGGCCCCTACGAGGTCATTAGGTGCTGAGAAGCCTGAACATTTTGGTAGCTAGAGCGTGGCTTCCTGAGATTTGCAGCCGTCAAGGGCTCCAGGAAGGCACGATTTGGGACTATCAATCTGTAGGTATAGGCGGTTATTAGGTAACTGGTTGTTCCTGTATCCACATAGATTGGTAGTATTGTAAGCTATAAGTCTATTGCTGGTAGTAGACAGCCAGATATTGAATTGAAGTTTGCATTGAATTACCAGTTAGTCAATCTATTAGTGGTCTGGTAATGCTATTGAATGAATGTTTTGGTTAACATAGGTAGTTACATCTATTGATAGCAGGCTATTACATTGTTTTCAGTTTATAGCAATTTATAACTTGAACTAATATTGACTATCTGTGTGTGTTATAATGATAAAGGGAAACTGAATTGTATTTACAGAATTTATATAGATATAAAATTCGGTTCCTATTGTTTAAGGAAAACAACATTGTTTTAGTTGTGGTTTAGGGTTCCCTCGTTTGCGTTATAGACTGGAGGGTCCAATAAAATTGAGTTACTGCAAATTGTGAGTAAGTATCGTTCCGATCATGTCGTTATCTGAAATCCAGAAGGGTGTTTCTAAGGAACTCAGATGGTTTTCCTCCGCAAACGGTCTGATAGACCGTTTAGATAGGCATGATGTGGTATTGGAGCGGTCTATGGACGTTAAGGAACGTTACAATAGGGTGCTCGAATTGTCCGCGCAGGCGGAATCAGTTGATGGTTGTGCACCTGACAGGCTGTCACGGTTGATAGGGGATGTCGACCAATGTATGGAGATGGCAGCTGCTATCACGCAGAAGGCTGCGGACATACGTAGACAGCGCGAGTCCAGCCATGATGGTGACATTGAAGCACCTCTGCCGCATCAGGGATCGGGGTCCAGGTTACCTGCCATAACTATGCCTACTTTTGACGGCGTGTCCGGTGAATGGATGAGCTTCATCAATCTGTTCGACAGTTTGGTGCACATGCGATCGGACATTACCAAGTCTGTCAAGATGGCTCAGCTGGTGGCAGCATTGAGGGGTGAGCCTAGGGAGCTGGTCGCTCATTTGACAGTTACGGAGGGTAACTATGAAACGGCCAGGCAATTGTTGGTCAGACGTTACCACAACAAACGGAGGTTGGCCGATGCCCAACTGAACCGTTTGTTTAGTATCCCGGTTGTGAACAAGGTCGGGGCCATACAGACGGAGGTTTTGAACCCATTTTTGTCCGTCACCAAGGCTCTAGAGAATCTTGGACTTCCGGTTGGTGAATGGTCGTACCTACTGTTGTACATTGTACTTTCCCGCCTACCCGCTGACGTGCAGACTCGTTTCGAACAGTCTCACGGGAGGTCGGCCGAGGACCTGCCCGCCTTCTCCGACTTGGTCGGATTTTTGGAAGAGGAGGCTCGACGGGCAGAGAATTTGGGGTTAACGGTCACCCATCCTTCGGAGCCACAGAGAGCTGCCGGGAGCGCTGTGAGTAGGGGCCCTCCGACGAGGAAGGACCGCACCAACCGGCAGTCATATGGGACTGTGAGTGAATTGACCCCACATGGTGAGACCTGCCCATGTTGTAGGCAGATTGGCCATGCTGTGGCCAATTGCAATAAGTTCGGGGAACTTAGGGTTCAGGGACGGCGCCGGATGGCCAAGCAGCGGAGCTGGTGTTTCCTGTGCCTCGGGCCACACATGGCTAGGGACTGCACGCGCACACAAATGTGCGGATATTGAGGTGGGCCCCACAACAATCTGTTGTGCAGGTACCGGTCCGGCCAACAGCCACCACAGGGCCGTACCCAGGGTGACACGGCATGGGGCCCTGAGAATTCGTTTGCGACTCGGAGTGCAACTCAGGGGCCAACGTCCCCACGTGCACAGGGCAGTACTAGGGTGCAGGGCCGCACTCAGGATCTTTACATGGGGGGCCCTGAGTTTTCGGTTGCGACTCAGCATCCGACTCAGCGGGACATTGGGTGTGTTGAGCAGGCCGTAACGGGCGGGTGGCATGGGACACCTTCGAGCTATGCGGGTGCGGTTCGGACGCCGCCTCAGTTGTCGCCCCGCTCGTCGCCTCGTCCTCGTCGGTCACATGTGATGTCCCCCCCGCTCATGGAGCGGTCACGGTTGAATTCACGCCCACCCCCCTTTACAAGGAATCGTAGGGTGGCAATGGAACCGGCGCGTGGGCCATTTGTACAATGGGACCCTCTGGCGTATAGCTGCATACCTGATCGGTTACAGGCAGAGTGGGGCCCCGGGGGCCCTCGCTAGGAATTTGCGGCCCAACCATTTGTTGCCCCCCAACCGGAGACGGTGGTGTTACCGATCGCCTCTGTGCTTGTTTGGGATTTGGCGGGCAACCCAACATTCGTTCGCGCCCTATTAGATTCTGGAGCTCAGGGCTGCATTGTATCGAACGATTTAGCAAAATGGTTGGGCCTCAAGGTAAATAGGTATAATAAATCAATACAGGGTTTAGCGATATGTCGTAGATGGTGTGAAGAGTTGTTGTAAGAAAACAACGAAATAGCAAACAAGCAGATACGTTTGTATTCACAAGCACCACAGTTTATATACAGCTAGCACAAGCAGTTTATAGAAGGAGAGATAGCACAGGAATAGTAGAAGAAGAAAGATCGAAGCAACGATACAAACAGAAGTTAAAATGCGTAAAACATATACGAAACAAAGACGCGATAGTGCGCGGTAGTACAGCGAGCGATGCGGGCTTCGCGTGGCTCCGATAATTTGCGACTGGGGCGGCGGGCGTCGCCGGTCGGCCGATCGAGGACTCGACACTCGAGCGCAGCGTGTACATCTAGCTATGTAAGTATACAGGCGCTGCGAGTTGTGAAACATACGGCCCGCCGCATACTACGGATATCGCCCGGCTTTGCTTGTGAATTATGAAATATTATGTGTGTATGTAGTTTTGTGTGTCATAAATAAATATGTGTATTTATATATTTATATGTAAGTTACCTACATCACTCCCCTCGAGAGACCGTGTCTACGGGCGATAGTAGTCAGGAAAATGTACTTTCCTTCCTGAATGAGTTGTTCTTATGACGGGAGTGTCGGGGACGTCAGGGATGTTAGGCGGATCTTGTGACTGTGACTGTTGAGTGTATGTTGAAATGATATCAGGATTTGATGGGGATACGTCATCAGACAGTATGTAGGCTGGTTTAAGGCGGTCTACGCTTACTGTATTGTCTTTCCCTTTTAGGCGTATAGTAAAATATTTGGCACCTCGTTTTAACATTTCATGTGGCCCTGTGTATGCAGGCTGAAGTGAGCCACGTAGCATGTCTTCCCGTAGGAATACGTGGCTACATGTGGTGAGATCTTTGTAAACGAATGTTTTGTGTGCCGAGTGATGCTGGGTTGGTACTGGACGTACGGTTTCTGCGAAAGACTTCAAGCGGGCTGAAAAATCCGTTATATCTGTTGTGTACCAAGAAAAATTGTCGCCGAAAAATTCGCCGGGTAGGCGAAGTGGCTCGCCATAGACGAGTTCGGCCGATGAAGTTTGCAGGTCTTCTTTAATGCCACTTCTGATACCGAGGAGTACTAATGGCAACGTCTCGGTCCATTTCGCGTCTGCGTGACAGGTTATGGCTGCCTTCAGCTGCCGATGGAAACGCTCCACTAAGCCGTTACATTGCGGGTGATACGCCGTTGTCTTCCGATGATCGAACCCAATCGATCTGGACAGCTGTTGAAATAGCGCTGAATTGAACTGTCGTCCGCGGTCGGTTACGATCTCGGTGGGACAACCATAGCGAGACACCCAGCAGGAAATGAAAGCTTTGGCCACTGTTTCAGCAGTGATATCGGTGATTGGCACCACTTCTGGCCATCGCGTGAAGCGATCGACAAGTGTAAGACAGTACCGATATTCACCATCTGGAGGTAATGGTCCGATGAGGTCTAGGTGTACATGTTTGAAACGCGCTGAAGGCAAATTTAGGGTACCAATAGGTGATGTTACGTGTCTATTTACCTTCGAGCGCTGGCACGCCAAACATGCCTTAGACCATTCGCGACAGTTTTTACGCACCAGTGGCCAAGCGAAGCGTTGTGCGACGAGCTTGGCTGTTGCGTTAGCTCCTGGATGGTTGAGTGAGTGAAGGCAGTTAAATACCTGCCGACGCAGTTCCATGGGGACGAAAGGTCTGGGGGTTGATGTACTGACATCACAGTACATTTCGGTACTACTCCCAGGTACCAACATCTTTGTAAGACGGAGTGCACTATCGCCTTGGAGATGCTCAGCTAGATCAGGATCAGTGGCTTGTAGCTTGGCCATGATTTCTAAATCGACTGGTTTCTGCAGTTCACAAATACGGGAAAGCGTATCGGCAACGACATTGTCTTTTCCCGAAATGTGACGCACGTCCGTTGTGAACTGCGAAATAAAATCTAAGTGCCTGTACTGACGAGGTGAGCAGTTACTTTTGCGCTCGTGAAAAGCGTAACAAAGTGGCTTGTGGTCAGTAAAGATAGTGAAATCAGTGGCCTCAAGCATATGGCGAAAATATTTTATGCTCTCGTATATGGCAAGGAGCTCACGATCGTACGGAGAGTATTTCGATTGCGACGGGCTCAACTTTCGTGAGTAAAACGCTAATGGTTGCCAATGTCCGTCTTTTTGTTGCTGGAGGACCCCACCTATCGCCGTGTCAGAGGCGTCAGTGACAAGTCCTAACTTAGCATGCGTATCAGGATGTGACAAAAGAGCTGCGTCGCAAAGGTTTTTCTTGCAAGCTTCAAACGCTTCGAGGGACTGTCCCATGATGTTGACGGGATGAGAGGCTTTTACTGATCCAGTCAGTAAGGCATTTAGAGGCGCTTGTATCTGGGCAGCATTGGGCATAAATCGCCTGTAAAAATTTACCATGCCCAGAAATCTTCTAAGCTCTCTGACTGTTTTGGGCAAAGGGAATTTGGAGATAGCTTCTACTTTGCTCTCTAAAGGTTTTGTGCCAGCTTCTGATATTTGGTAACCGAGAAATGTGACCTCGGAGACTCCGAAGACACACTTTTTTGTGTTGACGAGTACGCCATAATTTCTCATACGAGTAAATAGTTGACGCAAGTGATCTTCGTGCTCGGCCTGGGTTTTACTAAATATCAGAAAGTCGTCCAAGTATGGGTAGCAAAATTCGAAGCCTCGGGTCATCTCGTCGACAAATCGTTGGAATGTTGCTCCCGCGTTTCGTAACCCGAAAGTCATATAGGGAAATTCGTATAAACCGAATGGGGTGGTTATTGCGGTCTTTGGGATATCGTCATTTGCCACTGGGATGAAATGATAGGCTTTCACCAAATCTACCACAGAAAAGTACTTACATCCTGCAAGGGAGTGTGAAAAATCGTGTATATGGCGAATCGGATATTGGTCTGGTATTGTCCTAGCGTTTAATAACCTATAGTCACCGCAAGGGCGCCACCCGTTGTCCCTTTTCGCTGCAAGGTGTAGGGGTGATGCCCACTGACTGTCTGACGGACGTGCTATGCCGTTAGCTAGCATAGCGTCAAACTCGTGTTTGGCTATTTTAAGTTTGTCGGGGGCTAAACGGCGAGGTGAGCATGATACTGGATGACCTGGTGTTGTTCGTATGTGGTGTGTAGTATTGTGTTTGACGATATCCGGAATACCAGCGGGTCGTGTTATTTCCGGAAAATCAGATATAATTTCATGATACCTACTATTGCCACCAGTCGAAATTTTCACGCTAGATACAAGACAATCAGGTGTGGCTACAGTAGTAATTGCACTGACATTGGTTAGGCTATCGACGAGTTTTTGATTGCCTACGTCAACGATAAGTTGGTAAAATGACAAAAAATCTACGCCAATGATCGGTTTCGTGACGTCGTCGGCAACCACAAATCGCCAAGGATAATTACGGCGTAAACCTAAGTTCAAATTTAACTGAGTATAGCCATATGTGTCGATAGCCGAACCATTGGCGGCGCTAAGTTGATAATCGGTTCTATTTCTACGTTCATTGAGCGCGGCAACAGGATATACACAAACATCACTTCCGGTGTCTATTAGAAAGTTTCTTTTTGTTGCACGATCCATGACGAAGAGGCGGCCGGTGGAGTTCTGGCAGTCATCGGTCGCCATCACTGACTGCCTGGATTGTTTCCCGACTTGGAGTTGAAGTCACAGGGTTTCACGCTGTTACTCGCTTTTGCCCCGTGTTTGTGATGATACCAGCATACTGGGAAACACCGATAGTTTGATTGCGATCGGGTGCGCGACGATGACTGGCTACGTGACCGATGCCTTTGGTGTCGCTCACGATGACGGGACTGCCTTGCGTTAACTTGGGTAGAGAGAGAGAGCTTACTTGTTTCGTCAATTCGGTCATTTGGCGCGTCAGTTGGTCGATCGCTGATGACGGCGGTGATACGGCGGCTACTTGCTGTGACGTCGTCGCAATATCATTTATACGATCGGCAAGTTCGGCGAGGTCATCCAATGACAACGATGGTTGCGACGCGACGATAGGCTGCATTCCCGCGGGCAAACGGCTCGTCCATATCGTCCGCAAGAAGTCCTCAGGAATGGCTGGTCCGGCGAGGTGTTGCAGGTGCCGCAAAAATTGCGATGGTTTCCTGTTTCCTAATTGTTCATGCTTGAGCAATTGTTTCACCTTGTTTTCGCGTGAGACAGATAATCGCTTGATAAGTTCTGACTTGAGGCGGACGTAGTCAGCCGGACCGGTCAGTATGTCCTCCACCTCTGCTGCATATTGTCTGTCGAGTGTCGCCAGTACATGATAAAATTTTGTTGCATCTTCGGTAATCCGCATTATTGCAAACTGTCCCTCCACCTGAGCGAACCAAATTGCTGGTTTTTCCGGCCAGAATGGAGGTATTCGCGTATGCACGGGCGGTGTATGCGTTGGCGCTATGGGCGCGGTCGCTGCGTCCACAAACTCGGAGGCGACCATTTTATCGGGCTTTTTTGTACGTACGGTTACATTTGCTTCCGTGTCTGACATTCCTGCCTTCGTTTTGTGTTCGTCGGGGTCACCAGTTTAGCGATATGTCGTAGATGGTGTGAAGAGTTGTTGTAAGAAAACAACGAAATAGCAAACAAGCAGATACGTTTGTATTCACAAGCACCACAGTTTATATACAGCTAGCACAAGCAGTTTATAGAAGGAGAGATAGCACAGGAATAGTAGAAGAAGAAAGATCGAAGCAACGATACAAACAGAAGTTAAAATGCGTAAAACATATACGAAACAAAGACGCGATAGTGCGCGGTAGTACAGCGAGCGATGCGGGCTTCGCGTGGCTCCGATAATTTGCGACTGGGGCGGCGGGCGTCGCCGGTCGGCCGATCGAGGACTCGACACTCGAGCGCAGCGTGTACATCTAGCTATGTAAGTATACAGGCGCTGCGAGTTGTGAAACATACGGCCCGCCGCATACTACGGATATCGCCCGGCTTTGCTTGTGAATTATGAAATATTATGTGTGTATGTAGTTTTGTGTGTCATAAATAAATATGTGTATTTATATATTTATATGTAAGTTACCTACACAGGGCGTGGGGAATGTTACGGTTACGAATGTAGTTGGTCAATCGGTGATCACGTTCTCTCCACGTTATGACATTTTGACAAAAACATCCGTGCAAGCTTTAGTAATGACGCATGTCATGGGCAGACACCCCTTGGTGAAGTTGAATCCGGCCGTTCGATTCCTGACATCAGGACTCAAGTTGGCGGATCCCGATTTTGACACTCCAGCCCCGGTCGACCTGCTACTGGGAGCAGACGTTCTGGGTAGGTTTCTGTTGTCGGATCGGCGAGTTCTTGAGCCGGACGGGTTGATTGCTGTGGATACTAAGTTTGGTCACGTGATCATGGGTCCGGCATTGCCAATGGTTAGGCCTGCCGAGTCAGATGGCATACTTATTGGCTCAGCGTTGTCAGACGCTATCCAACGTTTCTGGGAGATAGAGGAACCTCCCACCGTTCGTCGAGTCGACGCAGACGAAGAAGAGTGCGAGTTGTTTTACCAGAATAGTACTGGTCGCCTTCGTTCTGGTCGTTTTGTAACTCGACTGCCTTTCAGGGCCGATCGACCGCCACTAGGAGAATCTAGGAAGATGGCTGAGACGAGATTGATGTCGATGGAGCGTAGGATGTCAAGGGACGCCGTATTTAAACAAAAATACGTTGATTTCATGAGGTAGTATGAGTCGTTAGGACACATGTCGGTATCGGGTGTGGACTGGAGATCTGAGGATCATTGTTTCCTTCCACACCATGCCGTCCTGCGAACCCCTACCGGCAAGATTCGAGTTGTTTTTGATGGGTCAGCACCTACCTCGAACGGGATGTCCCTGAATCAGTGTCTACATTCGGGACCCAAGTTGAGTCGTGATATTTCGGATATTGTCACGAGCTTTCGGAGACACCAGATTGTATTTGTCGCAGACATTCGGATGATGTTTAGGCAAACGGTAATTCATCCGGCTGACAGAAGGTATCAGTTGATACTTTGGCGTGAGACCACGGCCGAGCCAGTCAAGGTCTATGAGTTAAACACGAACACGTATGGGTTACGGTCTAGCCCGTATTTGGCGATGCGTACCCTGCGGGAGTTGGCGTCGCGTGACCGTGTGAGCTATCCTAGAGCCGCCGCTATCCTGGAGCAAGATTTGTACGTCGATGACGTCTGCACAGGGGCAGCCAGTGTAGAGGAAGCTCTGGACCGAGGTGACGAGCTCATTCAATTGCTGGAACGAGGCGGCTATGAACAACGCAAGTGGATGTCCAACTCCCCTGAGTTGATGGCTGGTCTCCCAGATGAGTTTCAACAAGACCCGCACGTTTTTGAGAATCCTGACAACCCTAACATGTTGTCAGTGCTTGGAATTCAGTACCGGCCCGTCCATGATGAGTTTACCTATCGGGTGGTTTTAGAAACACCTAAGGCCTGGACGAAGCGGTCAGTACTGTGAACGATTGCGAGAATGTTCGACCCGAATGGATGGATTTCTCCAGTCACCTTTGCTCTCAAATGTTTTATGCAAAGGCTATGGGCGGCTCAGTTGACCTGGGACACCCACCTCTCAGGTGATTTGTTGACTGATTGGACGCGAATGTTCACCTCGCTATCGGACATAAATAATGTATCGCTGCCGAGGAAATTGGTCCCTGCTGGGGATTACAGGGCAGCAACCCTTCACGGGTTTTGTGATGCCTCTGAACGAGGGTTTGCGGCAGCGGTTTATTTGCGAACCGTCACCTCCACCGGGGAGGTCGACGTGCGTTTGGTTTTGGCAAAAAGCAAGGTAGCGCCTATTCGGACAAGGATGACGATTCCAAAACTGGAACTGTCCGGGGCTGCTCCTTTGACCAAACTTTTGAATCACACTCTAACAGTGTTGCGTGGGTCAGTGGTTTTGGAGGATACGGTGTACGCTTGGACGGACAGCCAGATTGTTTTATGCTGGCTGAAGGCTTCGGTCCATAACTTGGAGGTTTTTGTTGCGAACCGTGTCTCCCAGATTGTGTCGTCTGAGGTCCCACTGACCTGGAGACATGTACCAGGAGAATTGAACCCGTCTGATTGTGCATCCAGGGGATGTCGGGCTCCTGAACTCGTTAGACACCATTTGTGGTGGGGACCACCCTGGCTTGCCAAGAGAGAATCGGACTGGACCCACAGCAATGTAGTAGTATCTTCGGATCATGGCCCCAGAGCGGCCGTGCATGTTACCCAGAAGGCTGAGGACCCTGACGCCGGGTTTCTGCTGGACCGGTATAGCTCACTTGACAAGTTGATAAACGTGTCCACTTGGATTAGGAGATTCGCTCGAAATTGTCGTACTCCTCGCGATCAGCGAACGTTGAACCCTATTCTGACTCCGGCAGAGCGAAACGAGTCGCTGTTGAATTTGGTCCGGTTGGTACAGTCCTCGAAGTTTGGGGCAGAATTGGAGATTATACGAAGTGGACGTTCGAAATTGAAGGGAGCCGTCGCGCGTCTCAAACCCTTTGTTGATTCGACCGGGTTACTTCGGGTAGGAGGAAGATTGCGCAATGCGAATCTGTCGTATTCGGCTCGTCACCCACTTCTGCTCCCCAAGGGGGGACAGTTAGTTGAATTGCTGGTGACTGATCGTCATATTAAAAACGCGCATGCCGGCTGTAACGCGTTGTTGGCCACGCTCCAGCGGAAGTTTTGGATCTTATCTGCCCGCCGTGTCATACGGAACATCGTGTTTCGGTGCATGCCTTGTTATCGACTTAAGGCTGCCACGATGCAACCTCTCATGGGGGACTTGCCCCCTGATCGTGTGAATGAGGTCAGACCGTTTTCAGGTGTTGGTACGGATTTTGCAGGACCGTTTATGGTGAAGAGTTCACGATTGCGTACCGCTAAGCAATACAAGGCGTACCTATGTGTGTTTGTTTGTTTATCCACCAAGGCGGTACATCTCGAGCTCGTTGCTGATCTCTCGACAGAGGCTTTCATTGCTTGTTTGGATAGGTTTGTTTCTCGAAGGGGACTTCCAACTTTGATCCGCTCTGATAACGGCACTAACTACATAGGTGCGGAATGATACTTACGAGAGATAGTCAACTTTTTGAATGTAAATAAAGTGGATATTGGAACGGCCCTCTCCCGTCGGGGTATACAGTGGACCTTCAGCCCACCGATTTGCCCCCACTGGGGTGGGATTTTTGAGGCCGTAGTTAAGTCAGCTAAGACGCACTTAAGGCGTATAGTAGGTCAGACCGCGCTGACTTTTGAGGAGCTCGCGACATTGTTTGTAAGATCGAGGCCGTTCTCAATTCGCGACCGTTGTGTCCGCTCAGCTCGGATCCAAATGACCTGGAGGCTCTGACCCCAGGCCATTTCTTGATAGGAGAGCCACTTAACGCGTTGCCCGAGCACCCCTTCGAGGGAGTGAAATTGTATCGGTTGTCAAGGTATCAGATGTTGCAGCAGTTTACTCAGAATTTCTGGAAGCGTTGTTCGCTCGAGTATCTGCATACCTTACAACAGCGCCTTAAGTGGACTGACAAAACTAGCCCCCCTAGTGTTGGTGACCTCGTTCTGGTTAAGGATGCTAACCTACCGCCACTACGTTGGCGCAGGGGGCGCATTGTTAACTTGTTCCCTGGCAAGGACGGGACCCCCCGGTCTGCAGAGGTTCTAGTAGGAGGCTCGGTTCTAAAACGAGCGGTAGCAACGTTGTCTCGGCTGCCCGTAGATTAGGGGACAGGTGGGTGCCTGTCCGGGCGGGTGATTGTTCGATTCCAAATCGATATTCGATCGATGGTTTCTGAACGGTCATTTTTAATTTGACGTTAGCTGTCAAGCTGGCAGTTTTGACAACTGACAGACGAAAGCCCTCGCAATGTAAACGCGTTTTGGTTAGGGGTTGAAATTAAATCGCAGGGCATCTGGAATGTATTTGGGATTCCCTCAGGATTGTTAATATAGCTGAGTGTGTTGTTGTCTCTCGAACCAGATAAAGTTCGGATTTTCGTGCCCGATTTATATTTACCACGTAGAACATAACCTGTGTTGGAACACTGTGCTCATTGAAGCTGGCCCGCCAGTCATACCTGGTTGGCTGAAGAACCTGTCTACCAAGAAGAGCCTAGGGTGCACCCGGGCCTTGCAGAGAGACAGTTGACGGGACCGAAGCACAGACCAGGTTAGATCTACCCCACATAACTTCAGCTCGGTGAATCGCCGACGTTCACCACTTCTTGGCACCTGATCGTCACGCTACCTCGTAGCTCATGGGCCCCTACGAGGTCATTAGGTGCTGAGAAGCCTGAACAGTACATAATTAGGCATTATGTAGCAGTCACATAAACTACTATTATATTTCCAAACTATCGAACTGTGGTGATATTGACGAACGGTTTTGTACATAATGTCGATAAGTAGACATATTTTATATTCGTTTGTTTAACCAGAAAGTACCGGATTCACTTCGTTACAGGTTTACATCTATCGACTGTTCTGGAAGTCGCGCGACAATCCGCGCCGGATTAAGATGGACGACATTAAACGCGCCTTCCCTTCGCACTCCGAGAGCTCAATCAGAAAACGTCTGAAACTGTGCGCAGACTTCAAACGAACGGGCCTGGACTCTAACTGGTTAGTTCCTAGATACTATTCGGGCCAGGCTTTCGACTGATTATTGTGGAAAAATGAATTATAAAGTTGATATGATCAAATAAGTTTCATAGTTGACCGAGCGAGCGACGAAGCGTCTCCGTTTCAAATTGGGCAAAAATGCTTTCGTTTGTCTGGATTTCTGTCCGGCTGTTCTCTTCTACAGGTCGCATTTCTCAACAAAATGTCGTGAAATTTTGAGAGTCCAATATATTTTTTTTTTAGTCGATTCAGTTATTGCTTTTTTTAAATGGCCGAGATATGGAGTTGAAAATGTACAAAAACCGCTACAGCCCAAACGGCTTCACAGATTTTAACAAATCTGGTATCGTGAGATTTGTGGTGACCGTGAAATTGACAAAGTATTATTTTAAATTAAGTAACATAAATTTTCTTAAAATTTATGTTACTTCATTTAAAGTAATAGCTCACCCCTCAACCATCAATCAAAAAAACGTTTGCTCGCCAGGTGGGTAATAAAACCCGACTTCCGCCTACCATCCGAGGAGGAGCTACGGGCTATGGTCTCGCCCGAACAATGTTGCGCCTACTTCAGTATGGCGTCCGCCGAACAGAGGTTGAAGGATGCGGGCTACGGAGAGAAGTTCCTTTTCACGCCGCAAGAAGACGACGATGAGGAAATGCAGTTGAAAATGGATGATGAGGTAATTCCACCGACGTTACGTGTTACTTTACTGCCGTTTTGAATGCCTTTGATATATGGTCTCCAGGCAGTTTTGAGACCATGCGCATGACTCCAAAATATTATATGAGCACGAATTCAAAGTATATTAACTTATCTATATTTAAAAATATTCTTGGTGACCGCTCAGAACCGCCAAGAGTAGTAAAAGGGGAGAGAGGCCGTTGCCCAGCAGTGGGACACGGTGGGCTCTTAATAATAAAAATAATAATAATAATAATACTTATAAAATGAATCGATGTGCTGCCTCACTAAATCTCTAAAGGCCCGACCGGTTTGTACAATGACTATTTGTTTTTATGCTTCTCAGTCCGGAGGAGGTTTAAGTAAAAAATATATATAAGGAAAAACGCAAAGAAACAGCCAATAAAACCAAAAATATTTTGTATGGGAGTTCCGTTTCTATCAAGATATGGCGTTGGTAGCCATAGATTTAGTATCACTCAAACTCCTTCGTTGTTTTAGTAGATTGTACAAGGGCATAAAACAAGCCTACGCCTACGGCTCGGTTAGATACCATAAGTCTTTGATAAGATGGGCTTGAAGACCGAGTTATACAGTCTGATTTTCACTTCGATTGCGAGGAAATAAAACAGTGATAATGTATAAAATACTTCGTTGAACAACAAGTTTTGCAAAGAACACAACTAAATAAAATTAAAAAACAAGACAGTCTCTTTCCCGCCACTGTATTTATTTATTTATTTTTAATTTTCTGCATGTAATTTTTAGCTTAGGTCGTACGCGATACTGCCGAGTCATATGTTGATTTTTTATTGTTTTTGTTAATAATACTTGTTTTTATTAGTTTTTAGTTTATTTTTTTACTATGCAACATAGAATGCAAATAAATTAAACCTCGTCTGTCTGGCTAAATGGCTCAATTGTTTTAGTCTAGATGACGACAACAGCCTACATCCAGCATAAAAAGGACGTGAAAAATTCAACTCTATACTATATTACGGTTCTTCAGATAGATCCTGCTGACGGAAGGACGGACCGACAGACAGACAGTCAGACAAACAGACAGACGGACAGCGTTTAGTAATACGGGGGTCCCGTTTGTAACCCTTCGGGTAAGGAACCCTAACAAAAAGGAACCACGAAATTACACTAGTCTATTTCAGAATAGCGCTGGCGATTTGAAATTACTAATTATTTGTTTTACTGAAATCAAAACTATCGATGACTGTTATTGTGATATAATGAATATTGATATCCGAAATCATTGTCATTCGATTCGATTATTTTTAAACATTAGTAAAAGTACACAGGAATATTTTATCTGTGGTGACCATTTAATCCTTCTTTACGTTGTTCGATTACTGTAAAATTGGTGAAGGTATAATTCAAAGTATATATATATTTTTTTAGATAATTTAATTTAAATTTTCCTCATAGTCGGTGTTAAAAGTTAGACCTATAAACTATCTACATACTTGACTTACAACTTTACAATTTTACTTTCTAAGTTCTATAGCAGCAGCATACGGCATTTATCACGTCCTTACTTCTGCGAAATTGCAAGCTATAGTTTTGGTACGTAATCAAGTTATTTGTGTCACAAGGGAGCAAAATTATTTTCGTCATGGGCGTTAATAGATAGAATCCCTCGCTACGCTCAGGATTCTATCGTAGAATTCTTCCCTTCACTCTGGATTCAATGTACCGCCCTCGCCGTAAATACATCATTTTGCTCCCTTGTGACACAAATAACTTGATTACGTACCAAAACTATAGTTTGCAATTTCGCAGAAGAAAGGACGTGACAAATGCCGTATGCTGCTGCTATAGAACTTAGAAAGTAAAATTGTAAAGTTGTAAGTCAAGTAGATAGTTTATAGGTCTTACCGGCTTTTATAAAACAGGACTGTATTAAGGGGGGCAGGGGTTAAAGTTTGGATGAAAATTTCACATGGCCATTTTCACATCTCCGCGCGGGCTTAGCCGCAGGTAATGGCTTGTAGATCGCGGCAAACTTCTTGAGCATGATGTGATGTAGTGGAGGAACTCTCTCGCTCTTGAGAGAGCGCTCTTGGAGGGTGCCCCCGTCTCTAAAGAGACGCCTTTATCTCGCTTGCGCAGTCAAGGTCGATGTTCAAGATGTTTGCCGTTACTAATACATCCATATTCCTTATAATTCCAAAGAAATATCAATTTTATACAATTTCTAAATTTTTACCTTTAACATTAACATTAGCCGAGACTTGTTTAACATTGGGGAGTATAAACCGAATACATTTAGTTTTGTTATTGTTCAGTAAAAGATTATTAGCACTAAACCAATTGAATACCTTTGAGATTGCATTATTCACATCGTCAAAGTTCAAACTGCGTCGTTTCATTTTAAACAAAAGTGAAGTGTCATTGTGCAAACAGTACAATCTCATGATAATCTCTGACAAGATGTGGCAGGTCATTAATATAAACCAAAAACAGGAATGGCCCGAGTATGGAACCCTGCGGTACACCCATAGTAACAACAGACCCTGGAGATCGTTTTCCATTAATGTCAACTCTCTGTATCCTGTTATTTAGATAAGAAGAGAGAAGATCTAAAGAGTTATCCCTAATTCCTGATGTAATTTCCTGATCAATGTCCCATGGTCAACGCAATCAAAAGCCTTAGACAAATCGCAAAATACTCCTAGAGCATCATGCGACTCCTCCCAGGCATCATATACAGGGTTACAGGAAAAGTCGACCTAGATCCGTTAAGGGCGTGTAGTACACATCATTTCTAAATGATTTCACTATGGAACCCCCCATCCTAAACTTAACCGTTTTCGAGATATTCAAGTTTTTTTTTTTATGAAAATGCCCAATTTTTCGGCTATTGAATTGAATATTTTGATTTTTTTTGACTAATGATTATTTTTTTGGTTTTTTACATGAAGAATGAGATGCTTAATGACCTCAATGACTAAAATTGCAAGTAAGTTAACTAAATAGGTAATTGTAGACGATCGAAACTTAAGAAAATAAGTACAAATTATAAAAAAATATTTTTCTTTTCTAGATATCTCAAAAAAATATTATGGCACTTGCTCTGCAGATGTGCTTAAAAACATCTAAATTTTATCAGCTATCCAACGAGGTATAGCACTCTAGGGTATTTATTAACCTCAAAGGTGAAACTTAGTTTCTAAGCTACATGGCAGTCAGAATAAATAGCGCTTATTTAAGCTAATTAATTTGGCTTAAGTTTAGCATCATCATTTCAGCCTACTGGCTTCCATTACTGAACATAGGCCTCCCTCGGCTAGGTACAACCTTCACCATCCATCGATGTGCCGCTATCCTGACCTAGAGATCATTCAGTTTTTATAGCATTTTTTTTTTGTTCAGATCGTCGATCGCTCCACTAGTCCACTTTTCACTACACCAGTGGTTAATGTTCTTCTTATGTCGTTAGCAGCATTAATTATCCTTTCTTTGAGAACTTCCACTGACGATATGGGGTTGGGCTAACTGTAAACGAGGCTCTTCATGTGCCCCCATACATAAAAATCCATGGGAGTCAGGTCGGGACTTCTTGCTGGCCAGGGTAAAGGCCCACCTCGTCCAATCCATTTGTTAGGATAGTTAGTGCCCAACCATTCCCTAACGCTTCTTCTGAAATGAGCAGGGCAGCCATCATGTTGAAACCACATGTCCCGCAGTAATTGTAATGGGAGATCATCTAGTAGGTCACCTAAGTCACCTCTTAAGAAATTTTCATAAGTTTCACCATTGAGATTGTCTGGAAGAAAGTAAGGCCCATTCAAATGGTTGGAAATGATGCCCATCCACACATTTACACTAAATCGTCGTTGTGACCCCTTTACTCTTTTCTTATTTGGATTGCCTAGTTCTTTAGGAGCCCAAAAGTGTGCGTTATGATAATTAGTAATACCATCTTTATCGAATTTGGATTCATCTGTCCACAATATTAATATTAGGAAATTCGGGTCCTCGATATCTGCATTGAGCATAAATCTGCAGAAGTCCATACGTCTCGCGGGATCTCCTTCTTCAATTTCATGTACCGGCGTGTAGTGGTATGGATACAGGCCTGCCGTATGAACCGTAAACCACACTTTCCACTGAGTTAGGCCCAGTTCACGGGCAACAATATTGGTCGAAGTGGTTGGGTCTCTTCTGAACCGTTCTACGATTTCGTTGTCTTGTTCCTCGTCGTCATCAATGACACGTGGTCTTCCTAAGTCCGTACGTCGTCGCGAAACAGAGCCAGTTTCACGAAGTCGTCGGTAAACTCCGTCGAAAACGCTCACATCAGGTACTCGGACGGTCGGGATAGCGTCGTATGTACTCAGTCCGAGCTCGTGCGGACACGCAATTGCAGTATCCGTAGCAGATAAGCATATCCGCATATTCTTCGTTCGAGTATGTTGCCATTTTCAACAGTCCAGTATCACAAGCACAAATCAGAGTCCAGTGTAGGAAGCAGGAATAATTACGCGTCGAAAAAGTATGCGAATCGAACTGTCAGTGACTCTTATGTACCATTGTACATAAGAGTTATGTCATTACATAAGGTTCATTTTATCTGAACTCGAACACTTTTTCACTCTGGTATTTATTCCTGCTTGAGCCACTGTAAACAAGAACAGTAGTCACAGTTAGAAAAATCAGTCCAGAAACAAAGCCAAGTCGGGTGGGAATCCGAAAGCACAATAATTTGCATCTACCATGGACGAATCGCATGAGCAGACTAAAATGGATGGCAAGCAAACAAACAACCAAATACAAAACAATGGGCATGTTGTATCCCCAAACTTGTTTTTGCACATTATTTTTCTCACTCTCACCTGCATAAATCGTAAGTTGTCTCGCTCACACGCACCGGATTAACTTGAAGGACAATAGCCGGGGGACCCGTTAGACCTACTACCTGAACCTTTTCAACTATGTTTTTTTCTATGAGTTTAAATACAACCCTAGGTTGTTATACCTCGTTGGATAGCTGATAAAATGTAGATGTTTTTAAGCACATCTGCAGAGCAAGTGCCATAATAATTTTTTGAGATATCCAGAAAAGAAAAATATTTTTTTATAATTTGTACTTATTTTCTTGTTTCGATCGTCTACAATGACCTATTTAGTAAACTTACGTGCAATTTTAGTCATTGAGGTCATTAAGCATCTCATTCTTCATGTAAAAAACCAAAAAAATAATCATTAGAGTCAAAAAAAATCAAAATATTCAATTCAATAGCCGAAAAATTGGGCATTTTCATAAAAAAAAAAAAATCTCGAATATCTCGAAAACGATTAAGTTTAGGATGGGGCGTTCCATAGTGAAATCATTTAGAAATGATGTGTACTACACGCCCTTAACGGATCTAGGTCGACTTTTCCTGTAACCCTGTATATGTGATGTTAACTCAATACCGGCATCAGTAGTTGATTTGCCTTGTGTAAAACCAAATTGTTTACAGTGGAGCATGTTGTTGGTGTTGAAATGTGTAAGAAGTTGATTTAAAATTACTTTTTCAAATACTTTACTAAATACCGATATCGGTCTGAAGTTAGAAGGGTCAGATGTACTATCCGATTTAAACAAAGGTACTATTTTACTGTGTTTCATTAAATCAGTAAACACGCCAGAATCAATAGATGCATTAAATATGAAAGCTAAATCAAGTGCAATAACATTTATTAGGGGCTTCACAACATGAACAAAAATATCCCAGACCAGATTAGTAAACTTTGCATTTATTTTACAATATTGAATTTTCCTGTTTTTATTATGTACTTTATTAATATTATTTGACGGGCTAGAGACTTCCTCTATTGTCGTTGTATCTAATTTAAATGACTTGGAAAAGCTTCCAAGGTTTTGTTTGAAACATCAGTATAATGCTCAATAGAGGCATTATTTGTAGCCAAATTTTTGGCTGTTATATTAAAATAATAGGACAGCGAATTTGCTACTTGTCTTTTATAATAACTAGGAAGGTAATATTTACCTTTAGTCAAATAATATTTATTTCTACTAACAAAATTGTTAGTATCCATTACATGTATATTATTATTGCATGATATAGTATGCAAGGTCATATTCAGCTTATATCTAAGGTTGTTTTCTGATTGTGGCAGGCTGTCGCTGTAAGGGAATGTGAACATAACAATTTGTTTTACTTTTAAAGAACAGAGCTTGTCTAAATATTTAATTAAGTCAGACTTGTTCACATTACCCCTATTACCGAGGCATATGATTAAATAACAGTCATCACTATATGTAGCATTATCTACTTTTTGCAAAATATCATGCAGATTACAGTTGTGTAAACAATTATTTATTACCGTATGCTCCATATACATATTTAATAATTGCCCCATATTTTTTCCAAGTTCATCACTGTACATAATTGTTTTTATACCTGGATATGAAGTGCTAACATCCAGAAGGGAAGTAGCTGACGGAGCACAGTCCGGCACACAACAGCAGCTCTCCAATACTTTAGTTTCTAGGCTAACCTGGCTACTGAGAACTGCATCCATAGCTAGATTCAGTTCCCTGGTTTCCGCTCTGGTTTTGTCATAGAGGCTAATGTAGTGCCCCAGGGAGCGCTCTGCCTGGTCAAGTTTGCATCTTAGCTCATGAATGTTGTCCTCATAGCTAATCTGATTATAATTAAGCTGAGCAGTACACAGCTCCAGTGTATCTAAAACCCTTCTTTTATTATGAAGCTTTGTTACAACCTTTTTTTGTTTTTTTAGCATATTTTTGTTTTTTTTTATAAACTTATTAATTTTGACATATTTTCTTATCTACTCCTTTGACTAATAAACATATTAGTATGTACTTACAACTTTACGTTTCAAATAATCAGCTCTATTAAAAAGCTTTTTAAAATAAATACAGTAATCAGCCATTTTCTACAATGCATCACTTTCCTCAATCATCCATTAATCATAAATCACAATCGGACTCGCCAGATACCATAATCGGTCATTTTCTTTGATTCGTCATTTTCCATCAATTAGGAAAAAGGACGAGACAAAGAATTTAATGGCATTGAAGAATGAGGAAAGCGACGAATCAACAAAAAAGGCGTATAGGGCAAAATTGACAGTGGTGCGCGTATACAATAGATTTTACGAATATAACATTACTTAACATTTTCCTACATGTCATTGTTTCTGACCTCGCACTATAGCCTGTCTCTATCTGTCAAATAATCTTCCCCATCCCGCATTACAGGTGAAAGTGGCCCCTTGGAACACCACCCGCGCCTACATCCAAGCGATGCGCGGCAAATGCCTGTTGCAGCTGACAGGCCCGGCCGACCCCACCGGCTGCGGCGAAGGCTTCTCCTACGTGCGCATGCCGAACAAGCCCACTCAGCAGCCGAATGAGGAACAACAGCCGAAACGGACCGTGACCGGTACTGACGCCGATTTGAGACGGCTCAGTCTTAATAATGCGAAGGCGCTGCTAAGGAAGTTTGGAGTGCCGGAAGACGAGGTTTGTTGTTTAGATACACTTTGACTGCCTCGATGTTTGGTGTGACGCTTTTGGATCGTAACCGCTAAAAGCCTTTAAGTCAAGGATTTACCCCATTAAAATTTGATTTAAAATCGCGATGCCTCATCACGGGATTTGTGGCTCGTGAGGTAAATATGTATAAGTCATGTTTACCTTTAGTTTCTTTATTCCCCTCTCCATTCTACGTTTGCTGGAAGAAATCTCTTGTAAGAGATAAGCTTGCCTTTGTACATGTTCTTTAGTTTCTATTTTCCCCTCTCCATTCTACGTTTGTTGGAAGAAATCTCATGTTAGAGATACTATCGCCTTTGTACATGTTCTTTACTTTGTTTTCACTGTTTTGTGCAATAAAGTATTACAAATTCATATTTCATCGATCAAAAGTTGATCATCTTCATATCCTCAGGGAACAGTGTAGGAAGCAGGAATAATTACGCGTCGAAAAAGTAGATCGAACTGTCAGTGACAAGAGTGACTTTTTAGATAAGAATCTACAATGACATAAGGTTAATTTTATCTGAACTCGAATACTTTTACACTCTGGTAATTTCACTGCTTGAGCCATAGGCGTCTCCTAGAGCATGTCTTTTGTTTCAGCCCACTGTTCTAGTCTACTGCTTCTCAGAGCCACCCTTATGAAACACGAATTGTAATAGTGATCTGTTGCAGTTTGTTGGTTAAATCAGACACTTAACTTACTCTCTAGACCGTTAATTAAATGCCGACGTTAAACCAAGTCACTGGCATTTTGATTTAAATAAAGCATCGTCGAAAACGTTTAACAATCTGTCTTACCGAAAGCCAGCTTGTTGTATCCGGATACGAGTAAGATTAAGCCATACTCCACCACGCTGGCTCAGTAGATATTAATGCCGTTGATCTTATATATTTTTGCACTCCTCAAGAGTGCAGAAACACTTTTTCAGCAAGTATTTCTGCAACGCATTCTTAAATTTGCTCATGTTGTAGTCAATTAGTAGATTATTAACCAAGGGGATAAAGCAGTGTCTTCTGTCGCAGGTGACGATTTAAATCGCGAGCGTAACGAAGGACCCGAGGTTTACTCCCGAGCGTAGCGAGGGATTTAAGCCGAGTCCTGAGTGTAGCGAGGGATTTAAGTTCACCCAAGACTAAGACACCTTTATCACCGAGGAAAATACTCTACTTTTCGTACCATTTGCGAAAAAATTAACACAATAATAATATGAGAGCCTTTATTAAAAATAATGACAATTAAAAGTAAAAGTTAACATTCGAAACATTGGTAATTATTGATAGAGAGAGTTACATTTTTGTTTGGTACATTTATTGTTGATGAGTTGATTTGAGTTATTATACCTGACGTTACCTGGCTTTAAGCCTAATATTGAGAGTAGCATACTTGACTTCCTTTCCGGTGCGACGAAATTAGCCCCAAATAGCTCACTTCCTGTTTAAAACTCCTAAAATACATGTCACATCCGTTTTGAACCTCAGCATCAACATTGCGCGCGTAAAGTTTCAGAAATGGCGGCAATTGTAGCCAGCGTTATTGTGCGCGCTCAATTTTCAGGTCATTGGCGTTTTGGATTTCTTTCCGTGCGCACGCGTTTAACAAATTTGAAAATATTCCAAGTTACTTTCGAAATATCCTTGGAATTTTGTTACGGTTATAGAGTTAATTGTTCAGTGTAACAGCAAAAATAATCCGTTTAATAAAAACCGCGGTAGATAGCCCCGCGTAGTGAATCATCGAGGAGTGATCGCTACAGCAGTTCCACTTCCACGTCTCCGGAGAGGAGGAGCAGCCGGAGGAGAAGACTTCGGGGGAGTAAGAAAGAATTCAAGGACAAGTAATCTGGAAAAATCGTTCCAAGTTTCAGGTAGTAACATCTCGGCAATGCATGATCGTATGCTAAACAGATCGAGTGATGCAATGTTTAGTAACTCACACAATCTCGCAGTAAGATATGTTTAATTCTGACATTAAATTTGTTAGGAATATCACTCCCTTTGATATAGGAGTGATATTTATAAGTAGCTATTTGTAACTACCCTCGAAAGTACAAACATTGCATTCATCCGAATCGCACGCCGAGAAAATCATAAGTGAATCCAATCCAATCAGATTAGGTATTTGCCGTTCGCATGAGATACAAACTTTTATTGTTCTGTGCTGGAGTTCAATGAACTCGAGTGCGCCAAGTCCTTAGATGGCAATCATACTTGGCGGGAACGTAGTGACCGCCCATGGTAGTACCACATGGTTTGATCAAGCAGAAGGATGCGCAAAAAGGGATATTTTCGACGGTCATGTCTTGGCTTGTTGAGCACCAAGCAGATTCCGGCTTCAGGGATAAGATATGTAATACAATCAACGAGATGTCTTCCGAGGGGGAATATAATAAAATCGATTCTTATCAATTGCGAAATATTGACGTTGGACGAGTGGATCTCTACTCAATCTATACTCAATGCATTCACGACCATCGCGTAGTGGTAACCTCGTGCAAGATTTTGCCCTCGGTGGATATTCCATAACTAATCCCAGTTTTACAGATGTTATGTCCGAGGAAGGAGAAACCTGGAGATTTTTCGTGAGTTTGACCTCCAGAGCAAGGCAAACAGAGGAGGCAAGCCCTTGTGCAAAGGGCTCCCCGCAACTGTTAGCCCGCGCCCGCGCGCAGCGGTGTCGCGCCCCCGCCGCCCGGAGCCTGGCTAGCGCTCCGGGCCGCCAGCCTGCGCAAGGCTGGCGCGCGCGCGGAGGGGAAGCAGGAGGCAAACGACGACACGGCGACTGCGTGCATTTTTGTGAGTTCGACCTCCAGAGCAAGGCGAGTAGAGAAGGTGAGTCCTTGCGCTGCTGGCTGCCCGCTACACTTAGCCCGCGCGCAGCGGTGACGCGCCCCCGCCGCCCGGAGCCGGCATACGGCGAGCGCTCCGGGCCGCCAGACTGCGCAAGGCTGGTGCGTGCGCGGAGGGGAGGCAGAAGGCGAACGACGACGCGGCGACTACGAGCCGCAGCCAAATGTAGGTGCCGCAGCCCAGTCTGAGCGCCATAAGTACACCAATCAGCGCAGCTTGGCTACAGAGAAATTGAAATTCCCTCGTGAAGTGACCTGTTGATCAATCTTCGATGGTAATATACCGCTGATACAGTTTCTGCAACTTAGTCCACCTGCAAGGTTTAAAGCGACATTGACATGCAGTTACGTCAGCCGTTAGCGGTTATGACGGTAGTGCCTGCGCCTAAGGGGACATCGCTACTAAACGCTCGTGTGAGTATGAAATGACTCAGTCTATACGAGACGGTTCAATTAAACATCTTGCGCAAAGATGTAGATATCTGATGGCTGGTTGTCGTGCATTTCTAGTATCCCGGCGAAATTTGAGATCTAACTCAGTCTCTGCAACGTTTCCATCTGTGCAAGGTTCAAAGCGACATTTTCATACAGAAACATCGCCTGATGTTGGTAGAACGAGGCGGACAGAGTGGAGGCAAACAATTTTCTTACAGTTTTATTGTAACGTTTTACTCATTTAAGGGTTAAGATATCAATCTTAACCCTTTTTAAACCAGTGACGAAGAAATATAAAATCAACACTATTTTATATTCCATTTATACTAATTACTTTATGTAACTTTCTTTGCTTCGAAATCAATAATTTCCATTTTAGCGCTGCTGCTTTTAATGGATTAAAAGGGAGTTCTAAACATTACGTATGTGGCTGGAGGACCGGCTATCTATATAATACAATACTCAAAGGGTAATCATAAACTGCTCTAATTGTGGTGTTGGACTTACCTTTAATATGTTAAACCATATTTTTAAAGAACTTTGAGTACCTACCTAGTTGATTTCCTCCAACCCCTAATATAACAACGCGTTACAATCTAACAACAGAGCCGTCGTTTTTCAACCCGACTACTTTCATCAATCCGGCAGGATATGGTCGGCAATATGCCTATTTCACTGCTTCAGATAGTTATCATTGTAGCAGTCACCTTTCAGATTCACTATCCAAAGATATATTCTGCTAATATTATTCAGACAGTTATCCACCAGGATATTGTCGGAGCCATATAGAGAAGCTATCTACATTACTTCTCACAAATGACCTACGTGTCACTGGACCGCTCAGGTCTTCATAATTCACTAGGTAAGTGGCTGTAAGAATTCACTTTTTAGTATATTAGCCAAAAGGAGCTGATGACAGTCCTCGAGTCTCTCAGGACATTAGTATAAATTTGAGATTATATATCGTGATATTTTTTTTTTTCACATCTCCACTATTTATTTGGTTGTTTCTCAATAGTCGCTTTACTTCGACATATAATATTTCTACAGCTGTTCCGTACAGTACCTAGATAGTAAAGGAATAATAATTATAAAGTGAGCAGCAATGGAGTATTGAATATCGGACTGAGCATGATATACATTAGCATATTGAGCGTGGGCGCCATTGTGCCTCTGCCGCCCCGTATGGAAAAAGGCGTGACGCTATGTTATGTTAGGACACCAATTATGTTGAGGGTCATCGCGCGCGCTCGTTAGAGTCGGACGTGTATCTGGCTGCATTAGTTGCCGTTCTAAATTTAACTTAGGTTAATTCGTGATTGGTCATTTTAGTTTACTTAATTTTCTTGTCCCGCAAGAGGCGCCTTTACGTAAAGTATCCTCCCTCTGGGCGGGTCTATAGTGAAATAGCTATATTATTGACAAGACAACCAGAAAAATCAACTGTGAAGTGTACCGGACTCATCACCTGATTGGATTTGAACCTGAGTTCTCGGCGTAAGGGGCGAGCCTGCCACCGCACATTCACCGCGGAGTTTAGCGACAAGTACGAAACAAGACTACGGGTTTGGCTGAGACTGACGTCATCGCGTGCTACGACAACTTGAATCGCTACGACCAGCGCCTGCGTTACGCGCCACAGCAAATTGATGCGTTACGACACCTATACTATTCCCGTGCTACGCAACTCGTATAAGGTGAATCAGCTTCATACGTTACGCCTTGTCAACTACCTATAATATTTATCGTAATTACTCTCGCTCAACACAATTACGATGTCAAACTTTAATGCTCTCCGATCTCCACCGTCCGCAAAACCGGGAAACGTTGACTCAAACCCGGCGCATCGGCAATCTGATCCCAACATTCATGCCGAAGCAGACCATAACTCTGATCTAGCCGCACATTCCTACGTTAGCGTTCGCCAAAAGAATAAAATATATCGCGTCGAAGAGGGCCATAGAAATGAGCTTGCAGAGTTGAAAGAGGAAATAAAGAGTATGCTAGCTGTATGGAAAACTGACAACGACGCCTTCCTCGCAAAACAGTAATGACCTGGAGCAAATGAAGCGACAAAATATGGAGATTCAAAAATCAAACAAAGAAATTGAAAAAACTATTAAGTACATGAACGCTACACATGAAGACATGAAAAATCAGATCAACAATATTCAACTAGAAAATACAAAGGACCGACAACATATGGCTGTCCTAGAGTCGCAAATCTTGGATTCACAACAAAGCAGCCGTACATCAACAGTAGAGATCAGGAATATCCCAGTCAAAGATAAAGAGACAGTGGAGGAGCTCACAAATATCGTGACAGCTATAACAAAGACTGTTGGCATAGCTATTGCACTACCGGAGCTACACGACGTTTACCGCTTGCCAGGTAAACCAGATTCAAATAAAATGATCATTGCTGAATTTGCCAGAGTACAGACCAAGACTGACCTAATGAATGTAGTCCGCAAATTTAACAAAGATAAGAGACCTGCCGAAAAACTGAACTCAGTGCACATTGGTCTCCCAGGACCATGTTCGGCGGTTTACATCTCAGAACATCTGTCCAACAATGCAAGAAAGCTGTTATACCAAGCCCGCCAGTTCATCAAGACTAACAACTACACTTTTTCTGGGTTACTAATGGGAAGATCTTCATACGGAAAGACAATGGCTCTAAAGCAATCCCTGTACAATCTGAGCAATGTTTACAAAAATTACTGAAAACACAGTGACTAGATGTTAGCTTCTATTATCATTTGCATGTTTTAATTTGTTCTTCTTTTTTTATAGTCTTTTGTGTTGAGCCATACTGTAACTTTAAACTGCAATATGTTTGGTGTGTGTATCTTAAACACCTAACTGACACGTATTATACTGTGGACACTTTCAAAATGTATAGATATGCCAAATTGCGAGTTATAAAAAACCCCAATAAAGTTTTAAATACTCTACAGAGCTTGACACGTTAAAAAAATTAGATGAGTTGGAATCCATAAAGGTAGCAGAGTCTGTTATGTGTAGCCCGGCAAACTGTAAATCACTATTATCATACGACAACAATAGCTTTACTGTGTTAACACAAAACATAAGAAGCATAAACAGAAATATTAATAACTCGACACAACCCTAACACAGCTGAACTTTGACTGCGACATTATGATATTGACTGAATGCTGGCTCGACGCTGATAAAACTCTCCCTACAATACCCAACTATAACCTACACTGCACACAAGTATGTCGTAACCAAAACGATGGCATAGTCGCGTACATCAGGAGTAACATTAAGTATACGATTGAAGAACCGGTATTGACTGATATAACTACTTTAATTATAAGGATAGGAGAGCAAACAGCAATTCTGGCAGTTTATCGATCACCATCTATACAAAATATAGAAAATTTCATCAACTCCATAGACTTAAGCCTACAGTCACTAAAATCCTATAAACATATTATTATGATCGGCGATATGAATATAGACATAAAACCAAATAACACAGACACAAGAAGTACTAATTATCTAAATCTTACCGCAGAACATGGCTTATTACCAGCACATAGCTTACCTACAAGAGGAAATAATTGCTTGGATCACATATTCTTATTGAAAACACAAAATTGCGCTTATGTCACGGTTCTAGATAACTCGGTCACGGATCATTCAACAGTAGTGCTTAACCTTAAAATTAAAACACCAAAACATCTAATAAGTGGAACCTCCAAAAAAGTTAATAATGAAAATATAATAAAACAACTATCGATTTCAAACCTAAGCGATATAACAACTATAACTGACCCCAATGAAGCTGCGAATATGATGGTGGACATAATTTCAAAAACTATATATGAAAACACTGAGACACAAACTATTACACAAAGATGTAGAACAATTAAGTCATGGATGACTGTTGGATTACTGCGTTGTATAAGAAATAGGGATAAAATGCATCATAAATTAAGAAAAACCCCAGATAATCTTATACTAGCAACCACGTACCGCCGGTACAGAAATTTCTGTAATAATCTTTTGAAAAAAATGAAAATCTCATATGAGCGCACAGAACTAAAGTTAGCTTCAAATAGCACCAAGAAAACCTGGAAAACAATAAAAAAATAGCCAATATGGATAAAAACAAAAAGAGTAACCCGGAACTATTGGAACTTAAACAAACTACTGCTCAGTCACTAGAATTTATTAACAATTACTTTGTGAACATAGGGAAACAACTAGCTGAGAAAATCAAAAACAATCCTAACGGTATAGACAAAATAGTAACAAATTCTGATTGTAACACAAATCTAAACACTTTTGTACTCCTGGATACCGATGAATCCGAAGTTGAAACAACAATACTAAATCTAAAGTTAGACTGCGCTATAGGTTGGGACGAAATATCCACAAGGACGATTAAACTAGCCAAGAGTCTAATAGTAAAACCATTGACGCATATGATAAACAACTGTTTCTTAACAGGTATATTCCCTGACGTGTTTAAACGATCTCTGGTACTTCCAATATTTAAAAGTGGAGACAAAAGCGAAATTGGCAACTACAGGCCCATTTCGGTCCTACCCGCTCTATCAAAAATAATAGAGAAGCTTCTTAATCGTAGGCTTCAAAAATTTCTACATGAGCAAAAGCTTCTATCAGGGTCTCAATTTGGATTTAGAGGGGGTAGGTCAACTGTAGATGCCGTGCTCTCACTAACTGAAGAAATCGTTCAAAGACTAGATAAAAGACAGAAGTGTATAGGAGTATTTTTAGACCTTGCCAAGGCTTTTGATACGGTTTCAGTGCCCATTATAATAAACAAAATGGAGAAAATGGGTATAAGGGGTATTGCCCTTGCCATCTTTCAAAACTATCTACAAAACCGAGTTCAACGCATAAAAATCGACAATTTAATAAGCAGTGACATGGATATAGCATATGGAGTTCCCCAGGGTAGCGTGCTGGGACCCACACTATTTCCCATCTACATTAATGGCCTTTGCCAACATAAACTAGACAACTGTAAAATAGTAACTTTTGCAGATGACACAGCATTGGTCTTTCATGGGGATTCGTGGGACCAAGCTCGTAGTCATGCAGAGACGGGGCTTGCTATTATTTCATCCTGGCTCAAAAACAATCTCTCTCTTAATATATCTAAGTCACCATATTTAACCTTCTCTATCATTAATAGAGGGCAACCACCCCCCGACTTTGAGATCAAAGTGCATAGTTGCAAAGATTACAGTAACATTAATGGCCAATGCCCTGCCATGGCAAAAAGCAACACCATAAACTATCTTGGAGTCATCATTGACGATAACCTGACTTGGAAGCCCCACATTAAAATGCTAGCAGGTCGATTGAGAAAGCTAATCTGGATCTTTAAAAAACTCAGACATGTAGCACCACCCTACCTTTTGAAGACCGTTTACTATACGCTTGCACAATCCGTTTTAAAGTACTGTATTCCAGCATGGGGTGGAGCCTGTAAAACACACTTGTTCGAACTGGAACGAGCACAAAGATCGCTGCTAAAGGTTTCCACTTTCAAGCCATACAGCTTCCCTAGTGCTGACCTGTACAAGTACTGTGAGCTCCTCACAGTCCGACAATTTTACATACACCAAACAACACTAAGACGCCACTCAAATCTAAATTATAATCCCTCCAAAATATCCAGCCGTAGAACTGAATTCGTTTGCACAACCCCTAACTTTCAAACCGAATTTGCTGGAAGGCAGTACAACATACAAGCACCTAGTCTATACAATAAAATGAATAAAATTCTTAACATCTACCCCCTAACCTACCAAGAAGTAAAAATCAAGTTACGAAAGTTCCTTCTAAAATTAAAATACAGTGAAACCGAAGATCTTCTGCTAAGAATAATGTCACTTATAGCTAACCGATATTTACTACCCACCTGAATAAGATCAACCATAAATCAACACTTTACTACCTATAAAACCCTTCAGACACTTACATATTAAAGATAAAAGATAAATACTTACCTACTTATAGTAAAATCATTCAGCTAAACGAAACTAAACTAAACCTTGCAATGAAATTCTTATTTGTCAGGACTCACAATATCATTTACATAAATATTGAAAAGTGTTAACAGCATAAATTGCACTAAATTATTGTATAATTTTAATATATTTTGTTAATGTATTAATTACATAATTCACACACTCACTTAACCCTATAGTGAGGCAACTTCCCAGAGACAACTTTTGGTGATAACCACTTGACTCTCGACATACAGGTTCCTAAGAATCTAGTTCAAGAGTCAACAAGTATGAACCAGATATGCACCATAAGTAGCCTTTATTGATTAAGTTTTATTGTCTAATGTAATTAGTTATAAGTTGGCTCAATAAATACTATTTTCATTTTCATTTTTCATTTTCAACCTGGTATTTCTACCAGTGAACTGTTTTTCAAAACTTTTATCCATTACACATTATTATTTTAATGAATGTTATGACCACGCCGGATTATCCCAGTGAAGTATGTACTTTAATGGTTCAGTCCTAGGTAACATGGTTTCACATAATGTTGTCTACACATCTGCGGGTAATAATGAAAACGCGTTCAGATACGTAGGTTAGGTTAGGTAGTATTAGGTATCTGATCAAGGATAATTGAATACGATACATACTAAACTTCTTTATCACTTTAGGCACTTACAAATATGCTTATTGCACGTAAAATTGTCTTTTTCTCTATGCTTGCCCACTGTAGAAGCATCTTCAGTATAGTCAGATAGCCACACTAGCTCCTGTAATAGAATCAGCCACATCTAGATATTCTTCTCAGAAGTGATACGAAAAGGTATTTAGATTAATTGAAGTCAGATAACAGACTTGTTCGCCAGTCTTTTGCAAAGACCAATCATATGTGGAAGTACATAATCAGTGGTAATGCATCCAGGGAGGCGCACTCCAAATTCAAAATACAGCAATTGTAATTTGATTATACCTACTGCTAATCACTAATTTCATTAATGTTTTGTGTTTAAATCAGATTGGCCCTGTCTGTGCAAGGTACATATTATAATAACTCATTTTCACATGTATTCGATTCGGCATGCCTACGTCTCTAGCTCCGAGTTTCGTAGGTCAGGTGACCGACCTGATATCCTGACCTCACAACTGCAGTCTTGGTAGTCGTCGAGGTGAATGGCGAGCTAGCAGCCAACCACCGAGCACCAATCTCGGTGAACTTGTACTTAAGTGCTGACTGAAGGGAAAACCTACTGTAAAGCTTTGCATATTCTTAGATTCATATAGATCAGATGAGTCTTAATAGCCAGAAACTAACTAACCAAGTCTAACCTAGCCAGCCCAAAACTCGGCTGGCCTCAAAAGATGTGTTCTTAAGTCTGTGTTTGTTTCTATCTATTTGCCTTATTTTTGAGTTGCATTTGCGCAGCCTATCTTTGCATCACGTACACGATGATGCATACACATTCAGTATCATAATTTATATAAGGTTTCCATAAATGAACTCCTAGTCATATCACATTGGCGTTTTTAACTCAGCAGTCGATACCAAACACTACTCAATATTAGGCTTAGCCAGGTAACGTCAGGTATAATATAGCAATTTTACCTGAAAATAAATTTGTCATTATACATACTTACCTGGCTTTAAGCCTAGGTAAATCGCTGCCTGCTATGCACATTACTGTGCATTGCATGATCGTGACACATTCTTAGACACGATAAGCTCTTTATTGAGTTGCCAATGACCTGAAAATTGAGCGCGCAAAATAACGCTGGCTACAATTGCCGCCATTTCTGAAACTTTACGCGCGCAATGTTGCTGAGGTTCAAAACGGATATGACATGTATTTTAGGAGTTTTAAACAGGAAGTGAGCTTTTTGGGGCTAATTTCGTCGCACCGGAAAGGAAGTCAAGTATGCAACTCTCAATATTAGGCTTAAAGCCAGGTAAGTATGTATAATAACAATTTTATTTTCAGGTAAAATTGCTATATTATATTCATAGCTATGACCCCAAAACATGATGCTGTACCGTAATTTAGATTCGACTAATACGTAGTAAACAGGTTTTAGTTGGTCTAAGCTTAGTTCATCGCTTAAACTTCTCAGGACATAACACGAAGCTTTCTTTTATTGCTTCCAGCTCATGTTTCCAGTTGAGAAAAAATTCTACATGTACACCTATAAATGTGACTATATTTGTTTCAATTGTACTGTCGTTAAGTTTAATATCGAGAGTATTATCATTTCTGGCGGTGCTTTTGAAAATCATGACATTTGTTTTGCTTGGGTTTATGTGGTATTTCCGCTGAACCACTCATTAAAAGCTGAAAGAGCTTTAAATACATTATTATTTAGAGTGTGTGTCATTAGCATATATAATCGCATTCATGTCATCAGCAAACATAATCGCATTCATGTCATCAGCAAACAAAACGAGTTTAACGTCCGGATTTTCATTAGTGTGTAATTAAGTCACTTGTGTATAAATGAAAAAAACTGTTCTCAAAATGGATCCTTTTCGAACTCCCATTTTGATTTTAGACGTATCGGGTTTTGCCACTCTCCGTACTATTATTTTCATATTTAATTTCAACACATTGTGTTCAATTCTCTAGATAGCTTTTAAGTAAATTTAGGGTATTTTCTCTAAACCCGTATTCTAATTTGTTTATGTGTATGGTCTACTATATCAAAAGCGGAACTAAGATCCAAGAAAAGTCCTGCCACTTTGTTGCTATCATTGAGATCATTGAGTCAATAGCATCCATCGTACCAACGCCTTTTAGTTATCCGAACTGTCGGTTACTAAGTAGATTGTTGCTAGTCAAATGAAATGTTAATGTGCTTTACATAAGTTTTTCAAAAAATTTGGATAGGGTAGTTAAAAGATAGGAATGACTTTTCTACTTTTCACTGCTCTGGGAATGTAAAATTATCAAAACACAAATTAAAGATGTTTATTAATAGTTTCGCTAAAATGTGAATGTTTTCATTGGTAATACAAACTGGGATTACGCCATAACCTTATGATTTTTTACTATTCATTTTTATACTAGCTTAGTCATTTCAGCAGATGTGATATATCTTAAGATCATACTGGTTTCTGCACTTTTGGTGTTTTCCGTTAGATACGATTCTGATTCATGGTAGTTGTCGACAGAAGATTTTTTACAGTTAAACTGATTAGAGAAATGTTTGCTATTTCATTAGGATCATCTACAATCTTGTCATCAACTTTAAGTTAAACTGATTGGAGAAATGTTTGCTATTTCATTAGGATCATCTACAATCTTGTCATCAACTTTAAGTATAAGTTTATGCTTAAACTTGAGACTGATTTTCTTGCGGTATTTATTAACTACTTGATAAATTGATTTGAGGATGTTGGTACTTGGACTAATGGCTTTTCTGACTGACAATTTTTCAGACCTTTTATGACTTTTCGCTACTGATTAATATACCTGCGTTTGTATTGACGAAATATTATTTCCTATAGCCGTACCGAGAAATCTCTTTTTTTACTAGACACCTTTAGGCCCCTTGTTATCCATTTGATCTGTTTATCTTTACAGAAAATTACCTTCTTTTTTCTTTTCCGAAAGCTGTTGTGTGCTGTGATATTTCTGTAAATTTATGTAAAAACGTGTTAGTACCCACTCTTTCCCAATTTTGTGAAGCTATATTTTCTCTGAAAACATTTCGACTAATTCCGTTAAAGTTTCTTTGCTTTTTATAAATTAATTGTTCCTTGTCGTGTTTTTGAATATGATTCACATATGAGCTTTCAAAAGGACCAGAAACGCAAGCATGCCAGGCGGCCAAGTTACTGTGGTCTATGTCAATGTTGATAATTTCGTCATTATGAAGTTTTGTAATTATATTGTAAATGCTTGTATTTAATTAAAAATAACAGAATCAATACAAGGTTTAAAGTCATAACATGTATGATGATTCAAAAAGTTACGTTTTTGTTTATTATTTTTCAACAGATCAATGTTAAAGTCCCTTAAAATTATTTTCTTGTTGAAAAAAGCTCCAGTAGCATCTCCAGCTGACTCATAAACGTATCTAAATTTTTGTCACTCGGTGTGCGATATATACAGCAGATAGTAAGGTTTGTATTCATATCCATATTATCACATATTTCGACCACAGATTGCCACATACGGCATGCGCCCTTGGGAGCCATCGATACATTATTGCTATTCGTGTTTGATAATAGTCTCGGACCCCTGTTCTTGGTCCAATTCTTGGCCCAGTTCTTGGCCACCACTCAGTTACTTTATAGCTCCCGTCCTCATCGTTCTTCATTCAACAACTCGATTCCCTTTACAGATCAAGAAGCTATCTCGCTGGGAGGTCATCGACGTGGTGCGGACCCTGTCCACGGAGAAAGCAAAGGCCGGTGAGGAAGGCATGACGAAGTTCTCCAGAGGGAACCGGTTCTCCATCGCGGAGCATCAGGAAAGGTGAACAAGCTATCCTACTGTGGTATTTATCAATAGGTTAAAACGGTTCGCATCTGCGGCTAAAAGAAAGTCCGAAAACGCAGTAAAACGATGAAGTTGTGAGTATTTTTGGCAGAATTAGGGATTTTTTTATGCATAGACTTGCAATTAAGGTAGTGCCATTTTAATAACTCATATTTGACATTTGTCAGTCTTCATAGTGAGGTAGGTGACCAGCTTTAAACATCTTAAAGCGAAAAAGGCCATTATTGCATTTAATTATTTCTAATCGATCGATCGATTGTTTTTTTGGGTAACATCGTGTTTAAAATGAGGAAGGGTTCCCCGACGTAACATTGTAACGATGTTCAGTTTTTTAAAACAAAAACAGTTTATGTTTGGAATGGTTTATTAGTCCAGTAAATCGTACAATTGCCTTCTTTTGTCATTAATAATACAAATGTATTATTATCTGAAAACAGTTGAGCAATTGTGCAGTTTTAACAGAAATTATAAACATACATACAAACATGCATACATACAGGCACATACATTGTTTCTGGCCCCACACTAGGATACCCTGTGTCGTGGGAACCAGAAACAGCGACGTCACACACATATAAACATCCAAGACCTGGGGATTTTTTTTTCTGTACCCCCAGCCGGGGATCGAACCCGGGATCTCTCGCATGGAAGGCAGAGCTAACCGCTGCACCACAGAGGTCGTTAAATAATAATATTCTGAGCCCTCCGTTACAAGGTTACGTAATTGAATTACGATGAAGTGTCAAATGTGACCTGTTACAATGGCCTTACTTTATTAGATATACCTATATGTTTATATAATGTCAAGACATGATTGTGTAATAGTTCCTTGTTAATTCTAGACATAACAATAATTATCACCGACAAAGAAAAATAGATTAAATTGCTAAAGTAAACCACTCTAAACTAGTTTAAAATGCATTTGTTCGAAATGTGCTTTTCCCAAGTAGCCAAATCCTGAAAGTGATACTTTTTCGCACTAGTGCTTTTTACTTTTCTGTTTTTTGGGGTTCCGCACCTCAAAAAGTAAAAAAAGGAACCCTCATAGGATCATTCTTGTCCGTCCGTCCGTCTATCACAGGCACTTTTTTCAGGAACTATAAGAGAAAGAGTCTTGAAATCTTCTGATACTTATCGTGATAACCGCAACATGTCTATGAAAAACACAAAAAAGTAGAGGTGGTAAAATAACAAAATTTAGGTTATCGTTGAAAAGGGCTCTTTATAAACTTTTGAAAAATATATTTTAAATTTGAGTTGTGATAACTTCAGATGTTAGCACAAAAAATGTATAAATGCACCTGGTAACGGAGTATGAAAGTAGCCGCGCCAATAACTTTGTAAACAACATTTTGCTGTGTAAAATCCAAACTATTCACTCCACACCATCCCTACCATTGTAAGGTGGTTTGGAACTCTACGTGCGCGTATATACCGATATTTTACAATATCTATCTACTTTGCCCTTTGACAAATTGACGGACGGACGGGCAGCAGAACCTTTGCAATTGGCGCCCTTTCGTTCAAAAACCTTAAAAATAGCAGTACTTAGTCTCCCTATAATATGTATACGAACTTATCTCTTCCCTCAGATACAAAGAAGAGTGCCAGCGAATCTTCGAGCTGCAGAACCGCGTACTGTCAAGCACGGAAGTGCTCAGTACTGACGAAGCGGAGAGCTCCGTCAGCGAAGAGTCAGACCTGGAGGAAATGGGCAAAAACCTGGAGAATATGCTGGCGAATAAGAAGACTACTGAACAGGTAATATTGCGTTTTTTTATCCACCTGGGATGGAACGGAAAGGAGACGGTGTATATGGGTTTGGGGTTAGAGGTTGTTTGTGTGTGTGTAAGTATGTCCGTTATAATTTTCATGGAAAATTTCGATACGGAACTTGACTATTTCGATGCGGTTTTTGGTTTTCAAAGGCTATCATACTTTCGGAGCAGGTTCTAAGATGTTTTACGGTCGCAGACCACCAGGGGAAGCTGCAGCGGCCAGGATGGTTGACGCCTGAGGGTTTCTTAGAAACTATTTAGCCATTTTCAATAGGTTTTTGTATTATATTTACAAATTAGAACACTTATGTCTGCAAACATCTCTTTCGTCTCTCGTGTCGCGCAGTAGATGATATTCTCACATCTGTCATATATTATCGTGTACAAGTGTCTAGTTAAACTAAATTGACCAAGTGCCCCAACGTTAAAGCATAGCACCCAAAGAACGGGTTCGATTCGTTCCATTTATGATGTCTGGCAGACTTCGAAGACTACAACGTAGAATAACTTTTATCCAAGTTGCTATACAGTTTTCGCCATACAAAAATTATTGCAATTTCAAAGGCCTTTTTAAACTATAGTAAAGCCAAGCAGGTAGATATAAAAAAAAGTAAACAAACTTGCCTTGACTTTACAAGTAGTCACATTTACCGGTAAAATTTCGGGTAACCGCAAGAGCGATGATTATTTTCTGAACTGATATTTTTGCTTCCATTTCTTTCCAAACGTAGTTTGGAAACGTAGGGTTAAGTATAAGAACGGTGCCAAACGGGACCCTATTACTAAGCCTCCGCTGTCAGTCCGTCCGTCCGTCCGTCCGTCCGTCCTTACTTCCGTCTGTCGTTCTGTCACCGGGCTTTGCCGGATCAACCGAAATAGGTAGAGAGCTGAAATTTTCGCAAAGGGTGTATTTCTATTGCCGCTATAACAACAAATAATGAAAAATACCAGTACCTTCTTTTAAGAATTAAAAGAAGTACCATACAAGAAATTATTGGTATGACTATTTTCTTAGCCATTTTGTTATTTTTGTTTATCGGTGAAAACTGGACTCTCCCGATCTTATCGGAAACGATCTTTAATTGCAGATATTGAGTTATGTGCTTAGTTATTTGTCGTTATACGATTAATAATTGCTGGTTCGAATTATAATACGTAATATTAAGTTTTTTTTCATCATATATTAATCTTTTTGCTGTAAATAATTTACTGAATTTCTATCCACTTCCGGTTTCAATGTACACAGAGTTTCGATAACGTGGTACTTACATACTACCTGCATAAAACATTTTTTTCCATGTTTCGATGTAGGGCCTTGAATATTTAATATTTTATTATTAAAAATTAAAAAGGTATACACGTACAAAAGTCTATTGTTTTACGTTTTCCCGTTTACAATGGTATGGAACCCTCCGTGTGCGGGTCCGACGCCCCACTCGCACATTTGCGGTACTTTAATTATGTTGCCGGTTCGGCTTGCCTTCTTTCTTCAATTAAACACTGATTCTAGTATAAGATGATTTATTTAATTGTATCTACACACGTATCATAAACCCTCTTTACTGCGTTCAAAAACCGCACGTTATGACCAGACTTGGTAAAAACTCATTTCTTATCTGGATATTGAGACATTATGACTATAATGCATCAATATTTCGGCATATTATGACATTCAAATTTCGAACGCCGCCGCCCATATAATTATGATGATCAGCATGACGGTCCAAATGCACGGTATCCACATGTGTTGGGATATGATATTAGTTGTATCGTCGAGTGGTCTCAGGTGGAAGTGATCCGTACTGTTGTCGTCGATCTTTGGTTCAGTTATCTTCTCCTTCAGGTGCATCTGGATCTGTTGAATTTCTTCTCTGAATATTGATGTGGTTTTCGTGATGATTTTGGTATGGACGTTCGCCATGATGAGTTCGCAGGCGACTCCTAAGTGTAGTTTGTGGGGTCCATGAATAATCTCGAAGTCCGTTTCCTTGCATTTGATTGTAGCTCGCTGTGGTTTCTTGGAGTATAGAAGGAAAAGTCTATCGTTGATTACTACTATTATTTCCTCTTCCTCGAATGCAGATGTGAGGCATGTGTAGTAAGTCTTCCAATATAGGGCTTGGTGCACGCAGTCGGGTGTCTTGCTGGCATCTCTCCACAGATATGTTTGCACACGACTTTCTTATCTCTTTTCCTGCAATATGCTTTATTTGGGTAGGCATGCCATGAGTCTTTTATGAGGATTGTTGGATATTGGGTATCGAGAGTTTGACCAGAGGGATTAGGGACAGGAAAGATGTCATATGCGTTTCCATATTCCTTCTTTTAGCTCAGCAACCTTAACCATGAAATGAATGACGTTATTTGCAGTGAATGAGTCTATTTCTATAATGTTCTAATATATTTATAATATCTTCAATCAATACAAAACTAGTTATAATATCTATGTTGATTTTATTATTAATGCTTATATCATAAAATTCTTTAATGTATGTTCTAATACTATTCATGCGTAAATCTAATTTGCTAATTGTTTCATTGAGGTTATCCATCAAAATTTGTTGGTATTGCGTAGATTTTAAGTTTTATTTAATTGCAATTACGACAAAAATGTATGGCTTTGGACCTGTCAAAAGTAAAGCGATTCACTGATGCACCTTGTTACAGTTATCTCTGGAGAGAGAGGAGGCGGAAAGGGCGGAACTGAGGAAGATGATCCTGGGGCAGTCGGAGAAGAAGCCGCAAATCAATCAAAGCGACTCGTCTCCGAGCGACCATAAAGGTTACATGTCTTTATTATTACAACATGCAAGTTTCCTTGCTAAACACTCGCCGAGTAAGCGCGGGAAGTAACGAAGAAAGGAGGCAGAGACTTTGGAGAATCCGAAAAGCACTGCTAACTGGTTAATTTAGTAGTGGTAGGTTCTAGCCAGAGGAACGTATGCGAAACACGGAATTCGACTTATCGGCTTGAGGCTACACGCATCTGCTCCCCCCGAGCTGGGCTACGAGGGTGGAGGTCCTACGGTCGACCTGGAAAGATCCGGGTAACAGATGCCTAACCACCATCGGATAATTACGTCCGGAACGGGATCCTAACTCTCGGGTATCTGGATATAGCCCGGGTGCCGGGGGCCCTACCGTCGACCTTAGCCTACTGACGACTGGATTAACCCGTCTCGTCAAACCTTGGTACGGGCCCGAGGGACGTAGACGGGGGGAAGCGGAGTACCACGGCTACCTGGATGAAGCCCGGGTGCCGGAACGGGAATAGGGGGACGGGAAGCCTGCAGCAGTCCTGGATTGAGCCCTGGAGCTATCGTCGGAGGGAGGGGCAGGCCAGTTAGTGGAGCGAGGGCGACGACCAACTGCCTTGTCGAATCTACCGGGCGCTGGCTTTTATAACATTGGCTGCGGGGCGAGGAGCGGGCCGGCGGCTGGCGTTGGTGGTGGCAGACGGCGGCGGCGCCTGCGGGGTGAAGGGCGAGGCGGTGGCTGGCGTCGCTGGTGGTAGACGCCGGCGGGGTGGGGTCGGCCGCGCGCTGAAGTGTGGGGGGACGCCGCAGTCAGCATCGGTGGCGCCGGCTGGTGGCGGCGGTTGTAACTATCGGGGTTTGATTGTTACAGAACATAGAGATTTTGAATGGCCGCCACATAATATCTGCATAGCGTGTAAATTGGGTTAGAATAGCTATTTATGCTTCTAGTTAGCAAAGTAGGTGATTTCCGACGAGTGGCATTTTTATTTACGAGCGAGCGAGTTTATCAGTCGACAAGAGTCGGAAGTACGTGTATCATATAATGTTTTACTACGCATTTTGCGAGGATATAAAAATATATGTATGTGAACTAAACAAGAAATTAGTAAAATGTCGGGCTTTTTTTAAGTAAATGCGTGCTCAATATATCTAGTCCGCGGCACCACTCGTGTCTTGCGACGGAAAGTGGGACTAAATACGCTAATCTCACTGGCAAGATGACACGGTGGCGCCGCCGCGATCGGCCTTGAGTGGTGGCGGGGAATCTCTATTGCGCATGTGCAAATAGCTGTCACGTCGTGTCGCAAAAAGCACTTGTAAAATATATGTTCTTTGAAAAGGGCTGACAACGAAGTTAATAATAAAATAAAAAAATAAAAAGTATAAAGCACTAGTTCGAAAATGACAATTTCCGCGCGATAAAAGTCAGTGTTCACGTAATATATAAACGTTCGATTGATCAGTATTTTTTGAACAAACACACAAACATATTATATCATCAGCAACGCCTGACGCCAACGCCTTTTCCCATACGATAGAGGCAAAGTTGCGCCGACGTTTATCCAGTTATACATACTCAATTTTACATGACCGGTGGCTAGCCCGTCGCCACTGAAAACATGCAATCAATGTTTAATCACCAAATATAATGAACTCAACTCTCCTCACCAGGTCGCGTGCTGCGCATAGTCAGAACGTTTCGCAACGCGAGCGGTCAACGTTACACGCGCGTCGAAATAGTCCGCAAGGCGGCGGTCATAGAGGCGTACACCAAGATACGGTCGACCAAAGACGACGCGTTCATTCGGCAGTTCGCGACGATGGACGAAACGCAGAAAGAAGAGATGAAGCGAGAGAAGAGAAGGATTCAGGTAAAAAAATAAAACATAAGGTGCGAGTAGGACATCGGACCCGCACAAGAAGGGGTCCATACCATTGTACACGGAAAAATGTAAAACGACAGTCTTTTGTACAAGTACACATACCTATTTAATTTTTATTAATAAAATATTAAATACTAGGTAGCACTATATTCCAGGCGAAACATTGAAAAATAGTTTTGAGTATGTAGTATGTAAGTATTTAACTATGTACTCAGGGTAACACTTTGCTCATTGAAACCGGAAGTGGATAGAAATTGAGTAACTTATTTACAGAAGTAAAATCAAATGTGATAAAAAACTAAATATTATTATTTATTATAATTCGAATGAGCAATTATGAATGATATAATGACATATAACTAAGCACAAAACTCAATACTTGCAATTAAAAATATTTTCCGATAAGATGGAGAAGATGAAGGACAGTAAATTTTTCACCGATAAACAATTAAAACAAAATGGCGAAGAAAATGGCCATACCAATAATTTAGTTTTAATTCTTGAAAATCGGTATGTTTCATTATTTGTTGCTGTTGCGGCAACAGAAATGCACATTCTGTGAAAATTTCAGCTCTACCTATTTCGAATGATCCGGTAGAGCCCGGTGACGGTCGGACGGACGGACAGACAGACGGACAGCGGAGGCTTAGTAATAGGGTCCCGTTTGGCACCCTTCGGGTACGGAACCCATACGGAACCATTTCTCATACGGGGTGGCGGAGGCACAGTTCTGTGCACGTTTAGCCAAGTGCGGGTCGGTCCCGCACACGAAGGGTTTCATATCACCCTAGAAGACAACTTAAGGACAAAAAGTAATAAAACAAAAAGGTTTACGTAGATAATGATTTGGTTTTAGGAACAACTGAGGCGTATCAAGAGGAACCAAGAACGGGAGAGGTTGGCTGGCAATATCACGACCCCTTCCATGCCAGGGGAAAGTAAGTAATTATACCAGAATAAGCACGTAAATACATCGGCTTAGGTGACCACAGTTTACAAACTCTTTGTTGATATTGTTGGTAGGTGGCGATTAATTCGAGAACTATCAGTGATAGGACTGATAGGACTGCTAGCCTCCACACCAAAATACTCAAAGGCAAAACCAACACCCCAAATTACCAAACAGGAGATAAACTACGATAACTTGGTGCGCCCCACCACTATTCGCCTGCGAGACAGCGAGCGTACTTACGTCGCGAGTGAGCGTGACATGGTACCTATGATATAGTGGAGGGGCGCGCGAAGTTATCTAATTCATCTCTATCCTCGACGTATAACTAAATCTAATCGACGACCCGAATAGCCGAGTCGGCAGTGACCCTGCCTACGAAGCCAAGGGTCCCGGGTTCGAGTCCCGGTGGGGGCAAATATTTGTTTGATGAGAACGGATGTTTGTACCCTAGTCATGATTGTTCATCTATCTAAGTATAATATTTATCTATATAAGTATGTGTATCGTTGTCTAGTACCCAAGATACAGGGAATCCTAGTTTGGGGCTAGATCAATGTGTGTTAATAGTGTCCAAGGTATTATTATTATTATTATTATAAATCTACCCCCAGGTATGAGTTCATTAATGGGCGGCCTCGGAAGCTCTCCATCATCAGGGCTGATCCCCCTCGGCGAGATCAAGCAGGAGCCGGAGACGTATTCGCTGGGCTCCTCGTCTTCAAGGCGCAGGGCCAAACTGAAGCCGGACTTGAAACTGAAGGTTTGTTTGCAACAGACGAATCTATTTTAGGAAAGTGTTGGAGTGCATTTAGACAAAGGGTAGAATTTAAACGTATGACCGGAATCCAGTTTTTGATTGAGAAAAATACAAATTTTGAATGTTTTTTACTGAATTGCGGGAAAATCTGTCTATAGAAATACTGATTTTTCCTGATAAACAATCTGAATTGACTAGAAATCTGAAAAGAAGCAACTTAAAAACCTAAACGAGCGTTGTATTTTGTTGTTCTTACATGTTTAACCTTTCACGAAGGATAAAGGAGGCTTCGCTCACCGCTGTTATCATTTACCTGCCCTGACCCACCACTTCGCTCAGGCAGTCATTATGTAGACAATAAGCGTTGGCCAAACCATTCAATAATTTTGTCGCGCTATTCAACAATTTGGTCGCGCTATTCAGTAGTTTGGTCTCGCTATTCAGTAGTTTGGTCGCGCTATTTATTAAGTTGCTCATGCAATTCAGTACGTTTTCGCTCCTTTCAGGTAATTCTGCTGTTCATGATCATTCGATCAATAGTTTTTTATTCGCTCGTTTTATGATTCGCCTTCGACAAAGACTACGAGACGTGAGAGTGGCCTATCACACAAAACTTTACAGGACGAGATAGCGAGAATAGTGTCAAACAATGAGTGTGGGTTGCACAGGGCCTAGTTTAGTGGCCTGTACGTGGGGAACTCAATAGTAGGCCTCCTTACGAGGCTGATGACTATGATGGTTACAGATGTTCTATTTGACGATGAAGGATTGACTTTGGTTGTTGTTAGCCGTGCACATGCACATTGAGTCAGTGTGCGTAGTCTCTGGAACGGTCAGCCAGAGACTGCGCCCACTGACACAATGTTGTTGTTAGCCGTGCACATGCACATTGAGTCAGTGTGCGTAGTCTCTGGAACGGTCAGCCAGAGATTGCGCCCACTGACACAATGTTGTTGTTAGCCGTGCACATGCACATTGAGTCAGTGTGCGTAGTCTCTGGAACGGTCAGCCAGAGACTGCGCCCACTGACACAATATTGTTGTTAGCCGTGCACATGCACATTGAGTCAGTGTGCGTAGTCTCTGGAACGGTCAGCCAGAGACTGCGCCCACTGACACAATGTTGTTGTTAGCCGTGCACATGCACATTGAGTCAGTGTGCGTAGTCTCTGGAACGGTCAACCAGAGACTGCGCCCACTGACACAATGTTGTTGTTAGCCGTGCACATGCACATTGAGTCAGTGTGCGTAGTCTCTGGAACGGTCAGCCAGAGACTGCGCCCACTGACACAATGTTGTTGTTAGCCGTGCACATGCACATTGAGTCAGTGTGCGTAGTCTCTGGAACGGTCAGCCAGAGACTGCGCCCACTGACACAATGTTGTTGTTAGCCGTGCACATGCACATTGAGTCAGTGTGCGTAGTCTCTGGAATGGTCAGCCAGAGACTGCGCCCACTGACACAATGTTGTTGTTAGCCGTGCACATGCACATTGAGTCAGTGTGCGTAGTCTCTGGAACGGTCAGCCAGAGACTGCGCACACTGACACAATGTTGTCGTTAGCCGTGCACATGCACATTGAGTCAGTGTGCGTAGTCTCTGGAACGGTCAGCCAGAGACTGCGCCCACTGACACAATGTTGTTGTTAGCCGTGCACATGCACATTGAGTCAGTGTGCGTAGTCTCTGGAACGGTCAGCCAGAGACTGCGCCCACTGACACAATTTTGTTGTTAGCCGTGCACATGCACATTGAGTCAGTGTGCGTAGGCTCTGGAATGGTCAGCCAGAGACTGCGCCCACTGACACAATGTTGTTGTTAGCCGTGCACATGCACATTGAGTCAGTGTGCGTAGTCTCTGGAACGGTCAGCCAGAGACTGCGCACACTGACACAATGTTGTTGTTAGCCGTGCACATGCACATTGAGTCAGTGTGCGTAGTCTCTGGAACGGTCTGCCAGAGACTGCGCCCACTGACACAATGTTGTTGTTAGCCGTGCACATGCACATTGAGTCAGTGTGCGTAGTCTCTGGAACGGTCAGCCAGAGACTGCGCCCACTGACACAATGTTGTTGTTAGCCGTGCACATGCACATTGAGTCAGTGTGCGTAGTCTCTGGAACGGTCAGCCAGAGACTGCGCCCACTGACACAATGTTGTTGTTAGCCGTGCACATGCACATTGAGTCAGTGTGCGTAGTCTCTGGAACGGTCAGCCAGAGACTGCGCCCACTGACACAATGTTGTTGTTAGCCGTGAACATGCACATTGAGTCAGTGTGCGTAGTCTCTGGAACGGTCAGCCAGAGACTGCACCCACTGACACAATGTTGGTGTTAGCCGTGCACATGCACATTGAGTCAGTGTGCGTAGTCTCTGGAACGGTCAGCTAGAGACTGCGCACACTGACACAATATTGTTGTTAGCCGTGCACATGCACATTGTGTCAGTGTACGTAGTCTCTGGAACGGTCAGCCAGAGACTCCGCCCACTGACACAATGTTGTTGTTAGCCGTGCACATGCACATTGTGTCAGTGTACGTAGTCTCTGGAACGGTCAGCCAGAGACTGCGCCCACTGACACAATGTTGTTGTTAGCCGTGCACATGCACATTGTGTCAGTGTACGTAGACTCTGGAACGGTCAGCCAGAGACTGCGCACACTGACACAATGTTGTTAGCCGTGCACATGCACATTGTATCAGTGTGCGTAGTCTCTGGAACGGTCAGCCAGATATGGGACAGACAAGAGGGAGACACGAAAACAGATACGAATACAGGACATAATGCGTCAAAATGCGCGATGCATGTCGAGTTATCTGTGGGTAGATGAATAATAATAACGCATCGAAAAGTATTTGAATTGAACTGTCAGTAACTCTTATGTACAATGTCATAATGCATAACATACATTTAATTTCATATGAACTCGAACACTGTTTTCAGCCCGGCGCGCGCGCAAGTTTATGTAGTTCTTCTGTGTATTCGTCTCTGTCTTCGTGTCGTCTCTCAGTCTTGTCTGTCCAATGGGAATCGCCCCTAAGGATGTGAATATCTAAATGTGGATTTCAATTCAACCCTAAAAACATGAATTATGTTGTGCAGTGCGGCGCGTGCGGCCAAGTCGGCCACATGCGCACGAACAAGGCGTGCCGCCTCTACACGGGGTCACTGACCGGCGGGCCGCCGTCGCCTCCGTCGCCCGAGGCGGAGCCGCCGCCCGAGGTGCCCGACGAGGACGAGATGCCCGGCTTTGTGGAGGGGACCAAGTTGACGCTGCCCAGCAAGCTTATTAAGGTGAGTACTAATAACAAGTTTGTTTACTTACTGTAGTGTAGATACAGGCCACGCCATGTTTCTTTGGCTCTGAGCGAGCTGTGACCTCTCGAGAGAGTCGAGAGAGTGAGAGGTGACAGCGGTCCGAGCCAAACAAACTTATCGCGAACTGTATATGGGTGAGTGAGTGAGTATATCGATTATTTGCCACATAATTTCTACTATTTGCTACTGATCATCCAGAATTTATACCGATGATATATTTAAGACTGGACACAAAATATAATCTCTTTAAACGGCACAAAGCACGAGAATTTCTTAACCTGCTTATTGCCAATAATTGCTACCTATTTGCTGCCTTGTATCATTTAAGTTTTAGCTTCTTAACTAAATCTGTTAAATAACAAAAGCCAATCCTACTATTTCCTGCTTGTGGTAAAAATTGTTACCTATGATATATATGTCTGCGAAACTCAATTGTTTTCCAGCTAACCTGACATTACAATGGCTTAACAACAAAAGTCAGTCTCTTAATGCGGCACAAAATACGAGAGTTGCTAAATTGATAATTCTAATACATATTTCAGTTAATAGGTTCGTAATAACATCGGTTAAATAATAAACTCCTTTACAATGATTGGTTCGAGTAGACGCCTGCATGATTAGATGAGCAATAAGTGTTTTGCGACGCTACGGGCAAAAAAATAACTTAATTTAATTTAAGTGGGGCTTTAACTTTAATTAATACATAATAGTAGGAATACACTCTTACAGCCAGACGCTACCGGCAACCAGCTATTCTGACGCTCACTTATAAGGGGTTTGAGGATTTTCGGATAGCTTCTTCTTAAAATATTGTTCATATTGGCAATGCACATTCTAAATTTTTAACCAAATGAATCGATTTGTGGGAGACTTATACAAACAAATAATCTAGCATTTAGTCCTGCAGTCTGATTGTTGCGCGATATTTGATGGAATATTTGGGATGTGAAATTTCGTGTAAATCCCTAAGTATAATATAACGATCTTTCTCTCCAACCGAACCCGACATATGATAGAACATTGTTGTAGAAGCTGGAAAGAGATCAATAGATGGAGTAGTGAGTTTGATTAAGAGACGAGTCCATCTATTGCACTTTTGACCGAGGCATTACATAGTACTTTTCACGACTACTGCGAGGAGCTCCACCTAGCGGAGTCCGCCATCTTGCAATTGGCAGCACTCGTCAAGCATGATTTTCGCGACGCCACGGCATGTCGCACTCTTTGACCGACACGGCATGAAGCGCCATCTGTTGGCAGTGTATAACACCATTACAAAACAAGCCAACAATGTTTGTACTGTTCCAGTGAACAGGCCTAGTTGGTTTTTAGCGACATAGCGTGCGTCATGCCGTCGCGTCAATAAAAGCGTGCCTGACCAGTGCTTCCAAATGCGGTAGATGGCAGACTCCGCCAGGCGGAATTCCAAACATAATTTATATAAAAAATATTTATTTTATTATTCATTTTATTCCCTCGCAATAGTCCTAAAAAGCACCGTGCAATGTCCCGGCGAAAAGTGCAATAGATGCTCACTTTCAAGCCTCTAAAACAATGTGCTATTAGTTTTTCAAATATCGTCATTTAAATTCCTGGAGCCTGAAATACAGATATTTTTCCTAGCTCAGGTTCCAGATGTACCTACTAGACTAATACCTAATTAAGCTAAGAACTTCGTCTGTAATAAAATGTAAACTTTTTATGATGCAATAAATTGTTATTATTATTATTAATTCACCCCCAGCAATCCGACGAGCTCCGTCGCAAGGGCGCGCGCAAGGAGTTGCGCGCTGGCGGCCGGCGCGTGCGCCGTGGCACAGCCACAGAGTCCTGCGACTACCTCGTCAAGCGGCCGGCCGACCGACGCAGAACCGACCCATTAGTAACTCTGTCCTCGCTGCTGGAGGACGTGCTGAACCATATGCGCCATCTGCCCGATGTACAGCCGTTCTTGTTTCCTGTCAATCCTAAGGTACATCTTAACTGTCTTGGGTCGAGTAGAAAATTTACCTTTTCCATGTTACTGGGTCCATTTCTGAAAGGCACACTTGCTAAACAAAACTACTTCAAGGATGAGTTCGGAAATGAATCCTATGGCTACCGTATAAAACCTGTCGGATGAAGATTGCCAAATTGGTTGATTGGCTAATTATTGTAGAACCCTTCAAAATTTATCTCACTGTCGTCCCAACAATAAAATACTATATTGTAAAAGCGGGGGACAGTGGTCTTGAACAAAAAAAAAACTGACTGGTACATATATATCTTGAGAATACCTCGACAAGCGACCGCCGACCGACGCAGAACGGATCCATTAGTGACTGTTGTCACTGCTAGAAGGCGTGCTGAACCATATCCGCAATCTACCGGATGTAAATTCGTTTTTTGTTTCCTGCCAATACTAAGGAACGCTTCTTTCTATTGTAACTTAGTTATTACCTAGAACAGACCTTCAACTTGATTGTTTGTACATATGAGAGTTCTGAACTGGCTACTATGCATGTTCTGCTACTATGTACGCTACAAGAATATTTCAGATGACTGCTCATTTTGCCATAGAAAAAACAACTACACGAGAAAAGCGTATAATACCCTGAGGATTCAATACAACGATGCATTCCGCATCCTCCTCAGACGGCCGCGATTCTGTAGTGCGTCAAGCAAGTTCGCGTACACGAGTCTCCGATTTCTTCGCCGACCTGAGCTCTAGAATAGCTTAGGCGTGGGAGAGACTGAGAAGCACGGGAAATCCGTATGATATATTGTGTGCTGTATGTGGTCATATCTGCAGGCCATTACACAACCACTGGCTCTCTGCACATGAGGGCCAACCGAAAATAGGTTTTTTTAAGACTTAAAATCTTGTTTTAAAAATATAGTAAATAATATATATATACATACATATATTTCTAATAATTATTAGTTCTAATTTAAGTAGTAATTTTTAATGATGACTGTGTATTGTACTGCTTATTATTTTACTATGGGTTCCTTACCTGAATGAAACGCTTATTATTATTATTATTAATAATAAATTGCTTATTATTTCTCTTCGTGCAGCTAGTCGCAGATTACTACCGCATCGTGACTCGGCCGATGGACCTGCAGTCTATTCGCGAGCACTTGCGTCAGAAGCACTATCAGAGCCGAGAGGACTTCCTCGCTGACGTCAACCAGATTTTGGAGAACTCTACACTGTATAACGGTATGTTTCACATCATTATGATACTTTGAACAGTTTATCTCATTGCTCAGCTACTGAGGGGCCGACTGTTGTTTGTTTTGAAGAAACCCCGCTAAGTTGCGAAGCTGTGTTTCAACTTCTGTAATAACTTTTCCCTTCGCTATTAAGATGGTGGCAATCAATGGTGGTGGATGATGGTAGTGTTGCTAGTTTAAAAAAAAATGTAACCAAATAGTTACGAAAAAAATGCTTATCAGTGACTTAATTAAAATAGATACCTACCCCAAACTATTAAGGCTTCAAGACAAACAAAAAATCAAAGCATTTTGACAGCCACCTAACTCCGCAGATTTCTTAGAATTTTACTAGAAAGGTGATTTTGAAAATATGGCTAGGAGCACAAGAGCTGTTGTACGATTCCATCGTGCATCGTCAGACTTAGTAGCGTCAGCATAAATGTCTAATTGTAGTTTTCATTATTTTGTAAGTTAGATTCATCGATCAGTTCACATTCGTCTATCAATAAGTGCGCACCAATTGTAATCATCATAAATAAAGTGATTTATCAAGCTATCACTCTTCTTTCCTGTTCCACCAATCATCATCAGTATCAAGTTTTAATGTACCGCCAGCAAGGGCTCGTACATTAAGTGGTCCTTCGAAACCTGTGTTTAGTGCAACTTTGTGTTTTGATCGTGTGACCGCGAATCGGCTCTGTTGGCCTGCCACCAGCGGCAATCCCCAGTAGAGTTGAGAAGGCGCAAAAAGTCATACGTGAGGAATACAAAAGCATTAGACACGCACGACCAAGCGATCAAGGATTTAAGCCCGAAGGAGGTTTTTATCAAGAGAACAAGCTCTCCCAAGTTTACCAAGAGATCAAGCTCTACAAGTTAATCAAGTAACAAGGTTTATCAAGAAACCCCTAAGAAGCGAATGACAAGGAACTCAATTTCATCAAGGGAACAGGAACTATCAAGCTAGTGATTTTATCAAGAAATTCATCAAGTAATTATTTATCAAACAAGTGAGTTTCTACATATCTCTACCAAGTGAGTTATAATGGAAACAAGCCAAGAATTCGTCTACTTGTTGCAAAATCAGCAACAAATTATCGACGGAATAAATCAGCTATGGTCGAATTACAAAAAAGACGGCCAATCTCGCAAGACAACTGATTATATCAAAAGGAAGGTAGAAACGTTAGATACGTATTGGGCTGAGTTTCAACGGAATCATGAGCGGTTAATGATGGCCGAAAATCAAGATGGCGACTACTTTACGGCCAATCAATACGAGCATTCCCAATCTTATTACCAAGAAATAAGGGAGTCGATTCTCAGGAGCCCCGGGTTTTCTCTAAAACCACCAACGCCACTATTAATTCCTAAGACAGTTGACGTGTCGGAAGAAGATAAATCGGGCGGCGAATCAAGTCAGCAGCATCCGAGGCAGAACAAGCTGCACGCCGAATCTGCGCAAAAATATCCCAACAAGTTAGAGGAGATGATGCGTCGGCAAACAAGTAACTTCAAAGCCTTCTCCCGCACCCTATCAAGCATCAACTTATCAGAAGTAAAGGAAAAGTGGGAATTCGATGACCTACTTAAGAATTTAGATGCACGGTGGGCAACTATCGATAAACTTCACTGGGACATCGATAGCGAGCTCCGTGGGGAAGAAGATGAATATTACGAGCAGACCTTCACCAAGCATGAGAAGAGCTACTGTGAGATAAAAAGAGAGATCAATAGCAAGCTGTGGTCCGTGGCTCATCGTGAAAAGTCCACGCCTAAACTGGATATTCCTGTTTTCCATGGCAACTATCAACAGTGGACATCGTTTAAAGATCTTTTCACGGAGACCATTCATAACAATCCCTGCCTATCAAGTGCGCAGAAGATGCAATTTCTAAAAAGCAAAATTAAGGGAGAACCAGAACGCCTCATCCAGCACCTACCGATAAGCTCCGAAAATTACGTCACCTGCTGGGACATCATCAACCATCGATACAATAACAAAAAGCTTATATTCACAACCCACATGAATACTATGATGTCCCTCCCCGTTCTGCAACAAGGCACATCGGGTCACATCAAGAGACTGCATGATGTAACGGTAGAATGTCTGAATGGCATAAAAAATTTGGGTATCAACATTGATACGTGGGACCCCATCATTATACATCTTTTATCATCAAAACTGGACTCCGAAACACACAATGACTATATGTCTATGTTGAAAGATCCAAGAGAAATACCGCTATTGGATGAATTCCTGAAATATCTCGAATTACGATTTACTGCATTAGAAGCATCAAGACGAAAACAGGAAAATACTGCTCAAAAGTCGTCTAACAATCCACCTTCTACGTCATCGACCCCTTACAATGCATCACGTTCCAAGCACTACTATTCAAGCAACAAGGCTACTTCGAATACTCAAGCAAGAAACCAGATAAAATGTCCCGTTTGCGATCAAGATCACGGGGTCTATTATTGCCCACAGTTCAGAGGAATGGATCCTGTAACGCAAAAGAAAACAATTACTAAGCTCAACATATGTAGTAATTGTCTCTATTCTCATAAAGGGAAAGATTGTTCGTCGACAAAGCGCTGCCGTGAATGTAATGGCTTTCATAATACCATTTTACATGAAGCTTTTAACAATCAAACCCAAAGAAATATGCCACTAGAATCACAGCAGTGGACAAAGAACAGTGGAAATACACATGTTGCGCAACAATCAGGCAAGATTATTCAGCAATCGTCAGCAAACGAAGTCTTGCTAGCGACAGCGCTGATCAAAGTGCAAGCCAGAAACGGAGTTCAACATGTTTTGCGCGCGCTCATAGATCAAGGCTCACAAGTTTCCTTAATAAGCGAGAGAGCTTCACAACTTCTGAAAATTCCAAGACAGAGTTGCAAAGGCGTTATCACTGGAATCGGCACTAACGACACAACATGTAAAGGCGCTATGAAAATACTATGCACGTCATTAAGGGGAAGCTTTAGCTTTGAAGTAGAAGCGCTAATTATGAAAAGTTTGACACGAAACTTACCAAACAATACTATCAGTAAGCCATCATGGGCGTTCCTCGAAGAAATTGAATTAGCCGATCCGCAGTTTTACTTGAGCAACCCCATTGACATACTCCTGGGTGCCGAAGTATACGCCAACATTGTCCTTAGCGGTGTAAGAAAACAAGTATCGTCACCGTTAGCCCAAGAAACAAGACTTGGTTGGATACTGTGTGGAAAAATTCAAAGTCTGCACTGCAACGTAGTGCTGAACAATATAGAAGACATTCAACAATTTTGGCAGATAGAGGACATTCAAGGAGCATCACGAAACTCATCAGAAGAGGAAGATTGCATTAATTTCTATAAGTCAACAACATCAAGGTTGAGCGACGGACGATACCAAGTGCGACTCCCTCTTAAATCGACTGCAAAATCAGATCTAGGGCAGTCCAAAAACAAAGCGATTGCACAATTTCTACAACTTGAACGGAAATTTTCGAAGCAAAAAATTATTGCTTCGCTTTACAAAGAATTTGTGGACGAGTACCTATCGCTTGGACACATGAAGCTGGCACGTGACGGAAATCATCCCGAATATTTTTTGCCACACCATTGCGTGTTACGAGAAGATTCCACTACCACGGCACTTCGTGTGGTATTCAACGGATCCGAAAAAACTTCAAGTGGGCTCAGTTTGAATGACCTGATGTACAAAGGGCCCAATTTACAAAAAGATATTTTGGTTCTTATACTGAAATGGAGACAACACAGGATAGCGTTTGTGGCAGATATAGAAAAGATGTTTCGACAGCTGTGGGTACATCCCGAGGACCAACATCTCCAAAAAATCATATGGCGAGACTATCCACATCAACTCTTACAAGAGTATCAATTGACAACAGTCACCTACGGCACCAAGGCCGCCCCCTTTCTTGCCATGATGACGCTAAAGCAATTGGCATGGGATGAAAGACTCAAGTACCCAGAAGCTGCCAAAGTAGTCGAGGAGTGCTTCTACATGGATGACCTGCTACATGGGTCGGACTCGGTGACGGCAGCCAAAAGGTTACAGGAAGATCTTATTCAACTGATGAGATCAGGCGGCTTGAATCTAAGAAAATGGAAGTCCAATCATACCGCTTTAATGCAACAAGACACCAACAAGGGTGAAGGTACTGAGAACACTTATCAGTTCATACAACCAGAATCGATGAAAACGTTGGGACTTAATTGGAGCTCGGCAAATGACGTCTTCACATTTCGATCAAAGATTGAAACCACGACTGATACCAAGACAGTGTGTACGAAGAGACAGTTGTTATCAGAAATCGCCCGATTATTTGACCCCCTTGGCTGGCTCACGCCAATTTCTACACAAATGAAATTACTTTTTCAATCCGTCTGGAATAGAAATCTTCAGTGGGATGACAAGATACCCGAAGATATTCACAAAGAATGGATAAAAATAAAACAACACATATCAGCTATAAATAACCTAAACATACCAAGATGGTTAGGTACAAACACTTCAAGCGATATAGAGTTGCACGGCTATTGTGACGCATCGCAAAAGGCATACGCCTGCGTTATTTATTGCAAACTAAAAATATGTGGCCAATATCAAATCACTCTCGTCGCGGCCAAATCAAGATTAGTACCACACAATAAAGAGATAACGTTACCAAAACTGGAGTTATGCGGAGCCCATTTGCTGGCCACACTGATGGAAAAAGTACAAGATAGTTTGAGCAACCATCATATCAAGATGTATGGTTGGGTTGATTCGACTGCCGTCCTTGGCTGGCTACAAGGTCAGCCTCAGCGCTGGAAGCCGTTTGTTGCTAACAGGGTGCAACAAATTACACGAGTTATGCCCGCGTCATGTTGGCGGTACGTCAAATCTGCCGAAAATCCCGCAGATTGTGCTAGCAGAGGACTCAACGCTACACAGTTACAAGAACATCCACTTTGGTGGCAAGGGCCGACTTGGCTACCCACATTCGATGAAAAACAGAGATTGAGCAAATTATATTCGACTGATGAAGAGGCCAAGCCAACGAAAGCGAGTGTACAGGCTGTAACAAGAAACAGCAATCTTGTAACTGAGTTGTTAAACAAGTACAGCTCATACATCAAGGTAGTACACGTACTGTCATGGTTACGTCGATTCATAAGTCGGAAACAAGACAGAAAATATGAGCCCTACATAACACTGTCTGAAAGTAGACAAACTACTCAAATGATTATAAAGGATGTTCAAGGAAAAGAATTTCACGACGAGATAAACGACCTCAAAAACGGCAAACAAGTGTCGTCCAAAAGCAAGATCTTCAGTCTCACACCCTTCCTCGATGAAAATGGCATACTCAGAGTTGGGGGAAGACTGAAGCACGCACACATTAATCCAGAGATGAAACACCCTGTAATTTTACCTCAGCAAAGCCGCTTGACGGAATTAATTATTTTGCAAGCGCATGAACATACCTACCACGGTGGTGCTCGGATTACATTGTCATTCATAAGACAAAAATATTGGATACTTAGTGGAAATAAGACCACTAAGCAGTTTATTCGTCGGTGTATTACGTGCAAGAAACACAAGCCTACAAAAAATAATCAAATAATGGGAGACTTACCGGAAGCAAGGATCAAACCATCTCGTCCTTTCATGCATACCGGTGTTGACTACACGGGACACTTCTACATAAAATCCAACAAGGGACGTGGTATCAAGACCACCAAGGGCTATGTAGCAGTCTTCGTATGCATGGTGACCAAGGCGGTGCACCTAGAGCTGGTTTCCGACCTGACAACATCTTCATTCCTCGCCGCTGTAAGAAGAATGGCAGCGCGCAAAGGAAAACCAGGACATTTTTACAGTGATAATGGGACCACCTTTGTTGGAGCTAATAGATGTCTACAAGAAGAATATCAGGAGATAAAAGAGCTCATCAACGACCAATTCTTGGGGGAGATAGCCGATATGGAGATAACATGGCACTTCAATGCCCCTTCCTGGCCGTCAGCAGGAGGTCTATGGGAGGCGGCAGTAAAAAGTTTCAAATTCCACCTGAAACGAGTGGTCGGCGACCAACGCCTTACATATGAAGAATTCTCAACCCTCCTTGCACAAATAGAGGGTTGCATGAACTCAAGGCCATTATGTCCCTTATCTGAAGATCCGGAAGACCTGAATTATCTCACACCTGCTCACTTCTTAACCAGCGGACCAACTCTTACCTTGGTTGAGACAGAGAAAGACCAGCGCACAAGATGGTACCTAACACAAAAAATATTGCAAGATTTGTGGAAGAGATGGGTCTCAGAATATATGATACAATTAGCCGCCAGAAGCAAGTGGAAAAATCCGCGGCGTAATTATCAAGTCGGCGACGTCGTCATGATCCATGATGAACATCTACCCCCAGGCAAGTGGGCGATGGGTCGAGTTACGGAATTGCACCAAGGCAAAGACGGATACGTACGTGTCGTTACGCTGAAAACGAAGAATGGATTTTTAAAACGGCCTGTTGTAAAAACTTCACCTTTACTGGAGAACGACGATAAGGATCAAGATGCGGGACCTCAGAGCCAGAAGGTAGAACCACGTCAATCAAGTGACGTAGTTACAGCTACCCTACAGAGACCGACGCGAACAAGTGCGATCAGTCCTATCCAGTTCAAACTCAGTGCAGTTGTTACAGCCTTATTTTTGCTGCTAACATTCGTATGCGATTCTCACTGCAACACAAATGTGACCCAATTCAGACAAGGACAAGCTATATACTTCGACAAGATCTCAGATATGATGCTGATTAAAGACGAGTGGAAAATTGTCGCCTATTATAACTTGCAACCTTATTGGGATGGAATAGACGCATTCAACAAATACACAAAAACGCTCCAACAGACATGTATTATGATACGGGAGCAAGCCCACTGTGATGTCATACTACTTCAATTACGGCACGGATTCTCCGAACTAGAGTACTACGACCAAGTATTACTTACTCAGCACACGTCGAGCACGCGACTTGCCAGACAGCGCCGGCGCCGTGGCCTTATCAATGGTGTCGGGTATCTCGCTAATGGATTGTTTGGAATATTGGATGAGAATTTCGCTGAACAATACAGGAAGGACATCGCTCTAGTTCAAGACAATCAGAGACACATAGCATCGCTTTGGAAAAATCAGACCTCAATTATAGAGGCAGAGTTCAATTTATTAAAGGGAGCCGAAAATACTATGGAAAAGCAACGCAAGATGATTAACCAACATATAAATGCAATAGAGGAATCCGTAAAGCAACTGAAAGATGAAGCCCAACGAAATCGCATCATTAGTTCCTTTAACATGGGAGCGACAACAGCAAGCAACATGCTATTCAGTTTACGGAATATTCAAAACACGTTATTAGATACTATCACCGATCTACACCACGGTCGGTTCGATTACCACTTGATAACTCCCGAACAACTCACCCAGGAATTGACGACGATTGCAAGCCATTTACCCAAAGATGTGTCGCTGCCGCTGGAGAACTTTCACACAGAAGTTTACAAGATTTACAGATTATTACAAGTAAAATCAAGATTTTTGGAAGACGTACTTCTTTTCGAAATAAAACTGCCACTCATCGAGTCAGTCGAGACAGTTATGAAATTATGAAAATGATACCGATACCAGAAGCGAAAGGACAGCAAGCAATCACTGTTGTCCCAATATCGGATTACATTGCGCTAAACATGAAAAAGGACATTTACATTCCTTTGACCGAGACCGACATCAGTTTCTGTTTGGTTCTATATCAAACTCATTATTGTCAACTCCTGAAACCAGAGTATCACCTAAAAGACGACAAGAGTTTTTGTGACCTGGAAGCTGCAGAATGTACAACAATGAGCAAGACATGCAGAAATAAATGGCAAGAGGTCAACAGCGTAAATACATACCTATATTTTTGCTGTAATCGGTGTCAAGTCCGAACAATATGCGAAGATCAGGTGACAACCCATCAGCTGAGCAATAGCGGTATAATACATGTGAGTCCGAACTGCGTCATAAAAACGGATAGTTTCACTGTGACTCCACACAAAATTCAAACAAGTGAAATTAAATTAAAACCAGACATATATGCACCGAAGATTCCTCAGATAAATAACATCATCAACATTACCATCCCTACCACTTTAGCACAGGATGATTCACAGGACATGCAACAACAATTGTCCTTGTTAGGAGAGAGGATAAATCAGCTGAAGCAAGCAGAAGTAATATCGACAGACCTCTCTTATCACGATGTTCATCACTACACTATGATTTATGTGGTTTGCGGAATCTTAGTCATTATTGGAATAATGACAATCATCAGAAAGCTGCAATGTGGATGGTTGGTGCACAGCACTGCGCCCCCCGCCCCCCCGCCGCCGGCCCCGACGCAGCCCGCGCCGCCCGCGCCTGCTCTGCCCCCGCTGTCCGCCGGCTACGCCCGTCCCACCGCGCACGCGAGCAACGCGGGCAACCACAGCATCGAGATACCTGCTATACACCCCCGCGCTGACAAGAACGCAAGGGTGCAATTCAAGATTTCAGATTATTAGTGGTTCTGTGTTGATGTGATGTGCAATTTTATTAAGTTTCTTAAGGTTTAATTGACATGTATTAATTATTTAAGATTTTTCTCATCTCAGGCCCCGGAATATGTACGATTCCATCGTGCATCGTCAGACTTAGTAGCGTCAGCATAAATGTCTAATTGTAGTTTTCATTATTTTGTAAGTTAGATTCATCGATCAGTTCACATTCGTCTATCAATAAGTGCGCACCAATTGTAATCATCATAAATAAAGTGATTTATCAAGCTATCACTCTTCTTTCCTGTTCCACCAATCATCATCAGTATCAAGTTTTAATGTACCGCCAGCAAGGGCTCGTACAGCTGTCGATATTCAAATAGGTACTTGAGTCGCTTTATTTCGTAGTTGTATGATCTGGCCGCTATATGATTTTTTTAAAGTGGGGAATTGTAATCTGAATCTGGCAACCGGATATTGCTTTTGAGAGCTTTTGAGAGCCACGTCCTTTTAGACTATTCTAAAAGAAGAGTCAGCGAATAGATCAGTCAGGCGATTCGATCAGTCAGGCTATTGGTTTGTCTTCGGTGACAATTACACCCAATTTCCTGTGTTTGTTTAGGGCCTAAAGCTAATAAATCCTAGTTGTAATCCCTTTATCAGGATTCTATACCGATCTGCAGGGTGCCCTATGGGACTCTATTACTAAGCCTCCGCTGTCCGTCTGTCTGTCTATAAGCGGGCTGTATCTCATGATCGGTAATTGGAGTTAAAATTTTCACAGCGTGTAATTCTATTGCCGTTATGACAAAAAAGAATTGATCACACGCGTTTTTGAAAAAGGGTTTTATGGGGACTCATACAAGAGACGCGTATTTTCCTCCACGATGATACGGAACCCTTCGTATATTCGTCTGAATCGCACTGGACCGGTGTTGTCCCTTGCCAGGTCCCACCAGCAGCCTGACGGTGGCTGCGCAGCGCATGTTGCAGCGATGCGTCGACAAGCTGGCGGAGAAGGAGGAGCAGATCATGAAGCTCGAGAAACAAATCAACCCACTGCTGGATGATAATGACCAGGCAAGACATTAACATAAGAAACATATACCTTGGATATACCTTGCTCCGGCCCCGAAATCCCGTGTTGCGGGGACCGAACATCGAAGACACGAGATTTTAAAGCCGGCATTTAAGTAAAGCTTATTCGCCCGCATACAACGAAGTGTGGAGGATTTATTCGTCTTTACTTGCCTTTAAGCGCGCGTAACACGTAAGCGCGACCTGTCGGTTTTTTAGCATGCATTTCGGACACAAATAAGTGGCATGCGCGTGTCGTTTGCGTTCGCGTTCGCGTCATTAGCGCTCGCGTTCGCTTGCAGTAATGGTATTTTAGTATGGCTAGTATTTAATCGCACATCAAAAATACTGATTTGCATAGTAAAAAAGAATCAACAAAACACTTTTGATGTTTTAAATATTTTATGTGTACCTAAGTTTATGTTTTAAGTATTTTTTGTTCTTACATGTTTAACCTAACCCGAAGGATGTTTATCCTTCACCTAAGCTACCGCAGCATTTTGCCCTGATATTTGCTGTGCAAATCAGTATTTTTGATGTGCAGTTTAATATTTCCCTTTTAATATCTTGGTACTTGGACAATATATATTATAGTAAGATGCATTTAAATAATAGTTAACGCTTTAAATTGCTGGGGCTTTAAAAGGTTAAATAAGAGCAAATTGTGGCCTCTGTCGACACGGTCATCGCTTCGCTCTTCGTTGTGATTTGCATGACACATATTTGGCATATTCGGCACTCCGGGACGAAGCGTGGATGGCATTTTGTTATTTGAGCACATAACAAATATTTTTGGATGTTGGTTATTATAAAGATGTATTGCCCGCCCGCGCGAGAGAGATATAGTAGATTAGACCGCCGCCGCCTAGCGAGAATGAGATGGGTAACAAACGGCCATCAACCATAAGATGATCGCTCGGAGATCTTGAAAAATGCATCGCGAAATTCAACCTTATGCCATAGTAGTAGAGTGCAAAACCTATGAAAAATCATTAGTACTGAGGGTGGCTTTACCCGAACCAAGGGGAATATATCGAGATTTCACCGAGCGCATGATTAAATGTCATATTGTTAGCGAGCATGGGATTCACGCATGGATTTTCCATCGTACATCTTACGAAAGTCAGGGATTATTTGTCCTGTTAAACGGCATAAGACCCTGGAACCGATATATGACTTCGTACCGGGGCCATTCATAGGATTTTCGAAAAATTTAAAGTCTCGAATTTGATATTTTGGTGTTTATTTTTTATATACGAATCAATAGTTCATTTAAATATATATTGGTTGCCTTTTCTAAGGTGCTAGGTAAGATAGTTTTGAATGAATGAAGGATTTATGGCTAGGGTAGGCAGTGTACTTTTATGGGATGCACGTCACTGGTGCTGGCTTAAGACCTTACGATATATTTATTGTGCGCGGCCACCCGATGATCGGATGATTCATCTCAATTCGCTCACTCGTTCAGTCGCTTTCTCCTCTTGTATTAAACTTATATTTGCTCAACAGGTGGCGCTGTCCTTCATCCTAGAGAACCTACTTACGACGAAGCTCAAGGTGATGCCCGAAGCGTGGCCTTTCCTGAAGCCTGTCAACAAGAAGCAAGTCAAGGATTACTACAACGTGATCAAGAAACCCATTGATATGGAGACGATGGGCAAAAAGATTCAAGGTGAGAAAATAGACTATTTCAGATAGTGCTGCGAAAACCTCTGCTTCCCACCTAACAAAGGTGACACAATATTCCATCATATTCACTCTGGTGGAGCTTGCCTTTGGCTTTGTTGCAACTGTCAACTGATGAAAAGTCCTGCTTTGGGTGGGAAGCAGAAATTCATAACATAACGGGTGTCAAAATTACCTAACTAACATAATACAAGCATACATGTATAGCCGTCCAATGTCTATACTTCCGCACTATGTCATAATCTAGTTGCCAGTTACTACAACATTTAGGGTTATTTTCTAATGAATGTTTGTCAGAAATACTTTATTTTTACACAACAATTGTCACTGTACTTGTGTCATTATAATATAACTAAACATATATAACAAGTTTTTATTCATTCTTTCTTTTTTCGTTCGTTTCGTTGGTTTCGTTCTTCGTTAAAGTTAAGTATCGCCATCACTGTACATAGTTTTAAGTGGCAAATGAATTATGACATAGAGCGGATTTGACAGGATTGGACCGCTATACCTGTATGGTTCTACTATGTAACTAACGAACTAAACTGACAACCTATAATCAATACAGTTTTTGTATGGTATCGTCAGATGCTTTTATAATTTTATAATATACGTTTTTATTTGACCTAACAGCAGGTACCATATAAAATTTCCGGTGGGTTAGAAAAAAACAGACATACACCTTGATCCAGATTCAAAACGAACGTCTTTCATTTTAGAACCACGCACAACAGTTCTAATTTTCCACCCTTATCCCTCAGCGCACAAGTACCACAGTCGCCTGGAGTTCCTCTGCGACATACAACTTTTGGTGGAGAACTGTCGCGCGTACAACGGCCTCAACTCTCAGTTCACGCGCCAAGCGGAGACCATACTCAATGTCACACAGGAGGCGCTTGAGCAGGTAATATGAACCTTGTGTACGGAGACATTCTGAACAACTTTACACTATTAAGAGCAACTCTTTATTCATCCCAAGGTATGTTCATGTGAATGAGAACGAAAACACACAGTTTTCCAGTACTCCAAGACTAATAATGCGTTTATAAATCTTCGCCACTGTTCGGCAAGGGTCGTATTTCCGAGCGTTCGCTATGTACATAGAGTGGATAAAACCGTTTGAAACCGAGTTTGAAAAGGGTTTATATTTAAGATGAAAGTCCTAAAGTAATGTATTTGGTATTGTTAGAATAGTCTGTTATGATCTATTATTTTATATTTGTTTAGGGGATACGAAACTTAAATGTGAAGAAAAAATGCACAATTTTATATAACAATTTAATATTATACTTGCTAAAAATTCAATCAGATTCATAGAATCTCTATTCCTGAAATCCTAGAGGCATCGGAATATTCATTATCATCTTTGTTTAATATTTATGCTTCGGAACGCACCGGTTTTTCGTTGCGCAGATCGACCGCGAGTGATCGGGACATCACTAGCAGCTGTCACTTGTATAAAAACGAGATGAAGAGTTAGAGGTTTTTTTTTTGCACATGGAAAATGGCTGCGTCAGGCATTCGGGCCTTGGCTGTATGTTTTTTGTAATAATTGTCTAACACAGGTTTCGGGGCCTGGTCGGAATGTTAATTGTAATAATCATCACGGAACAATCGTCGGGAAATAAGTAGATTTCACGTCATCGGAGTGAGTGCTTCGTGTTGTGAAAGGTTGAAGTGATTCGGTCCCCAATTCGTCGCGTTCGGATAGCGACCCATGTGGTCGGATACGTGGCATCACGACGGCACCGGCGGCGGACTACGACAGCAGTAAGATTCGACTCCCATCACACCCCACCCTCGTGTTCCTCATCCCGTACTCCTGCCTCGAATTGAGCTTTTGAATTCCGGTCCACGGCGTCAAAGGTCAGTACTACTTGTGACATTCCTGGTGAAAAACAACCCTACCAAGATTCCACGCCCTTTCGGTTAAGGCGTGGAATTTATCAATCTTGTTCACTGCCACTTTCCCCACTGATATCACTTGTGTAAATAATCATTTCATCGGCAAAACTCGATTCTCGGGTCGAATTGGCTATACTCATCTTCGCATTTAACGGCATGATTACGAACTTTTTTCCTTCAGGGGGGTTACCACAACGTCTTACGCCGATTCAAATTAGGAAACTAACTTGATCCGCAAAATTACCGTGATCGTCTTAAAAAAAGTCTTGGTTTTAGGTAAATAAAGCCATTCTATTCCAATTCGCCATAATGGTATGGCGAATTGGAATAGAAATGGTTGCCATGGTGATGTTCTTGTTTTGAACCTAATTTGGATCGGAAAAAGATTATGGTAACCCCCCAGGTCCCGTATTATTGATTTTACCATAATTTCTGTAACTGATGTGACATTCATTGCATTTTTGTTTTTGGCCACACACAAATGTTTTCGATGGGATTTGAATCGAGATGATATGGTGGTAAACTCCATTCAAAAAATCCATTGATTGCTTAGCCAAGTTTGATAACATTTCGCGTTTATTTCTTTTATGCAACATTATAGCCCCTGGGACGAAGACCATTTTATTGCCCGCATGTGCAATAATAATTGGATATGGGTTGTTTAATACCTTTTTGTTGCTATCTTGCCAAGTTTTACCTTTATTAAGCGATGTATGTACATATGCCTCGTCCATAAACACTATGTTTCTAGCCGCATCCCTCAGCTGTTGTATTTCTCTGAAATATTTGATCCTTTTTAAAAGTATATCTTGCTTTTCCATAAGTAATCGTCTGTTGTTATCAGTTTTCAGAAACCCAAACCCCATTTCTTTAAAGATGTTCTTTAACGTGAGCAGATAGCAGTCTTTAAAGTTAATAGCTTCGATAAAATTACAAGTTACATTTGGGAGTTTTTTGAGCATTATACGAAAATTGTATTACATATTTCTAATAGCACAATAGTTGAAATCATCAAGCCCCACCCGAAACCTACCTTTAGGTGTTCCTTTTTTGATGATGATGGTGATGACAATTTCATTGATTGTTATTTTTTTCGCTTCAAGGTATCACTCAAAGTTCGTGAAATTCCTTTTGTCCTGGACTTTATTAAAATAACCATCATGGTCTTTTTAAATACATTGGCTTCATTTAAGAAATTAATCTAAAGGTTAAGACTCGTGAAGTTTAGCAAGACATTCTAGAATCAGTGCATTCTCTAGTGCAATAAGATACCCCCTGGAGATTTTGAAATTGCCATTTGAGCAATTTAAAAGATTGTTAAAGCAACTGTCGATAAAGGGATACTACAATGTTCAAGATTACTTAAATGACGGGACTGTATGGGGTTAATATAGCTCAACACAAACTTTGATGTTATTAATTTTGTAATTATTTATTCCTGCTTAGTAATCATAATAATTAATATTGTAGTATTTGTATTAGTTGAGCACAATACATTTTTAAGAGAAGAGATATAAAAATCAATCTGTGGGAGTTTCTAAGCCCTTCTTCTCCCACAGTGGTCCAATGTAGAGAAGAGGCAAAAAATTACGTTTGCTACGTATATATTAATATCTACAGTAATAAAGAACTTTGACTTTGATTTTCCGTGCTTGTGACTTTATCGGCTTCCCATGTTTAAATTGTTCCACCCTGAAAGAAAATATGAATTAATAAAGTTGAAATGAAACTTACATCTGAAAAAAAAAATCAAGAAGGACGTGCAGTCGGCGTCAATGCTCAAAGCAACTGACTGATCGGCGGGCCGCCGCCGACGGCAATTAATTGCTTCTGATTGTTTACACATGACATTGGCTTTTCTTGACATGTCTTTCGAACAAGGTACAAATTGCAAGTGCGATGTTAAGGGCTCGGTTGTTTTCGGGAATACGACAATACGAAGATTTCCATGAGCATTATCAGTTGTGGAGTACTGTGGGTGACAGCGGAATTTCGAAATCTGTTTTATTTTGTAGCGATAGAAACTTGTTGCCACTTTGCTTTTTATGTGATGTTCTGCTTGTTTTTTTTTTCCTAGACGACCGAATTACATGACAAGAAGAACATCGCATAAACATGACAAGCACAACATCGCATAAACATGACAAGCAGAACATCGCATAAAAATGACAAGTAGAACATTGCATAAACATGACAAGTAGAACATCGCATAAACATACAAGCTCAACATCGCATAAACATGACAAGCACAACATCGCATAAACATACAAGCTCAACATCGCATAAACATGACAAGCACAACATCGCATAAACATACAAGCTCAACATCGCATAAACATGACAAGCACAACATCGCATAAACATACAAGCTCAACATCGCATAAACATGACAAGCACAACATCGCATAAACATACAAGCTCAACATCGCATAAACATGACAAGCACAACATCGCATAAACATACAAGCTCAACATCGCATAAACATGACAAGCACAACATCGCATAAACATACAAGCTCAACATCGCATAAACATGACAAGCACAACATCGCATAAACTAAAAAATAAATAAATATATAATAAGAATTTAAATTATAAATTATTCATTTCAATTCAATCAGTATGTCAACTAAATATTAAATTCAAATTACAATAATTCGAATGCTACGTTAAATCCAAACTGTTCACTCCACACCATCCCTATCATTGTACGGTGGTACGGAACCGTTCGTGCGCGAGTTCGACTCGCACTTGAGCGGTTTTTTCTAAAGCGATAGCAGGTCCTAGATGTCGGAATTACATGAAAAGGCTCTCATTAGCAATTCACAACCGCAATTGAAAAATCGGGCAATCAGAAAACCATTATTGGACACGAGCTCTCTTTTGTGCGTGTATGCTTGTTCACGCGGTTGTCTGACTGGTATAATTTTCCATTGCGATTGATATCAAAAATACATAATAAGGCCACAAAACAGAGCTACTGGGCGCAAGTGGCTTCCACCCCGTATGTAATGAAGGGTGACGATATGTGTGCATGCCCCCGCAGTTCGGCGAGAACGTCAGCCAGCTAGAAGCGAACATCGCGCGCGTCCAACAGAAGATGTTGGAAGAGGCGCAGCACTCGGACCGGTCGCTGTCGCCGCCGCCGCCGACCGAAGAGAAGCGCGGCCGCGGCCGGCCGAGGAAGCACAAGCTGCCGCGCCCGCCTAGGCCTGACGGTAATCTTTCTATACTTATAAAACTGAGTCGCTGTACGTTAGTCTTACTAAATATCTAAAATGGCCCGATCGGTTTGTGTAATTCCTATTTGGTTTTATTCTCCTCAGACCAGAGGAGGTTTATGTAAAAATCTAATTACGAAAAACGCAAAGAAACAGCCCAAGATTCGTTTTTTTATATGGAAAGTTTAGCCTCTTTCGCTAGATGGCATTGGTAGCCATCACTCAAACTCCTTCGTCGTTGATTAACCTGTTGGCTCTGATAGAGAGACTTTCCATACAAGAAAAATACAATTTATAGTCACCCCCCTAGCTCTGATAGAGAGACTTCCCATACGAGCAAATACGCATTACATTCTACCCCGCTGACTTTGATAGAGAGACTTTGTATGGAAACTCGCGCGCTCCTTTTTTTGACGAACTGTTCTTTGATGGCCTATAAATATGTGAGACCTCTATACATAAGGTAAAGGATCACAAAACGAGACAAAAGCATCAATAAAGAACTGATATAACTTTATTTCACATTATAATTCTCATTAATTTTTAAGTAATCCCTCATTTACCAAACATTGTCAAGTATTTTCGCTGGTCGTCGTGCCACCTCAATTCTTTATCGCCATATCAAATTAAATATATCGAGTGAACCAATAGGGGCACATTTGCTCTGTGACACCCAAGCCAACAGGTTAATTTATTTACTACATTCAACTTCTTTTTTGGTAGCGGAACTTATGTTTGATAATGCGATGCATAAAGCTCCAAATCAAGGTACCAGTGTTCCTTCAAGTACAATGATTCTTATGAATTTTGTTTCAGGTGCTACTCCTCGGAAGCGTGGGCGGCCGAGAAAAGATCAGAACAGTTTGGAAGAAGGTAAGGGTGACCCCAAGTACGCAACGTACTCAATTAAGGCAAGGAACCTCAAAAGCGGAATTTAGAATTCAGCTACTGCTTACTTTTAGAGGAATAGGATTCAACTGTTGAAAATACTCTTCACCGATCTATACAGAACTAACAGAGCAACTTAATATTTTTTTAGCATTTAAATAACAGTATCTATGTATAAATTATAATTCGGGGCGATTTTTTATTGTGATTAACAGGTTTTGTGATTTATTTATTTACTATTTACATTTTTGTTTGTGCCATAACAGCTACTGCCAGATCGACACAAAGATTCACGACATGTTTACATGTTACAATATAATAAAATGACAGTTAAATTACAATTCAATATTAATTACAATTATAATAGACATGCAGATAAAATTTTAATTAATTTCGATAATGTATCAATTCAAAGCAAAAAGCAAAATAAAATTTGAATAATCCAGCGACAACACAGTCATGCTTCTTTGGGAGGCTTTTCTATCGAGCACAAATAATCAAATGACTTGTATACGCTCACGACTCCCTACTGGCACTGCTGCCTGATCAACAAGCTAGTATAAAGAAACAACTGCATTAATACTCCTATTTTACGTAACTTGAGATTTTCAAGAGGCTGAAATATATCGCGTGTTAATTCGCCGCTACCTTACTCGAAAGTGGCGCCAACGGTAAAACGTTAGCCCTCATTTAGACATATTAATTCTGGAATTTGTAAGACATATAAAAACCGTATAATGATTATAAATAAAAAAATAAAAATACCCAATAATGAAACCATAAAAGTCTAAAATTTGGTTCACTCATTTCCCTGTTACGCTGATTTAGAAGTACTGAACTGATTTTAGCAAACCATACTTAAAAAACATCGCAGTGAAGTCTACTGCCAATAAAAAAAACCGCATTAAAATCCGTCTACCCGTGAGCTCTAGAGTGCCACAGACAGAACCACTTACACAGACACATACTCCTGTTTTTCGTCGTCGGGGGCTAAAACAGGACTTCTCAAGTTTCCGCAACTTTGCATGAATGTTCTACTTTGTGTTCGCAGATCTTCAATATTCAGACAGCGGAAGTTCGGAGCTGGAAGAGGTTGAGCAGAAGGATGCTGCCGAAGGCTTGGTCCAGCTTTCTATTCGCCCAGGTATGTAAATCAAAAATTAATTAATCGTCAGCCTATTGTGCCAGCATTCCACGGTGCATGATATCGCAGACGAACGCGGCCCAGCCCGCACGACTCACTGTGGAAGGAGTATCGTCTGTGGTAGCACAGACATGTCCGTTTCGTTGCGTCGGATCCGCCGCGAGTCGGTAGCTAACTCCAAAGGTTCGGTGCGGGCTCGTGCCTGGCTGTCCGTGGTCGTCCGTAAAAACACGGACGCACGTTTGTTCCGTCTCTTTTCTTCATAACCAAAAGTGATTGGAATGCCTTAAATTAAACACATAGAGCGACACGCACCGTGGTGGAAAGCAATGGGCCATGTAAAAAAATAATCAAAGGTACCAAACTGAGAAAACCATTTGAGATTATTGTGTTCCTAACTAAATTCCGTCATTCCCATCAAAAAATATTACAGGGTTACTGAAATATCAGTGAAAAACATAATGTACTTCATTTGTCCTCTACGGCATAGTTTTTTAAAATTTCTTCGCGTTGGCTGTTCTGTAAAACTTTCAAGTTTCAACAGTTTTCCTGTCATTCGATAACGCAGATGTCAGTCGGAACGTAAACAATTATTGATATTATAGTTTTTTACTTTTATAAACGGCAACCACCAGCCTCAAGTACAACCGGTCCAAAACTGTAAGCAAGCGACGCCACGAGGAGTGTTAAATAAAAATAAAAAAAAGTCATCCAATACCCGAAATATGCAAATTAGTTTCTTACAATAGCCTAAAATAAAAATTTGTAATAATTAAATTAAAATAATACTTAGATTTCTCCATAACCTCAAGAGCTACCAATTGTGCTGTTCTAATTGGTCCAAACCAATTGGACTAATTATGAAGTACCTGTTTACCAAGTTTCACCAGCCTACGATCAGCTGTTTAGTTTTTTTTGCTGGACGAACGTACCATGGGCATGCATGCCAGGGCATGTCGGACTAATTATTCCATACACCAGAAATCAACTTTTTTCAGGGCTTATGCTCAAGACTTATCCATATTGACTGAATCACAGACGAGGTACCAACCGGTTTAGTTCATTTCCAGTTGCTCCGTGTGCATTCAAGAGTAATTTATTTTATTTTCACCACTAATGCGGGAGATGCATCATGGTATACGGGAGGTAAATGCGATTCACAACCCTAGGGAGACAAGTAAATTTGAAAATCGAACGTGGCTCCTTTCTTTCTTTTGTGACAAGACCTCATATTTAAGTTATACCCCGGCAAGACGCTTAGAAGTGACACAAAACATAGGTTTTCTTTCTAAAACTGGCCAGCAAGAAAAACCACTGAAAAATTTGTGTATAGGAGCTTTTTTAATAAACAGTTGTTTTGTTGTTTTTTATTTCCTCGCATTAGTAATCAAAGGTATGCACTTGGGCGTAAGTAATCAATTACACCCTCCAACCATAAGCATGCTAGCGAAGGAGTAATCGATGCCTCACCTCCCTTGTATAAAAATCTATTATAACTCGTCTCCCCCAGAAGACTCGCCGTCAGTGAGCGGCGAGCCCAGTTTCGACGCGTCCGAGATGCTGATCAAACGCGAGATGCCAGACGAGCCAGCGCACCCGAGCGAGAGCTTCGTAGACCTGGACCAGCACGCAGACTACTCGTACCCGGCCACGCTCACCGCCGTCAAGGTAACAATTTACCATCGCGAAGGAAATTTTGCAACGGCAAGGTAACACTAAGATACGGCGAGGTGATACTCAGAGACGACTGGATAGTACTCAGATACGGAGAGGTAACACTCAGCGATGACAAGGTAACAGTCAGATACTGCGAGATAATACTCAAAACCGAAGAGTTAACGAGTTGCTGATAAAAGACGAGATGCCTGACAAGCCAGCGCACCCGAGCGACAGCTTCGTAGACCGTTCGTTGGACCAGCACGTAGGCTACTCGTACCCGGGCACGCTGACCATCCCGCCGTCAAGGTAACAATTTACCGTCGGGAATTAAATTTAGCATCGGCAAGGTAATATTAACCGCTGAAAAAATAACACTCAGCGATGGCAAGGTCACATTCAATGATCACAAGGTAACACTCAGAGATGCGAAGGTAATACTCAGCGAGGGCAAGGTAACATTCAACGACTACAAGGAAACATTTAACGACAGCAAGGTAACTCCCAGCTATGGCAGGGTAACAAAACACCTTCGAGTTAACACTCACCCACCGGGGACGAATGTAGTGCAAAAACACTGCTTGTAACTGAGTGTATAACGAAAAAATACTAATGTTACATTGAGGCTCCGGTGTTCGACTTTCAGTTTCATCAAAGACCGTATTCTATCCGCAGGAGGAGCCCCTAGAGCCAGACATGAACATGGAACTCCCAATGGAAGCACCTCCGGTGGAGCCTCCGCCAGTACTGAAAGAGGAACCTCCGGAAAATTGGCAGGTGAGTGTCGAACGACGTGCAATCGACAGACTACCTGCCAGGCCTATTATTTTTCATCCTTCATTATTTACATAATTTACTTTATTGCTCACAAATAATAGACTGAGAATAGTTCATTATGATACAAGTGTGCTATGTTCGCCATCATACCCGAAGGAGGTATTATTCGCGCGAGCCATAAGGATAAGGCAGCCGAGTGTGTGTGATGATAATCAATGGTTTTACTATAGGGTTTTTAAATTATAATTTATAGTAATATTACTTAAAATAAGTTTTTAGATATGGTACTCTTGCCTTTACCATTGCGTAATTTATTAATTGCTAAACTGTTGAAGTTGGCACCCATAAGACAAGCTTGCTTAGTTTGGGGCCACAAGAAAACGAAAAATAATCTCTTAAATTCCTAAATGTAAATGGCTTAGTGTTTGTTATGTTTGTTATTATTTTTAATGAATCTTGTAATTATTTAGAATATTTTTTTATGATTGTTTTAAAGTATTTTGGAATAAATATTTTTGTATTTTGTATAATGGACAAGCGTTTCATACGACATTTTTCAACACCCTTGCGAGGAAAAAGTAGCCTTGTATGATTAATTATGTAAATAATAAATACGTTAACTTTAAAAAAAATGGCGCTCTGGTTTTTTTGCGAGATGCGCGTATTTTGGAAGTATTTTGGAATAAATATTTTTGTATTTTGTATAATGGACAAGCGTTTCATACGATATTTTTCAACACACTTGCGAGGAAAAAGTAGACTTGTATGATTAATAATGTAAATAATAAATACGTTAACTTTAAAAAAAATAATGGCGCTCTGGTTTTTTTGCGAGATGCGCGCGCAGACGTAAATAAAGGAAACCGCTAAATAGTCTAAAAACATAGGTAATACACAAAATAATATTTTTAATACGAAAATTAAGGTTAATAATACCTGTAGCTAGTGGAAAATGTTTATTTTGAAGAAATTGTGATAAAAATTGATGAATAATTGATGATTATTTTACCTAAAGTAGTTTATTATTAGTATTCACAAAAATATTCATTGTTTTAAGACATAACAACTCTTTACGGATATTGAAAAAAAAAGTAAAGTTAAAAAGACAAGTGTGGTAACGCAACGTAAAAATACGAGGGTATCTATAGGTAACAGAATTATGAACCTGCCTCCGAAGCCATAAGCCCCTTGAAAAAATAATTACAAAAAAATAGTTTACAGCGAGCTTATCTCTAGGCCTCGGCTCACACGGACCACATAACGTCGACACAAATAGTTTACAGAGGCGACCTTATCTCTAGGCCTCGGCTCACACGGACCACATAACGTCGCCACAAAACGATGCCCCCCCATTTCCTGTAATCTTCATACATGTAATATGGACTCGCCGCACACGGTAAACGCCGGTGGCCGCCTCATGCTACAAATCGCGCCTGCTCGCTTCTTGTGGCGCCACAAAACGTGGACACACGCCACTCGTGAGGTTAACCCATCCCTCCTTCCTTCGCCTGAACCTGGGCGAAGTTATTTATGACACTGCAAACAACGGGGTAAAAAAGAAGCGGCCACCGATCAGTTGTGGTCAGTGGTCGCCACAAAAGTTAGGATGCGAAAGGTTGATTGCTGAGCAGAGGAAGACATTCCAGCAGGCGTCACAGCTAAAAATAATAAAACAAAATATGCCCCTACGTGGATTCGAACCCCAGAATTTACAGATTGCGCAACCGATATGAAACCAATTGCATGGTTATGGTGGCAACCATTTGTTAAGCCGAGAAATGTAAGATCATATTTGAATCATGACTTGGTTTGTTATATCGCGGGTGGTGATAATGGACCCCTTTGATTTATAAAATCTCGTGTAGTACATATGTTGTTGTAGCGGCAACAGAACTACACATTACGATACAGCTCGCTGACGGACAGACGGACAGCGGAGGCTAAGTATGCCGTTCCCTAAAAAACAGTTTAAAATTAAAACCCATTAGCAACCGGAAAAGAGCTGCTAACTGACTTAATATGTATGACCTCAGTCAAAGAACTGATTCAAGTTTGACCCGCATTTTTGTATTCGTCCCTGTTTTCGTGTCGTGTCTCTATCTTGTCTGTTCAGTGGGCATTGCGCCAAAGAGTTCACAAGGTCATAATAGGCTTATTCGAGGCATCTGAGGCAGGTCTACCTGCCTCGTCAGTGCGGCAGGTCTACCTGCCTCGTCAGTGCGGCAGGTAGACCTGCCGCACTGACGGTGCTATTTATGGATAATGTCAACATTCATGTAATACTGTTTATGTGTATTTCAGCCGGACCCGCCGATTCAAGACGATCTTCAAGTCACGGACAGTGAAGAAGAAGGCGAAGATGGACTGTGGTTCTGAATATTCAAAAATGTTATTCAAATGTATCGCTATTGTAGCCAAGACGCAATATGCGCACGATTCCGTAGCTCGGATAGTTTCAACGTCTACTCAGTTTCTATCAAATTAATATCTATCGTGTCGCATTTTCACAATTTTCGGTAGAGCTTAATTAGAGCTGTGGTAGCGAATAAGGGGTGCTCAGAAAGATTAGAAACTTTCTGCACAATTTGACTAAACTATTGTTAAACCTAATGTAATGAAAAACTTATCAAGTTAGATGTAAGTTAAATATGAAATGAGTTATAGAAAGTTAATCAATTGGGGAATAAAATATTTATATAATTTCAAATTGTTTTTTCATTGATGTTTGCTACTTTTAACTTATATTATCAAACTGATGGAAAACACCTATTGATATATTTCCCTGGATGCGACTACAGAATCCATGGTGATCACCAGATATAGCCTACGTAGACAACGGATCCAGATTTTAGTATAGTAGTTTCCTATAAAGTTGTTTGATATTCTTCTCAAGTATTATACAAACCCAAATACCCGTTTGCCCACAAAAGCGTGTAAATCCACCGTGACAGCTTAATAAATCAGTTTCATCCATTTCCCATTCAATTATTCGTCATTAGGTGCCGCTTGAATATGCATTCGGAATTCAGGCGATCAGCCAGTCCAAAGTGGACCTAAAAGCAGTCGCTTCATTTATATTCAATGCAGTTCGTCGCCTATGCGATTGGCTTCGAACGCTATTAGAACGTGTTGATAGCGTTTCCAGGTCCATGTCGGAAAGCATCTAAATCTCTCTAGTCTTGAGTTATTGTAAGCATTGATTCATGGTTGTCAATATTTTTTATCCACGGCGTATGGAACGGAACGGAGAAGGTATATGCGTTTGGGGTTAGAGGTTGTTTGTGTCTGTATGTTCGGCCGCGGCGGACAGGACGAAACGGAGGAGTTCAATGCGTTTGGTTTTAGCTATACCTTATTAAAATCGGTTCAGTGGTTGGAAAGTTATCAGCCCAACGAGGAAACAAGTGACCAAATTTTAAACTTAAGGTTTCATGATTGTGTCGGGCTGTAAGCAATTTTCAATTTATCATTTCAATGTATCGGTGAATTATTACCATATACTGAGAGGAAAAGTCGGAGTACCGGACTAAATCACCGTACTACTGAGACTAAAAGTCTAATAAAAATATATGTTGCTACATCTCTTGACGATCTCTGTGGCGCTGCGGTTGTAGCTCTGCCTACCATGCGAGAGGTCCCGGATTCGATCCCCAGCTAGGGATATTGATAAAAAAACCCATAGGTCTTGGATGTTTATATGTGTGACGTCGCTGTTCTGCTCTGGTTCCCACGACACATGGTGTCGCCAGGAGCAATGTATGTGCCTGTATGTAAATGTTTATGTTTAAAGCTTGTGGATATTATATATTTTCTCTAAAGAAAATTGTAAAAAAATGTATTAACTACCATTCTTATAAATAAACAGTATGTTTTCCGTGCTCTTGACTAAGTATGGAACTCTCGCTCCGGTGTCCGGAAATTTCTACCTTTCTAGTCTATCTATATACAGAGTGTTACAGAAAGGTGTTAGGGACATCATTCTGTACAACTTTCACTGTGAAACCGATTTTACCTGGGCAACTTTAATTTTCACTGCTTGGGCCGGGCGATCAGCTGTTTTGTATGGAGAAGAGAAAAAAAAATTGCTCTCATCAAATCGGTTTTATTGTAAAAGTTGTTCAGAATGATGCCCATCAAACCCCCCTGAAATATGTCTACTCCTTTCTGTTACAATCTGTATAACGTGAACCATCATAATGTTAAAACGTATGAAACACAAACATGTTCAAATACATTATGGTCCGAGGTGCCGCTGCAGATTTTTGTACCGCATTCTAGATAAGATATGAATCACAATTATTCGTTGTAATAAGTAGGTACCTAACTATAAACTAGTGCTCTGTGAGCCCTAGAACTCGCGAGCGACCCAGGAAATTTACGTTTTTATTATTATTTGGCTTATGTTTAAACGATTACCAAAAACGCACCTATTTTACTACCAATAAATTCGAAATGACTGCCAGAATGGATAAATGTCCACCAAATTGTGTTTGGATAAATGATCACCAAGCTTCTTTTTACGTTTTGTGTACTTAAGTTTATGTTTTAAATATTTTTTGTTGTTCTTACATGTTCAACCTAACACGAAGGATAAAGGGGGCTTCGCTTCGCTCACCCCCTTTACCCTTCACCTAAGCTACCGCAGTATTTTGCCCTGATATTTTTTGCAACTTATGGTGTTCATTTATCCATTTTGGGTAGGAAAAAAATATTTTGATGGTCATTATATTTGTTGCATTATTATTTTCGACCCCCTTACAGTCCCGACCACCCCATGAAGTTTATCGGATGAACAAGTGGAATTATTATAAAAACAAATAACCCTACTGCATTTTCTTTCAATACCACATACAAACTTATGGATCTGGTTACGTACATCATGGAGTATGGAAGTAGTCGCACCAATAACTTTACCCCATAGCTCCGCCATTTTGAAAATTTTCCAAAAAGTGAATCGACAATAATGCATATAATTAACTAACCTTACAAAATTTTATGAGGATCGGTTGAGAAATACCAGCAAATAATATGTCCAGTAGTTTTCCAGGAAAATAGTAACGGACACACAGACACGCACACACAAGCAAAAACCTCTAACCCAAACGCATATACCGCCTCCGTTCTGTCCATCGTTGGTAAAAATAGTCGGTCATTTATTAGGTAAGTATGCGCAGTGTGCCTACCTAATAAATGACCGACTATGTACTTGGTACGCATTTTACAACAATTACCACACCAACAAAAAAAATCACCGTTTCTTATTTTTTAGGGATAGTCTTTTAGATTTATCATTCCGATACTAACTTTATTACTTTATTTATACTAACATTATTTACACCGAGTCCATTTTGGAAGTATGGTGGCAAAAGGATGGTTTTCCGCTATTCAAGTTTTATTTATTTAGGAAATTCAACAGCTCCTGGAATTCGAGAGTTGTGTAGTGCCACTTAACTTTACTGAGCCAGTACAGCGTTACTCGTTAATACATGTTTGCGGTCTCTCCATGAGCACCTAGACTTTGTTGTGGGTACGAGTTTCAATTAATTGGATTTGACTTTTTTTTGTTTATACATGACCTGAGGTCGCGTTTCTCTCTCAAAGTTGGTGATAGTTGTTAAGCTATGTGGGCACCTACTTGTAGATTTATGGTCCCGCGGGTTTTTATAAATTGTTCCTTAGACTGAATTTTTCGTCACGAATATAATGGTAATTGGCGACTGTTCCGTACCCGGTGCTGTAAAGAGCGTTTGAACTAAGTTCAAATAGAAAATTAACTATTTGGACCGTCTTTCTAACATGAAATAGAACTATCGAAAATTCCATTCCTTGTAAAATTGCCCATAATAGTTTACAGTTAATACCTACAACGCTACCTTGCTATCGACTAGAGATGTAATTATTACAAAAACGCATAAAATAACGCGCTCTTTTAAAATAATGAAAATCCCCGCTATTAACAATTTAAAAAGACGGCTTTCAAATAGCGCAGCTTTCGTAAGAACCAGCTGGCGCGCGAAGTTGTCATTTCAGTTTTCACGATACGTTGGCGCTATACTATTCATTGAGTCGCATGATATTATTGATATGGCGTGATCGCCTGTCGCCCGGCGCAGCACGGTTTGACAGCTGCGCGCGCGAGTGCTTGCGGCGTTGTTTGATTTGTTTTTGTTTTAGTGCATTGCTTAGTTACTATACTAAATTTAATAGTAAAACCGATTTCGGGGGATGTCACTCACAACTAAACTAATTAAAAATAGATTTTAATAATAATAAGCAAAGGAAACCAGCTGTCTCGTCTGTTGAATTTAAAGTTGCTAGTTCGTTTCTACGTTGATTTGTTTTGTTTGAGACCTTTATAAATTTAGAATACCACTCCCATCTCTCTCACTATGAACAAATAATAATAATTTTAGTAATTCTGACAGTCTTAAGCCACAGTGTAAAGTATGAAGGGACAAACAATAGTTAACAGCAATGTCACACATAATAGCAACACTTTAAAAGCTACAGAATGTAATTTTCATTACTAATAACGTATAATCGAAAATCCGTTTTTAAAAACGGTTAATATAAAATAACTCAGTGGTTATTTGGATTTTTTTTTAAAGAGCAGTTCTTTCCCACCTTTGCTATCGACAGACAATTGCTAACAAATTTGAGGGCGGGATTGAAAAGTTAGTCGAAATTAGAAATTGAGCGAAAAGTTTCTCGATTTACGTAGGGACAGAAAGTTATAAACTCCGGAAAGGTTTGGATGTTAACAACTATCTACTATGGTTTCAATAACTTTATCCTCCTCCTGCCCAAGCCTTTTTTTGACATGTAGATATTTCTGCCCGGTGTGATTCATAAAGGACAAAACATTTTATGTGCTTTCTGCCCAGAACAAATTTTCGAATTAATTCAGGCCTAATGATAGAAATATTTTTTTCTGTATTTTTATGGGTATATTAAAATGGTTCTTCATCGGTTTTCATGGGTTTCAAGTCAATATGTTTTGTTCTCTTAAAATCACATTGGGCACAATTGTGTTAGTAGTTTGTTTTTTATTTGTCCTTTTTAGAGTATATTGGGCACAATTTATTAAAACATAAAAGTTTCTATAATAATTATTTATTTATCATAATCAGCCTTAAAAAAGGATGAAAACAACTATTTATAGTTGCAAACGTTACTAACCAGTCTTCTTTAAATAGGAACTCTCCGATATTTTCATACAATCTAATAATCACATTGACTTTCTATTTGTCACAAAAAAATTACAAAAATAGGTCTTACCTCTCAAGAAATAAAATAATACTTATCAGTGTCAACAAATGAACATAATCAAAAATACTTCGACCAAAAAAAAGAAAATCACATGGTAACGAAGCACAAAAATCTTCTCATGATAATAAATTGTTAAACTTCTGAATGAAAATCAACATAGCAGTTTCTGATTTTGGTAAGACAAAGAAACACATTACACATGCTACACTTAAAATGTGTTTTATTGTAGTGGCACGACCTACATCTAGATTGTTTTTCATCTAAAATTGGCATGTGTTTAGCGTCACGAATGCGCCTTTTTTTAACTGGGAGAGGCACGGTAGGTTTTCCTCGTTTACGTGAAGTTGCAGCTGCTTCTTGCTGGCCAGAATCGTCGGAGCTTTCTTGGTCCAGTAAGTTCTGTTCAGCTACGAGTACGTCGGCTAAATCTTCACCAAGGTGTAATTTAAACTCGCGTAGCATAAAAATTTTCTTCAGAGATATCCCTTTTTGAAGTTGATCTTTTTTATTCTGGATCCAGGAATTACTCACAGCTAAGTCTTACATATGACTAATGAATCTTTGGGTCCATTTCTTTGTCTTGTATCTGTTAGGGCAAACAGCAAGCAGACGATCGGCTAAGTCAACTCCTCCCATATTACGGTTGTATTCACGAACAACCTGTGGCCGTGGAACTGTTAGGTACCTTTTAGTTTTCTTCCACCACCTTTGACAAGTATCTGGGTCACCATTGGCTTCAACGGATGAAAGGAAAAGCACTGGTTTATTATCAAACCATTTCGTGACAGCTAAATCACCATCAGGTCTGACCAAAACGTGAGAACTGCCTCGCCCTTCCGATCTCAATATTTTGTCATCTTTTAAGTCACATCCACGTGGGATACGATTTTTCATCAGTGTTCCCGTACTCCCTATGCCCCTACTTTTAAGTTCGTCAACTAGTTTCTGTGATGTGAAGTAACGATCAAAATAAAGACAATGACCCGGAACTAACTGCTCAGCAAGCGTCAATACAGCTTTTTCAGCCAGCCCAAGATTGGTGTTTTGATAATCAGGATAAGTAGTATCGCCCTGATACACGTGGAAATCGCAGACTACGCCATCGGGATTTGCCAGCACGAAAGCTTTTAAACCTGTGGGATTAGGTTTTCCGGGACAGAATTGCTTGATGTTGCAGGAGCCCGTGAAGGGAATGATCATCTCATCTATAGATATAGATTGGGCTTTCTTTTGTAAACGGCAACCTCTTTGCATTCGGTCAATCAAAAGGCGCATTTTGTACAGTTTATCTTTGGACTTTTCTTCCGAAGAAACATCATCTTCAAAGACTAGTTTCAGAGAGTTCCGTAACTGTTGGAATCGATTGCGTGACATGTTTTCCGCCACTTTAGGAATACGCCATCTGTTAGACCAAAGCATTCGAAGGATCGGATAGTCTATGCTGGCCATAATCATGCTCAGAGCAAAGTACGTTTTCAGTTCTTTTACTGATAGATTTAAACTATTTCCTGTCATTCTTACAGATGTTTGATTGGTCTTTTCTACGAATATATCGTACAATTCCTCATCAAAGTAATGCTTGAAATAATCGGTGATTTTGAAGTCTGCTGTGTTGTTAGGCAAGTAGGTAGGCTCGGTTAAATTGAACGATTTAGGTGAAAATACCTGTTCGGACCATTGTTGGGTCGAACCCGATGATGAAGCTGTGACTCCTGGTCTTCCTCCACGGGATCGCCCTCGGGATTGGCCACAGAATCTTCCACGGGATCTTCCACGAGAGAGAAGAAGATGGTCTTCTGATTCCTCGCCCACGATTGCTGCCTCCTCTTGAGTTAGTTTCGTCAGTTTCCACTTCTGATTCGGTGGAGTCTGAATCTGATGATGATTCAGCATTTCTAATTGTGGGGTTATATCTCGGATCATCACAGTCTTCGTCTGAAGGGATGAAGTCACCGCCGTCAGAATCTTCTAATAAATCTTCAATTTCGTTAAGCCTCAAATCTATGAAAAATATACAAAAGGTTAAGACAATCTGCCCAATGAGATTCTAAAAGAACATAATAACGGCACGAGTTTGGAAAAAAATATTCATGAGTGAATTACAAAAATAATTACTCGACCGTGTTAACAGATGCTTAAACTTGAAATGTATATTGTGGTATATTTTTAGTAAATAAATGTGCAGGATTATATAAAAATAAATGGATTCAATCTTACCTCGTCTCGGGCGACGTGCCATCTTGTGTTTGTAAGCCGGCACTGACACCTGTTTTTTGTCTATGGAATACAAAATGGTGGTTCCATTGTTGCCAACATACCAACAAATCACAACAAAAGTAACAAAAACTCAAATAAGCGGCAAATTTGAATTCTAGGCACGAAATTTGAATATGTCAATTTAAAAGAACACTGGGCAGAAAATTTACCTCCAGTTTTTTTAACCTGGGCAGGAACAGTGAAGTATATTATGTCCTTCTAAGATGACATTAGGCAGGACGAAGTTCTTGATATAATCGTCGACAGAGTGACACATGTTGTAGTGTTATGCTACTTACATGTTATACTTGCTTCCTATCCCTTAGCTCCAGCTCCACCATCAGTCTTTTTTGTTTGTCCTTCAGGGTACCTTGCTCTGTCATGCTTTCATGCTGTTCAGCTATATTCTTGCTTAGCTGTACCGTCTGATATTGGGTATCACCTTTATTTCCATAGGACCCTGTAACGTTTTAAACCATAAGAACACATTAACAAATCAATTTCGCTCTGCATTTTCATGTTATTAGCACTTCTAAATCGATAGCGAAGGGGCTTACCTTTGGTGACCTTGTAATAGGCTTTCTCCGAAACTCTGCAATCTCGGGCTTCGTGCGCGCTGGTGCGCTACCTTTTTTCCTTTCGCGGTTATGTAATTTACTTCTTGGTTTTCTCATTGTTTACCGTATTACGAGCCTGAAACTAAACTTTGACATCTGTTGATGCCTTTGTTTATCTGGTTGTCATGGCAATGCCCATTCAAACTCGTTAGCGGTCTGATATGTTTACTTCAATACTTTTACAAAAATACTCTTTCTCTCTTGGCCACTCACAAAAATTACGTTTAATTTAAATAATTTTTAGAACTCTCCAAAAAGGGTATAAAAGCGGAACATTTCTGAAATTCTGGAGTCTCACGTCAGCTTCTGAACTGGAAGTACCACTTAAAGGCCTTATCCCGGGGACGCACTACCCCGGGATCCTGCGAGCCTTCAAACTCCTTCAAATCTTCAAATAACCTTCTACAATGGGATCCTGCGAGCCTTCAAACTCCTTCAAATCTTCAAATAACCTTCTACAACGGGATCCTGCGAGCCTTCAAACTCCTTCAAATCTTCAAATAACCTTCTACAACGGGATCCTGCGAGCCGTAACTACAAGTACGCCGCTACCGTTCCTACAACGACGATTTCTACAACGGGATCCAGCGAGCCGTAGCTACAAGTACGCCGCTACCGTTCCTACAACGACGATTTCTACAACGGGATCCAGCGAGCCGTAGCTACAAGTACGCCGCTACCGTTCCTACAAGACGATTTCAACAACATCTACAACAACAAATACACCTGCATCCTGGTCATCGCCCCACCGGTCTACTTCTCTCCGTGTTCTCCGCTTCCTTCTTTCTATCCAGACATCTGTATTTTATAAAACCTGTCTCATCTCATTCATCCTCATCTTTCTTTCATTTTTTTAAATTACTTCACTGTAAATAACCAATAAACTGTCACTCTAAATTTTATCCTGGTTGTTGTTTTCTGTTAGGTTCTGGTTAGGTTCGTATCCTCACACGACATTTTGGCGCCCAACGTAAAAGTTCTTCTCCACTCTTCACCTTTTCTGCGCCTTGCCTCTTTCTCTTTGATTTGCTTTCTCTTTCACTCTTAAATCTTTATCCATTCATCCTTTTCACATTTTCTAAATTCTAAAACAAAACTTCATCTAGTTTTTCAACTCATCTGGATTATATTTAGGCCTACATTTAACTAACATTACTTCACTTCACTTCACTTCAGTTCTATAACACTTAACTATACACTTAACTATAACACTTGACTCTACACTTAACTATAACAATGGAAAAGGTTATTAAGTACGAATTCCTTAACAAGGCCGAGCTCGAATACGAAGTAAAGATTAGATGTGAGGAACCAGCGAATACTGTTTTGCTTCTTAAAAAACAGGTTTTGCATTTAGTTGCGAATTCTCACCCCGAAGATATTCTGACTTCTCCAGTTCCGATTGAGGATGACTTGTCTCAAATTGGTTCTACTCTGACTTACCTGGATTGTAAAATTGAAAAATTTTTACAAGGTGAAACCAAATACTTGCGATTAATAGAAACTTTTATTAATCATGTTTTTTACAGATTAGAGCGAATAGATACAGACTTATATCCAGACTCTAAAGCTAGTTTCGATACTTTGAAGTTGAAATTTGACGATATTTCTAAACAGTTCGGATCCTTGGCTCCACCTTCAACTGCAAATCACTCTCCATCACTGGACCTTCCTGCTGAACCGACTGTCACGGAACCCCCTCTTGTTTCTCAAACTTCTGTCCAGACCCATACCCCGTATCGTCCACCACCACCTCAATCTTTCCCTCCAACTAACGTCTTCAAAGATCTGAAAAGACACACCTTCAATGGTAAAAGCTGTCCAAGATCCTTTCTTCAAAAACTTGAAGAATATAGCTTAGCTCGTGGCTTGTCCAGGGACTTATTGATTTCTCAGGCGTTCGAAATCTTCACCGACAATGCCCTTCATTGGTTCAGATTTAAATATAATCAGAATCCAAACTTAACTTGCAACGAACTTTCTTCTTTACTAATCAAAGACTTTGGTGGTTTTGATTATGATCATAAACTTTTAGAAGCGATTAGGAATCGTACTCAAGGTCGTGATGAACCTATCGTCATCTTTATATCCATCATGTCTGGAATGTTCGCTCGCCTTTCAAAAAGACTTTCTGAAACAGAACAATTGGAGATTATTTTGAGAAATATTCGCCCATGTTATTCAGTCTTCGTAGCTCTAAAAGACATTGACTCTATCGATTCTCTTCTGGCCACTTGCCAAAACTACGAAAAGTTCCTAGACAGAGACAAACAATTTAAAGAACCAAATTTGCAACAAAGTCCTCATGTTTCGGAATTCAACTACAAGCATTCCACTTCAAGTTCAGTTGACTCTCCAAACTCTTCTAATAACTCACGACCTTCTCCTCCCTTCATGAATAAATTCACTCCAACCTACAAATACCCTTCTAGACAAGTTAATAGTCTCTCTCAAACTGCAGCTCCCCAAGAAAGTTCTTTTTGCGTTCGCTGTCGTAAACTGGGTCATACTTTGAACAGTTGCACTCAACCACGATTCGTGATTTGTTTCAGATGTGGTCTTAAGGGTGTTAAAACTGCAGAGTGCCCTACTTGTTCTCCCAAACCTAATACTAGTACAAAAAACTAACTGCTGACTTGAAGAGTAACTCAAATTTTGATAAGGACGAGTGGACTAATTGGCACAAAACAATTCAAAACTTCTTTGCTTGCTACAAAATCTCTTCTACACTCTACTCCAAAGAACAAGATCTTAATCGTCCATTCGTTAATGTCAAAATTTATGACTTCACTTTATCTGGTTTACTAGATTCTGGCAGCTCAGTAACTATTCTGGGTAATAATTCTCACTTGGAAATTCTTAAACTGGGCTGCAAACTTTTCAAGTCAGATATTATTACTGTCTCTACTGCTAATAATCAAAAAATTAATTCCTTGGGTTATTTTGACTTACCTGTCCATTTCAATAACGAAACTCACTTGATTAAAGCTTATGTTTTCCCTGAAATATTCCCTTCTCTAATACTAGGTATCGACTTTTGGAGAAAATTTAATCTTCTACCTAGTGTTTTAACTTCTCTTAACTTTACAGATCCTAAATGCTTTGCTATCGACACTAAAGATATTAAAGTTTTACCTTATGAGCATTTAACTCCTAATCAAAAGAACATCACTAATGACATCATCCAACGCTTCAAGACAATCTCTTTTGAAGAAAAAGGTGTTCTGGGAAACACACACTTAATCACCCACAAGATTGACACTGGTGATTCTCTTCCGATCAAACAAAGATGTTACAGACTGTCTCCTGAAAAACAAAAGGCTTTAGTTAATGAAGTTGACAAGATGCTGGGATGGAACGTCATTGAAAAATGCGAAAGTCCATGGTTATCTCCAGTCCTCATCACTCCAAAGAAGAATGGGGAATGGCGTTTCTGCGTAGATAGCAGGAAGCTTAACTCAGTTACACGTCGTGATGCTTATAGTATGCCTCTAATAAGCGAAATTTTGGACAACCTGAGAAATGCCAAACACTTATCAAGCATCGACATTGCGAAAGCATTTTGGGAGATTCCCTTGAATACTGCTGATAGAGATAAGACAGCATTTTATGTTCCTGGAAGAGGTATGTTCAGATTCAAAGTAATGCCTTTTGGTCTCACTAACTCACCTGCAACTCAACAAAGATTAATGGATACTCTATTTACTCCTGAATTTGAGAACAAGGTATTTTGCTATCTGGATGACATCATTATTATTAGCGAGACTTTTGAGGAGCACATATCGCTTCTCATGAAAGTTCTGGAAAAACTTTCAAATGCTAATCTGACTATTAACTTTGAAAAGAGTCAATTCTTCAGGAAAGAACTGAAATACCTTGGTTTTTTAGTGGACGAGTATGGTCTACGTGCTGATCCAGATAAAATAAAGGCTATTCTAGAATATCCTGTACCTACTTGCAGAAAAGAAGTTCGAAGATTCATAGGCACCTGCAGCTGGTTTAGAAGATTCATTCCAAACTTCAGCACTATCGCCTCTCCACTCAACCACCTAACCTGTTCCGGGAAGAACGCTCCTAAATTTTTATGGAATTCCAAGGCTGCAGCTGCTTTCGAGAAACTTAAAGAAGCTTTGGTAACTGCTCCTGTCCTTGCTTGCCCTAACTTCGAACTACCCTTCTCTGTACATTGTGATGCATCAAATTATGGCATAGGAGCAATGCTTACTCAACATCAAGATGACAAAGAAGTCGTGATTGCTTACATGAGTAAAGCACTAAACAAAAATCAACAAAACTACTCAACTACTGAAAGAGAAACATTAGCTGTAATAACTGCGCTAGAACATTGAAGATGTTACCTAGACAATGGTAAGGAATTTACAATATATACTGACCACGCTGCACTTAAATGGATTCAGAACTTATCGAATCCATCTGGAAGACTTGCTCGCTGGACTCTACGCTTATCATGTTTTAATTTTGTCCTGAAACATAAAAAAGGGAAGGATAACGTTGTTCCTGACTTTTTATCAAGGCATAAGAATAAAGAACGTCCTGATACACAAGAAACTCCACCTCAAGGTGTACATCCTTTCACGATTAAAGAACCATCTGATCGTGAACTTGAACACTACAACAAGATTTTTCTCGGATGCTCCAACAACCCAGACGCATATCCCAACTACACTATCAGGGATAACAAACTTTACCGCTGCATCCATTCTTCCAATTGTCTAAACGACGACTTTATTTGGAAAGAAGTTCCACTGCCACAAGATAGACATGCTCTTATTGAAGTTAGCCATGGTTCCCCTTCAGAACTCCACCTTGGTATCTTCAAAACATTCAAGAAAATATCTTTAAAATACTATTGGCCCGGTATGTTTAAGGACATTGCCAATTTAATCTCGACATGTGAAATCTGCTTAACCTACAAACACCCTAATCATTCTCCCTATGGTCTTATGGGTAAACCTAAACTTTGCTCCAGACCTTTTCAAACTATATCCTTGGATCTTATGGGTCCATTGCCTATGACCCGGAGGAGAAATCAGTATATTCTGGTAATTAACTGCAATTTTACTAAATATACTATGATTTTTCCCCTTAAACGGGCTACTTCAGCTAATATCATTAATGTCTTGGAAAATTCAGTGTTTCTTGTTCATGGCATTCCCCAAACTATAATAATGGACAACGCTGTTCAATTTCAGTCGCGAGAATTCCACTCATTCTTAAATTCTTATAAAGTTCCTTGTATTTTTCACACAGCTTTATATTGTCCTCAGGTTAATCCTACAGAGAAATTTAATAGTACGATTATTACAGCTCTAGCATCCCTAGTAGGAGACGATCATAGATCCTGGGACAACCATCTTACTAAGATTCAGTTCGCAATGAACAGCGCTACAAACGTTGCTACTGGCTTTACTCCAAACTTTTTAGTCTTTGGTAGGGAAACAATACCTTGTGGTTCCTTCTATACTCCAACTCAGAATCTCGAAGAATTGATATTTATGCCTCGTGATATTTACGCGTCTAATGCTGGTCTCCTCTCATCTATCTTTCACAGAGTTCAAACTAAACTTCACATAGCTCACGCTAAAAATAGCGCTCGCTATGATCTTCACCGGACTTTTAAAGAATTTTATGTGGGAGATACTGTTTGGCGTAAAAACCATGTTTTAAGCAATGCTGGCGCATACTTTAGTGCTAAACTTGCCCCTAAATTCGTTAAGTGTAAAATAATAACCAAACTTTCACCATTAGTATACATTTTAGAAGACCCTAACGGAGTTAGAGGCAAGTGGCACCTTAAAGACATTAAATCCTAAATTTTCTTAACTTCTATTAACTGTTACTTTGTATATATGTATAAATATCACCATCATTTTCACCTTATTATTTTATTTCTTCCTTCAATCCAGTGTTCTTCAACACATTTTACTTTAGGACCTCGAATTTTCGTTGGTTAGTCTTCACCTATTTTTTTAATCTTTATTTCAGACACATCTCGTTGGCGATGTGGCTGATCTCTGGCTTCGAGCTCTACCGCTCTGGCCGCTCTTAATCTTGTCTTAAGTCGTAGCGACTAAAGCTACCTTAGGATTAATTTGTTTCTCTTTACCTCCACTTATTTTTTTTCCACGCAGGAGCGGATGACAACTCCTTAAGTAAGCCTGAATGTCCTTTTGAAAACACATTTTTAGAGTGGTAGTCATTGAATGTGAACTCCACCCTTACCTGAATGAAGATGATGAATGTAAGTGATGGTATATCTGATTTTGCCTGGTGATGTCTGTTTCTGCAAAGCTGTGTTTTTCTGGTTTATTTTTGTACATATCAACATTTTTGCTGAGTCAAAAATTTTTCCAGGGTCGGGGGGATAATGTAGTGATATGCTACTTACATGTTATTCTTGCTTCCTATCCCTTAGCTCCAGCTCCACCATCAGTCTTTTTTGTTTGTCCTTCAGGGTACCTTGCTCTGTCATGGTTTCATGCTGTTCAGCTATATTCTTGCTTAGCTGTACCGTCTGATATTGGGTATCACCTTTATTTCCATAGGACCCTGTAACGTTTTAAACCATAAGAACACATTAACAAATCAATTTCGCTCTGCATTTTCATGTTATTAGCACTTCTAAATCGATAGCGAAGGGGCTTACCTTTGGTGACCTTGTAATAGGCTTTCTCCGAAACTCTGCAATCTCGGGCTTCGTGCGCGCTGGTGCGCTACCTTTTTTCCTTTCGCGGTTATGTAATTTACTTCTTGGTTTTTTCATTGTTTACCGTATTACGAGCCTGAAACTAAACTTTGACATCTGTTGATGCCTTTGTTTATCTGGTTGTTATGGCAATGCCCATTCAAACTCGTTAGCGGTCTGATATGTTTACTTCAATACTTTTACAAAAATAGTCTTTCTCTCTTGGCCACTCACAAAAATTACGTTTAATTTAAATAATTTTTAGAACTCTCCAAAAAGGGTATAAAAGCGGAACATTTCTGAAATTCTGGAGTCTCACGTCAGCTTCTGAACTGGAAGTACCACTTAAAGGCCTTATCCCGGGGTCGCACTACCCCGGGATCCTGCGAGCCTTCAAACTCCTTCAAATCTTCAAATAACCTTCTACAACGGGATCCTGCGAGCCTTCAAACTCCTTCAAATCTTCAAATAACCTTCTACAACGGGATCCTGCGAGCCGTAACTACAAGTACGCCGCTACCGTTCCTACAACGACGATTTCTACAACGGGATCCAGCGAGCCGTAGCTACAAGTACGCCGCTACCGTTCCTACAACGACGATTTCTACAACGGGATCCAGCGAGCCGTAGCTACAAGTACGCCGCTAACGTTCCTACAACGACGATTTCAACAACATCTACAACAACAAATACACCTGCATCCTGGTCATCGCCCCACCGGTCTACTTCTCTCCGTGTTCTCCGCTTCCTTCTTTCTATCCAGACATCTGTATTTTATAAAACCTGTCTCATCTCATTCATCCTCATCTTCCTTTCATTTTTTTAAATTACTTCACTGTAAATAACCAATAAACTGTCACTCTAAATTTTATCCTGGTTGTTGTTTTCTGTTAGGTTCTGGTTAGGTTCGTATCCTCACACGACAATGTTTGAAACAAAACAAGAGTCTAACTCAAATAGTTGATTGCCGAATCCAAATCCTGTAGTATGAAATATTTTAATGTAGTTACTACTCCTTAGGGGGCCTACGCACTAGGCGGTTGCGGTTGCGGCTAGCGGCTCGGCTGGCCGCAGGACGCGGTTGCAATCGCGGCTAAACCGGGCGAATGTAAATGTCGCGGTTCCTGGTTTGATAGAATCATTTGTAAATGTACGGCCTACCGATCCGCAATAAGCGGGCAACCACAAACTATTTATAGACGCGTAGTGCGTATAGAATTATTATTATTCATACATATTATTGGACGCGGACTGCCGTGCGGCGGCTAGCCGTTACCGCAACCGTCTTAGTGCGTAGGCCCACTTACTACGTATGAAAGTTATACTGGAGATATTTCATAAAGTGAATGTGTGAGCATGCAAGATACTCAAATAAATATGTCTACTGTAATATTTATTTATGATACATATTTCTATTTGTTAATGATGACAACTAGAAATATGTATCTACACAGTTATAGTGACAAAAGTATGATGAAATCCTGTGCGTCAACATGCATGTTGATATCATTTTGACACTTCCGCTGTGTAGATGTTTCTTATTGTTTGGGATGTGTATAGTCCAAGTCCGGATTGATGGCCAGAGGGGAAAGGGGAATTCGTGGAGCTGGTGACATCCCGCACACCCGCAAAGGCCCTGTCATAGTGCAGTGCAAGTCCGCATCGACCCTGTTTATCGATTTCGATGACGTTGAAGCTTGCACTTGTACTACTGGATTTGAAATGGCATCGGCCGGTCTTCGTCTATATAAAAAGGAGAAATCCGATATTCCATTCTCAAGCACGAGAACTAGCAAAAAAGTACTGGAAAATTGTGACATCGAAAGGAAAAATTATGTCTTAAAATATGTTCATAAACAAGAAAATGAATACACAGTATCCAATGATATAGGATTAGAAAAAGAGATGTAAGATTTTATCATACCTATAGAAGTCAGAGTAACCAGTGACTAATGAAGTTCTCTTTAGTGTTTCTTGCGATGATAATATAGGTACTTACATTTGATTTGGATTGTGATAAATTAAACATTATATTAAGTAAAAAGGTGATTCAACCTTCATTTTGTCGTGTACCTTTTTGGCAACTATCGACATCGGCTGCCTCACTAAAATATGGCTAATAAACTCTAGAAGATCTATTTGAGTAGCTTGCGAGCTGTAACTATACTAGTCCTTTGCATTATCAAAGGCCTGATTATGGACTGTGTGTGGCGTAGTACAAACTTCAAGAGAAGGTCCCTACTAACATCAAGTTATCTAAATGTGTAATATAATGTGCCCCAAGGCACAGTTTACTTTTGCGTTGGTAATGCGCTGAAATGGTCTGGAATGGTCTCGAAGTTACTAATATGTTGTGAACTGTCGAAAGTTAGTGTGGTGAGAAACTTTATGTGTGCAAAATAGAGATAAGTTTAATGATTTAGCTAAAGTGAAACTTTATCCCACGTTGTTTAATATATCTACTGAGGATCATCTAAAATCATTTCTTGAAAGGTAGCCTAGCTAGTCATTCGTTAAAATACTAAAGAGAGATATAAAACATTTTCGATGCTCAGAAATTTTAATCCACTTGATTCATAAATAATTTTGGGCAACTGTCACGTTCTAAGAGCTACAAAATAATACGCGAGGGTCATAAAATTCTTAACTACCTAAAGAAACAAACATAAAGACGGATTTATTTTTTAAAAATTCGTCGTGAATAGGACAACTTTTTTATTATTTACTTCTTTCTTCTCCAAAAGTATCTTGAGATAATATTTCAGCCGTAGTCTGTGAAATGACCTAAGGGAACACTTCATAGTAAGCCACCTATTTTATAGAATTTCACAGAAAGATATATGGAGACATAATTTAAGCTTCACAAAATGAGCTGCGTAATAACAGGACTTCAAATTTATTGTCACGCCCAACTGAGGTGGGTAAAGCCACCCGTAATTTGAAGTGGGCGACATTTAGCCGAGGGTCTCTGGTTCGTTCCCGGTGTATCCCGAAGGTATAAAATCAATCCTTGTTAGACCGAGGAGTCACGTTCCACGAGAGCCCTTGAGAGAGCCCCACTTTGCTCCGGGGAAAGTGATGGGGTTATAGTCGTATGAACCATTACGTTTTTTAGAGCGATTTCATAGTGATAGTTTTTAAATATGATTTCCCTAAAAACTTCTTATAAGACCGAACCTTTCTGTGGCAACAACGTTGCACTGTGAGAGTAGAGTTGAGAGAGTTTATAAGTGAATATATTTTTGGGCAGTGAGAGCAGGTTACAGGCAACCGATAGAGGAGCGAGTGAAGATCAAGGTAGTTACGGATAGTAGAATCAACACCCAGGACTGTACCTTCCAAATACGATTCATCGAGTAATCGCCACTCTGGTTAGCCTCACATACACTTGACCGAATTGTATATAATGTCTTGTGTAGGTACTCTATATATCTACTTAATGTAAGGGAAATTATTTTACATACTTATCGCGAATGGGTTTGAAACAGGGTTGCTTTAAATATATCTTTATTTTTCGTCGGTCGAGGCGATTTGATACGAGCAAATTTATTTTTTACTTCTCCATAAATTTTGGGTCAGGCAGTTAGATGATGTATGGAGAAGTGAAAAATAAAGTTGCACTGATCAAATCGGATTCATAGTGAAAATTGTTCAGGATGATATTACTAAATATGTATGACCTTTATGGTACGCCCTGGATAGTATTTAAATAAGCTACCCTTTCTACGTGTAGAGCAATAACAATAATACCTTAGACATAGGCTTATTTACACACATTGATCTAGCCCAAAACTAGGAATCCCTGTATCTTGGGTACTAGACAACGATACACATACTTATATAGATAAATATTATACTTAGATAGATAAACAACCATGACTAGGATACAAACATTCGTTCTCATCAAACAATATTTGCCCCCACTGGGACCACGAACCCGGGACCCTAAGCTTCGTAGGCAGGGTCACTGCCGACTATGCCATCCGGGTCGTCAATAGCAATAAGCAGAAACATTAGCCATTTTTAGGTATGCGAAATTTCCATAAACACTGAAGCAAAAACAGAAACAAAACGTCACGTGATTCCAGCACCGAACTTTTAACAAGCGACCACTAGAAAATTTCCCAACTTTTCACAATTTACGGCTCACGCTTCTGAAAAGGCACCGTAATTGAATAGCAGCGCGGGAAAAGCGTGTATGCAATCGCGTCGTTACCACTGTTTGCTTTTTAAAGCAATAAATTTATTTGTAGAGTGTAGTTTGAGTACACAATGCCTGTGACAGGCGCTTGGTTCAGGCTGATAGTATAAAGCTGTGAAAAATAAAAGTGCTTTGATCAAACCAGTTTGAAAGTGATAACTGTTCAAAATGATGGCCTAACCCAAATACCATACTCAGTCACCTAATGGTCCATTAAGGACGATGACTCCGCGACGACGACGTAAATCGCAACTGTCTACCCTTTTATGTAATAAGCACCAACGTCACATAATACATTCCTTCCTTTCTACATAGAGAGCTAACTCGTACATAGTTAAGATAAGTTAGAAAAATATCACTGGCCCACCTGTCAACCCATCAGACCCTAACTGTGATAAATTATCGCACCTTTTGACTGATGTCCTTATGGAAGGGTCGCTAATAAAGGCGCGAAGTTAGTTCACAAGGTCAATGGCAAGTCCTTGGGGAAACTGGTAATTATGACAAGAACGTGAAGGTCCAAGTTTCATGTAATAAAAGGTGTTTACGTAACGTACCTATTAGCATTTGTAATCATGGAGTTTCATACATAATACATACACAGCGTCACACTTTTTCCTAGACGAGGTGGCAACAGTCATGCCCATGTTAAGTCAGTCAGTAAATACTTCCTTTTTTGTGACGGAGAGCTAGCCAATCGTCGCAGCTATGGAGATATGAAGTTTCATCTCATGTATAAATAAGTGTTTTGTATGTATTTACCATACATTGTACATACATGTATGCTTTTTTATGTTGTAGGTAAACATATTTAGATACATATAAAGATAGGCTGATCTACCTAACTCGTATAATTGGTTAGCAGGAAGATATATCGTGTTGAAGATAAGCCTTTACACATTATTTTAATGTAATAATGAGCGCGAACATGAAATTACGAATAACGAACTCTCTTAATGTAAAGCTCACTAAAATGTCTTTTCTTGCAGCGGCTCTGTGTTGCGGGTTGCTCCCCTCCCTCAAATATGGCGAGGGGGGTGATGTCTGGTGCACAAGTCATACTCATGAACGGGTGCTGCTTGGGGGTCTGGTCCAGTCTGGTTTCTCATAAGTTATGTTCATTACAGCATGTCTTTGTTCTTATTTATTTAATTTGTTAGATTGTTAATTTGAGACATCTTATTAGCACATATGGATACGATGTTATAATATTGTCATTAGATTAGATACTTTTTATATCTTAATATTTTTTTTTGTATATTTTTGTACAAAAAAAATAATTATTCATTATTTTCTTTTTCCATGTAAGTTAGACTTAAGTGTTTGACTTGTAAAAGTGCATTATTTTGCCTAATTGCAATAAATGATTTGATTTGAATTGATTTGATTTGTGTGTCATCCATCACATCATAAGGCTCTTGTCTAGAGCGGAACTTGAGTCTTTTACCTTTTTACCTAACTGAGAAGCTTCAAGAAAATAACTACAAATGGCTATAATGAGAACTGACGGCAATTCTCTAAGGCGTCTCGTGTAATGTTACCGTGGTTAAAGCCCTTTACCAAATAGACGTGGACGGATCATAGCATTTACAATCTAATTGTTTCTCGGAGAAATTAAAGAGGCAGGTATTTTAAAGAATGCCTATTTACGTTTATACAAGAAGGCCAACGCTACAGTCTTCACAAAATAAAAGGCCCGGTGACAGCGTTCGTGTTACTGACGTAATAAGGTTGAATTTAGTTGGGCCATCGGGCCTTTTATTTTGTGAAGACTGTAAGTAGTGACACTCTATACGTCAGACATATTTATTTCCTTGTGATTCGACATATCGAAATATATCTAATAATTTTGTGGGGAAGACTCGATATCCGCCATTTTCTCGAATGATGATATTGTGCGAGTATCACCCCGCACTGATTATCGGGCATTCTAGGTATGGAAATCAACACCATATATCGAGTTATTTTATATAGGAATCACTCAATATCCGCCATTTTATTGATTGGCGATATTGAGTGATTTACCAGATGGGATGGCAGAAGCACAGCATACGTCATATTAGGTACATGGCTTTTATCGGGTGGGGTGGCAGAAGCATAAATTCACAAAATACATATAAACCTCCCTCTATTTTTGGCAGCTGTCACTATTTTTAAAATCTTGTCTCTTATTTTACAGCTGAAAGTTTTCACTAGATTTAGATTGTTTAATTGGGATCGTCAAAATGCATCATATGGTAGCGATCATTAACCCATCGTCCTGAGAATAACTCAGAGGTGTATGCCTCAAAGGGAAACGAATCCTCTACATAAATATAGATTACCTAAATTTAAGTAACCTGAATGGGAACAATGGGACATTTTCAGATGCCCTTGAAATTAGCATTGATTAATTAGCACCAGTTTCTGAGGAAAATTATTTACCAGTTTTCTTCTCCTACACTTCTGCACTATCAGATGCTGCTGATGAAAGATTCTCTCTTAAAATTATGCCATTAAAAAAAACTTTTGTTTTCCGCCTCGGTGGTACAGAGATTGCTCTGCCTCCATACATAAGCGTAATGCAACTGAGCTAGCAATTACTGTTGATAATTTTATTGAATACAAGACATGTCTAGCTAAATCTCGCAGCTTATAAAGCAAGAAAAAAAGAGCTGGGTGGAAGAGTTTCTGTGCATCTCTTTCCCCTTCCACCCCTATATATGTTGTCTGAAGGAATCTTAATTGATATAAGCGCAGTATTACCCCACACATAGTTTCTCCCATGATTTCTGAGGTTGCTTCCTATTATCAAGCAAAACTCGCCCCGCCATACGTACCCGCCTTAGGGATGAATACACTGATTTCTCCTCATCTCCATCAGATGATGCATTTGACTCTCTCTTCAGAGGAACAGTTAAGCTTGGTGTTGTCCAATCTCAATGATTTTTCCCCAGGTCTTGATGGTTTTCCTTATACTTTTATACGAAATATTTAAATTCTTTTATGATTTAGGTTTCTTAAATGACTCCTGGAAAACTCAAATTATGAATCCAATATTAAAACCTGAAAAATCCTCAGACTCACCAGATAATTTTAGACCCATCGCTCTTTCATCAGTTCTTCAAAAAATTATAGAACACATTATTTCAAATATACTAGAATGGCTAGAAGAGAATAGAGACATCATCTCAAAATCACAATTTATTTGCAGGAAAGGACGTGGCACGATGGATAGCTTTCTGATTATAGATATTAGGTTAGCTTTTTCCAAAAACTACTCTGTTCTAGGCGTCTTTCTTGACATATCAGCGGCCTATGATATTGTACTTCTTTCCGTTTTTAGGCCAAAATTGCAAAATCTGAGAATAGCTCGTTCTATACAATTCAGGCATCTTGTAGAGAATCCACAACCAGAATAGTATAGAAAAGCTAACCGCATGGGTCCGTACTAAGCCCTCTCTTGTATAATCTTTATACTGCGGACTTAGAGACAATCTTGAATTTAAATTGATATCTGTTGCCAATTTGTGGATGACCTAGTTTTATATGTGGCTGGTGATTCAACCCCGGACTTCGATAAATCAATGAATTATTCTCTGGATTCACTCAACCACTGGTTTCTGATTTATGGTTTGAAATTGTTCACCCCCAAGAGTTCAGCAGTTTTATTTAAACGTAAGTGAACTTGCCCCTCCATCGATGTTAACTTTGATCTCAAAACATCCCTCATAAGAGCAGCGTTAAGTTCTTGGTGTCATACTAGACCAGATAATGTCGTGCCTCCTCCACCTTAATTAAATTCATAAAAAAAATTAACGGGTTGTTTCGATCAAGTGCTTTCCGGGTGTGGTGGAGTGCCCAATCTAAGTGTATAAGAAGCGTTCTGGATTTCGGTGCGTTCTTCCTGGAACTATGCAGTAAAGCGGCCTTGGCCAAACTGGTCCCACTTCAATCAAAATGCTTCAGAATAATATCTGGCTGCATGAAATCCCTAGAAAGTCGTAGAAAGCTAAAAAACATAACAGCTCCTATAGTTGGTCTCCCTATCTTACCCATTTTTCAGTGCAACTAACTCTTTATGAATCTGTGCTTACTATTCAAATTCTCTATAATAACAAATGCTGGAGATACTAAAAGATCACCCTCTGCCATTTCGGATTTCAATTTAAATGTGGAGAAATACTGGCCTGATTTTCATTATTCTCATACTGATGCCACCAAATATGATAAACCCTATAACACAGGATTGGACATTTTTTTATTAAACTTCCAAAATTATTTAACAATGTAGACTACCACCCGAATCATCAGCTTTTACAGAGTGTGTGGGAATTAAGGAAGCAGCTCGCTTTATTGATTCCCATAATAATGAAAATATGTTTCATTAGACTCCGTACCATGCAGTCCTTACAGCAATAATAAACGGCTTAACAAACTTATTTTGGATTTCAAATAAATACTACATTAATGCTGTATGAGGGGCCTAGAGGTAAATTAAGTATGTGTTCCTAGTCACTCCGGTGTAACCGGTAATGAATATGTATATAGACTCGCTTGCAAAGTGCGCCTGCACTGCAGAGGTAGACAGACCAACTTTAACCACTATTCATAAGACCTAATGAATACTTTTAAACTGGACTTACGAAAAAAGGCGGAAGGGAATGGAGTCATAGTAGTCGACTTAAGCCGTACATTCCTTGTCGTCCCTGGTTTTTTTAATATAAAAAGTATCTAAAAGAGTCTTTAGTGACTATTTACCTTAGACTTGGGCACTGTTGTTCCCTAATGTTTCTGCATAATGTCCGAGATAATTATCTGTGCAATGTTGGACTAGAAGATGGGAACTTAGATCATATATTCTTTAACTGCCCTATGATCATTCTATGTATAGATCATTTCTCAGGTGAGTTTGTAGAGGCTGTAATTAATATCACTCGTGAGGATGAGATTCGTGTTTAATGTAGGAATTTTGTGTCTAATGTTTACTAACATAACCTAACCAAACTCGGCGGCAAAATTAATAATAAGAGGGGTAAAATTTTCAATTTGAAATTTTAGGCTAAGATTTCTTATGATGATGGGTTTATTATTTCCCTGTATTACCTATATACTTAATTTGTATATATTTGTTTGTTCCAGGTGTATGTCCTACTAACCAAATAGCCTCCACAAAAATATAATTTAAAAAGAAAATATTTTTTGGTAATTATTTCTAGACAGCAGTCTCAACGTGTGCCAACCGTTACTTGACATTGGCAGAATTGTCGTCATCGGCAGAGTTGCAAAGGATAAAAAATTAATTGAATTGAGGGTTATAGCCTCCGCCACCTCATCTAAGAAAAGGCGTAAAGAGTATTCTGTTTTTCATTACTATATACATCTCGAGGGTCTTGTGGTGGCCCCAAGACCCTCGAAACGTAATTGCGTCGCGAAATGTCAAATGGTATACATTTTGTTAGCGTTTCGTGCGATTGTTATTTGAGTTTTGCATCTTGTCTACGGGCTCTAGGAAAAGGCACGGCTTCATACCTTGCCCTCTGATCGTCTAACCACGCAGTCCCATTTTCAGGACAGGTGATGGGTCGGCAGGTCGACAGGTCAAACCACCCGGCCACAAGGATTGATTTGAGACCAGCTTTAGCCGGCAGCTTCATCCACGTCTAGTTAAGTAGAGAGGAATCATTAGCTGAAAAAGTGCAACTGAAAAATCCTAACTTGCACTATATTGATGCTTGTTTTAAGATGTAATTCCGTAGCTGACCGCAACTGCAGACGACGACGTGAGCGTGGTAGCGAGAGTCAGCGAGTGAGTGTGACAGCGGTAGGTATGCAAGTTGTCTGGTCAACGCTCAGTACGGAATTGCACTTTTATGCTTGCTAGTCGCCAATCTTGGCTATGGGCACAGAATACTTAATAGTACTACGTAAAGAAAGATCACTCCTCAAAGACACTTAAATAAATAGCTACTCTCGCTGCGCGGCAATAAAGCGCAGTGTAGCTTGCACCTGCGCTACGTTCAACAATCGCTAAACACCTACAGAGTCGGTTACCCGCCCGTTCAGGCTAGATTGGCCGCATCACTTCGCCTGAGAGTTTCTTTTACTCTGACATCTCGCGATGCGACTGCGAGCCAAGCGAGCAGAAACCTAAGTGAAATCCCGAACTCCATCTCCGAACTGGGTCGGCCAGCCAAACGTACCTAAACCACAGATTACTAAATAGTTACTACGTAACAGATACTTCACTCAGTAGGAAATTTCTGTCTGTCTATGTTAGTGAGAACTGTGAATATGTTATTATAGGTGGTAGTTTAAAATTGTTCTCATATATATAAAATAGTAATATATGACAGTTGCATAAACTACCTAGTAAGTAAAAAATAGTAATATATGACAGTTGCATAAACTACCTACTATTTTACAAATCTCATAAAACCGAATCACCCGTGTTTGTTTGTAATTTACGTTTACATCACATAAATAATCTAAGGTTGGAAGTTTGGTAGGTAGGTATAGTAGTAGTCATCCACGACGGCGCGTGACGTAGCTATCTGCATCTTTGTCTTTCAGCAGAGAGCCCAAATGAAAGAGAAGGATGCAAACAGCTATGTCACGTAATTGCGTCAAATGACCATATGATGTTTTTATGTAACAAAAATATGTAAATCTGTGTCTGACAGGCAAGGTATGCTTAGTACCTCCTTACCTATACCTATTAAAATAATTTTGAAACGACAAAAAATAGTAATAGTATCACTTACCTTTCTTCGTTGAAAGGTAAATGGAAAAAGGTGTGGTGTTTGTGCCTTCTGTTATTGGATGTGCAGTTGTGCACTAACCTGTGCCTAAACCTCTGAGTGAGACCCCCTGCTATGGGGACGAATAGAATTAGCGATGAATGAAAATGAAAATGAAAATTTATTTAAACAAAGATTACTAAAATTATTTTGACAATACATGGGTATGCTTAGGAATTAATACTCTTTTGTTACATGCTTTTTGAAGAAAACATATGAAGGCTCTCCGTACTAGTAAAATACTGTATTACGGCAGAGCAATAATATCTCTCTAAGCTTTTTGCAGTAAGCTGGGACTATGAACTTAGCCATACCTTATTGTTGCCTATGTATGTTTTACTAAACAAGAGTAATTTAATGTTAGTTATTAAAATGTTAATGTTGTCTGCATTAGGTTTTACTATTCACTATAACAATGATATGTTCTAGTGCTAATGAGAATGAGAGAGATAAGCGGCATTTATTCGTTTTTATTTATGTATTTCTATGTAATATTAAGAATGTATAATGTAATAAATCTAGTTATGTGATAATTGCTATTAATATATGATACAATGTGAATATACATATGAATAATGGTAAAATAGATTACGATAGATATTTATGTAGGTGGATAGAATTTTGTCACACAATGGATTCCATAAACTGCTCCATTTGGTTATAATCCATCTTCAACGGATACAACAGGTTTTGGGACGATATAATGGTTATGCTTTGTTGCACTTAAGTTATGTTAATATTGCAAGAAAGAATTATGTGGCAGCGCCAATACTTCTACTTATGCAGCTGCTGCTTTTATTTCCCATGTAACTCTTTTCCATGAAATTAAATTTAAAGAATGTTCCTTAACTCAGTGCGAGTGCTTAAGCTTTACTGAACAAATTATCAATAAAAAGTTTAACGGCAAAAAATTAACCAGTGGGTTATTCCGAATCTAACGTAATCCACCTAAAATAATGACTCCTGTTCCCATAAATAAACATAAACAGCATTTATGCGAGGGACACTGAACTTGAGTATGGTTTCTTCAGTTCCCTTGCGACATTTGTTTTTTTTTAATAATGCACGACATAGATTTTAAGATTATTAGATTAGATTAGAAGATTATTAGAAATAAAATTAGGATAAAACTCAGTGTCATGTTTACGACATGACCGCCTTGACAAAACCACTGTCAGTTGTGTGACATATTTCTCCGTAGACGTTTACGGCTAAAATAGTAGATGTCGCCACCTTATCGTAACACATTTTATGTACTGCTCAACTCCTATTGGTCATAGCGTGATGATAGTAGCGCAGCTCCGTCCAGCCTTCACCCGCGCAAAGTAGTGTAAAAATACTTTATATACACAAACTTTAACCCCACCCGTTTAATAAGGCCCTGTCGTTAAAGCTCTCATTAACTGTTGTCCATGGCTACGCTCGTGAAAAGTAGTGTAATAATGGCCAGGGTATATGAACTTTACGGTGATACGAAAAAGAAATGTTTTTTTTTTAATCCATTTACTCAACTATAAAGTCATCTACAGATTAGATTTTTGGTTCAACGTTTATTTAATCAACAACGTTTAAAGAAAAACGCGATTGGATAAAATTTTCTTGATATACCTAATTTAATGACGAAAATACCTCTAAATTATTTTAATTTTTCCTATTTTTTTCCGATTCTTCTGTTGAATTCTCTCTTAAATAGTTTTCGTAAACTCTCCTTGAAAACCTTTTTGAAAAAAAAAGCGAAGTTTATTTTCAAACAATTTCTATGTGGTTTGGCGCTATGTTATTTTAGTTTAAGTCGACCGCATTGTTTGCGCTCTCATTTCTTTCCTTCATTTTAAATATATTTTTTCCTATCACCTTAAACCCCCTCCCCCCAGCGCTTAATATGGCCCTGTCGTTAAATCCCTCATTAACCATTTAGAAGTCTCCTCTACGCCTCTTGGACATGCAACGACACTTGTCTCCTCTACGCCTCTCGGAAATGCAACTAAAATTGTCTCCTCTACGCCTCTCAAACATGCAACTATACTTGTCTCCTCTACGCCTCTCGGAAATGCAAATACACTTGTCTCCTCTACGCCTCTCTGAAATGCAACCACACTTGTCTTCTCTACGCCTCTCGGACAGGCAACTACACTTGTCTCCTCTACGCCTCTCAGACATGCAACCACAATTGTCTCCTCTACGCCTCTCGGAAATGCAACTACACTTGTCTCCTCTACGCCTCTCGGACATGCAACCACACTTGTCTCCTCTACGCCTCTTATATTACTGAAAAGACCTATTCTAGAAATTTATTATTTTAAACGCACAGACTCCTTCTTTAAAGAAATAAACATACTTACTATAGCAAGTCAATTATTTTTCGAAAATATAATATATTTACACAAGAACCTTCCAAAGTTATTCCAAAATTAACGATAGCTGTAATGTTAATCTATATAACATATATAATCACCCTGGTTTAGACTCACTAAAGTTACCAATTCTTTCAAGGTCTCTATTCTCTACCACAACAGGATACCTCTGGAGATTTTGGAAATTGAAATTGACTGACTTTATTAACACACATTATACAGAACAGACAATAGATTTTTACAGCGCCTTAGTGCTAATAGGACCCGGCTCCTGGTTTTCAGCCGGACCGTCGGAACAAAGGACTACCACATAGACACATAAATATGCTAACATTAAAATAAAAAAATAACAACAGAGAGAACAAAGTAATCCTGCCAAATACGTATTGTATGAACTTTTAAACAGTTATAATAAAAAAATGAAATAACTAAAAAAATAAATATATTTACATAGGCTTGATTAAGCTTAAGCTGAAAATTAAGCTTAGCTTAGCCCACATACATATGAACACTATTGTTATACTAGAATATTTAGAAATATCACAGGAGCAATTTAAAAACTATGTTAAAACCACGTTATCTAAAAAGGGATATTACAATATTCAAAATTACATAAATGACAAGATTGCATGGTGTTAATCTAACTCAACACAGAACTGGCTTAATAATTATATAGTTATATGTGTATATTCCGACACATTATTTAATGTAATATTTGTACTAGTTAAACAAAACATATATTCAAAAGAGATCTTAAAAGCAATCTATGGGAGTTTCTTCGCCCTCTTTCTCCCATAGTGGTCCAATGTAGGGAAGGGGCAAAAAAGGGGGGCAGAATTTTGCAAATCTCTGACTGAGCTGATTGCCTGCATTGTTCAACTTCCTATCTGCCAAATTAAGAAATTCATAGTTCGAGTTGTTTCTGATTGACGTCTCACATCTTTAAACTACCAAATTACACCACCGTAGCCCAGGTACGCAGCTCCTTGAACTTTGAAAACTCACTTGCTTAGTTATCGTCTCTTGCCTGTAATATAAACTATTACCCACCTGTAAAATTTCAACTTCACAAGGAAGGTCAATTTCGCAAAATCCCTTTTAAATGCTAGCCTACGCTATAAGGAACTCCTGTACAAAGTTTCATGTTTAGACAGTGCGTGGATATATCAGTGAGTCAGTCAGTGAGTCAGCCAGGACTTAGAATTTTGTAATTAAAGATAGGTAGATGGCGACTTCTCGTTATAGCCACTGGATCACTTACGTAACTAGCTTTGTGCTTACATATTTTTCATATATAGAAAATATATATATATAAACCTACTTATATCGTAGAGGTTATTGTCGACGGCATTCAACGTGTTAACGATACTACAACGTGCTATTTCATGTTATACCAGAGTATATTATAATTTGGGTCCGAAAATTAAAAGTTTCTGGTAACACTGCGGTATCTCTCAGCGATCATAAATAAACTTTATGCGCGATATAAATCTTATAATGGTATCCATTTTCACACCCCGAAATGGGCCTTTTCGGCACTTCAGTAAAGGTCGCATAGGCCCTGACCTAGGACATACCCTGTACAATATGAGACCTAGAAAATAGGAGTTTAAATTAAGCGATGTTAAGTATTTTAAGTTAGTATTAAGTATTTTAGGAAAAGCTCATCAAATAATAAAGGAAGTTAATGAATTCTTACAAAAATTAGGTTATTCTTTCGAGTATAGAATATCAAAAGATCCGTCAAAATGAGCAGAAAACCTATTTGAGAAAATAGGAACCAAATGTCGCTTACTTATCCGTAAATTTGCTCGTTTAGTTAGCAGGTATAATATTTCATAGGAGTTTTCTCGCCCGATCCGATTCAATCAAGCCAATGTTTCGGAAGAGACCGATAGCGGTGAACGGGCGATAAAGTTAATAAAAAATATCCGGTAATAATACCAACGACTCGTTTATCGAAGGGCGACAAAGTTGTGAAAAATTTGCGCTTTATACTAACGCTTGGACAAATTGCCCGGACGTGACGCTGGTGGGATGCGAATATCGGTCAGGTTTCAATACCGTCTCCTAGGCAGTAGGCGGGGTGACTCCGTACGCTTAGGTAGAGTAAAAACATCTGACTTTCTGGCGAGTTGATGAAATCGACATAGAAATCCGTAATTAATGGTGGAAAACGCTGTTATAATAATTTTATCTTAGGAAGCGCCATTAGAATAACCAAATAACCGCTATTGTGGTATTTGTGAGAGTTTTCAGAAATAATTTTATGTTAATTGTTGTAACGGTGTCAAAGTAGGTTTGTACCTATAGTAAACATGGTGGTCGATATCGACTCTGTAAAATAAAGCATAATAGCTGATACAGCTGTCATCAAAATCACGCCTATCAAGTACCGTATTTTGCGACGGCGAAATGTATAGTATAGGAAACAAAATATCATACTTTATACGCGAATAGTGATGTCCTGGTTCATCGTACAACAAAAAAAGTTATATCGATCATGACATAGTAAATTGATAATATGATAGTGTAAGGAAATATATTGAGATTAGAATTGTTATGAAGAAAATAACATGGTTCGCCTAAAGAACTAATTAAATGCTCCACAATTACGAATAACGAAAAATATCCTATCCGAACAAGTCCGTCCCAAATAGTTCCAATCAACCGCCTGCCCAATCATTCGCTTACCGCAAATCCAGTGGTGTTTTTTCACGCGATTCCAGCCGCTGAGTGGTCATGTGGTACTTGAAGATGGGAGAATCTGTAACAATAGTTTAATTTTTTATTTTAAATATAGTTTTGTTATTCTCACTTTATTTACCACAGTGAATTGTAAAATGATATGCTGTTGAACATAACCACATTTTTTTCAATATGGCAACTCTGAGTTGATGACATGACGGGCGGGAGCTTCAACCACAGAATACATTATATGCTTCAACGCCATCTTTGGCGTCGGCACTCATACTGAATCAAAGATTCAGTATGAGTGCCGACGCCTTGTACACGCCACGTGTTATCAGTTTTTATTCCATTGTTTTTGTTGTTATGAATTGATTGAGATTTTTTGTTACCTGTTTGTTACGTTTGTTCTATTTTTGCATATGGTAGTGACCATGCCTACGAAGCTGACGGTACTGGGTTCGAATCCCGGTATTCCCGGTTTCTTAGTCTTGGATGTTTTTTATGTATTTACATTAGTATTTATCTCTATTAAATATATCGTCATCTAGTACCCATAACACACGCCTTATTGAGCTAACTATGGGCCTAGGTATATTTATGTAAGATTGTCCTCTAATATTTATTATTCAATACTTTGAACGCGACTATCAAAATGGCTGACCGCTACTGCCATTATCACAAGTGTGCAACAGAGTTGCGGATGCTCTTGATATCGGACAGGCTACAATATCTCGTAGCAGCAAAGAAAGCGAGGCATCATTTGACGTAAAATTGTAATGGCGCAAACAGACATTGCGCTTAAACGAATAGATTTTCTGCGCAAAGTAAAAAATGATTCAAACTGGGACAAAGCGGTTTTTTCTCAATGAAACATGTCTCAACACAAAACACACGGTTTCAAGATCTTGGACTGACGATACAGACCAATCCACCAATAAAGTGCCCGAAGGAAAAGGGCTAAGATTGATAATTGCTCACGCTGGGACGTCGTCCGGTTTTGAACCCGATTGAGAGGCCAACGAGACGATGCTGAAGAATGAGCTACTGCGATTGCTTGGCATACATATACCCCGAACTCCAACATATATCTTGGATGAAATCTCAAAAGAAAAAGGCCTTACCATCAACCGTTTACCACTATACCACTGTCAGCACCATATAATAGAGTGATCTGGGCTCAAGTCAAAGGCAAACGTGTTTCATATTTTTTTCACATTAAAAATATTAGGTCCTTACATATGAAATTGGCGTTTTGCATGGGAGGAACATAAAGTCGTTAAATATAATATATTTATTTAATCAAAGTATGTACCATTGCTAACTATATACTTTTGCCATCTCATAGGTAGTTCTTCGATCCCTTTACTAAAAAAAATATTCGGACGGGAATCAATAAAATCTTTGAAGGCGGTTTGGACTGCCCCATCGGAGTTGATTTTTTTCCCTTTCAAGAAGTTATACAAATTTCGAAAAAAATGGTAATCTGTTGGAGCAAGGTCCGGAGAGTACGGTGGATGTCTTAGACATTCCAATTGAAGCTCCTCTAATATGGTAGCCGTCTGTTGTGCAGTGTGTGGTCTAGCGTTAATTATAACGAAGCAGCAGTGGCCTAGAGCGATTGACATCCTCGGTTGTTTAGCAGTTAGCTTTTCCATCATGATTTGCAGTAGCTGACAATAGACATCTGCCGTAATCGTCCGGCCAGATTTAAGAAAGCTGTAGTGAACGTCACCAGCACTAGTCCACCAAACGCTCACAAGTAACTTTTATGGAGTCAATTTTCGCTTGGGGCATGGTTTGGCTGGTTCGGCGGGGTTCAGCCATTGCGATGAGCGCTTCCGATTATCGTACAGGATCCATTTTTCATCACAGGTAATGACTCGATTTTAAATCCTTTCATTATTGTGCCGGGTGAGTAATGCAACGCAGCAGTCAACGCGCTTATGTTGATTTGCTTAACTCAGTTCGTGAGGTACCCACCTTTCAAGCTTTTTCACCTTCCCAATTTGCTTCAAGTGGATTAAAACAGTTTTATCACTAACACCGCAGCCTGCAGCTAACTTGACGTGATTTGCGATGGATCCGCTTCCACAATAGCCTTCAATTCTTCATTATCAACTTTGGTCTCCGGCCGTCCACGGGGCTTGTTCTGCAGGTAGAAATTTCCAGAACGAAAACGTTGGAACCAAAAACGCACTGTGTTTTCTATTGCGGCACCGTCGCCATACACTTCATTAATCCTTCGAGCCGTTTCTGCAGCACTAGTGCCACGGTAGAACTCATACTCGTAAATAATGCGATATTTCAAGTTTTCCATTTTGTAAGCTGAATGACGCAAGAAAAAAAAACAATTGAGGAAAAAACAAATAAATTATAATTTTAGAAATACAAATACAGGAGTAAATAGCTCTATAAATTTGAATTTGGAATTCCTAACCATAGAGGAGATATGAGATCAAAGTGGCTAGCACGGCAAAACGCCAATTTCATATGTACGGACCTAATATTTGTAATTCGTAGTTTCTTTATTATACTCACATAATATAATAAACAGATAACTTGTGATATAAAAAACATGTAAAAATGCAAGCTTATATCTAATAAGAGTTTTTTTTAGCAAACCATGTAGTATGTTATATATTATTTTTAATATTTTTCTTTTTTTCTAGGTCACGTAGCCAGACGTAACCCAACACTGCCTTTTACGGCAAATAAAATGATGACTTTATTGAATAATGCTTGTGAACAGGTCACACCGGAAGATTGCAAGAAAGTCGTCGAAAGAACTAGAAAAATTTTGCAAGAAGTTTGGAAGCTCGATGTACAATTTTACAACATACAGTGTATGTACCCAGGAACTGGTTATTAATCTGCAAGATTGCTCCAGTGACTCCTAACAAGAACTTTACTTTGACGATGATATGGGCTGTGAACCTTTATTACAAGAATAAAAACGTGTAATAAGTTACTTTTGTTTAATTTTATTGAAACATTCAGTTACATATAGTCGAAATATTGATAATTATTTCGACCTATTCTTAGTTCTAGTCATGTCATTCTGACAGCTATCATGCTATATTTTACAGAGTTTTGAAGTTTTGAAGCACAAGTTTTGAAGTAAATATTGAGTAGCAAACCCTTGTTGAATATAAGACAATAAAGCGTCCTATTGCACATGCAAATGGTAACTCGCAGCCTGAAGAGCAAAATGGAAGGAATAATCTAGCTCTTTGGAATAATTTTCTGAGACCTAAATGTATTCACTATGAACATATAATGCTTTTTAGTCTGAATTCTATTTATTTGAGCGTAAAAACACTTAGTTATATTTCATATTCTCTGTTGAGCAGTAATGCTCTTTTGCTGTTATAAAGTCTGCTGTTGAAAGCAAAAAAAAACAAAAATGTAAGTCGACAAAGCTTGTGGATGTTAAATTAGAAAAATAGCACCCTGCTCTAGTTCGTAAGAACCAGATAGGTACCAGGGCTGGGTTACAAGTTTGAGGTTTTGTGTTTACTTCCTCCACTGGGTTTTAAGCCCTTCATCTTTCTACTGTGCCTCTTGACTATTGGAGGTTGGCGGTCAGCTCTCCATACTCATTCATTTTAACCCAGACTCATTAATAATTTCCAATGTCAAGCCCATGATATGTCATATATAACGCTTTGGTGGTAAAAGTAGGTATATTTTAGTCAGCAGTTTCACAGCCTGTACAGTTACCGTAGGCAGTGGGCTGTCCTGTTTAATGGTTCGGAATAGCGATAGTTCATCTTAGCAGGCACACGCATTTGTACCAATTTATTACATCGTACGAACAGGGGATGTGCTAAGACTACACTGGAGAAGTTCTATTGCAGACGTCGAAGACTATAACATAAGGGGTGGTATGATAACTGAAGGCGTAGGTACTTATTAGAAATTCGATATGGATTTTTTTACAGAAGAATATAGTTCAAGAGACATTTTTTATATTTTAATATAAAGGTAACGTGTAATTGAAGATCTTTGACGTCCCGAATGGCCGAGTCGGCAGTGACCCTGCCTACGAAGCCAAGGGTCCCAGGTTCGAGTCCCGGTGGGGGCACATATTTATTTGATGAGAACGGATGTTTGTACCTATGGTTGTTTATCTATCTAAGTATAATATTTATCTATATAAGTATGTGTATCGTTGTCTAGCACCCAAGATACAGGGAATCCTAGTTAGGGGCTAGATCAATTTGTGTAAATAGTGTCCAGGGTATTATTTCCCAAATAACAGGAAGTTAATTGACGTTTTTCATTTTATCATCTGATTCTGTTGATTGGATACTACGTTACATTCGTTTTGGACAGAACGGCAAATAGATTAGAAGGGAGAAGTGAAAAGTAATTTAGCTCTCTCGTTGCACTGATAAAATCGGATAATAAGTGGAAGTTGTGAAGGTGAAAGTTAAAACGAACATTGTCGCTAATAAATATCCCAAATATTCACTAAATACATGTCACTCCATTTTTAAGTATAAACCCGAAAATACAGGCCCACCGCCTATTCTGTTACAATAAATTTAAATATAAGATATCTTATGAGATCCTCTCGTAGTTCCACGAAAAAGAAGAGGATTTCGGGTAAAGTTATCAAATCTGTCGTCACATGTAAGTAATATCCGAGCTGGTTGGCGCTGGGCCAGGACAAGTTCGTGGACAAAGCAAGATAAATTCCGGGATGTAGGTGAAAGTCGATAAATTAAAAGTTGGCAACTCTAGGAGGGGAAAAACAAAATAGTTGTGTTGGTCTGTTTGTTTTGGACCATACAATGCTTGGAACGCATACGATCATGGCTCTATGGTTTGGCTTTCTGAGCAGTGAGAGCAGTGGAGCCTTAATTGAATTAAATTATCTGTCGAATTTAAATTTATGTTTTTTTTAACCCTTTACTGTTACGGTTTGAACATTATTACCAAACAATAAGGTTGAAAATCGCGATCTAGGTATGCATTAAGGGGTTAAGAACCTAACTACCACCTGACTTTTAAATAATTCAAAGTCCCAATACTTGAAATCGGTATTTTATAAGTTGAGGGATTAATAGTAAAAATCAGCCATAATACATTCAAATTCAAAATAAACATCATTTTGGTAGCTACGAAACCCGAATAGTTCGGGGCAGGCTCACACTTATCTTTTGTTTTTGCGTATGAGATAAGGACGGGCATGATGGAGAATTTATTTACCTGGAGGTGGCAGCTTTATTATGCTCGCTCTATTACTATAAGCCTTTTTCCTCCAAGTCGCAAAAGTATAATTAAGGCCAGTGTAGATGATGATACATTTTCATTAAGGACACAATAATATTTCTAGAATGTAATTTAATTACTATGAAGTCGGTACAGCCTACACAAGAGTCAGATAGACAATATTAAAGGTACTAAATTAGCTTGGAGTCCAATAAATAGCGATATTCTGTGCAGGCTGAAATAATGTTTCGGAACAAAATTGCTCTATAAAACTACAAAAATCAATAAAGCGTAGTTTGCACGTAGTCATAGTGAAATGGCGGGCTTGGCTTCTAGCCAATGAGGGTAAAGGCAAATGTTTACCGATCGCCATGGCAACGACACGCACCTGTGCCTCACTCTGCTGATTGAATCAATTTCACACGTCGAAAAATACAGCAACAATAATGAACCAAGACGCAAAGAAAATAGCAACCAATTTATATGGAAGAGTGAACGCCCCAGCCGTAGAGCGGTGCCGAGTGACATTCTGCGTTGATCTCGAGAAATCGGTGTTGCTTAGCAACTACGAGCGACGCGGTTGGACCCAAGTAGGTCCCGACGACGAGTGGAACTTCTACTGGGCCTCCACACAGACATGCAGGAACCTCTTCAGTGTAGAGAGCGGATACCGCATGAACGACAACCAGATGATCAACCACTTCCCCAACCACTACGAGCTATCCAGGAAGGACCTACTCGTGAAAAACATCAAGAGATATAGAAAGGAGCTCGAACGAGAAGGTAGTCCTCTCGCAGAAAAGGCCGAGGTGGTCCTCCACGGTGGCCAGGTGGTCAGTCGCTACATGCACCTAGACTTTGTTCCTGTAACCTTCGTACTCCCAGCAGACTACAACATGTTCGTAGAAGAATACAGAAAGTCGCCTCAAAGCACGTGGATAATGAAGCCGTGCGGCAAATCACAGGGTACGGGAATTTTCCTCATCAATAAACTTTCAAAGCTAAAGAAATGGTCGCGCGAAGCAAAAACGCCTTTCCATCCGCAATTGAGCAAGGAGAGCTACGTAATTTCTCGGTACATAGACAATCCACTGTTGATCGGAGGCAAAAAGTTTGATCTTAGATTGTACGTGCTGGTAACTTCTTTCCGCCCGCTAAAGGCTTATCTGTTCCAACTCGGTTTCTGCAGGTTCTGTACAGTGAAATATGATACGAGCGTGACAGAGCTTGATAATATGTATGTACATTTGACGAATGTGAGTGTTCAGAAGCACGGCGGGGATTATAATAGCATTCATGGGGGCAAGATGAGTGTGCAGAACCTTCGGTTGTATCTGGAAGGTTCGAGGGGCCGAGCTGTGACGGAGCGGCTCTTCGCATCGATGCAGTGGCTCATCGTGCACTCTCTGAAGGCTGTAGCTTCGGTGATGGCGAACGACCGACACTGTTTCGAGTGTTACGGCTACGATATCATAATCGACAATCTACTAAAGCCGTGGCTTGTTGAAGTCAACGCTTCCCCTTCACTTACGTCTACCACCGTGAATGACAGAATATTGAAGTATAAGCTGATAGATAATATCTTGTCAGTCGTGCTGCCGCCAGATGGCGTCCCCGACGTGCGATGGAACAAGGTCCCTAATGCTGATTATTTGGGAAACTTCGAACTGCTCATTGACGAAGATTTACTTGACAAAGACGACGCAAATGCTACGGGAAGAGGTGGCAAAAATAGCAAAGGGAAATGATTGAACAAAACATTGACAGCACACAGAGGAATAAAATCGGTTTGAAAAAATATACGATTTAATGAGTTGTGTACATGTTTAAACATTAGTTTTGTGATAGAAATATATAAGCTAAGATGTCAAATGTTACTGAGACGATGGTGATAATCGCCTGTGGAAAGAAGCTAAGCTATTCATAAGCATAAGGATCGGTATATATATTATACCCGACATTAGTATTACATTGAATAAAAACACGATTACGTAAAATGCTCTGTTTTAATGAAACGAATCTTTTGTGTACTGAAACCAGTTTCGCTTCATGAGAGCTAACGAGTCAATTTCTGGAAATTACCCTCGCCGCGATCTGCTCTCAGCTGATTGCCGATAAATTGCAAACTTGCAATCTACGTGAGCTGCAGCTGTGGTTCGATTGTAACAATCATGGCTCTACAGATTTGTATGAAGCGTGCCATACAGTTCTATTAATGTTTCTTTATTTCGCTGTAGACAAGGGGAAATTTTACAAAAAACAGCTTGTATCTGGAAAGAGATGTTTTCAACTTTCAAAGTAATTTCCATTTCCAACTTAGTAACGACCGTTTATATCATGCCATAGTAATGGAGTCTCTAAGTTATAAATCATACAATTTAATTAATACTCGCTCAAGTCGACCCGCACTTGTTTGATTGACAAAGGTATAATCTTACAACCAAAGGACAAATCTTAATAACTAAAAATAACAAAACACAAACAAAAACAGAAAAATAATAGTTTCGAACGTGGATTCGAACTTAGAAACCTAAGATTGCGAAACCGATATCAAACCAATTACGCCACCACAAACATATAATAAACCGCGAAATCTATAATAATATTTGAATCATGTTTATTATATCGCGGGTGGTGTTAAAACACGTCTTTTAAAAGCCCCTTTTCATAAATCGCGTGTAGTTTATTATTTGTTGCTGTAGCGGCAACAGAAATACACATTCTGTGAAAATTTCAACTGTCTACGTATTACGCTTCATGAGTTGCAGCCCTTGACGGATGGACTTCCTTGCAGCCCTTGACGGATGGACGGACGGATGGACAGACGAACGGACGGACAGCGGAGACTTAGTAATAGGGTCCCGTTTGGTACCCTTAGCAATCCTGTAAACGATTCCTTTTTAACAAAACAACTAGACTAGTCAAGACCTGTGAACTGTCATGAACATTATGTATTCAGAAATAAGACCCATGTTCTATGAAAAAAACAACTGTAGGGAACTGTCAAGCGCATTACCATTCTGCGGGGCTTAGTATAGACTCACGTACACACACACACACATATACACACACATACACACACACACACACACACACGTACACCCACACAATCACCCCATTTTTAAACGACTTCAAAAAAGGAGGAGGTTCTCAATTCGGTTGTTTTTTTTTGTCTTTTATAGTAGAAGTAATGACATGACTTTTCCTCTAAAGTACTCTGTAGAGTTAACCTTCCAAAACTTGTGCAACTGGTTGTTGATTGTATTATTTGTAACTTGACACTTCCCTATCGATATTCCTGTCGATGTGCGATCACTTCACTGCTCAAAATGCCTGTTATCATAATAAATAAATTTGTCACTAAAAATACTATTTTCGGTTTCAGTCGATGACTCAAAAGTAGTCAACCGTAAGTAGTATACCTGAAAAGTAATAATACATTGATCACTAGCTTGCATCGCAGTATTTTACTTTCATCATCAGCATTTAACCCAATTCATAGTAGATATTAGGGTGGCTATCGATTGGCCGAACTCGAGTAACAATGCGATATACATACATACAAATACAATAGCTTGGATATTTGTCTAAGCTAATTTAAATTGGCGCCCTCTCGGGTGTCAAAATATGTTTTGAAAATTTGAGTTCCGGTGTGTTAAAAGTATATGACGAAACAGTCTCATCTCATGATATGCCCCATTCAAAAATCTCATTATAATGTTAGTAAAAAAAAAATAAGGTGTAACAACTAAAGTCACCTCGCGCTTCTTAAGGGATTAAATATGGATTAAATACGAAATCAGTTTCCTATATGAAACTTACACGCAAAAGTAGGTAAAAAAATGGAAAATTTTTGGTTGTTTTATTATATTTTTAATATTATTATTACAGGAGTTTAGTAATATTTTCTATAATTTTCTTGGTCTCGGAGCTCGGGTTCCCCCGCGGGGCTCTGCGCGGGAGCATGCGTCAGTCTGCTTCGACGGGATGCGACGGGTATTTGTTTTCCTTGTCTAATTCTCAATTCCATTGGCCTTTGTTCAGCCCTTAAGCATAAAGGTATTCGAGGGTCTTAAGTTTTGAACCGCGCATTCCCATTAGGATTTCATTTTACATTTTTGTTCGATCGAGTTACGATGATAACTTGTGATTGTTATCGATCTAGATGCTAGATCTAGTCCATTATATTTGGCCATTAGTTAAATTATACATTTAGTTCTTCTAATCGAAATCTACTTCATCTTAATTTCAAGCCCGAGATAATTGATGCCAATACAACAATAGCAAATAGAAACTTAAAAGCGTTACTACAAAAATAATAAACATAGTTCAACCTCAAAACAAACGACTAATCCTGTACATTTTAGTTTTTATACAAGTGTTGAACAGGTATATTTTCAGTGTCTAATTTAAGACCAATTTTTGGATTAAGATCAATTTATTAGTCATTTGCCAAAAAAATTATAATGTCACATTGCCATTCTACACACATTCCACACTGGACGAGCGGTGACTAGGAGCCGCTGCGAGTGCGACTAACTTTAGTGTGTGGTGTATTATAGTAAATTAGGTGGCGTATTTATCCCTGTGGTTCTTGCCTGATTGGGTTAGCTTTGACATATTTGGTGGCTCTTGTATGCTAGAGATTTCCTCTATTGTCCTATGAACTAATTTGAATTACTTGGAACATATTCCAATGTTGCATGCACAGTATGATTGACAGGGAATTCCCAATAGGGGTGCATGTCTTATTACTCTTAACATAAGCAGGTTTCTGATTAGTCTGTTCAACAAAAACAGCTGATGTCAAGTTGAACTTGGTTAAACCAACTATAGCTGCGTCGCATATGTTAAAAGCTTACAATGTAGCTACTCATTTTCTATATTTATTAGACAGGTACAACATATCCTGAGTCAGAGTAAAGTTATGAATAAAATTATTTACCCGAATTATAAAATAGCATCGCTGTGATGACACGTTAAATTAAATAAATGAATATTCATTCTGTGCACAGATTTGTTCTGTAGTTCTGTCAAATTACAAGCGTATGGAAAATTGTATAGTATAAAATATCATTTCAGCCTAATAAGTAAGTCTAGAAGTGTTCCAACACTTTTATTCAAATCATCCCGACTAAAGATTGAATGATTTCCCACCATAATTAAAATAGTGCTATACTCATCATAGTGCACTTTATAAAGATTCACACTGATATTATATGTTGTATGTGTTTATAATGCATTAAATTATTTATTATAATATATTATTTTTTTCGTATATATTATTCCACATGAATATTCACAATACAAAGTCATGGAAAATACATTTACAAAGGCATGCTTACCTGTAACAAGAGATTTCTTACAGCAAACCCAAGATGATAAGGATAAATAACGTAGCAGTGACAAGTTAACCCTTGCGCTGAAAGACAAGTAAATAATATTAATAATTGTTTTTACTAAACTACTAAATAAACTACATATAGAAGAACATAAAATCCTTATATAAAATACATATTATAAATAAACAATACTTACATATTAAATCCCTAAGTTTACGAAAGAGGACGATAATGCTCCTTTAGACGATTTTCGAAGATAAATACAGATATTTATACTTACGTTAGTAGGTACTTATTTAATTTATTGTGCACGCACGAGTCTTTCCTTCCTAGCTATAGACTGTCCTGTCCTGCCTAGGTTTGCTGGAAGAAATCTCTTTTTACCCGACTGCGCCAGAAGGAGGAATATGTTTTTCGAGTGAACGAGTTATGTATGTATATTTCTTTGGCACGCAATGTAGTCAGACTGCCATGATGGATGTTAGCTTCACAGGTGTCGTTAGATTCGTCTCAACTATGAGAGTGACATGAAACATTGAAACATTGAAACATTGAAACATATTTATTGGTAAGTGTCAATTACATGTCAGGTTATAAATAAAAAATTGATTAATATACATCTGTATAAAAAATGTCAGACACACAAAAATGCGTATATATAAACATTAAAAAAATTAAATGGCCGATTTTTGCGACATATAAAATATATCGTTTTTTTTTAAACTTATCGAGTGAGGTTTCAAAATAAAGTATTTCATTAATAAAAAGAAACTGTAAAATTGAAAATGCAGCCGGGTTATTTGTTTTTATAATAATTACTCGTTATTGACCGTGCAATAAAGGAATATAATTTAATTCATTCAATTCTAAAGATATTTAAAAAAGTTATATTCCCTTTCGAAAATAAATAATACTTATCTATTTCTTTTTGTTACGGTGTCTAACGGACGTTGAGATGTCTGTTAATCTACAAAAGGTACCCTCGGCGAAGGGTATACAGCGGCCATTATGTTTTTCACATTTTACACAGACCTCCGAAAGCACCCGACAATCTGAAAATGTCCACGTCACATAATCACTCCGTATTTTATTACTAGACCTTTTTAATACACTCTGTATAACGAGGAAGCGGCGTTGGCGTGCAGCGAGGCTTGCATACGGCGTACATTTGCATTTTAATGTTTTACAGCGAGGAAAAATAACACCACAAGAGACCATTCTAAATGCTAAACAGTGAAGGACTTCCGACCAACTTAATGTTGTACAAGTTTTATCATACGCCTCTCATGTATTATGCTACCGCATTTTATCAAGGGGGAGATACTTTTCAATCCTGTTTTAGGGTTTCGTCGGTGGAGTTTTCAATTCCCTGTTTGGGACGTGGACAGCTTTAGGCAGGAAAAGTTTGTCGTAGGTTGGCATTATTATTGAGTTGGTTTGGAGAGAATGCTGGAGATCGTTTTTAGGGTTCCGTACCCAACGGGTAAGAACGGAACCCTATTACTAAGACTTCGCTGTCCGTCCGTCTGTCACCAGGCTGTATCTCAAGAACCTAGCTACTAGCTAGAGAGTTGAAATTTTCACAGATTATGTATTTCTGTTGCCGCTATAACAACAAATACTAAAAACAGGATAAAAGAAATATTTAAGGGGGCTCCCATACAACAATTCTTTCAATACCACATACAAACTTATGGATGCACCTGGTTACGTACATGGAGTGTGAAAGTAACCGCACCAATAACTTTGTAAACAATATTTTGCTGTGTAAAATCCAAACTATTCACTCCACACCATCGCTTCCATTGAACGGTGGTACGGAACCTTCGTGCGCGATTTAGACTCGCACTTGACCGGTTTTTTTATCATGTCTGAAAAGGCCAGTTGCTTACTACTGACTAAATATAGAATAACTATACTAGCAATCCACGCCGTTACTGCTGCGTAAGATAAGAACTATTGAAATGTTAATAGTGTTCCCTTCATAAACACTGAAATATTTACATAAACAAGCCTGTGAAATTAATGTGCACTTGAAGTAACTCAGTCACTGACCAAACTAAAACAATAAGACAAAAGCATTATCTTTTTCATCGAGTCACTTTGCGACCGCAGAACATAATACTTATAAGAGTTATGAATGGCAACACTAGGGACAAGTGCTGTCACAAACACGGCTAGCGCAGTCCACTCGGCGAAGTATGACTCGAGCTTACTGAAGCACATAAAATAACAGGTAGAAATGCTTTGTGATAAACTGATAACAGTAGATCTGCCGCACGGTTGTATCTGTGTAATGTAGGACGTGGTAGAACTCGATTAGACTTATCGTAGGATTGATTACTGTGGCGAAATGTAGCAGTCTGGTATACAGCTTTAGTGCGATGGTTAGTCAAATTCTAATTCAAATGTCTTTATTACTGTAGATGTCGGCGGCCGATCGTCCAATTTGGCACATCATGTGCCTGGGCATATCATGATATGGCGGCATTTCTTGTTCTGCCATGTTAAACCCGCCATATAGTTTCTATAGAGCAGCGTTCGACGATCTGCCAGCCTATTACTCGGCATATCGAAAAATAGGATGAAAATATATTTGGCTCGGTAGGTTAGGTTAGGTCAAAACGTGTATGTGCAACCAGCGGAGCGAGCTTGCGGCTGAAAGTAATCAAAAGCCAAACTTGGCTAGAGTAGGTTATTGTGGTTAAATTTCAGTTGTGGTGAGGTTGGAACTTAGAAGAAGCAAAACCGGAGCGAAGCGAAGCGGAGTGGAGCGAAGCATATGCAAATAAAACAACATTTAATAATTAGGATCGTAAAAGTGTTTAAAATATCATACTCGGTTACCCAATAGTAGTCCACTGACTCCGGTGAGATAGCATCCTACTTTTCTTGATTTGGTTTATAACCTAAAAATATATTTACGGATAATTATTTTTAAAAGTGTACAGAAATAGTCATCTGCGTATTACAACAAAAAAAATGTAAAAAAAAAGATTTGTTTATTCGTAAAATTTGAACTATTTTACTATGAGACGTTTTATTCTTTAGCCATATCATGATGTGGCGAAGTGTTTACTGGGATTATCAACAAACGTTTGGTTCTCATCGATCTGTCCGATTTTGTTTTGGGCCATAGACAACGGCGTATTGCGAGAAACTCCGCCATTTCTTAATATGGCGCGGCACGTCATGATCTGTCCAATTCTACAATCGGCCGTCGACATAGATATTTACATACACACACTTAGCAAACGTAATTTTTTGCCCGTTATCTACATTGGACCACTGTGGGAGAAGAAGGGCGCAGAAACTCCCACAAGTTGATTTTAAGATCTGTTTTAAAAATTGTTTGTGGTTAACTAATACAAATTTTACAATAATAATTATTATAAGCAGAAATAAAAAATTCAAAAATATTATCAGCAACTTCTGTGTTGAGTTTTAGATTAACCCCTTACGGTCCTGTCATTTATGTAATATTGAACATTGTAAAATCCCTTTTTTGACAAAGTCGCTTTCACATGGTTTTAAAATTGCTCAAATAGCAATTTCAAAATCGCCAGAGTTATCTTGTTGTAGTATAGAGAATGCACTGGCCTTTGAAATATTGCAAACTTTTGCGAGTCTAAACCGGGGCGTAACTAGTCTGTGATTATTTCTTAGGTTGACATCACAAGTTTTGACTCTTTCCGGAATACACACTTTAAATGAAGATTTAAGATAAAAAAGGTATTACAAGATACTTCCAACGAAACGGAATATCCAGTGATACAGATCATAATTCGTAATTCTTTATTATTCGCAAATATATAAGCAGTTATTTTAAAATAAAACACATGTGAGCTTACAAAGGTAAGCTTATCTCTAAAAAGAAATTTATTCCAGCAGCATGATAGGAGAAAGTATCATGAAAGGGTAGGCAGTGCACAGTTACTAGTATACAGAAAATGCCTAGGAATAATTTAAATACCTGTAAAATATGGAAAGTAATACTAACAAGTATCGATATATACTACATACACACACGAAAGACAAAATAGTGGGACTGTCTCTTATAGTTGAAAGAAGTGCGTGCCAAAGTCGGACCCGCCCCCAACCTGAAAGAGTTATGCAGCTGGTGATCCATCCAGCCAAGCGCGCGGTACTGACAACATATCCACTTAGAAATACTGGTAATTTCCAGAAACATTGCACATAGACAGAAGTTCTGATCTGCGGTCAAGGGCGTACCCAGGATTTCAGCTAGGGGGGGCAGCTCATACCTGTTTCGATAGGTAACACGTTTTAAATTCCCATTTGCCAGGAAAATTTACGTTTATTTTATCTTCTAGGGGTGGGGCAGCAGCCCCCCCCCCCCTGCCCCTACCTGGGTACGCCCTTGTCCGCGATCCCTCCACTCTATTAGCATTTCGCACTAAACCCTTACCACAGCCATGATGAGTAATCTAAGCCGACACAACAGGTAGATGCAGAGTGACCGAATGACCGGCTTATTCTTAAATCGCATCGCGTTGTTTCAAACACTTTTGTTTTATTGCGTGAAAAGAGCGACTAAATGCTACATTGTTTTGAAGTTTTAGTGGAGGCGATGGGCTAGCCCTCTGTCACGCTGTGTTGAATAAGTGGGTAACCGTGGGCGCAACTGTGCCTCTGCCACCCCGGGGGAATCGGAGTGAATTTTTCTAATAGTTTAAATTCAAGAAATTCATTTATGGGCCCCATCTGTCTAAGAATTGAGATAATGATACTGTCTTTCGTTAGTACAGATTTCTATTGTAATATTGGTAAAATGATTTTGTCGCGACAAGATTTTGGGAATGTTATATACCAACAGACCAAACTAAAACCGAATTATTCATATCCTGAATTCAAATGACTATCTAAATTAGTCGGCCTACAGTGCTCCAAATTGTGGACGACAACAAAACTAACTGACAGCTTGAAATCCGAGCTCATCTGCGTTGACTAAAGTAGAGCCATTCTTAGACGTAGCAATTGGCATCTGTCAACAGTAGGGACAGGGGGCTATGCGTCGGTCTCCCTTCCTTTTCTAAGGGGCGATTGTTCCATCTCCAGATAAACAGGCAGATAAGTATACGTTTTCTGAGGATGGAAAAGTCATCCGTAAGCGAAACAAGGAGAAGAAAATAACGATTAGCTCTGTCACTACTGTTGACAGATATCAAATGCGACTTCGAATTGATGTCAATTGCGAATGAGAAGTTGCTATTATATCTCTTGTAATTGTTACACTATGTTGTATGATTAAATGCTTAAAATTTTTAAAAGCCCTGGGTATTACAATTTATAACCAACACACACCCATTTTCGGTATAATTGCTGTTGCAAGTTTTAGAGATTTGCATAGTAACCACATTTAAAGTGTTGTTTTAAATTGGAACAGACTTAACATCAAAACTAGATGACCATTTTAGTTCTTTGGCTAGTAATATTGCTATTACTAGCTATTGCTATTATATCTCTTGTAATTGTAACACCATGTTGTATGATTAAATGCTTAAAATTTGTAATAGCCCTGGGTATTACAATTTATAACCAACACACACCCATTTTCGGTATAATTGCTGTTGCAAGTTTTAGAGATATGCATAGTAACCACATTTAAAGTGTTGTTTTTAATTGGAACAGACTTAACATTAAAACTAGACGACCATTTTAGTTCTTTGGCTAGTAATATTATTGTATGTTTGCGGTATTGGTTGATCAATTATGATTCTTAGCGTGCCAATCGTTGTTCAGTATATTGACATCCGGATCCAAGGTTTTTATCATAGTTTTGTGTTTTCGCGCGATGACGGTTGTAAGGAATGGCGCCGGAGCCAACAGCGCGCCAATGGGTGTTGGTTTATTGACTTTCAGATGAAACACCAGAATTATGTCTGGGCGCGCTGTCAGTTGTAAAACGGCGCCATCGCTGTTAGGGCGCTAAACGGA